>OX645062.1:73730300-74980300 GCA_951905685.1 Eumerus sabulonum
CGAAATAGTCGAGGCCGGTATATGTGAATGGCCTAGCGAACGGTGTATGCCGATCCTCCGGTAGCTGTACCATCAGCGGCGATAGCGGCTTAGCTTTTCGAATCTGACGTAATTGACACTCCTTCTTACATTGTTTTACAGCAGATTGAAGATGGGGCACCCAAGATCGTTGCCGTACTTCATTAACGACGTTATCGTCATTCTGATGTCGGAGTCGGCAATGATATTCCCTTATGAGCAGTTTAGTGACTACGTGGTTCTTCGAATTCGTCCAGATATGGTGTCATTCCGAAGAGCTGGCTACTCTTGTCTACGGATAAACCTTGACGCAGTTTCACGATGTCGTTTCAGTAGACTTCCCTCTGGGTCTGGCGGAATATTAGGTTTTCGGCTTCTCTCACTTCGGCTGCAGATAGCTCCCCACGTTCCGTTGACTTATGCCGGCAAGCGCTGGTGAAACGAATAATCCAACCGACCGTTCCTTTTAGCTTCAAAAGGCTCGAGAATCTTGTTGCATACACGTTGAACTCGCATGAAGGTTTATTCATGCTGAGCAGGTATTTTGATCGTAGTTCTTCCGTACGGCCGTGGTTGGTAATGTCACTTGGTTGTTGGGGCCAGTTCCTTCCGGCAGCTTAAGAAAGGACGTCCATTTATCCATTTATATGGAGTTGAGGTGAATAGCTAGCATGTGTGGCTTCGTCAGGTAGGTTTAATTTAGATGTTGGCTATACGGTAAGCCACAAATTGCTTATTGTTTCTAGGGACGTTTAGACGGAATACAATCATATCTTCGGCACTATGCCAACACATACCCAGCACTTTCTCACCTGTCTTTACAGTATCTATGTCCGTATTGGAGATCTCGCTACGTTTTTCCGACTCTTCATCATTTGATAAGCTGTATATAGCTTCCATCACTTCCCTTGAATTGGACACGAAACGTCGCAACTCGAAGCCAGCGTTTTGATGGATCTTGACGACAGCCCTCGTGACTTCAATGGCTTCCGATGCGCTATCGAAACTGTCGACATAAGTATCCACATCTAATATAACACCATAAGTGCATGGAAAAAAGTTGCCGAGAACTACAAGCAACGTGCAAATTCAGTCGGTTCCTCTCGAATCCTATCTAGGACAACCACCCTTGGAGGGAAGTGAACGAACATCTACGGCCCAAACCACTGCACTCCGTTCAGCTTGTGTGACAAACATCAAAAGAGTATAATTCTTGAACCTGCGCGGGCTATAAAAAAATTGTGATGACTTACAATGGCTTCGGCGGCTCTGGGATGGTCCTTGGAGAACCTTGAGGCCTTAAGGTTTTTTAGGAAATTGGCTGAACAAGGGGAGCTGGCAGCCCCGAATGTCATCACCTTCATTACGTATACACTGATTTGCTGGCCTTCTTTTTCTCGCCATAAAAACCGTTGAGAATGCTGATCCTCCGTCTTTATCAACAAATGGTGGTACATCTCTATATCGCCCGTTATTGCAACAGATCGAATGCGAAAGTTGTATAAGCCTGCGACCAGTGGCGCGTATTTGACCGGTCCTTTTAGCAGAAAGGAATTGAGAGATTTTCATTTGACTGCCGCATCGAAAACCAGGCGCGTCTTCCCTGGCTTATTAGGGTTCTTGACACCAAAATGAGGCAGATACCAAGTCCTTAGAGTGCGTATGATTGTTTCTGATGGTGTCAGCTTCACGGCATACCCCCTTTTCAGATAATTCGTGATCATTACTTTGTATGTCGCATCAAACTAGGGATCTTTACGAATTTTAACTTCTAGGCTTAAAAGTCTCCTCATGGCTAGTTGGTAACTGTCGGGAAGCTCAAGATCATCCTCTTTCCAGAGCAAACCGGTCTGGAAATGACCATTTACCTTCACCGTAGTGTTTGCTAGCAGCTGCACCGCTCTTTGGTCTCTGTCAGATAGCAGTTTTTCCTTTGACCATTTGACTCCAAAGTTTTCGATACTAAAGTATTCGTCGACAGGCCGGTCCAATCGTAGGGTATGGTCTGAAGACTGGCTACTATAATTTACGATCTTCCCTCTCGCGTCATCTACAGGTTTCGCTGCCGATCTACCATAAGTAACCCAATCAAGGCGCGTCTCCTTTACATTTGATAACACTGATCGGTGCTCCTAGATGATTGTTGTCTAGTCCAATCAGCAGTTCCGGTTTCACATTATTGTAGTCAACTGGACGAAATCCAGATCGGCCCTGTACTTAAAGCTTCGAGGCTATAAACGTTTGGACACAACTCTTTTACGGTTTGAACCCCACGCATCCTGAAGTTCTTGCCCTTTTTCTGGTCGGCGCTTATCTCAACGTCCACGAGGAGTGACCTTTTGAGTTGCGTTTCCCCTCCGAGCCAACGCAGATTCAAGTCTTTGGGCTTTCCCTTCAGACGTAGACGCATGTCTAGGTCCCTGCTCATAATTGTAACTAAAGAGCCTTCATCAAGCAAGGCGAACGTTCGCGCCATCATTAGACACCCTAACGGGCAGAACTCGGAGAAGGATTCTTGATTCCGCGACGTCCTCACAATTCAATATAGGTCTTTGCACTTTCGAAGATTGATCCTGCTCTTTGACCGGCATTGAACTCTTCGTGAGTTCCACTTCATGAAGAGACTCGTGATGGCGTCCTGGCGTCCTCATCCGCAGTACTGACACTTAACCCTTTCACTCTTCGTCTTCTCAGCTGTATGCAACACATTCCCCGATCTTGTCTCCACAGAGATTCCAGATTATGGAAATGGTGGCTGCGATGTTGTTGTAACAATGTCATCGAGGAGGGCAACTCGGCTTAGCCAATCATTAAAGTGTCTAATTGTCGGAAAAGGCTGTACACGCTACATTGCGCCCACTCTAACCTCCTACTCATCGGCAATTTCTCGACTAACTCGTCCAGTAAGTTGGGATTAGCCAGGTGTTGATGCAGTCTGCTCGCTTCCAGAAACACGCACGTACCTTGGTGGAGAATGGTACGATTGGCTCCTGTTTGCTCTCAGGAATCTATGAGAACTCCCTGAGCTTCTTAAGTTGGCTTTGGGTTAGGCACTCTGGATGTTCGAAGCGAAACTCAAAGTTGGCAATGACATTTTTCACATTATTAGGATGAATGACTAGCGACTTGACCACGTTTCTTTCTTCTCTCGAAACATATCTTCCACCTTGCTGTACCGAAACATTTGTGGATTCGACGAAAGCTGTCGAAAACATTGACCATTCTTCCGGACGTCCATGGAACTCGGGCAAATCGTTTAATTTGTGGTGGGATCCACTTACTGTTGATGTTGTTGATTGTTGAATTGGTCGAGCCTGTGAAGGGGCTGATGTAGCTTAGTGTTGACCTTCAACACTCTGCAGAGTATTTAGTTGTGATGTTTAGAAACGTTGGAATCGTAGCAGAGGTCATTGAACTGTATGGCGTGGTATGCATGGGAACTGCAAAAGCAGAGTTCGTGAACTGAGAGATCTGACCTTAGACAGTTGTGAAACATGTGAGGCATCATGTTGGTTCCTTGCGCTGCAATGGGGCGGTTGAAGGCAAAGGATTCTGTCGCTGTTGACATATGATTCATGTTGTCGCTGTTACAGACGTAGTTGATGTCACGGCAGTAGTAACTGTAGAGATTTCAGGAGCAGCAGACGAGAAGGCAATATCGAAACCTGACGTAATGGCTGTACGCTGTTTCGCTTGCTATTCTTGTAGTAATAGTTCCAGACATTGGCGTTTCAGTTTTTCTTCTTCTGCTGTTATCGTAGCAGCTTCTAATTGTGCGCGTAACTGTACCAGCTGGTCGGTTTTTGTGAGGGTGTTCGTGCCTTCCTGTTCATCTGAACTCTCGTCGGAGTCTGACGGGTGATGTTTTGAAGCTTGTCTTGTCATTCTTTTGTTACTGGACATTATTTGGATCTTCCGTTAGCTACGGAGTTGATAGCGGCCCGGTCTTCCGCTGGCTGCGGTTTTGGCTCTGGCAGATGGCTGGTGTTTTAACGTTGGCTGCGGTAATAGTAACTTTCCCTGTTCGCGAGAAGCAAATTGAAAATAAAGCTATTGTCGGCGCCACCCGCCAATGAAACGAACAATTCCGTTTTGAAGAGTTTATTTCTGCAATTACTACAGCGTGAACTAAATTTAGTTCATTTGTTTGAATTACTTACTCAATTTGGCACTCCTGGCAGGCGATTTCTCTCGTTGGTTGACGGTCTCGAGCTTTCCTATGCGCGGTTAAAATTCAAATGTTCCAATGACAGACGCGGACGTGACATATCAGTTTGAGAGTCTATGCGTAAGCGAAGTTGCCTGACACGAGTGATGCCAATGCATCTCAATACATACAATGCAATATTAGCTAGATTTATCGACACGAGTAGATCGGCGATTTCACTGCCCGTAATACCTTTGTGACCTGGCACCCACCAGAGTTTGACCTTATTTCTTTTGGCAAGGACTTGTAGGGCATCATGTCATTCCTTAGCGGATATTGAGTTCGTGCTATACGAACTCTGCCAAACAGCGCATAGGCTATCAGAAAGTTACTTCTTTTATGCCAGTCTCTAAGTTTAGATTGACGAATGTCAAGATGGCATATAATTCAGCTTGGAAGATAGTAGGACTCATTCCTAGTGGCTTCGAGATCGCCAACGATGCTGGCGCCAATACCAGAAACAAGCTTGGAGCCATTGGTATACCAATTAAGGCCTTTGACGTTGAGCAAGGAATCATTCGTTTTTTGCTAAACTTTTGTCCACCATATCACCATGTTGGAGTTCCAGTTAAGTCTGCGATTAAGGTCATAACCTAGATACTTAACTTCTTCTGAAAATCCTATGTGCAATTTAGAAAGACGAAGCAGGGCTGCATCTTTCTCCTCTTTGTAAACGGGACTAAGGTTGTCTCATTTGGGTTAATCGATAAACTCTCTCTGCTACACCAGTCAGTCAAGATAAAGGATGTAAGTTTTCGGCCTTACAAGGTAGGTATAGTCTTAGCCTGAGGAAAACGACAGAAATGATTGCAATAGCCATCGTCGAAGTCAAATTCGCATACTACCAAAAATGTAGGCAAATCATATTACACTGTCGAAGGGGTAGTGAAAAATATTTGGTCTTTCGTCAAAAATATTGAAAATCCGACTTCGTCAACAACTTCCACGGTCACTGACAATGGCATTCTAACTGTCAGCTCTCTAGACATTTCTAGCCAGTTCTACGCTACCACTTCCCGGTTTGTCCACATACCCTGCTTCAACTACCGCACCCGTACAGTGAAAAAAGTACTTCAAGATCTTAACATTCACAAATCCCTTGCTCCAGATGGTATTCTTCCTATACCTATACTTCCAAAGAGGTGTTTTTCTACGCTGGCAACACCAGTGCGTGAGCTTCTGTACCTACTCTTCTGAGCTATTCTCGAGTAGATGAAAAACCGACCCATAGCACTTATGTCCCTTCATTGCAACGCTAACGATCCTGTTCTTTAACTACATCATTGTATGGGGAAAAACAGAACTCAGTGCTGACTTCTGTCGTCCAAGCGTATCACCGACTTATAGCCATTATCCATGAATGGCATTTGCATCGCCGAAACCCAAAACCATTCCCTCCTTGGTATTAGTATCATTGACAGTCTTCGTTGTAATGATCACGTATTCAATATCGCTAAAAATGCTGCGAAATATGTATGTAGGCCCTTAAGCGATACAAACAATTTTTTTTTCCACCTCTAATCTGGATACAAGGATGCTCCGAATCGAGGGAGCAAACTTGGAATCGTTATGTAAAGTTAGAGCGACCAACAAAAAAAAAATTACGAATTCCCGGAACTAAATTGCCAAACCTCGTATATTGTAGCCAGATTAAGTGGCGTTACGGCCCGTGTAGGGCCAGAGGCAAGCTTCTCTCAGTCACCCATACTGTGACTCTATTACTAGTTGTCCCTCTTCATCCTTGGCATGTTCGTTTAACTTTTTCGTAAAACTTGCGAGCGTCATTCCTGTGGTAGCACCTCTCCAACTCCTCTATCTCACGCTTTTCATGTTCTCTTTTTTTCTTCCTTAAAAGCGTGTGCTCCTTTCTCCTTTTCTGCTCGTAAAGTTCACGAGCGACTCTCGTCCGTCTATGTAGCATGGCTTTGTAGGCGGCTTGTTTTGCTACATGAGCATGCTCGCATTGCTAATCCAACCAAGGGGCTCTAGCTGGTAGCTGGTGGTGGTTTGAAACCCAACACATCAGAGGCAGCGTCTTTGATGGCGCGCTGGCAATGCTCCCACTGTTGTTTTGTGGATTGAATTTTAGCTACAACAAAGTAGTGATTCGAGTCGATGCTGGCTCCTCGGAAGGTTCGTACATCTAGGAAGCTGGAGGAGTGTCTGGCGTCGATCGCCAGGTCATCAATCTGATTGGTGGTAGGCTGATCAGGTGATCGCCAGGTTCCTTTGTGAATGTTGTGCTAGCTAGAAGGTGATTACGCCCCACCAGGAACTCAAATAGCCGATGTCCGTTTTTGGAAGTGGTGTCGTGTAGGCTATATTTCCCTGTGATCGACTCAAATATGTCCTCTTTGCCCAGTTTCGCACTGAAATCTCCTAGAACTATTTTTGTATCGTAGCTGGGACATTGGGCATAAGTTCTGTCTAGGAGATCGTAGAATTCTTCTTTGAGTCGATCGATCGTCCTTTTCTTCGTTTGGGGCGTCAGCGCACATCAAGCTAATGGTTCCAAAATTAGCTTAGATGCGGATGTTATGAGGCGTTCGTTTATATCCCGAAAGCTTAAGACTTTTTTTCGGAGTCTTCCTCGAATAACGAACCCGCATCCGAATAAGCGCTGTTTGTTCTCCTTGTAGCAGTTGCCGTAGTAGATGTCGCATGTTTTCGTCCGTCTTTTGCCTGGTCCATCCCATTGCATTTCTTGGAGTGCGGTTATATCTGCTTTATAGCAGCTGAGGGCTTGCTCCAATTGATTGCCTGCACCCGGTCTGTTAAGGTACCCCACATTCCAGGTGCAGACTCACACGTCATTTAGTCGTTTGCAGGGGTCGTCAGCTTTGTATCCGTCCGTATCAGAGGCTTGTGGTTGTTTCGTAACAATTACCTTACTGGGGGCCAACAACAAGCCGGAACTTTAGTATGTTTCGAAGCCAAGAACATGTTAGGTTGGATCTACGGGTGCTAACCATGCAGCGAAACTATTCCGATACGAGTGCAATAAGCTCTTTAGGCTTAGCACATAGTATCAAAGGTGTGACCAAAATGTCCTTTTATCCTATTTACTTATTTTGTTTGCAATTTGACACAACTTGACAGTTCTATTTGATTTGTCATCGCTACGATCGGTCACTCTTTAAAACATTTTTCTTCTCCGGCATACCTCACTGACATACCTGACTTCTTTCACTCGTTCGAAATCCTTTTGACGCTGTCAAAAGGAAGACGAAAAACTGACGCTGTCAAAATCGATCCTTTTTCTTCCTTATTATGGATATCTGATGGAAATAATCGAATCAACTTCGTCGTTATACATTTTTGCGCACATATAAAAAATGAATTAATAATCTTGAGCAAAATAAACAAGAAAAACACAATTCGTAACGTAAGGAATAACAACAATAACGAAAGAACCATGACCATGTAGTGGATTGTGAATAGCCACAGCGACTGAACTGATTGAATTTCTTGGGAAATAGTTAAAGGAACAGGAAGGGTGAAGCAGGTCCTTCCGTATCGAACTGGTCGTTCAACATCATGACTCCCTTCGATGATTTTGCTTATTTGATTAATCATGTTCTGTTGGGAGAGGAGCCGGTAAGGGAATGTCTTTTATTTTGGTAGTTTTGGGTACAGACTTGGTATTTTGGTTGCATTTCAGACAATTGAGGATTTTATCTTGTTGGTCGGAACACTGGTGGCTTTCGTTGCATTCATATTGTGGTGCTGCTTTCCCATTCAACCGAGAGTAAGTTGGAACAAGTAGAGTAATTATTTGGTGATTTCTAGTTGGTTTAGGGAACAATTTATGAACTGAGTAGTTGCAGGGAGGCACACTTTTTGAGTTTGTTGTCTTTTGTTCGTCCTTTTCCTGCTTGTGTTCCGTAGCAGAATTGTCAACTAGTTTAGGATACTGTCCCGAAACAAAAAAAAAAAAAAAAAAACGAACAGGCCAAGCGCATAAAGTGTTGTCCAAGTAAGGTGCAGGAAGGTAAACGCCAAGTGGTCAAAGACGGTATGACGGTCGACTGGTTTTATTTCATCTATGCGTAATTTCTTTATTTGCGCCATTTATTGCAATAAACCCGTGGTATGATGGCGAGTGTGAGCAGAAAAAGGCAGCAACCGACGAGGCGTACCAAAAGGCGCTGCAGAGGAAAACCAGGGCAGCGCAAGAAGAGTACCGAGTCAGAAGAAGGGAGGAGAAAAAACTACTGCGACAAAAGAACAAAATCTTCGCAGCCTCCCAGCTCAAGGATATCGGGGAGTCTAGGGATAAACATAAAACACGAGCCTTTTACAAGAATGCCAAAGGCCTTGCAGGAGGCTTCAAAAAGGGCACCCTGGCTCTTCGAAACTGCGAGGGTAATCTTGTCACCGACCCGCAGGAATAGTGATGTATTTAAGCAGCAATTCCAGCAGCTGCTTAACGAGCATGACCAAGAGAGAGTGGTAGGGACCGAGGAAATCCCAACTCCAGCCGCTGAAGTAGTCCTCCCACCCAGTATCGGAGAAGTCGGCACAGCTATTCAGAAGCTGAAGAGCAACAAGGCCGCAGGCTCAGATGGCTTGCCATCAGGGCCCTTCAAGGCTGGCGGCGATGTTCTGGTAGAGAGCATGCACCAGATCATCTGCTGAATTTGGGAAGACGAAAGCATGCCCGACGACTGGAATACCAGCTCTGTTTGCCCCATCCACTAAAAAGGGGATCCTACCTCTTGCAAGAACTATAGAGGTATATCCCTGCTCAATGTCGTATACAAGATCCTGTCCAGCGTATTGTGTGAACGTCTAAAACCATTTTTCACCGCACTAATCGGCAGCTACCAGTGCGGCTTCCGGCCCGGCGAATCAACTAGACCAAATTTTCACACTTCGACAAATCCTGGAAAAGACCAACGAGTTGCGAATCGATACACACCGCATACGACAGCATTCATGGTAAAGAACTGTTTGGTGCGATGGCCGAATTCGGGATCCCGGGAAAACTGATCCAGTTGTGTCGCGCCACGCTAAAAAACACGCGATGCACCGTGCAACTCGGTTCTAGGACCTCGGAACCATTCGAAACATGCACCGGATTTCGGCAAGGAGATGCGCTGTCATGTGACTTCTTCAACCTGGTGCTGGAGCAGATAGTGCGACGGGCAGGTTGTCAACACGGAGGGCACTATCTTCCATCCAACTGCTAGGATACGCGGATGTAATCGACATCGTCGCGTGTTCTCGCCATGGCATTGTGGAAGCATTCACGGCGATTGAAGAACAGGCGAAACGAGTTGGTCTTAAGATCAATGAGGACAAAACGAAATACATGCTGTCAAGCAAAAACCAATCAGTCGCTCACCACCTGGGACAAAATATAACAATTGACAGCTACAATTTCGAGGTAGTTAAGGAGTTTGTCTGCCTCGGGGCAAACGTGAATTCCACAAATGACACCACAGTGGAGATCCGGCATAGAATCGCCCTTGGCATTGGCTGCTACTTCGGCTTGTCCAAACAACTGGGGTCAAAACTCCTCAGTCGAAAGACCAAAGTCATGCCTTACAAAACGCTCATTTTGCCAGTCTTGTTGTACGGAGCCGAAAGCTGGACGATAAGCAGGACAGCGGAGTTGATTTTGGGTTCTTTCGGAGGAAAAATTCTGCGCCGCATATTTGGTCCTGTCTGTGAGGAAGGTGAATGGAGAAGAAGACACAACCGCGAACTCTACGAGCTGTACCAAGATGTGGATCTAGTCCGGAAGGCAAAGATCCGTCGACTACACTGGCTCGGCCACATCGAGCGCATGGACATCAACGCTCCAGCTAAGAGGGTCTTCGACTCCGAGCCTCCTGGTTCGAGAAGAAGAGGAAGGCCGAACCTCCGGTATAAAGACCAAGTAATCGCGGATGTAAGACATCTTGGTCATGACAACTGGAAGCAGCGTTGCCGGGACCGTCAAGGATGGAAGGCAGCTATAGCTCAGGCTCAGATCCTCCACGGATTGCTGGCCTGATAAGTAAGTAAGTATTTATTGCAATAAAGTTTGGTCTACTTTGTGGTCCACTGGCATTATCGGACCTAATTTTTCGAAAATAAGAACGAAAAGGTCTTGTTGGATCGATCGACTTCTCTAAAACCTGCCGTACATAAGACTTGAATATCATTTTTCATATATCCATGGCATTGATAAACCTTTAAAATAGGGTACTTTGCTGGATCCAAACATAAATATTTGTAGTCTTAATTCGCGTTTACTTTCCTGCGTCTTATTCGATCGATCGTGTAGTAGGACGACGTCTCTTCTTAACTCCCTTGTGGCTTTACATCATTTTACATCTTTCATTGACTGCTATAAGGTTGTTCCATATGCAATGTCCGATTTCCACTTAGTTCGCAATTAGAAGCTTTCGAGTAAACATCCTTAGACACGTGGGCGAGCGCCTCATAAGAATCCGCCTAAGAGTTACGAGTAAGTACACATCCTCACAGAGGATAGAGATGACACTACAACTGACCTCTAAGATCTCGTGGATAGAACTTCGGCTCATAGCCCTCGGTCTGTCATTAACATTTTATTTGAATGCGAAGCTGGGCAAGGAATCGGTTATTGAGCGTGTCATCGGAAATCATAGCCTGCACGACACTACGTCAGAAAATGCCATCAGACTACTCAACTTCGCGACAGGGCGGAATTTTACTGTAGCAAGCACGAGAGTCCGCATTTCAATATCCATAAAGGACCTGTCGTTCATTGGATCAAAAATCCGTCAGCCGAATTGACCACATTACGGCTGACAACAGACACTTATCGAATAAGTGTGGCCGTCCCCTGCAACGTCGTCCTTCGGAGTTGGAGTCGATGACTCTTCGGGGTGGAGCTGTGCTGTCCGTTCGCTCTACATGGCCTAGCCATCGAAGACGTTGGATCCGTAGACGTCGTGCTAGGCAGATGTCGCTGTACAGCCCGTACAGTTCTTACTTGAATCTTCTCCTCCGCTCTACGTTTACACAAACGGGACCAAAGATTGCACGAAGAATTTTCCTCTCATCCGCTTTTAATAACGTCCAAGCCTCTGCGCCCTAAAAGAGGACCGGAATGATTAAGGTTTTATAGAGAGTCACCTTCGTTTTCCGAGAGAAGGCTCTACTTCTCAATTGACGTAGCGTAGCGTAAATATTTTGTCTATTGTGGATTTACCTGGCCTGAAACCACACTGATAAGAGCCGATCTGATTATCCAAAAACGGTTTTAGGCGTCCACACAATACGGCGGAGACGATCTTGTATGCAATGTTAAGGAGACTTATTCCTCTGTAGTTGGCGCAGTTATTATGGACCGGGCAAACGACCATATCTTGCAAATGAGATGGCGCATGCATCTTACCAGCTCATCCCCAGCCGCCTTAAAAAACTCAGCAGACAGGCCGTCTGCGCCAGCAGTTTTATTCGACTTTGTCAAGGTCAGGGGGACGAAATTCTCTGCGGTGTTCGTCGTTAAGAAATGGATCATTCTGCCTGACAGCGGTATATTGGCCAACATCGCCATTATACAGTCTGCAGAATTGGTTTTTCCATATTCTCAGCATCGACTGCAATTCTACAATTAGGTGTCCGTTCTCATCCCTGCAGGCTTCCGTTCTTGCTTTATAACCTTGGCATGTTCGCTTTATCTGTTGATTAAACTTTCGAACGTCACGCCTGCAGTAAAACCTCTCCAAATCGTCAATCGCGCGCTTCTCGTGCTCTTTCTTCTTTCTTCTAAGAAGCTTATGCTCCTCCCTTCTTTTTAGAGCTCACGAGCTGCTCTTGTTCTTTAATGCAGCGAGGCCTTATATCATCCTGCTTCGCTATATGAATCCTCCTGCACTCGTCATCGAACCAGGTATTTCTTCGTGGTGGAGCCTTGAAACCCAAAACTTCGGATACAGAGCTTTTCAGGGCTTGTTTGCAAAGGCTCCACTGCTGTTCTATTGATAGCGTGGAGGATTGAGGTGTATTGGAGAGCTTATGGGAGACGCGATCGGTAAAAGCACGAGCGGTTTCTGGCGATAGTAGCTTTCCGACGTCATAACTTTGTATTCTTACTCTACTCCGCTGCGTTCGTGACATCCGTAGGCGCATCTTGGCTACTACAAGATAATGGTCCGAGTCGATGTTAGCTCCTCGGAAAGTTCGAACATCAAGAATAGTGGAGGAGTGTCTCACGTCGATCGCGATGTGATCAATCTGGTTGGTAGTCGATTGATCAAAAGACCGCCAGGTGCCTTTGTGTATATCGAGGTGCAGGAAGCGCGTACTGGCTAGAAGGAGATTTCGCCCCGTAGCAAGATCAATCAGCTTGTGTCCGTTATCGGAGGTGGTGTCGTGTAGGTTATGTTTGCCGACGACTCGTTCAAAGATGCTTTCCTTACCCAGCTTAGCATTGAAGCTTAGCATTGAAGTCTCCTAGTACAATTTTGATGTCATAGCTGGGACATTGGGCATACGTTTTGTCTAGGAGATCGTATAACTTATCTTTGATTGAGTCATCCTTGTCTTCCGTGGGGGCGTGAACGCAGACCAGATGTTAGAAAATGTAGCCTTGATACGGACTTTTTGACTTAGTCTACCTCGAACAACAAATCCGCATGCGATCAATCGTTGTCCTCTTTCCCTATAGCAGTCGCCGTAGTAGATGTCACAGTTTTTCATCCGTTCTTTTACCTGGTCCATCTCATCGCACTTCATAGAGCGCGGTAATGTCTTCGTTGTAGCAGTCCAGGGTTTCTCCCAATTGATTTTCTGCACCTGGCCTGTTGAGGGACCTCATATTACAGGTGCAGACTCGTAAATCCTCGTCCGTATCCGAGGCTTATTGTTGATTCGTAACAAGTAGTTTTTCCGTGATAGGGATGTTAACCCTAAGCACAACCCCCCAACCTGGAGGGCCTGGTTCCTTTTATCCCAGGAACAACGGGCTGGTCGCTGCACACATTAGTTCACTGTCCGGCGGATGCCTGGGCAGCTATCAAGGAGGGGTCACTCGGAGCCTGTGTGCTCCGAGTGTGTGAGAAGGGAATGAGATCGAAGCTGGTGTTTGCCGTGTTAAACACGATCAGCTTCTTTGCTCGGTTTGCTCGCTGCCTCCCTCCCAGTCATGACCAACTACTGTGACTAAATTTAGACTACCAAAGTCGACAACTCTGCTATCCATGGTGATTTGGCAAAACAGATTGAATAAATGACAGGCAATTTGACAGATGTAGCTTCCACAATGTGGCCGCTACATATATTCCACTAAAAGAGTCGCGGTGGTAATGCGCGCACGCGGGATCTCCAGGCCACTCGATCCTCCGTCATCGACTCTAACTCCTCAGAAGCTGTGCCCAAGCGGACCCAGGCGAGTTTTTGGACTTGGTCCAACCACCTCGTCCTGGGTCTGCCAAGTGGTCGCCTGCCTGATGGTATTGCATCCAAGGCACGCTTCGGAAGTCGTGATGATGGCGACATTCGTCTCACGTGACCAAACCATCGAAGCATAGCCCTTCCTGTTCGGAGAAGCAGCTGCTCAACATTGAGCTCCCCGCACACTGCCGTGTTTCTCACCCTATCCCGGCGAGTAACTCCCACAACAGCACGAAGGAATCTCATTTTGGCAGCATGTATTCGCGACCTTATTCTTTCGGTCAATACCCACATTTCATGACCATAAGCGAGAGTTGGAACAAATACTGAGTTAAAAACCGCTAACTTGGCTTTGACACCAAGCTCGGTCTTCCTGATTACAGATCTTCCAAGCTGTTTCAAAATTGACCCAGCTTGGCCAATCCTGCAGGAAAGCTCAGTATTACTCCTCCCATCACTCGTGAAGAAGACCCCGAAATACTTAAATTTCTCCACCTGCTTCAATGGGACTCCACTAACATGTAGTGTGCATTGGACAGGTGTTCTAGAAATAACCATAACCTCGGACTTGTCCACGTTAACATAGACATACACATACGGCCACAAACCTATCTAGCGCGCTAAAAGAAGATGGCTTATCCTCAACTCTCCCAATGTGAAACACTCCTCGCCTTGACTGCGCTGCAACATCCACTCCATATATATAATGAAAAGGAGAGGTGACAAGACGCACCCTTGGCGAAGTCCAACGCCCACGGTGAAAGGTGTTGATTTACTAACGTTAACCCGAACGCACCTGCTACAGTTTCTGTATAGAGACTGAATTGCCCTCAACAGAGGACCATCAATCCCATACTCCTGCAGAACACTCCAGAGTTTACCTCGAGGAACTCGTTCATACGCCTTTTCCAAATCTACAAAGCAGCTGTAAATCGGTTTGTCGTACTCCCAAGCCTTCTCGAGTACCATTCTTAGAGTGAAAAGCTGGTCGGTTGTATTTCTGCCGTAACGAAACCCGCACTGTTCATCCTCTATCCTGGATTCGACCATAGCTCTAGAACGCGCCTCAAGCACCTTAGCGTACACTTTACCGGGGACACTTAAAAGAGATATGCCCCTATAGTTGGAGCACTCACCGCATTCCCAGGCCACCTTAATGACACGAGAGAGCCATAATATTCCCTGTTTACCAGTTGCCTTAAGCAATTCTAGCCGAACTTCATCCACACCGGCGGATTTGCCAACTTTTAGCGATTCAATCGCTAAAATGACTTCCTCCACCGTTGGACTATTCTCCGCCCCACTCAAGACTATAGGTCTGTCCTCAGCCCTGTTCGGGACTGAGCAGCTCCGAAAAGTGCTCGCTCCATCTGCGTAAGATGTCCATCTCATTGGAAAGGAACACACCATCTTTGGATCTAACTCCTTCGATGATGTTGAATTTCCTTCCTCTGAGCCGGCGAATGGTTTGCCAAAACACCTTTTTCGCAGATCTACGGTCGCCTTCAACTTTTCGCCGAACTCCTTCTACAACTGCTCTTTAGCTACTCGCACAGCCAATTTGCAAGTTTTTCGCGCTACAGTGTACCGGCCACGGGAAGCAGAGTCCCTCAAGAGAATCCAATCCCTGTAGACCTTCTTTTTCTCTCTGATGGCTTCTTTAACTTCGGGTGTTTTAAACCACGCAGTTCTTTTCACACCACCAGCTGCCACACCAAGCCGCTTCTCTCCACAAACATCACGTGTAGAGGAGATGACAGCTGTTGAAAACAGTCGCCATTCATCCTCTACATGCGATGGAACAGTTGGAATTTGCTAAAACCTTTCGGATATGTGTCGTGCGAAGTGAATAGCGATATCAAGACTTAAGTCTAATAAAGCCACGGACGCAGACGGCCTGTCTGCTGAGCTTCTTAAGGCGGCTGGAGATGAGCTGATAAGGTGCATGCACCATCTCATTTGCAAGGTATGGTCAGAGGAAAGTATGCCTGACGAATGGAATCTCAGCGTCGTTTGCCCGGTCCATAAGAAAGGAGACCCCTATAACTGCGCCAACTATAGGGGAATAAGTCTCCTTAACATCGCATATAAGATCTTCTCTGCCGTATTGTGTGAACGCCTGTAACCGCTTGTGGATAACCTGATCGGCTCTTATCAGTGTGGTTTTAGGCCAGGTAAATCCACAATTGACCAAATATTTACGCTACGGCAGATCTTGGAGAAGACCCAGGAATGCCAAATCGACACTCACCACCTCCTCGTCGATTTCAAGGCTGCATATGACAGCGTGTATAGAGATGAGCTATACAAAGCCATGTCTAGTTTTAACATCCCTGCCAAACTCGTCCGACTGTGCAGGATGACAATGGAGAATTCTCGCTGCTCCATTAGGGTCGGTAATGAGCAAGCTGTTATGAGCGGTAACGAGACCTTTGATGTTAAAAAAGGATTTAGGCAAGGTGACGCGCTCTCATGCAACTTTTTCAACATCGTGCTTGAAAAGATCGTGCAAGAGTCACTGGCCAACACAAGAGGTGCGATTTATTTCAAGTCTACGCAATTGCTTGCATACGCCGACGACATTGACGGGATTGGACGGACACAGCGAGACGTCAATGAGGCCTTTGTAAGCATTGAGGTAGAAGCGGCTAAGTTGGGTCTCAAAGTTAATGAGGGTAAAACCAAAATCTGCTTTCATCTAAAAGAGGCGGTCTACACCGACGTATTGGCCAGAACGTCACCATGGGCGGATATAACGAATTTGTCTACCTTGGCTCACTGATGACCAGCGACAACAACACCAGCGCTGAGATTAAACGCAGAATCACTCTTGCCAACCGCTGTTTCTTTGGGCTCAAGAGGCAATTGAGAAGTAGAGCCCTCTCTCGGAAAACCAAGGTGACACTATATAAGACCTTATTCATCTCAGTCCTCCTTTACGGCGCAGAGGCTTGGACCTTAACAAAAACGGACGGTTAGTCGTTTCGAGAGGAAAATTCTGCGCACTATCTACGGTCCCGTTTGTTCAAACGGTGTGTGGAGGAGAAGATATAACGAAGAACTGTACGGGTTGTACAGCGACATCGGCCTGGTACGTAGTCTACGGATACAGCGTCTAAGGTGGCTAGGCCATGTAGAGCGCATGGAAAATATAGCTCCGACCCGAAGAGTGTTCGAATCCACCCCGGGAAGGAAGGCGCGGCAGAGGACGGCCGCATCAACGGTGGCGCACGCAGGTGGAAGGGAACCTTAACCAGCTTGGCGTGCAGCTGGCCAAAGACCGTGCCAACTGGATACGCTTGTTGGTTGAGGCCCAGGTTCACCACGGACTGTAGCGCCACCTAAGTAGTAGGTAGTAGTAGTCGTGCGAAGTGTTGCCGCACCTCACTGCTCTGTAGTTTCTCCCACCTGTCTTGGCAGACGAGGTAGTCTATCAGTAAGATACAGCTTACACAACACCAGGTGATGATCAGTTCACATACGATGGTACCACAAAGAAATCTATCAACGATTTCTGTTCAAGACTTATGAATGAATGTCTTTGTGCGGAGAGACCCATTACATGTTAATGAAGTTTTTAATTTTTTTTTTTTTTTTTAATCCTTTACAGGACAACAACAATCACAGGCAGTTCTCATGTAAATCAACACAGCACGCGTTGGCTTCAGCTCAAGTGCACAACAACTACAGCAAGAACCTATCAAATCACAATAATTACAATTTCAAAAGTGGCCACTCGTACCACTGTTGTACCTAACTCAAAGCTTTCACCGCCTCCTAAACCAAGGATCATCTACTCAAGCTAGTTCTATTCATACAAACAAACCAAAGTAATTTAATAAATAAAATAAAAATAAATGAATGCCATCACTAGGCGGGCTGTCGACGCGTATGAAATACAGATATGGACAGCACTCGTCCACAGTGTCGATTAAAACTTCAAGATCCTCACTTAAGTTAAGCAGTGCATTGCTCATTTTGTTATATATATATATATATGAATCATTGCATTATGTATTTATTCTTAGTCTAACCTTAGCTCTAAGCCCTAAAGCTTAAAAGCTAAAGGGAAAGAGTATTAAATCAACAACAAATTCACTGATGAGGATGAGAGCATGTAAGGAACCTTTCGGCTTACCAATACGCGCGTAGAGAACACATACATATTTATAACATTCATATGTACATATTGATATTTTTGTACTTACATATATAGTAATTAAAAGATGCGAAAGTTCAATGTATGTACATACACTGGTGGACAAAAGTATTCGTAATGTGGCGTCACTAACAATAAAAAGCGGAAAAAACACTTTTAAAAAGTTATTATTTGGAAAACGTTTTTATTATCTTATAAAGAAAGATACAGTCATCCACAAAAGTGAAGGCACAGCACCTATTTTCGTAAAAAACGCCCTCCAAATAGCCGGCCAAGTGCGAGTCGGACTCGCGCACGAAGGGTTCCGTACCATCTGTATATATAAATATGAAAGAGACTATGCATGTTACCTCATCAGTCATCACATTAAATCACATTTTTCGTATGATGACAGATCTTGGTTGCAGGCAGGTTATCGGCATATTACTTTGATAATCAAAAATCTCCATGATGAGATATAGTTGATCATCAAAGTGACCATTGAATTCAAATCAATTATCTTACTTGACAGCAACGATGTGAAAAGGTGAATTACAATAAATATGGGGAAAAGGTTTGCAGCTAGGATTAATTCATCAAAGACACAAAAGAGATCAAAACTGGGAAGTTTGCTACTGGTTGTGGGATATTGTCGACTAACCTTAGTTCAGTATGTGACCAATTGTATTTTTTGGATGAAAATCATGTCTGTTGTATGGGAGCCCCCCTTTTGTTCTGTTTTAAGTATTTGTCGTGGTAGCGGCAACAGAAATACATCATCTGTGAAAATTTCAACTGTCTAACTATCACGGTTCATGAGATACAGCCTGGTGACAGACGGACGGACGGACAGCGAAGTCTTAGTAATAGGGTTCCGTTTTACCTTTGGGTACGGAACCCTAAAAAAAAAAAAATGGGGCCGTCTATGGACGCCCGGAAGAAGCGAAGCTTATTTTCTTTTTTTCCTACAGTAGAATAATTTTACTTAAATATTTTCACGAGTTTCGCAGTGAGGCTAGACGCATTGTGGAGATTATGTGCGAATAGATCAAATTTGAGAAAGTACGTTTTTGGAAGAAAATTTCAATTATATTCTAAACATACCTTACAGGTTCATCAGTTTTTGCACGACACGAATGGTCGGCCGTCCTCTCCGATTCATTTTCTGTCTCTTTCTTCATTCTCTTCTTTTCTCGTTGAGAATGAGTATTATTCTCTGAATCCCTGTCCATGCTTCACTTTGTGAGTCACTATGTGCTTATTATTAACACAAAACCACTAGCGAAGTTACTAATACCAATTTTGAAATAACCTTTACGCGGTTTGTTTCCAATGTACAGAAAACAGATGATAAATACAGCTGAGCGCAACCGATACCCACGTGGGACTGGCGTCATGGCGTGGCTACGCACTAATATTCCTATACATCTCCCGTGTAAAATGTGTGTATCGGAAGCCCGGGTAGAATCGTGCTCGTTCTGAATGCTAGCGCCCGACTCCATGCCGTGTTTCTCCCTCTCTTTCTTCGGTGTGTGCGTCCCACGTACACGTTCTCTCTTTGTCTCTTTCTTGTGCGCACCTCTGAGAGGAAGAAAATCTACGCAGAGACCGAGTCCTATATGCGAAACCAGATCCAGAGAGAGAGAGCGAGAGAGGAAGAAAGAGAGAGAGAGAGAGAAATCGTCTACGCAGTACGCACTCACCGACGAGGGGGAGAGAGAGGGAGAAAGCAGCAAGCGTAGTGTGCCATGTATATTTTTTTGTCACGCTGACGCTGATTGACGATTTTCGTGGAGCGACTCCCCGAGCGGTAATCTTTCCGTGGAGGGGGAGGGGGGCGAGTGTCCGTATAGAAGCTTCGCTTCAAAAATGTTCAATCAACTGTCAAACAAGGTGGTGATGAAGTCATGGTATGGGGATGTAGGGCAGCTTCTGGCGTAGGGACGCTTGTATTCATAGACGAAATCATGAAAAAAGAAGTACGAATAGTCTTTATAGTCTTTATTTCGTATTAAAGTTTACATAGGTTTGTCACCGCACATTTAAAATACAGAGATATTGATATTTTTATATATCTTTCTACTGAACATTTATTTTGCAACTTTCAACTTTTGATTCTAATAGGAAATTCTATGTTAATATGTAATTTTGGAGGAAAAATACGAAAACAAAAACCTCCATTTCAAACAAGAAATATAAAAAACAAAAATTCGATAAATTACAAAAATCTATGAGTACGTAAATTGGTAGTTAAATTAGGAAATATTTAGTGTGAAACAAAATAAATAAATAAATAAATATAAAGGAACAAATTTCAAATATATAAACAATATGTAAGTAAAGAGTATGTATATAAATTGGCAAATAAATAAGTTTATAACAAACAAAATGTTAATATACTCCAAATGTAAATAAGATATAAATTAATAAATAAATAAATAATAAATAAATAAATAAATAAATATGTTAATAAATAATAAATAAATAAATATGTAAATAAATAATAAATAAATAGATAAATAAATAAATATATAAATAAATAATAAGTAAAAAGAAAAGAATATACATATATACATATACAGATATATGTATGTACAAAATATGTATTATACAATTAGATTATTAACAAGTGGATTGTCAGCCAAATTGCAACTGTCCCTAAACCTATCAATTAACTTTCGTATTCTAGAAGTGATCAACTCAACATTCGCTCTTTCATGCATTGCTCTCGTAGAATGATGCCATGGCAAATTCAACATCATTTTAAGAATATACCTTAAGATCTTGAAGGAACATTTAAAGATCAGTGATAATGATTTACATCTGAGCAACGATTTTTACTTTCAGAAAGATAACGACCCAAGGCACACTGCTGAAATGGCTCAATCGTGGATATTATATAACACTCCTCATACCTTGAAAATACCACCCAAATCACCAGATCTCAATCCTATAGAGCATCTATGGGATATGTTGGATAAACGGGTGCAACAAGACAACATAACGTCTAAACAGCAACTTATAGACTTGCTACAGGAAAATGGACAAAAATAGGTACTGACTTCACCAAAAGGTTGCTACATTCCTTGTCAAATAGACTGCAAGCAAATAGACTGTTATTAAGCCAAAAGGTAATTCAACCAACTACTGAATTTTAAGTAATTAAAAGTGGGTTTTGAATTAACATAAAATTACGAATACTTTTGTCCAACCTAATTCTCAATTGTTTACTTACTTATCAGGCCAGCGATCCATGGAGGATCTGAGCCTGAGCTATAGCTGCCTTCCATCCTTGACGGTCGCGGGCACGCTGCTTCCAGTTGTCAAGACCAAGATGTCTTACATCCGCGATTACTTGGTCTTTATACCTGAGGTTCGGTCTTCCTCTTCTTCTCGAACCAGGAGGCTCGGAGTCGAAGACCCTCTTAGCTGGAGCGTTGATGTCCATGCGCTCGATGTGGCCGAGCCAGTGTAGTCGACGGATCCTTGCCTTCCGGACTACATCCACATCTTGGTACAGCTCGTAGAGTTCGCCGTTGTGTCTTCTTCTCCATTCACCTTCCTCACAGATAGGACCAAATATCCGGCGCAGAATTTTTCTTTCGAAAGAACCCAAAATCAACTCTGCTGTTCTGCTTATCGTCCAGCTTTTGGCTCCGTACAGCAAGACTGGCAGAATGAGCGTTTAGTAAACGCTCAATTGTTTAGTTACTTTTATTGCTACTGTTTGTGATATAAATTTTATTTTGAGTTTTATTTAATTTGCTGTACATATCTTTCTCTATAAGATAAAAAAACGTTTTCCAAATAATAACTTTTTCAACTTGTCTTTTCCTCTTTTCATTGTTAGTAACATCACATTACGAATACTTTTGTCCATCAGAGTAGGTATTGAATGATTGACAAGCAAGGAAACAGGGAATGTAAGAGGACAAAACAAGTTTCTTACAAACAAGTTGGATTCGCCAGCAGGGTACGCATAGGTGCACAAAGCCAATGTATTATACAATCCAAACCAAATATAAAAAAGTCAAGACCACTCAACTGATGGCATTAAATCAATCAATACTCTCGCTGTGTCGATCCGACCTTATGCAATACAAGAGGAAACCAGTAAACAATAATCTCACTCATGTAGCAACCAAAAATCTACTTTTTCGACTCCCGACTTTCATATGTATGTACAATTAAGGATTCCCAGTATTATCAATGAACTTGAAGTCCAGTTTTTTGAATTTTATAAAACGCTTGACAGGTTTTTTCTCGGCTATAAACGTTTCTTAAATCAAATCTACATATTTCCCTTCTTTTCTTTTCTTTTACATTTTTTTCTACTCTTAAGGACATTAATCCAATTTGATTAATAAAGAAAAATATTGAAGAGAAAAATGCACTTTATCTTGGACACGAGAAAACTGAACGAAACACCGCGCCATCGACAGTCGTTGGTAGTAGTAACCTTAAACATTGAGACCATCTTACTTAAGATGCGTCTTTGATATTAAAGTTTAACTACTCACTGAGTGGAAGTGGTGCAGTGGTAAACATCACCGACTGTCGAGCGGAAGGTCGGTAGACCAAAGTCTGTTCATAGCCAAGAAATACAATTTCCTGTATTGTGCAACACAGCTGTTGTGAACGGGAAATCATTAAAATACTGATGAAGGCATAACACTCACAGTATGTCTTCTTCTTCATAGCGGGCGCTACAATCCGGGGTGAACCTGGGCCTCAACCAACATGCCCCTCCATCTAGCACGATCTTTTGCTAGCATTTTCCATTGCCGCACACCCAGTTGGCTGAGGTCCCCTTCCACGTATGCGCCATCTTAAGTGCGGCCGTCCTCTGCTTCTTCATCCCCCGGGGTTGGATTCAAAAACTCTCCGGGCTGGAGCTGTGTTATTCATTCGCTCTACATGGCCCAGCTATCTTAGGCGTTGAATCCGTAGACGCCTGACTAGGCTCATGTCGCTGTACAGCCCGTAAAGTTCGTGGTTGAATCTTCTCCTCCATCCCCCGAAATCACGCGCAAAATCTTTCTCTCGAACCGACCAAGGGCCTCCTCATCCGCTTTTGATAGTGTCCATGCTTTTGCGCCGTACAACAGGTCCGGGTCGTTCGGGAGAGGGTCCTATTACTCAATTGCCTCCTGAGCTCAAAGAAACAGCGATTGGCAAGAGTGATTCTGCGTTTGATTTCGGAACTGATGTCGTTGTTCCAGGCCACTGCGGAGCCAAGGTAGACGAAGTCCTTAACTACCTTGAACAGATACCTGCCAATACAAACATTCTGGCCAAGACGTCGGTGGTGAGCGTCCTTTTTTGATGACAGGACATATTTAGTTTTGCCCTCGTTTACCGCCAGACCAACTCTCGCCGCCTCGAACTCAATACTCGCAAACGCCTCATTGACAACTCGCTGCGACCTACCTATTATATCAATATCGTCGGCGTATGCAAGGAGTTGCGAGGATTTGAAATAGATTGTGCCTCGAGCAGCGATCATTCTCCAAAGTCATCCTGCATAGACTGACGAGTTTAACAGGTATGTCAAAGGTAGACATAGCGTTGTATAGCTCGTCTCTAATTACGCTGTCGTATGCCGCTTTGAAGTCGACAAATAGGTGGTGAGTGTCGA
Organism: Eumerus sabulonum; assembly: GCA_951905685.1. Classification (NCBI taxonomy): domain Eukaryota; kingdom Metazoa; phylum Arthropoda; class Insecta; order Diptera; family Syrphidae; genus Eumerus; species Eumerus sabulonum. The sequence goes on from OX645062.1 coordinate 73,753,674, forward strand.
CTTGAAATTCATTGGTTTTTTCCAGGATCTGCCGTAATGTGAAGATTTGGCCGATGGTGGACTTCCCTGGCCTGAATCCGCACTGATAAGGACCTATTAGCTTATTTACAAAAGGCTTCAGGCGTTCACACAAAACGGCAGAGAAGATTTTGTAGGCGATGTTAAGGAGACTTATTCCTCTATAGTTGGCGCAATCAGAGGGGTCTCCTTTCTTGTGGATCGGGCATACGATGCTGAGACTCCATTCCTCGGGCATGATTTCATCTGACCATATCTTACAGATGAGTTGGTACATGCTCCTAACCAGGTCATGCCCAGCTGCCTTGAAGAGCTCAGCAGACAGTCCGTCTGCGCCAGCAACTTTATTCGACTTGAGCTTCGATATGGCAATCTTAACTTCGTCGAGGTCAGCGGGACAGAATTCTCTGCGGTCTCTGTCGATTAGAAATGGATCATTCTGCCTGATAGCGGTATATTGACTAACATCGCCGTTATACAGTCTGCAGAGGTGGTTCTTCCATATTCTCAGCATCGACTGCAGGTTCTACTACTAACACCTCTCCAAATCCTCAATCGCGCGCTTCTCGTGCTCTTCCTTCTTTTTTCTAAGAAGCTTATGCTCCTCCCTTCTTTTTAACTCGTAGAGCTCACGCGCTGGATGGTGAAGGACTAGCAAAGGCCTCGTAGGGGTAGCATCTGCCGACGGATGCTGGCCCGACAAAAAGCGAGTAAGAGCCTCTGTAGCCGAACATCTTGCAGCTCTGCTAGTCAGGTCCTACTTCCACCTCCTCGTGGTGCCATCTGGAAATTTCCTTATAAGGGAAATTACTGACGGAAGAGGCCGAATGGCGAGTATCCTGCGCCACCAAACAGGATTAGTGTCGGTTGGGCTATGGTCTAGCGAACCATAACCGTAAAACCACTAATTGCTCAGAAACAAAAAACAGCCTCGGATAATCAAACGGAACGGATCTATGTTGACGACCCTTTAAGAAAACAAAAACCAAACAAGGACCTTCGGTTCTGTACGTGGAATGTTAGGTCCCTAAACAGACCACGTGCGGCCGAACAACTTGCGGACGCCCTAGACCGCTATAAAGCGGACATAACCGCCATCCAGGAAATGCGATGGAATGGACCGGGTAAAAAGCGGATGAAAAACTGCGACATTTACTACGGTGACTGCTATAGGGAGAGAGGACAGAGACTATTTGGATGCGGATTTGTTGTTAGAGGTGGACTAAGACATAAAGTCCTAAGTTTCCAGTATGTGAGTGAACGCCTCATAACGATCCGCATCAAGGCAAATTTCTGTAACATCAGCCTCATATGCGTCCATGCCCCCACGGAAGACAAGGATGACTCAATCAAGGATGATTTCTTTGATCTCCTAGACAGAACATATACCAAATGCCCCAGCTATGATACCAAAATCATACTAGGAGATTTTAACGCTAAGCTGGGTAAAGAAAGCATCTTTGAGCGGGTCATCGGCAAACACAGCCTACATGACACCACATCCGATAACGGACATAGGCTGATCGACCTTGCCACGGGGCGAAATCTTCTTGTAGCCAGCACACGATTTTCCCACCTCGATATACACAAAGGCACCTGGCGGTCGCCAGATCAATCAGTCACCAACCAGATTGACCACATCGCGATTGACGTCAGACACTCCTCCACTATCCTTGATGTTCGCACTTTCCGAGGAGCGAACATCGATTCAGACCACTATCTTGTAGTAGCCAAGATACGTCAGCGCATAACACGAACACCGCGGAGTAGAGTTAGAACACCAAGCTATGACGTCGGAAAGCTACTATCGCCGGAGATCGCCAGTGCTTTTGCCAACCGCGTCTCGCTTAAGCTCTCCGATACACCGCAATCCTCCACTCAGTCAGTAGAGCAACAATGGAGCCTGTGCAAACAAGCCCTGAAGAGCACAGCAACGGAAGTGCTGGGCCTTAAAGCTCCACCACGACGAAACACCTGGTTCGATGACGAGTGTAGAAGGATTCATGCGGAAAAGCAGGAGGCATACAAAGCCTCACTACACAAAAAAACAAGAGCGGCTCGTGAGCTCTACGAGCTTAAGAGAAGGGAGGAACATAAGCTTCTCAGGAGAAAAAAGAAAGAGCACGAGAAGCGGGCGATTGAAAACTTGGAGAGGTGCTATTGCAGGCACGTGGTTCGAAGATTTTATCAGCGGATAAAACGAATGTCTCAAGGCTATAAAGCCCGAACGGAGGCCTGTAAGGATGAGAACGGACACCTAGTAGTAGAATCGCAGTCGATGCTGAGAATTTGGAAAAACCACTTCTGCAGACTGTATAACGGCGATGACAACCAACATACCGCCGTCAGGCAGAATGATCCATTTTTTAACGACGAAGATCGCAGAGAATTCCGTCTCCCTGACCTCGACGAAGTTGAGATTGCCATGTCGAAACTCAAGTCGAATAAAGCTGCTGGCGCAGATGGACTGTCTGCTGAGCTCTTCAAAGCGGCTGGGGGTGAGCTGGTTAGGAGCATGCACCGGCTCATCTGTAAGATATGGTCAGAGGAAAGCATGCCCGAGGAATGGAGTCTCAGCATTGTTTGCCCGATCCACAAAAAAGGAGATCCCTTTGACTGCGCCAACTATAGAGGAATAAGTCTCCTTAATGTCGCATACAAGATCTTCGCTGCCGTTCTGTGTGAACGCCTGAAGCCATTCGTAAACAAGCTGATAGGTCCTTATCAGTGTGGCTTCAGGCCAGGGAAGTCCACCATCGATCAAATCTTCACACTACGGCAGATCCTGGAGAAAACCAATGAGTTTCAAGTCGATACGCACCATCTATTCGTCGACTTCAAGGCCGCATACGACAGCGTAATTAGAGACGAGCTATATAACGCCATGTTTACTTTTGACATCCCTGCGAAGCTCGTCAGACTATGCAGAATGACCTTGGAAAATGCTCGCTGCTCCATCCGAATCGGTGAGCACCTTACCGATAGTTTTGATGTCAAAAAAGGATTTAGGCAGGGCGATGCGCTGTCGTGTGATTTCTTCAACATCGTATTGGAAATGATTGTGCAAAAATCACAGGCCAATACAAGAGGCACAATCTTCTTCAAATCCTCGCAACTCCTTGCATACGCCGACGACATTGACATAATAGGTAGATCGCAGCGAGATGTCAATGAGGCGTTTGCGAGTATTGAGATGGAGGCGGCAAAAATTGGTTTGGCAGTTAATGAGGGCAAGACTAAATATCTGCTGTCATCGAAAAAGGACATTTACCACCGACGTCTTGGACAGAACGTGCATATTGGCAGATATAAGTTCGAGGTAGTTAAGGACTTCATATACCTCGGCTCCGCGGTGACTTGGAACAACGACACCAGTTTCGAAATCAAGCGCAGAATTACTCTTGCCAACCGCTGCTTCTTTGGGCTCAAGAGGCAACTGAGAAGTAGAGCCCTCTCTCGTACGACCAAGTTGACCTTATATAAGACCTTAATTATCCCGGTCCTGTTATACGGCGCAGAAACATGGACTTTATCTAAAGCGGATGAGGAAATCCTTGGTCGTTTCGAGAGAAAGATTCTGCGTTCGATTTTCGGTCCCATAAACACAGAGGAGGGTTGGAGGAGAAGATTCAATCACGAACTGTACGGGTTGTACAGCGACATGAGTCTGGTCAGGCGTCTACGGATCCAACGCCTAAGATGGCTAGGCCATGTAGAGCGAATGGACACCACAGCTCCAGCCCGTAGAGTCTTTGAATCCAACCCCGAGGGACGAAGAAATAGAGGACGGCCGCACCTAAGGTGGCGCGCACAGGTGGAAGGGGACCTCAACCAACTGGGCGTGCGGCATTGGAAAAGACTAGCGAAAGATCGTGCTAGGTGGAGAGGCATGTTGGTTGAGGCCCAGGTTCACCCCGAACTGTAGCGCCCGTTAAGACAAGAAGAAGAGGCTCACGCGCTGCTCTTGTTCTTTTATGCAGCGAGGCCTTATATGCATCCTGCTTCGCTGTATGAATCCTCCTGCACTCGTCATCGAACCAGGTGTTTCTTCGTGGTAGAGCCTTGAAACCCAAAACTTCGGATGCAGAGCTTTTCAGGGCTTGTTTGCAAAGGCTCCACTGCTGTTCTATTGACAGTGTGGAGGATTCAGGTGTATTGGAGAGCTTAAGGGAGACGCGATCGGTAAAAGCATGAGCGGTTTCTGGCGATAGAAGCTTTCCGACGTCATAACTTTGTATACTTACTCTACTCCGCTGCGTTCGTGATATTCGTACTCGCATTTCGGGTACTACAAGATAGTGGTCCGAGTCGATGTTAGCCCCCCGAAAAGTTCGAACATCAAGAATAGTGGAGGAGTGTCTGACGTCGATCGCGATGTGATCAATCTGGTTGGTAGTCGATTGATCAAAAGACCGCCAGGTGCCTTTGTGTATATTGAGGTGCGGGAAGCGCGTACTGGCTAGAAGGAGATTTCGTCCCGTAGCAAGATCAATCAGCCTGTGTCCGTTATCGGAGGTGGTGTCGTGTAGGCTATGTTTGCCGATGACTCGTTCAAAGATGCTTTCTTTACCCAGCTTAGCATTGAAGTCTCCTAGTACAATTTTGATGTCATAGCTGGGACATTGGGCATACGTTCTGTCTAGGAGATCGTAGAACTCATCTTTGGCGTTGTCATCCTTGTCTTCCGTGGGGGCGTGGACGCAGATCAGGCTGATGCTAAGAAATTTAGGCTTGATACCGATTATTATGAGGCGTTCGCTCACATGCCGAAAGCTTAGGACTTTTTGCCTTAGTCCACCTCGAACAACAAATCCGCATCCAAGCAATCGTTGCCCTCTCTCCCTATAGCAGTCGCCGTTGTAAATATGGCAGTTTTCCATCCGCTTTATACCCGGTCCATTCCATCGCATTTCCTGGATGGCGGTGATGTCCGCTTTATAACGCTCTAGGGCGTCCGCAAGTTGTTCGGCTGCACGTGGCCTGTTTAGGGACCTAACATTCCACGTACAAAGCCGAAGATCATTGTCCTTTTTTCGTTTTTGCAAGGGTCGTCAACATAAATCCGGTCCGTTATATCCGAGGCTTGTGGTTCTTTCGGAGTTTGTTTTTTTTTTTTTACGGTTACGGCTTACTAGGCCGTAGCCCAACCGACGCTTTTTGGGTGGGTGAAATATCATGAGTTCGCGTCACCGACATGCTTATAGCAGTATATCTGTAGCTATACAGCTGATGTATTGTGCAACAATACGGTAGACGAAAAACGTATGGGCTCGCGTCACCGACATGCTAATGTTTTAGGAGGAGGGCAGTGTTGCGGAGACACAAGCCGACGGTTAAGTTCGAATTTCGCTGTCGAAGTTCGAAAGCTCTCTTGAAGCGGAGATTGCAATGATTTCAGATGTCAATGGCGTAATGCTAATTGTCAGAGCATTCTAGAGACTTCCGTAGGGGAACTTCCGACGGCGAACATTCGAGAAGGTGGACCGAGAGCTATATAAGCGCGAACACTCGCCCTCGGCAGGCATTCAGTTTGTGGTATTGAACAGCGTGTGACAAGTCAGTGTGATCAAACAGTGTGAAACTAAAAGCTCTCAATAAAGGTTTGTTTGTGTAATAAAGTTTAAAGTGGATAGTATTGGATAATAAAGAAAGGTGGTGAAGCTACACAGATAATTGATCTGTGGTGAAACAACAAGAGTGTGTGTGTTTCAATTTGAAGAAAACGTAGAAAATTGTAGTTTATCGCAATCCAGTGGTGCGAACCCTATTTGGTGTGGGGATTGAATATTTCGTAACAATAGCTCTCGATCCACCTTCTCGAATGTTCGCCGTCGGAAGCTCTGACATTCGGCATTACGCCGTTGACAGTTGACATCATTCCAATCCCCGCTTCAAGAGAGTTTTCGAACTTCGACAGCGAAATTCGAACTTAACCGTCGGTTTGTGTCTCCGCAACAATACTACAAGAAACAAATATTTTTTTTATTTTAAATACCCTTGGCTCTTAATGGGTTAAGCTATAGTGATCCATCATTGACAGCGGCACAACTTGTTCAGATTCGTCTCGGTCTTCCGGAATCATCACGTTTTCAACAAGTCCAATGTAGATTTTCACAAACGTCCGTCCACTATGCTTTAGTGGTTCGCCAATTAGCAGGTGCATCACCTCACAACCTCACATACACTACGGGCGCGTTGACCAATCAGCTTTTTTTTTTTTTTTTTTTTTTTTTTTTTAGAGACTCGCGCAGGTTCAAGAGTTTTTACTTTCTCTTATGATGTGTTTACACACACAACCTGAACGGAGCGCAGTGGTTGGGGTCGTTGATCTTCGTTCACTACTCTCAGGGGTGGTTGTCCTAGATCTAGATAGGACGAGAGCCGACCAAATTCCGCGTTGGTTATAGTTCATAGTAATTCGTTCGAGCACTTTAGTATTGCATACGCAGAGGATGAATTTCAGTTGACCATGTACTGTGAGTGTTATGCCTGCAGCAGTACGTCTGGTCACTTTCCATTCACAATTGTGTTGCATACTTTTTGTCCGTACAGGAATTACTTTTTCTTGGCTACGAAGCGAATTTGAACCATAGACCTTTCGCTCGGCGGTCGATGATGTTAACCACTGCACCACGGCCACCCCTTGATAAGTAACTTCGAAATTGCATTTTTGCTTGGGTCTTCGGGGTCGCAGGTTTATAAAATATTCTGGAGAACTTCTCTGTAATTCATTGAGGGTCGTTCACCTTTAGCTGCATATTTTGATAGATAGTTAATTATCGCTTGTTCGGAAGCAATAATTGTAGAATCGGTGTTAGCCCGCCATGTTTGTGAAACGAACTTGTTATGGTAATTGAACAGTTCATCGTCGCATTTAGGTGTGAATATCCAAACACCGTTTTCATCTTTGCATAGAGTTGATTCAGTTTGAATTTGTTTCGGATATTTAAGGCGACTGACATCTCTACCTCCGACTTTCTTAAGGCAGTATAATCCACATTTCGAATGGCGATTCACACGATTGAGAAGTTCAGCAAACTGGGCTGGATAGTTGAATACAATATCAGTAGGCTTCAGTCGAGAGGGATGCAATTCTGCTGGCGGTTGTTCAAGCATAGGATGCATAGCAGAAACAATCCCGTCATAGAACTGTTGCTGCGTCAAAGTTTCGTGGATTAGGAGCGTTTGCAATCCAGATGATCATGTGTACATGAGGAGAACCACGATGTTGGTATTCGAAACGATGGCAGAAGTCGGTTATGTTAAATTTTCGTTTCAAAATTTTATTTTCATTAACACGTCTTGAGAAATATTCGTCTGCAATTCTGGGATTCTCGTTTAATTTCTTTTGCATGAGTCTACCAAGGGCACGTTCGCTAAATGTATTGCGAAGTTCATCCGAGATACCGTAGTGCCGGATTAAGCATGGCCACCAGAGCATGGCAGCACTTAGTGTTAGGAATATGGTAGGAACTCCGAGTTGGTTGACCATGGCCAGTAGTTCACATCTTTGCTGATACCAGTACGCCGAAGTTCCACGTATTTTGGATCCCTATGATAAAAGGCGTTTAATAAGTGATGGCTGTTCTTGTACCCGTTGTGCTAATTGTTGAATATTTTGGATGGCTCTTCGCAAATACACCACTTTGTCTACAGGCGTCGTGTCGCTGCATCGTATTGAAACGGGGATCTTGCGCAAAACATTGATCGTGAAATTTTATAAGGCATTCAGTCCACTCACGAAAAGATACCTTAATTCTACGACTGAAGTCAAGGTAATCGCATTTACCATCGGGAAACAAATGAGGAAAAGCTTGTAAGATGTAACCACTTTGTCGAAATTCACTCACTGGTAAGTCAGACGCACTCGGCCAATTCAACGTTGAATCGACTGATGCTTCTTGCTCTTGTCGTGGTGGTGTCGTGGTGGCGCATTTTTCAATTTTGGCGCTTTCTTCTATTTCTCCTTCAACAGTACCTTCTTCAATGAAAGGTATATGATCAGCAATATTTCCTTCGCTTGGAAGGCTTGAATATTGATGGCAAAGGACTAACAAAGGCCTCGTAGGGGTAGCATCTATCCGACGGATGCTGGCGTGCTAAAAGGCGAGAAGAGCCACCGCAGTCGAACATCTTGCGGCACTGTTAGTAAGTCCTACCCCCACCTCCTCGTGGTGCCATCTGGAGATTTCCTATGGAAATTGCAGACGGGGAAGGCCGAATGGCGAGCCTCTTGCCCCAAAAAAACAGGATTAGCCCGTTGGGCTACGGCCTAGTAGGCCGTAACCGTAAAAAAAACACAAACTCCGAAACAACCACAAGCCTCGGATATTACGGACCGGATTTATGTTGACGACCCTTGCAAAAAACGAAAAAAGGACAATGATCTTCGGCTTTGTACGTGGAATGTTAGGTCCCTAAACAGGCCACGTGCAGCCGAACAACTTGCGGACGCCCTAGAGCGTTATAAAGCGGACATCACCGCCATCCAGGAAATGCGATGGAATGGACCGGGTATAAAGCGGATGGAAAACTGCCATATTTACAACGGCGACTGCTATAGGGAGAGAGGGCAACGATTGCTTGGATGCGGATTTGTTGTTCGAGGTGGACTAAGGCAAAAAGTCCTAAGCTTTCGGCATGTGAGCGAACGCCTCATAATAATCGGTATCAAGCCTAAATTTCTTAGCATCAGCCTGATCTGCGTCCACGCCCCCACGGAAGACAAGGATGACAACGCCAAAGATGAGTTCTACGATCTCCTAGACAGAACGTATGCCCAATGTCCCAGCTATGACATCAAAATTGTACTAGGAGACTTCAATGCTAAGCTGGGTAAAGAAAGCATCTTTGAACGAGTCATCGGCAAACATAGCCTACACGACACCACCTCCGATAACGGACACAGGCTGATTGATCTTGCTACGGGACGAAATCTCCTTCTAGCCAGTACGCGCCTCCCGCACCTCGATATACACAAAGGCACCTGGCGGTCTTTTGATCAATCGACTACCAACCAGATTGATCACATCGCGATCGACGTCAGACACTCCTCCACTATTCTTGATGTTCGAACTTTCCGAGGGGCTAACATCGACTCGGACCACTATCTTGTTTTAGCCAAGATGCGCTTACGGATATCACGAACGCAACGGAGTAGAATAAGAATACAAAGTTATGACGTCGGAAAGCTACTATCGCCAGAAACCGCTCGTGCTTTTACCGATCGCGTCTCCCTTAAGCTCTCCAATACACCTCAATCCTCCACGCTATCAATAGAACAGCAGTGGAGCCTTTGCAAACAAGCCCTGAAAAGTTCTGCATCCGAAGTTTTGGGTTTCAAGGCTCCACCACGAAGAAACACCTGGTTCGATGACGAGTGCAGGAGGATTCATACAGCGAAGCAGGATGCATATAAGGCCTCGCTGCATAAAAGAACAAGAGCAGCTCGTGAGCTCTACGAGTTAAAAAGAAGGGAGGAGCATAAGCTTCTTAGATGAAAGAAGAAAGAGCACGAGAAGCGCGCGATTGAGGATTTGGAGAGGTGATACTGCAGGTGTGACGTTCGAAAGTTTTATCAACAGATAAAGCGAACATGCCAAGGTTATAAAGCCAGAACGGAAGCCTGCAGGGATGAGAACGGACACCTAGTAGTAGAACAGCAGTCGATGCTGAGAATATGGAAAAACCACTTCTGCAGAATGTATAACGGCGATGTTAGTCAATATACCGCTGTCAGGCAGAATGATCCATTTCTAATCGACAGAGACCGCAGAGAATTCTGTCCCCCTGACCTCGACGAAGTTAAGATTGCCATATCGATGCTCAAGTCGAATAAAGCTGCTGGCGCAGACGGACTGTCTGCTGAGCTCTTCAAGGCAGCTGGGGATGACCTGGATGGGAGCATGCACCAGCTCATCCGTAAGATATGGTTAGAGGAAAACATGTCCATGGAATGGAGTCTCAGCATCGTATGCCCGATCCACAAGAAGGGAGACCCCTCTGATTGCGCCAACTATAGAGGAATAAGTCTCCTTAACATCGCCTACAAAATCTTCTCTGCCGTTTTGTGTGAACGCCTGAGGCCTTTTGTAAATAAGCTGATAGGTCCTTATCAGTGCGGATTCAGGCCAGGGAAGTCCACCATCGACCAAATCTTCACACTACGGCAGATACTGGAGAAAACCAATGAATTTCAAGTCGACACTTACCACCTATTTGTCGACATGTTGGTTGAGGCCCAGGTTCACCCCGAACTGTAGCGCCCACTAAGAAGAAGAAGAAAAAGCGTCTAACATGTATAGTATATGTGAGCATGTCGGTGACGTGAACCTATACGATTTTCCCCTCTCGAAAAGTGCCCAACACGCCCATAGAAGTTTCCCTTCAAAAATCGTTCATTTATGTGAGTCACTGTATACTTAAAATTGTCTTTATTAATAAATAAAACAATGGTAAATCGTATTCTATAAAAAAAAACTAAAATTAATTCTAGAAATCGATCGGAAAACAATACCGTGTTATTTGGTAAGATTGTACAACATTGTATACGTATGTATGTATGTCTATGTATAAAGCTTGAGTGATATTTACAACGCAAGTGCTCATTACAACATGATCACTAGAAATATTATTTCATATACAAAACACTATATACACGCATGTACATATTGTATGTACATAGGGGAATCACATTTGCTTATTTAAATCATCAAGTTCACTTGTCCTTACATAGTATGTACATATATACATCTGAGTATAGCATTACTGAGTGCCTAACATAAGTATAATCTATGGACATGTAACCGGCCTTAAGAGCATAATTCAATGGTGCGGCGCCTCTACAATATCATTCTAGGCATATCTAGTTTGTAGCGTAAACAGTCTTAGGTTTCGAAACTGCGATCAGCAGGTTGGCGGGAAGAATACATTCATCTCGATCATGATTTGAAGGATGATGAAAATGATATAGACGACGAATAATGCTATGCCGGCTCGTTTGGTCAAACGATATCCACTGACGGTTAGGACGACGAAGAGACCGATTGTCGATGCCATGAGAATGAAGATTGTGTACTCTATGCCCTGTGATGTCAGGAAGATGGCGTTTGTCCCATCAGTTTTGCTGTAATTCATGCAGTTCTTGATGAACCATGGCAGACCAAGTGATAAAAGGATCGCAAGCGAATTAGCTCCGAGCGAGTTGGAAACACCAATTCCACTTTCGCCTGAATAAAAAACAAATTTGACTCTCAAAATGCTCTGGCAGGTTGTGTCATAGTGAGACTAACCTTTTCGAAGTGAAATTAAACTGGAAACTGCTTCGGGGGTTGTAGAACCAGCTGCGAGGAATGTAAGTCCCATCACGATCTCTGGAACCCCTAATGTGACACCTAATAATAAAAATGTGAAAATTGTAAAAACCAAAATCGAATGAAATAAACAAAAATCGCCACCTACCCACGGCCGTTAACATCCAAACGATCAAGTAGGCATTGCACCCGATGGTCATGATACACATGATAAACGTGAGTGGATACCATCGTCGTGCGGTGATTGGATTGGGAATGATACAGGTTAGGACTAGCTTTATTGGCCATGTGAATGCCCACCAAATTTTCATTCCGACTGATTTGCCCCGAGGAAGAGAGAAGAGACCCCTTGGCATCTTTATTGATTCGACATCGTCGTCATACCCTGGAAATAAATAGAATTTCATGAGTTCAAATCGTTTAGGTTGGCCTTCTCAAACTTACAGCTCTTAGAGTGAGTCAAATTGAGATTGGAGGCATTGGATGAGGCATTGTCTGGGGTGTTTATGACAAAGATACCATTTCCATTGATGTTTTCCTTCTTATGCGGTAACTTACCTTTTGCACTATTCTCTGGAGGAAGCGTTAAGTCTACAAGGACATCAAGGAGACATCATTAGAAAAGTGTTACACAAGAGATTCCAAAACAACTCACCATAACGCGTTGAGAAGCAGCAATTCAACTTGTCCTCGACAAACACTCGGATGTGTTTCATGAACGTGTTGTTGTTGAATGTAATGACATAGTAAATGACTAAGAAGCACATCATGATACAAGTGTCGAGGAAGGTGATTTTGCCACCCCAGGCAACAACGATTAAAACCAATGTGTTGAGCAGGTAAATACAACAATCCCGTGCAACAGGCCACCAATCAAGTTGTATTGGCTAAGTAAAGAAACCCTTGTTAGACCTGAACCTCCATTACATTCTCTATTAGATTGTTGTACATACCTTATTGATAGCAAGTGCTACCAGTCCAGCTACGCCCAGTGTGTTAAACATAAGCGATCCGATGATTGTTCCAATTCCCATGTCCGACTCGGTGATCAAGGTACTAATTGTGTTCGTGAAGAATTCCGGCATAGATGTTGCAGTGGCCATAAATGTTGCTGCAGCAACATCCTTCGACAAGTGCAAATCCTGACATATACACTCGACGGTCGGAAGGAAGTAATCGTTACAAACTGTAGCCAGAAGAACGAAGAAATATATGGCAGCGAACATATGAAGTACAATGTAGCCTTGACGTAGCTGTTCATCTGAAAAAGAAAAAGATGCAAAATTCCACTAGAAATTTAAATTCATTTGCGGTTTGTGGTAAAGCATGGGTAATTTCAGTCTTAATGCTAAACGATAACGATTCCCTGTAAGGGACCAACTGGTCTTTGTTTTGATTTATTGTTTGCTTTTGTTTTTTTTTTTACCTAAACACTTGAGCTTGGATGTGATCATAGTCGGTTTGCCGTAACGGAGAAGTATGTACTTCAAACAGACAGTATTCTGCGTATCTATTTTAAACAAGTTGGTCAATGAGAGCTGCTTGACTTACTCATTGGATATTTAGGACAAATATCGAGATATCGAAAATGGTGATAAGCCTCAAGGTTACAAGTCACAGAAATATCATTCTTTCTTTGGAAACAATCTAATTGATTAGGGTAAAACGTCAAACAATACATGTCTAATTGGGTTTTATCTTACTTACTTACTTATCAGGCCTGCGATCCATGGAGGATCTGAGCCTGAGCTATAGCTGCCTTCCATCCTTGACGGTCCCGGGCACGCTGCTTCCAGTGGTCATGACCAAGATGTCTTACATCCGCGATTACTTGGTCTTTAAACCGGAGGTTCGGTCTTCCCCTTCTTCTCGAACCAGGAGGCTCGGAGTCGAAGACCCTCTTAGCTGGAGCGTTGATGTCCATGCGCTCGATGTGGCCGAGCCAGTGTTGTCGACTTGCCGTCCGGACTACATCCACATCTTGGTACAGCTCGTAGAGTTCGCGGTTGTGTCTTCTTCTCCATTCATCTTCCTCACAGACAGGACCAAATATCCGGCGCAGAATTTTTCTTTCGAAAGAACCCAAAATCAGCTCCGCTGTCCTGCTTATCGTCCAGCTTTCTGCTCCGTAGGTACAGCAAGACTGGCAGAATGAGCGTTTTGTAAAGCATGACTTTGGTCTTTCGAGTGAGGAGTTTTGACCCCAGTTGTTTGGACAAGCCGAAGTAGCAGCGGTTGCCAAGGGCGATTCTATGCCGGATCTCCACTGTGGTGTCATTTGTGGAATCTACGTTTGCCTCGAGTTAGACAAACTCCTTACCTCCTCGAAATTGTAGCTGTCAATTGTTATATTTTGTCCCAGGTGGTGAGCGACGGATTGGTTTTTGCTTGACAGCATGTATTTCTTTTTATCCTCATTGATCTTAAGACCAACTCGTTTCACCTGTTCTTCGATCGCCGTGAATGTTTCCACAATGCCACGGCGAGAACACGTGATGATGTCGATATCATCCGCGTATCCTAGCAGCTGGATGGACTTGTAAAAGATGGCGCCTTCCCTGTTGACGCCTGCCCGTCGCACTATCTACTCCAGCACCAGGTTGAAGAAGTCACATGACAGCGCATCTCCTTGCCGAAATCCGGTGCATGTTTTGAATGGTTCCGAGGTCCTAGAACCGAGTTGCACGGTGCATCGCGTGTTTTTTAGCGTGGCGCGACACAACTGGATCAGTTTTACCGGGATCCCGAATTCGGCCATCGCCCCAAACAGTTCTTCACGGTGAATACTGTCGTATGCGGCTTTGAAATCGATGAAAAGATGGTGTGTATCGATTCGAAACTCGTTGGTCTTTTCCAGGATTTGGCGGGCCGGAAGCCGCACTGGTAGTTGCCGATTAGAGCGGTGCAAAATGGTTTTAGACGTTCACACAATACGCTGGACAGGATCTTGTATGCGACATTGAGCAGGGATATACCTGTATAGTTCTTGCAAGAGGTAGGATCGCCTTTTTTGTGGATGGGGCATATAGAGCTGGTATTCCAGTCGTCGGGCATGCTTTCATCTTCCCAAATTCTGCAGATGATCTGGTGCATGCTCCCTACCAGAACACCGCCGCCAGCCTTGAAGAGCTCTGATGGCAAGCCATCGGAGCCTGCGGCCTTGTTGTTCTTCAGCTTCTGAATAGCTGTGCCGACTTCTTCGATGCTGGGTGGGAGGACTACTTCAGCGGCTGGAGTTGGGATTTCCTCGGTCCCTACCACTCTCTCTTGGTCATGCTCGTTAAGCAGCTGCTGGAAGTGCTCCTCTAATACATCCACTATTCCCTGCGGGTCGGTGACAAGATTACCCTCGCAGTTTCGAAGAGCCAGGGTGCCCTTTTTGAAGCCTCCTGCAAGGCCTTTGGCTTTCTTGTAAAAGGCTCGTATTTTATGTTTATCCCCAGATTCCTCGATATCCTTGAGCTGGGAGGCTGCGAAGATTCTTTTCTTTTGTCGCAGTAGTTTTTTCTCCTCCCTTCTTCTGGCTCGGTACTCTTCTTGCGCTGCCCTGGTTTTCCTCTGCAGCGCCTTTTGGTACGCCTCGTCAGTTGCTGCCCTTTTCTGCTCACACTCGCCATCATACCACGGGTTTCTTGTCGGGGGTGGTAGGTATCCTAAGGTGGTTTCGGCTACTTCCTGAATGGCTGAGCGGCAATGCAGCCACATATTATTGGCATTTGTGTTCGAAGTAGGCATACCGTAGAGTCTTTCGCTCAGCTGCTCCCTGTAGACTCTGGCAACCTCCGGTGTGCTCAGGCGCCCAATGTTTTTGGGTTTTATCTAGAGACAGAATATTTGCCTTCAACACCATACTCTAGAGTCTAGACAAAAAAGAGTTCCTGCAACCCTGAAGCCACTAGTTGGCTATGACAAATGCTCTGTGATTGCAATGATTGCAAAAAACCATCAACGATTTTCCGCCTATAAAAACTTCGATCAATTGGGTCATACATTTACAATCGGAGAGCAGCGTGGCGCAGTGGGTAGTCTGACGCCGATGACACGGGATCGAATCCCGACACAGCCATGTCATCGAACGTGTTTTTCACGGTGTTTCTCCTCAGCGGGGCTCTGACAAAACCCCCTGTAGTAAAATTGTCATGAAAAGCCTCTCGAAATTCGCCGTTCGGATAGGTCTCTTTCACCTATGGGAAAATGAAACCACACACAACATGGGTAATTGAGAGAAGCTCGGCTCAGGTCCTTCATGGACTGTAACGCCAACATACATGCATACATTTACAATCGGAGGAGATCTTAATGCAAAAACATACATATTGGGGATCAAGACTAACAAGAACAAAGAGAAAAGAACTGCTTCGTGCAATAAATGAAAAAGGGAGTGAAGCAGTATCAACAGGTAGACCTACCCCTTGGTCAACCGACCCAGGAAAAATTCCTGATCTTATTGACTTTTTCATAGTAAAAAATATAGCAAGGAACTCCTTGCAAGTTGATGAAAGTCATGATCTAAGCTCAGACTACTCACCTATCCTATTGAGTCTAGGCTTTAACTTTCTACCAAGCGACAATAAATGTACTCTTACGAATAAACGCACGGACTGGGCAAGCTTCAGACTAAGCCTTCAAGAAAAAATTGGTCGACATACACTCTAACAATCTGAAGACCAACTTGACTCGGAGCTTAGGCAAATTATCCAAAAAATTCAAGCCTCAGCCTGGGAAAATACACCCAATATCAAAAAGAGACTGAACCACAAATGCTACTTTCCCGGTATAAGAGAGCTAATTGCCGTTAAATGAAGATCAAGAAAGAAGTGACCTACAACTTTCAACAACCTTGCGCAACAAGTTGGAAGAACAATAAAGGAACATGAAAACTGTGTGATAAGCTCCTTTCTGCAGAGTTCAAGTAACAGCAGAAAGCCAGATTATTCGCCTTGGAAAGCCACAAGAAAACTTAAGAACCCAATCGCTCACCTCCACCAAAGAAAGCAAAGGATGATAAGAGGGCGCCGTGGCGCAGTGGTTAGTGTGTTGGACTGGCGCACGAAGAGCGAGTTCGGATCCCGATAACATCGACGCCATCCTCCTCGGCGAGGTACTGGCAAAACCGCCCGTAGTAAACTTGCCATGAAAAAGCTTCCCGACTCGCGCCGTTCGAAATGTGCATTAAACTACAGGTCCCTTTCACCTGTATGAAAAATAAGTCACACACAGCATGGGTGATTGAGAGAAGCTTGGTTCTGGTCTTTCATGGGCTGTAGTGGGCCAAAACCGACAAGGAAAAGCAGAAAGATTTGCTGAGTATCTTGAATGATTTACCCAGCGAAGACCCTATTGATTACAATGAGAAAATTTCACAAAAAAGCTCCAGTATTTGATCTGGTAACGAGCCAGGTATAAGGGGAGCAAACAACTTCTATTTGGATGCGGATTTGTTGTTCGAGGTGCACACCAAGATTGTGTTAGAAGATTTCAATGCCAAGGGTAAGGGGGATATCTTTGAGCGAATAGTGGGAAAGCACAGCTTGCACGACTCCATGTCCGAAGACGGATTCAGGCTAATAGACTTTGCGACGGGGCGTAATCTCCTAGCTCACGATTCCCGCATCTCAATATCCAAAAGGGACCTGGCGGTCTCCGATCAACCTCCAGTATCTTGAATGTCCGAATCTCCCGAGCAGCCAATATTGACTCGGATCATTACCTCGTTGCAGCCAATATATGTATGAAGGACCAGCATAATTTGATGTCGGGAAATTGCAATCGCAAGAGACCACCCGGACCTTCGCCGATCGTGTCTCCCTGAACCTCTTTCAATAGCCGATGCAAACTGCACAAACCATAGAACAGCAATGGTGACATTGTCAAAGCACCATCAGGGATGCTGCCT
This sequence comes from Eumerus sabulonum, assembly GCA_951905685.1. Taxonomy (NCBI): domain Eukaryota; kingdom Metazoa; phylum Arthropoda; class Insecta; order Diptera; family Syrphidae; genus Eumerus; species Eumerus sabulonum. The sequence goes on from OX645062.1 coordinate 73,770,900, forward strand.
CTGATGTATTAGGTTTCCAGCCACCTTCTTCTTCTTTGATGGCGTTACAGCCCATGAAGGACCAGAGCCAAGCTTCTCTCAATCACCCATGTTGTGTGTGATTTATTTTTCACATAGGTGAAAGGGACCTACAGTTTAATGTCGATTCCGAACGGCGTGAGTCGAGAAGCTTTTTCACGGCAAGTATACTACGGGGGGTTTTGCCAGTACCCCGCCGAGGAGGAACGCCGCGAAATAAACATTCGATGGCGTCGGTGTTATCGGGATCCGAACTCGCTCATCGTGCGTCAGAGTCCAACACACTAACCACTGCGCTACGGCGTCCAGCCACCACCTAGGATAAATCCTTGGTTTAATGACGAGTGCAGACAAGTACATGCCACGGTCACGTAAGCTCTATGAGCTTTAGAGAAGGGAGGAGAATGCGCTTTTCAGAAAGAAAACGAAAGACCACGAGAAGCGCACGATCGAGGAGATGGGGAGGTATTACTGCCGGGACGAGGTTCGAAAGTCTTACCAAAGAGTAAAACGAACATGCCAAGATTAAAAAGCCAGAGCCAGAAGCCTGCAGGGATGAACACGGACACCTTGTAGTTGAATCAGAGTCGATACTGAGAATATGAAAAGACTATTTCTGCGGACTGTATACCGGTCAAGATAAGCTGTCAGGCTGAACGCACCATTCACACTGGATGAAGATGAGAGAGAATTCCATCCATCCAACTTAGACGAGGTTAAGATAGCGAATTCTAATAAAGCTTCTGAGGCAGACTGTCTGCTTGCAGAGATATTTAAAGCAGTTGGTGTTGAGTTGGTTGGAAACATGCACCCATGGTCGGAAGGAAGCACGCCCGATGAATGGAATCTCAGCATCGTTTGCCCGGTCCATAAGAAAAGTGAACCCTCTAACTGCGCCAACTATATGTAGGTCTCCTCTAAGTCTCCTTAACATCGCGTATAAGATCTTCTCTACCGTGCTGTGTGGAAGCCTATAGGTTATAGGCTATAGGTTCCTATCAATGTGGCTTTAGGCCAGGAAAATCCACGAGAAGCTAAATATTCACATTGTGCCAGATCTTGGAGAAGACTTTTCGTCGATTTTAAAGCCGAATATGGCAGTGTTTAAGGGACAAGCTATATAGGGTCATGTTATGTTTTGACGTCCCTACCAAACTCGCCAGGTTGTGCACGATGACAATAGAATTTCCGCTGCTCCATTAAGGTCGAAAAGGAGTTAACCAAGACCTTCGTTATCAGAAAAGGATTCAAACAGGGCTGAATCACACTTTCATGGGATTTTCTCAATATCATGCTTGAAAAGACCCTGCAGGACTCACTGGCCAATACAAGAGGCACCATCTACTTCAAATGCGCACAATTGCTCGCATACGCTGATGACATTGACGCTGCGAGACTTCAATGAAGCTTTTGTGAGCGTTGAAGCTGAAGCGGCTAAAGTGGGTCTTAAGGAAACCGAGGGCAAAACCAAATATAGGTATATGCAGTCCTCAAAGAAAGACACACAACTCCGACGTCTTGGCTAGAATGTCACTATTGGCAGCTATAGCTTTGATATAGTCAAGGATTTCTTCTACCTTGGCTCACTGGTAACAAGCGGCAACGACACCAGCGCTCAGATTAGACGCAGAATAACTCTTGCCAACCGCTGTTTACTCGGGCTGAAGAGGCAATTGAGTAGTATACCCCACTCGCCGAAAACTGAAACTAACTGACCCTCGATTAAATCTTAATCATCCCGATCCTCCTCTGGACCTTGGACCTTATCAAAAATGGATGTAGAAGCCCTTGGTCGTTTCGAGAGGAAAATTCTGCGTTTGTGTTGACGGAGAGTGGAGGAGAAAATTCAACCAAAAACTGTACGGGCTGTATAGCGACATCGGGCCAGTACGACGTCTACGGATCCAACGTCTACAATGGCTAGGCTATGTAGAGCAAATGGATAGCACAGGTTCGGTCCCTAGAGTCTTCGACTCCAACCCCGAGGGACAACAGCATCTAAGGTGGCGCATATAGGTGGAAAGGGGCCTTAACCAACTGGGCGTGCGACACTGGAAACAGCTAGCAGAAGATCGTGCTAGCTGGATAGGCTTGCTGGTTGAGGGCCAGATTCACTCCGAACTATAGTGCCACCTAAGTAAACAGGTGATTGATTGAGGATGGTATAAGGAGTTTCAAGAAAGCCGGGAACGTGTCGAAAACGAAGAGCGTTCTGAGCATCAGGACAAGATGAAACGCTATATTACGAGAGATGAGACTTGGATTTATGCTTACGACCCGGAAACAATCGATCAGATGGACTTTAACATTAATCTGTTAGCATAGGTGCATTGTATCGAGGGGGGATTAGTTTGAAGATGATGAAAGAAGAAATAAAGATTTTTCAAAACAAATGCTATGGCACCTTACCTATTGGACTCAGTAGTAGTAGAAGTAGTATTAGATGGAGAACTCGATAACGATTTTAGATTATGATCATGAGTGCGAGCCAATCATCTTCTGGATGCAACTATCAACAGCAAGTACTATGCCATCTCATTACTGCGTTAGACGCTAACAATATTGGAGGAGAGACGTCTGCGGTTGATAAAGGTGTCAAAGCTCGGAAGCAATGTCGAGTTTCGCGCGGATACATATGGTACTACAGTTAAGTAAATCCATATTACTTACCTACTTACTGTGATGGCGCTACAGTTCGGGGTGAACCAGGGCCTCAACCAACAAGCCTCTCCAGCCGGCCCGATCTTTGGCCAGCCGCTTCCAGTGCCGCACGCCCAGTTGGTTGAGGTCCCCTTCCACCTGTGCGCGCCACCTTAAATGCGGTCGTCCTCTGCAGCGTCGTCCCTCGGGGTTGGAGTCGAAGACTCATCGGGCCGGAGCGTTGATATCCATTCGCTCTACATGGCCTAGTCATCTTAGACGTTAGATCCGAAGACGTCTAACCAGGCCGATGTCGCTGTACAGCCCGTACAGTTGTTAGTTGAATCTCCTCCTCCACTCTCCGTTTACAAAAACGGGACCAAAGATTGCACGCAGAATTTTCCTCTCGAAACGCCCAAGAGCCTCTTTATCCGCTTTTGATAACGTCCAAGCCTCAGCGCCGTAGAGGAGGACCGGGCTGATTAAGGTTTTGTAGAGGGAAACCTTAGAGAGAGGGCTCTACTACTCGATTGCCTCTTGAGCCCGAAGAAGCAGCGCTGGTGTCGTTGCTGCTTGTCACTATAGAGCCAAGGTAGACGAAGTCCTTGACTACTTCAAAAATATAGCTGCCGAAGGCGACGTTCTGACCAAGACGTCGGTGTTGTGCGTCTTTCTTGGATGACAGCATATATTTGGTCTTGTCCCCATTTACCCTTAGACCCACTTTCGCCGCTTCTGCTTCAATGCTTGCGAACGCCTCATTGACGTCTCGCTTTGTCCGTCCAATAACGTCAATGTCATCTGCGTAGGCAAGCAATTGTGTGGACTCGAAGTAGATCGTACCTCTTGTATTGGCCGCAGAGTCCCGCACGATCATTTCAAGAATAATGTTGAAGAAATCACATGACAGTGCGTCACCCTGTCTAAAACCTTTTTTAATATCAAAGGGGTCGGTTAGTTCACCTCCGACCTTAATGGAGCAGCGAGAGTTCTCCATAGTCATCCTGCATAGTCTGACGAGTTTGGCAGGAATGTTAAAACATGACATGGCTCTGTATAGCTCTTCTCTATAAACACTGTCATACGCGGCTTTAAAGTCGACAAAAAGATGATGCGTGTCGACCTGGAATTCATGGGTATTCTCCAAGATCTGCCGTAGTGTAAATATTTGGTCTATCGTGGATTTTCCTGGCCTGAAACCACACTGGTAGGAACCAGATTGTCCACGAACGGCTTCAGGCACTTACACAATACGGCAGAGAGGATCTTGTACGCGATGTTCAGGAGGCTTGTCCATCTGTAATTGGCGCAGTCATAGGGGTCTCCTTTCTTATGGACCGGGCAAACGATACTGAGATTCCATTCATCGGGCATGCGTTCCTCCGACCATATCTTGCAGATGAGTTGGTGCATGTTCCTAACCAGCTCATCGCCGCTGTTTAAAACAGTTCCTCGGGGAGTCCGTCTGCTCCAGCAGCTTTATAAGACTTAAGTTTCGATGTCGCTATCTTAACATCGTCTAGGTCGGGTGGACGGGATTCTCCTTCGTCTTCGTCCATTGTGAATGGTTCGCTCTGCCTGACGGCGGCATTTTGACTATCATCGCCGTTATACAGTCTGCAGAAGTGGTCCTTCCACAATCTCAGCATCGACTGTGACTCCACTACTAGTTGTCCGTGCTCATCCCTGCAGGCTTCTGCTCTGGCCTTATAGCCCTGGCATGTTCGTTTTACTTTCTGGTAAAATTTTCGAACGTCGTTCCTGCAGTAACATCTCTCCATCTCCTCGATCTCGCGCTTCTCGTGCTCCTTCTTTTTCCTTCTCAGAAGCGCATGCTCCTCCCTCCTTTTCTGTTCATAGAGCTCGCGGGCAGCTCTCGTCCGTCGATGCAATGTGGCCATGTATGCATTCTGTTTCTCTACATGGGTCTGTCTGCACTCGTCATCAAACCAGGGGTTTCTCGACGGTGGTGGCTCGAAACCGAGTATATCTGTGGCGGCCTCTCTAATAGCTTTTTGACAACGACTCCATTGCTGTTCTATGGTTTCTGCAGATTGCATCGGGACCTGAGAGAGCTTGAGGGAGACTTGATCGGTGAATGTTCTAGCGGTCTCCTGCGATTGCAGCTTTCCATATTACTGCAAACATTTAATGTCGGCGGGTTCAGATAAATACCCGCCCACACAGGAATTACCTGATAGTACATGGTGGATCAATTTATTTTTAAAATTCTCAGAAAGCATATGTATCTGCCGCGAGGAATTACAACATACGCGTATGCAAATGCATTCAAGTGGATTCCAGCACTCGGGGGAATACGTATACTCACGCTGGCCGCTGGATTTAGTTCATTGTGCTGTGAGTCACAATTCGATAATAACTTTCTCCCTCGCCGTCGTGCATAGTTAATTTCATTGCATTCATATCTACATTAAATGATCAGTCAATCAATTCGAATTGTCCCGACTTGATATCAGCGGTTAAGAGAGGGTATTAGGAGCATTAACATGTTTGTGATTATAATTGAGTACTGATAACTCGATGTCATATATTTGACATAGGCGTTATGGACGTCTTCAGTAGCTTACATATGTAAATACCTACTCGTACGTGGTTGTCATCGACCACCATGGCCAATTCGCGAAAACCAATATCTGAGAAATGCGCAATATCCAGTGTCAAGATTACTTGGCTATTGTCGAAGTACTGTCCAGATTGTTAAAGTATCTGATAATGGCCGTTAAGTACGATACTTGCAAAAAAAAACACTTGTCAGCAGGTTTAACGAAAAGTATCAACAATTACTCAATATCCAGGAAGTAAGGGCAATTACGATAAAACAAAAGGAAAACCGATACATCCCAGATAGCCCAGTCGTTTCAGGAACGTTGATTTTTTCGCAACACTTTACAGCGCTTATCGGATGCGAACTCATCAAGGCAATTAAAAGTTTGAGTACAAGCTATCGTTTTTCGTATCCCTGTAACGCGCCAATGTTAAGTGACAAGCATGTGTCTGATTATAGACCATTGATATAGCTGTCCATATCGTTTTATTTATTTTTCATCATTGCACTTGATAATGATAATTAAGTTTAGAGAATTCATCAAACCCACGCGTGTGAGTGTGTCCAGGCAGTCGTCGACGACTACTTGGCCATTCAAGGCTACCTTATCTTTTTGATTTCGATTTACGAAAGCTCCTGAACTGATTTTGTGATTTAATCATTGCCACGTGGGTCAGTGAAATCATGACAATGGGTTAGGCAAAGGAAAGTAATCTTATTACCATGCAGTGATTTGTGTGAACAGTACTATTATGGGTTCGTCAAGATTGAAATCAGCTTACGATTTTTGATTTGCGCGCACTCAAGGTCTAATAACCTTATTATGTCGGCGACACAGTGCGGGCAGAAGGTAGAAGGAAGAGCAACACACATACCCAGGATGGAAAGCTTTTCGGTTTCTGAGATGCAAGTGCCATTCATGGATGATGGCTGCGGGTTAGTTATACGCTTTAACGACAAAGAGACAGCATTGTGTTTTGGAAGCATTCAATTCCACTCTATTGTTTTTACCCCATTCGATGATGCTGTCGATATCGGATTTTAATGAGCTTAACATACCCTGCCGCTCACTATCTACAACTCATGTGCTTACTTACTTACTTACTTATCAGGCCTGCGATCCTTGGAGGATTTGAGCCTGAGCTATAGCTGCCTTCCATCCTTGACGGTCCCGGGCACGCTGCTTCCAGTTGTCAAGACCAAGATGTCTTACATCCGCGATTACTTGGTCTTTATACCGGAGGTTCGGTCTTCCTCTTCTTCTCGAACCAGGAGGCTCGGAGTCGAAGACCCTCTTAGCTGGAGTGTTGATGTCCATGCGCTCGATGTGGCCGAGCCAGTGTAGTCGACGGATCCTTGCCTTCCGGACTACATCCACATCTTGGTACAGCTCGTAGAGTTCGCGGTTGTGTCTTCTTCTCCATTCACCTTCCTCACAGACAGGACCAAATACAACTCATGTGCAGGGTCGTAAACTAGTGAACGAATATGAGAAGCTGAGGGTACTGTCGTCAGCGAAGGAGTGAATTGGAGTAGAAGTAAAAGACAAGAGATCATTTATAAAAATAAGAAAGAGTGTCGGAGACAAAACGGAGCCCTGGGGAACACCGGCATTTACAAAGTGAGTATCAGACTTGAACCCATCCAAAACAACTTGAATTGAACGATTTGAAAGGTAGCTTCTAATCCATTGAAAGAGAGACTCATCGATCCCAAAAGCACGCATTTTCGACATAAGGGCTTCATGCCAAACCCTGTCAAATGCATTCGAAATATCCAGTGCAACAATTTTGCTTTCACCTGCTTGGTGAAGCGAGTGATTCCACTTTTCGGCGAAATATGCCATCAAATCACCAGTGGATCTGTTGCTGCGCAAACCGTACTGACGGTCATTGAGGAGTTTCCGTGATTTAAGATATGTATTTCATAATAGAGAGAGCCGAGCTTCTCTCAATCACCCATGTTGTGTGTGATTTCATTTTCCCATAGGTGAAAGGGACCTACAGTTTATTGCCGGTTCCGAACGGCGAATTTCGAGAAGCTTTTCATGACAATCTTACTACAGGGGGATTTGTCAGAACCCCGCTGAGGAGAAACACCGTGAAAAACACGTTCGATGACATGGCTGTGTCGGGATTCGATCCCGAGTCATCGGCGTCAGAGGCCAACACACTACCCATATTTCATAAGCTGATGGTTAATCAGCGTTTCCATGACCTTGGAAAGAAGGGTCGTTAGTGCAATGGGTCGGTAGCTGGAGGGAGAAGATGATTCGCCTTTTTTGGGTATAGGCTGGACAAATGCTGCTATCCACCTACTCGGAAAGAGCCCAGAAGAGTAGGAAAGGTGGAAAAGCTTACGCAGTGGTTTTGCCAGCGTAAAAGAACATCTCTTCAGAAAAAGTAGTTTCTATACGGACAAAAATTATGCAACGCTGAGGTGAATGGAAAGTGACCAGACGTACTGCTGCAGGCATAACACTCACAGTATATGTAGGTATGTATGTATGTTGGCGTTTCAGTCCATGAAGGGCCTGAGCCGAGCTTCTCTCAATCACCCATGTTATGTGTGATTTCATTTTCCCATAGCTGAAAGAGACCTACAGTTTATTGCCGGTTCCGAGAAGCTTTTCATGACAGTTTTACTACAGGGCGTTTGGTCAGAACCCCGCTGAGGAGAAACACCGTGAAAAACACGTTCGATGACATGGCTGTGTCGGGATTCGATCCCGTGTCATCGGCGTCAGAGGCCAACACACTACCCACTGCGCCACTCACAGTATATGGCCAACTGAAATTCATCCCCTGCTTATGCAATACTAAAGTGCTCGAATGAATTACTACGGACTATAACCAAAGCGGAATTTGGTCGGCTCTCGTCCTATCTAGGACAACCACCGCCGAGAGAAGTGAACGAACATTAACGACCCAAACCACTGCACTCCCTTCAGGCTATGTGTGCATCACAACATAAGAGAATACGAAAAACTCTTGGACCTGCGCGAGTCTCTAAAAATAAAAAAGGGGATCAAACCACAGCTCCGAGGCTGTGACATCGCCAAGACGGCTGATAACACGATTTGGGAATTTGGAGCGCAAAAGATCGATTGTGGCATTGCGCGCCATCCTGGATGAACCAGAGGTCGTCTAAATCCATTTCTTCAATGTCAGTAAGAAAAAAAAGTCGGTTAACATGGTTCTGCAACGCCCACCGTTGACCGAAACGTTGTTCCCAGCCACATTTTCGAAGTAAAATGGTCCAATGATGCCACCACTCCACATCCAATCTGTGGATGCATTGTCTTCTCAACAATAACATGCAGGCTTTCCGAGCCAGAAGTAGCAATTTGGTTTATTAACGCAACCGCCGAGATGCGAATACGCCTCGTCAGAAAGATGATTTTTCGCCCAATATCGTTGTCCAATTCAAGCTGCTCTAAGACCCAAACTGCGAAGCCATAACGAGCGATAACAAGTGAATAATCCGAGATCATTGTGCAGAATTCTCCTCAGGCTAGTGCATGAAATGTTGAGCTGCTGAGATCGATGGCGAGTTGATGTTCGTCAATTAAGTCTCACACTCTCGGCCACAGCAGCCACATTCTCACTCTTGGAATACAATGAGGTCGCAGTCTCTGTCTCCGTCGCATTCACGGTCGCGGTCGTCGTTGCAGTCGTTAGGATTGCCAAAATTTCGACCACAATAAGGTCGCTTTTTTATGTCAAATTTTAACAGTTGTTTTAATACTTGCAAGGGGAGAAGGGAGCGAACAAACAGAGCAAAGAAGTTGATCGCGTTTAACTTGGCAAACGCCAGCTTCGATCTCTGTCCCTGCTCAATCCAAGTTGACACACAGCCTCCGCGTGGCCTCCCCTGGATAGCTATACTGGCACCCGCCAGGTAGTGAACCAATGTGTGCAGCAACCCGACCCCTTGTTCCTGGGGAAAGAGGAACCTGGCTCTCCAGGTTGGGGGTTGCGCTTAGGGCTAACATCCCTATCGCTTAAAACAAAAATTTTGTTCAGAGACATCCAATAGCCTCGGATACGGACGGATTACATGTTGACGACCCCCGCAAACGTCAAAAAGGAAACGAATTTCGGCTCTGCGTCTGGAACGTTAGGTCCCTCAACAGACCAGGTGCAGCCGAACAACTGGTCAACTCTTTGGACTGCTATAAGGCAGACATTACCGCGCTCTAAGAAGTGCGATGGGATGGGCCAGGCAAAAAGCGAATGAAAAACTGTGGTATATACTACGGAAACTGCTACAGAGAAAATAAACAACGCGGATGCGGATTTGTTGTTCGAGGCAGACTCAGGAAAAAAGTCTTAAGCTTCCAGTATGTAAGCGAACGCCTCATAACTATCCGCATCCAGGCCAATCTCGGCAATATAAGCTTACGATGTGTCCACGCCCCCACAGAGGAGAAAGATGACCAACATAAAGACGACTTCTATTATCTCCTAGGCAGAACGTATGCGCAGTGTCCCAGCTATGACACCAAAATCGTTCTAGGAGATTTCAATGCGAAGCGGGGTAAGGAAGCTATCTTTGAACGGGTCATTGGAAAGCACAGCCTACACAACACCACGTCAGAAAACGGACTAAGGCTAGTGGACTTTATGGCGGGACATAACCTGGTAGTAGCAAGTACACGATTCCCACACCTCAACATCCATAAGGGGACCTGGCGGTCTTTCGATCAATCGACAACCAACCAAATTGATCATATTGCGATCGACGGCAGACACTCCTCCAGCATCCTAGATTTCCGAACTTTTCGAGGAGCCAACATCGACTCGGATCATTACCTTGTTGCAGCCAAGGTACGGATGCGAATTTCTCGGAACCAACGGAGTCGAGTAAGAACACAAAAATTTAACGTCGGAAAGCTGCAATCGCAGGAGACCGCCAGAACCTTCGCCGATCAAGTCTCCCTCAAGCTCTCTCAGGTCCCGATGCAATCTGCAGAAACCATAGAACAGTAATGGAGTCGTTGTCAGAAAGCCATTAGAGCCAGATATACTCGGTTTCGAGCCACCACCATCGAGAAGCCCCTGGTTTGATGATGAGTGCAGACCGGCCCATGTAGAGAAACAGAATGCATACATGGCCACATTGAATCGACGGACGAGAGCTGCCCGCGAGCTCTATGAACAGAAAAGGAGGGAGGAGCATGTGCTTCTGAGAAGGAAAAAGAAGGAGCACGAGAAGCGCGAGATCGAGGAGATGGAGAGATGTTACGGCAGGAACGACGTTCGAACATTTTACCAGAAAGTAAAACGAACATGCCACGGCTATAAAGCCAGAGCAGAAGCCTGCAGGGATGAGCACGGACAACAAGTAGTGGAGTCACAGTCGATGCTGAGATTGTGGAAGGACCACTTCTGCAGACTGTATAACGGCGATGATAGTCAAAATGCCGCCGTCAGGCAGAGCGAACCATTCACAATGGACGAAGACGAAGGAGAATCCCGTCCACCCGACCTAGACGATGTTAAGAAAGCGATATCGAAACTTTAGTCTTATAAAGCTGCTGGAGCAGACAGACTCCCCGCGGAGCTGTTAAAAGCAGCTGGCGATGAGCTGGTTAGGAACATGCACCAACTCATCTGCAAGATATGGTCGGACGAACGCATGCCCGATGAATGGAATTTCAGTATCGTTTGCCCGGTCCATAAGAAAGGAGACCCCTATGACTGCGCCAATTACAGAGGGATAAGCCTCCTGAACATCGCGTACAAGATCCTCTCTGCCGTACTGTGTAAGTACCTGAAACCGTCCGTGGACAATCTGATAGGTTCCTACCAGTGTGGTTTCAGGCCAGGAAAATCCACGATAGTACAAACATTTACACTACGGCAGATCTTAGAGAAGACCCATGAATTCCAGGTCGACACGCACCATCTTTCCGTCGACTTTAAAGCCGCGAATGACAGTGTTTATAGAGACGAGCTATACAGAGCCATGTCATGTTTTAACATTCCTGGCAGACTCGTCAGACTATACAGGATGACTATGGAGAACTCTCGCTGCTCCATTAAGGTCGGAGGTGAACTAACCGACCCCTTTGATGTTGAAAAAGGTTTTAGACAGGGTGACGCACTGTCATATGATTTCTTCAACATTATTCTTGAAAAGATCGTGCGGGACTCTGCGGCCAATACAAGAGGTACGATCTACTTCAAGTCCACACAATTGCTTGCCTACGCAGATGACATTGACGTTATTGGACGGACAAAGCGAGACGTCAATGAGGCGTTCACAAGCATTGAAGCAGAAGCGGCTAAAGTGGGTCTAAGGGTAAATAGGGACAAGACCAAATATATGCTGTCATCCATGATAGACACGCAACACCGACGTCTTGGTCAGAACGTCACCTTCGGCAGCTATATTTTTGAAGTAGTCAAGGACTTCGTCTACCTTGGCTCGGTAGTGACAAGCAGCAACGACACCAGCGCTGAGATAAAAGGCAGAATAACTCTTGCCAATCGCTGCTTCTTCGGGCTCAAGAGGCAATTGAGTAGTAGAGTCCTCTCTCGAAAAACTAAGGTTTCCCTCTACAAAACCTTAATCATCCCGGTCCTCCTCTACGGCGCTGAGGCTTGGACGTTGTCAAAAGCGGATGAAGAGGCTCTTGGACGTTTCGAGAGGAAAATTCTGCGTGCAATCTTTGGTCCCGTTTGTGTAAACGGAGAATGGAGGAGGAGATTCAACCAAGAACTGTACGGGCTGTACAGCGACATCGGCCTGGTTAGACGTCTTCGGATCCAACGTCTAAGATGGCTAGGCCATGTAGAGCGAATGGACATCAACGCTCCGGCCCGAAGAGTCTTCGACTCCAACCCCGAGGGACGACTCAGCAGAGGACGACCGCATTTAAGGTGGCGCGCACAGTTGGAAGGGGACCTCAACCAACTGGGCGTGCGGCACTGGAAGCGGCTGGCCGAAGATCGGGCCGTCTGGAGAGGCTTGTTGGTTGAGGCCCCGGTTCACCCCGAACTGTAGCGCCATCAAAGTAAGTAAGTAAGTTTCCCAATAGAGTAATTTCCAATCAACCGTATTTCATTACTTCAAAAACCCCAAAGATTGAAATATACAGATACATGTGTGTATGTCTCAATCGATAAGAATTCATAAGAAATATTACTCCACAAACAGATACCCTGCATTATCTGGGCTTTTTTCCTCACTCAGTGTTGTTTCATGGCAAACCTATGCTCTACCATGAAATACACTTGTTGTGTTCTTATTCCATTGATATCTAGGAAGGGAAAAAACCGCTATTTATTTATCTCATAAATACGAGTACTAAGAAAACAATCTGTCGAACAGTGATAGCTTGCGTTATCGTTTAACATTTGCAATATGATTGTCTTTTGTATCTAGAGTGTTTAACTTACCGCTAAATATTTCAGGAAATTCATCCAACGGCGATCCTGTATTTTCATTGCATAGAAACGAGTCATTCTCCCTCGGTATGACTTGCAACGTGAAATGGCCCTCGATATACGTTAGGACTTCTCGCAAAACATTCTCGTTGTCATCTGCAATGAAATATTAGTTTATTAGTTAGCATTAAGCTTGAAATAGACTTTTTATGTAATAAAGAAACTCCTCCCTGAAAACGTGTATACTTTACAGACAGTAAACTGCAGTTTGAGACTAGTACCTTGCAAGTGAGCTTCTTACCTCTGTATGAACATTCCAAGGTCTTCTAGCCAAAAACCAAAACAGCAAACGAACTTTTATGCATATACATAGGTAGGTATGTGCGAGTATAGTAATGTATAAAAAAATATGGGACCCTAAAGCAATTAGGGTCCTCGATTGCGATTAGGCCAGGTCGTGTGTGACAGCCTCTAAAGTTTCAACTTTTCTCTTATGCCAAATAGTACGTATTTTTAGCGTCGGATACTGGGCTGTTTATGGCTTTAAATTTCCGGTGGGGGTGTAGATACTGTGTTTTGACTTTATCGCTAAATTGAATGAAGCCGCTTGCCCGGAGGATTTGATAGAGACAAGGCTTTACAGTGTATCGTTATCGCTATGATGGGGGATTGTGGCCCTAATACAATAAAACGGCTAATTGCTTTAAAACGATCTTGTCTTTTATTTCTGTTGTTTTTGGTATAAGTAAGAAAATTACTTGGAATATATGTAACTGGATTGAAGTGGTTGTCTTGAGATTATGAAGAGCTTACTCATAAGCAGTATTTAGTTTTCCGGTATTTAGGGAGAATTGAATAGTTTGGATACTGTCGATGATTTATTGTCCTGGCTCAGCTACATAAAGCGTCATTACGGGGAATACCATCTTCGGGGAAAGGAATTGTGATTTTTATTTGACCAATTAACGTATCTCAATCTTGTAATTTCTTTGAAAAGATGGTGTGTATCCGTACAGCCGCATACGACAGCATTCATCGTGAAGAACTGTTTGGCGCGATGGCCGAATTCGGGATCCCGGTAAAACTGATCCAGTTGTGTCGCGCCACGCTAAAAAACACTCATGCACCGAGCAATTCTCGCCGTTGCATTGTGGAAGTATTCACGGCGTTTGAAGAACAGGCGAAACGAGTTGGTCTTAAGATCAATGAGGACAAAACGAAATACATGCTGTCAAGCAAAAACCAATCCGTCGCTCACCACCTGGCACAAAATATAACAATTGACAGCTACAATTGCGAGGTAGTTAAGGAGTTTGTCTACCTCGGGGCAAACGTAAATTCCACAAATGACACCACAGTGGAGATCCGGCATAGAATCGCCCTTGGCAACCCTTGGCAAAACTCCTCACTCGAAAGACCAAAGTCATGCTTTACAAAACGCTCATTCTGCCAGTATTGCTGTACGGAGCCGAAAGCTGGACGATAAGCAGGACAGCGGAGCTGATGTTGGGTTCTTTCGAAAGAAAAATTCTGCGCCGGATATTTGGTCCTGTCTGTGAGGAAGGTGAATGGAGAAGAAGACACAACCGCGAACTCTATTAGCTGTACCAAGATGTGGATGTAGTCCGGAAGGCAAGGATCCGTCGACTACACTGGCTCGGCCACATCGAGCGCATGGACATCAACGCTCCAGCTAAGAGGGTCTTCGACACCGAGCCTCCTGATTCGAGAAGAAGAGGAAGACCGAACCTCCGGTATAAAGACCAAATAATCGCGGATGTAAGACATCTTGGTCTTGACAACTGGAAGCAGCGTGCCCGGGACCGTCAAATATGGAAGGCAGCTATAGCTCAGGCTCATATCCTCGTTGGATCGCTGGCCTGATAAGTAAGTAAGTAAAGCCACATTGATAGAAACCTGTCAAATTGCCTACGAATGGTTTCAGGAGCTCACACAGCACGTCGGAGTAGATCTTATAAGCGTTGTTAAGGAGACTTATTCCTCTATAGTCAGCGCAGTTATGCGGGTCTCCTTTTTATGGACCCGGCAAACGATGCTGAGATTCCATTCATCGGGCATGCTTTCTTCCGATCGTATCTTACAGATGAGCTGGTGCATGTTCCCCATCAACTCATCTCCAGCCGCTTTAAATAGCTCAACAAGCAGGCAGTCTGTGCCATCATCTTTGTTATACTCCAGTTTTGATATCGCTATATTAACCTCGTCTGAGTCGGGTGGGCGGAATTCTCTCTCATCTTCGTCCAGTGTGAATGGTACGTTTTGCCTGACTACGGCATCTTGGCCATCTTCGCCATTATACAGACCGCAGAAATAATCTTTTCATATTCTCAGCATCGACTGTGATTCAAACACAAGGCGTCCGTGTTCATCCCTGCCGCTTTAAATAGGTGAATTGTCCATTTTGAGCTGCTACAACCTGACAGAGCGGTCAATTCGGTCGACTACTAAGCACAAATGGTCTTCATCATGACAACGTCTGGAAACAAATTAACGGAATTCGATTGGGAAGTTTTGATGCATTCGCCGTATAGTCCTGCTTTTGCACCATTTCATTTTAGGATCTGTCTCCCTCCAGCTCCCTCAAGAGCCGATGCAAACTGCACAAACCATAGAACAGCAATGAAGAAATTGTCAAAGCTCCTTTAGGGGTGCTACCTCTGATGTATTAAGATTCCAGCCACCACCTAGGAGTAGCCCTTGGTTATGTTTGGTTTGACATCCCTGCCAAACTCGTCAAGTTGTGCAGGATGACAACGGAAAATTCTCGCTGCTCCATTAAAGTTTGTAAGGAATTAACTGAGACCTTCAATATTACAAAAGGATTCAGATAGGGCGACGCCCTGTAATGCGTTTTTTCAACATTACCCTTGGAAAGATCGTGCGAGATTCACTGGCCAAAACGAGGCCAGGGCAAAACCAAATACATGCTGTCCTCAGAGAAAGACAAAAAACACCGACATCTTGGCTAGAATGTCAATATTGGCAGGCATAACGTTGATATAGTCAAGGATTTCGTCTACCTTGGTTCATTGGTAACAAGCGGCAACGACATCAGCGTTGAGATTAGATGTAGACTCTTGCCAACCGCTGTTTCTTCAGGCTGAGGAAGCAATTGAGTAGTAGAGCCATCTCTCGGAAAACTAAGATGACCCTCTCTAAATCCTTAATCATCCCGAGGCTACTCTACGGCGCAGGGGGCTTGGACCTTATCAAAAATGGATAGAGAGGTCCTTGATCGTTTCAAGAGGAAAATTCTGCGTATAATCTTCGGTCCCATTTGTTGATGGAGAGTGGAGGAAAAGACTCAACCACGAACTGCACAGGCTGTACAGCGACATCGGCCTAGTACGACGTCTACGGATTCAAGCTGGCTACGTCATTAAGAGATAATGGGCAGCACAGCTCCGGCGCGAAGAGTCTTCGACTACTACCCGGAAATATGACGTTGCAAAGGGGTCGGCCGCACCTAAGGTGGGGCACACAGGTGGAAAGGGACCTTAACCAACTGGGTGTTCGACACTGGAAACAGCTAGCAAAAAATCGTGCTAGCTGGAAAGGCTTGTTGGTTGAGGTTCAGGTTCACCCCTAACTGTAGCTTCACCTAAGTAAGTAAGTTACCATCTGGTTTGGGTCTCTGCAAAATTCTCTTGGCCGACCGAACACAATTTCTGCACTGATGGAATAATGGAGTTTCCCAAAAAATCTCAAAAGGTCTAAGATAATGTCCGACATGAATTTGGTTAAATAGATTTTCAGTAAAGAAAATTGTTTGTTCAAAAATATCAAAAAAAACCGCGAAGAGTTTGTATATCACCCATTACTCTGTGGTTTCCCCAATAGTCAACAACCATTGGAAGGTCTTGCATTTATAAGACACCAATTAATACGTTCAGTTTAACACATGATGACGGCTCATTACAAGCAAGAGAGTGGGTCTTGTTTTACACCAAATGATCAGACCCTCGTAAGAACAGTTGGCCCTCCGGCAATGGTAATATAATACCGCGACTAGGTTCTCGTACTCGTATCTTATGGTCACAAATATTTATACATTTCTTGAAAAAGGGGAAACAACAACAAAAACAAAACCACACTGATCGATGGAATGCTGGATCGCACGGGGATTCCCTCCCATCTCGCTAGGCACACTCGTGACTTGTAATCAAAGGTCACATCAGATCGTCGTGCGCCCGCATTCATTTCAGACAATCTACAAAACGCCTCATCACGTAGATACAATTGTTACAAACTATTGTCCGTTTGGCTAAACACCTGTAGCAGATTTAACTAAATGAGAGTTTATAGACTGGGAGTTGTAGTTAAACTTGAACTTCACGGTATACCTTAGTAGGGTTTGTCGTAGTAAGTGATTTAAGTAGGCGCGTAAAGAGACAATCGCACGATGTGTTCATGCTTGAGGTTAAGATTTGGGAAGGAGATTGTTACGTTTGGCTATTCATGAGAATCCTGATGGATCAAGTATGTGTCGACTTTTCCGGGTTGGAGGTGGTGATTGTGCGTATAAATATCTGTTGCCGCAATGTCTGAGCGTGCGGTAGCGACCGATAAATTCACTTTTGTAATTGCCCTATCAATTAGTTTGATTTTTATGGTAATAGCATTGTAAAGATATAAGGGCTTTATTATAGCTACAGGCATGGATTGCGGTTGTAAGTTTTACTCCACTGGCAAACTAACGTACTGGCCTACAGACACTACGAAAACACCTGACCTCATCGTTGCAAAAGGCATATCTGATTGTTATACTAAAGTCAAAGAGAATTTTGATCTTTCCTCAGACCATTCTCCAATCATGTTGACGATGAGTGAACTTACTTACTTACTTACCCAGGTTCGGGGTGAACCTGGGCCTCAACCAACATGCCTCTCCACCTAGCACGATCTTTCGCTAGTCTTTTCCAGTGCCGCACGCCCAGTTGGTTGAGGTCCCTTTCCACCTGCACGCGCCACCTTAGATGCGGCCGTCCTCTATTTCTTCGTCCCTCGGGAGTTGGATTGAACGACTCTACGAGCTGGAGCTGTGGTGTCCCTTCGCTCTACATGGCCTATCCCTCTTAGGCGTTGGATCCGTAGATCCCTGACTAGACTCATGTTGCTGTACAACCCGTACAGTTCGTGATTTAATCTTCTCCTCCAACCCCCCTCTGTATTTATAGGACCGAAAATCGCACGCAGAATTTTTCTCTCGAAACGACCAAGGATTTCGTCATCTGCTTTAGATGATGCATGTTTCTGCGCCGTATAACAGGACCGGGATAATTAGTGCCTTTTATAAGGTCCACTTGGTCGTACGAGAGGGGGCTCTACTTCTCAATTGCCTCTTGAGCCCAATGAAGCAGCGGTCGGCAAGAGTAATTCTGCGCTTGATTTCGGAACTGGTGTCGTTGTTCCAGGTCACTGCAGCGCCGAGGTATATGAAGTCCTTGACTACCTCAAACTTATATCTGCCAATATGCACGTTCTGTCCAAGACGTCGGTGGTAAATGTCCTTTTTCGATGACAGCAAATATTTAGTCTTGCCCTCATTAAATTCCAAACCAATTTTTGCCACCTCCATTTCAATACTCGCAAACGCCTCATTGACATCTCGCTGTGATCTACCTATTATGTCAATCCTTTCTTGACTTCGAAACTATCGGTCAGTTCTGCACCGATTTGGATGGAGCAGCGAGCGTTCTCCAGAGTCATCCTGCATAGTCTGACGAGTTTAGCAGGTATGTCAAAGGCAGACATAGCGTTGTATAGCTCGTCTCTAATTACGCTGTCGTATGCGGCTTTGAAGTCGACAAATAGGTGGTGAGTGTCGACTTGGAATTCATTGGTTTTATCCAGGATCTGCGGTAGTGTGAAGATTGGGTCGATGGTGGACTTCCCTGGCCTGAATCCGCACTGATAAGGACCTATCAGCTTATTTACAAAAGGCTTCAGGCGTTCACACAAAACGGCAGAGAAGATTTTGTAGGCGATGTTAAGGAGACTTATTCCTCTATAGTTGGCGCAATCAGAGGGGTCTCCTATTTTGTGGATCGGGCAAGCAATGCTGAGACTACATTCCTTGGGCATGCTTTCCTCTGACCATATCTTACGGATGAGCCGGTGCATACTCCTAAGCAGCTCATCCCCAGCTGATTTGAAGAGCTCAGCAGACAATCCATCTGCGCCAGCAGCTTTATTCGACTTGAGTTTCGACATAGCAATCCCACCTTCGTCGAGATCACCGGGACGGAATTCTCTGCGATCTTCTTCATTGAGAAATGGGTCATTCTGCCTGACGGCGGTATGTTGGCTGTCATCGCCGTTATATGTCTGCAGAAGTGGTTTTTCCAATTCTCAGCATCGACTGCGATTCTAATACTAGGTGTCCGTTCGGGCTTTATAATCTTGAGATATTCGTCTTATCTGTTGATAACATTTTTGAACGTCGTGCCTGCGGTAGCACCTCTCCAAGTTTTCAATCGCACGTTTCTCCGCGTGCTCCTTCTTATTTTAAGAAGCTTATGTTCCTCCCTTCTTTCGAGCTCGTAGAGCTCATGAGCCACTCTTATGTTTTTTTGTGTAGTGAGGCTTTGTATGCCTCCTACTTTTCTGCATATATCCTTCCACACTCGTCATCGAACCAGGTGTTTCGTCTTGGTGGAGCTTTAAGGCCCAACACTTCCGGTGCTCAGGGCTTGCTTGCACTGGCTCCATTGCTGCTCTACTGACGGAGTGGAGGATTGAGGTGTATCGGAGGTGTATCTCCGGCGATAGTAGCTTTCCAACGTCATAACTTGGTGTTCTAACTCTACTCCGTGTTGTTTGTGTTATCCGTTGACCTATCTTGGCTACTACAAGATAGATACAAGATAGTGGTGTAAGTCGATGTTTGCTCCTCGAAAAGTACGAACATCAAGAATAGTCTGACGTTGATCGCGATGTGATCAATCTGGTTGGTGGTCGATTGATGAAAAGACCGCCAGGTGCGGAAAGCGTGTACTAGCTAAAAGAAGATTTCTCCCCGTGGCGGAGTCGATCAGCCTGTGTCCGTTATCGGATGTGGTGTCATGTAGGCTGTGTTTCCCGATGACTCGTTCAAAGATGCTTTCTTTACCCAGGTTAGCATTAAAATCTCCTAGTATGACTTTGGTATCATAGGTAGGGCATTTGGCGTATGTTCTATCTAGGAGATCATAGAAACCATCTTTGATGGAGCCATCCTTGTCTTCCCTGGGGGCATGGACACATATGAGGCTGATGTTACAAAATTTTGCCTTGATGCGGATCGTTATAAGGCGTTCAATCACATACTGGAAGCTATGGACTTTATGCCTTAGTCCACCTCTAACATCAAATCCGCATCCAAATAGTCCCTATAGCAGTTACCGTAGTAGATGTCGCAGTTTTTCATCTTTTGCCCGGCCCATTCCATTGCATTTCCTGGATGGCGGTTATGTCCGCTTTATAGCGGAGCGTCCGCAAGTTGTTCGGCCGCGCGTGGTCTGTTTAGGGACCTAACATTCCACGAACAGAACTGAAGGTCCTTGTTTATTTTGGTATCCTGTTTGGTGGCGCAGGATACTCGCCATTCGTCCTCTTCCATCAGTAACTTCCCTTGTAAGGAAATTTCCAGATGGTACCACGAGGAGGACCTGACTAGCAGAGCTGCAAGGTGTTCGGTTGCAGAGGCTCTTACTCGATTTTTGCCGGGCCAGCTTTCGTCGACAGATGTTACTCCTTCGAGGCTTTTGCTAGTCCTTTACAATGAGTGAAACTCCTATTAAAAAGCCTAAACCTGCTAGGCTTACAAATAGAAGAACAAACTGGGAAGGTTTTAGGAATGAAATTCCAGAAGGTATTAGTCTAAGACTGCCATTTAGGATGCCGTATGAACTAGAATTCGAAATCGACCAATTCATTGAAGCTATTCACCACGCAGCGTGGATTAATACTCTGGCGCACGATGAGGGAGTTCGGATCCCGATAACGCCAACGCCATCGAATGTTTATTTCGCGGCGTCATTCCTCGGCGGGGTACTGGCGGTAGTATACTTGCCAAGAAAAAGCTCCTCGATTCAAGCCGTTCGGAATCGGCATTAAACTGTAGGTTTAGGTGTAGGTTCCCTTTCACCTGTGTACAAAAAACAAAAAAAAAAAAAAAAATAAAATCACACACATCATGGGTGATTGAGAGAAGCTTGGCTCTGGCCCTTCTTGGGCTGTAACGCCACCAAAGCAAAGCAATTAAAGGACTGGTAGAGGAGAAACGAAAAGCCCGTAAACGATGGCAACAAAATCGAGCGCCGCAGCATCGAACATATTGAAACCGACTGGCTCTACGCGGCGGTCATAAGGCCCATCCTCCTGTATGGCGTCGTAGTCTGGTGGACTGCTCTGGACAAGGCAGTCAATCGAAACCTTCTGGGGAAAGTACAAAGATCGGCCAGCTTATACGTAAGCGGAGCGATCAGATCAACCCCCACAGAGGCCCTAAACATTCTGTTACACCTTCCACCACTGAACCTTTTCAGCAAACAAATTGCTGCCTGCGCGGCCCTGAGGATGAGGAGCATAATAAAATGGCCCACATCGTAAAAAGGACACACAACCATTCTATAACACTTCGAAGTACCCATGGACACAGACTATATCATCCCGTAAAACGTGTTCACTAAGAACTTCGAAGTTGTTTTTCCATCCAGGGAGAAATGGGCTGAAGGGAAAGTCATACCAAAGGTCGGGTGTAGGCAGTGGAGTCTTCTCCAAGGAGCTTAACCTCAGCCTATCCTTCAGACTGAAATAACAGCGATAACGGAGGCCCTTGCATGGCTCAGGATCAATGTAATATCCGCCAAGGATATTATCATTTGCACAGATAGCCAATCTGCGATGAGATCCCTGGCAGCGGTAACCCACAAATCAAAGACATCTCTTAACTGTCGCCTATCTCTAGATGAGATGGCTGAGCAGTTCAACATTTAAGTATTGTGGGTTCCCGGGCATAGGGATATTCCAGAAAACTGCGCGGCCGACGAACTCGCGAAGTTAGGGTCTAGCACACTCAGCCTACCTACCCTCGGGTACCTAATAACACCAATAAGTACGGTAAAGCATATGATAAAATTCCAAACCACTAAGGCGAGTAATATCGGCTTTATCACCGAACAACTCTGGCCTAAATTAAACCTAGGACGAACCAGGGACCTAATGGCAACCAAAAGGGCAACCTTAAGTACTCTGGTGGGTGTCATTACAGGTCACTGCATCATTGGGAAACACGCCTTCTGTCGCGGCTGCATGGACGAGGTGGAGGAGGAATCAATACATCACCTCCTCTGCTCATGCCCCTCTTTTGCGAATCGCAGGAGGATCTACCTCGGCGCGCCCTTCTATGATAATTTAAGTGAGCTAGCAGACCATAAAATAGCTCAACTCCATCGCTTCATCAGAAGCGCCGGTTGGTTCTCTGGTAGCGGATTTGGGTAACACGATCCATGTGGTATCACAATGGGCCGACTTCGGCCTACGTGTGGCTTATGCCGACCACAATAACCTAACCTAACCTTTAAGGGCATTAAGAAGCCTAAAGTGCAGGCACCACCAATAAGAAAATATTAAAATGAATGGGTGAAAGGCTACCTGACAATAGCAATATTCTCGAAACGTACGGGGAATACAGAATGACGTGAGCTCCGCTTTCCGAACTGGACAATCTCATAAAATCTCTCAAAGCCAAATAGAGCACCAGGCTCCTACTTAATTACAGGAGATGTCCTTAAAAATTTGCCAAGAAATGCTATGCTCAAACTTTTATATCTTGTTAATGCAGCGTTTAGATTGGAACACGTACCGAGCCAATGGAAAGTCGCCGAAGTTATTATGGTTCTAAAGCCCGGGCAGCCACCGGCAGATAATCTCATCACCTAATCTCATGGTTGCCGATAATTTCGAAAGTCGTCGAAATTATCGCTTAAGGCCGATTGTCGAAAAAGGGCGTCTTTTGCCGGATCATCAGTTTGGTTTCGGAACCGATATGGTCGAAAAAGTACTCGAACATAAGCTAGTATGTTCGAGTGTATTTCATGAAGTCTCCCAAGCCTTTGACAAGGTGTGGCACGAAGTTTTGGGATATGAACTGAGCCAAGTTTCCACTGAACAATTATCCAACATTCTGGAAAATTTCTTATCTAATTGACTCTTTGGTGTTAAACACGGGTGCGAATACTCAAATTTTATAGCAATTACGGCTGGCGTTCCTCAGAGAAGCGTAATTGGTCCGTTGCTTTACCTGCTGTATACCAGAGACATCTACAAACAGATGGCAATATGATGGCCACATTTGCCGATAATATTGCAATTAGGTTTAAGAGTCGTACTCTTATGATGTTTTTCATGCAACCTGAACGGAGTGCAGATGGTTTGGGTCGTAGATATTCCTTCACTACCCTCCAGGGGTGGGTGTTCTAGATAGGATTCGAGAGGATCTCGACTGAATTTTCGTGTTGGTTGTAGTTGCCAGCAAATGTTTCATTCCATTATGATATTATATTAGAACAAAAAAAAGTATGATACTTAGCGTCGTCCTGGTGAAATCACATGTCGTTAGTGTCCATATCATCCAATTCAGGCCAAAAGAAGTTGGTAATCATCGACCTATAGAATTCGCCGATGATGATGATGGCCTGCACAACGTCGTTCTCAAAGAAATATGGACCAATGGCGTCACCAACCACCCAAAATCCACACCAAAAAGGGATCTCATGTGGATTGGTATCGTACCAAATTCGATATTTTTGCTTCTTCATCCGGAAATGGGCCTCATCGCTAAGGATGATTTTTCGATTAAAATTAGGATCAGTTACCAATTGTTCCAGATACAATTCAGCGAACACACGTCGTTGTCTATGGTCTTTTACCTTCAGCTCTTGAGTCAGTTGAATTTCCTGCCCAAGTCACGACGCAAAGTTGTGGTCAGAGGCGATGTTTGTGGCAAATCTTGCATTTCGTCGACGTACAGGTTTATCGTTCGCTGAACCAGTGTGCTCAATTTTGTGCACCACACTGTGAATAGTCCTCTCGATAAGACGATTATGGCGACCGTAAAAAGGGCGAGGAACGGGGAACGTTGCCTGAACAGAACACTCATTTTCATAAAATTATTTTATCATTTTCACGTTTTGTTGAACGATATGTCCGACTAAATAGATGACAGCCAATTCGACAGACGTAGCTTGAACAATATGGCCGCTATCAACTGTCAAAGTTTGAAAGCCTCTATTGGAAGACCCTATGAAAACCTAAGGACACAGCTTGTCTTTGTAAATGAAGTTCTGATCCCATTCGCAAACGCGACAAAATACCTTGGCATGACTCTCGACGCGAAACTCAAGTGGAAAGCATATGTAAAGAATAAACGTGAAGAGCTTGATTTAGAATATAGAGAAATGTACTGGCTGCTGGGAAAACATTGACACAGCTTAGTACTGAAGTCAAGCTGCTTCACTACAAGCAAGTACTTAGACCTACTTGGGTTTACGGTATACAACTCTGGGGTTGTATCAAGAAGAGTAACTCCTCCATTATACAAGCGTTTCAAAATAAGGTATTGCGAGCCGTTGTTAACGCGTTTCGGAATATTCGAAACGATGACATTCATCGAGATTTAAGCATTGAAAATGTCGAAAATGAAGCCAAGCTTTGAATTAATGCAGCTCTTGAAGTGATAGAGGAACGCAACCTGTTGCGCGATCTTCAAACGACAAAGCCCCTTGATTCAGAGAAAAAGCCCCACAGTTCAGAGACCAGTGTGCAGCCCAAGAAGCACTCGTTGGACTCACTCCACTGCACCCTTTATCGTCAATTAGAATCCGTCGCTCAGGAACAAACCTGCCATGTAGGCCCGAGGGTCACATGTCCAACTTACAACAGCTTCCCAAGCTGGATATTATTACCACGGTCTCGGACGCATTGCCACACACCTTCACTTTTGACAAGAGATTCGAGATATTGATCATAAGACGCTCACAATGGGAAACCAGTGATCCCTTGCTTAATGTCAAAGGTGGTATACTGATGGCTCCAATATGGCTTCTGGCATGGGCGCCGGCATCTTTGGGCCATATCGTAAGATCTCAAAGGCCCTGGAAATGAGTCCTAGCATCTTTCAAGCAGAATTGCATGCAATCCTAACATGCGTCAATCTAAATCTGGAGACTGGCATAAGATGAGTAACCATCAACGTACTCTCTGACAGCCAAGCAGCACTTAAAGCGCGGAGTTCGTACAGAACTCAAAAATCGTAAAGGAACGCCATTATGCCATGCAATATCTCGCTAAAGGAAACGATGCCAAAATCTGGTGGGTACCAGGGCATAAAGGTATTAAGGGCAATGAAATTACTGATCATTTTGCCAGAAAAGGTTCCAGCGGTAGATATATAGGTCCAGAACCTTTTTGGGGCACTCTCAAGTCTAAGATCAATTTCTTCTTAGACAAGTGGGAAAAATCGCAACATCGGTCCTTCTGGAACAGCGTTCGGGGACTTCGCCAATCGAAACGACTTATACGGCCCCCGAACAAACGCTCCATTAACATACTCAAACTTAATAAGGTGGGTATCAGAAGACTCGTCAGCCACCTGAAGGGACACTAACAAAATCAGCCTCCGTCAGAAATGGAGACCGCTTTTTCTGCGCCAACTACAGAGGTATAAGTCTTCTGAACATCGCCTATAAAACGTTCTCTGCTGTACTGTGCGAAGACCTGAAACCGTTCGCTAATAAACTGATTGGTCCATATCAGTGTGGTTTCAGGCCCGGGAAGTCCACTATTGATCAATTATTCACACTGCGGCAGATACTGGAAAAAACAAACGAGTTCTAGATCGACACCCATCACCTGTTTGTCGACTTTAAGTTTGCATACGATAGTGATACAACAAGCTATACAACGCCATATCTAGTTTTGACGTCCCTGCCAAACTCGTCAGATTGTGCAGGATGACATTGGAGAACTCTCGCTGCTCCATCAGGGTCGGAAGCGACCTAACCGATACCTTTTATGTCATAAAAGGTTTTAGACTGGGCGACACGCTATCGTGTGACTTTTTCAACATCGTCCTTGAAATGATCGTGCAAAAGTCACTGGTCAATACGAGGGGCACCATCTTTTTCAAGTCCGTACAGCTGCCCGCATATGCCGATGACATGGACATAATTGAACGAAGTAGCGAGATGTCATTGAGGCCTTTACGAGCATTGAGATGGAAGCGGCTAAAATGGGACTGGCGGTAAATGAGGGCAAAACGAAATATATGCTGTGGCCGAAAAGGACACGAACCACCGGCGTCTTGGCGAAGGCGCACATATTGTATATTGGCGTTACACTCCACGAAGGACCACCAATGTTTTGTGTGATTTTATTTTCCCATAGGTGAAAGGGACCTAAGAAAGAAAGGAGACCCCTATAACTGCGCCAACTATAGGGGAATAAGTCTCCTTAACATCGCATATAAGATCTTCTCTGCCGTATTGTGTGAACGCCTGAAACCGTTTGTGGATAACCTGATCGGCTCTTATCAGTGTGGTTTCAGGCCAGGTAAATCCACAATAGACCAAATATTTACGCTACGGCAGATATTGGAAGAGACCCAGGAATACCAAATCGACACTCACCACCTCTTCGTCGATTCCAAGGCTGCATATGACAGCGTGTATAGAGATGAGCTATACAAAGCCATGTCTAGTTTTAACATCCCTACCAAACTCGTCCGACTGTGCAGGATGACAATGGAGAATTCTCGTTGCTCCATTAAGGTCGGTAATGAGCAAACCGAGACCTTTGATGTTAAAAAAGGATTTAGGCAAGGTGACGCGCTGTCATGCAACTTTTTCAACATCGTGCTTGAAAAGATCGTGCAAGAGTCACTGGCCAACACAAGAGTTACGATTTATTTCAAGTCTACGCAATTGCTTGCGTACGCCGACGACATTGACGTGATTGGACGGATACAGCGAGACGTCAATGAGGCCTTTGTAAGCATTGAGGTAGAAGCGGCTAAGATGGGTCTCAAGGTTAATGAGGGTAAAACCAAATATCTGCTTTCATCTAAAAGAGACGGTCAACACCGACGTATTGGCCAGAACGTCACCATGGGCGGATATAACTTTGAAATGGTCAAGGAATTCGTCTACCTTGGCTCACTGATGACCAGCGACAACAACATCAGCGCTGAGACAAAACGCAGAATCACTCTTGCCAACCGCTGTTTCTTTGGGCTCAAGAGGCAATTGAGAAGTGGAGCCCTCTCTCTGAAAACCAAGGCGACACTATATAAGACTTTAATCATCCCAGTCCTCATTTACCGCGCAGAGGCTTGGACCTTAACGAAAGCGGATGAAGATGTCGTTTTGAGAGGAAAATTCTGCGCACTATCTACGGTCCCGTTTGTTCAAACGGTGTATGTTGGAGAAGATATAACGAAGAACTGTACGGGTTGTACAGCGACGTCGGCCTGGTACGACGTCTACGGATACAGCGTCTAAGGTGGCTGGGCCATGTAGAGCGCATGGAAATAACAGCTTCGACCCAAAGAGTCTTCGAATCCACTCCGGAAGGAAGGCGCGGCAGAGGACGGCCGCATCATCGGTGGCGCAAGCAGGTGGAAGGGGACCTTAATCAACTGGGTGCGCGGCGCTGGTAACAGCTGGCCAAAGACCGTGTCAGCTGGAGACGCTTGTTGGTTGAGGCCCAGGTACACCACGGACTGTAGCGCCGCCTAAGTAAGTAAGTAAGAAAGGGACCTACAGTTTATTGCCGGTTCCGTACGGCGAAATTCGAGAAAGGGCACACATATTGGCAGGCATAATTTCGAGGTAGTCAGGGACTTCGTCTACCTAGGCTCTGCAGTGACATGCTGAAATGACATTAGTGCCGAAATCAAACGCAGAATAACTCTTGCCAACCGCTGTTTCTTTGGGCTCGGGAGGCAATTAAGAAGCAGAGCCCTCTCTCGAAAAACCAAGGTGACCATATACAAGACCCTTATCATCCCGGTCCTGATTTAAGGCACAGAGACATGGACCTTATCGAAAGCGGATGAGAAGGCCCTTGGAGAGAAAAATTCTGTGTACGATTTCCGGCCCGACTTGCATGAAGGAGAAGACTTAATAGTGAACTCTACGGGCTGTAGAGATGGCTAGGTCATGTTGAGCGCATGGAAAACACAGCTCCGGCCCGGAAAGTCTTTGAATCCAACCCCGAGGGGCGAAGAGGTCGGGGATGGCCAAATATAAGGTGGCGCAACCAAGTAGAATAGGACCTTAACTAACTAGGCGTGCGGCACTGGATACTGATGGCGAAAGACGGTGCCAGTTGGAGAGGTCTTTTAAAGGAGGACCAGGTTCGCCATGAACTATAGCACAAAAAAAAAAAAGGAGAAGAGAAATAAGTCTCACACTACAAGATTGAAACCATTTGGTATGGTGGGTGCAGTAGAGGAAGCTTGACTAGCCTAATCACAAAGTTGTTTAATACTGAATCGCTTTTTAGATGGAGTCAAGTGCAACTAAAACGAATCTAGAAGCTTATCAACTATCCATGTCTTATCGACGTCGTACGTTGAAATCACCAAAATCACCTAAGACCGTTGGGGCTTATGAAAGCTTTCAAGGTTATTGAGTGTAGAACGACGTACGTCTGTAGATATGTATGTATGTACGGCGGCGGGAACTACGTAAATTGAATGAGATTTCACTTTCACTCCGTTTAAGTTCAGTAATTACAATAGATGCCGTGAGTACAAAATACAAAATAACGTCACACACAGATAGTATCTTAAGTTTCGTGAGATCCTAAACTTATTTAATAAAGTTTAGAGGCGGATTTTCAAAATTACTTTAATGAAATACCGTTATATAAGGGAAAAAATGTAAGCAATCCTTTGATTTAGATATGTATCTATGCATGTTCTTCTTCCACGTATCCAACTTTAGGCAACTTTACTTAACGACGCGAAAGCAGACGCATTCACTGCTAGTATTTAGCAAACAACAAACGGAATTCACAATCGCCTTGTCAAGCCGAAGCTATAGACAAAAGCTCAAGACAGTTTTGGGCATTCAACTAAAACACGCATAAGCATAATCGAGTAAAGGTTTGTGTTAAGCAAGAACAAATAGCACAATATTTGCGTTACGTATTTCACGTCACTGAATTGTGTTTAGATTCGTTTACATTGTTCATTATTCACGAATTATTAAGCATTTTTTTAAGAACTTGAATCTAGTACTACCCACCAAGCTTACCCATTCCGGCAAGTCAAACAAACGTGCGTAAACTGCAATACTATTCTACACTATGTGTACTAACGCATAAAGCTCGCTTCAGTTATTTATATCCGCGCTACCTGACGAATATGTTCTCTACCGAAATTAGAATCAAACTGATAAGCATTCGTATTACGGATAAGTATATATTCAATTAATATCGAACGACGGTTACCCCGTACTCGCAACTTACTATACCTAACCAAGCGGGGAATTTTTCCCATATAATACGTACACATGTATGTGGCCCCAACGATGCTGAGAAATATGTATGACGAAAAAAAAATCCGTCAGAT
The DNA here is from genome assembly GCA_951905685.1 of Eumerus sabulonum. NCBI lineage: Eukaryota > Metazoa > Arthropoda > Insecta > Diptera > Syrphidae > Eumerus > Eumerus sabulonum. Next base: position 73,800,157 of record OX645062.1, read on the forward strand.
ACTTTAAGTAGTTAGCTACATCAGAGACTTTGCACAGAAATCTTCGTGGCAACCGTTTTGCGATAAGCATATAGCACAGTTTCTATCCGATGGGTAGTTTACTTTCAACTGGAATGTGGAAAACCGATTTTTCATCTTCGATTCTTGGCCAGATAAGGTGGAAATGGAAGTCCTCCTTTTTTCTAATTGGGAATTCCGAGTTTCATTGTTATGGTGGTATTTAACATCGGTATTGTTTATAGCAGCCATACTCAACCTTTTTTTCCCTCGGGCCACATTCATTTGTTTGCTAATTCACGCGGGCCGCAACATTATAGGATTTGGGTGATGACCTTTTCGAGGAGTCTAGGGATAAGCATAAAACACGAGCCTTTTACAAGAAAGCCAAAGGCCTTGCAGGAGGCTTCAAAAAGGGCACCCAGGCTCTTCGAAACTGCGAAGGTAATCTTGTCACCGAACCGCAGGGAATAGTTGATGTATTTAAGCAGCATTTCCAGCAGCTACTTAATGAGCATGATCAAGAGAGAGCTGTAGGGACCGAGAAAATCCCAACTCCAGCCGCTGAAGTAGTCCTCCCACCCAGCATCTAAGAAGTCGGCACAGATATTCAGAAGCTGAAGAATAACAAGGCCGCATGCTTAGATGGTCTGCCATCAGAGCTCTTCAAGGCTGGCGGCGATGTTCTGCTAGGGAGCATGCACCTGCAGAATTTGGGAAGATGAGAGCATGCCCGACGACTGGAATACCAGCTCTATATGCCCCATCCACAAAAAAGGCGATCCTACCTCTTGCAAGAACTATAGAGGTATATCCCTGCCCAATGTCGCATACAAGATCCTGTCCAGCGTATTGTGTCAACGTCTAAAGCCGTTTTGTACCGCACTAATCGGCAGTTACCAGACCGGCTTCCTGCCCGGCAAATCGACTGTAGACCAAATTTTCACACTTCGACAAATCCTGGAAAAGACCAACGAGTTTCGAATCGATACACACCATCTTTTCATCGATTTCAAAGCCGCATACGACAGCATTCATCGTGAAGAACTGTTTGGTGCGATGGCCGAATTCGGGATCCCGGTTAAACTGATCCAGTTGTATCGCGCCACGCTACAAAACACGCGATGCACCGTGCAATTCGGTTCTAGGACCTCGGAACCATTCGAAACATGCACCGGATTTCGGCAAGGAGATGCGCTGTCATGTGACTTCTTCAACCTGGTGCTGGAGCAGATAGCGCGACGGGCAGGCGTCAACAGGGAAGGCACTATCTTTCACAAGTCCATCCAGCTGCTAGGATACGCGGATGATATCGACATCATCGCGTGTTCTCGCCGTGGCATTGTAGAAGCATTCACGGCGATTGAAGAACAGGCGAAACGAGTTGGTCTTAAGATCAATGAGGATAAAACGAAATACATGCGGTCAAGCAAAAACCAATCCGTCGCCCACCACCTGGGACAAAATATAACAATTGACAGCTACAATTTCGAGGTAGTTAAGGAGTTTGTCTACCTCGGGGCAAACGTAAATTCCACAAATGACACCACAGTGGAGATTCGGCATAGAATCGCCCTTGGCAACCGCTGCTACTTCGGCTTGTCCAAACAACAGGGGTCAAAACTCTTCACTCGAAAGACCAAAGTCATGCTTTACAAAACGCTCATTCTGCCAGTCTTGCTGTACGGAGCCGAAAGCTGGACGATAAGCAGGACAGCGGAACTGATTTTGGGCTCTTTCGAAAGAAAAATTCTGCGCCGGATATTTGTTCCTGTCTGTGAGGAAGGTGAATGGAGAAGAAGACACAACCGCGAACTCTACGAGCTGTACGAAGATGTGGATTTAGCCCGAAAGGCAAAGATCTGTCGACTACACTGGCTTGGCCACATCGAGCGCATGGACATCAACGCTCAAGCTAAAAGGGTCTTCGACTCCGAGCCTCCTGGTTCGAGAAGAAGAGGAAGACCGAAGCTTCGGTATAAAGACCAAGTAATCGCGGATGTAAGACATCTTGGTCTTGATAACTGTAAGCAGCGTGCACGGGACCGTCAAGAATGGAAGGCAGCTATAGCTCAGGCTCAGATCCTCCATGGATCGCTGGCCTGATAAGTAAGTAAACAAAGAAAAACATTACGATGCCAGTGCGAGACACATATAAAGCTGGACATATAATGCAAGGCATCGCGTTATTAAGCGTCGCGTTCGTTGGTCACAAAAAACAAGGCATCGCGTTAAATGTCATTTTGCGAAATCAAATGTTTCATGCTGAAAGTAAACGCGTCATGAGGCATCGCATCGATAGCGAACGCGTCATACCCGCTGGCATTTTAACTAGGAATAAAGAATGAGATACCAATCTATTGGCTTCGACAGGCACTTTTACAGTTTGCACCTACAAACGCGTTGCGGTTTGACGGCGTCTTGACTATAACAGTCTGCCTTGTTGCAACCATTACGAATATTACGACCATTAGAATAACACGTATAGTATCGGCGTGTATTACAAAAACAACAACCAAACCCTGCGGGGATCAACGGGCAGACGTACGAAAGATCGGTATCTCATTGTTTATTCCTGATTTTAACAGCCACCATTGAAATGCATAGGTCGAAATTCACGACGCGATGTCTTGCATTATATTTCCACCTTAACACGTCAGAGAATTTAGGCGGAATATTTTGCATAAAGTTAAAAAAATTATTGTGAGAGTATTGATGTCAGAACTGAAAAATGTGCGCACCATAATGTTTCATTTAACGTATGTTTTCAATAAACAAAATAATTTGAAAAAATGGTGTTCCCCATTAGTGTGTTTCGGGCCGCACATAAAAGATGTGGCATGCGGCCCGCGGGTCGCAGGTTGGGTATCGCTGGTTTATAAGTTCATTAGTTTGCTTAGTAGCCGGCGATGGTCGTGTTTGTTATTTTGCCGCATCACTTAATGGATTTGAAATTGGTTTGGCGGTTAATTGTTTTCTTGTGATTTGTTCATAGTTTATTTACTACTTTCCTTCCCAGCTCAAGTACGATATCTTGATGTGGTTTTTCTTGCCAGAGTCTTGACGGAGGGATTTTTATAATAGTTGAGTTACTTTTGTCGTGATATAATAAATATTCGTAGCCTTTTTTGTTTTTTTTTTTGGAGGCTTCTGCTATCCGCTGGAACACTCAGACGCAAACACTGGTCCATTGTACTCCAGACAGACACCTTACATTACTGTATTTACCCCATTTTCCGGAGAAAAATTTGAAGAAGCTTCAGTGATGTAGAGCTAAGGGATTCGGCACACACCACGTCGGCTCCAAGGGTGCGCCACCGTCATCCTCCTCTTCGCCACATGCACCACAGGTAGGCGTCTCACTGATGTCGAGCACGTACAGATGCTTGGCAAAAGTGTAATGGCCCGTGATAACTCCCACAAGCTATCTGCAGTCGATTATCCTTAAAAGCAGGAGGAATGCTGCAGATTTCTTGCAGACATCAGGGCATATGCGCTTAGTCATCCTGCAACCCGGACAATCCCTCCATCTACGGTTGTGTATATTAAATACACAATCGTTAATGTAGGAATTTACCGTGGACGCAGGTAGACCTAGAGCGGGTTCAGGTCCTGAGAAGCTCTCCTCTGAACCCATTCTAGCGAGTTCATCAGAGGTCTCATTTCCTGGGATCCCAGAGTGGCCTGGAACCCATACAAGCCTTAATGAATTTAGTCTGCCGACTCTGTTCAAGAAGGACTTGAGTTCAAGCACTAATTTGGAGCTAGTTAAGGGGTTACACACAGCTTTTAGTGCAGCTTGGCTGTCACTACATGAGCATATGCTTTCCCCCTTCCACCTGTGCTTCACAACATAGTGCATGGCCATTAGGATTGCGTATATCTCTGATTGGAAGACAGACGCATACTTTCCTAACGAGAAGTGCAGTCGGATGTTATCGCGTTCAAAGAAGACTCCCGCACCGGTCCCCCGCCCAGACCTGGAGCCATCCGTAAAAATGCGAAGACTATCCCTTCCAGGTTCAGTATCCAGTCATAGCCAATCCTGACGCCATGGAAACTCGACTGTGAAATTACGACGGAATAGGATAACTGGCGTCAATGCGTCAGAAGGCATGTCCATGAGACAGGGGTCGCAAGACAATTCTTGCGCATGGACACCGCTATTCCTATGCGAGTTGTACCAAAAGCCATTTCCCTTCAGACGAGACATGGCTTTCAGAGCACATCCTCTGATAAATATATCAAGAGGTGGAAGGTTCATCATAACATCTAGTGCAGCGACCGGCGTGCTGGGGAAAGCCCCCGTGCAGCTGAGACAAACCGTTCTTTGGAGTTTGGCGAAAGAGGCTACGACGTGTTTGCGTTTAAGTCTGTTCCACCAGACAACCGATGCATATGAGATTATAGGTCTTATCATTGCCGTGTAGATCCAAAGGACCTTTGCCGGCGATAAGCTCCATGTTTTGCCAGAAGCTCCTTTGCATTGCCAGAAAGCTGACAGAGAAGCTTACTATCTAAGATGACTCCTAGATACTTAGCCTCCTTGGATATCGGGATGGATTCGTAGCCTTAGTATGGTGTGTTCCTTTCCAATGAGATGGACATTTTACGCAGATGGAGCGAGCACTTTTCGTAGCTGCTCCATCCCGCACAGGGCACTGAGGGGGACAGACCTATAGTCTTGTGTGTGGCGGAGAATAGTCCAACGGTGGGGGAAGTCATTTTAGCGATTGAATCGCTAAAAGTTGGCAAATCCGCCGGTGTGGATGAAATTCGGCCAGAAATGCTTAAGGCAATGGGTAAAGAGGGGGTATTATGGCTTTCTCGTGTCATTAAGGTGGCCTGGGAATGCGGTGAGATACCTAGCGATTGGCAAACTGGGGTGATTGTTCCTCTTTTCGAAAAGGGGGATAAAAAAAAAACCGGCGAAGTGCGAGTCGGACTCGCACACGAAGGGTTCCGTACCATCTGTTTATATAAATATGAAAGAGACTATGTATGTTACCTCAACAAATGACAGATCTTGGTTGCAGGCAGGATTTTTTGGATGAAAATCATGTCTGTTGTATGGGAGCCCTCCTTAAATATTCGTTTTGTTCTGTTTTTAGTATTTGTCGTGGTAGCGGCAACAGAAATACATCATCGGTGAAAATTTCAACTGTCTAGCTATCACGGTTCATGAGATACAGCCTGGTGACAGACGGACGGACGGACGGACAGGGAAGTCTTAGTAATAGGGTTCCGTTTTACCTTTGGGTACGGAACCCTAAAAAGAGTGCTTCAACTATAGGGGCATATCTCTTTTAAGTGTCCCCCGTAAGGTCTACGCAAAGGTGTTGGAGGCGCGTTCTAGAGCTGTGGTCGAATCCAGGATAGGGGATAAACAGTGCGGGTTTCGTCACGGCAGAAGTACAACCGACCAGCTTTTCACTCTAAGAATGGTACTCGAAAAGGCTTGGGAGTACGCCAAACCAGCTGCTTTGTAGATTGGAAAAGGCGTATGACCGAGTTCCTCGAGGTAAACTCTGGAGTATGGGATTGATGGTCCTCTGTTGAGGGCAATTCAGTCTCTATACAGAAACTGTAGCAGGTGCGTTCGGGTTAACGTTAGTAAATCAACACCTTTCACCGTGGGCATTGGACTTCGCCAAGGGTGCGTCTTGTCACCTCTCCTTTTCATTATATATATGGACTGGATGTTGCAGCGCAGTCGAGGTGAGGAGTGTTTCACATTGGGGGAGTTGAGGATAAGTCATCTTCTTGTTGCAGATGACTTAGTTGTCCTCACATCCTCCCAGATGGAACTTCAGCGCGCGCCAGATAGGTTTGTGGCCGTATGTGCTGATGCTGGAATGAGGGTTAACGTGGACAAATCCGAGGCTATGATTATTTCCAGAACACCTGTCCAATGCACTCTACATGTTAGTGAAGTCCCATTGAAGCAGGTGGAGAAGTTTAAGTATCTCTGGGTCTTCCTCACGAGTGATGGGGGGAGTAATACTGAGCTTTCTTGCAGGATTGGCCAAGCTGGGTCAATTTGAAACAGCTTGAAAGATCTGTAATCAGAAAGACTGAGCTTGGTGTCAAAGCCAAGTTAGCGGTTTTTAACTCAGTATTTGTTCCAACTCTCACCTAGGGTCATGAAATTTGGGTATTGACCGTAAGAATAAGATCGCGAATACAAGCTGCCGAAATGAGATTTCTTACTCGCCGGGATAGGGTGAGAAACACGGCAGTGCGCGGGGAGCTTAATGTTGAGCAGCTGATTCTCCGAACGTGAGGGGCTATGCCTCGAGGGTTTGGTCACGTGAGACGAATGTCGCCATCATCACGACTTCCGGAGCGTGCCTTGGATGCAATACCATCAGGCAGGCGACCGCTTGGCAGACCCAGGACGAGGTGGTTGGACCAAGTAGGAGGGCATAGCTCCTGATGAGTTAGAGTCGATGGCGGAGGATCGAGTGGCCTGGAGAACCCGCGTGCGCGCATTGCCCCCGCGACTCTTTTAGTGGAACATGCGGGCCACTGAAAATGATGATGATGATAATGATGAGCTTTAGTCTTTCGAGATGTCAATGAGACGTTTGCGAGTATTGAGTTCGAGGCGGCGAAAGTTGGTCTGGTGGTAAACCAGGGCAAAACTAAATATGTATATGCTGTCATCAAAGAAGGATGCTCACCACCGACGTCTTGGCCAGAACGTTTGTATTAGCAGATATAAGTTCGAGGTAGTTAAGGACTTCGTCTACCTTGGCTCCGCAGTGACCTGGAACAACGACATCAGCTCCGAAATCAAAAGCAGAATCACTCTTGCCAATCGCTGTTTCTTTGGGCTCAGGAGGCAACTGAGTAATAGAGCCCTCTCCCGAACGACAAAGTTGACTCTATATATGTGAGACCCTTATCATCCCGGTCCTGTTGTACGGCGCAGAAGCATGGACACTATCAAAAGCGGATGAGTAGGCCCTTAGTCGGCTCGAGAGAAAGATTTTGTGCGTGATTTTCGGGCCTATAAACGCAGACGGGGATGGAGGAGAAGATTCAACCACGAACTTTACGGGCTGTATAGCGACATGAGCCTAGCTAGGCGTCTACGGATTCAACGCCTAAGATGGCTGGGCCATGTATAGCAAATGGACACCACAGCTCCAGCCCGGAGAGTCTTTGAATCTAACCAAGAGGGACGAAGAAGCAGAGGACGGCCACACTTAAGATGGCGCACACAGGTGGAAGGGGACCTCAGCCAACTGGGTGTGTGACAATGGAAAAGGCTAGCGAAAGATCGTGCTAGTTGGAGGGGCATGTTGGTTGAGGCCCAGGTTCACCCAGGTTCTTCAGAAGATGAAGAAGCCTTAGTCTTTCCATCTACATATGTAAGTACGGGACTTGATGCCAACGATTTCGCATTTTTTTTAAATTTCGTGGTAATGAAGACTCATTCAGGTCTGAATAGCTCTTGTGAACACACTTCGTATATGTCGGTGTGGCAATTAAGTTCCGGGAATTTAGTCAAAACTCGGGGAACTCGTAACACTGCATCTTTTGTCAACATCTGTCTAGAAAGGGCGAATTTTTTTTCAGTTCTTACCCAACACTGAAGTTGACAGCAAGCTTTGTTTGCTTCCCTTCCTCGGTCGCCTTGTTGTGGTGGGATACTTAAGATGTCATAGACCTCGAACTAAGACTCGGAGACCCAAAAATGAATGGACAACCAAAATGACCTTAGTACTTCTGCAGTAGCAGAAATGCACCCAAGATCTTTTTGACTGCGACCGGGGGAAGGATTATGTTGGCCCCATCATTCTTTTTGAACACTCTGGCAGCCTAGAATGACACCGACTCCTGCGGTTCACTCGGTCGGAATGAGCATGTGCGGTGCATCCAGCGGAGGCGACACCGACGATGGCGTGGCACAGGAAACCGCAAAGGTTGAACGCATCCGAGAATCGGGGCACTGCTAAGTGCCAAAAAATGAGGGGAAAGAGGCATGCCCGAAAACTGCGCAAAAGGGCTGACAAACCCGAAGGCACAATAGTCGAGGCTAAACCTTTGGGGGAACCAGCTAAGAGGCTTAGGTCGACGGAGGTATCTCCTACCGAAACTTATCCAACCCTCTCATCTGAGGTGCCCTCCCCTCCCGAAAGTGCACAGGCAGAAAGCGTCGGCGGTTAAGAAGCGCTGCTGCAGGAGGCATAAACATGCCAGCAGTTTCGGCATGCGCCTCTAATTCTCTTTCTCTTAATGAGAAGGTTCAACCACCCAATAAGAGAATTGTCACCCGAATTGTCAGCCGGCACTACAGCCGAAAAAAAAGGCGGTGTTGATAGACAGGTTCTGAAGACAGAAGGCAGAGTTGTTACGCGTTCTAGCGACCCTCAAACTGGCAAGGCTGTCCCAGAGCAGTGTCCAAAGGAACCAGGTGCTCAAAACGTATATGCCCTGATATCTGCAAGAAATCGGCAGTATTCCTCCTGTCCTTAAGGAGAATTGACTGCAGAAGACTTGTAGGAGTCATTACGGGCCATTACACTTTTGCTAAGCATCTCTGCGTGCTTGTCCTCAGTGAGATGCCTACTTGTGCTGCATGTTGATGACACGGACCAGTATATGCGTCTGAGTGCTCCAACAGATAGCAGAAATCTTCGACAAAAAAAAAAAAAATGGAAAAAGCCTTGTGTTTTCGAAGAAAAAAAAACCCTTTTAGTGGCTTCGTAAAAAAAGGTGACTCACATTACCACTTTGATTCAATTTTTTAGTGAAATCTGGTGAAAAACCCTCGGAAATCCTCCGAAAATTGCAAGTAGTTTATGGGGACAAGTCTATATCAAAAGCACGTATGTTTAAATGGGTAGAGCGGTTGAAGAAGGACCATAAATTCTTCATCGTGAAGGAACTCCAGTCGCCTCTCGTACCGAGCCATCGTCCATTGTGAGTATGTTCCTACCGAAAAGCCATTGAGTGGCCAGTTCTATGTTGGCGCCCTGATGTAGCGAGTCTAATCCAGAAATTCTCCATGAAATGAAATTGCACCCAGAACGAGTCAGTTGGTGTGCAGTTTCATCAAGGTGTATTGTCCGGCCAGTGGTAGTATGGTAACGGTCAATGGAGGGAGAAATGTTGAAAGGGCGGATTGCAACTGGCTATTTCATCAGAGCATTCTTTGTAGAAGTAACGATAAAACAAGGAAAGGCAGGAAACATTCCTTCAATGTTCCAGCGAGTCTAATGTTTTGGTAACGCTGGAGTCACCTATCAGTTTTATTGCGCAATTTTGTATTCTATTTATTACTTGCAATGAGGTCTTGGAAGCATCGGACCAGACATGAGCGTTAAACTCTAATTTAGGGCGAATGAAAGCCTTATTGACTGTAGTGAGAACTAAGTGTGAGAAATATTTCTTGTATCTGTATGAGCTTAACATACGCTGCCGCTCACTATCTACAACCGAAGTGCAGGGTCGTAAACTAGTGAACGAATATGAGAAGCTAAGGGTACTGTCGTTAGCGAAGGAGTGAGTTGGATTAGAAATGTCAGACAAGAGATAATTTATGAAAATGAGAAAGGGTGTTGGAGACAAGACGGAGCCCTGGGGAACACCAGCATTTAAAACAACTTGAATGGTTCGAGAGGTTGCTTCTAATCCGTCACCTTGGAAAGAAAAGAACATTAGTGCAATGGGTCGGCAGTTGAAGGGAGAAGAAGATTCGCCTTTTTTGGGTATAGGTTGGACAAATGCTGTTTTCCATCTACTCGGAAAGAGCCCAGAAGAGTAGGATAGGCCAAAAAGCTTAAGCAGTGGTTTTGCCAGCGTAGAAGTACATACACCTCTTCAGAACTATTGGGGAAATACCATCTGTACCAGCGGATTTGTGTATGTCGAAGTCTTTAAGGACTCTTGCGACTGTACGAGCGCGGGAGTCGATTAGTCCCATTGTAGAATTAACGCACCCTAGTACAAGAGGAGACAAAATACAAGCTGGGAGCTTCTTGCAGCAAGAAGATTCGCTTTGTCTAAGGGGGTGACAGCTGGAATCTCATTGTGGATGAGCGTTGGTATATACGACCTAGTTGCGTTTTTTCATGTTTTTTACAAACGACCAGAAACTTTTGGGACATTGAAGGCTCTTACGCCTTAATTTTTGATCGGATTGGAATTTAATCTATCAAATGTGGGTGTTGCAGCAATTTCTGGCTCGTAGGTACATTTTTCTATTTTCCTCAGAACTGTTTGCCTCATAGGCCTTATCTCCCTGTGCCTAATAGCCTCGTTGCAGCTCAAGAGAAACCACGTATTAACCTTTGGCCTGGTGCTTTTAATCTTGCTAGGAATAAAATTTGCCATTCCGATTTGGATAATATTTGTGATAATATCAGTTGCGGCGTCCACGTCGTAGTCGAAGAAGCACAACGACCAGTTAAAGATCCGAAACAAGTTGTTAGGACCGCACCAGTTGGCTTTCTCATATAGTCATAATGTTCTCTTAGGAGCTTTTTCTTTAACTGCGTGGTGGAAGTGCGAGAATTTAGCTGATATTACGTGGAGATCGAACGAGCCTAGAGGCGACAGTACTTCGATCGTGTATTTGTTGGGCTGGGCGGTAAGAAACAAGTCCGGTGTGTTGGCGGTATGACCGGGGATACGCGACGGCTCATTCAGAAGTTGAGTTAATTGACTTAAGTCAGCAAAAATTGCAACCTATGTATGTACCTTGCTTACGGAGTGTGAATTTAAGCCCTATGATATTAAAATCCGTGGAGGATACATGGGTATATTCTGGTGAGAGTCAATACCGACGTAAGCAGTGCGACTGCCAAGGAGTACGAATAATGGCACTAAGCTATACCCACGAAGACTGAAGTCCGAGGGGTCGGAATTTTCAACGACCTGTGTTTCTGGGTGCTTGGACATACGTGGCAGAGGAATTCGTCCGTAACCCACGGATATTGCAGAACTGCACAAAGAAATCCCTCATTAATACAAATATTAATACGAAACCGCTTAGGTTAGGTTAGGTAAGTGGGTGCCCTACTGACGAAAAGTCAAGGCTCACCTAGACTACGTAGAGTCCATTGTGCCCAATTAATTTTTAACCCGTTGAGACCTAGACATTTACCGTTGAGCTGACCCATCCAGATTAGGATAAGAATCCTTGTATTCTCTTCAGCCCAATGTTACTTACCTCCTCTAGTCCCGAAAGGAAGTATCTTCATAGGAATACGTTCCTTTTTTGGGCTAGCGTCGCACATTCGCACAGCAGGTGACGAATGGATTCAATTTCTTCTTCGTCCCTGCAGCTTTTGCAGAAGTCATTGTATTGCTGGCCTAGTCGAGCTGCATGGTAACATACCCAGTCGAATATTCCCGCGAATGGACTTCAGCAGATTTTCCGTTCTTTTCTGATTATAGGCGGGCCAAGTCGATCTCGCCGTTGCGCATGTACCTAAGTGATACCATCGCTTATTGGCTTTCATTAATAGCTCCGTCTCCATCTCTCTGTAGAACGCACTGAGTGGCGTTTTGGCTTCGGTTGCGATCTGCGCGAAGTTTGCACCTGATCTCAGCCTAGCTAGGTCGTCCGTCATCTCGTTTCCGGAGATATTCACATGACCAGGTGCCCAGCAGAGGGTCACCCCGTTTACATTCGATATCTCTTCTTACCTCTCTTTGCAGAGTTTGACGAGGTTGCATATTTTCCATGCTGCCTGCAGAGCCTTAATGGCTGCCTGGCTGTCAACATAGAAGTTGATCCTTTTTTATGAGAGATTCTCTCTGCTAATCAGGTCTACCGCCTGCTTGATTGCTTGGAGTCCAGGCTTATGCCAGGTTATTTGGCAGATTTTCTAGGGATTAGATCGATACCATTCATACGCGGGTAGGTGTATCTTAATACAGATCTTTTCCTTGCGAAGAGTACTATCTCTGTTTTCGCCGGGTTTACTCCCAGGCCTCGACCCTTGACCCAGTTATTAACTAACATCAGTCCATAACCTAGTCTATCGCTGGGGACCTGCGGAAACTTTCCAGAAATTAGGATGGCAATGTTGTCGGCGTAGGCCGTGACGTTAAAACCATTGGCCTCTAGAATCTTGACCATTTCATGGAACACAAGGACCCGCGGGAGGGGTGATAGAACGCCACCTTGTGGTGTGCCTTTATTTACCGTCACCTTCCACTTGCTTACCCCATTACCGAGTTTATTATACAAGTACCCAGCATTTGCCCAATCCAACTGCATACACCCGGATTTATTTGGGCCATATGAAGGCTGGACACTATTGCCTCAGAACTAACGTTATTTAAAGCACCTCAAGGTCTAGAAAGGCACATAGAGTGAATTCCTTGATATTGAGCGATTTTTCTATCCCATAGACTACCCCATGCAGAGCAGTATCTACAGATTTTCCCTTTATGTACGCGTTGTGTGGTTGTGACAGATAAACGTCACCAATCTCTTCCCTTACGTACAAGTCTATTATAGACGATAGACTGATAGGCCTAAAGTTCTTTGCAGTAGTATGGTTGACTTTACCCGACTTGGGTATGAAAACCGCCCTAACTTCCCTCCACGCTTGAGAAATATAACCCGTCCTGTGGCACCAGGAGTAGATGCGTTTCAGCCACGGAAAAATGACTTCACATGGTTCCTGCAACATAATCGGAAAAATACCATCCATTCCCGGCGCCTTGTAGGGGTCAAAAGAGTTGTTTGCCCACAGGATCTTTTTCTCAGTAACAATCTTATCGATTGTCTGATGTTCGATACATTCCCTTGGCAGCGTGAAGGTTCCTGCATCTTCGAAGCCATTGAAATGACACTTTAATAGGGAATCAAGTACGCTCTAGTTTGAGTCTGTCCAGCTACCATTAGATCTCCTTATAGAGGACATCTGTGTGAGAGCTTTTGCAAGGACCTTCCTCAGACGAGCCACACCCGAAACCGCTTAAAGGCCTTATTATTCCCATTAGTTAAGTGTATGATTTCATCATTAGACCAAATAGGATTATATAGAAAAGAAAGGGTCCACTTCATCAATCGTCAGCTAACAATTTTGCAATAAATAGTAATTAAAATAAGAAATCAAACCCACACGTTTTCGTTTAGAGACATATAGATTAGAAGCTACCTTTCGAATCGTTCAATTCAAGTTGTTTCGGACGGATTCAAGTCTGATACTCACTTTGTAAATGCCGGTGTTCCCCAGGGCTCCGTTGTGTCTCCGACACTCTTTCTTATTTTTATAAATGATCTCTTGTCTGTTACTTCCAATTCACTCCTTCGCTGACGACAGTACCCTCAGCTTCTCATATTCGTTCACCAGCTTACGACCCTACACTTCGGTTGTAGATAATGAGCGGCAGCGTATGTTAAGCTCATTAAATTCCGATATCGACAGCATCATCCAATGGGGTAAAATCAATAGAGTGGAATTTAATGCATCCGAAACACAATGCTGTCTCTTGTCGTTAAGGCGTATAACTAACCCGTAGCCATTATCCATGAATGGCACTTGCATCTCAGAAACTGAAAAGCTTTCTATCCTGGGTATGAGTGTTGCTCACAATCTTAATTGGAGCGACCATATATTCAGTGTCGCCAAGAATGCTGCGAAATGCCTAGGATTCTTATACAGATGCAAGAAATATTTCTCACCCTTAGATCTGGCTACAATCTATAAGGCGTTCATTCGCCCCAAATTAGAGTTTAACGCTCATGTCTGGTCCGGTGCTTCCAAGACCTCACTGCGCCTACTAGACAGAATACAAAAACGAGCCATAAAACTGATAGGTGACTCCAGCATTACCAAAACATTAGACTCGCAGGAACACCGCAGGAACGTTACCTGCCTCTCCCTGTTTTATCGTTTCTACCACCAAAAATGCTCTGATGAAATAGCCAGTTGCATTCCGCCCCTTCAACATTTCTCCCGCAATACACGTCTTTCTAGGAATGCTCACCAATATACTCTGAAGCCCGCTTTCGGACGTACCGTCAGATATAGAGGATCTTTCATTAACCGAACCACACGAATCTGGAACTCCCTGCCGGATTCGGTTTTCCCCCCTCAATGCAACATGCAAGCATTTAAGATCAATGTCCATCGGCATCTCCTCTATTCCTCTTCCTCTCTACCTTCTGCCCGCACTGTGTCGCCGACATAATAAGGTTATTAGACCTTAAATGAAGCCGGGGGGTTTTCAGACGAACAGTACGGATTCAGGCAACCCCGTTCTACAATCGATGCTATACGGAGGGTAACCACAGTTCTGGAAGAAGCTATTCAGGGCAAGAGATGGGCAGGAGGCGCAAAGAAATACGGTGCCTTAATATACACCGGACGTCAAAAATGCGTTCAACTCTGCAAATTGGGGACGAATTGTACGCTCACTTAGAGAAAAGATGGTGCCAGGATTTCTCAGTAAAATAATTGGAAGCTATTTCGAGAAACGGTATCTTTTCTACGATACCGACGACGGGGTAGTGTAGTACCACATATCTGGCGGAGTACCACAAGGATCGGTGCTAAGTCCTATTCTGTGGAACCTTATGTATGACGGAGTTCTGAGGCTAGAAAGGCCCAATGAGGCAAAAATCATAGGCTTCGCTGATGATATTGCAATCGTAGTAGCAGCGAAACACCTGGAAGAAACAGAGGACATAGGGAACGAATGTATCAGGTAAGTGAGACGCTGGATGTCAACAGTCGGGTTAGAGCTCCCCGATCACAAAACAGAAGCAGTACTAGTAAGCAGCCGCAAGAAAAGGGAAACAATCACCATCAGGGTAGGCGATCAAAATATAACGTCGAAACCGTTTATAAGATACTTAGGTGTGGTGATTGACGCTAGGCTCAGCTACAAGGAACACCTTGAAATAAAGTGCAATAAAGCAGCTCAGGTATGTGCTGCCTTAGCCAGAATAATGACAAATATCGGAGGACCCAGGCAGCAAATAAGACTAGTATTGTCAAGAGTGGCGCAGTCAATAATTATGTACGCAGCACCAATATGGGCAAAGGCGATGAAAATTAAGTCCCACGCAAGAAGAGTAAATTCCACCAACCGACTATCCGCACTAAGAGTGTGCAGCGCTTTTCGGACGGTATCGAATGATGCTATATCTGTAATTGCTGGAATGCTACCAGCCGATATCTTGGCCATCGAGTTGCAAAGGTTCTACGACGCCGAAATTCAGGAACCCCTTGCCTCAGGCAGAGATATTAAACTGGAAGAAAGACGGCGTAGCATTGAAATATGGCAGGAGAGATGGAATCAGTCAACAAAGGGAAGATGGACCCATCGACTTATACCGCATATACAAAGTTGGATAAACCAGCATCACGGAGAAGTAGATTTTTATCTCACCCAGTTCCTAACCGGACATGGCTGCTTCCGACCCTATCTTTACAGGTTTGGCCTTGATGAATCTCCTATCTGTGCAAACTGTGGAGAGGCTTGAGAAGATGCAGAACACGTATTTTTTCAATGCTCACATTTCGAGGCAGAAAATAAATATCTTGAAGTTAAAATCGGAGAAACGCCGACTGCCGAGAACATCATAAAACATATGCTGTCATCGAGAGAAATATGGGACGCTGTGAAAGAAGCCGCAGCGAGAATCATGAAGGAACTCCGGCGTCTGGAGAGAAACAGGGAGAGCAACCAAAATCAAACGGCAGCTCCCTTGGAACAGGAAACTCCAATTAGAGAAAGAAGGGCATAAAGTGCAAACCAGCCCCGCGAAGTAATACCTAACGGCAGTCCCGCGGGGAGAGTGGTTGAAGGGTGCAGGGTGTGGTTTAGTACGTAGGCGTATTCGTACATGCCAGTAGTCCGGGCTACTGGTATCTTTTGAAGATTCCACATCCGCGCACCTTGAGTGCGCGCAAATTATTAAAAAAAAAAAAAAAAAAAATTATGAAGCAATATCACATTTATGGTGTGGAGTTCAATGCTAAAAGGTTCTGTAAATGCTTGTAACACGTTGTCGATAAATCACAACATGACACTTAGAAACGTGAGCAAAACGCCCCTATCCTTATCAAGACCATTAAATAATCAATGAATAATACGCCATCGGCTTACGTTCCAAAATAATACAATTATCACTGTCGTATCGGTCTCAAAATAGCCTTTGTAGGAAACAGTCAACATCAACAAAACAACATTTACCAACCTGGGAACCATAAAACTACTTTTCGATTTACTCACAGATTCCATTCATTGCTAGAATTTAAAATTAAAAATATCGTCATAGAGAGTAGTAATTGAAACCTTCTACGGCTTATCATTGTAGCGGAAATGCAAAATTGATAAGAAGTCAATCAATGGAATATGGCCTCACCATCTCAAGTCCTACTGCATAGCTCGTATTGGTTGTTAGCACATAACACCGAATGTCTTAATCACTGCTTATGTGAGGCATTATTTTCGAGCAAACGTTGATAAGATAATTTATTTTCGGTGCTAGATACAGTTTCGGCACGTATCAGTCGTAGGTATCAAGCTTATTTTTATTCGCAGTTTAGTAAACAGGTAAGAGTCATTTTTTTACGCACAAGTTTCATTTGATGGATGGAGCTGCTGTAGATGGTTCTACCGCTCCTATCAGTAGTTTGCTCGTATTATGTGTGCAGGGCCAGATTTAGAGGTCTGGAGGCCCTGGGGCAACAAATGACTGGAGGCCCACTGGCTTATTATCTTCCAAATAAAATTAACTAACAGTTTTCTTCTTTCGGTTTGTTCTTAACGACGAGTGTAGGAGGATTCATGCAGAAAAGCAGGAGGCATGCAAAGCCTCACTACACAAAAAAAACAAGAGAGGCTCGTGAGCTCTACGAGCATAAAAGAAGGGAGGAACATAAGCTTCTCAAGAGAAAAAGGAAAGAGCACTAGAAGCGGGCGATTGAAAACTTGGATAGGTGCTACTACAGGCAAGACGTTCGAAGATTTTATCAACAGATAAAACGAATGTCTCAAGGCTATAAAGCCCGAACGGAGGCCTGTAAGGATGAGAACGGGCACCTATTAGTAGAATCGCGGTCGATGCTGAGAATTTGAAAAAACCACTTCTGCAGACTGTATAACGGCGATGTTAGTCAATAACCGCTGTCAGGCAGAATGATCCATTTCTAATCGAAGGAGACCGCAGAGAATTCTGTCCCCCTGACCTCGACGAAGTTAAGATTGCCATATCGAAGCTCAAGTCGAATAAAGCTGCTGGCGCAGACGGACTGTCTGCTGAGCTCTTCAAGGCAGCTGGGGAAGACCTGGTTGGGAGCATGCACTAGCTCATCCGTAAGATATGGTCAGAGGAAAGCATGCCCGAGGAATGTAGTCTCAGCATCGTATGCCCGATCCACAAGAGACCCCTCTGACCGCGACAACTACAGATGAATAAGTCTTCTTAACATCGTCTAAAAAATCTTCTCTGTCGTTTTATGTGAACGCCTGAAGCCTTTTGTAAATAAGCTGATGAGTTCTTATCAGCCATCGATGGAATCTTCACTCTACCGCAGATCCTGGAGAAAGCCAATGAATTTCAAGTCGACACTCATCATTTATCCGTCGAATTCAAGGCCGCATACGACAGCGTAATTAGAGACGAGCTATATACTTTTGACATCCCTGCTAAGCTCGTCAGACTTTGCAGGATGGCCATGGAGAACGCTGGCTGCTCCATCCGAATCGGTGAACACCTTACCGATAGTTTTGATGTCAAAAAAGGATTTAGGCAGGGCGATGCGCTGTCGTGTGATTTCTTCAACATCATATTGGAAATGATTATGCAAAAATCACTGGCCAATACAAGAGGCACAACCTATTTCAAATCCTCGCAACTCCTTGCATACGCCGACGATATTGACATAACAGGTAGTTCACAGCGAGATATCAATGAGGCATTTGCGAGTATTGAGTTCGAGGCGGCGAAAGTTGGTCTGGCGGTAAGCGAGGACAAAACTAAATATATGCTGTCATCAAAAAAGGACGCTCACCACCGACGCCTTGGCCAGAACGTTTGTATTGGCAGATATAAGTTCGAGAAGGTTAAGGACTTCGTCTACCTTGGCTCCGCAGTGACCTGGAACAACGACATCAGTTCCAAATTCAAGCGCAGAATCACTCTTGCTAATCGCTGTTTCTTTGGGCTCAGGAGGCAATTGAGTAATAGGGCCCTCTCCCGAACGATAAAGTTGACTTATATAAGACCCTTATCATCCCGGTCCTGTTGTACGGCGCAAAAGCAAGGCGGATGAGGAGGCCCTTGGTCGGTTGGAGAGAAAGATTTTGCGCGTGATTTTCGGGCCTATAACCGCAGACGTGGGGTGGAGGAAAAGATTCAACCACGAACTTTACGGGCTGTACAGCGACATGAGCCTAGTCAGGCGTCTACGGATTCAACGCTTAAGATGGCTGGGCCATGTAGAGCGAATGGACACCACAGCTCCAGCCCGGAGAGTCTTTGAATCCAACCCCGAGGGACGAAGAAGCAGACGACGGCCGCACTTAAGATGGCGCACACAGGTGGAAGGGGACCTCAGCCAACTGGGTGTGCGGCAGTGGAAAAGGCTAGCGAAAGATCGTGCTAGATGGAGGGGCATGTTGGTTGAGGCCCAGGTTCACGCCCGCTAAGAAGAAGAAGAAGAAGGCTACCGAATTCATTGCTGAGCGTGGATTAGCCTTTCGAGGTGTCAACGAAATTATTGGTTCACCAAGAAATGGGAATTTTGGAACTGCTAGCCGATTATGAACCAATCCTGGCAATCCTTTTGAAAGTCGATTACCTAATGTCCACCCCTTTACCTAACTGCGGCCATAAAATTTTTAGGTGGCCATCAAATAGACATTTTGGATCGCCGCGGCCAATCATATGTATATGTACATAAGTGGTAATTACGAAGATTCTCATTTTGGAGAAAAAGCATTTCTCGGCGTCTGTACCATGTTGTGGTCATTCTCTCAATTTAGAAGGAAAACCAAGACCGCTAGACCAACTTTCGCCGCCTCGAGCTCAATACCCGCAAATGCCTCATTGACATCTCGCTGTGATCTACCGTTTTGTCAATATCGTCGGCGTATGCAAGGAGTTGCGAGGATTTGAAATCCTTTTTTGCCTAAATCCTTTTTTGACCTCAATACTATCGGTAAGGTGTTCACCGATTCGGATGGAGCAGCGAGCATTCTGCAATGTAATCCTGCATAGTCTGACGAGTTTAGCAGGTATGTCAAAGGCAGACATAGCGTTGTATAGCTCGTCTCTAATTACGCTGCCGTATGCCGCTTTGAAGTCGACAAATAGGTCGTGAGTGTCGACTTGAAATTCATTGGTTTTTTCCAGGATCTGCCGTAGTGTGAAGATTTGGTCGATGGCGGACTTCCCTGGCCTGAATCCGCACTGATAAGGACCTATCAGCTTATTTACAAAAGGCTTCAGGCGTTCACACAAAACGGCAGAGAAGATTTTGTAGGCGATGTTAAGGAGAGTTATTTCTCTGTAGTTGGCGCAATCAGAGGGGTATCCGTTCTTGTGGATCGGGCATACGATTCTGAGACTCCATTCCTCGGGCATGCTTTCCTCTGACCATATCTTATAGATGAGCTGGTATATGCTCCTAACCAGGTCATCCCCAGCTGCCTTGACGAGCTCAGCAGACAGTTCGTCTACGCCAGCAGTTTTATTCGACTTGAGTTTCGATATGGCAATCTTAACTTCGTCGAGGTCAGGGGGACGGAGTTCTCTGCGGTCTTCGTCGATTAGAAATGGATCATTCTGCCTGACAGCGGTATATTGACTAACATCGCCGTTATACAGTCTGCAGAAGTGGTTTTTCCATATTGTCAGCATCGACTGCGATTTTAGTAACACCTCTCCAAATCCACAATCGCGCGCTTCTCGTCCTCTTTCTTCTTCCTTCTGGGAAGCTTATCCTCTTCCCTTCTTTTTAACTCGTAGAGCTCACAAGCTGCTCTTGTTCTCTTATGCAGCGGGGCCTTATATGCATCCTGTTCCGCTGTGTGAATCCTCCTGCACTCGTCATCGAACCAGATGTTTCTTCGTGGTGGAGCCTTGAAACCCAAAACTTCGGATGCAGAGCTTTTCAGGGCTTGTTTGCAAAGGCTCCACTGCTGTTCTATTGATAGCGTGGAGGATTCAGGTGTTTTGGAGAGCTTAAGGGAGACGCGATCGGTAAAAGCCCGAATGAATGAACTTGGTAGTACTAACTATAATGCAAAAGGTTTTTGCCAATACTGGATTTTTTGTGCCTCTTACATCGTTCGCTCTTGATCGATGACTTTTTCCCCGCTGCGCTAAACTCATTAGTGATTTCAAATGAGTCCTTGAAATCTCATGTTCATATAGACGTTCATGTTCATGTTCATAGTTGGGACCGAGGATATTGTAGTTCTAGTTAGATGATGTGGGAGCCCCTCTCTTGTGGAGGCCCAGGACTGCATGTATCATGTGTTCGTATCATAGTATCTAGAATTTTTGGTCGGGGAGCTATTAGTTCTGTCGTGTTTATTAGTTGACAGCCGCTTCACAACTGAACTCAATATTACAAATAAATACTAATAGAGTAATGGGGTGTGTTCATTATGTATACAACACCTCCCCTTCTAGTTCATTACCATTAGAATACATAATTTAATATCTATCTTATTGCAATTATAACAAAGTATTTAATTCACATAATTTTTTTTTTTTTTTTTTTTTTTTTAATTCAATCATATGCGTATTTTCCTTTATCAGTGTGTGTGAGGTGGAGTCTTTTAGGTGGTTTTCTGGTTCGAACTGGTCGTGGGGGTTGATCACATCCGGATGTCTGTTCTTGCGGCCGGACTGGTTGTTTGCCACGCTGGTGTGTATCGAACTGTTGTTCTTCGGCTTGGTCTTTGTCTATGGAATGAAATTCCTTAATTTCATTTTTGTCTGAGCTGGTTAATTCGGCTGTTTTGCTTGTTCGTTCATAGTCCTTGAAATCTTTTCCTCCTTCTTCTTGGAATCTTTCGAGCTGAAAAAAATCGACTACATTATAATTCATGTTTGCGTTATACCTATGCCTCAATTGATTGGCATGTCGTCGCCAAGTTTTATTTCCTGCTTGAACTCCGTAGAGGGCAGAGCCAATTTTCTTAAGTACGATTCCTGGTACCCACGTTGCTTTTCCACGGTTGTAATTGCGGGCGTAAATAGCTTCATTTGGCCGGAAATTTTTAGTTTGAACACCGTGTTTAATATTAAATTTCTCCTCCATGGCCTTGTTTGTAGTTAGGATTTCATGAGTAGGTGGGTGAAGCAAGTCTAATTTTGTTTTTAGTTTCCGCCCTATCATCATTTCAGCTGGCGTCATACCGTTTGGTAGTTGAGCATTTGGTGTGGTACGGTAGGAGAAAAGTAATATTGGCAGCACGTTATGTTGGCCCCTTGCTTCTGCTGCTAATTTCTTCATGCCCCTTTTGAAGATATCCACGAACTTTTCAGCTTGGCCATTGGATTGGGGGTGAAATGGTGGTGTCCGGATGTGCTGAATACCATTTTCGGCGCAAAATTCGGCGAATTCACCAGACGTGAACTGAGTGCCGTTGTCTGATACCACTAAGTCCGGATACCCAAATCTGGCAAAAACTTCTGCAAGGACTTCGATAGTGGCTCTGGTTGTAGTTGAGCTCATAGGGAAAATTTCTGGCCATTTCGAATAAGCGTCGACTATGATTAGGTACATCTTGCCTTTATATGGTCCCGCGAAATCGAGATGGATACGTGACCACGGTTTATTTGGTTGGTTCCATGATGATAATGGAATTTTGACTGGTGTTGGAGCAGCTGTTGCACAGGCCGTACATTCACGGACTGTTCTAGTGATGTCATCGTCAATATTGGGCCAGTAGACGTAACTACGCGCCAAGGCCTTCATTCGGACTATCCCCGGATGACCCGCGTGTAACTGCTTGAGTACTGGTTTCTGCAACGACAAAGGGATTACTATTTTATTTTGCAACAAGATACAACCATTAGATTCGCTTAAGCCCTCTCGACGGCGATACAAATTTCTTAACAGATCATCCTTAATAGTTTCTGGCCACGATGTGCGAATATATTTTTGGACCTTCCTTAACAGAACGTCTCCAGCGGTTTCTTTCTGTACCATTTTAAAGGTGACTGGCAAATGCGAAAATGCCTCGGCCATAACTGCATTAACTTCAGCGTCAACGTGAATAGTGGCAATGACTACATCTTCTTCCGTGGGGGACATATCACGATTTATCAACCGCGATAGCGCGTCGGCATATGCAAACTTGGAAGTGTTAATGTATTCTACGTTAAAATCATACATGAGCAACGTTAGTGCCCAACGTTGAAGGCGATGTGCGGTGTAAACTGGAATCCCTTTTTTTGCTCCAAAAATTGTCAATAGAGGTTGATGGTCTGTTCGAAGAATAAAATGTCTGCCATATACAAACCGGTGGAACTTCTTCACACAAAATACCAGTGCAAGTGCTTCTTTTTCTGATTGGCTATAACTTTCTTCTGGCTTTGATAAAGCACGTGAGACATGCGCAACAGGTCTAATGGACCCATCAGGTAACCTATGCATGAGCACTCCGCCAATGCCATTCTTTGACGCGTCTCCTGCTACAATTATTTCCCTGCTTGGATCGAAATGTATCAGAAGGAGTTCCGACTGCAATGCCAATTTCGCTTTATCGAAAGCTATCTGACAATCTTTCGACCAGACAAAGTGTACGTCTTTCATTAACAATTTGTCCAAAGGGGCCCGTATTTCCCGCATATTCTTAATAAATTGTGAATAAAAATTTAACATACCCAGAAAAGCTCGTACTTCTGTGGTGTCCTTAGGCACTGGCATACTGGCGATCGCGGCTGTTCTTTTGGGATCTGGCCTGCGGCCTTGTTCATCGATAATAAATCCCAAGTAAGAGACTGACCTTTGGTAGAAGGCACATTTTTCAAATTTCAATTTGAATCCCCATTCCTTGATTCGTTGAAGCGCAGACTCCAAATTATTGTTGTGACTTTCCATTGACTCGCCAACTACTATGATGTCGTCGAGATAAGACACCACACCAGAGAGATTAGCCAGCATCGTAGACATAATTTTTTGGAACAGTCCCGGTGCCGATTTGATACCGAACGGCAACCGTTGGTATTGATATAATCCTCGATGGGTGTTAATGGTTAAAAGTGGTTGAGATTTCTCACTTACTTTAATCTGTAAGTATGCGTCAGACAGGTCAATGGTTGAGAAAAATTTACCTTTAGCGAGTGAAACGAAGATATCGTCTGGTAACGGCAACGGGAACTGATTGGCTTCCAGCGCGTAGTTTAAGCCAGTTGAAAAATCTCCGCAGATTCTCACGCTTCCATTCGCCTTTCGTACTGCTACGATTGGTGCTGCCCATTGTGAGAAGTCTACGGGTTTGATGACCTTAAGCTCTTCGAGGCGATTAATTTCGTCGTTGATTATTGACATAGTTGCGTATGGTACGGGGCGCTTTGGCTTGAAGCATGGGGTGGCGCCAGGTTTGAGGTGCAGAACTGCTTCTGCTTTTGTGCATAACCCCATTGATCCATCAAAGAGATCGGCAAACTTCAACTTTATCCTGGCAATCTCCTGTGAAATACTTGAGGGTGGAGCTGGTACCGATTCTGTCGTCCTCACTACTGAGCAGATCGTGTTGATTGGCAAATCAAACAATTGTAGAGTGTCCATCCAATCTAGTCCCAGAATATTAAGATCGTTCAGTTTAGTGACATAACAGATTCCGTTAGATTGAACACCCCTAAATGACATTTGGCATTTGAATTCTCCGCAAAGTGGAACGGACTCTCCGCTGGCGCTCCTCGCCGACTGCTGTGTCGCTGTTAGAGCTGGTTCACCTAATTGCAACCAAGCTTCCTGGGACAGAATGGTTATGTCCGATGCTGTGTCGATCTGCAATCGAGTAGGACATCTATTAATTTGTACGAGAATGTACTTACGCTTTTCGGTATGAACAACTCTAGAAACCAAAAAAATGCCTTTTGATTCTATACTTGATTCCCTTTTGTATTTTCCTTTCAACACGCCTTTGTTTTTGTTGTACTTCTTGTTCTTTTTATTCTGCTGCCCAGTCTTCGAATTTCCACAGTATCCTTCCTTATGGCCACTTCGTCCGCATTCAGCACATTTATGGTTTTTGTACCAGCATTTTTCTGCGTAATGTAATCCACCACAAAACCAGCATGGACTTTTTGGTGTTTTGATTTTTCTTTGTTGACGTAAGAGCTTAACCTCACCTTCGCCTTCCCCGCGCTTCTCCACTAATGCAACATCGTGCTTCAACATCACAATTCTTTCACACTCGTTTGCTAAGTCTGTTAGAGTCAACTTATTACTGTTTTCATCTGCTTCCAATTTTGCCAGTAACCTTGTTCTGATATCAGAATCGTATGTGCTAGTTAGTCCACAAACAAAAATTAAGCATTTGAACACGTCAGCAGATATTGAGGTTAATTTGAAAAGTTCACATTGCTTATTCACAATTCCTGCGAATGTTTGAAAATCATCGGTACTTTTCTTTTCTAACTGAAGACACTTATAACGGGTCGCAAACAGAGAAGTTTTGCGTGAGAAAACCTCCGTTAGTTTTTTTACCGTTTCTTCGAACGTCAGATCACGTGTTCTTTTTGGCAGGATTAGATTTGCAAATCGATTATAAGTGGGCTCATCTAACTTTCTTAAGAGAAGTCTCACTTTGCATGAATCATCCAATTCCTTACCTTCCTCTTTGAAAACATCTTCGTATCGACAGTACCATTCACAGAATGTCAATCCAATGCTTGGATCGTAGACAAAATTTTGCATGGAATTTGCCAAAGTTTCCATGACCCTTTCAGAAGAAGATTTGATTGTTGTAGATGCCGGTGCAAGACTTGTGTTGAGCGTATTTTCAGTTAAGGATTTAATAATTTGTTGTTGCTGTAGTAAAATATCCTGTTGGCTTTTTAGGAATTCCGCGAATTGTGTTGCGTCCATTTTGCAGGCTCGAAAAAAAAAAAATCCTCGTCGCCACAATTTGTCGTGTTTATTAGTTGACAGCCGCTTCACAACTGAACTCAATATTACAAATAAATACTAATAGAGTAATGGGGTGTGTTCATTATGTATACAACAAGTTCATTCAGAAATTTGAAGAAGGCCAGAGAGAACACTTAATTGTTCAGTAAGGCCATACCTATTGGTATCAAATGAATAGCATAAGGATTAACGAACAATTCATAAATGTAAACAAGAACATGTTATCATACGGGCTTGGTTATATCTCGGGCAAAGCCCGAGGTGATCTCTGAGCACATATTTAAAAAGCGATTTATCTGGTAAATGTACTCTGCCAACAACAAGATAAATTGCTCGAAATCACTTTTATTTCAAACAAAGCTATCGTTCACACATGTAATTTATGAATAAAGCCAAGGGTAGAAAACACGTTCTGATTAATTGGCAAGACCATGTAGGGCGGTTGGGAATACATATTAATTTGATTTCAAGTCTAGACTGATCAAATGCTATTTTTAAAAAAGGAAGAAACACTGCCTTTCGAAGAAAATCGTGTCGTAAACGTGAGTCTTGTTATGATGAATGTCAATACAATAAAGGGCGACGATAGTGTCTTGCAAAATATTAGCTAAACGAACTGATAAGCCTTTCTTCCATTTATATCCAATCTGTCGTGGAATGGAATATTCTTGTAACTAATACAGATGGTTGTAGGGTGACAAACATAAATGATTCAATGAACAACATTGTTTTCTGCTTGAAAAAGCTCATACTGTTTTCACTGGTAGATGACAGTTTAAGCTTTAAACATAGATCTAAAGTTATTCCTTATGTGGCACAAACCAACTCCCGATCAGTATTTTAGCTTGGAGACATTATGTCGGTACAAATGCGTTACGTACCATATCATATCGTCCATATCCATGAACGCATTATGTGTAGAGTTTATATTTTATATATCTTTAGGAAACTGATTCATGGGATGGTAAAAGACTAACAAGGGCCTCGTAGGAGTAGCATCTGTCGACCAGCACCCGTCCCCTAAAAAAAGGGAGTAAGAGCTTCTATAGCCGAACATCTTTCGGCTGTGTTAGCCTGGTCATACTTCCACCTCCTCGTGGTAGCATCTGGACATTTCCTGACCATGGGAATTACTAACGAAAGAGGACGAATGGCAAGCATCTTGCGTCACAAAACAGGATTAATGTCGGATGGGCTATGGTTTAGAAAACCCCACAATTGGTCATCAGCAACCACAAGCCTCGAATAAAACGGACCGGATTAATGTTGAGGACCCTTGCAAAAAACGAAAATTGGACAATGATCTTCGGCCCTGTATGTGGAATGTTAAGTCCTTAAACAGACCACGCGCAGCCGAACAACTTGCGGACGCCCTAGACCGCTATAAAGCGGAATTAACCGCCATCCAGGAAATGCGTTGGAATGGACCGGGTATAAAGCGGATGAAAAACTGAAACATCCACTACGGCGACTGCTATAGGGAGAGAGGACAACCATTGTTCGGATGCGGATTTGTTGTTCAAGATGGACTAAGGCATAAAGTCCTAAGCTTTCCGCATGCATGTAAGCGGACGCCTCATAATGACCCGTATAAAGGCTAAATTTTCTAACATCAACCTGATCTGCGTTCACACTCCCATGCAGGACAAGGATGACCCCATCAAAAATGAGTTCTACGATCTCTTAGACAGAACATATGCCCAATGAGCCAGCTAAGATATAAAAATTGCATTAGGAGACTTCAATACTAAGCTGGGTAAAGAAAGCATCTTTCAACGAGTCATCACGATACCACATCCGATAACGGACACAAGCTGATTGATTTTGCTACGAAGCGAAATCTCCTTCTAGCCAGTATGCACTTCCCGCACATCGATATACGATCGCCAGATCAATCAATCTCATCGCGATCGACATCAGGCACTACTCCACTGTTCTTGATGTTCGAATTTTTCGAGAACCGAATCTGACCAATATCTTGTAGTAGCCAAGATGAGCCTGCCGATTTCACGAACGCAGCGGAATAGAATAAAAATACGAAGTGATGACGTCGGAAAGCTACTATCGCCAGAATTCGTGCTTTTGCATTAAGTTCTCTCACCTCAACCCTCCACGCAATCAATAGAACAACAGTGGAACCTTTGCAATCAAGCCCTGAAAAGCACTGCATCTCAAGTTTTGGGCTTCAGGGCTCCACCACGAAGAAACACGTAGAGGCGGATTGACACAGCAAAGCAGGAGGCGTTTTATATGCCGCTATATAGAAGAACAATAGCTGCTCGTGAGCTCTACGAGTTAAAAGAAGGGAAGAGCATAACCGTCTCAGGAGAAAGAAGATAGAGCACGAGAAGCGCGCGATTAAGGATTTGGAGAGGTGTTATTGCAGGAACTCTTATCAACAGATAAAGCGAACATGCCAAGGTTATAAAGCAAGACGAAAGCCTAAAGGGATGAGAATCCACGTCTAGTAGTACAATTTCAGTCGATGCTGAGAATATGGAAGAACCACTCCTGCGGAGTGTATAATGGCGATGTTAGTCAATATAACGCTGTCAGGCAGAATGATCCATTTGTTAACGACGAAGATTGTAGAGAATTCCGTCCCCCCGACCTCGTCGAAGATAGCCATATAACTCAAGTCGAATAAAGCTGGAGAGGAGCATGCGCTTCTGAGAAGGAAAAAGACGGAGCACGAGAAGCGCGAGATCGAGGAGATGGAGAGATGTTACGGCAGGAACGATGTTCGAAAATTTTACCAGAAAGTAAAACGAACATGCCAAGGCTATAAAGCCAGAGCAGAAGCCTGCAGGGATGAGCACGGACAACTAGTAGTGGAGTCACAGTCGATGCTGAGATTGTTCAAGGACCACTTCTGCAGACTGTATAACGGCGATGAGAGTCAAAATGCCGCCATCAGGGAGAGCGAACCATTCACAATGGACGAAGACGAAGGAGAATCCCGTCCACCCGACCTAGACGATGTTAAGATAGCGATATCGAAACTTAAGTCATATAAAGCTGCTGGAGCAGACGGACTCCCCGCGGAGCTATTTAAAGCAACTGGCGATGAGCTGGTTAGGAACATGCACCAACTCATCTGCAAGATATGGTCGGAAGAACGCATGCCCGATGAATGGAATCTCAGTATCGTTTGCCCGGTCCATAAGAAAGGCGACCCCTATGACTGCGCCAATTACAGAGGGATAAGCCTCCTGAACATCGCGTACAAGATCCTCTCTGCCGTACTGTGTAAGTACCTGAAACCGTTCGTGGACAATCTGATAGGTTCCTACCAGTGTGGTTTCAGGCAAGGAAAATCCACAAAAGACCAAATATCTACACTACGGCAGATCTTGGAGAAGACCAGATCGACACGCACCATCTTTTCGTCGACTTTAAAGCCGCGTATGACAGTGTTTATAGAGACGAGCTATACAGAGCCATGTTATGTTTTAACATTCCTGCCAAACTCGTCAGACTATGCAGGATGACTATGGAGAACTCTTGCTGCTCCATTAAGGTCGGAGGTGAACTAACCGACACCTTTGATATTAAAAAAGGTTTTAGACAGGGTGACGCACTGTCATGTGATTTCTTCAACATTGTTCTTGAAATGATCGTGCGGGACTCTGCGGCCAATACAAGAGGTACGATCTACTTCGAGTCCACACAATTGCTTGCCTACGCAGATGACATTGACGTTATTGGACGGACAAAGCGAGACGTCAATGAGGCGTTCGCAAGCATTGAAGCAGAAGCGGCTAAAGTGGGTCTAAGAGTAAATGGGGACAAGACCAAATATATGCTGTCATCCAAGATAGACGCGCAACACCGACGTCTTGGTCAGAACGTCACCTTCGGCAGCTATATTTTTGAAGTAGCCAAGGACTTTGTCTACCTTGGCTCGATAGTGACAAGCAGCAACGACACCAGCGCTGAGATAAAACGCAGAATAACTCTTGCCAACCGCTGCTTCTTCGGGCTCAAGAGACAATTGAGTAGTAGAGCTCTCTCTCGAAAAACTAAGGCACCCCTCTAGAAAACCTTAATCATTCCGGTCCTCCTCTACGGCGCTGAGGCTTGGACGTTATCAAAAGCGGATAAAGAGGCTCTTGGGCGTTTCGAGAGGAAAATTCTGCGTGCAATCTTTGGTCCCGTTTGTGTAAACGGAGAGTGGAGGAGGAGATTCAACTAACAACTGTACGGGCTGTACAGCGACATCGGCCTGGTAAGACGTCTTCGGATCTAACGTCTAAGATGACTAGGCCATGTAGAGCGAATGGATATCAACGCTCCGGCCCGATGAGTCTTCGACTCCAACCCCGAGGGACGACGCTGCAGAGGACGACCGCATTTAAGGTGGCGCGCACAGGTGGAAGGGGACCTCAACCAACTGGGCGTGCGGCACTGGAAGCGGCTGGCCAAAGATCGGGCCGGCTGGAGAGGCTTGTTGGTTGAGGCCCTGGTTCACCCCGAGCTGTAGCGCCATCAAAGTAAGTAAGGAATAAAGCTGCTGGCGCAGGCGGACTGTCTGTTGAACTCTTCAAAGCAGCTGGAGATGACCCGGTTAGGAGCACGAACCAGCTCATCTTTAAGATATGGTCAGAGGAAGGCATGCCCGAGAAATGGAGTCTCAGCATCGTGTGGCCGATCCACAAGAAAGGAGACCCCTTTGACTGGGCCAACTACGAAGAAATTAGTCGCCTTAACATCTTCTCTACCATTTTGTGTGAACGCCTGAAGCCATTTGTAAATAAGCTGATAGGTCCTTATCAGTGTGGCTTCAAGCTACGGAGGTCCACCATCGACCAAATCCTGAAAAAAACCAATGAATTTCAAGTATGCACTCACCACACCACCTATTTATAGACTTCAAAGCCGCATACGGCTGCGTAACTACCTTTGATATCCCTATTAAACTCGCCAGACTATGCAGGATGACTTTGGCGACTGCTCGCTGCTCCACCCGAATCGGTGAAGACCTGACCGATAGTTTTGATGTCAAAATAGGCTTTAGGCAGGGCGATGTGCTGTCGTGTGATTTCTTCGACGTATTAGAAGTTATTGTACAAAAATCACAGGCCAACACAAGAGTAACAATATATTGAAAATCCTAACGACTCCTCACATACGCGTATGATTTTGACGTAATCGGAAGGACATAGCGGGCAAAACTAAATACATGATGTCATCAAAAAAGGACACTCACCACCGAAGTCTTGGTGAGTCCGTTTGGCTCCAGAGTGGCCTCGAACAACGACATCAGTTCCGACATCAAAAATCGCTGTTTCTTTGGAGTTTAGGAGGCAATTGAGTAATAGAGTCCCCTCCCACACGACAAAGTTGACTTTATGCACTTATCACTTATCATCCTGGTCCTGCTATGCAGCGCAGAAACACGGATACTATCAGAAGCGGATGAGAAAGTTGAGTCCCAGCTTCACTCCGAAATGTAGCGCCCGATAGGTTAGATTAGGTTGGGTAGTCCGTAGTCTCCCCAGGCGGGGAGTATACACTTAGGCCAGTGAGGCCCGTTGTGTTGCTACGAGATGGGTTTATTGATGGCTAAATGCATGATGTGCCATATTCCACACAAACTATATCTTAGCAAACTATAAACATAAAAACTGATTTGAACCAATTACACTTGAAAATCTGGATAGATGTTCGCCAAGAATTGAGCGCGAAAAACATGACGTATCTGATGTGTCGTTTAAAACGTACCGAACGAATAAACAAAACACAAAACGTGTTGTTTGACATGACGAATTAGCACGATCACTCATTTCTTTGGTGATCCATCAGAATTTGCGATTAAGCTGACTTGAAAACAAGACTGTGGAAATTTTAATACACGAAGAGCATCATCAGAAAGGTTGAGCTTGCCGCCAAAACAAGTTTGAATTCCGACCGGAAATTGATTAATGAAATAGGCTAAGAGGCATCTAGTTCGCCACACAAGGGTCTCTCAAAGCAAATTTTAAGCACATGGATAGGTAGCTTGATGTTCAACGTCGCGAAATCGGTATGAAAGGTAATTAGGCTGTCGGGTATGCTGGATCTTATGAAGGCAAGCCAGGGTGTGGTAGATGAGGATGCTGACAAATGTCTAGCCGAAAATGGTCTTTGAATAGCTGGAGATATGTTCGTGCCTAGAGGGCATGGGCTCGGACATACAGGGTAAAGTTGTTGATTGCTTTCCACCTGGCGAGATGCCAGCAACGATCCCTGTTTAAATGCCCGGGTCAAGTTGACATACGGCCTCCTCGCGGCGCCCTCTGGATAGCCTCTTCAACAACCGTTGGGAGGTGAACAAACGTATGCAGCGAAAAAAATCCCGGCCAGAATGGCGGTTGTGCGGCGGGCTAACAATCCGCCCCCGTCAAAAACCTAAAAGTTATGAATGAGCAAGATGCCTCGGATACACGGACGGATACTCGACGACGACAACGCACGAAAAAGGAACACGATTTGCGAGTATGCTCCTGGAATATCAGAACCCTGTACACTCCCGGAGCTGCTCATAAACTAGAAGGAATCCTCACGCAGTACAAGGCGGATAGTACTGCGGTCCAGGAAATACGCTGGATAGGAAACGGTATGATTAGGAAGAAAAATTGCGACATTTATTACAGCTGTCACAAAAGGTTGCACTTACTGGGATGCGGATTTGACGTGGGAAAGCGGTTAAGGTCGAAGGTCAGGGAGCAGCTGAGCGAAAGACTCTACGGTATGCCTACGTCGAACACAAATGCCAATAATATGTGGCTGCATTGCCGCTCAGCCATTCAGGAAGTAGCCGAAACCCCCATAGGATACCTACCACCCCCGACGAGAAACCCGTGGTATGATGGCGAGTGTGAGCAGAAAAAGGCAGCAACCGACGAGGCGTACCAAAAGGCGCTGCAGAGGAAAACCAAGGCAGCGCAAGAAGAGTACCGAGCCAGAAGAGGGGAGGAGAAAAAACTACTGCGACAAAAGAAAAAAATCTTCGCAGCCTCCCAGCTCAAGGATATCGGGGAGTCTAGGGATAAACATAAAATACGAGCCAAAGGCCTTGCAGGATCCCGAATTCGGGATCCCGGTAAAACTGATCCAGTTGTGTCGCGCCACGCTAAAAAACACGCGATGCACCGTGCAACTCGGTTCTAGGACCTCGGAACCATTCGAAACATGCACCGGATTTCGGCAAGGAGATGCGCTGTCATGTGACTTCTTCAACCTGGTGCTGGAGCAAATAGTGCGACGGGCAGGCGTCAACAGGGAAGGCACTATCTTTTACAAGTCCGTCCAGCTGCTAGGATACGCGGATGATATCGACATCATCGCGTGTTCTCGCCGTGGCATTGTGGAAGCATTCACGGCGATTGAAGAACAGCTGAAACGAGTTGGTTTTAAGATCAATGAGGACAAAACGAAATACATGCTGTCAAGCAAAAACCAATCCGTCGCTCACCACCTGGGACAAAATATAACGATTTACAGCTACAATTTCGAGGTAGTTAAGGAGTTTGTCTACCTCGGGGCAAACGTAAATTCCACAAATGACACCACAGTGGAGATCCGGCATAGAATCGCCCTTGGCAACCGCTGCTACTTCGGCTTGTCCAAACAACTGGGGTCAAAACTCCTCACTCGAAAGACCAGAGTCATGCTTTACAAAACGCTCATTCTGCCAGTCTTGCTGTACGGAGCTGAAAGCTGGACGATAAGCAGGACAGCGGAGCTGATTTTGGGTTCTTTCGAAAGGAAAATTCTGCGCCGGCCACATCGAGCGCATGGACATCAACTCTCCTGCTAAGAGGGTCTTCGACTCCGAGCCTCCTGATTCGAGAAGAAGAGGAAGACCGAACCTCCGGTATAAAGACCAAGTAATTGCGGATGTAAGACATCTTGGCCTTGACAACTGGAAGCAGCGTGCCCGGGACCGTCAAGGATGGAAGGCAGCTATAGCTCAGGCTCAGATCCTCCATGGATCGCTGGCATGATAAGTAAGTAAGTAAGTAAGTAAGTTCTTCTATACCTTTAAGTTAATGTTGTTTGCCTGCAGACTACTACTTTTTAGGGTTCCGTACCCAAAGGTAAAACGGAACCCTATTACTAAGACTTCGCTGTCCGTCCGTCCGTCTGTCACCAGGCTGTATCTCATAAACCGTGATAGTTAGACAGTTGAAATTTTCGCAGATTAAGTATTTCTGTTGCCGCTACCACGACAAACACTAAAAACTGATTTTCATACAAAAAATCCTGCCTGCAACCAAGATCTGTCATTTGATGAGGTAACATACATAGTCTCATATTTATGTATACAGATGGTACGGAACCCTTCGTGCGCGAGTCCGACTCGCACTTGGCCGGTTTTTTTCAATATTCAATTCTGTTGTGAAAAACACATTTTTATCTACAAAATTAAAGAAACAAAAAAAAAACTGAAGTCGCATACTGACAACGAGTTATCGGAAAAAATAAAAAAGAACACATTTCGTGTAGACTCCGAACTTAAATCTACGAAGATCAAATACGTCGAGAGCATCTCGCATCCGAGAAGGCAGCATCAACAATGGAAAGAATAACAAAAACAAAAAAAAAGTATATAAGTACGTGCTTTAGAATGAGTTATCAGGCATTAGGTGAAAAATTGAAATACACATTTCTCGTTAAAGTGAAATCTTATATTTGTAGCCGCATGAAATGCGGTTTATAAGCTGTTAAATCTCAAGTTGCTAGCATCATAAATCCCTTGGAAATCTATCAATTCCTTGCATTTACTTAGCATCCAAATGTAGATTTTGTTTTATTACGTATACGCCATGGTAACCGTTGATCGATAAAAACAAATTTCAAACAAAATGTTGTTTGCGTGGAAAAAGGTTGGCAGATAACACATCCCGTATCGAGGATGCTGTTTAATTATGTACACGTATCCAAACAATATCAGTTTTGATGCGGGCACATTATGATGTTGGCGGATTTCCGGTTAAAGGTACAGCAGACTGCTGATGTCATGGGCATCCCCAATGCTAGTATGCTTCATAGTTCAAATAATTGTTTATAAAGCTACGCTTTCTTGTCACCGAGAGGAGATAAGTGATGCCTTCTCCCAGACAGGAGGCAGATAGTGTCATAGGTGTTGATGATTATTCTAGAAGCGATCTGCTATCGTTGTAGATGCGAATAAACCCGCACAATTTATGCGTTTGCTAAAACGCACGTTTATTGTATTTGTTATTCATTTTCTGATTGCCACTTATTTCGAGGAAAGAATCGCCCTTCACTTTGTACATAGATTGGGCTTTATCTATGGACTGTTGCACTTACAAGTAAAGTTATACGTAGAGATCGCGTTCTTACTATTGGCTTCCATACAAAAAAAAAACCTATTATCGAACTTCATTCCTATTTTTGTTGAATAAGGTCAGATAAAGCCCATTCATTGCTTCTGCTTACACTATTACTATTATTTACCATTTTTCTCAATTGTCCCCAAGGCCGAATGGGTTGTTGCCCATAAAACAAGCAGGCAAGCTACCAGATGCTTGTTGGTCATCATTTGCATTATTTAAAATCACAATTCGATATACACGTTCACAATATTTTGTTCTTAATCACAAAGACAATAAAGTATCCGTTTTTTAATTGCAACGATTTTTAAAATCACCCACCTCTAACGCGATAGAGCTACATTCAAAATAAAATCGATCGAAAGGACAGAGTCCAGAAAAGAGGATTTCGTTCCAGAGGAAACCGTCAGAACTCGAGTAAGTCGACTAACTGCAGGAACCCGACAGCGGTCTTATAATTATAGCCCTCTCGGAAACTGTTATTTACATACATATATCTATCTAGTAATACGTACTATAAACATTCCCATAATGTTTATATCTGTATTAATGCTACTCCGGTTAAGTCTTGTTTTTTTCTTTATATTGTATCTCGTTTAATAATTTGATAAGAAATCTCACTATGCCGGTAAGAGATTGATAATGCTCGTCGGTTAGGTTCTCCTGCCGCTTAGTTCTCTATCTCGACTCTTTCGAATTTTTTCGATTGTATAGGTGCCACACTCGCGTATTTCATTTGAGAAAGTGTTGGAAGAAAAAGGTTCGTGAGAAAGATGTAACATATTGGTATCGGTTAGTATGGTTGGCTATAGTATGAAGTACGCCTTTGTAGTGATGGAAGGTGGGCGGTTTCTTTGCTATGGGAATTTTCTACCTGAAGGCGAAACGAATGCACTAGATAAGCCTGTGCTGTGACTGTCTTGTGCATTTGTTGTAAACAAAGTATTTCATAATTCATTTCCTCCATTTTGTAAAGTATTTACAAGGTTCCGAGAAGCTCAGTTGGTAAATTGTAATATGCAATGAGTCATTCAATTCATTTTAATTTTTCATGCATTAGCAGATCGTATCTAGCCAGTACGCGCTTCCCGCACCTCGTTATACACAAAGGCACTTGGCGGTCTTTTGATCAATCGACTACCAAGCAGATTGATCACATCGCGATCGACGTCAGACACTCCTCCACTATTCTTGATGTTCGAACTTTCCGAGGGGCTAACATCGTCTCGGACCACTATCTTGTAGTAGCCAAGATGCGCTTACGGATATCACGAACGCAACGGAGTAGAGCAAGAATACAAAGTTACGTCGGAAAGCTACAATCGCCAGAAACCGCTCGTGCTTTTACCGATCGCGTCTCCCTTAAGCTCTCCAATACACCTGAATCCTCCACGCTATCAATAGAACAGCAGTGGAGCCTTTGCAAACAAGCCCTGAAAAGCTCTGCATCCGAAGTTTTGGGTTCCAAGGCTCCACCACGAAGAAACACCTGGATCGATGACGAGGGCAGGAGGATTCACACAACGAAGCAGGATGCATACAAGGCCTCGCTGCATAAAAGAACAAGAGCAGCTCGTGAGCTCTACGAGTTAGAAAAAAGGGAGGAGCATAAGCTTCTTAGAAGAAAGAAGAAAGAACACGAGAAGCTCGCGATTGAGGACTTGGAGAGGTGTTACTGCAGGCGTGACGTTCGAAAGTTTTATCAACAGATAAAACGATCATGCTAAGGTTATAGAGCCAGAACGGAAGCCAGCAGGGATGAGAACGGACACCTAGTAGCAGAATCGCAGTCGATGCTGAGAATATGGAAAAACCACTTCTGCAGACTGTATAACGGCGATGTTAGTCAATATACCGCTGTCAGCCAGAATTATCCATTTCTAATCGACGGAGACTGCAGAGAATCCTGTCCCCCTGACCTCGATGAGTTAGGATTGCCATATGGAAGCTCAAGTCGAATAAAGCTGCTGGCGCAGACGGACTGTCTGCGGAGCTCTTGATGGCAGCTGGGGATGACCTGGTTAGGAGCATGCACCAACTCACCTGTCAGATTTGGTGAGAGGAAAGCATGCCCGAGGAATGGAGTCTCAGCATCGTATGCCCGATCCACAAGAAAGGAGACCCCTCTGATTGCGCCAACTATAGAGGAATAAGTCTCCTTAACTTCGCCTACAAAATTTTCTCTACCATTTTGTGTGAACGCCTGAAGCCTTTTGTAAATAAGCTGATAGGTCCTTATCAGTGCGGATTCAGGCCAGGGAAGTCCACCATCGACCAAATCTTCACATTACGGCAGATCCTGAAAAAGAACAATGAATTTCAAGTGGACACTCACCACCTATTTGTCGACATCAAAGCCGCAGCGTAATTAGAGACGAGCTATACAACGGTTTGTCTACCTTTGACATACCTGCTAAACTTGTCAGACTATGCAGGATGACGATGTAGAATGCTCGCTGCTCCATCCGAATCGGTTAACACCTTACCGATGGTCTTGATGTCAAAAAAAGATTTAGGCAGGGCGAGGCGCTGTCGTGTGATTTCTTCAACTTCATATTGGAAATAATTATGCAAAAATCACTGGCCAATACAAGAGGCACGATCTAATTCAAATCCTCTCAACTGCTTGCATACGCCGACGATATTGACATAATAGGAAGATCACAGCGAGATGTCAATGAGGCATTTGCGAGTATTGAGATGGAGGCGGCGAAAGTTGGTCTGGTGGTAAACGAGGGCAAAACTAAATATATGCTGTCATCAAAAAAGGACGCTCACCACCGATGTCTTGGCCAGTACGTTTGTATTGGCAGTTATAAGTTCGAGGTAGTTAAGGACTTCGTCTACCTTGGCTCTGCTGTGACCTGGAACAACGACATCAGTTCCGAAATCAAAAGCAGAATCACTCTTGCCAATCGCTGTTTCTTTGGGCTCAGGAGGCAACTGAGTAATAGAGCCCTCTCCCGAACGACAAAGTTGACTCTATATAAGACCCTTATCGTCCCGGTCCTGTTGTACGGCGCAGAAGCATTGACACTATCTAAAGCGGATGAGGAGGCCCTTGGTCGGTTCGAGAGAAAGATTTTGCGCGTGATTTTCGGGCCTATAAACGCAGACGGGGGATGGAGGAGAAGATTCAACCACGAACTTTACGAGCTGTACAGCGACATGGTGTCTACGGATTCAACGCCTAAGATGGCTGGGCCATGTGGAGCGAATGGACACCACAGCTCCGAGGGACGAGGAAGCAGATGACGGGCGCACTTAAGATGGCGCACACATCTTTTCCTCCATCTCCCGTTTGCGTTTATAGGATTGACAATCAAACGCAGAATCTCTCTCTCGAAATGGCCAGGGACTTTCTCATCTGCTTTTGATAGTGCCCATGCTTCTGCGCCATACACCATGACCGGGATGATAAGGGTCTTATATAGAGTCAACCTTGTCATTTGAGCCCATCTATTCGTCCTCAGGACAGAGTCGGCACTCAGTTTCAGACGAGAGGTTGATTTTCTTAAGAGCACCGTGGCGCAGTGGATAGTGTGTTGGCCTCTACCGCCGATGATACGGGATCGAATCCCAATACAGCCATGTCATCGAACGTTTTTTCATATGCCCGATGAATGGAGTCTTAGTATTGTTTGCCCGATCCACAAGAAAGGAGTTCCCTGTCTGCGCCAGCTACAGAGGTATAAGTCTTCTTAACATCGCTTATAAAATCTTCTCTGCTGTACTGTGTGAACGCCTGAAACCGTTCGTTATTAAACTGATTGGTCCATATCAGTGTGGTTTCAAGCCCGCGAAGTCCACTATAAATCAATTATTCACACTATGGCAGATCCTGGAAAAAACAAACGAGTTCCAGATCGACACCCACCCCCTGTTTGTCGACTTAAACGCTGCATACGATAGTATAAATAGAGACGAGCTATACAACGCCATGTCTAGTTTTGACGACCCTGTCAAACTCGTCAGATTGTGCAGGGTCGGAAGCGACCTAAACGATACCTTTTATGTCAAAAAAGGCTTTAGACAGGGCGACACGCTTTCGTGTGACTTTTTCAACATCGTCCTTGAAAGGATCGTGCAAAAGTCACTGGTCACTGGCTCGCATATGCCATAATTGGACGGTGTCAGCGAGATGTTAGTGAGGCCTTTGCGAGCATTGAGATGGAAGCGGCTAAAATGGGGCTGGCGGTAAATGAGGGCAAAACGAAATATATGCTGTCGTCGAAAAAGGACACGAATCACCGGCGGCGTCTTGGCGAGGGCGCAGATATTGCCAGGTATAATTTGAAGGAAGTCAAGGACTACATTTACCTAGGCTCCGCAGTGACATACCCTTATCATCCCGGTCCTGCTTTATGGCGCAGAGACATGGACCTTATCGATAGCGAATGAGGAGGCCCTTGGTCGTTTTGAGAGAAAAATTCTGTGTACGATTTTCGGCCCGACTTGCATAAATGGGGAGTGGGGGAGAAGACCTAATAGTGAACTCTACGGGCTGTACAGCGACATGAACGTAGCACGGCGTCTTCGGATTCAACGCCTAAGTTGGCTAGGTCATGTTGAGCGTACGGAAAACACAGCTCCGGCCCGGAAGGTCTTTGAATCCAACCCCGAGGGGCGAAGGGGTCGAGGATGGCCAAATTTACGGTGGCGCAACCAAGTGGAAAAGGACCTTAACCGACTAGGCGTGCGGCACTGGAGACTGTTGGTGAAAGACCGTGCCAGTTGGAGAGGTTTTTTTATGGAGGCCCGGGTTCGCCCTGAACTAAAGCGCCGAAAAAGAAGAAGAAGAAAATATCTTAGACTGCAGTGTCCCGTCAGGTAGCTGCCTAGTCTTCTTACATCCACCCTATTAAGTTTAAGTATGTTAATAGTGTTTGTTCTGGGGCCGCCCTGTATCGTTTCGATTGGCGGAGTCCATGAACGCTGTTCCAAAAGGACAGCTGTTGCGATTTTTCCCACTTGTCTAAGAAGAAATTGATATTTGACTTGGGAGTGCCGCAGAAAGGTTCTGGACCTATGTATCTTTCGCTGGAACCTTTCCTGGCAAGTTGATCGGCAATTTCATTGCCCTTAATACCATTTTGCACCGCACTAATCGGCAGCTACCAGTGCGGCTTCCGGCCCGGCAAATCATCTATAGACCAAATTTTCACACTTCGACAAATCCTGGAAAAGACCAACGAGTTTCGAATCGATACACACCATCTTTTCATCGATTTCAAAGCCGCATACGACAGCATTCATCGTGAAGAACTGTTTGGTGCGATGGCCGAATTCGGGATCCCGGTAAAACTGATCCAGTTGTGTCGCGCCACGCTAAAAAACACGCGATGCCCCGTGCAACTCGGTTCTAGGACCTCGGAACCATTCGAAACATGCACCGGATTTCGGCAAGGAGATGCGCTGTCATGTGACTTCTTCAACCTGGTGCTGGAGCAGATAGTGCGACGGGCAGGCGTCAACAGGGAAGGCACTCTCTTTTACAAGTCCATCCAGCTGCTAGGATGCGCGGATCATATCGACATCATCGCGTGTTCTCGCCGTGGCATTGTGGAAGCATTCACGGCGATTGAAGAACAAGCGAAACGAGTTGGTCTTAAGATCAATGAGGACGAAACGAAATACATGCTGTCAAGCAAAAACCAATCCGTCGCTCACCACCTGGGACAAAATATAACAATTGACAGCTACAATTTCGGGGTAGTTAAGGAGTTTTTCTACCTCGGGGCAAACGTAAATTCCACAAATGACACCACAGTGGAGATCCGGCATAGAATCGCCGTTGGCAACCGCTGCTACTTCGGCTTGTCCAAACAACTGGGGTCAAAACTCCTCACTCGAAAGACCAAGGTCATGCTTTACAAAACGCTCATTCTGCCAGTCTTGCTGTACGGAGCCGAAAGCTGGATGATAGGCAGGACAGCGGAACTGATTTTGGGTTCTTTCGAAAGAAAAATTCTGCGCCGGATATTTGGTCCTGTCTGTGAGGAAGGTGAATGGAGAAGAAGACACAACCGCGAACTCTACGAGCTGTACCAAGATGTGGATGTAGTCCGGAAGGCAAGGATCCGTCGACTACACTGGCTCGGCCACATAGAGCGCATGGACATCAACGCTCCAGCTAAGAAGGTCTTCGACTCCGAGCCTCCTGGTTCGAGAAGAAGAGGAAGACCGAACCTCCGGTATAAAGACCCAGTAATCGCGGATGTAAGACATCTTGGTCTTGACAACTGGAAGCAGCGTGCCCGGGACCGTCAAGGATGGAAGGCTGCTATAGCTCAGGCTCAGATCCTCCATGGATCGCTGGCCTGATAAGTAAGTAAGTTAATACCTTTATGCCTAGATACCCACCAGAGTTTGACATTGTTTCTTTTGGCGAGATCTTGTAGGACATCATGGCATTCCCTGGCAGTTTTTGAGTTCGTGCTGTACGTGTCTACTCGGCTGGATACTGGCAAAATCCGCCGTAGTATACTTGCCATGAACAAAACTTCCCGGCTCACGCCGTTTGTAATCGGCATTCAATCGCGGGCATTCAAATAAGTCACACACAACATGGGTGATTGAGAGAAGCTTGGTCTGGTCCTTCATGGGCTGTAACGCCAGCAAAAAAGAAAAGGGACTGTAGATGGAAATATGAGTGTCGCTCGATTTATTCTATGCGATGCATATGAAAAGAACAAAAAGAAAAGACAAACATAATAAATAAAATAATAATCGTTCGATTAAAAAACAGACACTTACCCCAATAAAATTCTGAAAAGGTCTTATCATGAATTTCAGAATTCTAACACACGTTCAGTTGGTCAGATTTCATGTGAGCTTCCGTGTATTTATGATACAAAGACATCCTGATAAGCGCCGCCACCACCGCCGCCTTTAAAGCGTTTAAAAAAACCGAAAAAAAAATAATTCAAATTCGACATATGGCTAACCTTGACCGTTGCGGGCAACACTTGCAACGCGTGTTCTTTCATATCGCTATCGAAGAGATACTAATTAGGAACAGTTTTAGAAATGTGTTTAATCATACCTATTTTGGTAACCACTGGGTGAATTTTGTATAGGGTATGAAGCACTCCAACTGCACTCGCGCCTCCGACAAATTCGAGGCCATAAAGCAATACCGCCAGCTTGAATACCCTCACACAGACGTGTGCTCTAAGTTTGTGACAAGTCTCCTTAGTATAAGCTCACTTGTGATCATAAAAATTTATAGATACGAGAATGCATAAATAGATTGGATTGTCTGGCGGATTCCTGATGTATATACCATAAATTTGCGTTAATCTTGCAATGCATATTGTCCGAAGTTCGCATTTTTCGAAGGCTTATAGACTCGAAACTGTTTTGTTCTAAAATACTTTGTTTTGTTCTCCATATCACGAGTTCTGGACAAGCTGATAAAGTTGTCAAATTATACTTGAGCAAAGCCCTATCACTGCGATGGAGAATATTTTATTTGTTTCTAATCGGAATATCGGAAATACGGAAACGTTGGTTGGCACACGAATATAGGAGGGGGTGGGCTCGGATGTACGGAGTAAAGTTGTTGATTGCTCTCAACCTGGTGAGATTCCAGCTACGATCTCTGTTTCAATGACCGGGTCAAGTTGACATGCAGCCTCTTAGTGGTGCCCTCTGGATAGCCACTGCAACAACCGTTGAGAGGTGAGCAAATGTATACAGCTATCGCCCTAGGCAAAAGGGTGCTACACTACCTCCGACCTTACTCGCGGTTGTGCGGCGGGCCAACGACCCGCCTATGTTAAAACAAAGAAAACGTTATCAACGAGCAATATGAACACGATTTGTGAGTATGCTTCTGGAATGTCAGAACTCTGTATACTCCCGAAGCTGCTCATAAACTGGAAAGTATCCTCATGCAGTACAAGGCCGATATTGCCGCCATCCAGGAAATACGCTGGATAGGAAACGGTGTGATGAGGAGAAAAGATTGCGACATCCATTACATCTGTCACAGTAGATTGCACATGTTGGAGTGTGCACTTGTCGTGGGAAAGCAGTTAAGGTCGAAGGTCATCAACTTTAAACCTATAAGTGATCGCACCAAAGGCAGATTTTACAACATCAGCCTCATATGTATGTGCACACGCCCCTACTGAAGAGGCTGAAGACCCCATCAAAGAGAACTTATATTATCTCTTGGACAATGCATAAGAGCTTGTTGTACGATGTTGAAATCGTACTTGGGG
Source organism: Eumerus sabulonum (assembly GCA_951905685.1). Lineage (NCBI taxonomy): Eukaryota > Metazoa > Arthropoda > Insecta > Diptera > Syrphidae > Eumerus > Eumerus sabulonum. Next base: position 73,842,805 of record OX645062.1, read on the forward strand.
ACTTAAATGTCAAAATCGGTAAGGAGAACACCTAGCTGCCGATTAGTGCGGTGCAAAATGGTTTTAGACGTTCACACAATACGTTGGACAGGATCTTGTATGCGACATTGAGCAGGGATATACCTCTATAGTTCTTGCAAGAGGTAGGATCGCCTTTTTTGTAGATGGGGCACATATAGCTGGTATTCCAGTCGTCGGGCATGCTTTCATCTTCCCAAATTCTGCAGATGATCTGATGCATGCTCCCTACCAGAACATCGCCGCCAGTCTTGAAGAGCTCTGATGGCAAGCCATCTGAGCCTGCGGCCTTGTTGTTCCTCAGCTTCTGAATAGCTGTGCCGACTTCTTCGATGCTGGGTGGGAGGACTACTTCAGCGGCTGGAGTTGGGATTTCCTCGGTCCCTACCACTCTCTCTTGGTCATACTGGTTAAGCAGCTGCTGGAAGTGCTGCTTAAATACATCCACTATTCCCTGTGGGTCGGTGACAAGATTACCCTCGCAGTTTCGAAGAGCCAGGGTGCCCTTTTTGAAGCCTCCTGCAAGGCCTTTGGCTTTCTTGTAAAAGGCTCGTATTTTATGTCCATCCCTAGACTCCTCGATATCCTTGAGCTGGGAGGCTGCGAAGATTCTTTTCTTGATATAATATCAATTATAAAAAGAACTTACGTCTGGAATTTGTGCATTATGTTCATCATCAGAATCCTCATCCGCGGAATTTGTCAACGATGAACTCCCTTCTCTGCTTGTCTCGTTGTCTTTTAAAAAGGGAAGCTCATTGTAGTACCACAGAGTGGATACATGTACACTGTTTGCTGCACTGCCGGTACGCTTGGATTTTTCAATTTTTTTATACTCCCGTCCAAAAGCAGTCCTTATATTCGCGATTCTTTTGCATACAATCGGTCGCATACAAGCGTTGGTTTTCGGCAGAGAGCGTTCGACTCTACGATATCGGTACAAGGACATTTTTTTTGCACACACATGATACAATCGTCGCATGCGACCACGAGTTGGTACAACGGTCGGTACGATAATTGTATCGTGTATTCCCTGCTTAACATCAGAGTAGAAGCCAAATTACAGCTTAAAGTTGTCACATACGATGTTTCGAGCACTTCCACGGAACAGATTGCAGCACAAATCTTTGACCACACGCCCACCTTGACTTTTTTTCTCTTTCTCCTGAAGGTGCCCTACCAGTATGGATTTGTCCTTTGACTGGATAAGAAGTAATAGCTTCACATACCCACCAACCTTAATACCATACTTGGCCGGTTTCGAAGGAATATTGAGTGAATCCGCTGCCAACACGATAAGGATAAAGTTGTTCATCAACAGTGACATTGGCTCGTTAGTTATCCTGGAGGTTGCTGGCGCTTATTTCCATTATCAAATTTGATAAAACGACTGAAAGCCCAAAATCGTTGGAGACTCATTCAATGCACGATACAACGGATGTGAGTTAGTTTTCCATAGATTAGTTGTGTGTGACACTAGCTAACAAAAGTATGCCCAGATAAGCGTCAAATTCAGTTGTAGTAATAGGTTTCCATATACAAAGTGGTCTTGTTTGGTTTTCATCATGTTCACGATCGCACTGGATAGCTTTTCTATTGATTTCGCGAATTGTTATATCACACATTTCAGTTGACATCAACATTTTGAATTTTTGTACATATAATGCTAGGACTCTTGTTTTACGTGCTGGTCCAGTGTTCGAGCTTCTTAGAATATTATGGTGGTTGGTCTGACCAAATTTTACCATCTCTAGCTTTATAATTATTTGCAGAAGATTTAATTGGAGCTATTTCCAATTCTTAGTCTGAATCAGTCTCACCAACAGGATCATATTCTGGTAACTGCAATCCCTCGGCGTCTAGATCTTTCACATTCACATTATTGTATTCACTATAGCCCTCTTCGTCCGCCATTGCACTTCCATAAGTATCTTGCTCATCTTCACTATCAACTTCCAAAAATTCCTCTAATCGTTGGCTTATTCTCTGTCTTCAAAGCTAAGTCCTTGCAATTGCCGGGGAGTTAACCATTAACCATCAGCCATAATATAATTTTAATATATTCTTATAAACATGTAGAAAGCTGCACCAGCCCATCAGGAGGAGGTTCGACATTGGGCGCCTGAGCACACCGGAGGTTGCCAGAGTCTACAGGGAGCAGCTGAGCGAAAGACTCTACGGTATGCCTATATGTGGCTGCATTGCCGCTCAGCCATTCAGGAAGTAGCCAAAACCACCTTAGGATACCTACCACCCCCGACAAGAAACCCGTGGTATGATGGCGAGTGTGAGCAGAAAAAGGCAGCAACCGACGAGGCGTACCAAAAGGCGCTGCAGAGGAAAACCAGGGCAGCGCAAGAAGAGTACCGAGCCAGAAGAAGGGAGGAGAAAAAACTACTGCGACAAAAGAAAAGAATCTTCGCAGCCTCCCAGCTCAAGGATATCGAGGAGTCTAGGGATAAACATAAAATACGAGCCTTTTACAAGAAAGCCAAAGGCCTTGCAGGAGGCTTCAAAAAGGGCACTCAGGCTCTTCGAAACTGCGAGGGTAATCTTGTCACCGATCCGCAGGGAATAGTGGATGTATTTAAGCAGCACTTCCAGCAGCTGCTTAGCGAGCATGACCAAGAGGCCGCTGGCTCAGATGGCTTGCCATCAGAGCTCTTCAAGGCTGGCGGCGATGTTCTGGTAGGGAGCATGCATCAGATCATCTGCAGAATTTGGGAAGATGAAAGCATGCCCGACGACTGGAATACCAGCTCTATATGCCCCATCCACAAAAAAGGCGATCCTACCTCTTGCAAGAACTATAGAGGTATATCCCTGCTCAATGTCGCATACAAGATCCTTTCCAGCGTATTGTGTGAACGTCTAAAACCATTTTGCACCGCACTAATCGGCAGCTACCAGTGCGGCTTCCGGCCCAGCAAATCAACTATAGACCCAATTTTCACACTTCGACAAATCCTGGAAAAGACCAACGAGTTTCGAATCGATACACACCATCTTTTCATCGATTTCAAAGCCGCATACGACAGCATTCATCGTGAAGAACTGTTTGGTGCGATGGCCGAATTCGGGATCCCGGTAAAACTGATCCAGTTGTGTCGCGCCACGCTAAAAAACACGCGATGCCCCGTGCAACTCGGTTCTAGGACCTCGGAACCATTCGAAACATGCACCGGATTTCGGCAACAGATGCGCTGTCATGTGACTTCTTCAACCTGGTGCTGGAGCAGATAGTGCGACGGGCAGGCGTCAACAGGGAAGGCACTATCTTTTACAAGTCCATCCAGCTGCTAGGATACGCGGATGATATCGACATCATCGCGTGTTCTCGCCGTGGCATTGTGGAAGCATTCACGGCGATTGAAGAACAGATCAATGAAGAAAAGACGAATACATGCTGTCAAGCGAAAACCAATCCGTCGCTCACCACCTGGGACAAAATATAACAATTGACAGCTACAATTTCGAGGTAGTTAAGGAGTTTGTCTACCTCGGGGCAAACGTAAATTCCACAAATGACACCACAGTGGAGATCCGGCATAGAATCGCCCTTGGCAACCGCTGCTACTTCGGCTTGTCCAAACAACTGGTGTCAAAACTCCTCACTCGAAAGACCAAAGTCATGCTTTACAAAACGCTCATTCTGCCAGTCTTGCTGTACGGAGCCGAAAGCTGGACGATAAGCAGGACAGCGGAGCTGATTTTGGGTTCTTTCGAAAGAAAAATTCTGCGCCGGATATTTGGTCCGGTCTGCGAGGAAGGTGAATGGAGAAGAAGACACAACCGCGAACTCTACGAGCTGTACCAAGATGTGGATGTAGTCCGGAAGGCAAAGATCCGTCGACTACACTGGCTCGGCCACATCGAGCGCATGGACATCAACGCTCCAGTTAAGAGGGTCTTCGACTCCGAGAAGAGGAAGACCGAACCTCCGGTATAAAGACCAAGTAATCGCGAATGTAAGACATCTTGGTCTTGACAACTGGAAGCAGCGTGCCCGGGACCATCAAGGATGGAAGGCAGCTATAGCTCAGGCTCAGATCCTCCATGGATCGCTGGCCTGATAAGTAAGTAAGTAAGGAGTTACTTTAAAAATCTGTAAAGGGTGGTCTCTGACGCACGATGAGCGAGTTCGGATCCCGATTACACCAACGCCATCGTATGTTTATTTCGCGGCGTCCCTCCTCGGCGGTGGCGTTACAGCCCATGAAGGACCAGAGCCAAGCTTCCCTTCAATCACCCATGTTGTGTGTGATTCTATTTTTCACACAGGTGAAAGGGACCTACAGTTCAATGCTGATTCCGAACGGCGTGAGTCGAGAAGCTTTTTTACGCGGAGGAGGGACGCCGCGAAATAAACATTCAATGGCGTTGGTGTTATCATGGTCCGAAGTCGCTCATCATGCATCAGAGTCCAACACACTAATCACTACTAAAGAAGATTCGGCAATAATTGCAGTTGGAGATACCTCTTGTGAACGTGGATGATGTTTGCATGGCACACATAAGAGCGGAGGATTTGGAGGAACCACAGACCTCTACACTTTTCGAAAATGTGTACGATAAACCTTCTTATGACTTGGGAAACTTCACAAACAAAATGTTAAGTGATAACGAAAAATGTCAAGTTCTTGATATGTGGCTGCCGCACACCCAGTTGGCTGAGGTCCCCTTCCACCTGTGTGCGCCATCTTAAGTGCGGCCGTCCTCTGCTTCTTCCTGCCTCGGGGTTGGATTCAAAGACTCTCCGGACTGGAGCTGTGGTGTCCATTCGCTCTACATGGCCCAGCCATCTTAGGCGTTGAATCCGCAACCGCCTGACTAGGCTCATGTCGTTGTACAGCCCATAAAGTTCGTGGTTGAATCTTTCTTTCGAACCGACCAAGGGCCTTCTCATCCGCTTTTGTGTCCATGCTTCTGCGCCGTACAACAGGACCGGGATGATAAGGGTCTTATATAGAGTCAACTTTGTCGTTCGGGAGAGGACTCTATTACTCAGTTGCCTCCTGAGCCCAAAGAAACAGCGATTGGCAAGAGTGATCCTGCATTTGATTTCGGAACTGATGTTGTTATTCCAGGTCACTGCGGAGCCAAAGTAGACGAAGCCCTTAACTACCTCGAACTTATATCTGCCTATACAAACGTTCTGGCCAAGTCGTCGGTGGTGAGCGTTTACCGCTAGACCAACTTTCGCCGCGTCCATCTCAATACTCGCAAACGCCTCATTGACATCTCGCTGTGATCTACCTATTATGTCAATGTCGTCGGCGTATGCAAGGAGTTGGGAGGATTTGAAATAGATTGTGCCTCTTCTATTGGCCAGTGATTTTTGCACAATCATTTCCAATATGATGTTGAAGAAATCACACGACAGCGCTCGCCCTGCCTAAATCCTATTTTGACATCAAAACTATCGGTAAGGTGTTCACCGATTCGGATGGAGCAGCGGGCATTCTCCAAAGTCATCCTGCAGAGTCTGACGAGCTTAGCAGGTATGTCAAAGGAAGACATAGCGTTTTATAGCTCGTCTCTAATTACGCTGTCGTATGCGGCTTTGAAGTCGACAAATAGGTGGTGACTGTCGACTTGAAATTCATTGGTTTTTTCCAGGATCTGCCGTAGTGTGAAGATTTAGTCGATAGTGGATTTCCCTGGCCTGAATCCGCACTGATAAGAACCTATCAGCTTATTTACAAAAGGCATCAGGGATTCACACAAAACGGCAGAGAAGATTTTGTAGGCGATGTTAAGGAGACTTACTCCTCTGTAGTTGTCGCAATCAGAGAGGTCTCCTTTTTTGTGGATCGGGCATACGATGCTGAGAGTCCATTCCTCGGGCATGCTTTCCTCTGACCATATCTTACAGATGAGCTGGTGCATGCTTCTAACCAGGTCATCCCCAGCTGCCTTGAAGAGCTCAGCAGACAGTCCGTCTGCGCCAGCAGCTTTATTCGACTTGAGCTTCGATATGGCAATCTTAACTCAGTCTGCAGAAGTGGTTTCTCCATATTCTCAGCATCGACTGCGATTCTACTACTAGGTGTCTGTTCTCATCCCTGCAGGCTTCCCTTCTGGCTTTATAACCTTGGCATGTTCACTTTATCTGTTGATAAAACTTTCGAACGTCACGCCTGCAGTAACACCTCTCCAATTCCTCAATCGCGAGCTTCTCGTGCTCTTTCTTCTTTCTTCTAAGAAGCTTATGCTCCTCCCTTCTTTTTAACTCGTAGAGCTCACGAGCTGCTCTTGTTCTTTTATGCAGCGAGGCCTTATATGCATCCTGCTTCGCTGTGTGAATCCTCCTGCACTCGTCATCGAACCAGGTGTTTCTTCGTGGTGGAGCCTAGAAACACAAAACTTCAGATGCAGAGCTTTTCAGGGCTTGTTTGCAAAGGCTCCACTGCTGTTCTATTGATAGCGTGGAGGAATCAGGTGTATTGGAGAGCTTAAGGGAGACGCGATCGGTAAAAGCACGAGCGGCTTCTGGCGATTGTAGCTTTCCGACGTAACTTTGTATTCTTGCTCTACTCCGTTGCGTTCGTGATATCCGTAAGCGCATCTTGGCTACTACAAGATAGTGGTCTGAGTAGATGTTAGCTCCTCGGAAAGTTCGAACATCAAGAGTAGTGGAGGAGTGTCTGACGTCGATCAATGGGATCAATCTGGTTGGTAGTCGATTGATCAAAAGACCGCCAAGGGCTTTTGTGTATATCGTGGTGCGGGAAGCGCGGACTGGCTAGAAAGAGAGGGTCGATCGCGTGCATAATGCGTAGTCCTACCCTTGATATTTCATCAATGATAACGAAACGCACGTTTTGACACCTCCCTTGCATTTTGCGTTCCGCTTCATTTGCAAGTTGTCGATACGCTTGTCGTCGAGAAGGCAGAAGTAACGCAGAAGGAATCGTCGAACCATGGATATTGTTGGCAGCGCAACCGGTTGGTGCAATGAGTCAATACAGAGTCGTTCCCGTGTGCAAGTCGAATTCTTTTGACCATTTCCGCGATAAGGTAAGACTTGCCTGTTCCAGCCTTGTCCAACACAAATGCGAGTTTCGAATCAGTTCTCCCATCCAATTGGTATTGCAAAAGGCTCATCACTTGTTGCTGCTCGGAGCTTAGCGTCAAATGTGGTGAGCTGTCTGTGCTTTGAACTGAGACACTATATTTCTTTGCCTCGTCGATAAATTTCGCAAACTGGTCGACCTTCATGTACGTCGAATAGGACTCACGCCACGGAGTTTCACGCATGCCCAAAGGCATATCTGCCGGCAGCGCACCAAGAGCGACAGCGGCAACTTGCATCCAGTCACGTAGATCAACTTCTGGGGGCTTTTTCAGACTCCGTATCTTCCATGTTTTGCGCCACTCCTACTGTTCCTTTTGCGAGAGTCACCATAGTGCAGCCGAGACACTCGAAGGTTCTACATTTACGTTCGCATTCAGCGCAGATGCCAATTGGTCGTAGTATTTGCGCGCCGCGTTTGTTGATCTTGCGTCATTGAACTGATTCTTGCATCTGGTGCGCCCTTGAGCCAGACGATGCCGTGAAGGAGTGGTGATCCTCGATGTTGGTATTCAAACCGGTACCAGAAGTCTTCTACTTCGTTCACCTTGCCAATGACATCCGATATGTACTTACGAGCTCGTTCGTAGAAAAATTCATCAGCGATCAACGGATTCAACACGAGAAGCTTTTGACGCTGACGAGCAATTTGTTGTACTGTAAGTGCCGACTCTTCCTCGAAGTTTGCTCCCATAAGCTTAGCTAGATCGGTCCACCACAGGTCAGCAGCGGACAGCGTGATGAATGCTGTTGGGATGCCCAGTTGCGTTACCATGACCTCAAGGTCGGTCCGGCGCTGATACTAATAGCATTTCGTGCCTTGAATTTTTGAAGTCCAATAAATGAGCTTGCCCAAAATGCTGTTGTCGCATGTGACTGCATCACGAAGTTGTGCTGTGTTGCCAGCAAACTGGTTTTCCTTCGCGAATATTGAGCCACGCTTTGAAGATTCGCTGCGCTGCAGGGTGTTCCATGCGAAGTAGCGAAATCTCGGATATTGTGCAAAGCTCTGCGACTTGTGCTGGAGAAGATAAATGAAGTATTCGTGGAGTGTTGGCCGGAGATTCGCTGGCCGGTTTCCTTCGTGTACGTCCGCGCGCCCTTATGGAAATAGGCACGGAAACGCCATTATGATGTAACCTTCCTGACGCTCATTTACAGAAAGCGGTTGTGCTGCAGGCCAGTTCAGCGTAGTCTGAATGCGATCTTCTTGCAAAATCATGACATTCGCAGGAATGCCACTCTCGACGTCCTCAAATTCTTCAACTCCAGCAGGCGTCTCAGTAGCTTCTGTGTCCGATGTATCGACAGCTGTCTGAAGCCTTGCAGAAATGTCGGCGCCAATCGGAAGTGCTGTTATGACTTGTTGAGATATGACGACATCGCGGTAGTGCTTGTGGTTGGCCTTCAGCGATAGCAGGGCGTTGTAGACCTTTGCTCGTCGAACGCGAAAGTCTTGCGGTGTTTCCCGACGTACAACCACTACTGGCAGCTCCGGTAACATAGTGGTAACATAGTTTCCACGGACTGCACATCTTGCGCGAAGTTGATGACATTGCCACCGTACGCAAGCTGTCCAGGACCACAGTTACCACGAAGGTAATACACACGGACTTGAGGGTGAACGCGGGCGATAAGCATCTGCTCGATCATCGAGAGATTTTTGAGCTCTTCGGGAACATCGCCAGGTGCCATATCGTTGCCAAAGGTGTACATGTCTCTTGCACGAATACAGCTCAGGTTGTGGATAAGGTGCGAATTCTTGCTCCGTTATGAACTAATGTGCTTCCTGGGCTTATACACAATGAAGAATCAAATAAATGTCTAGCACCCATTAACCACGCTAATGCAATGTCGGGGAACTATTTCGTAAAATAGTGGCGTGAATTTGGCCCTCAAAACTTGATTGAACTTGCGCGCGCTAGAAATTTCAATGAGTTTGGACATTTTCGTTAGGTTTTTGGACATGGTGCGCCTATACTTACTTATCAGGCCAGCGATCCATGGAGGATCTGAGCCTGAGCTATAGCTGCCTTCCATCCTTGACGGTCCCGCGCACGCTGCTTCCAGTTGTCAAGACCAAGATGTCTTACATCCGCGATTACTTGGTCTTTATACCGGAGGTTCGGTCTTCCTCTTCTTCTCGAACCAGGAGGCTCGGAGTCGAAGACCCTCTTAGCTGGAGCGTTGATGTCCACGCGCTCGATGTGGCCGAGCCAGTGTAGTCGACGGATCCTTGCCTTCCGGACTACATCCACATCTTGGTACAGCTCGTAGAGTTTGCGGTTGTGTCTTCTTCTCCATTCACCTTCCTCACAGACAGGACCAAATATCCGGCGAAGAATTTTTCTTTCGATAGAACCCAAAATCAGCTTCGCTGTCCTGCTTATCTTCCAGCTTTCGGCTCCGTACAGCAAGACCGGCAGAATGAGCGTATTGTAAGGCATGACTTTGGTGTTTCGAGTGAGGAGTTTTGACCCCAGTTGTTTGGACAAGCCGAAGTAGCAACGGTTGCCAAGGGCGGTTCTATGCCGGATCTCCACTGTGGTGTCATTTGTGGAATTTACGTTTGCCCCGAGGTAGACAAACTCCTTAACTACCTCGAAATTGTAGCTGTCAATTGTTATATTTTGTCCCAGGTGGTGAGCGACGGATTGGTTTTTGCTTGACAGCATGTATTTCGTTTTGTCCTCTTTGATCTTAAGACCAACTCGTTTCGCCTGTTCTTCAATCGCCATGAATGCTTCCACAATGCCACGGCGAGAACGCGCGATGATGTCGATATCATCCGCGTATCCTAGCAGCTGGATGGACTTGTAAAAGATAGTGCCTTCCCTGTTGACGCCTGCCCGTCGCACTATTTGCTCCAGCACCAGGTTGAAGAAGTCACATGACAGCGCATCTCCTTGCCGAAATCCGGTGCATGTTTCGAATGGTTCCGAGGTCCTAGAACCAAATTGCACGGTGCATCGCGTGTTTTTTAGCGTGGCGCGACACAACTGGATCAGTTTTACCGGGATCCCGAATTCGGCCATCGCCCCAAACAGTTCTTCACGATGAATGCTGTCGAATGCGGCTTTGAAATCGATGAAAAGATGGTGTGTATCGATTCGAAACTCGTTGGTCTTTTCCAGGATTTGTCGAAGTGTGAAAATTTGCTCTATAGTTGATTTGCCGGGCCGGAAGCCGCACTGGTAGCTGCCGATTAGTGCGGTGCAAAATGGTTTTAGACGTTCACACAATACGCTGGACAGGATCTTGTATGCGACATTGAGCACGGATATACCTCTATAGTTCTTACAAGAGGCAGGATCGCCTTTTTTGTGGATGGGGCATATAGAGCTGGTATTCCAGTCGTCGGGCATGCTTTCATCTTCCCAAATTCTGCAGATGATCTGGTGCATGCTCCCTACCAGAACATCGCCGCCAGCCTTGAAGAGCTCTGATGGCAAGCCATCTGAGCCTGCGGGTTTGTTGTTCTTCAGCTTCTGAATAGCTGTGCCGACTTCTTCGATGCTGGGTGGGAGGACTACATCAGCGGCTGGAGTTGGGATTTCCTCGGTCCCTACCACTCTATCTTGGTCATGCTCGTTAAGCAGCTGCTGGAAGTGCTGCTTAAATACATCCACTATTCCCTGCGGGTCGGTGACAAGATTACCCTCGCAGTTTCGAAGAGCCTGGGTGCCCTTTTTGAAGCCTCCTGCAAGGCCTTTCTGACATTGGACAGTCGAGCTCTGAATCTTGCTGCGAGGAAGTGGTCAGAGTCGACATTTGCCCCTCTGAATGTTCGCACATTCAGGATGTTGACGAGTGCCTTGCGTCAATGAGCACATGGTCGATTTGGTTGGCGGTTCGACCGTCCGGAGATCGCCAGGTTGCTGTGTGGATTCGCTTGCGAGGGAATCTTGTGCTACTTATCACCGCATTACGAGCTGTCGCAAGGTCAGCGAATCGGAAGACATTATCTGTTGTTGTATTGTGGAGGCTGTGCTTTCCGATCACTCCGCCAAGGGTGTTCTCCTTACCGATTTTGGCGTTGAAGATTTTTACATCGTACTCCGGACAAGCTCCGTAGGCGTTGTCCAGGAGGTCATAATAGTCCTCCTTGATAGGGTCTTCAGCCTCGTCGGTAGGGGCGTGTGCACATATAAGGCTGGTGTTATAAAATCTGCCTCTGATGCGGATCACACCCAGGCGATCACTTATAGGTTTAAAGTCGATGACCTTCGACCTTAACCGCTTTCCCACGACAAATCCGCATCCCAGTAATTGCAACCTTTTGTGACAGCTGTTATAAATGTCGCAATTTTTCTTCCTAATCATACCGTTTCCTATCCAGCGTATTTCCTGGACCGCAGTAATATCCGCCTTGTACTGCGTGAGGATTCCTTCTAGTTTATGAGCAGCTCCGGGAGTGTACAGGGTTCTGACATTCCAGGAGCATACTCGCAAATCATGTTCCTTTTTCGTGCGTTGTCGTCGTCGAGTATCCGTGTATCCGAGGCATCTTGCTCATTCATAACTTATCTTTTTTTACGTGAGCGGATTGTTAGCCCGCCGCACAACCGCCATTCTGATCGGGCTTTTTTGGTGCGACTATGCTTAGGTTATAAGACAGGAGACCATTTCGATGAACCGAACACGCCATAGATGCATGTGCATGCCAAGTTTCGAGAGGATCGGACATCAGTTTCGGGAGTTATTCGTGAACATCCGCTTTTTCATTTGAGCCGAGGAGAGAGAGGCTTCGCACATCTGGTCAATTTCAGCGGCTCTGTCCCACAATGAGCCGATATTGATCTGGTCATGATATTGCTGGAAAGCGAAACAATAAGCCAAGTTGTTCCTAAATTCTTGTTGGTTCGATCAGTATCTATTCGAGAAAGTGTTCTATCACAACGTGCGCCTTATAGTAGTAGGCAGATAAGAAGGAACACAGGAAGCAGATAAGTAGGACGGTGCCATGGCGCAGTGGTTAGTGTGTTGGACTTTGACGTTTTATTTGCGAATTCGGATCCTGATAACACAAACGCCATCAAATAGCTCAATAGCTGATGATGTTTTAAAAAATCCGAATTAAAACCACCGTCCTCAAATCACGGGACTAAAATTTGTCTTCAAGTACTAGAATATACTTGTGTTAGATCCACGTAGAGGGATAACGACAATCTCTTCAGTCTTTTGATTCTGAGATTACATTTAACTAAGAAATAGATTTGATAAGAACATGCCATATCACACGAATTCAAAACCCAAAAACCAAACAGATTCAGATAATTGTCCGTGCAAATATCTACAAATGTATCTGACTGTATAAGTAGTATATACGTACATGTTTTTTTACCTGTTTTTATTAATAAACGAAGTTCGTTAAACAACAGCCAAAAGATAAGGACACAATCTGCTTAGTAATCTACTTCTTACACATTGGAGAGTTGACATAGAAGAAAAAATTCAGTTCAATCATCGATGCCAATACAACAAAACCGAAGTACATTACAGTACATGCCGCACCAATCTTCCAATCTAAATGAAATCGATTCGCCACAAATGCAATGTACAATCCGAAGAGGGTGGTTAGCAGCGAGATAGCAGAATATGTCAACCCGGAAGAGTTGAGCACTACCCAGTGCTGATCTGGGACATTTGGCAGGAAGAACGCCTTTACGAACCATGGTAGACCTAAACAGAGGAGAATATCGAATGTATTTGAGCCGATTGAATTGCTGATGCCCATAGCACCGTGACCCTGGTTTGTGACTATAACGCTGGATACTGCTTCGGGGATGCTCATGCCAGCGGCGAGTATCGTGAGACCCATCACCGAATCTGGGATGCTTAAAGTGTCACCTGAAACATAAGAAGAAAAAAAAAAAAAGAAAATATTTATAAATCAATACTTGTGAGTGTAAGTTGCTTATATATATGATATGAGCCCTGGGAATGGAGGGCAAAGTTGCTTATCGCACTCAACATGGCGAGTCGCCAGCAACGATCCCTGCTGATGTTCAGGTCAAGTTGACATACAGCCTCCTCGCGACACCCTCTGGTAAGTCTCCTCAACACCCGTTCAGAGCTGAACTGATGTATACAGCTACCGTCCTAGGCAAGACAAGGATAGACACCCAAGACGACGCAAAAGGAATTTGAGACCCCTCCACACCCTTGGAGCTACTCATTATCCAGAAAATACCATGTAAGGAGGATATTACTGCGATCCAGGAAGTACGCTGGATAGGACAAGGAATGGCAAAGAAGAAGGAGTGCGACATTAATTACAGTTGCCACAAAAGGCTGCACTTATTGGGATGCGGATTCGTCGTGGGAAAAAGGCTAAAGTCGAAAGTCATCGGTTTTGAGCCAATTAGTGATTAGCCCCTGCCGACGAGGCTGAAGAACCCATCAAAGAAGATTTCTGCGACCTCTTGGGCGACGCCTATGAAGCTTGTACGGAGTATAACGATCGGAATCGGCTCTAAACTGTAGGCCCCTTTCATCTTTGAACAAAAAAAAATTAATCACACACAGCATGGATGATTGAGAGAAGCTTGGCTCCGGCCCTTCACGGGCTGTGACGCCACCAAAGCATTGCTTGCTTGCAAGCAGGCTCATAAACGCAAGACATGCGTCATACATACTGGAAGTTTGAACATTCAGAGGGCCAAACGTTGCGTCGGCTCTGGCCATTTTCTAATAGCAGGAAAACTCGGAGCCCGACTTTCCAATGTTAGAAAGCTACATCAGCTCACCAAGTGGAGGTTCCATATTGGAAATTTGAGCACCCCAGAGATCGCCAGAGACTACGGAGAGCAACTGAGCGGAAAACTCGCAAGTATGCCTGTGTCGGACACAAACGCCAACAATATGTGGCTCCATTGCCGCTCAGCCATCAAAGAAACAGCTGAAGTTGCTATATGCTAGGTGCCATCACCGACCAGAAATGATGGCGAATGGTAGCATAAAGCGACGAGGCGTACCAAAATATGCTGCACAGGAGAACACGGGCAGCACGTGAAAAATACCGAGCTAGACGGAGGGATGAAAAACTGCCGCGAAAGAAGAGATTCTTCGCAGCTTCCCAGCTCAAGGATATCGAAGAATCCAGGGACAAGATCGCGATAAGAACCTTTTACAAAAAAAAAATAAAAAAAAAACCAACAAAATCAACGGAGCGACCTTAAATCGGCACCAGGGCTCTACGAAATTGCGAAAACAATCTTATTACCAACCCGCTGGGGATAGTGAATGTTATCAAGCAACATTCCCAGCGGCTACTTAGCCGTCATGGATAAGAGAGAGTGGTAGTGGACGAAGAGATCCCGCCTCTAGTTGATGAAGTAGTCCACCCTCCCACATTGAAGAAGTAGGCATAGCTATCAAAAACCTGAAGAATAAAAAGGCCGCAGGCTCGGATAGATTATCATCAGAGCTCTCCAAACTGGAAACGATGCTCTGGTAGGGATCATGTGTAGGCAATCTGCCTACACTGAATGACCGTATGCGTACGGCCTTCTCCATACTGTGCAAATGGGCACAAAATAACGGACTCAGGATAAACCCCCCGAAAACGGAACTTGTGCTCTTCACTAGAAAGATCCCGAAAATATGTCGAATCACTTTACACCGTACCAGGCTTACCTATCCTTCTAGTTCCAAATATCTTGGTATTATTCAGGGTGCGCCATCCATACCTTCGGTATTTCAACAATGAAAAATGTGGTATAGGAGCAACCCGCAAGGCCCACACGACTAACTTCCCAGTGGGAAAAATGAAAACACCCGTTTCAAAAAGAGGGGTGTTATAACTTTGAGGTGTCTGTGTGTCTGTCTGTGGCATCGTACCTCCTGAACGAATGATCCAATTATGATGCTTTTTTTTTCGTTGAAAGCTAACTTGATCGAAATGGTTCTTAGCTACAATTTGTGAATATATATTTAGGTGGTTCAAGGTCATTAGCTCTTTTTGTTAGCTGCTGTAGGATTCTTAGACGAATGATGGGTAACGTATCGGTTCTCGTCCGACCACCGCAACCAACCAGCATCGGGCGCGGTTAGTACTTAGATCGGGAACCGCTTGGAAGCACCGCATGTACGTGTTATTGGCATCAAGCCGCCTATTTGCTGTCGCTCCGTGTAGCCCAGGGTAAGGAAACGCACATTCATATGCGCACATTAAACAATCTATTGCTCATAAACTGCTCACGTGCGTGTGAAATTTCGATTGCTGAAAGTTTCTAATTTAGACTACAGAAAATGAAGCCATCTTAGACTAAAATATTATAAAAATATAAAATAAAACGTTCAAGTGAAATGTTGCCATGTTTTATCATTGTACATATATCTCCCGAGCAGTAAATGAACTCATTTTGGTACACGAACGCGAGTGTATGTATTTATAGAAACTCACCCTATGTGCGTTAAACAGAACCCACCCTACAGAGTGCACATAAGTGTGCGTTCTCTTTAACGAACATATGAAGTGCGCACAGGGGTGAATTTCCATAAATGCACATACAGTCGTGTCCGTGAGCGAAAATAGAAATGCTCACAGCCAATTTTTCATGAGCACGTGCGTTTAATAATTGCTCGTTGGGAGTGCACACTCACGAGCAGCTCATGAGTGCGCGTTTCCTTACCCAAACACAACACGGTTCGAGCAATCTCATATGTATCGGTTCTCATGGCAAACAGTGCCGCCAACAATGAAGGGGCTAACCCACGGAGGATAATGCATATTATCCGGTGCATTGGAAAACGGCGGCAAATCTCCGATCGATAATACTCCTTCCGAGTATCAGCAAGGTCTTCGAGAAGGTAATCCATAGCGCCCTGTCTGAATGGGCTGAGGACAAAAATATCATTCCGGATAACCAATTCGGTTTCAGGGCGGGGCATGATACCATACGTGCCGCGTCGGAACTCGTCTCGGATATCCAATGGAATAAATGCAACAACCAATGTACGGGTGCCTGACTGGTTGACTTGGGAAAAAGCCTTCGACACCCTATGATTAGAAGGACTCTACTACAAGCTCAAACAGTTGGGCATAAGTAAACCGTTGCTATATATGATCTATGACATGATGAAGGGTGGAAAGTTCATTGTGAAAATTCCCAACGTGACTTCTACTAAAACATTCGAAATTAAAAATGGACTACAACAGGGCACAGTGAATTCGCCGATCCTCTTCAGCATTTACATCAGCGATCTGATAGTTTCTCTTCGCCAATCGATAGCGTACGCGGACGACTTAATTGCGTACAGATCAGGTTCAACGATCGACGTCATTGCTATTTTATTGGAGCGTGACTTCGACAAAATTCAGCAGTTCTGTGATGACTGGAAGTTGACAATCAACTTCCAGAAATCAGAGACTATCTTATTCAGAACGCTTTGCCTAAGGCCTCTAGGGACACTAGAAAGCACTGGCGAAGGTTCTCAATCCTTGGACCGGACGGGCGTCAACTGGCAAATAGAAGTGTAGTCAGATACCTTGGGATCTGGCTGGATCAGTATCTATATTTTGATAAAATTGTGGCAAGGGTTCGGGGCTCTTTCGCTCTGGCAAGATGGTTGTTCCAAAGCAGCCAGCTTGATTCCAGAGTGAAGGTAATCTGCTACATGGCCTCACTCAGGTCCATTATTGCCTGTGGATGTCTCGTTTGGTTCAATATGACTGCCAGGTTGATGGAAAGGATTAGAGTGTATGAGAGACTTGCCTCCCATTGCACAGAACACTAGAATCCGAGTACACAATGTTCTATCCTAACGAGGTCCTATACAATGGGGCAAGGATTGTACGGATAGAAAATGATCTGATAAAGCTGATTCGAGGTCACGTTGCGAGGGCAATGACTTCGGTCAATAATTTGATCTCTGGGGCTTACTACCCCAACAGTATGTACCATGAGCGTGTGCGATTTAGTGGCTTTGTCCCTCCGGGAGCATTCTTCTATTTAAATCATTGTTGGCTGGTCCAGGTTAGATTGGCGGTACCGTTAATCTTCCATATGGCCCGAAATTGCGTGGAGCGGCTATTCCCCTATAAGCCTGACATCGTGCTCTGCGAGCCGAGCGCCTCAGGTTCATCAGATCGGTTTCAAATCGCGATCGGAGGGACCTTGTTCGGCAGCATCAACGCTTTTGTTGGCTGGAGATGACTCCGCGGGCATCTTAGGCTAAGTGAGCCCCTTCAGACAATACGATTCGTACTTTGTTGAAGAGTTTGAGTTCAGTGAGTGGAACGACTCTAAGGAGGGTTATGAAGCAAAATCATCATCTCTTCCCATACAAAGTGTAACTTACTCGAAGACTTTTGCCAACGGATAAGCCGCTTCGCTTACAATATGGAAATTCTTTCGCAGAAATGATCGTTGCCGAGCCAGATTTTTGGGACAACTTATTATGAGCGGAGTGACAATAAAGAAAACTGTCGAATTTGGGGACGTCATTGTTTGGGTCTGAGTGTGCTCAAAAAACCATAATCGGACCATTTTTTTTCGAAGTTCGAGAAACCGTCGACGGCGCTTGGTGTGTCTGCAAGTACGTGACAAAAGTGGCGCTCGTTGCCACACCGCAGGCTCTACGATGAAGTTCTTACAGCGCAAGTTTCCGGGACACGTTGCATCGAAAAATTGTGATCTGAGGTGGCCTACTCGGAAAAAATTGGGATTCAACCCCAATATAACTCTACGGTTGTACATCACAGTCGTTAGACCTATTCGAATATATGGTGGTGCAGTCTGGTGGACTGCACTGAACTAAACAACATATCTTACACAAATCGAGAAGGTATAGAGGTTAGCTTGTATGAGCGTCACCGGGGCCCTAAGGACTACTTCAACGGCCAACATGCTATTCCTCCTAATCCCACTCGATATCCACGCTGCCACATACACAGCAGCCAGTTTAAGGGCCAGCTCCCAATGCACGAGCTATCCTGAGCAACAGGATAACTTTGGCAGAAAACTCCGACCACATTAAGCCCACCACAGTCTTTGAGAAAAAAATTCAAGATAAGATTCCCTTATAGGCAAAATTGGTCCCGACAAGCACAACCTCGCAAGGGTTGTGTGGACCTTCACACTAATGGGTCGAAAATCAAGGACGGAGTGGATAGCGAAGTATTCTGTAACTAATTGAATCTAAGTCAGGCCATGGAATTGCCGAAACATTACAGCGTCTTTCAAGCGGAACTGTTGGCAATAAAAGAAGTTCGAAGATATTCGAATCTTCGCCGACAGTCAAGCTGCTCTAAAATCGCTAGAATCATGTGTACACTGCTAAAGCAAGCCTCGACTGTCGCCTATCTCTAAACGAGACAAAGCGATGTTTTTGGGAAATGAGAGAGCTGACATGCTCCTCAGACAAGGAATGACGCAACAAGGAAACATGGCACACACAGGTGTACCAGTCGACCTCAACAAAATTGTGCCCGTCATCCCTGGTCACTGTCGTATTGGCACAAAGACTAGTGGAGGAGGAAGAGGAAGAGGAGGATGAATCCATTTAACACACTACTCTGCCAAAGCAGGAAACGATACCCAGGATCTTACTTCCTTAACGATCTGACTGACGCTCACCGTATTGAAGCTACTAATTTTGATTGAGCTAAGGAGCGCCATGTATACTACGGGGCAAAACCCCCCCCTTGTATACTTGTCATGAAAAAGCTTCTGGACTCAAGCCGTTCGGAATCGGCATTAAACTGTAAGTCCCCTTCACCTGTGTAAACAATAAATCACACCACAGCGTGGTGAGTTCGGCGAGAAGCTTGAAGGCGACCATAGATCTGCGAAAAAGGTGTCCTGGCAAACCATTCGCCGATTCAGAGGAAGGAAATCCAACATAATCGTAGGAGTTAAATCCAAAGATGATGTGTGGCTTTCCAATGAGATGGACAGCATACGCAGATGGAGCGAGCACTTTCCAGAACTGCTCAATCCCGAACAGGGCGCTGAGGGGGACAGAACTATAGTCTTGAGTGGGGTGGAGAATAGTCCAACGGTGTAGGAACTCATTTTAGCAATTGAATCGCAAAAAGTTGGCAAATCTGCCGGTGTGGATGAAGTTCTGCCAGAGGTGACCTGGGAATGCGGTGAGATACCTAGCGATTGTCAGATTGGGGTGATTGTCCATCTCTTCAAAAAGGGGGATAAAAAAGAGTGCTCCAACTATAGGGGTATATATCTTTTAAGTGTCCCCGCTAAAGTCTACGCTAAGGTACTGAAAGTGCGTTCTAAAGCTATGGTCGTATCCAGGATAGGGGATGAACAGTTCGGGTTTCGTCACGGCAGAAGTACAACCGACCAGCTTTTCACTCTAAGAATGGTACTCGAGAAGGCTTGGGAGTACGCTAAACCGATCTACAGCTGTTTTGTAGATTTGGAAAAGGCGTATGACCGTGTTTCTCGAGGTAAACACTGGAGTGTTCTGCAGGAGTATGGGATTGGTGGTCGTCTGTTGAGGGCCAGTCAGTCTCTATACACAAACTGTAGCAGCTGCGTTCGAGTTAACGGTAGTAAATCAACACCTCTCACCATGGGCGTTGGACTTCGCCAAGGGTGCGTCTTGTCACCTCTTCTTTTCATTATATGTATGGACTGGATGTTGCAGCGCAGTCGTGGTGAGGAGTATTTCACATTGGGAGGGTTGAGGGTAAGCCATGTTCTTTTTGCAGATGACTTAGTTGTCCTCACATCCTCCCAGACGGAACTCCAGCGTGCGCCAGATAGGTTTGTGGCCGTATGTGCTGATGCTGGAATGAGGGTTACTTACTTACTTACTTATCAGGCCAGCGATCCATGGAGGATCTGAGCCTGAGCTATAGCTGCCTTCCATCCTTGACGGTCCCGGGCACGCTGCTTCCAGTTGTCAAGACCAAGATGTCTTACATCCGCGATTACTTGGTCTTTATACCGGGGGTTCGGTCTTCCTCTTCTTCTCGAACCAGGAGGCTCGGAGTCGAAGACCCTCTTAGCTCGAGCGTTGATGACCATGCGCTCGATGTGGCCGAGCCAGTGTAGTCGACGGATCTTTGCCTTCCGGACTACATCCACATCTTGGTACAGCTCGTAAAGTTCCCGGTTGTGTCTTCTTCTCCATTCACCTTCCTCACAGACAGGACCAAATATCCGGCGCAGAATGTTTCTTTCGAAAGAACCCAAAATCAGCTCCGCTGTCCTGCTTATCGTCCAGCTTTCGGCTCCGTACAGCAAGACTGGCAGAATGAGCGTTTTGGAAAGCATGACTTTGGTCTTTCGAGTGAGGAGTTTTGACCCCTGTTGTTTGGACAAGACGAAGTAGCAACGGTTTCCAAGGGCGATTCTATGCCGGATCTCCACTGTGGTGTCATTTGTGGAATTTACGTTTGCCCCGAGGTAGACAAACTCCTTAACTACCTCGAAATTGTAGCTGTCAATTGATATATTTTGTCCAAGGTGGTGAGCGACGGATTGGGTTTTGCTTGAAAGCATGTATTTCGTTTTGTCCTCATTGATCTTAAGACCAATTCGTTTCGCCTGTTCTTCAATCGCCGTGAATGCTTCCACAATGGCACGGCGAGAACACGCGATGATGTCGATATCATCCGCGTATCCTAGCAGCTGGATGGACTTGTAAAAGATAGCGCCTTCCCTGTTGACGCCTGCCCGTCGCACTATCTGCTCCAGCACCAGATTGAAGAAGTCACATGACAGCGCATCTCCTTGCCGAAATCCGGTGCATGTTTCGAATGGTTCCGCGGTCCTAGAACCGAGTTGCACGGTGCATCGCGTGTTTTTTAGCGTGGCGCGACACAACTGGATTCGTTTTACCGGGATCCCGAATTCGGCCATCGCCCCAAACAGTTCTTCACGATGAATGCTGTCGTATGCGGCTATGAAATCGATGAAAAGATGGTGTGTATCGATTCGAAACTCGGTGGTCTTTTCCAGGATTCGTCGAAGTGTGAAAATTTGATTTGCCGGGCCGGAAGCCGCACTGGTAACTGCCGATTAGTGCGGTGCAAAATGGTTTTAGACGCTCACACAATACGCTGGACAGGATCTTGTATGCGACATTGAGCAGGGATATACCTCTATAGTTCTTGCAAGAGGCAGGATCGCCTTTTTTGTGGATGGGGCATATAGAGCTGGATGGGGCTAGAGGTGAGCCTGCGGCCTTGTTGTTCTTCAGCTTCTGAATAGCTGTGCCGACTTCTTCGATGCTGGATGGGAGGACTACTACAGCGGCTGGAGTTGGGATTTTCTCGGTCCCTACCACTCTACCAGTTTCGAAGAGCCTGGGTGCCCTTTTTGAAGCCTCCTGCAACGCCTTTGGCTTTCTTGTAAAAGGCTCGTATTTTATGTTTATCCCTAGACTCCTCGATATCCTTGAGCTGGGAGGCTGCGAAGATTCCTTTCTTTTGTCGCAGTAGTTTTTTCTCCTCCCTTCTTCTGGCTCGGTACTCTTCTTGCGCTGCCCTGGTTTTCCTCTGCAGCGCCTTTTGGTACGCCTCGTCGGTTGCTGCCTTTTTCTGCTCACACTCGCCATCATACCACGGGTTTCTTGTCGGGGGTGGTAGGTATCCTAAGGTGGTTTCGGCTACTTCCTGAACGACGGCGGATGCAATGCAGCCACATTTTATTGGCATTTGTGTTCGACGTAGGCATACCGTAGAGTCTTTCGCTCAGCTGCTCCCTGTAGACTCTAGTAACCTACGGTGCGCTCAGGGGCCCAAAGCTTTCTGACATTCAGTCGAAGCTCTGAATCTTGCTGCTACGAGGAAGTAGTCAGAGTCGACATTTGCCCCTCTGAATGTTCGTACATCTAGGATGTTTGACGAGTGCCTTGCGTCAATGAGCACATGGTCGATTTGGTTGGCGGTTCGACCGTCCGGAGATCGTCAGGTTGCTGTGTGGATTCGAGGGAATCTTGTGCTTGTGTATCGTGGAGGCTGTGCTTTTTGATCAGTCCGCCAAGGGTGTTTCCCTTACCGATTTTGGCGTTGAAGTCCCCGAGCACGATTTTTACATCGTGCTCCGGACAAGCTCCGTAGGCGTTGTCCAGGAGGTCATAGAAGTCCTCCTTGATAGGGTCTTCAGCCTCGTCGGTAGGGGCGTGTGCACATATAAGGCTGATGTTATAAAATCTGTCTCTGATGCGGATCACAGCCAGGCGATCACGTATAGGTTTAAAGTCGATGACCTTCGGCCTTAACCGCTTTCCCACGACAAATCCGCATCCCAGTAATTGCAACCTTCTGTGACAGCTGTAATTTATGTCGCAATTTTTCTTCCTAATCCTACCGTTTCCTATCCAGCGTATTTCCTGGACCGCAGTAATATCCGCCTTGTACTGCGTGAGGATTCCTTCTAGTTTATGAGCAGCTCCGGGAGTGTACAGGGTTCTGACATTCCAGGAGCGTACTCGCAAATCGTGTTCCATTTTCGTGCGTTGTCGTCGTCGAGTATCCGTCCGTGTATCCGAGGCATCTTGCTCATTCATAACTTTAGGTTTTTTTTTACGTGGGCGGATTGTTAGCCCGCCGCACAACCGCCATTCTGGTCGGGTTTTTTTTCGCTGCATACGTTTGTTCACCTCCCAACGGTTGATGAAGAGGTTATCCAGACAGCGCCGCGAGAAGGCCGGATGTCAACTTGACCCGGTCATTTAAACAGGGATCGTTGCTGGCATCTCGCCAGGTTGAGAGCAATCAACAACTTTACCCTGTATGTCCGAGCCCATGCCCTAATGAGGGTTAACGTGGACAAATCCGAGGTTATGATTATGTCCAGAACACCTGTCCAATGCACTCTACATGTAAGTGAAGTCCCATTGAAGCAGGTGGAGAAGTTTAAGTATCTCGGGGTCTTCCTCACGAGTGATGGGAGGAGTAATACTGAGCTTTCCTGCAGGATTGGTCAAGCTGGGTCAATTTGAAACAGTTTGGAAGAACTGTAATCAGGAAGACCGAGCTTGGTGTCAAAGCCAAGTTAGCGGTTTTTAACTCAGTATTTGTTCCAACTGAGAGCACCGTGGCGCAGTGGGTAGTGTGTTGGCCCCTGACGCCGATGACACGGGATCGAATCCCGACACAGCCATGTCATCGAACGTGTTTTTCACGGTGTTTCCCCTCAGCGGGGTTCTGACAAAACCCCCTGTAGTAAAATTGTCATGAAAAACTTCTCGAAATTCGCCGTTCGGAACCGGCAATAAACTGTAGGTCCCTTTCACCTATGGGAAAAAGGAAATTACACACAACATGGGTGACTGAGAGAAGCTCGGCTCAGGTTCTTCATGGACTGTAACGCCAACATACATACATTTGTTCCAACTCTCACCTATGGTCATGAAATTTGGGTATTAACTGAAATAATAAGATCGCGAATACAAGCTGCCGAAATGAGATTTCTTGTGGGAGTTACTCGCCGGGATAGGGTGAGAAACACGGCAGTGCGCGGGGAGCTCAATGTTGAGCAACTGCTTCTCCGAACGGAAAGGGCTATGCTTCGATGGTTTGGTCACGTCACGACTTCCGGAGCGTGCCTTGGATACAATACCATCAGGCAGGCGACCGCTTGGCAGACCCAGGACGAGTTGGTTGGATCAAGTCCAAAAACTCGTCTGGGTGCGCTTGGGCATAGCTCCTGATGAGTTAGAGTCGATGGCGGAGGATCGAGTGGCCTGGAGACCCCGCGTGCGCGCATTACCCCCGCGACTCTTTTAGTGGAACATGCGGACTACTGGAAATGTATGAATGTATGTCTGTATGTACAGCGTGGGTGATTGAAGCTTGGCTCTGGCCCGCTACGGGCTGTAACGCCACCAAAGCAAGCAAGCAAGCAAAGGAGCGCAATTTATAATTATATTAAATCAGACGACATTTCAAACGACGATGACTGAATTTGTTTTTTTCAACCCACACCAAGCGCAACAATTCGTCGGAAACATTTTGCTTGTCGGTAAGTGTTGGGGTTGGTGTGGGTTAGACTGAAAAACGTTTTCTTTTCGTGCGACAAAAAAACGTTTTGTCGTCTTCGGTGTGGGTTCAGCTTAAGCTTTGTTCGAAATTATCTTGTAAACTATCGATGAGATCAAAGGCGTCAGAGTAGGGTGGGTAAGCCCCAATATTATTTGTTTGGCTGAGGAATGACTTCTTCCTGGCAAATCTGCCATTTAAGCCAGTTATGTGGATAACTCCTCGGTCGATTTCAGCATTAAAACTAATCTTAGATAAGCCATGCCCAACTTTCTTAACAATCCAACGTTCAACGCGTACATAAGATACTTCACAGATTTATTTTGGGGATGCTTGTGCTCCTATTCTCCTTCCAACACAAGTGCAAGTATTCTTAATAGTTCCACGTGATCAATTAACTAATGTAGTGATTTGCCTGTGACTTTTATCACTTTGTTAATTGTTGGAACTCCATTTTGTTTAATGTAATTTTACTCATTATTCACGCGCGTGTCAACGGCCGGCTAATGCAGTTGCTTGCTTATGGTGGCGTTAAAGCCCGTGAAGGGCCAGAGCCAATTTTCTCTCAATCACCCATGCTGTGTGTGATTTATTTTTCACACAGATGAAAGGGACCCACAGTTTGATGCCGATTCTGAGCGGGGCATGAGTGATTCTGAACGGGGCTTGAGTCGAGAAGCTTTTTAATGGCAAGTTGCAGTTGCAAAAAAAAAAATAAATAAATAAACAAATAAGCAACAAACTAGAAACAAGAGACTGTACTGTGGCCTATCGGAGCACACGAATGAACTCGGGCTGCTACGTAAATCAGACGGTACCTTCCCTGGCTCTACTCGCCATCTTACGCCTTTTGACGATCAGACGAGCGTCATAAATAACATCGACAGTAGAACGAACAGCCTCTATGGAAGACTTTTAGCCCCGATAGAGTTAAATGGACACTCTCGGCTACGAGGTCATAGGACACGCCGATGATCTAGTAGTTATTGTTACGGCCAGGTGCGAAATGTCTGCCTGTGAACGCGTGGAGCTTGCGCTTCAGTTCATCTCTGACCGGTGTGGCAGAGAAGGTTTATCGATTAATCCAAATAAGACAATCTTAGTCCCGTTTACAAGGTTTGAGCAGGATGAGAAGGTTGCAGCCCTGCTCCGTCTTTCTAAATGGTTCAAACATAGGATTTCAGAAGAAGTTAAGTATTTACCTTGATTGCAGACTTAACTGGAACTCCAACATTCAACTCAAATTTACAAAGGAAACTAAGGAATTGTGGGCCTGTCGACGCACTTACGGTAAAACATTGAAATTGAAACCTAAGGTCATCCACTGGCTACAAACCGCGATAGTAAGACCTATCATCGCATACGCGTCCACGGTATGGTGGACAAAAGTTGAGCAAAAAACGGTAATCGTTAAAATACAACGCCTTCAAGGACTAGCGTGTGTCGGCATTACAGGCGCTATGCCAACTTGCCCTACGGCAGCTCAAAAGGCACTGATTGTACTTATTCCACTGCGCCTTTTTATTAAAAAGGTTGCATTACACAGTGCAATAAAAATTCTTCGCACAGGAACAGGCTTGCCATGTAGACCTGTGGGTCACATGTCCATTCTGCAACATCTTCCTGAACTGGATATGGCTGCCACGGCCTCGGACGTATTACCACACACCTTCATTTTTGACTAGAGATTTGAAATATTGATCCCAAGCCGCACAACTTGGGAAACCAATGATCCCTTGCTGAACGTCAAAGGCCTTAGGTGGTATTCTGATGGCTCCAAGATGGCTTCCAGCGTTGTCGCCGGCATCCTTGGACCAAATCCATCTTTCAAGCAGAATTACGTGCCATCCTAACATGCGTCAAACTAAGCCTAGAGACTGGCATAAGGGAAGTAACCATCAACATACTCTCTGATCAAGCTGGGCTTAAAGCAGTGAATTCGTACAGCCCGAACTTAAAATCTGTTAAGGAATACCATGATACCCTATAAGACCTTGTCAAAAGAAATAAGGTCAAACCCTAGTGGGTGCCAGGGCACAAAGGTACTAAGGGCAATGAAATCACCGATCAACTCGCTAGGAAAGTTCCAGTGAAATGCACATAGGTGCCGAACCTTTCTGCGGCATTCCCAAATCTAAGATTACCATCTTCTTTGACAAGCGGGAAAAATTGCAACACCTGTCCTTTTGGAATAGCGTTCAAGCACGTCGCCAATCGAAACGATTTATACGGACCCTGAACAAGCACTAATTTTCGATTCTGTCTTGAGACAAGTTGTGTGTTGCTCTTTGCCATCTTAGGAGCATATTCTTCTCAGTGAAATTATGACTCCATAAAGGAAGTGGAGAAGCTCCTCGGCTTTTAGGTACAATAGATCTATAGAGGTCGCAGTCCTTCATGCTGTTTGTTAGCAATGTGGTCTAGATGCGACCCGCAAGGCCCACACGACTAACTTCCCAGTGGGAAAAATGGAGACTCCCATGTCTTTTAATTTTTTTTTTTCATTTGTAACCGCCGACGCAAAACGAGAGGTGCTATAAGTTTGAGGTGTCTTTGTGTCTGTCTGTGGCATCGTTACTCCTGAACAAATGGACCGATTATAATACCGTTTTCTTAGACGAATAATGGGTAATGTATCGGTTCTCGTCCGATCACCGCAATCAACCAGCAGCGGGTGCGGTCAGTACTTAGATGGGGAACCGCTTGGAAACACCGCGTGTTGTTCATTTTTTTTTTTGCCTATTTTTTAGTTATTTAATTTCTAACAAAAAAACAGCTACACCGATTTTGCTGAGAACATATTCAGTACTAAGTTGCGTAATTACGCGTGAAATGGACCCAATCTTATGTCAATACCATTTTTAATTCTCGAGATAATCGAGCGGGAAATTCCGAAACGCACATGCGCACATAGGTACAAACACACACACATACATCTCTATAAAAACCTTGGATTTAGATTCTGGTAACCTTGAAACGTGGAGATATATCCAAATTTGGAATTCGCAAAATCGGCCCCAAACTTCCCACTGGGAAGATAACAAAAAAGCAAAACGGCGCACACGCTCTTATTGGGTCTCTCTGATACCAGGCGGCCAATCCCACCTATGTACCTACCTTAGGGGTGGCAGCGTTATTGTATTGAGTTGGTCCTACACGTCTTATAGAAGGCACTATGACCAAACAAGTGTATACGAGCATAGACTAGAGCATAATGTTTCCACATGCTGAGAACAATATGCCGTTGGTAAGGACGTTCCCCGAAGCACACCGCCGTACCTAAACCCAATAGAGAATCTATGAGAACAAGCGATAGATGCTGTTGACTTTACAGATCTAAAAAATGTGGTCTAGGTGCGACCCGTAAGGCCCACACGACTAACTTCCCAGTGGGAAAAGTGGAAACACCAATTTCATTTCATTTTTTAGGGTTCCGTACCCGAAGGTAAAACGGAACCCCATTACTAAGACTTCTCTGTCCGTCCGTCCGTCCGTTCGTCCGTCTGTCACCAGGCTGTATCTCATGAACCATGATAGTTAGACAGTTGAAATGTTCACAGATGATGTATTTCTGTTGCCGCTACCACGACAAATACTAAAAACAGAACAAAATGAATATTTAAGGGGGGCTCCCATACAACAGACATGATTTTCATCCAAAAAATCCCCTTGGTCACATACTGAACTAAGGTTAGTCGACAATATATTTGTGTCTTTGATGAATTGGGAGGGAGGGAGCGAGCAAACAGAGCAAAGAAGTTAATCGCGTTTAACATGGCAAACGCCAGCTTCGATCTCTGTCCCTGCTCAATCCAAGTTGACACACAGCCTCCGCGTGGCCCCCCCTGGATAGCTACCCTGGCACCCGCCAGGTAGTGAACCAATGTGTGCAGCGACCCAACCCTTGTTCCTGGGGAAAGAGGAACCTGGCCCTCCAGGTTGGGGGTTGTGCTTAGGGGTAACATCCCTATCAGGTAAAAATCTACTTGTTCCGAAACGACAACAAGCCTCGGATACGGACGGTTACAAAGCTGACGACCCCTGCAAACGACTAACGGACTTGAGAGTCTGCACCTGGAATGTGAGGTCCCTTAACAGACCGGGTGCAGGCGATCAATTGGAGCAAACCCTCAACTGCTATAAAGCAGATATAACCGCACTCCAAGAAGTGCGATGGGATGGACCAGGCAAAAAACGGATGAAAAACTGCGACATCTACTACGGGAACTGCTACAAGGAGAACAAACAGCGCCTATTCGGGTGCGGATTTGTTATTAGAGGAAGACTCCGACAAAAAGTCTTAAGCTTCCGAGATGTAAGCGAACGCCTCATAACAATCCGCATCAAAGCTAAATTTGGAAACATTAGCTTAATATGCGCTCACGCCCCAACGGAAGAAAAGGACGATCGACTCAAAGAAGAATTCTACGATCTCCTAGACAGAACATATGCCCAATGTCCCAGCTACGACACAAAAATAGTCCTAGTAGATTTTAATGCAAAACTGGGCTGGAAAGCATAGCCTCCATAACACCACATCCGACAACGGATTAAGGCTAATCGATTTCCTAGCGGGGCGCAACCTCCTTGTAGCAAGCACGCGATTCCCCCATCTCAACATCCACAAGGGTACCTGGCGGTCTTGTGATCAATCGACAACCAACCAGATTGATCATATTGCGATCGACGCCAGACACTCCTCCTGTATTCTCGACGTACGAACCTTCCGAGGGGCCAACATCGACTCGGACCACTACCTTGTTGTAGCCAAGGTACGAACGAGGATATCAAGAATGCTTAGGAGTCGAGTAGGACTACGTAAGTTTGACGTTGGAAAGCTACAATCGCAAGAGACTGCCAGAATCTTTGCCGATCGTGTCTCCTCAAGGCTCTCTCAAAATCCGCCCACAGCAGCGCAAACAATAGAGCAGGAATGGGCTCATTGCCAGAGCGCCGTCAGAGATGCTGCCTCAGAGGTGCTGGGTTTCAAACAGCTACCACCTAGAAACACCTGGTTCGATGAACAATGCGAACAAGCCCATGCAGCAAAACAAGAGGCATATAAGGCCGTGCTGCAACGACGGACGAGAGCTGCTCGCGAAATCTATGAGCAGAAGAGAAGAGAGGAACTCACGCTTTTCAGAAGAAAGAAGAGAGAGCACGGAAAGCGTGAGATCGAGGAGATGGAGAGATGCTTCCGCAGGAATGACGCCCGTAAATTTTACAACAGGGTAAAACGAACATGCCATGGCTACAAAGCCAGAGTGGCGGCCTGCAGGG
Organism: Eumerus sabulonum; assembly: GCA_951905685.1. Classification (NCBI taxonomy): domain Eukaryota; kingdom Metazoa; phylum Arthropoda; class Insecta; order Diptera; family Syrphidae; genus Eumerus; species Eumerus sabulonum. The sequence goes on from OX645062.1 coordinate 73,872,138, forward strand.
ATGAAAATGGAGAACTGGTAGTTGAGTCGCAATCGATGCTGAGGATCTGGAAAGACCACTTCTGTGTCCACAATAGACCAAATATTTACGCTACGGCAGATCTTGGAGACCTTCCACTCCGGAAGGAAGGCGCGGCAGAGGACGGCCGCCTCAGCGGTGGCGCACGCAGGTGGAAGGGAATCTCAACCAACTGGGCGTGCGGCACTGGAAACAGCTGGCCAAAGACCGTGCCGGTTGGAGACGCTTGTTGGTTGAGGCCCAGGTTCACCACGGACTGTAGCGCCACCTAAGTAAGTAAGTAAGTGATGAATTAATTCTAGCTGCAAACCTTTTCCCCATATTTATTGTTATTCATCTTTTCACATCGTTGCTGTCAAGTAGGATAATTGATTTGAATTCAATGGACACATATGATAACTATATTTCATCATGAAGATTTTTGATTATCAAAGTAATATGCCGATAACCTGCCTGCAACCAAGATCTGTCATCATCCAAAAAATGTGATTTAATGTGATGACTGATGAGGTAACATACATACATAGTCTCTTTCATATTTATATATACAGATGTACGGAACCCTTCGTGCGCGAGTCCGACTCGCACTTGGAAGGTTTTTTTCATTTGTAACCGCCGACGCAAAACGAGGGGTGTTACAAGTTTGAGGTGTCTTTGTGTCTGTCTGTGGCATCGTAACTCCAGAACAAATGGACCGATTATAATACCGTTTTCTTAGACGAATAATGGGTGATGTATTGGTTCTCGTCCGATCACTGCAATCAACCAGCAGCGGGTGCGGTCAGTGCTTAGATGGAGAACCGCTTGGAAACACCGCGTGTTGTTAATTTTTTTTTTTTTTTTTTTGCCTATTTTTTAGTTATTTAATTTCTAACAAAAAAACGGCTGCACCGATTTGGCTGAGAGCATATTCAGTACTAAGTTGCGTAATTACGCGTGAGATGGACCCATTCTTATGTCAATACCATTTTTAATTCTCGAGATAATCTAGCGGGAATTTCCGAAACGCACATGCGCACATAGGTACATACACACACACACATATGTACATCTCTATAAAAACCTTGGATTTAGATTCTGGTAACCTTGATACGTGGAGATATGTCAAAATTTGGAATTCGCAAAATCTACCCCATTACAATAACTTCCCACTGGGAAGTTAAAAATAAGATGGTGGACCTCTAGCGTTTTATAATGACCTCAGATATCAGTTGATATATCCACCGCGAAGCCATGACGTTGTTTATAATTGACCTAAACCATATTAGGTAATCTGATCTAATGGGTATTACAAGCGAGTATCATTACGGCAAGCAATAATCGCACGAACAAATAATCACCAAAGTGACATCTATGAAGTATCCAGTCATCTCTGAGCTAATAAGAAACCGATGGGTGTTTTACCACATCACAAGCTGAGAAAATCAAGTTCGAGGAATATTTTAGATTAAATGTCTATTAACTAAGCTTGATCGACGTAAAGCTATAATTGCATTTTCAATTTAAAGAATTATACACTTACCGATTATCGTGATTAAGAATGCAACCATATACGAAGTCCCGCCAATCCATGCGATCGACATAGAAAATGTGAGAAATCGCCAACCAGGATGACGTCGACTATCGGGCATTGTGATCCAAAGCAATAATGTCATTGGCCATTTAAGGAGGAATACCAACATGCTAGTGTCCCTTCTATTCCATGGATCATCAGCGTAATCTAGATGGTGGTAATATTAATTAATTTGTACTTAGTTTGTTCACCTAATTAACTTACCGCTATCGTCGCTACCGAATGTGTTAACACTCTCGCTAAGTGAAATATTTGCAGTGTATTTCTCGCCGCCCAATCCTTCAGAACCAACTGGTATTCCTTCAGGTATGCCTTTATAAATGGATCCCTTGCCCAGAAGGGGTGTGAATTCGCTCACTTGCTGGAATGGACGAATTCGAAATTTCCGTCTAACCTTAGAAATCAGCTTTCGTGCTTCTCTGGCCATTTCATCGTTCCAATACATGACTGTGATGTAAAGAAAGTATGTCAAGACGAGAAATAGGGCTTCGTACCACATCACAATGCCGTCGTATAGGGTTCCAATTAAGCCCAATACTGCTATGCAGTATATTAAACAATCCCGCGTAATTGGCCACCAATCTAAGCTGATCATCTACAGACAGAAAAACGATGTTCTAAAAGAAGAAAGACGAAAATGCGATTAATGACAGACCTGTCCAGCGAAAAGGCCACAACAAGCTGGCACTGCAAGAATATTGAAAACTGCTGATCCAACTATCGTTCCGACACCGATGTCTCCTTTCGTGACAAATGTCCCCACGCAGTTTATAAACAGTTCGGGGCATGAAGTAGCTGCTGCCATAAAAGTAGCTCCTGCTACATCTTCTTTAATTTTAAATCCTTTTGAGAAGACCAAAAAAGCAGTCAATCTAATGGAAAATAGTAATCCTAATCACTAGGCATACTCATGCACATCTGCTCGATGGCCGGCACAAAGTAGTCATCACAAATGGTGGCCAAGAACCAGAAACAATAACAGGCCAGTAGGATGTGTATCACGATCCAGCCGTGTATCCGTTGACTTCTAGTGAATCCATCAAATGGAAATTCATTAATAGCCGGTGGAGTACAGTTTTCGAATAAGGCTTCATCACTATCGTTGTAGGTATCGGTGAATGTGAATAGACCATTGGCAAGTGTTGATGATTCAATCACATCCCGCAACGTCCTGTTTTTGATTTGTATCTCATTTACTGTACTAAGCAGTTTCCTATTATTGCGATTCGCTGTAGCTAATAACAAGCATAGGTTAGACGTTAGACTTACGAGTAGATATCACTTTACTAAATTGTACTATATTCACTCACGATTTGAATGTTCTGTTTGAAACGTCCGGAGCACAACTCCAAATGAATAAATAGCAACGACACCCAGTAAAATAGCTATCCGGATACGTAAAGCGATATGGATTTGACGCTCCCTTAGCGATATGTCAGGACGAGGAAACACTTTGCTCATGACTCTGTCGAAGTAAGTATGTGAACGGATGCACTTAACTAAACTTGATATTCAAGTCGTCACGGATAGACAGTAGTACGCCGTGTCTTAAGACAAAACGATTGCGGGTTACTGGAACCCGTAATATGGAAAGATCGAATGTTTTTATACCCAGCATCGACTGGTCAATGTTTGAATATTGCCTGCTGATATGTAGTCCTCAGTAGCAATACATACCGGATTATGGAAAGTACTTAAAAGATAAGGATATGTATGTAGCTGATGCATTGCGTTCCCTGAACTCATCGGCCAAGTCAGTTTTAAACGTACATGTTCATATGTTGTAAAATCCAGTGACGCCCTTCGAACAACCTGGAATTGCCAAAAAGACCGAGAATGACCGAGCTCAATGTCGATCTACCTTTCCCACACTCGTCATGCAGGCAATTCTGTTTACTCTTTGATTAACTTACAACACTGCAATATAGTCAAGTGTATCAACTATTTGCCGTGTAAATTGATTGACTTGTAACGCTGCTGGAAAATTTTTATAAACGATCTGAATCGAACGTCAATTCGAAGTTTTAACCTACGAGTGCGTATCCGATACTATGAGTCATTGTTTCAACACAGGTACGCGCATTGTCATGGTATGTACATGCATACATATCACTGTGCTGATCCTCGCTGTCGATATTATTTACTATCGAGATACTAAGATCTGTTTTTAAAGATAAAACAGATACTGATACTAAAGATACTGGTACATACGTATCTCTTACCTAGAGATAGTGGCTAACATATTTTTAGGTACAGACAAATGGCATTTTTATGACTTGCCTTTTATAGGCCTTAGAACGTGTTGTTTTGCAACGAAAAGGTTACGACTTATTATAGCGTGCGAACATATATCCGATGAAAAATAGTAAAATTGCGAGGAGCACGTGAGATGCATTTTTTTTTCCATGTAGTTACGCAACAACTAAGATAACAGAGCCACAATGTGGCGTAACACAGAAAATGACTGAATGCTCATTTTCTAGTGAAGTTTCTAATTGAGTATCTCCTCTATGGCGTATTTCAATTGGTAAAGAAAACCTTGGAGAATGAGCGAGCAAACAGAGCAAAGAAGCTGATCGCGTTTAACTCGGCAAGCGCCAGCTTTGATCTCTGTCCCTGCTCAATCCAAGTTGACACACAGCCTCCGCGTGGCCTCCCCTGGGTAGCTATACTGGCACCCGCCAGGTAGTGAACCAATGTGTTCAGCGACCCGACCCTTGTTCCTGGGGAAAGAGGAACCTGGCCCTCCAGATTGGGGGTTGCGCTTAGGGTTAACATCCCTATCGCGTAAGATAAATCTTGTTCAGAAACAACCAATAGTCTCGGATACGGACGGATTACATGTTAATGACCCCCGCAAACGTCAAAAAGGAAACGTAAACGTGATATTATCGTAAACATTATCCGAATCGGCATGGTAAATTTTATTCCCAGCAAGATTAAAAGCACCAGGCCTAAGGATAATACGTGGTTTGACTCGAGCTGCAAAGAGGCTATTAGGCTCAGGGAGCCTAAGGCAAACAGTTCTGAGGAAAACCGAAAAAAGTACATACGAGCCAGAAATGACTGCAACACCCACATTCGACGCACTAAATTCCAATCCGACCAAAAATTAAGGCGTAAAATCCTTCAATGTCCCAAGGGTAGCAAAAGTTTCTGGTCGTTTGTAAAAAACGTAAAAAACTCTACTAAGTCGTCTATACCGACGCTCATCCACAATGACATTCCAGCTGTCACCCCCTTAGACAAAGCTAACCTACTTGCTGCCCATTTCGCAACCAGTTCTCAGCTGCCAGCCTTTACTTTGTCTCCGCCTATACTAGAGTGCGTCAATTCCACCATGGGACTAATCCATTTCCGCACTCGTACAGTCGCAAGGGTTCTTAAAGACCTCGACATACACAAATCCGCTGGTCCAGATGGTATTGCCCCAATAGTTCTGAAGAGGTGTTCTTCTACGCTGGCAAAACCACTGCGTAAGCTTTTTCATCTTTCCTACACCTCTGGGCTCTTTCCGAGTAGGTGGAAAACAGCATTTGTCCAGCCTATACCCAAAAAAGGCGAATCATCTTCTCCCTCCAACTACCGACCCATTGCACTAACGTCCCTTCTTTCCAAGGTCATGGAAACGCTGATTAACCGTCAGCTTATGAAATATCCTGAATCACGGAAACTCCTCAATGACCGCCAATACGGTTTCCGCAGCAACAGATCCACTGGTGATATGATGGCATATCTCGCTGAAAAGTGGAATCACTCGCTTCACCAAGCAGGTGAAAGCAAAATTGTTGCACTGGATATTTCGAAAGCATTTGACATGAAGCCCTTTTGTCGAAAATGCGTGCTTTTGGGATCGATGAGTCTTTCTTTCAATGGATTAGAAGCTACCTTTCGAATCGTTCAATTCAAGTTGTTTTGGACGGATTCAAGTCTGATACTCACTTTGTAAATGCCGGTGTTCCCCAGGGCTCCGTTTTGTCTCCGACACTCTTTCTTATTTTTATAAATGATCTCTTGTCTGTTACTTCTAATCCAATTCACTCCTTCGCTGACGACAGTACCCTCAGCTTCTCATATTCGTTCACCAGTTTACGACCCTGGACTTCGGTTGTAGATAATGAGCGGCAGCGTATGGGGTAAAACAATAGAGTGGAATTTAATGCAACCAAAACACAATGCTGTCTCTTGTCGTTAAAGCGTACAAACAACTCGCAGCCATTATCCATGAATGGCACTTGCATCTCAGAAACTGAAAAGCTTTCCATCCTGGGTATGAGTGTTGCTCACAATCTTAATTGGAGCGACCATATATTCAGTGTCGCCAAGAATGCTGCGAAATGCCTAGGCTTCTTATACAGATGCAAGAAGTATTTCTCACCCTTAGATCTGGCTACAATCTATAAGGCGTTCATTCGCCCCAAATTAGAGTTTAACGCTCATGTCTGGTCCGGTGCTTCAAAGACCTCACTGCACCTACTAGACAGAATACAAAAACGAGCCATAAAACTGATAGGTGACTCCAGAATTGCCAAAATATTAAACTCGCTGGAATACCGCAGGAATGTTACCTGCCTCTCCCTGTTTTATCGTTACTACCACCAAAAATGCTCTGATGAAATAGCCAGTTGCATTCCGCCCCTTCAACATCTCTCCCGCAATACACGTCTCTCTAGGAATGCTCACCAATATACTCTGAAGCCCGCTTTCGGACGTACTGTCAAATATAGAGAATCTTTCATTAACCGAACCACACGAATCTGGAACTCCCGTATTCGGTTTTCCCCCCTCAATGCAACATGCAAGTATTTAAGATCAATGTCCATCGGCATCTCCTCTATTCCTCTTCCTCTCTACCTTCTGCCCCCACTGTGACCTTGAGTACGCCTCCCACAGAGGAGAAAGATGACCGACATAAAGACGACTTCTATGATCTCCTAGGTAGGACGTATGCGCAATGCCCCAGCTATGACACCAAAATCGTTCTAGGAGATTTCAATGCGAAGCTGAGTAAGGAAGCTATCTTTGAACGGGTCATTGGAAAGCACAGCCTAGACAACACCACGTCAGAAAACGGACTAAGGCTAGTGGACTTTATGGCGGAACATAATCTGGTAGTAGAAAGTACACGATTCCCACACCTCAACATCCATAAGGGACCTGGCGGTCTTTCGATCAATCGACAACCAACCAAATTGATCATATTGCGATCGACGGCAGACGCTCCTCCAGCATCCTAGATGTCTCAACCTTTCGAGGAGCCAACATCGACTCGGATCATTAGCTTATTGCAGCCAAAGTACGGATGCGAATTTCTCGGAAGAACACCAAAATTTAACGTCGGAAAGCTGCAATCGCAGGAGACCGCCAGGACCATCGCCGATCAAGTCTCCCTCAAGCTCTCTCAGGTCCCGATGCAATCTGCAGAAACCATAGAACAGCAATGGAGTCGTTGTCAGAAAGCCATTAGAGAGGCCGCCTCAGATATACTCGGTTTCGAGCCACCACCGTCGAGAAACCCCTGGTTTGATGATGAGAGCAGACAGGCCCATGTAGAGAAACAGAATGCATACATGGCCACATTGCATCGACGGACGAGAGCTGCCCGCGATCTCTATGAACAGAAAAGGGGGGAGGAGCATGCGCTTCTGAGAAGGGAAAAGAAGGAGCACGAGAAGCGCGAGATCGAGGAGATGGAGAGATGTTACTGCAGGAACGACGTTCGAAAATTTAAGCAGAAAATAAAACGAACATGGCAAGGCTATAAAGCCAGAGCAGAAGCCTGCAGGGATGAGCACGGACAACTAGTAGTGGAGTCACAGTCGATGCTGAGATTGTGGAAGGACCACTTCTGCAGACTGTATAACGACGATGATAGTCAAAATGCCGCCATCAGGCAGAGAGAACTATTCACAATGGACGAAGACGAAGGAGAATCTCGCCCACCCGACCTAGACGAGGTTAAGACATCGAAACTTAAGTCTCATAAAGCTGCTGGAGCAGACGGACTCCCCGCGGAACTGTTTTAAGCAGCGGCGATGAGCTGGTCAGGAACATGCACCAACTCATCTGCAAGATATGGTCGGAAGAACGCATGCCCGATGAATGGAATCTCAGTATCGTTTGCCCGGTCCATAAGAAAGGAGACCCCTATGACTGCGCCAATTACAGAGGGATAAGCCTCCTGAACATCGCGTACAAGATCCTCTCTGCCGTATTGTGTAAGTGCCTGAAGCCGTTCGTGGACAATCTGGTTCCTACCAGTGTGGTTTCAGGCCAGGAAAATCCATGATAGACCAAATATTTACACTACTGCAGATCTTGGAGAAGACCCATGAATTCCAGGTCGACACGCATCATCTTTTTATCGACTTTAAAGCCGACAGTGTTTATAGAGACGAGCTATACAGAACCATGTCATGTTTTAACATTCCTGCCAAACTCGTCAGACTATGCAGGATGACTATGGAGAACTCTCGCTGCTCCATTAAGGTCGGAGGTGAACTAATCGACCCCTATGATGATAAAAAAGGTTTTAGACAGGATGACGCACTGTCATGTGATTTTTTTAACATCATACTTGAAAAGATCGTGCGGGACTCTGCGGCCAATACAAGAGGTACGATCTACTTCAAGTCCACACAGTTGCTTGCCTACGCAGATGACATTGACGTTATTGGATGAACAAAGCGAGTCGTCAATGAGGCGTTCGCAAGCATTGAAGCAGAAGCGGCGAAAGTGGGTCTAAGGGTAAATGGGGACAAGACCAAATATATGCTGTCATCCAAGAAAGACGCACAACACCGACGTCTTGGTCAGAACGTCACCTTCGGCAGCTATATTTTTGAAGTAGTCAAGGACTTCGTCTACCTTGGCTCGATAGTGACAAGCAGCAACGACAGCAGCGCGGAGATAAAACGCAGAATAACTCTTGCCAATCGCTGCTTCTTCGGGCTCAAGAGACAATGGAGTAGGAGAGCCCTCTCTCAAAAAACGAAGGTTTCCCTCTACAAAACCTTAATCAGCCCGGTCCTCCTCTACGGCGCTGAGGCTTGGACGTTTCGAGAGGAAAATTCTGCGTGCAATCTTTGGTTCCGTTTGTGTAAACGGAGAATGGAGGAGGAGATTCAACCAAGAACTGTACGGGCTGTACAGCGACATCGGCCTGGTTAGACGTCTTCGGATCCAACGTCTAAGATGGCTAGGCCATGTAGAGCGAATGGACATCAACGCTCCGGCCCGCAGAGTCTTCGACTCCAACCCCGAGAGACGACGCAGCAGAGGACGACCGCGTTTAAGGTGGCGCGCACAGGTGGAAGGGGACCTCAACCAACAGGGCCTGCGGCACTGGAAGCGGCCGGCCAAAAATCGGGCCGGTTGGAGAGGCTTGTTGGTTGAGGCTCTGGTTCACCCCGAACTGTAGCGCCATCAAATTAAGTAAGTAAGTAAAGAAAACCTTCAAAATTTGCTCAAGTCTACTTTCAATATGACTACACACAGCGGTAAAAACATAGTACACCGTTATTATTTACGTTTTTTCTCCTTCTTATCGGGCGCTACAGTTCGGGATGAACCTTGGCCTCAACTAACATGCCCCTCAAACAAGCACGATCTTTTGATTGCGTATGTACGATGTGCGTATGTATGTACGTATGAGTGTATGTTCGTATGTGCATTCGTTTGAGATCGATTGTCTCGATGGCCTAACCATCTTAGATGTTGGATCTGCAGAATAAGTCGATGTCGCTGTACAACCTGTATAGTTCGTCGTTGTATCTTGTCCTTCACTCCCCGTTTATACAAACGGGACCATAGATTGAACGCAGGATTTTCCTCTCGAAACGACCAAGGCCTCTTCATCCGCATTCGTTAAAGTCCAGGCCTCTGTGCCATAAAGGAGGACAGCGCAACTTTGGTCTTTCGAGAAGGGGATCTCTTCTCAATTGCCTTTAGAGCCCAAAGAAGCAGCGGTTGGCAAGAGTAATTCTGCGTTTGATCTAAGCGCTGGTGAGAAGACCAAGGACGAAGGACGCTGGTAAGAGGACGAAGGACAAAGTCCTTGACCAATTCGAATCTGTAGCTGCCAATTGTGACGTTCTGGCCACGACGTCGGTGTTGCGCGTCTTTTTTGGTTAACAGCATATATTTCGGTTCTGCTTCAATGCTTCCGAACGCTTCATTGACGTCCCGCTGTGTTCGTCCAGGTCAATGTCATCCGCGTATGCAAGCCGTTGCGCAGACTTGAAATAGATCGTACCTCTTGTGTTGGCCAGTGAGTCTCGCATGATCATTTCAAGCACGATGTTGAAGAAATTACATGATAGTGCGTCACCTTGTCTAAGTCCTTTTTTAACAACAAAGGTCTCGGCTAATTCGCTACCGACCTTAATGGAGCAGCGAGAGAGATTGGCAGGGAAGTCAAAACTGGACATGACGCTGTAAAGCTCGTCTCTATGCACACTATCATACGCGGCCTTGAAATCGACGAAAAGATCGGGTCTTCTCCAGGATCTGCCGCAGTGTGAATGTCTGGTCCATTGTGGACTTACCTGGCCTCAAACCACACTGATAAGAACCTATCAATTTATCCACAAAGGGTTTCAAGCGATCACACAGTACGGCAAAGAAGATCTTGTCTCCTTTTTTGTGAACTGGGCAGACGATGCTGAGATTCCATTTGTCGGTTATGCTTTCCTCCGACCATATTTTACAGATGACCTGATGCATGCGCCCTAAGAGATCAACTCCAGCCGCTTTAAATACCTTTTTTCTTCCTTAAAAACGTGTGTTCCTCTCTCCGTTTCTGCTCGTAATGTTCACGAGTGGCTCTTGCCCGTCTATGTAGCATGGCTTTGTAGGCCACTGGTGGTAGACTGATCAGGTGATCGCCAGTGAATATTGAGATGCGGAGGCTGTGTGTCAACACAGATGAGCAGGCCATGTTAAAAGCGACCAACTTCTTGGCTCTGTTTGCTCGCTAGGAGTTATCAAGCGTAAAAAATTTTATTATTTAAAATTTGGTGCATAGTTCGGGGCAAAACTACGATTGAATTAAAACAAACCAAATCCGTATTTTGTATGGGAAACATCCTTAAAAACAGGAAAGTCCTACCGGAAATATGTATATCAAAATTTCCAGGACAAAGCCTAGTGAGCAGGGCCTCTTTCCAAATACTTACCAAAATGTTAATTCTGCAGCTCATTCTCATCATAATTTATACGATTGTTGTATTATATAATGTCGTTATGTTATTTACTTTGTTATAACTATTTATATACTTACTTACTTACTTACTTATCAGGCCAGCGATCCAGAGAGGATCTGAGCCCGAGCTATAACTGCCTTCCATCCTTGACGCTTCCAGTTATCAAGACCACGATGTCTTACATCCGCGTTTTGTAAAGCATGACTTTGGTCTTTCGAGTGAGGAGTTTTGACCCCAGTTGTTTGGACAAGCCGAAGTAGCAGCGGTTACCAAGGGTGATTCTATGCCGGATCTCCACTGTGGTGTCATTTATGGAATTTACGTTTGCCCCGAGTTAGACAAACTCCTTAACTACCTCGAAATTGTAGCTGTCAATTGTTATATTTTGTCCCAGGTGGTGAGCGACGGATTGGTTTTTGCTTGACAGCATGTATTTCGTTTTGTCCTCATTGATCTTAAGACCAACTCGCTTCGCCTGTTCTTCAATCGCCGTGAATGCTTCCACAATGCCACGGCGAGAACACGCGATGATGTCGATATCACTCGCATATCCTAGCAGCTGGACGGACTTGTTGAGAATAGTGCCTTCCCTGTTGACAACTGCCCGGCGCACTATCTACCCCAGCACCAGGTTGAAGAAGTCACATGACAGCGCATCTCCTTGCCGAAATCCGGTGCATGTTTCAAACGGTTCCGAAGTCCTAGAACCGAGTTGCACGGTGCATCGCGTATTTTGTGTGTATCGATTCGAAACTCGTTGATCTTTTCCAGGGTTTGTCGAAGTGTGAAAATTTGGTCTATAGTCGATTTGCCGGGCCGGAAGCCGCACTGGTAGCTGCCGACTAGTGCGGTGCAAAATGGCTTTAGACGTTCACACAATACGCTGGACAGGATCTTGTATGCGACATTGAGCAGGGATATACCTCCATAGTTCTTGCAAGAGGTAGGACCGCCTTTTTTGTGGATGGGACAAATAGAGCTGGTATTCCAGTCGTCGACCATGCTTTCATCTTCCCAAATTCTGCATAATAATCTGGTGCATGCTCCCTACCAGAACATCGCCGCCAGCCTTGAGGAGCTCTGATGGCAAGCCGTTGGTTGGCTTGTGTTTAACAGTGCTATCTGTTGGCGTTATAGTCCATGAAGGGCCAAAACCGAGCTTCTCTGAATCTCCCATGTTGTGTGTGATTTTATTTTCATGATCAAGAACGTAAACGATGAATTTCGAGAAGCTTTTCATGACAATTATACTACAGGAGGGGAAGCACTGTGAAAACACCTTCGATGACATGGCTGTTGTCAGGATTCGATCCCGTGTCATCGACGTCAGAAGTCAACACACTACCTACTGCGCCACCGCGCTCTCGGCCTTCACATATAGATAAGTAATTAATTTCGCGGCCTATCAGGGTCTAGACAAAATTAAAAATTTTTCAGCCTTTAAGCAATCGTTTGAAAAATCAGTTCCAATACCACCATCGCTCCTGTCATCACTATCTGAACACAATTTTAAACAACTGGCGTCAGTACTCTGTATAACAATTCAAAACGAACGAAATTCTATTTAAGCAACTTAATCTCGATCGTTGATTTACAATTGACAAAACTTAATCAATAGAAGCAATGACGCAAAAGAAGCGCTAGCATGTTTGCGAATCTGCAAAAACCAGTCAAGCAATTTGATAACTTGATAGCATGGCGCGTCAGAATCACATGCCACTGGATCCAACATATGCTTAGTAATAGAAAAATAAACAAAAGGTTCTCACCCCCGTCATTGTCATGAATTGATTACCATACTCAGCAACAATGGTTTATATGTCCAAAGCTATGCCGACGACATAGTGATCCTAATCAGAGGCCAATTCGAAGACACAATCTCGGAACTCCTCCAAAGGGCACTTAAGCTTGTTGCAAGCCGGTGCATAACGGTTGCACTAAATGTCAATCCCAAAAAAAAAGCGCCATAGTCGCCTACACCAAAAGAAGGAACAGGCATAGATTCACCAAACCCACTTTCTTTGCTGAAGCGATAGAGTTCTCAAAAGCAGTCAAATATCTAGACGAAAAGCTCACTAGGAACTTTTACATTACAGAGACCATTGAGAAAGCCAGGATCTCTCTATGGACCAGCAAAAGTCTCACTGCCAAAAAATGGGGCACAAATCCCAAAACATCCCGCTGGCTATATATACTCACATACGCTGCGCCCGTCTGGTGGCACAAAACAAAACACATATCATTACAAGCCAAGCCCAACGAACTGCAAGGACTAGCTTGTATCTGCATTACAGTGACTATAACAACAACCCCCACAGCAGCACTAGAAGTCATCACGGACCTACCGCCTCTTCACATCCAACTGAAGAAAAAAGTCGTGGTCTTTGCTTACAGACTCGCCGCGGAGGATGACTCTAATTCTAGGCTCTTTCATCCTGACATTCTTACTGAACTAATCAGGTATGGAAATCACAATTCCCACTTGACACACGTGGGAACAAACAGACTCTCATTCAATCGCGAATCCTACGTGTGGTACACAGAGGGCTCCGAAACGAGCGAAGGCGTTGGAACCAATACTGGAACACACATCTATCACAGGTATAACTTCGTATTTCAAGCAGAGATATTTGCATTAAAACTCGGCCTCAGAGAAAGTATCAACAGGAACCTATCAAACACAAACGTTTATATTCTCTCTGACAGTAAGGCTGCACTTCTGGCCCTAAAGAGCTACGAAATCACCTCCAAACTTGTATCGCACTGCCTACAGCTATTACACCAGCTGACAAACACAAATAAGGGGGGCCATCTAGTGGTTTTTTTTTAAATCGTAGGTTACTTTGCCACTTACCGCTGTTTCCCGCTCGAAATTTTGACAGAAAGTCAGCCTCATACCTCCACGGAACGAAATGAGTCGCTTTACGCTTGAACAAGGTTGGGAAATATTATTTCCAAAGTGAGTGCTCTATAGCCCACCCAAATGAAGCACACACCGCGACTGCTGTACGCAAGTTTGCGCTAAAAGATCATGAGACTGGTATGCTAGTGGACAACACTCATGGCCGCCGTCGTCGTACGGAGCACACAGATGAGGATGTGGCTGCTGTGGCCGAGAGTGTGAGACTCAATTTACGAACATCAACTCCCCAACACGCACTAGCCTGAGCAGAATTCTGTACAAAGATCTCGGATTATTCGCCTACAAGGTCCGATTGACTCAGCAATTGAAGGCGCGCGACCATCCGCTTCGTTATCGCTTCGCAGTTTGGGCCTTAGAGCAGCTTCAATTGGACAACGATTTTGGGCGAAAAATCATCCTTTCTGACGAACCGCATTTTCATCTCGGCGGCTACGTTAACAAACAAAATTGCCACATCTGGGGCTCATAAGACCCGCACGTTATTGTCGAGAAGCCAATGCGGCAAATGGGCAAATCGATCTTTTGCGCACCAAATTCGAAAATCGTGTTATCAGCCGTCGCGTCACGTGTACTGCGGTTCTCGGACAGCATACGCGGGGTGAAGAGACAAGTGAAATGCTGTAGGAAGAGTGGGAGTTCTCCGAGGGAGAGTGGAGACCATACGCCTGAGCAACAGTCGGGCTCTACAATTTAACAACCTTAGTTGATGAATGGTATTGATGAGATGTCTCCAAATTGATGATTTCTTGATAACTTGACGTCTCGCTGCGTTCTCCTAGTCACGTCAGTGTCATCAGCGTATGCGAGCAATTGTGCAGACTTGAAGTAGATCGTGCCACTTGTATTGGCCAGTGAATCTCGCATGATCATTTCAAGCATGATGTTGAAAAATTCACATGACAGTGCGTCGCCCTGTCCGAATCATTTCTTATCATCGAAGGTCTCGGTTACCGATCTTATACTCCAGCTCGCCTCTATGCACACTGTCATACGCGGCCTTGAAATCAACGAAAAGGTGATGGGTGTCTATTTGGTATTCTTGGATCTTCTCCAAGATCTGTCGCAGTGTGAATATTTGGTCTATTGTGGACTTATTTACTTGGGTGGCGCTACAGTCCATGATGAACCTGGGCCTCAACCAACAAGCGTCTCCAGCTGGCACGGTCTTTGGCCAGCTGTTTCCAGCGCCGCACGCCCAGTTGGTTAAGGTTCCCTTTCACCTGCGTGCGCCACCGTAGATGCGGCCGTCCTCTGCCGCGCCTTCCTTCCGGGGTGGATTCGAAGACTCTTCGGGTCAGAGCTGTATCTGCCATGCGCTCTACATGGCCTAGCCATCTTAGACGCTGATTCCGTGGACGTCATACCAGGCCGATGTCGCTGTACAATCCGTACAGTTCTTCGTTAAATCTTCTCCTCCATACACCACACACAAACGGGACCGTAGATAGTGCGCATAATCTTCTTCTCGAAACGACCAAGGGCAACTTCATCCGCTTTTGTAAAGGTCCAAACCTCTGCGCCGTAAAGGCGGACTGGGATGATCAAGGTCTTATATAGTGTCACCTTGGTTGTCCGAGAGAGGGCTCTACTTCTCAATTGCCTCTTGAGCCCAAAGCAACAGCGGTTGGCAAGAGTGATTCTGCGTTCTATCTCAGCGCTGGTGTTGTTGTCGCCGGTCATCAGTGAGATAAGGTAGACGAATTCCTTGACCACTTTAAAGTTATATCCGTCCATGGTGACGTTCTGGCCAATATTCTTTTAGAAGAAAGATATTGTGGACTTACCTGGCCTGAAACCACGCTGATAAGAACCTATCAGATTACCCACAGAGGATTTCAGGCATTCACACAGTACGGCCGAGACGATCTTGTGTGCGATGTTAAGGAGACTTATTCCCCTGTAATTGACGCAGTTAGAGGGGTAACCTTTCTTGTGAACTGAGCATACGATGCTGAGATTCCATTTGTCGGACATTCTTTCCTCCGACCTATTTTACAGATGAGCTGGTGCATGCGCCCAACCAGATCATCTCCAGTCGCTTTGAATAACTCGGCAGACAATCCGTCTGCGCCCGCGGCTTTATTGTTCTGGAGGTCGGATAGACGAAATTCTCTTGCATCATCATCCATTGCGAATGGATCGTTCAAGTCTTTCATCGCCGTTAAACAGTCTACAGCATCGACTGTGACTCTACTACTAGTTGTCCGCCTTCATCCCTACAGGCTTCCGCTCTGGCTTTATAGCCCTGGCATGTTCGTTTTACTTTTCCGTAAAACTTGCAAGCATTATTCCTGTGATAGCATCTCTCCATCTCCTCGATCTCACGAGTGTGTACCTCCCTCCTTTTCTGCTCGTAATGTTCACGAGCGGCTCTCGTCTGTTTATGTAGCAAAGCCTTGTAAGCGTTGTGCTTTGCTACATGGGTTCGCCCGCATTGCTCATCAAACCAGGAGTTTCTAGTTATCGTTTGTTTGAAACCCAACATATCAGAGGTAGCTCCCACTGTTGTTCTGTGGGTTGCTCCAGTTTGCGAGAGGTTGGGGGAAACTCGATCGGCAAAGGTCCTAGCGGACTCCTGCGATTGTAGCTTTACGATGTCAAACTTTCGTTGTCCAGCTCGACTCCGTGGCATCCCTGATATCTTCATTCGTATCTTGGCTACAAGAAGGTAGTGATCAGAGTCGATGTTGGCTCATCGGAATGTTCGTACATCTAGAATGGTGGCAGAGTGTCTGTCATCGGTGGTTTTATTGCGTAAAATGACTACTTTAGCGACAATCATAATACCAACTTCATAGGTATATAGTCGTAACAGATTACATTGTACATTGGTCAGAAGTGTGACGATCGCCATCTACATCCATATATTTGCTTTCAAATAGCACAAAAGTAATTTACATAAGCTTAACCCGCAATTTGTATACATCTAACAGAGGGAAAGCCTTATCAAATAGATACATATGTATGTACATCCTTCCGACGTTCATCTAGGAAAACATATGTTTATCCTGAACCGGACACTGCGGCAGATTGACCTCAAAAAAGACATTTAGCTCAATCATTGATGCAAAAATCACATAAGTCAGATACAAGCAAAGGCATATAACTCCAACCGTTTTGCCCAAAGTGAATTTCGTACACACGAACGAAGCGTACAGCAAGAAAAGCGTTGTCAGCAGCGTCAAAGTTGAGTAGACCAATCCCGATGAATTTATAATTATGGAATTTGAATCATGGGATGAAAACATTAATGATTTAATTAGCCACGGAAAGCCAAGACATATGAGGACATCGAATGTATTTGAACCAATGGAATTGCAAACAGCCATCGATCCGAAACCTAAAAGATAACAAAAATAGAAAAACAAAAAACCGACAAATGTTTGCAAATAGAGATAGTGAGAATGAAAATTACCTTGCCTTGCTACAATAACGCTAGACACCGCTTCGGGAATACTAGTTCCAACTGCCAAAATCGTTATTCCAGCTACAGAATCCGGCAAATCGAAAGTGTCACCTAACACAAAAAATAACAAATAAAATTCTCAGTGGAGATGTAGTACGTATAGTTAGCCAGCAGCACCACGAACCGAAAGCTGTTATCATCCAAGCACATAAATAAGATAGAATACTGATCCAAACACAGCACATGATAAAGGTGATCGGATAGCATTTTTGTAATCTTGGAATTCGGCAATCGGGTATAGTGAGAAAGAATAAAAAGTGCGTTGGATAGATTAATAACCACCAAAGAATGTAACAGCATCCTCTATGCCTTGGAAATCGACATAAGACTGTCAAGGCATTTTCGTCATCACTTTTCATTTCAGCATCGCTTTCTTTGGCATAATTCGGATCGATTGACATATCGAAACAAGGAACTTTTTTGCAGGTCGGACTCTCTGCGAATCAAGCGAATCATATCGATTTTGAGATCTTGTTTGATATAAAGGTCAATGGGGATACCATTTACCTCTGGCCATTTTCTGGAGTTTGTTATTGTTGTAGAAAATAAGTAAATAGGCGGAATACATAGACACTAAGGCAGCTGCCTCGTACCAGTAGACCGTTGAGTCCCACAATATATAAATGAGTACGCCCACCGTTACAGCGTACATTGAACAATCTCTTGTTAATGGCCACCAATCCAATTTGATAGTCTTAAAGTATTATTTGAAAAACAAAAAACAAAAATAACAATACAAGCTACTTACTACTCCAGATGCTATCCCGCAAACAGCCGACACTCCCAAAGCATTAAATACCGCCGAGCCGACAATAGTACCGATCCCAAGGTCGCCTTCAGTTATAAATGTTCCAACGACATTCACAAAAAACTCCGGTGCCGAAGTTGCAATTGCCATGAATGTTGCTCCAGCTACATCCGTTGACATTTCCAAAGCTATTCATATACATATGGTATGCATGTACATAAGTATTTTTAAAAACCAATAAGATACTTTCTATGATCAAAACTCACTGAGGCACAACCTTTCGACAGCTGGTATAAAGTAATCATCACACACAATGGCCAGCATAATAAAAAGATAGATTGCAATACACATATGGATGGCTATAAAGCCCTCTCGCCGCTGTGCAGCCGTAAATCCATCGGGTGGGAATTCGTAAATGGCTGGCGGTGTGCAATTTAGATCTGGAATGAGATATATATAGAACTGTTGACTATAGAATAGGTAAGACGTATCGAACCCTCCTTCTCCAAGGCACTGGCAATGTACTGGAGCATGTTTGACGATTTACATACAATGCGGAAGCGTATCCTTTTTTGTTTTTTTTTAAATTCCCGTTCGCATTTGCCTTCCGTACGTATAGACGATAAGAAAGACGTAGACAAAGTGATTGAAGATTTTTCAGACTTAAGCAAGTGGGTGTTAGGTGTTTCAATAGATCGTGCCTCTTACTCGTTCTAGATACTGCAGTAATCGGGTACCGATGCGTAGCGGGTCGCGTGTGTTGTTCTTTGTTACTTACTTACTTACTTATCAGGCCTGCGATCCATGGAGGATCTGAGCCTGAGCTATAGCTGCCTTCCATCCTTGACGGTCCCGGGCACGCTGCTTCCAGTTGTCAAGACCAAGATGTCTTACATCCGCGATTCCTTGGTCTTTATACCGGAGGTTCGGTCTTCCTCTTCTTCTCGAACCAGGAGGCTCGGAGTCGAAGACCCTCTTAGCTGGAGCGTTGATGTCCATGCGCTCGATGTGGCCGAGCCAGTGTAGTCGACGGGTCCTTGCCTTCCGGACTACATCCACATCTTGGTACAGCTCGTAGAGTTCGCGGTTGTGTCTTCTTCTCCATTCACCTTCCTCACAGACAGGACCAAATATCCGGCGCAGAATTTTTCTTTCGAAAGAACCCAAAATCAGCTCTGCTGTCCTACTTATCGTCCAGCTTTCGACTCCGTACAGCAAGACTGGCAGAATGAGCGTTTTGTAAAGCATGACTTTGGTCTTTCGAGTGAGGAGTTTTGAGACCAGTTGTTTGGACAAGCCGAAGTAGCAGCGGTTGCCAAGGGTGATTCTACGCCGGATCTCCACTGTGATGTCATTTGTGGAATTTACGTTTGCCCCGAGGTAGACAAACTCCTTAACTACCTCGAAATTGTAGCTGTCAATTGTTATATTTTGTCCCAGGTGGTGAGCGACGGATTGGTTTTTGCTTGACAGCATGTATTTCGTTTTATCCTCATTGATCTTAAGACCAACTCGTTTCGCCTGTTCTTCAATCGCCGTGAATGCTTCCACAATGCCACGGCGAGAACACGCGATGATGTCGATATCATCCGCGTATCCTAGCAGCTGGATGGACTTGTAAAAGATAGAGCCTTCCCTGTTGACGCCTGCCCGTCGCACTATCTGCTCCAGCACCAGGTTGAAGAAGTCACATGACAGCGCATCTCCTTGCCGAAATCCCGTGCATGTTTCGAATGGTTCCGAGGTCCTAGAACCGAGTTGCACGGTGCATCGCGTGTTTTTTAGCGTGGCGCGACACAACTGGATCAGTTGTTCTTTGTTGGTGGAGCAAATCTTACTGTCGTAAGGGCATAACAGCTACAGTAGTTTGTTTTTGCAAATCCGGCGATAGAACTTCACTTACGCGTCTCTGCTTCAACGGTTTTGTATCTATACATGTTTTGTAGTTTGCATTGATGGGGGATCTCTGGGTGCAGTTCTGCAATATTCGTGGGTGACGGAAGAATTTCTTTGCCACGTATATCCATCTCTCTCGCCACAAACCGGCTGTTTTGGCACTTTGTGAAACACAGGTCGATGAAAAGTCTGATCCTTCGGATTTCAGTCTTCCTGGATATAGCTTAGCGCCATTATTCGTTTCTCGCCGTGGTCTCGCCATCTATGTCCGTAGTGATATTGCTTACCAGTTACTTCCACAGTATAGCGAAACATCCACCCCGGAATTTAATTCCATATGGCTTAAATTCATATTCCGTAAGCACTCCATCCACTACTGTTTTCTTTATAGAAGCCCTAATCTAGACAGGGATGCAACATTTGATGCATTCGACGCACTGTCTGATTCCATCCAAAGAATTGTTTCCCTGTTCCCTCGCACTGAAATCGTTTTAGCGGGCGATTTCAATGTACACAATTCTCAGTGGCTTCGACATTCTGGACAGACAACACCCGAAGGAAGGTATGTTGAAATTTTTGCTGAGTTAAATCAACTAACTCAACTTGTGAATGAGCCATCACGTATCCCCGATATTGCTCGTCATACCGCCAACAGACTGGACTTGTTTCTTACCTCTCAGCCTGACAAATACACGATCGACGTATTGGAACCCCTAGGCTTGTCTGACCATTGCATGATATCAGCAAAATTCTCGAACTCCCACCATCCAGTTAAAGAAAAAGCTCCTAAGAGAACACTATGGCTATACGAGAAAGCCAACTGGTGCGGCCTTAACAACTTCTTTCGGATCTTTAACTGATCGTTGTGCTTCCTCGACAACGACGTGGACGACGCAACTGATATTATCGTAAACATTATCCGTATCGGCATGGCAAATTTTATTCCCAGCAAGATTAAAAGCCCCAGACCGAAGGATAATACGTGGTTTGACTCGAGCTGCAAAGAGGCTATTAGGCTCAGGGAGCTAAGTTTTCGGGCCTACAAGGCAAACAGTTCTGAGGAAAACCGAAAAAAGTACATACGGGCCAGAAATGACTGCAACATCCACATTTGACGGGTTAAATTCCAATCCGACCAAAAATTAAGGCGCAAAATCCTTCAATGTCCCAAAGGTAGCAAAAGTTTCTGGTCGTTTGTAAAAAACGTGAAAAACTCAACTACGTCGTCTATACCGACGCTCGTCCACAATGACATTCCAGCTGTCACCCCCTTAGACAAAGCTAACCTACTTGCTGCCCATTTCGCAACCAGTTCTCAGCTGCCAGCTTGTATTTTGTCTCCGCCTGTACTAGAGTGCGTCAATTCCACCTTGGGACTTATCCACTTCCGCACTCGTACAGTCGCAAGGGTTCTTAAAGACCTCGACATACACAAATCCGCTGGTCCAGATGGTATTGCCCCAATAGTTCTGAAGAGTTGTTCTTCTAAGCTGGCAAAACCACTGCGTAAGCTTTTTCACCTTTCCTACACCTCTGGGCTCTTTCCGAGTAGGTGGAAAACAGCATTTGTCCAGCCCATACCCAAAAAAGGCGAATCATCTTCTCCCTCCAACTACCGACCCATTGCACTAACGTCCCTTCTTTCCAAGGTCATGGAAACGCTGGTTAACCGTCAGCTTACGAAATATCTTGAATCACGGAAACTCCTCAATGACCGCCAATACGGTTTCCGCAGCAACAGATCCACTGGTGATATGATGGCATATCTCGCTGAAAAGTGGAATCACTCGCTTCACCAAGCAGGTGAAAGCAAAATTGTTGCACTGGATATTTCGAAAGCATTTGACAGGGTTTGGCACGAAGCCCTTTTGTCGAAAATGCGTGCTTTTGGGATCGATGAGTCTCTTTTTCAATGGATTAGAAGCTACCTTTCGAATCGTTCAATTCAAGTTGTTTTGGACGGATTCAAGTCTGATACTCACTTTGTAAATGCCGGTGTTCCCCAGGGCTCCGTTTTGTCTCCGACACTCTTTCTTATTTTTATAAATGATCTCTTGTCTGTTACTTCTAATCCAATTCACTCCTTCGCTGACGACAGTACCCTCAGCTTCTCATATTCGTTCACCAGTTTACGACCGTGCACTTCGGTTGTAGATAATGAGCGGCAGCGTATGGGGTAAAAACAATAGAGTGGAATTTAATGCTTCCAAAACACAATGCTGTCTCTTGTCGTTAAAGCGTATAACTAACCCGCAGCCATTATCCATGAATGGCACTTGCTTCTCAGAAACTGAAAAGCTTTCCACCCTGGGTATGAGTGTTGCTCACAATCTTAATTGGAGCGACCATATATTCAGTGTCGCCAAGAATGCTGCGAAATGCCTAGGATTCTTATACAGATGCAAGAAATATTTCTCACCCTTAGATCTGGCTATAATCTATAAGGCGTTTATTCGCCCCAAATTAGAGTTTACCGCTCATGTCTGGTCCGGTGCTTCCAGGACCTCACTGCACCTACTAGACAGAATTCAAAAACGAGCCATAAAACTGATAGGTGACTCCAGCATTACTAAAACATTAGACTCGCTGGAACACCGCAGGAATGTTACCTGCCTCTCATTGTTTTATCGTTACTACCACCAAAAATGCTCTGATGAAATAGCCAGTTGCATTCCGCCCCTTCAACATTTCTCCCGCAATACACGTCTCTCTAGGAATGCTCACCAATATACTCTGAAGCCCGCTTTCGGACGTACTGTCAAATACAGAGAATCTTTCATTAACCGAACCACACGAATCTGGAACCCTACCGGATTCGGTTTTCCCCCCTCAATGCAACATGCAAGCATTTAAGATCAATGTCCCTCGGCATCTCCTCTATTCCTCTTCCTCTCTACCTTCTGCCCGCACTGTGTCACCGACGTAATAAGGTTATTAGACCTTGAGTGCGCGCAAATTTAAAAAAAAAAATAAAAAATTCTGATGGTTGTTGCACCACCGCCCATTCCTGCCTTCACTTTGGATCCACTCTTCAAAGTCGTTGGTGAAAAACATCTTGTAGGCTAATGGATTCTGTTCCTTTTAGAAGGCAAGGCTTATTGGACACGCATGTCGATGTAAGCAATGATTTTCTTCTCCTTTGGTGGCGTTACAGCCCATGAAAGACCAGAGCCAAGCTTCTCTCAATCACCCATGTTGTGTGTGATTTATTTTTCACACAGATGAAAGGGCCTACAGTTTAATGCCGATTCCGAACGGCGTGAGTCGAGAAGCTTTTTCATGGCAAGTATACTACGAGGGGTTTTGCCAGTACCCCGCCGAGGAGGGACGCCGCGAAATAAATGTTCGATGGCGTTGGTGTTATCGGGATCCGAACTCGCTCATCGTGCGTCAGAGTGCAACACACTAACCACTGCGCCACGGCGCACGGCCACCAACAACTTTGATCTTCCTGGATATAGCTTGTCGCCATTATAGATAGATACGCATTCTCCTCGTTAAAGTCGGTAGTGACATCGCCTACCACCTCCCTCCTTCGGGCCCCTTGTCGTAACGGGAGGCTAAGAGAACTATGACTCGAAAATCAAAAAAAAATTAATGGACAACCAGAGGGATTGCAGTATTCCAGGTGGCACCCGCAACAGCGGAAATCCATTCACGATCTTTTAGACCGCGGCCGGAGCAAGAATTCTGGAGACTCTATCATTCATTTCAAACTCTCAGGCAGCCGAGAACCAGGGATAAAGAAGGAGACACCAATCTATTGGCTATGACAGGCACTTTGACAGTTTGCACCTACAAACGCGTTGCGGTTTGACGGCGTCTTGACGGCGTCTTGACTATGTCATTATGCCGTTGTCGCGACCATTTTGCCACGTCTTGACTCATCGACGCTTGAGACTATCATTGTGTTAGTCAAAAGCGTCGTTTTTAAACGGAGAATAACACGTATAGTATCAGTGTGTATTACAAAAGCAACAACCAACCCCTGCGGGGATCAACGGGCAGACGTACGAAAGATTGGTATCTCATTGTTGATCCCTGCCCAGAACGACACCGACTCCTGCGGTCCACTGTCTGACCACCTAGTCGCACTGAGCATGAGCGGTGCATACCGCAGTGGCGACACCGACGATGGCGTGGCACGGGACATACTGCTGAATGCACAGCTAAAAAAGAAGAGGAAAGAGGCATGCCCTAAAATTGCGCAAAAAGCTGACAAAGCCGAGAGCACAATGTTTGTTGTTTGTTTGATAGGTAGCGCTACAGTCCATGGTGAACCTGGGCCTCAACCAACAAGCGCCTCCAGCTGGTCTCTGGCCAGCTGTTTCCAGCGCCGCACGCTCAGTTGGTTAAGGTTCCCTTCAACCTGCGTGCGCTACTGTAGATGCGGCCGTTTTCTGCCGCGCCATCCCATTCCGGGATGGATTCGAAGACTCGTCGGGTCGGAGCTGTATTTTCCATGCGCTCTACATGGCCTAGCTGTCACAAAAAAATTCACTTGGGTCAATTCAATTGAGTTTGAGTATATCACTAGAGTGTTTGTTCAGGGATCGTATAAGTCGTTTAGATTGACGGAGTCCCTAAACGCTGTTCCAAAAAGACAGGTATTGCAATTTTTCCCACTTGTCTAAGAAGAAATTTGTCTTAATCCCGGGAGTTCCACAGAATGGTTCCGGACCTATATATTTATCGCTGGGACCGTTCCCGGAAAAATGGTCGGCAATTTCATTGCCCTTGATTCCTTTGTACCCTGGGACCAACCAAAGCTCAACATTGTTTCTTTTGGCGAGGTCTTGTAAGGCGTCATGGCATTCCTCGACGGTTTTTGAGTTCGTGCTGTAAGAACCCAGCGCTTTAAGCGCTGATTGGCTATCAGAGAGTATGTTGATGGTTACTCCTCTGATGCCAATCTCAAGATTTAGATTGCCGCATGTTAGTATGTATGTATGTATGTTGGCGTTACAGTCCATGAAGAACCTGAGCCGAGCTTCTCTCAATCACCCATGTTGTGTGTGATTTCATTTTCACATAGGTGAAAGGAACCTACAGTTTTAATGCCGGTTCCGAACGGCGAATTTCGAGAAGCTTTTCATGACAATTTTACTACAGCGGGTTTTGTCAGAACCCCGCTGAGGAGAAACACGTTCGATGACATGGCTGTGTCGGGATTCGATCCCGAGTCATCGGCGTCAGAGGCCAACACACTACCCACTGCGCCACGGTGCTCTCAAAACATGTTGAGTCAAAAACCACCAAAGCGCTGTCAGCTTTTTGGCAATGCAAAGGAGCTTTTGGCAAAACATGGGGCTTATCGCCGGCAAAGGTCCTTTGGATCTACACGGCAATGATAAGACCTATAATCTCATAGGCATCGGTTGTCTGGTGGAACAGACTAAAACGCAAACACGTCGTAGCCTCTTTCACCAAACTCCAAAGAACGGTTTGTCTCAGCTGCACGGGGGCTTTCCCCAGCACGCCGGGCGCTGCTCTAGATGTTATGATGAACCTTCCACCTCCTGATATATTTATCAGAGGGTGTGCTCTGAAAGCCATGTCTCTTCTGAAGAGAAATGGCTTTTGGTACAACTCGCATAGGAATAACGGTGTGCTTGCGCAAGAATTGTCCTGCGACCCCTGTCTCATGGACATGCCTTCTGACGCACTGACGCCCGTTATCCTATTGCGTCGTAATTTCACAGTCGAGTTTCCATGGCATCAGGATTGGCTATGGCTGGATACTGAACCTGGAAAGGATAGTCTTCGCATTTTCACGGATGGCTCCAGATCTGGGCGGGGGTCCGGTGCTAGGGTCTTCTTTGAGCGCGAAAACATCCGACTGCACTTCTCCTTAGGAAAATATGCGTCTGTCTTCCAATCAGAGATATACGCAATCCTAATGGCCATGCACTATGTTGTGAAGCACAGGTGGAAGGGGGAAAGCATATGCGTATGTAGTGACAGCCAAGCTGCACTAAAAGCTGTGTGTAACCCCTTAACTAGCTCCAAATTAGTGCTTGAACTCAAGTCCTTCTTGAACAGAGTCGGCAGACTAAATTCATTAAGGCTTGTATGGGTTCCAGGACACTCTGGGATCCCAGGAAATGAGACCTCTGATGAACTCGCTAGAATGGGTTCAGAGGAGAGCTTCCCAGGACTTTAATCCGCTCTAGGTCTACCTGCGTCCATGGTAAATCCTACATTAACGATTGTGTATTTAACACACACAACCGTAGGTGAAGGGATTGCCCGGGTTGCAGGATGACTAAGCGCGTATGCCCTGATATCTGCAAAAAATCTGCAGCATTCCTCCTGTCTTTAAGGAGAATCGACTGCAGAAGGCTTGTGGGAGTTATCACGGGCCATTACACTTTTGCCAAGCATCTCTACGTGCTCGGCATCAGTGAGACGCCTACCTGTGCTGCATGTGGCGAAGAGGAGGATGATACTGCAAAGCATTTCCTCTGTGATTGTCCCGCCTTTGCTCGCATACGGTGGCGCACCCTTGGAGCCGAGGTGGTGTGTGCCGAATCCCTTGGCTCTACATCACTGAAGCTCCTTCAAATTTTCCTCCGGAAAACGGAGAAAATACAGTAATGTAAGGTGTCTGTCTGGAGTACAATGGACCAGTGATTGCGTCTGAGTGCTCCAGCGGATAGCAGAAGCCTTCAACAAAAAAAAAAAAAACACAAACATATTTTTTGTCCGTATAGGAATTACTTTTTCTAGGCTACGAAGCGAATTTGAACTATAGACCTTCCGCTCGGCGGTCGATGATGTTAACCACTACACCACAGCCACCCAATATGTAGATTGGAATCTCAAGTTTTTTTATCATATTTTAGTTACCATAAGCCGATTGTATCTTACATTGATTATAACGCAGATGAGCCGAATGAAGGTTGATGTCGAAAGATGTGCATTTGTTAATGTTCCTTTGCATATGTTTAATTTTAGAGTAGACTATGAATTTAGTTTTTTTGTTCGATAAAATAAAATATATTTAAATAAAAAGTGCATTCATTAACCTAGGTAGGTAGGTAGGTAGGGTCGTAGCCTTCCCAGAATTTAGAAGAATGCACATAGGCCAGGGAGGCCCGTTGTGCAGCTACGAGGGGGTTTTACTCCCCTATTCGTGGAACCATTTTGTGCTTCTTAAGAAGTTAAGAAGATCAAGTATCCCTACTTTCTGAACACCTGTCAGACCGTTAAGGAAGTAAGAGCCTAGGTAACGTTTCCTGATATTGCAAAGAGCTGGACAAGCAGAGAGGAGGTGGTGAATGGATTCGACCTCCTCCTCGTCCTGACAGCTTCTGCAGAGATCATTCGGAACTATTCCTAGTTTTTGTGCGTTGCTGCCAATGAGGCAGTGTCCTGTGATGACACCGATGATTTTGTAGATGTCAGTTCTTTTTAGGCCATCTGGCCGAGGCCAGATTTGCCTGGTGATGACGCAGGTATATCCCTGTGTCCATCTCAGGTTCGTCTCGGCCCTGGCGAGATTGGTCAGATTATGTTTAATGGTTGTAAGGGGTACTCCCTCACAAGCCACGATTGATTGTAGCGTCGTTCCTTGTTTGGCGAGTGTGTCTGTTTTTTCATCACCTGTAATGTCGCTGTTTCCCGGTACCCAGATAAGCTGTATGTTGAACTGTTCTGCCATCTCGTTAAGAGATCTGCGACAGTCGAGACTAGATATTGATGTGTACACATAGGACTCCAACGACTTTAAGGCTACTTGACTGTCTGTAAGAATGCGAATATCCGTGGTGGATATTACGTACCACTTCAGCCAAGAAAAAGCGTCTTTTATTGCCAACAGTTCCGCCTGGAAAACGCTGGTAATTTTAGAGCTTTATATAGCTTGAGTTGTTTGCAGAATACTCCACTGCCCACCCCGTCCTTGGTTTTAGACCCGTTAGTGTAGAAATCCACGCGATTTCTGCGCGGTTGAGTTTGGCCGGTCCAGTTCTTCCTGTCCGGATAGATCATCGTAAAGTTTTTGTCCAAGACTATGGTGGGTTCTGTGTGGGCCAGGTTTTCTGTCATATTTATCCTGTTTTGCAGGATGGAGGAGTGGCCAGTGACATAGCTCGCCCATTTCGAGTCGGCCTTTAGTCTTATGGCCGTGTGTGTGGCAATTTGCTGACTGAAAATATCGAGTGGTGTAAGGTTCAGTATCATGTTAAGCGCAGCCGTTGGTGTGGACCTGAGGGCCCCGGTAATGCACATACATGCCATCCTTTGTACCTTCTCGAGTTGTTTGTGGTATGTAGTCTTGTCTAGTGCAGTCCACCAGACTATCACTCTATACATTAGTATGGGTCTAACGACCGTGATGTAGAGCCATAGGGTAATCTTGGGGTTGAATCCCCATTGTTTTCCTAGGGCTTTCTTACATGTGTAGAGGGCTATTGTTGCCTTTTTTGACCTTTCAATTGTATTGCTCTTCCAAGTTAAGGGAAGGAATTTGGCACTAGGGAGTAGGCTAACCTGGTATCGAGCAGAGTGATAGGGCAGTTTTCCGGGATTTTGTGCTTTTTGGTAAATAGCACGAGCTCCGTTTTCTGTGGGTTAATCCTAAGCCCGTTACTATGCGCCCATTTGCAGAGAAATGAGAATGCCGTTTGCATGTGGTCATTCAGTGTAGATAGGTATTTACCTGAGATTGTGATGGCAACGTCATCGGCCTTCTTTCTTCAGTTTGATTAGTAGTTCGTTTACAACTACATTCGAGAGAATGAATTGCACGTTAGTGCAATGGGTCGGTAGTTGGAGGGAGAAGATGATTCGCCTTTTTGGGGTATAGGCTGGACAAATGCTGTTTTCCACCTACTCGGAAAGAGCCCAGAGGTGTAGGAAAGATGAAAAAGCTTACGCAGTGGTTTTGCCAGCTTAGAAGAACAACTCTTCAGAACTATTGGGGCAATACCATCTGGACCAGCGGATTTGTTTATGTCGAGGTCTTTTAAGAACCCTTGCGACTGTACGAGTGCGGAAGTGGATAAGTCCCATGGTAGAATTGACGCACTCTAGTACAGGCGGAGATAAAGTACAGACTGGCAGCTGGGAACTGGTTGCGAAATGGGCAGCAAGTAGGTTAGCTTTGTCTAAGGGGGTGACAGCTGGAATGTCATTTAGGATGAGCGTCGGTATAGACGACTTAGTTGAGTTTTTTACGTTTTTTACAAACGACCAGAAACTTTTGCTTCCTTTGGGACATTGAAGGATTTTACGCCTTAATTTTTGGTCGGATTGGAATTTAACCCGTCAAATGTGGATGTTGCAGTCATTTCTGGCTCGTATGTACTTTTTTCGGTTTTCCTCAGAACTGTTTGCCTTGTAAGCCCGAAAACTTAGCTCCCTGAGCCTAATAACCTCTTTGAAGCTCGAGTCAAACCACGTATTATCCTTAGGTCTGGTGCTTTTAATCTTGCTGGGAATAAAATTTGCCATGCCGATTCGGATAATGTTTACGATAATATCAGTTGCAGCGTCCACGTCGTTGTCGAGGAAGCACAACGACCAGTTAAAGCTCCAAAGGAAGTTGTTAAGGTCGTTACTTGTGTTCTTTGCTTTATTAAAGGGCTTACGACAGGCTTTGCGGAGCTTGCTTAGATCTGCGTTCCACCAAGAAGGGTAAGATTTTTTTCCCTGATTTGTGGACTGCGCAGCTGTTGGCCCTTGCGTTGCCCAATGTGATTGTTAGAGTATCGACCATATTGTCTATATCTAACGTGATCCGCGGGATGTCAGGGGTCCTTCATTAACCTAACCAAATCATAATTTTCAGTAAAACTTGTAAAAAAAAATATACGGAATGTGTGCAGATTTTTAATATACTTATCCGTGGAAGTTTCACTTCTACTATGTGTCTCAGCACACATTCTTTTTTAAAAGAGACCCAGGTTCGTCATGAACTGTAGAACCGAAGAAAAAGAAGAAAGATTTGACAGATGATCATAGGTTCAACTATATGACCGCTTTAAACTGACAAGGTTCAGAAGTCCCTATCGGAAGACGCTATAGTCGGTTTTTATGATTAATTACTTCTACATTTTGTAGTGCTTCTTTCTCTTTTTATTAATTTTAATTTTTTCATTTTTTATTTTTATTTTTTAAATTAAAAATTACAAATCTAACAAACTATATTGATTTTCGTCAAGGTTAAATGGGCATCGGTATCTGTAGCAGCGGAACAAGATATTGTATCTGCACTTATTTATTTTTTAATTTAAGTGATTTAATGTAAATGTTTACACTCATATTAAACACAAGAGAAAAACGAAGCATCTGTAATAGGGGACTTGTCAATGAATATATGTATCTAGAAGCCAAATGTATAGCTTAACCTTTATCTCCTCCTTGTGTGAAAAATCACACAAAACTGCAACTTTTTCAACTTTTTTTTAAACCGATGTACATTAAACTTCTTGACAATATCTAGAACATCAGCATAGCGCAATAAACGTATTATTCGATGCAAAAATATTTTTTGATATCGAAATATTTGAAAACTTACGTTTCTTACCCTCGTGTGTGACTTTTCACACATATGGGATTTCTATGTAATTCTCCACATATGAGTTGCTGACTGCGATAACGGTAAAGCTAAACGCTGATGTGCTTACATATAATGTTCATGTGGATGAGATGTTCGAAAAGGAGGGGAAGAGAGGACAAAAGTGTATATAAAAAATAGACTCTAAAAGCCCGCCAAAAAAAAACGAAATCACAAACATTCATTTGTTTACTACGGACTCATTAGTTTGGAGTAGGTGCGTTTGACAAGTTATATTTTATCAAGTTGAAATTAGCTATTCAACATGGACAGACGGAAATATCTTTTTGACGAAGAGGTAGAAGAAATTTAGAAAAATTCTGACGAAGTAGATTTTTCGGATAACGATGAAAATTATTCATCAGAAGGAGATGTTGAATTGGTTGGAAGTGAAAGTGATTCTGAATTTGATGGAATAGAACAAAGTGAAGAAGACGGAGCAATAAGAGATAAATTAATAGATCAAAATGTCAATCCGCTGTTCATTTC
This sequence comes from Eumerus sabulonum, assembly GCA_951905685.1. Taxonomy (NCBI): domain Eukaryota; kingdom Metazoa; phylum Arthropoda; class Insecta; order Diptera; family Syrphidae; genus Eumerus; species Eumerus sabulonum. Next base: position 73,903,015 of record OX645062.1, read on the forward strand.
AAAAGATGGTACGGTCTGGAAATCGCAACCAGTGCAAGATCAAACTGGAAGACTGCGAAATGAGAATGTTATCAGTTTGCGTCCAGGTACAACAAGATATGCCAGAACCCGTGTTGTTGATCCCAAAGACGTTTTTTTCTTATTCTTTCCACCACCAATTGAAAATGTTATCCTGAAATGGTCAAACGCATATGCAAATGCGAAGTATGGTAGCAATAATGCAGAAATTGATTGAAATTTGTTTAATGCATATATCGCTGTTCTAATTTTGGCTGGAGGGCATAGGTGTGTTGTTTGTTTTTATGATCATATTTGCAATGAATCTATTATTTTTCTTATAATCATTTTCATTCCGATCCAAAAATGAAACAATGTTAGTTTTATTTGATGCTGATTACGGACGTCCCATTTTCAGAGCGATAATGTCGAAGAAAACATTTGAGTATGTGAATCAAATCATTCGATTTGATGATGTTATGAGCCGACGTCAACAAAGTTCTACCGACAAGTTTGCTCCAATTCGCGAAGTATTTGATAAATGGTCCGAACTTTTGGCCGATTTTTACAACCCATCTGAATGCGTTACCATCGATGAACAACTACTTGGTTTTCGTGGAAGATGTAAGTTTCGCCAATACGTGCCTTCTAAGCCTGAGAGATATGGCATCAAATTTTGGTAGTTGGTTTGCTCTGAAACTTACTATATTTGGAAAATTCAACCGTATTTGGGCAAACCAATTTGTGGCTCAGCTGAAAAAAACCATGGTGAACGAGTGGTTCTGGATTTGGTTCGTGGGCTTAAGGGTCACAACATAACGATGGACAATTTTTTTTTTCTTCTTACAATCTCGGTCAAAAGTTGTTGTCTCAAGGGATGGTCGGTACAATGCGGAAAAACAAGAGAAGCATCCCACCAAAACTTCTAGAATGCAAAAAAGCTCCGCTATTCCCATCAACATTCGCATTTACCGAAAACACAACACTGGTATCATACGTCGGCAGAAAAAGCAATTGTGTAGTTCTCCAAAGCACAATGCATGCTTCAAATGCTGCTCAATCGGACGGCAAAAAGTTGCCGAAAATAATAGAATATTACACCAAGACCAAAAGGTTTCTTCACGTGCTTTTAACTTTTATTTAATTGATTAACTTTTTCACTTAGGTGGCGTTGATACCGTCGACAAAATGTTATCTTGTTACAGTTTTAAAAGAAAGACGAAACGTTGCCCGATTGCCGTATTCTCAAATATGATCGACATCTCAGCTTTAAATGCGTTGATTATTTTCAAGGAAATAGAACCAAATTGGCAGACAAATAAAATAACGATGCGACGAGTGTTCCTGTGTGAACTTGGAATTTCTCTCGCAAAACCATACATGCTAATGAGAAAAGGTGTGCCGCGAACTGAATCAGCAGCTTCGTTGCTTTCCAGTGTTTCCAAGGAATCACCGAGAGGTTCATTAGACCGGGACACACCATGTACATTCCCTTGCCTATCTTCATTATCTCATGAAAACGCACCCCCTCAAAAGAGATGTAAAAGTGTTCCACCAAATATCCAAGGAAAAGCTAGATGTTATATTTGTTACAGCGCAAAGTCAACTCATAAGAACAACACACATGAAACTACATACAGTCAGTGCCAAATTATTTACACATTGCAATGCCTGCTTTCTAAACAGCTTTTAAAGCTGCAGAACTTCTAAAATAACAACACATTATCCATGATTTTTCTCGATTGCATTCCTTATTATTTTAATTAAACAATAAACAAAAAAAAAATCATTCAACTCCAACAAGTAACTGTTAAAATCATAGGAACATAAAAGGCACAATTATTTACACAGCCATTGAACACTGGCAAAATTATTTACACAGGTGGAAATAACTGCATTTGGAAGGTAACGGTTCTAAATTTCTTTAATAAATTGATGCTTTGCGTGTCACTTAGTTATTGTGGTCAGTTTGTTACTAATTTCCTGAGAGAATAGGTGTACAAGATGCCAAAAACGGTAGAACTTTCCCTTGAGCAAAGAGCTGCCATTGTGACAGAGTTTCAGAGAGGTATTTCGGCCACGGAGCTTGCAAAAAAATACGGTTGTGTGCGGAAAACGATTTACAATCAAATTTCAAAGTTTAAAGAATCTGGATATGTAAAAAATAAAAGTGGAAGGGGCAGAAAAAGGGTGACATCAAAAAGAGAGGATGCTGCGATTGTTCGATCTTTCAAAAGAAACCCATGTGAAAGAGTTCGAAGTGTACTCGCGGAACTAAACGAAGGTCGAGAAAGCAGTATCAGTGAAAGAACATTGCGTCAAAGACTGAAAGAAAATAAAATAAAAGCCTATGTGATCCCGAAAAAAACGCTTATAACACCAAAAAACAAACAGCTCAGGTTACAATTTGCTAAAGAGCATATTAACAAGCCACTAGAATTTTGGAGGAATATTCTTTGGACGGACGAAACTGCTTGCTCCTTGGACGGTACCTATGGGCATTAATATTTCTACGCTGATGCTAAAACGAAGGCAAAACAACCCGTCACGCAACCCACAAGACATTCCAAAGGAGGTAAAATTATGATATGGGGTTGCATATCACATAGTGGTGTGGGCCCCCTTGTCAGATGCTCCGGTAATATGACACAGTCACATTATTTAAACATTTTAAATGATGTTGCACTGGTCGCAGGCTCAAAATTTATCGGGAGTAGATTCATCCTACAACAGGATAATGCGCCGATACATACAGCCTGTAGCATTAAAAAGCATTTGGCAGAAATAGACCAGGAAGTTTTAAAATGGCCCCCGCAAAGCCCCGATCCCAATGTAATAGAGAATTTGTGGCACCTCAAAAATGCCCGAAAATATTGGCAGAACGGCCGATCAGACTTGGAGAGATTTTATTGCAACTTGGAGCGCAGTCCCATTAGAGCAAGTGCAAGGGTTAATAGATTCTATGCCCAGACGACTTGCAGAAGTTATTGCGGCAAAAGGAGGAAACACAACGTATTAGGTACGGTTATTTAAATAACAATTTACTTCAATCTTAAAAATATTTACTTTTTTCTTACAGAAGTGAAAAAAAAATTGAAAATGGATTTGTGTAAATAATTGTGCCTTTTATGTTCCTATGATTTTAACTGTTACTTTTTGGAGTTGAATAATTTTTTTTTTTTTTTGTTTATTGTTTAATTAAAATAATAAGGAATGAAATTGAGGAAAATCATGGATAATGTGTTGTTATTTTAGAAGTTCTGCAGCTTTAAAAGCTGTTTAGAAAGCAGGCATTGCAATGTGTAAATAATTTGGCCACTGACTGTATATGCTGCTTCTGCAAAAAAGCTGTATGTAAGCGTATGCATAACAGAAATGTTCGTGTGAAATGTATAGAAGATAATTTAATTTGATAAAAGTTATAAAAAACTAAAATTAATTTGTTTTTAAATATTAATCATAATTTGAACTAAAAAAACATATGATTCAAAGGCAAAGTACGTAGAAATCCCATATGTGTGAAAAGTCACATACAAGGGTAAGAAACGTAATTATTTTTGAGGAGGAGATGAAGGGTAATCCCTTTTTATTTAGCTTTATCTCATTCATATGAATATTATTTACATTTTCTCAGGTTGGTTTGTTGGATTTTTAACTTATTGTTTAAAGAATGCTTTACTTTATAGTAGTATACGTTGCAGTTGACTTACATTGATATACAAAATATTAACAATAAAATAAAAATTAAAGTAAAAACGGAAAAGAAAAAAGAAAACAAAAATACTCATGACGACGAGAATTGGATTGAATTGAGAAATATTCTTTCAATACAACAATCCCCCACATACGATTTAAATGAACAAACAAACCATGCTCCTCGTCCTCGATCAAAAACAAAATAGGATAAGGAAAAACGTCAGATTGTAGTGATCCTCTATGTTCGTCCACACGTAGGCAGATTCACCCGGAAGAAGACGTTCAATTCTATCAGCGAGGCGAATACTAAAAATACCAGATACATAACCAAACAGGCTGTCCCGACCTTTTTATCCAACTTGAATTTATTGCAAGAGAATGTGATGTAAAGCAGGAATAAGGTGGAGAGCAGTGTGATAGCAGAATATTCCAGTCCTGCTGAATTGATGCCAACATAATTCTGGCCGGGTTGAATGGGGAAGAAGACAGCTTTGATGAGCCACGGGACACCCAGGCAGAGTAGGATGTCGAATGTGTTGGAGCCGATCGAGTTGCAAATACCCATCGATCCGTGCCCTAAAAACAAGTATAAGTTAAATATTCTCTGATCGACAATCTCCAAGAAAAGACAACCTCTCTTAGCCACTATAACGCTCGAGACGGCTTCGGGGACACTTGTACCGGCTGCAAGGAATGTTATGCCCATTACCGAATCTGGGATTTTCAGTGTGTCACCTATGAAATACAGGGTTGTATAACAAGTTGTCTGGATTTATTTAGAACAATGTTACCTATGATTGTAATCATCCAAGCCACGACATACGATAACGATCCAATCCAGACGATGCACATGATAAAAGTAAAGGGAAATATCTTACTATTCTTCGTTCGTTTACAATCCGGTATGGCAATGTAGAACAGAAGGTGTATGGGCCAAATGATGAGCCAAGTAAATTGTGCGAAACAACTTTTGCCTTTAGGGTAACGTATCAGAGAGTAGCGTTCTTCTTCCTCTTGGGACGATTCAACTTCAGACATTTCGATCGGGGATATTGGTGGTGATGTAGGAGATGATGGTGGAGGTGTCGATGGCGGCTGCAACTTGGGTGGTTCATTATTCACGCCACCGTTAAGCTGGATGGTAGATATATTCTGGCAAATGCGATTCTCAACAATTTCTAAACAAAAAAAAAAAAAATCCGAGTTTTGCTTTAAGCTCTTTTTTTTTTTTGTTTTTTTTTTTAGGAAAAAATTCAGTTTAAGACTTTAAAAGTGTGAAACAAGTGTACAATATATGTAGAAGGTGAACTGTTAGTGTATATGTAACAAGTGTTAACCTGGGTCCTTCTCATTGCTTGCTTTTGTCTGGATACTGCTGTTCGAAGATCGACTGCGTGACCTTGCCTGTTCCACACCACCTATGTAGTACATGTGCACAGTAGATAGAATGTCAAGTGTTTAATGTTGTATTTGTTTACATTTGACAATGTGTTTGACGGAATACTAAGGGAAATAGTTAAGAACAAACCTTTGGCACATTTCTGAAATGTCTTGTCGAAATACATGACAGCCAGGTAAACTGCATACAGAGAGACTAAAATCAACGCTTCATACCACTCAACACGTTCGTCGTGCATAACGCAAATTAAGATTGCTACCGTGATTCCATACGCGATACTATCTCTCGTAAGAGGCCACCAATCTAAAGGTATCGTCTTAATAAAAAAAAAAATGGAAAAAAATATAAATGTTAATCTTCCCATACGATTTCTGTGCTTTATTGATAACAAACCATTCCAGCTCCAATGCCACAACATGCTGCTACAGCTAGAATATTAAACACCGCCGAACCCACAATGGTCCCGACTCCAATATCACCTTCTGTGATAAAAGTTCCTATCACATTGACAAACAATTCTGGGGCGGATGTTGCAGCTGCCATAAAAGTTGCTCCCGCAACATCATTTGACATATTTAATGCTGAAAAACAAAAGAAAAGCAATTTTCAGTTGAATGACAAGTTTTCAAAGTATCTAAACATACCTGCACATATCTTTTCAACTGCAGGTACGAAATATTCGTCACATACTACAGCTAAGGCTACAAATAAATATAAACTGGCTATCACATGAAGTACTATAGCACCGGACTGTCTTTGTTCCTCTGTGAAAAAATCTTTGGGGAAGTCATCTATGGCGGGTAATGTGCAATTTATATCTGTCAACGATAAATAGCGGTATTCCTAATTATATTAAAAAAATTACGGCAAAGAAGGTCCTTTCGATAAAATAAAACACTAAGCTTGCATACTAGTTTTGTTATCACTTATTTATTTCTTTCATTATGGTAAGATCACAATATATATTGAACAGTGATGTCCCTTAATCTTCAAGGATGTGGAAAACCTAAAAAGAAATAGAATCAATCAAACATATAAAAACAATTTGTGCTACTTCATTGCTTCTGTTTCTTCATCTTCTTAGTGGGCGCTACAGTTCGGGGTGAACCTGGGCCTCAACCAACATGCCCCTCCATCTAGCACGATCTTTCGCTAGCCTTTTCCATTGCCGCACACCCAGTTGGCTGAGGTCCCCTTCCACCAGTGTGCGCCATCTTAAGTGCGGCTGTCCTCTGCTTCTTAGTCCCTCGGGGTTGGATTCAAAGACTCTCCGGGCTGGAGCTGTGGTGTCCATTCGCTCTACATGGCCCAGCCATCTTAGGCGTTGAATCCGTAGACGCTGTACAGCCCGTAAAGTTCGTGGTTAAATCTTCTCCTCCATCCCCCGTCTGCGTTTATAGGCCCAAAAATCAAGCGTAAAATCTTTCTCTCGAACCGACCAAGGGCCTCCTCATCCGCTTTTGATGGTGTCCATGCTTCTGCGCCGTACAACAGGACCGGAATGATAAGGGTCTTGTATAGAGTCAACTTTGTCGTTCGGGGGAGGGCTCTATTACTCAGTTGCCTCCTGAGCCCAAAGAAACAGCGATTGGCAAAATGATTCTCCGTTTGATTTCGGAACTGATGTCGTTGTTCCAGGTCACTGCGGAGCCAAGGTAGACGAAGTTCTTAACTACCTCGAACTTATATCTGCCTATACAAACGTTCTGGCCGAGACGTCGGTGTTGAGCGTCCTTTTTTGATGACAGCGTATATTTAGTTTTGCCCTCGTTTACCGCCAAACTAATTTTCGCCGCCTCCATCTGGCAAACGCCTCATTGACATCTCGCTGTGATCTACCTATCATGTCAATATCGTCGGCGTATGCAAGGAGTTGCGAGGATTTGAAATAGATTGTGCCTCTTGTATTGGCCTGTGATTTTTGCACAATCATTTCCGATATGATGTTGAAAAAATCACACGACAGCGCATCGCCCTGCCTAAATCCTTTTTTGACATCAAAACTATCGGTAAGGTGTTCACCGATTCGGATGGAGCAGCGAGCATTCTCCAAAGTCATCCTGCATAGTCTGACGAGCTTAGCAGGTATGTCAAAGGTAGACACAGCGTTGTATAGTTCGTCTCTAATTACGCTGACGTTTGCGGCTTTGAAGTCGACAAATAGGTGGTGAGTGTCGACTTGAAATTCATTGGTTTTTTCCAGGATCTGCCGAAGTGTGAAGATTTGATCGATGGTGAACTTCCCTGGTCTGAATCCGCACTGATAAGGACCTATCAGCTTATTTACAAAAGGCTTCAGGCGTTCACACAAAACGGCAGAGAAGATTTTGTGGGCGATGTTAAGGAGACTTATTCCTCTATAGTTGGCGCAATCAGAGGGGTCTCCTTTCTTGTGGATCGGGCATACGATGCTGAGACTCCATTCCTCGGGCATGCTTTCCTCTAACCATAGCTTACGGATGAGCTGGTGCATGCTCCAACCAGGTCATCCCCAGCTGCCTTGAAGAGCTCAGCAGACAGTTCGTCTGCGCCAGCAGTTTTATTCGACTTGAACTTCGATATGGCAATCTTAATTTCGTCGAGGTCAGGGGGACAAAATTCTCTGCGGTCTCCGTCTATTAGAAATGGATCATTCTGCCTGACAGCGGTATATTGACTAACATCGCCGTTATACAGTCTGCAGAAGTGGTTTTTCCATATTCTCAGCATCGACTGCGGTTCTACTACAAGGTGTCCGTTCTCATCCCTGCAGGCTTCCGTTCTGGCTTTATAACCTTGGCATGTTCGCTTTATCTGTTGATAAAACTTTCGAACGTCACGCCTGCAATAACACCTCTCCAAATCCTCAATCGCGCGCTCCTCGTGCTCGTTCTTCTTTCTTCTGAGAAGCCCATGCTCCTCCCTTCTTTCTAACCCGTAGAGCTCATGAACTGTTCTTGTTCTTTTATGCAGCGAGGCCTTATATGCATCCTGCTTCGCTGTATGAATCCTCCTGCACTCGTCATCGAACCAGGTATTTTCCAGGTATTTCTTCTGTTTACTTCTCTTAATTATTTATTTATTTATTTCATTTAAAATTTACAAAATGTCTTATCGCACAATTTACATAATAGATTTACAGAGATGTGGTTCATATCTTTCTACTGAAATATTATACAAATTATTAAATTACAATGACTTTCTATTAATAAACGGATATATATTCTTACTCCAATGTTCACTTTATTAAGTGCTTCCGTGATGTGGCTCTTAATAGTCAAAGCGGGACTCTTACGTCGAAAGCGGGACATAAAAAAGAAACGTCAGTAGTCAGTAGTTTTTCATTACTTATCTTTTTATTTGCCTTTTACAAGAAAGCCAAAGGCCTTGCAGGAGGCTTAAACAAGGGCACCCAGGCTCTACGAAACTGCGAGGGTAATCTTGTCACCGACCCGCAGGGAATAGTGGATGTATTTAAGCACCATTTCCAGCAGCTGCTTAACGAGCATGGCCAAGAGAGAGTGGTAGGGACCGAGGAAATCCCAACTCCAGCCGCTGAAGTGGTCTTCCCACCCAGCATCGAAGAAGTCGGCTCAGCTATTCAGAAGCTGAAGAACAACAGAGCCGCAGGCTCAGATGGCTTGCCATCAGAGCTCTTCAAGGCTGGCGGCGATGTTCTGGTAGGGAACATGCACCAGATCATCTGCAGAATTTGGGAAGATGAAAGCATGCTCGACTACTGGAATGCCAGCTCTATATGCCCCATCCACAAAAAATGTCGCATACAAGATCCTGTCAAGCGTATTGTGTGAACGTCTAAAACCATTTTGCACCGCACTAATCGGCAGCTACCAGTGCGGCTTTCGGCCCGGCAAATCAACTATAGACCAAATGATCACGCTTCGACAAATCCTGGAAAAGACCAACGAGTTTCGAATCGATACACACCATCTTTTCATCGATTTCAAAGCCGCATTCGACAGCATTCATCGTGAAGAACTGTTTGGGGCGATGGCCGAATTCGGGATCCCGGTAAAACTGATCCAGTTGTGTCGCACCACGCTAAAAAACACGCGATGCACCGTGCAATTTGGTTCTAGGACCTCGGAACCATTCGAAACATGCACCGGATTTCGGCAAGGAGATGCGCTGTCATGTGACTTCTTCAACCTGGTGCTGGAGCAAATAGTGCGACGGGCAGGCGTCAACAGGGAAGGCACTATCTTTCACAAGTCCATCTAGCTGCTAGGATACGCGGATGATATCGACATCATCGCGTGTTCTCGCCGTGGCATTGTGGAAGCATTCACGGCGATTGAAGAACAGGCGAAACGAATTGGTCTTCAGATCAATGAGGACAAAACGAAATACATGCTGTCAAGCAAAAACCAATCCGTCGCTCACCACCTGGGACAAAATATAACAATTGACAGCTACAATTGCGAGGTAGTTAAGGAGTTTGTCTACCTCGGGGCAAACGTAAATTCCACAAATGACACCACAGTGGAGATCCGGCGTAGAATCGCCCTTGGCAACCGCTGCTACTTCGGCTTGTCCAAACAACTGGGGTCAAAACTCCTCACTCGAAAGACCAAAGTCATGCTTTACAAAACGCTCATTCTGCCAGTCTTGCTGTACGGAGCCGAAAGCTGGACGATAAGCCGGACAGCGGAGCTGATTTTGGGTTCTTTCGAAAGAAAAATTCTGCGCCGGATATTTGGTCCCGTCTGTGAGGAAGGTGAATGGAGAAGAAGACACAACCGCGAACTCTACGAGCTGTACCAAGATGTGGATGTAGTCCGGAAGGCAAGGATCCGTCGACTACACTGGCTCGGCCACATCGAGCGCATGGCCATCAACGCTCCAGCTAAGAGGGTCTTCGACTCCGAGCCTCCTGGTTCGAGAAGAAGAGGAAGTAATCGCGGATGTAGGACATCTTGGTCTTGACAACTGGAAGCAGCGTGCCCGGGACCGTCAAGGATGGAAGGCAGCTATAGCTCAGGCTCAGATCCTCCATGGATCGCTGGCCTGATAAGTAAGTAAGTTAGTTACTATTATTACTTGTCATTATTGTTGTACAAAAACTTACACGCTTATTGTGCGATAGCCTTGAATTGATCAGTTTTGCTTTTACAAGTACTCAGCTGTGTTATCATCTCCATTAGAAGCGTATTCAATTCGTCCATAGAGAACAATTCCTCATCGCTCGGGGTTCTACCGGTAACGTTGTGTGACGATGGTGTTAACCCAGCCACAATATAATCCAGAGTCCTCGGGCGAGAATCCTTCTTGTTTTCACTTTCTCTGTGCACATCGAATTAGACATTCCATACATATTGTTATAAGAAACACCCTGTATTTCTTGTTGCTTATATCATTATCCTTTACATGTGTGTTGTGTGTCCGAGGATCTAAGGCCTATCTGTCTATCATCCTTTGCACTAGAAACTTTGGAAAGGCTGATAGACTTACACATACGCCACAGCTTGGATCCGTCCCTAATTTCTAATGCACAGCACGCCTACTATAAGGGCTGATCTGTCGAAACAGCTTTGCATACACTAGTGGGGAAAATCGAAAGATCAATCCATCTTAAAGGATATACTCCAACAACCTTCCTAGACATAGAGGGCGCCTTTAACAACGTCACTCCTCTCAACAAGGTAGAGAGGACTCTGATAGAGCTGATCAGCAAGTTATTATTAACACGCAGGATTCCCTCTTATTGGGGAAGCCAAGTAACCACCAGAGTGGTTACCAGGGGAACTCCGCAAGGAGGGGTGCTCTCACCTCTTCTCGGGAATATAGTTATAAACGAACTACTACTTAGACTGGAGAAAGAAGGTCTGGACGTTAATGCCTATGCTGATGACGTTGCCATTTCAATCTCAGATAAATACCTATCCACATTGAATGACCGTATGCAAATGGCATTCTCATTCCTTTGCAAATGGGCGCATAGCAACGGGCTCAGGGGGAATCCCCAGAAAACGGAGCTCGTGCTATTCACCAAAAAGCATAAAATCCCGGAACACTGCCCTATCACTTTGCTTGGTACCAGATTAAACTATTCCTCCAATGCCAGATTCCTTGGCATTATACTAGATAGGAAATTAACCTGGAAGAGCAACACAATCGAAGGAGCTAAAAAAGCAACAATAGCTCTCTACACACGCAAGAAAGCCATAGGGAAAAAATGGGGATTCAACCCCAAAATCACCCTATGACTACATCACGGTCGTTAGATCCATACTAATGTATGGAGTGATAGTCTGGTGGACTGCACTGGACAAGACAACATACCACAAGCAACTCGAGAAGATGCGAAAGTTGGCGTGTATGTGCATTACCGGAGCCCTCAGGTCCACCCCAACGGCTGCGCTTAACACGATACTCGACCTTGCACCATTCGATGTTTTCGGCAAGCAAATTGCCAAACATACGGCCATTAGACTAAAAGCCAACTCGAAAAGGACGACATGTCACTGGCCACTTCTCCATCCTGAATAACAGGATAACCATGGCAGTAAGCTTGGACCTCACAGAAGCCACCACTTCTTCTTCTTTTGGTGGCGTTACAGCCCATGAAGGACCAGAGTCAATCCTCTCTCAACCACCCATGTTGTGTGTGATTTATTTTTCACACAGGTGAAAGGGACCTACAGTTTAATACCGATTCCGAACGGCATGAGTCGAGAAGCTTTTTCATGGCAAGTTTACTACGGAGGGTTTTGTTTTGCCAACACCCCGCCTAGGAGGAACGTCGCGAAATAAACATTCGATGGCGTTGGTGTTATCGGGATCTGAACTCGCTCATCGTGCGCCAGAGTCCAACACACTAACCCCTGCGTCACGGCGCCCCCAGAACAGAATCCACCACGGTCTTGGAAAAAAACTTCACGACGATATACCCGGACAGACAAAACTGGACCCGCCATACTCAACCCCGCAGATACTGCGTAAACTTTTACACTGACGGGTCTAAGACCAAAGACGGGGTGGGTTGTGGAGTATTCTGCAAGCAACTTAAGCTGAACAAAGCTCTAAAATTACCAAATCACTTCAGCGTTTTCCAGGCGGAACTGTTGCCAATAAAAGAGGCCTTGTTTTGGCCGAAGTGGAACGCGATATCCACTACGAATATCCGCATTCTGACGGATAGCCAAGCCTATATGTACACATCAAAAACTAGTCTTGACTGTCGTCTATCTCTTAACGAGATGGCCGAACAGTTCAACATACAACTTATCTGGGTACCAGGACACAGCGACATTCCAGGGAATGAAAGAGCCGACACACTCGCCAAACCGGGAATGACGCTACAATCAATCGTGGCTTGTGAGGGAATACCCCTTGCAACCATTAAACTTAATCTTACAAATCTCGCCAGGGCCGAGACGAACCGGAGATGGACTCAAGAACAAACCTACGTCATCACCAGGCAAATCTGGCCCCGGCTCGACAGTCAACGGACAAGGTGTATAATCTCCCTAAAAAGAACTGACATCTACAAAGTCATAGGTGTCATCACTGGATACTGCCTTTTCAGCAGTCACGCGCAAAAACTAGGAATTGTTCCGAATGATTTCTGCAGAAGCTGTCTAGACAAGGAGGAGGTCGAATCCATTCACCACCTTCTCTGCACTTGCCCGCCATTTTGCACAATCAGGAAGCGATACCTAGGATCTTACTTCCTTAACGACCTGACAGAGGTCCAGTAAGTAGGGATATCTGATCTTTTTAACTTCTTAAGAAGCGCAAAATGGTTCCACGAATAGGGGGCTAAGCCCCCTCGTAGCTGCACAATGGGCCTCCCTACCCTATGTGGGAAGGCTACGATCCTACCTACCTACCTACCTACATAAATTGTATTCTTTCCTTTTCTATTAACTTGTCGTGTAACCACGTTCTGTTACTCAAATTCAAATCAAGCATTTAAACCAATCATTTATAACCGTTAACTCACATTGGCCCCTAAATGCACTAACATATTTTGAATATAAGCAATTAGCGGTGTATCACCTAAAAGTATGCACCTCTTGTGTTCTATGAAATAAGAAGCTTTTACTCAAAGTGTCGTTGGTGAAGTCTATTCAAAACGGACAAAAATTAGGTAACACTCACACTACACATTTGTTGAGGTTAATCTTGCGTCAACTGAGAAAAATAAATGATTCCGTGACTGTGTAATACTTATCACGAAATCTGTTTATTTGCTCCATGAATCCTGAGGTATTTCAGGTGCTTGATGATAAGAAAAGCTTATAAAACTGCCGCAGTTACGTAGGGTAAATTAATGGGAATTAAATATAAACTTGGTTAAGTAAAGTTTATGAGCTATTCTACAGCTGCTATGATATCTACAATATTAGTAAATATACTCTGGCTAACATAGACACATCCAGAATGACACAATGGCACGATTCTACATAAAACCGTGTACCATACAATTTTTGAATGCGGCTGAACCTATTGAGATACGTAACTCCAAAATACATACATGCATCAAACTCTCCTTCAGGCTCGTCTTAAGAGATCCATGCCATCGATTAGTGATTTAGTCTTGTCGCCTGTCCCGATCATCATTATTCACATGCATACATTCTGTATGTAATAAATGGAACTTGCATCGTCACACGACGATCTTGCGAAATCACTTTAAACGAAGTATCGATTTTTTTCTGGAGCAACAAACGATTTTGGGCGACCTTCATAAATTTCATTGTTTAGCGAAGCGCAATCACAATTAAATTCAGTAAACCAGCAAAGTCCGACTTCGACGTAAGCCAACCTGCCCACCAGCCAGCCAATCAGCTAACCTGGCCACCAGCCAGCCAACCAGCAAACCTGGCCACTAACCAGCCAGCCTAGCCACCAGCCAGCCAGCCAATCTAGCCACCGGATAGCCAACCTGGCCTCCGGCCAGCCAAAATGGCCATCAGCCAGCCAATCTAGCCACCAGCCAGCCAACCAATCTAGCCACCAGCCAGCCAGCCAATCTAGCAACCAGCCAGCCAGCCAATCTAGCCACCAGCTAGCCAGCCAATCTAGCCACCAGCCAGCCAGCCAATCTAGCCATCAGCCAGCCAGCCAATCGAGCCACCGGATAGCCAACCTGGCCACCAGACAGCCAACCTAGCCACCAGCCAGCCAATCAGCCAACCTGGCCACCAGCCAGCCAACCAGCAAACCTGGCCGCCAACCAGATAACCAGCAAACCTGGAAACCAGCCAGGCAACCAACAAACCTGGCCACCAGCCAGCCAGCCTAGCCACCAGCCACCCAAAACGGCCACCACCCAGCCAATCAGCCAACCTGGCCACCAGTCAGCCAACCAGCAAACCAGGCCACCAGCCAGCCAGCCTACCTAGCCACCGGATAGCCAACCTGGCCATCAGCCAACCGACCTGGCCAACGGATGGCCAGCCTGGCCAGCAGCCTTGCCAACAGTCAGCAAGCGTGGCCACCATTCAGCCAACCAGCCAACCTGGCCACCATCCAGCCAGCCAACCTAGCCACCGGGCGCCCAACCTGGCCACCAGCCAGCCAGCCTAGCCACCAGCCAGCCAGCCAATATAGCCACCGGATAGCCAATCTGGCCACCAGCCAGCCTAAATGGCCATCAGCCAGCCAATCTAGCCACCAGCCAGCCAACCAATCTAGCCACCAGCCAGCCAGCCAATCTAGCCACCAGCCAGCCAGCCAATCTAGCCACCAGCTAGCCAGCCAATCTAGCCACCAGCCAGCCAGCCAACCTAGCCACCAGCCAGCCAGCCAATCGAGCCACCGGATAGCCAACCTGACCACCAGACAGCCAGCCTAGCCACCAGCCAGCCAATCAGTCAACCTGGCCACCAGCCAGCCAACCAGCAAACCTGGCCACGAGCCAGCCAACCAGCAAACCTGGCCGCCGGCCAGCCAACCAGCAAACCTGGCCACCAGCCAGCCAACCTAGCCACCGGATAGCCAACCTGGCCACCAGCCAGCCAGCCTAGCCACCAGTCAGCCAGCCTGGCCACCGGACAGCCAACTTGGCCACCAGCCCATCAACCTTGCCAACAGTCAGCCAACCTGGCCACCACCTGCCAGCCTAGCAACCAGCCCGTCAACCTTGCCAACAGTCAGCAAACCTGGCCACCAGTCAGCCAGCCTGGCCACCAGCCAGCCAGCCAGCTGGTCACCAGCGAGCCAGCATCGCCACCAGCCCGCCAACCTTGCCACCAGTCAGCCAACCTGGTCACCAGCCAGACTACCAGCCAAACTGGCCACCAGCTAGCCAGCCAGCCTGGCAACCAGCCAGCTAACCTGGTCCCCACCCAGCCAACCTGGCCCCCAGCCGGCCAATAATTTTGGTCAAGAATGGAATAGTGGACATTTTTGTGGGATGATTTTCTAGGACTGTCTTGAAAGATCAACTTTGGCACGGGTGCAAGTGTATACACCGAATCTAGAGTCAGAGTATGAGGCTTTCCTGGATGAAGTGGATGCTGCCCTTGATAGGTTGGTTGAGATGAATTCCTATATCCTGATGGGTGACTTCAGCGCCAACATGGGTGTGGATGTAACGAGTGTGATTGGGAGGAACGGTGATCCTCATCAAAACGCGAACGGAGGCAGGTTGTTGGATTTTTGCTGTGCAAATGGCATGTCCATTATGAACGCCTTCTCTCCACACAAAGTCGGAGTCTTAAACAGAAATCTTTAAAAGTTTCTTCATGGTACCATCGTCTCTGATACGGATGGTTTGTGACATTCGTGTGTTAAGAGGGGCTGAGCTGTCAACTAATCATCACCTGGTGTTGTGTAAGCTGAACCTTACTGATAAAGTACCTCTTCTGCCAAGGTGTAAATCAAGAGTGGTTACGAGCATACGGTGGGAAAAATTACAGAGCAGTGAGGTGCAGCAACACTTCGCACGGCACATATCCGAAGTTCTAACTCTTCCATTGCATCTAGAGGAAGAATGGCAGCTGTTTTCAACAGCTGTCATTGCCTCTGCACGTGGTACTTGTGGACTGAGGCGGCTTGGTGGTGAGAAAAGAACTGCTTGCTTTAAAACACCCGGAGTTCATGGAGCCATCAAAGAGAAAAATAAGACATACAAGGACTTGATTCTGTTGGGGGAGTCTGCTTCCCGTGACCGGTACATTGTGGCGCGAAGAACTTGCAAATTGGCTGTGCGAGCAGCTAAAGAGCAGTCCTGGAAGGAGTTCGGCGAGAAGTTGGAAAGCAACCATAGATCTGCGAAAAAGATGTCCTGGCAAACCATTCGCCGGCCCAGAGGAAGGAAATTCAACATAATCGAAGGAGTTAAATCCACGGGTGCTGTGTTGTTTTCCAATGAGATGGACATCTTACGCAGATGGAGCGAGCACTTTTCGGAGTTGCTCAATCCCGAACAGAGCGCTGAAGCTGGTCCAACTATAGGGTCATATCTCTATTAAGTGTCCCCGGTAAAGTCTACGCTGTGGTGTTGGAGGCGCGTTCTAGAGCTATGGTAGAATCCAGGATAGGGGATGAACAGTGCGGATTTTGCCATGGCAGAAGTACAACCGACCAGCTTTTCATTTTAAAACTATAGCAGCTGCGTTCGGGTTAATGGTAGTAAATAAACACCTTTCACCATGGGCGTTGGACTTCGCCAAGGGTGCGTCTTGTCATCCCTCCTTTTCATTATATATACATGGAGAGGATGTTGTAGCGCGAGGAGTGTATCATTAACGTGGGCAAATCCGAGGTTAGAGTTATTTCCAGAACACCAGTGCAATGCACTCTACGTGTCAGTGGATTCCAATTGAATCAGGTGGAGAGGTTTAAGTATCTTGGAGTATTCTTCACGAGTTGCAGCATTAGCCAAACTGAGTCAATTTTGAAACAGCTTGGAAGATCTGTAATCGCGAAGACCGAGCTTGGTGTCAAAGCCAACTCAGTATCGGTTCCAAATCTCACCTATGGTCATGAAATTTGGGTATTGACCGAAGGTATAAGATCGCGAATACAAGCTGGCAAAATAGGATTTCTTTGTGATGTCGTAGGAGTTACTCGCCGGGATGGGGTGAGAAACACGGAGCTCAATGTTGAGCAGCTACATCTTCGAACAGAAAGAGCTAAGTTTCAATGGTTCGGTCACGTTAGACGAATGTTCCCATCATCACGACTTCCGAAGCATGCCTTGAATGCGATACAATCAGGTAGGCGACCGCTTGGCAGACTCATGACAAGGTGGTTGGACCAAGTCCAAAAACGTCAGGATTATGTCAGACTGCCTTCTTTCAATGTAAAGTCAAGTTTACTAAGTTGCTACAATATAAGACAACAAATGACTCTCATTGAATTGAATTGAATAGAAGGAATTGGACTGTGTAATTTTAAGACACTAGTACCGCGCCCATTAGGTCTATTGTACCTCCTTCTATGGTCTAGGATTTAAATGCTGTCTTCAGAAATTTGACAACATCTCTAGACGAGATCTCCTAAATATCCTTCCCTGTTACTGTTGCTTTGTTTGTCATTCTGGATCTTTCTACGGCTAGACTTGGGCAGATAGCTAATATATGTATTAGTATCCCTGGTGTCTTTGGCATTGCTACATCACCTACAGATATCTGAGCTGTTGAGACCTAATTTGTAAAGGTGGTAACTGCATGCCCCGTGTCCTGTTAGTGCTTCACATACATATGTAGCACTTTTAGGTCAGACTTGTTTAGTCTTTGAGCTTCTTTAGCCCTTTTTGGGTTGTTCCACGAACTTCTCTGAGTGTTCTCCAAGCTGTGTCCCTCCAAGCTGTTCCAGAACTGGCTCATTTGTTTTGTAATCCATTTGTGTAGGTGCATTTTCTTTTTGTATCCAATGTGGCGCAGTGGGTAGTGTGTTGGCCTCTGACGCCGATGACACGAGATCGAATCCCGACACAGCCATGTCATCGAACCTGTTTTCACGGTGTTTCTCCTCAGCGGGGTTCTGACTCTCAAGGGTTCCCCTGTAGTAAAAATGTCATGAAAAGCTTCTCGAAATTCGCCGTCCGGAACCGGCAATAAACTGTGGGTCGCTTTTACCTATGGATAAAATGAAATCACACGCAACATGGGTGATTGAGAGAAGCTAGGCTTTGGTCCTTCATGGACTGTAACGCCAATATACACATGCATACATCCACATTGTTGAAACCATAAAGGAAGAAAGGCCCTGTGAAAGGTATCTGAGCAGCTATCTTAGCACCTTCATGGTTTTCAAGGCCTGGCAACTAAATCAGATTTAGACTGTTGTTTTCTGCCAGTTTGTTCAGTGTTTTGTGGCATTCCCAGACAGCCTTAGAGTTAAAAGTGTAACTCTTTAGTGCTTTGAGAACCGCTTGACCATCTGAGACTGTCGATATCTTGATATTGTTAGATTCTCTGTTGCAGATGCAGTGTGATGCTTCATTGATTGCGAACAGTTGCGCCTGAAATATTGTTGACTCACCGCAGAGAGGAATGTGTAGTCTGCACTCAAGCCCCTAATTTGCTTCCAGATTATTGAATCATTTCTGGGCTCCATCGTTCATCCGCGTGGGGTTGTTGTTCTCTGCTTGGTACGAGTTCTTCGTAGTGTTTTTTTAAATTTCAACTCAGGGGACATTAGATCATCAGCTCTCAAATATTGTCCAACCTTTTACGAATTCCTAAGTGTCCAACCAGGTCTCCTTCTTTATCATTATAGATTCTCTGTAAAGTTAAAGCTTGTTTTGCAGCTTCAGCCTGAAGAGCAGTGTGTAATTGAGAATTGTTTAATATTGCTTCGAGCCTTGCAGTTGGTGTAGTCTTCATTGCTCCAGTTGTGCAGATGCACACACTCCTTTGTTTTAGGTACCAGAGGGCTTTGATGGCACTTGAGTATATATTGTTAATGTTTACATTCCAGGAGAGTTTTCGGTCCAGTGTTATTTTCAGGAACTTTCCCTCTTCATTTAATGCAATGCTGATTCTCTGATTTTCCTGGTTTGAAGCTTGTTTGCCCTTCTCCTTGTGAATCGGATTATGTTTGTATTGCTGGGGCTAACGGAGAGTCCTTCTACATCGCACCAGTTCCAGATTATTTCCAAGGCTTTGTTGCTGGTTTTTACGATACACCCAGGAAAATGAGTTCTTAAATGTAGCTCTAGGGTGGCAGTTAGGTTATGTGTCAGATTCCAATTTTGGAGTTTAAGAATACCAAGTGAGTCGTGGTTGCCTCTGGAGAGCGCTTTGTGAACTCTTGCCGTTTCCAGTAAGCCTTTTAGGATCTCACAGTAGATTGTCCACGATCTCCTTTTGGATGTTCTGATTTTTTTGTTGTATGTAGTTGGTAAGAGCCTCTTTGTAATGTTGCCAACTACCTGTCTTTTTTGCCCTTTCTTAGTCTGCTCAGTTTAGAGTTCCGCCAGGGCACAGACTTTGTGGTATTCTTTTCATTCAAATGGCAGCTGTCATGATATGAAGATATAATACCATCCGCAAGGAATTCTTCAGTTCTTCAGGCTTATTAGTACTTACATATGTGTAATCCCGATAGTTTGCTATCAAGTATGGATTTATACATATTCCAATTTGTCGATTTAGGTCATCTGTAGCTCACTAGGGTCTCTACCCGAGGACCTACTCTACTTACTTACTTATAAGAAGTAAGTACCTGAGCTATAGCTGCCTTCCAACCTTGATGGTCCCGGGCACGCTGCTTCCAGTTATCAAGAACAAGTTGTGTTATATCCGCGGTAGCTTGGTCTTTATACCGGAGGTTCGGTCTTCCTCTTCTTCTCGAACTAGGAGGCTCGGAGCCGAAGACCCTCTTAGCTGGAGCGTTGGTGTCCATGTTCCGGACTATAACCATATCTTTTTACAGCTGGTAGAGTTCACGGTTATGTCTTCTCGTCCATTCACCTTCCTCACAGACATGACCAAATATCCGGTGTAGAATTTTTCTTTCGAAAAATCTGAAAATCAGCTCCGCCGTCCTACTTATCGTCCAACTTCGTAAGCAAGACTGGCAGTGTAAGCGTTTTGTAAAGCATACCTTTGGTTCTTCGAGTGAGGAGTTTTGACCCAAGTTGTTTGGACAAACCGAAGTAGCAGCGGTTGCCAAGGGCGTTTCTATGCCGGATCTCCACTCTGCTGTCGCTTGTGGAGTTTACGTTTTTCCCGAGGTAGACAAACTCCTTGAGGGCACTGTGGCCTCATGGTTAGTGTATTAGACTCTGATGCACGATGAGCGAGTTCGAAACCCGATATCACTAACGCCATCGAATGTTTATTTCGCGACGTCCCGTATTATACTTGCCTTGAAAAAGCTTCTCGACTCACGCCGCCGAAAAGATAGACGCTTGCTCGTCGCACTATTCGCTCCAGCACCAAATTGAAGAAGTCACACTACAGTACATCTCCTTGCCAAAACCCGTTGCATGTTTCAAACGGTTCAGATGTGCTAGAACCGAATTGCACGGTGCATCGCGTATTTTTTTGCGTGGCGCGACACAGCCGGATCAGTTTACCCGCAAGGCCGAACACACCTATCGCGTTAAATCGATAAAGAGGTCGTGGGTATAGATTTAAAACTCGCTGGTCTTCTCCAGAATTTATCAAGAGGGCTTTAGACGTTCATACAGTACACTGGACAGGATCTTGTATGCGACATTGAACAGGGATATACCTCTATAGTTCTTGCAGGAGGTAGGATCGCCTTTTCTGTTGATGGGGCCAATAGAGCTGGTATTCCAGTCATCGGGCATATTTTCATCTTCCCAAATTCTGCAGATGATCTGGTGCATGCTCCCTATCAGAACACCACCGCCACCGGCGAGCCATCCGAGCCTGCGGCCTCGTTGTTCTTCAGCTTATGAACAGATATGCTGACTTCTCGAGGCTGGGTGGGAGGACTATTTCAGCGGCTGGAGTTGGGTTTTCCTCAGTCCCTACCACTCTATCTTGGTCATGTTCGTTAAGTAGCTTCTGGAAATGCTGCTTAAATACATGCACTATCCCCTGCGGGCTTGTGACATGATTACTGTCGAAATTTCGAAGAGCCTGATTGCCTTTCTTGAAGCCTCTTAAAAGACTTTTAGCTGTCTTATAAAAGGCCCGTATTTTTTGTTTTCCCTATACCCTCTGATATCCTTGAGCTGGGAGGCCGCGAAAATGCTTTTGTTTAGTCGCAGCAGTTTTTTCTCCTCCCTTCTTTTGGCTCGGTACTCCTTTCGCGCTGCCCTGGTTATTCGCTGCAGCGCCTTGGTAAGCCTCGTCGATTGTTGCCTTTTTCTGCTCACACTCGGCATTATACCATGGATTTCGTATCTGGGGTGGTATGGCTACTTCCTGAATGGCTGATCGGCAATGCAGCCACATAGTGTTGACACTTGTGCTCGCCGTAGGCATACCGGAAAGCCTTTCGCTCCCTGTTGATCAGGCGTCCAATGTCGAACCTTCTCATGGTGAACTGGTGCAGCTTTCAGACATTGGACAGTCGAGCTCTGAATCTTGGTGCTACTGGGAAATGAACGGAGTTGCCACCCTGAATTGTCGCACATCAAGGATGTTTGACGAGTGTCTTATGTCAATGGGTATATGGTCGATTTGGTTGGCGGTTCGACCATCCGGCGATCGTCAGGTGGCTGCGTGGATCCGCTTGCGGGGAAACCTTATTACAGCATTACGAGCTGTCGCAAGGTTCAGTGAGTCGGAAGCCGTTATCCGTTGACTCATCGCTGTGGCTGTGCTTTCCGATTACTCCGCCAAAGGTGTTCTCCTTACCGATTTTGGCATTCAAGTCCCCGAGACTTAATAGCTGTTTGAATGAGTTGAATAACCAACCATCTATCTATCTACTCAATGCAATCGGATGTTATACAAATAAATATATTTCCAAGTGTATTATCGAGTAGCAAGTGAACAAAAACAATAGAATACTTTACAGAATAAATATGCTCCCTCACAGCGCGTATCGTAATTAAATCGAATTCATTCTCAGGGTGCTGACCACCGGTAGCGCATAAATGAGTAATCCAATTGGCGGGCTTGTTTGTAGGCAAATTGATATTTACTAGCGAAACAATCGAAACAATTGCATCTATCCTATTGTAGGTGGACGTTTTGTATTCGACTAATTTTTTTTTTATGGGAGAATTGATACTGATCGATGGGAGATTGAATATGACCGATAGTGTCGCATCTGTGGAGTGACCCCGCTAAACCGGAAATCACTCTGTTCGATAACAGTCACAATTACGAATTATAAAATACTGATGTGCAAGGCCTAAAACGAAATGTCGTCATATGCAGTAGAGTATGTAGTGGTACGGCCTACAGAACTAGATACGGATACATTCAATTATTGAAAAGTATTTCGTTTGCTTTTTTTTTTTGTATTCTATCTTCGCTGTTTGCCATTGCAATGTTGCATCGTCCGGAACTAGGTGTAGTTGTTCTCAAGTACTGCCTAAAGACCTGCGATGACAAGAGGATAAGTAAATTAATATGGACGTAATCTCTGGTAAATAAGATAATTAGGTACATGACTACGGATGTTTCTGACGGATTTCTCGTGTGAGTTTCCTTTGTTATTGTTTTTTTCCATTCATCTGTTGCGTCTCAATAGCCTTACTAAAAATAATTGTACCGCAGTAAGGCAGCAGTTGCGGCGGCATGCCTTTAGTTAATTGAAATTTCGAAATGAATTCCTTATCTCGTGTCAACGGAGGAAAAACAGATTGTACATGTGAATAGCATCTTGTTTCTGAATGCTGTTTTCTTCTTTATTACAAATACGTTAGTAAGAACCAACTACAGATGTTGTTCTATCGCACGATCCCATAAAACGTATTCAATATTCTTATCTAGGATACCCTTAATGGAATAACTTGTAAGCAGCGAAGTGTAATATTATGCTGAATCACGTTTAGGACTTAGTATGCACACGAGTGACTGAAAGTTAATTTAATTTCTTATCACTCTCTTCCTAAAACTAATATTCATTATCTGATTGAAGTACCTACTGGCTAAAGATTTAAAAAAAAAAAACACAAGACTTGAGTAAAATAGTCTCTGTGAATCAAATTCACTTTGGGGGTGGCCGTGGTGCAGTAGTTAACATCATCGACCGTCAAGCGGAAGGTCTATAGTTAAAATTCGTTTCATAGCCAAGAAAAAAGAAGTCCTATACGGAAAAAAGTATGCAACACAGCTGTGAATGGAAAGCGACCAAACTACTGCTGCAGGTATAACACTCACAGTATATACTACTACTACTACTACTACTACTTAGTGGCGCTACAGTCCGTGGTGAACCTGGGCCTCAACCAACAAGCGTCTCCAGCTGGCACGGTCTTTGGCCAGCTGTTTCCAGCGCCGCACGCCCAGTTGGTTAAGGTCCCCTTCCACCTGCGTGCGCCACCGATGATGCGGCCGTCCTCTGCCGCGCCTTCCTTCCGGAGTGGATTCCAAGACTCTTCAGGTCGGAGCTGTATTTTCCATGCGCTCTACATGGCCTAGCCACCTTAGACGCTGTATCCGTAGACGTCGTACCAGGCCGATGTCACTGTACAACTCGTACAGTTCTTCGTTATATCTTCTCCTCCATACACCGTTTAAACAAACGGGACCGTAGATAGTACGCAGAATTTTCCTCTCGAAACGACCAAGGGCATCTTCATCCGCTTTTGTTAAGGTCCAAGCCTCTGCGCCTTGGTTTTCCGAGAGAGGGCTCTACTTCCCAATTGCCTCTTGAGCCCAAAGAAACAGCGGTTGGCAAGAGTGATTCTGCGTTTTATCTCAGCGCTGGTGTTGTCGTCGCTGGTCATCAGTGAGCCAAGGTAGACGAATTCCTTGACCACTTTAAAGTCATATCCGCCCATGGTGACGTTCTGGCCAATACGTCGGTGTTGTCCGTCTCTTTTAGATGAAAGCAAATATTTGGTTTCACCCTCATTAACCTTGAGACCCATCTTAGCAGCTTCTACCTCAATGCTTACAAAGGCCTCATTGACGTCTCGCTGTGTCCGTCCAATCACGTCAATGTCGTCGGCATACGCAAGCAATTGCGTAGACTTGAAATAAATCGTACCTCTTGTGTTGGCACGATCTTTTCAAGCACGATGTTGAAAAAGTTGCATGACAGCGCGTCACCTTGTCTAAATCCTTTTTTAACATCAAAGGTTTCGATTTGCTCATTACCGACCTTAATGGAGCAGCGAGAATTCTCCATTGTCATCCTGCACAGTCGGGCAAGTTTGGCAGGGATGTTAAAACTAGACATGGCTTTGTGTAGCTCATCTCTATACACGCTGTTATATGCAGCCTTGAAATCGACGAAGAGGTGGTGATTGTCGATTTGATATTCCTGGGTCTTCTCCAAGATCTGCCGTAGCGTAAATATTTGGTCTATTGTGGATTTACCTGGCCTGAAACCACACTGATAGGATCCGATCAGTTTATCCACATACGGTTTCAGGCGTTCACACAATACGGCAAAGAAGATCTTATATTCGATGTTAAGGAGACTTATTCGCCTATAGTTGGCGCGATTATAAGGGTCTCCTTTCTTATGGACCGGGCATTCTGAGATTCCATTCGTCGGGCATGCCTTCCTCCGACCATACCTTGCAAACGAGATGCACCTTACCAGCCGCCTTAAGAAGCTCAGCAGACAGGCCGTCTGCGACCGCGGCTTTATTAGACTTAAGTCTTGATATCGCTATTTTGACTTCGTCTAGGTCGGGTGGACTGAATTCTGTTTCATTGTCGTCCATTACGAATGGCTCGTTCTGCCTGACAGCGGTATCTTGTCTATCATCGCTGTTATACAGTCTACAGAAGTGGTCTTTCCAAATCCTCAGCATCGACTGCGACTCTACTACCAGTTCTCCATTTTCATCCCTGCGGGCCGCCGCTCTGGCTTTGTAGCCAGCTCGTTTTACCTTATTGTAAAAATTACGGGCGTCATTTCTGCGGCAGCATCTCTCCATCTCCTCGATCTCACGCTTTCCGTGCTCTCTCTTCGTTCTTCTGAAAAGCGTGTGTTCCTCTCTTCTCTTCTGCTCATAGATTTCGCGAGCAGCTCTCGTCCGTCGTTGCAGCATAGCTTTATATGCCTCTTGTTTTGGTGCATGAGTTTGTTCGCATTGTTCAGGGGCATACATTTAGTCTTGTCCCCATTTACCCTCAAACTCACTTTAGCCGCTTCTGCTTCAATGCTTGCGAACGCCTCATTGACGTCTCGCTTTGTCAGTCCAATAACGTCAATGTCATCTGCGTAGGCAAGCGATTGTATGGACTTGAAGTAGATCGTACCTCTTGTATTGGCCACAGAGTCCCGCACGATCTTTTCAAGTATGATGTTAAAGAAATCACATGGCAGTGCGTCACCCTGTCTAAAACCTTTTTTAACATCAAAGGGGTCGGTTAGTTCACCACCGACCTTAATGGGGCAGCGAGAGTTCTCCATAGTCATCCTGCACAGTCTGACGAGTTTGGCAGGAATGTTAAAACATGACATGGCTCTGTATAGCTCGTCTCTATAAACACTGTCATACGCGGCTTTAAGGTCGACGAAAAGATGGTGCGTGTCGACCTGGAATTCATGGGTCTTCTCCAAGATCTGCCGTAGTGTAACTATTTGGTGTATCGTGGATTTTCCTGGCCTGAAACCACACTGGGGATGGCAAAGGACTACCAAAGGTCTCGTAGGAGTAGCATCTATCCGACGGATGCTGGCCTGCTAAAAAGCGAGAAGGACCACCGCAGTCGAACAACTTGCGGCACTGTTAGTAAGTCCTATCCCCACCTCCTCGTGGTGCCCCCTGGAGATTTCCTTTGGAAATTGCAGACGGAGAAGGGCGAATGGCGAGCCTCTTGCTACAAAAAACAGGATTAGTCGGTTGGGCTACGAGCTAGTAAGCCGTAACCGTAAAAAAACCACCAACTCCGAAACAACAACAAGCCTCGGATATAACGGACCGGATTTATGTTGACGACCCTTGCAAGAAACAAAAAAGGACAATGATCTTCGGCTTTCTACGTGGAATGTTAGGTCCCTAAACAGGTCACGTGCAGCCGAACAACTTGCGGACGCCGTAGACCGCTATAAAGCGGACATCACCGCCATCCAGGAAATGCGATGGAACGGACCGGGTATAAAGCGGATGAAAAACTGCGATATTTACTACGGCAACTGCTATAGGGAGAGAGGGCAACGATTGTTTGGATGCGGATTTGTTGTTCGAGGTGGACTAAGGCAAAAAGTCCTAAGCTTTCGGCATGTGAGCGAACGCCTCATAACAATCCGTATCAAGGCTAATTTTTTTAACATCAGCCTGATCTGCGTCCACGCCCCCACGGAAGACAAGGATGACTCCGCCAAAGATGAGTTCTACGATCTCCTAGACAGAACGTATGCCCAATGTCCCAGCTTTGACATCAAAATTGTACTAGGAGACGACTTCAAGGCTAAGCTGGGTAAGGAAAGCATCTTTGAACGAGTCATCCGCAAACATAGCCTACACGACACCACCTCCGATAACGGACACAGGCTGATTGACCTTGCTACGGGGCAAAATCTCCTTCTAGCCAGTACGCGCTTCCCGCACCTCGATATACACAAAGGCACCTGGCGGTCTTTTGATCAATCGACTACCAACTAGATTGATCACATTACGATCGACGTCAGACACTCGTCCACTATTCTTGATGTTCGAACTTTCCGAGGGGCTAACATCGACTCGGGCCACTATCCTGTAGTAGCCAAGATGCGCTTACGGATATCACGAACGCAACGGAGTAGAGTAAGAATACAAAGTTATGACGTCGGAATGCTTCTATCGCCAGAAACCGCTCGTGCTTTTACCGATCGCGTCTCCCTTAAGCTCTCCAATACACCTGAATCCTCCGCACTATCAATAGAACAGTAGTGGGGCCTTTGCAAACAAGCCCTGAAAAGCTCTGCATCCGAAGTTTTGGGTTTCAAGGCTTCACCACGAAGAAACACCTGGTTCGATGACGAGTGCAGGAGGATTCAAACAGCGAAGCAGGATGCATATAAGGCCTCGCTGCATAGAACAAGAACAGCTCGTGAGCTCTACGAGTTAGAAAGAAAGAGCTTCTCAGAGGAAACAAGAACGAGCACGAGAAGCGCACAATTGAGGATTTGGAGAGGTGTTACTGCAGGCGTGACATTCGAAAGTTTTATCAACAGATAAAGCGAACATGCCAAGGTCATAAAGCCAGAACGGAAGCCTGCAGGGATGAGACAGACACCTAGTAGTAGAACCGCAGTCGATGCTGGGAATTTGGAAAAACCACTTTTGCAGATTGTATAACGGCGATGTAAGTCAATATACCGCTGTCAGGCAGAATGATCGATTTCTAATCGACGGAGACCGCAGAGAATTCACTCCCCCTGACCTCGACGAAGTTAAGATTGCTATATCGGAGCTCAAGTCGAATAAAGCTGCTGACGCAGACGGACCGTCTGCTGAGTTCTTCAAGGCAACTGGCGATGACCTGGTTGGGAGCATGCACCAGCTCATCTGTAAGATATGATCAGAGGAAAGCATGCCCGAGGAATGGAGTCTCAGCATCGTATGCCCGATCCACAAGAAAGGAGACCCCTCTGATTGCGCCAACTATAGAGGAATAAGTCTCCTTAACATCGCCTACAAAATCTTCTCTGCCGGTTTTTGTGAACGCCTGAAGCCTTTTGTAAATAAGCTGATAGGTTCTTATCAGTGTGGATTCAGGCCAGGGAAGTCCACCGTCGACCCAATCTTCACACTACGGCAGATCCTGGAAAAAACCAATGAATTTCAAGTCGACACTCACCACCTATTTGTCGACTTCAAAGCCGCATACGACAGCGTAATTAGAGACGAGCTATACAACGCTGTGTCTACCTTTGACATACCTGCTAAACTCGTCAGACTATGCAGGATGACTTTGGAGAATGCTCGCTGCTCCACCCGAATCGGTGAATACCATAGTGTTGATGTCAAAAAGGGACTTAGGCAGGGCGGTGCGCTGTCGTGTAATTTTTTTTTCAACATCATATTGGAAATGATTGTGCAAAAATCACTGGCCAATACAAGAGGCACAATCTATTTCAAATCCTCTCAACTCCTTGCATACGCCGACGATATTGACATAATAGGTAGATCACAGCGAGATGTCAATGAGGCGTTTGCCAGTATTGAGATGGAGGCGGCGAAAATTAGTTTGGCGGTAAACGAGGGCAAAACTAAACATATGCTGTCATCAAAAAAGGACGTTCACCATCGACGTATTGGCCAGAACGTTTGTATTGGCAGATATAAATTCGAGGTAGTTAGGGACTTCGTCTACCTTGGCTCCGCAATGACCTGGAACAACGACACCAGTTCCGAAATCAAACGCAGAATCACTCTTGCCAATCGCTGTTTCCTTGGGCTCAGGAGGCAATTGAGTAATAGAGCTCTCTCCCGAACGACAAAGTTGACTCTATATAAGACCCTTATCATCCCGGTGCTGCTGTACGGCGCAGAAGTATGGACACTACCAAAAGCGGATGGGGAGGGCCTTAGTCGGGTCGAGGGAATGATTTTGCGCGTGATTTTCGGGCCTATAAACGCAAACGGGGAATGGAGGAAAAGATTCAACCACGAACTTTACGGGTTGTACAGCGACATGGGCCTAGTCAGACGTCTACGGATTCAACGCCAAAGATGACTGGGCCATGTAGAGCGAATGGACACTACAGCTCCAGCCCGAAGAGTCTTTGGATCCAACCCCGAGGGACGAAGAAGCAAAGGACGGCCGCACTTAAGATGGCGCACACAGGTGGAAGGGGACCTCAGCTAACTGGGTGTGCGGCATTGGAAAAGACTAGCAAAATATCGTGCTAGTTGGAGGGGCATGTTGGTTGAGGCCCAGGTTCACCCCGTACTGTAGCGCCCATCAAGAAGAAGAAAAAACGTAATTTATTTAGGATATGTTTGACGTGACCACAATAAGTAAGTCTCTGGTCTAAGTATACGCCAAAATACTTTATAGAAGCTACCCATGGAACGTCAAAATCATTTATCCTTAATCAGCTAATGGGTAAGAAACAAGCTTTTCTCTTTCGCGTGAAAAAAATAGCTTGAGACTTGTTACCGTTTATATTAATCTTCCAGGTTTCGCAAAAATCTTCAGTGGCATAATGAGCATTTTGCAGGCTTTTAACTATTTCGCTGCCAATCCCATTGGAGCTATAAAAGGCAGTGTCATCTGCAAACTTGGCTATTTCACAGCTCGGAATATTGGGAATATCAGCCACGTTTGTATATTAAATACAAAATAGGGCCCAGAACAGAACCTTGATGAACTCCGGACTTTATAGGCTTTAGGCTAAGCCTGGCTAAGCGCTTTTTTATGATAAACTAGAAAAGTTATATTTTCTAAAAAGCTTTTAGTCAATTTGATTAGATATATAGGGCAATCAAAGCTTCAAAGCTTATACAAAAGTCCATTAGGGCATATCGAATTATAAGCTTTTTCGAAATCGAGAAGGACAAGTCCTGTGGATTGCTTGTTGGACAGTTTTTCCTTGACATGTTTACATATACAAAGTACTTGATGGGACATACTATGACGTAGCCTAAAACCGATCTGTTGGTCTGGTAATATATAATCATTTCGAAAATCTTACTTCAGATGCGTAGTAGACCTATTGGACAATAGCTGTTTACATTATTGGGGGGTTTCTCAGGTTTGTGGATCGGGATCACCTTAGAAATCTTCCACTTAACAGGGAAATATTTTAACTTTAGGGAAGAGTTTATTAAGAAGCACAGAAAATGTATGCATATAGTTGGAAGTTTCTTGAGAAAAATGTTTCTGATTCCATCGAGACCCGGAGATTTGCGATTTCGAAGAGCACTCAGATAGAACAGAAAGTCTTATTAATTATAAAGAAGCTATCAAGAGTAAGATCTGCGCCGCTTTCTATTGTCTACACAGCATTTTGAACTCGCACATCAAGACGATTGGGTACCGCCAATAAAGGGTTATCCAATTTTCTGGAGAAAGTATTTGCAAGTACTTCACACTTTTCTTCATCAGTTATACGATAAGAAGTTGGTGTTTCAATGTAGGTTTACTGCTTTTATCCGACATATATTAAGCCGTTTGACCTATCATGTCTCTGAATTTGTGAATTTCAGCTATTATTATGTTTTTCAGAAGCTTCATCCGCGTACGAAAAACGTCTTGTCTATAGCGTTGCTATTGCCTTCTATAGTAGTTCCTCTCATTAATTGATGTATGTAAGTATAAATTGTAGAAGCACCATAGTTCGCATTGTAATTCTCTTTTTAGGTACAGCTTCGAAAGTGCTTTCTCTGACAGAGATTGAAAAATGGTCAATATATCTATCTATCTGCTCAATATTAATTGTATTTTCTAAGTTGAGTGGAAGGTCCTTAACTCTCAGTTTAAGGTTTCGTCGAAACTTATTCCACGTTGCATTTTTAAGATCTAAGTAATATAGACAGAAAAAGGCAGCAACCGACGAGGCGCACCAAAAGACGCTGCAGAGGAAAACCAGGGCAGCGCACGAAGACTACCGAGCCAGAAGAAGGTAGGAGAAAAAACTACTGCGACAAAAGAAAACAATCTTCGCAGCCTCCCAGCTCAAGGATATCGAGGAGTATAGTGATAAACATAAAACACGAGCCTTTTACAAGAAAGCCAAAGGCCTTGCAGGAGGCTTCAAAAAGGGCACCCAGGCTCTTCGAAACTGCGAGGGTAATCTGGTCACCGACCCGCAGGGAATAGTGGATATATTTAAGCAGCATTTCCAGCAGCTGCATAACGAGCATGACCAAGAGAGAGTGGTAAGGACCGAGGAAATCCCAACTCCAGCCGCTGAAGTAGTCCTCCCACCCAGCATCGAAGAAGTCGGCACAGCTATTCAGAAGCTGAAGAACAACAAGGCCGCGGGCTCAGAAAAAAAAAAAAAAAAAATGTTCTGGTAGGGAGCATTTGGGAAGATGAAAGCATGCCCGACGACTGGAATACCAGCTCTATATGCCCCATCTAAAAAAAGGCGATCCTACCTCTTGCAAGAACTATAGAGGTATATCCCTGCTCAATGTCGCATACAAGATCCTGTCCAGCGTATTGTGTGAACGTCTAAAACCATTTTAATCGGCAGCTACCAGTGCGGCTTCCGTCCCGGCAAATCAACTATAGACCAAATTTTCACACTTCGACAAATCCTGGAAAAGACCAACGTTTCGAATCGATACACATTAGCTTTCCATCGATTTCAAAGCCGCATACGACAGCATTCATCGTGGAGAACTGTTTGGTGCGATGGCCGGATTCGGGATCCCGGTAAAACTGATCAAGTTGTGTCGCGCCACGCTAAAAAACGCGCGATGCACCGTGCAATGCGGTTCTAGGACCTCGGAACCATTCGAAACATGCACCGGATTTCGGCAAGGAGATGCGCTGTCATGTGACTTCTTCAACCTGGTGCTGGAGCAGATAGTGCGACGGGCAGGCGTCAACAGGGAAGGCACTATCTTTTACAAGTCCACCCAGCTGCTAGGATACACGGATGATATCGACATCATCGGGTGTTCTCGCCGTGGCATTGTGGAAGCATTCACGGCGATTGAAGAACAAGCGGAACGAGTTGGTCTTAAGATCAATGAGGACAAAACGAAATACATGCTGTCAAGCAAAAACCAATCCGTTGCTCACCACCTGGGACAAAATATAACAATTGACAGCTACAATTTCGCGGTAGTTAAGGAGTTTGTCTACATCGGGGGGCAAACGTAAATTCCACAAATGACACCACAGTGGAGATCCGGCATAGAATCGCCCTTGGCAACCGCTGCTACTTCGACATGTCCAAACAACTGGGGTCAAAACTCCTCACTCGAAAGACCAAAGTCATGCTTTACAAAACGCTCATACTGTACGGCTGTACGGAGCCAAAAGCTGGACGAGCAGAACAGCGGAGCTGATTTTGGGTTCTTTCGAAAGAAAAATTCTGCGCCGGATATTTGGTCCTGTCTGTGAGGAAGGTGAATGGAGAAGAAGACACAACCGCGAACTCTACGAGCTGTACCAAGATGTGGATGTAGTCCGGAAGGCAAGGATCCATCGACTACACTGGCTCGGCCACATCGAGGGTCACAAGAGGGTCTTCGACTCCGAGCCTCCTGGTTCGAGAAGAAGAGGAAGACCGAACCTCTGGTATAAAGACCAAGTAATCGCGGATGTAAGACATCTTGGTCTTGACAACTGGAAGCAGCGTGCCCGGGACCGTCAAGGATGGAAAGCAGCTATAGCTCAGGCTCAGATCCTCCATGGATAGCTGGCCTGATAAATAAGTCAGTAAGTAAGTAAGATAGATCAGCACTAACTCCATGACAAAGTATCTGTAATTTTTATTGGAAGGTGATCAGAACAAAGCGCATTTAGAGTAACTGGTAGAGTGACTGTTTCATGACAGTTAGTACAAGAATACCTAACACCGAAGGAGAGCTTCTACTACCAGACGGAAAAAATGTAGGTCTTATAGGATATCTTATAGAGAAGTCCTTTAGCATATTTCCCCACTTATTTGCTCTGAAACAACCCCATGTACGATGTCTGTAATTCATATCTCCACCGATCACAAATCTATCCCTGCCCTATATTACCTTTCTAAGGTCTTTTAAAAAGTGATCTCTTCTTAGGAAGTTTTTTCCTGGAAAGTAGATCGAAAAGATCTCAATTTGGAATTACTTACTCCTACAAGTTCTACTCCAATTGCTTCAATAATGTTAGTGTTAGTGTTGACCAACCTCTTTTTCATGACAATGGCAACTACACCTCCCTGTCTATTACTACGATCTAGTCTATGGCAAACATAGTGACTATGGGAAGAACGCATACTAGGACTAAGTCCAGTTTCACATACAAGACATACATATATCAACATTATTAACAAATAAAAAAATTAAAAATTGAGTGCATTTGTTTCTGATGCCTCTAGCATTCCAACATACAGCATTAAAGGATGAATTACTTATCATTGGAAGAGAGAAACTTTAGCGCAAGCTGAGTAACCGCTTCAGAGGGCTTGGGCTCGGACCCACAGGGTAAAGTTGTTGATCGCTCTCAACCTGGCGAGATGCCAGCAACGATTCCTGTTTAAATACCCGGGTCAGGTTGACATATGGCCTCCTCGCGGCGCCCTCTGGATAGCCTCTTCAATAACCGTTGGGAGGTGAACAAACGTATGCAGCGACAAAACACCGACCAGAATGGCGGTTGTGCCGCGGGCTAACAATCCGCCATAAAAGTTATGAATGAGCAAGATGGCTCGGTTATACGGACGGATACTCGACGACAACAACGCACGAAAAAGGAACACGATTTGCGAGTATGCTCCTGGAATGTCAGAACCCTGTACACTCCCGGAGCTGCTCATAAACTGGAAAGAATCCTCACGCAGTACAAGGCGGATATTACTGCGGCCCAGGAAATACGCTGGATAGGAACTGGTGTGATGAGGAAGAAAAATTGCGACATTTATTACAGCTGTCATAAAAGATTGCACTTGCTGGGATGCGGATTTGTCTTGGGAAAGCGGTTGAGGTCGAGGGTCATCGACTTTAAATCTATAAATGATCGCCTGGCTGTGATCCGCATCAGAGGCAGATTGTATAACATCAGCCTTATACATATGTGGTGCTCACGCCCCTACCGACGAGGCTGAAGATCCTATCAAGGAGGACTTCATGACCTCCTGGAAAACGCCTACAGAGCTTGTCCGGAGCACGATGTTAAGATAAGTAGCACAAGATCGACCATGTGCTCATTGACGCAAGGCACTCGTCAACATCCTGAATGTGCGAACATTCAGAGGGGCAAATGTCGACTCTGACTACTTCTTCGTAGCAGCAAGATTTAGAGCTTCGACTGTCCAATGTCAGAAAGCTGCACTAGCCCTCCAGGTAGAGGTTCGACATTGGGCGCCTGAGCACACCGTAGGTTACCAGAGTCTACAGGGAGCAGCTGAGCGAAAGACTTTACGGTATGCCTACGTCGAACACAAATGCCAATAATATGTGGCTGCATTGCCGCTCAGTATTCAGGAAGTAGCCGAAACCACCTTAGGATAACTACCACCCCCGACAAGAAACCCGTGGTATGATGGCGAGTGTGAGCAAAAAAAGGCAGCAACCGACGAGGCGTATCAAAGGCGCTGCAGAGGAAACCCAGGGCAGCGCAAGAAGACTACCGAGCCAGAAGAAGGCAGGAGAAAAAACTACTGCGACAAGAGAAAAGAATCATCGCAGCCTCCCAGCTGGCGTTCGCAAGCATTGAAGCAGAAGCGGCTAAAGTGGGTCTAAGGGTAAATGGGGACAATACCAAATATATGCTGTCATCAAAGAAAGGCGCGCAACACTGACGTCTTGGTCAGAACGTCACCTTCGGCAGTTATATTTTTGTAGTAGTCAAGGACTTCGTCTACCTTGGCTCGATAGTGACAAGCAGCAACGATATCAGCGCTGAAATAAAACGCAGAATAACTCTTGCCAACCGCTGCTTCTCTCGGCTTAGAAGGCAACTGAGTAGTAGAGCCCTCTCTCGAAAAACTAAGGTATCCCTGTACAAAACCTTAATCATCCCGGTCCTCCTCTAAGGCGCTGAGGCTTGGACGTTATCAAAAGCGGGTAAAGTGGCTCTTGAATGTTTCGAGAAGAAAATTCTGCGTGCAATCTTTGTGTAAGAAGAAAGTGGAGGAGAAGACTCAACCAGTAACTGTACAGTGACATTGGCCTAGTTAAAAGTCTACAGATCCAACGCCTAAGATGGACGACGCATTTAAGGTGGCGCGCACAGGTGGAAGGGGACCTCAACCAACTGGACGTGCAGCACTGAAAGCAGCTGACCAAAGACCGTGCCGGTTGGAGAGGGTAGTTAGTTGAGGCCGTGGTTCACCCCGAACTGTAGCGCCATCTAAGTATGTAAGTAAGTAAGTAAGTAAGTAAACGTTTAAAGTTGCTAGCCATAGGCTCAAACTAAGGCTGCCCTCATCATTTATCTTGTATGCAAGTAAACAATAAGTCACTGATTTCTGTATAAAACACACAACAATGCACAATTGGTTTCGAAAGCACCAATTTATTATTGAACGCAAGATAAAGCCTAAGGCCTAAAGCCACTTACATTCTGATACATTAGAATAGATTCACTACCTAAAAGCAATGCTATATCGTGCATGCCTTAATCTATATATATTACGTGCCATGGTATTTGATTAAAATTCGTTCTCATAGTTGACCTGCAACACTTGCACCTCATCCCATAATTCCTTAATTCATCAAAATGTCATTAAGAAACCATTGTACCCAATGATTCAAAGTCAATTCAAGTGACACTTGACATCGAAGCTAGGCACTAACTCGCAAGCCTTTTCCATTGCCTCCTCTGTGTATAGCTTTGCGCAAGTAATTGAAGCTAATTGCACTGTAGCATAAGCATTGAATGTTACAAACTGAGGCGTTGCTTTTGAACTGACGCGGCAGCATTTAAATACTACCCGGGTATTGTAACATCTTCAATTCACTTAAATCACTTTTGTCCCCCTCTTCAAAGGCACGTCATTCGAATGATTTGTGGTTGCATTGCCCCCATGTCGTATTCGTTTAGTGCTTCTGAACTAAACCTACTCTCCTAAGGGCCTATAATGATCGCATGGCGTATCGTATCGTCGCTTAACACAGTCGCTCATCAGAGTTGAAGTGAATTGTTCCTGCGCTCTCGAAGACGACATAAGACTTTCTATCTTCTCGAAAGAAAACGAACAGATTTAGGTGCTAGATAAGAAACGAGGTTGCAATGAGCGGAAGTGGAAACAGACGCAATAGGTCTATTATTTATTAAGCTTATTACAAGCTACCAAAACTGAACTTAAACTAAAGGAACCTAACCTACATAGGAGAGAATAAGGTAGCGGGACGAGGGGATGAACTGTAGAGGCGGGTAATGGTGTCAGGAGGATACTATTTGGACGTAATTTAGAGTATTACATGATTAGCTTATCGTAACATCCTACAAATGGGTTAAAAGCGGCCGTAGCTGGTTCGGTGAAGGGGAAGTCGAAAGAGCGGTATAGACCTTAAGTGGCGGGGTTGGTATTAAGTGAGATCAACCAAAAGAGCAAAAGGGCAGGAGAATCAATACGAAGGAGGATATCTGCTACTTCCCGACGTGCTTTCAGCGTTTGTAAGCCTATCAACTGCAACCAATCTTCTTATGGTGGCAATTCAATTCTGTCAGACCAAGGAAGACCCCTTAGAGCAAAGCGTAAAAATCGGCGTTGCACAGCTTCAATGCTTACTGGTTGATGGAGTACGGAGGCCAGACTTGTCTGACGTATTTAAGTAGAGGTCTGACGTAAGTGATGTCGAGGGACCATCGTTTTATGAAGCCAAGAGCAGAATTAGCTTTTTGTAACATATGGTTGATATGGGAGAGAAAATTCAGCTCTCTATCACCACGTCCCGTATGGAAGAGGCTTATGGTACGGGCTCGTTGAGAAGGTAGCAAGTTCTGGGAGCTGAAGAGGACCGTTTTCGAGAAAATATAACCAACTTGCATTTACCGACATTGAATTTCAGGAAGTTATTATCGCACCCAGTACCGAAGGAATTAAGGGTATTTTGAAGTGCGAGCGAGTCAGCCGTAGTAGATATGTATGTATGTATGTATGTTGGTGTTACAGTCCATGAAGGACCAGAGCCGAGCTTCTCTTAATCCCCCATGTTGTGTGTGATTTAATTTTCCCATAGGTGAAAGGGACCTACAGTTTATTGGCGGTTGCGAACGGCAAATTTCGAGGAGCTTTTCATGACGATTTTACTACAGGGGGTTTTGTCAGAACTCCGCTGAGGAGAAACACCGTGAAAACACGTTCGATGACATGGCTGTGTCAAACTGGAGCTTTTTATGATAAATACTACATCATAACGGTTAGGACAAAAATTAGAGGACCGTGATGGCGGAAGAGGAAATTAAGGGGTAAGAAATTGAACTTCTGAAAAGTACTCTGTAATCGCGATTCTCGATATACGATTTAAGCCATGCGAGAATTAAGGGCGGGAAGCCTAAAGCCTCGAATTCGAAATAGATCAATGCATGGTTTAACTTGTCGAAAGCTTTGTCGGTAGTAATAACATCTACTTTATTGCCTTGCTCCAAGGTCAAACGCATTTTGGAGGCAAACTCGATAAGGTTGGATGTTGTGGATCTACCTTTAAGAAAACCATGCTGCCGGAGGGGAAAAATGGCTTTGCAGTGGAAGGACGTAATGTCATACACAATGGACTCGAAGAGTTTAGGAATAGTGGTTTTGGGGTCGTCGGTGGAATTATTATTCAATTTGAGAGTGAAAAGGAGCCCGCCAGACTTTGTTTTGGACGTTGAAGAATTGATAGAGACATCTGGGATCAGTAATTAGAGACGTCTGCATTCTTTCTAGATATGAGTCATAAAGAGGTTCACTGAGAGTAGGGAAAGCTTTGGAAGACCTCTTGGTACTTCTCATATTCAGAGAGAGAATTGGAGATTAAATATTTTTTCCATGACTTGTTTCTTTAATATTATAAGCCTTACCTCTTTCTTCCTAAAAACAATGGAAAAGATCCTGGATAGGCATATCAGGGATGGTGCACTGAGAAGATCACCACTTCACAAAAACCAATATGCCTACCAGCCTGGGAAATTGACCACGCATGCTCTTCAGAAACTAACGGCCAGGATTAACAAATCCCTGAGCGACAAAGAAATTGCGATGGGTTGCTTTCTCGATATTGAGGGTGCTTTCGATAACACCGAATACACCCAAATAAAACGTTGCATCCTCAGCACAGAGGTGGACAATACCACATGCAATTGGATCCAACATATGCTTAGCAACAGGTAAATAAACACCTCGCTATGCAATGACAAAATCAGCGTAAACGCCGCGAAAGGATGCCCTCGAGGCGGGGTTCTCTCACCACTCCTGTGGTCCATCGTGGTTAACGAACTGATAAGCATACTCAGCAACAATGGCTTCTATGTCCAAGGCTACGCTGACGACATAGTGATCCTGATCAGAGGCAAATTCGAAGACACAGTCTCGGAACTCCTCCAACGGACACTAAACCTTGTTGCAAACTGGTGCTTAAAGGTTGCACTAAATGTAAATCCTAGAAAAAGCACCATAGTCGCCTTCACCAAAAGAAGGAACAGGCACAAACTTACTAAGTCTACCCTCTTTGGTGAAGCGATAGAGTTCTCAAAAGAAGTCAAATATCTAGGGATAACTCTAGACGAAAAGCCCACTTGGAACTCTCACATTACAAAGACCATTGAGAAAGCCAGGATCTCTTTATGGACCAGCAAAAGTCTCACTGGCAAAAACTGGGGCACAAGCCCCCAGGAGCAAATACAGGCACATGCATTTACGTCAGCATGGACAGATATTGCTCCGTTTTTCAAGCAGAGATATTTGCTATAGAACTCTGCCTCAGAGAAAATATAAACAGAAATATATTTAACAAAAACATTAACATTCTCTCTGACAGCAAGGCTGCGCTCCAAGCCCTGAAGAGCTTTGAAATAACCTCCAAGCTGGTATGGGACTGCCTACAGCTACTTCACCAGCTGGCCAGTACAAACAGAGTTCATCTCATTTGGATACCTGGACACAGCGGCCATACAGGCAACGAAAAGGCGGACCTACTAGCAAGGAAAGGCACTGCATCACCATTTATGATGCCACGGCCTTTCTGCGGCATACCCACTAGCACCACCAAATGCTGCATAAACAATTGGTTAAGGAACACGACGGGTCACTACTGGTCACAAACGAAAGGTAGCAGACAAGCCAAGCTGTTCCTCCCAACTACATCCCTTAAAAGAACGAAACAACTTCTCATGATATCGAGGAGTCAGATTCGTTTAATCACAGGTATCCTTACTGGACACTGCCCAGTTAATAAACACCTCAAAACAATGGGCATCATACAAGATGACACTTGCCGTATGTGTAATGAAAACGAAGAAACAGCAGAGCACATACTATGCCACTGTAACTGCCTTGTCAGTATACGTCAACGTCACTTAGGCTAGGCAAGTATTATCTTGAAGCAGAAGAAATTGCTGCCAGCTCACTCAAAAGCATACTAAGCTTTATCACGGACTCAGGTTTTCTGAGTGAACTGTAAGTGGGGGACATCACAATAGGTCCAATCGTGGCCGCAGTGATCAGGCGACTCTGTCCCACCCCCTAAGCCCTATCTATCTATCTTTAATATTGATTCTTTTCACTAATTTTTTGTGACTTTTTAGTATTCGTCTTTCACTAATTTATTTACGACCGCTAACAAAATAATTATACTCAAGAAAAAGCAAAAATAACTAACCTTCGAAAGGAACGTGCTACTCTCGGAAGGTTAACACACCAATTGGGCTGAAGGAAACCGAAGTCAAAAGAGAATGTTCGCTCTCGATGTGGTGAGTTACTTGACGGAAGTTGGCTAAGTGCACTGAACCAATAGTGATTGCTAACATGGGGTGCGTTCACGCTTGCAATAAATGATTTTTTCTTTCTCGATACTACACCCTTGACAATATGCTCTATAATTAACAAAAGGAAAAAAAAAAACGAACGTTCGAAAGAACGTGCTGCTTTTCGGAAGGTTAACACAAGAAGAAGAAGGAACCAGAAGTCAAAGAAATGTCCGCTCTCGGTGTGGTGTGTTAGTTGAAGGAAATATTCGAGACTCGCGGCTCCGTTCATTGAACCAATAGTGATCGCTAACTTTGGGTGCGTTCACGCTTGCAACGAATGATTCTTTCTTCCTCGATACTACATTTCTAATATTACGGAGGGTGTGTTTGTAGTTACTTATTACACCAAGGAGGTGATAAGGAACATCAAACAAATTTCATTTAGAGTCACCAATGTGGCCCACACCTGAATTCGGGAGTAAATGCCACGTCATCTTTGTCCTCAATAAATAAATTAATTAATCCGCCCCTAAGCTAGTTTACTCTAATACTAGCAAGTAATAAGCATTCATTGCGAAATTGTGCCTTTTTTTAAACGTGACGCGTAGACTGGTAACGCGCCCTGTTATTCGTAAATGCGTATAGCGTGTTTACGAAATTAGCTCGCTGTCAAATGAATGGATGAAGCATCGACCCAATCAATTGGTCGAATGCCAAGCTCCATTGTTACACTTGTTTATGTATCGCAGGGTTCATTGAAGTGTGACCGAGCTCATAAACTTTAAGCTTTGACTTTTGTTGTTCTAGACCTTAATTGTACACGCGAGAATACGAATAAAACTTGACTCTGTGTGCCAATGTGTTCATGGGCTATGATAGAGGAATTAATTATTGTTATGCCGGCTATGAACTGACTAAAGCGAGAATGTTTTCTGGTGAACTTGCGCTCAAAATTGCATTCAATTTAAACCCCCATTGATTGTGGTACAAGTGTTTGCATAATACAATACAACAGAAACCGTTGAAATGATGACCAAATTAATTAATTAGTGACTGGACAAAAGCAGAAATTGTGCGCCAAGTGGACAAAATCTGTAACTACTCGTACGTAAGTATAGTGAAATGTGAATTGTATTTACAAATGTTTGTAAATTTTGTAAGCTAGTTTCCCGTATACGTTGTTTTGTACAAGTCGAGGATCATCATAGGTTTTATGCACTTGAAAGTAGTGAAATCCAAGTCAGTAACTAAGTCCATACTTAACAACCGATCACACGAACACAAGCTTGACAGCAAAAGTAATTGGGAAAAAGATGCTTTTCACGTTCTGGGTGAAAAAGTCTATCAAAGTTACATGGGAAATTACGACCTAACTAAAATCTTTCTGATTGTCCATGATGGAATCAAATGTAGGGTCTAATAGTGACTTCCGAACTTTGACAGCTGATAGCGGCCATACTGTTGAAGCTACACCTGTCAAATTGACTGTAATTGATTTAGTCTGTTTTACCAAACCACCATGGATGGACAAAGCGTTGTTTTATCAAAATGGGTGTTCCATGTCCATTTTACGGTCACTATTATCGTCCTACCTATCGTCCATTTGAGAGCATCGTGGCGCAGTGGGTAGCGTGTTGGCCTCTGATGCCGATGACATGGATCGAATCCCGACACAGCCATGTCATCGAACGTGTTTTTCACGGTGTTTCACCTCAGCGGGGTTCTGAAAAATCCCCTGTAGTAAAATTGTTATGAAAAGCTTCTCGAAATTCGCCGTTCGGAACCGGCAATAAAACTGTAGGTCCCCTTCACCTATGGGAAAATGAACACACAACATGGGTCATTGAGAGAAGCTCGGTTCAGGTTCTTCATGGACTGTAACGCCAACATACATAGATACTCTTACATAATCGTCCTACCGAGAGGACTGTTCGCAGTGTGGTAGATACATGTGAGTCACGAGAAACCAACACCCCATAAGTCGACGTAACGCAAGATTTGCCGCAAACATCGGGGCTGTCCGTGAGAAAATGCAGGATAATTCGAGGCAGTCGATTTCGCGTTCCTCACAAGAACTCGGCTTTTCGCAGACCACAACTAGGCGTATTTTGCGTCATGACTTGGTCCTACTAACTTACTTAGGCGCTACAGCTCGTGAACCTAGTGAACCTGACTAGCACGATCTTTTGCTAGGTGATTCCAATGTCGCACACCCGGTTGGTTGAGGTCCCTTTCTACCTGTCCTCTGCAATGTCGTCCGTCGTGATAGGAGCCGAAGACTCCTCGAGCCCCAGCTGTGCTGTCCATTCGTTCTACATAGCCTAGCCATCTTAGACGTTGAATCAGTTGAACAGTTCTTGGTTGAATCTCCTCCTTCACTCTCCGTTTACACAAACGGAAACGCCCAAGGGCCTATTCATCCGCTATTGATAACGTACAAGCCTCAGCGCCGTAGAGGAGAACCGGGATGATTATGGTTTTGTAGAGGGATACCTTAGTTTTTCGAGAGAGGGCTCTACTATTCAGTTGCCTCTTGAGCCGAAAGAAGCAGCGGTTGGCAAGAGTTATTCTGCGTTTTATCTCAGCGCTGGTGTCGTTGCTGCTTGTCACTATCAAGCCAGAGTAGACGAAGTCCTTGACTACTTCAAAAATATAGCTGACGTTCTGACCAAGATGTCAGTGTTGCGCGTCTTTCTTTGATGACAGAATATATTTAGTCTTGTCCTCATTTACCCTCAGACCCACTTTAGCCGCTTCTGCTTCAATGCCTGCGAACGCTTCATTGACGTCTCGCTTTGTCCGTCCAATAACATCAATGTACTTTGCGTAGGCAAGCAATTGTGTTGACTTGAAGTAGATCGTACCTCTTGTATTGGCCGCAGAGCCCTGCACGATCTTTTCAAGTATGATGTTAAAGAAATCACGTGACAGTGCGTCACCCTGTCTAAAACCTTTTTTAACTTCGAAGGTCTCGGTTAGTTCACCTCTGCCTCCGACCTTAATGGAGCAGTGGGAATTCTCCATAGTCATCCTGATCAGTATGACGAGTTTGGCAGGAATGTTAAAACATGACATGGCTCTGTAAAACTTGTCTCTATAAACGCTGTTACATGCGGCTTTAAAGTCGACAGAAAGAGGGTGCGTGTCGACCTGGAATTCATGGGTCTTCTCCAAGATCTGCCGTAGTGTAAATATTTGGTCTATCGTGGATTTTCCTGGCCTGAAACCACACTAGTAGGAACCTATCAGATTGTCCACGAACGGTTTCAGGCGCTTACACAGTACGGCAGAGAGGATCTTGTACGCAATGTTCAGGAGACTTATCACTGTGTAATTGGCGCAGTCATAGGGGCGTCCATTCTTATAGACCGGGCAAACGATGCTGAGATTCCATTCGTCGGGCATGCATTCGTCCGTCCATATCTTGCAGATGAGTTGGTGCATGCTCCTGACCAGCTCATCGCCAGCTGCTTTAAATATATGGTTTTCCAATAGGGAATTGAAAACTTTGAACCTTGTGAACGCACCCTTTCACTAGTCATCGAACTGTCATTGTCAATTTAATCAGTAAACTCATCATTTTCATCATGGCAAAGTACACGAACTCGCAACGTCTGCAAATTATAAAAATTTTACTTAAAAAAAAGTTGTCAAGTCCTTTTTGGAAACCCGATAGTTCAGCGGGAAGTCCGTCTGCTCTAGCAGCTTTATAAGACTTAAGTTTCGATATCGCTATCTTAACACCGTCTAGGTCGTGTGGACGGGATTCTCTTTCGTCTTCGTCCATTATGAATTGTTCGTTCTGCCTGACGGCGGCACTCAAGATCTAATAACCTCATTATGTCGGCCACACAGTGCGGGCAGAAAGTAG
Organism: Eumerus sabulonum; assembly: GCA_951905685.1. Classification (NCBI taxonomy): domain Eukaryota; kingdom Metazoa; phylum Arthropoda; class Insecta; order Diptera; family Syrphidae; genus Eumerus; species Eumerus sabulonum. The sequence continues at coordinate 73,946,474 of OX645062.1, forward strand.
AAAGGAAGAGGGATAGAGGAGATGCCGAAAGCGGGCTTGAGGATATATTGGTGAGCATTCCTAGAGAGACGTGTGTTGCGGGAGAAATGTCAAAGGGGTGGAATGCAACTGGCTATTTCATCAGAGCCTTCTTTGTAGAAGTAACGATAAAACAAGGAAAGGCAGGAAACATTCCTGCAATGTTCCAGCGAGTCTAATGTTTTGGTAATGCTGGAGTGACCTATCAGTCTTATCGCGCGTTTTTGTAATCTGTCTAGTAGGTGCAATGAGGTCTTGGAAGCACCGGACCAGACATGAGCGTTAAACTCTAATTTGGGACGAATGAACCCCTTATAGATTGTAGCCAGATCTGTGGGTGAGAAATATTTCTTGCATCTGTATAAGAAGCCTGGGCATTTCGCAGCATTCTTGGCGACACTGAAAATGTGGTCGCTCCAATTAAGATTGTGAGCAACACACATACCCAGGATGGAAAGCTTTTCGGTTTCTGTGATGCAAATGCCATTCATGGATAATAGCTGCGGGTATTTTGGATGCATTAAATTCCACTCTATTGTTTTTACCCCATTCGATGATGCTGTCGATATCGGATTTTAATGAGCTTAACATACCCTGCCGCTCACTATCTACAACTGATGTGCAGGGTAGTAAACCAGTGAACGAATATTAGAAGCTGAGGGTACTGTCGTCAGCGAAGGAGTGAATTGGATTAGAAGTAACAGACAAGAGATCATTTTTAAAAATGAGAAACTGTCGGAGACGAAACAGAGCCCTGGGGAACACCAGCATTTACAAAGTGAGTATCAGACTTGAACCCGTCCAAAACAACTGGAAGTGAACGATCCGAAAGGTAGCTTCTAATCCATTGAAGAAGAGACTCATCGATCCGGAAAACCCACATTTTCGACAAAAGGGCTTCATGCCAAACCCTGTCAAATGCTTTCGAAATATCCAGTGCAACAATTTTGCCTTCACCTGCTTGGTGAAGCGAGCGATTCCACTTTTCGGCGAAATGTGCCATCAAATCACCAGTGGATCTGTTGCTGCGGAAACCGTACTGACGGTCATTGAGGAGTTTCCGTGATTCAAGATATTTCATAAGCTGACGGTTAATCAGCGTTTCCATGACCTTAGAAAGACGGGACGTTAGTGCAATGGGTCGGTAGTTGGAGGGAGAAGATGATTCGCCTTTTTTGGGTATAGGCTGGACAAATGCTGTTTTCCACCTAGTCGGAAAGAGCCCAGAGGTGTAGGAAAGGTGAAAAAGCTTACGCAGTGGTTTTGCAAGCGTAGAAGAACACCTCTTCAGAACTATTGGGGCAATACCATCTGGACCAGCGGATTTGTGTATGTCGAGGTCTTTAAGAACCCTTGCGACTGTACGAGTGCGAAAGTGGATTAGTCCCATGGTGGAATTGACGCACTCTAGTACAGGCGGAGACAAAGTAAAGGCTGGCAGCTGAGAACTGGTTGCGAAATGGGCGGCACGTAGGTTAGCTTTGTCTAAGGGGGTGACAGCTGGAATGTCATTGTGAACGAGTGTCGGTATAGACGACGTAGTTGAGTTTTTCTCGTTTTTTACAAACGACCAGAAACTTTTGCTACCTTTGGGACATTGAAGGATTTTACGCCTTAATTTTTGGTCTGATTGGAATTTAACCCGTCAAATGTCGATGTTGCAGTCATTTCTGGCCCCTATGTACTTTTTTCGGTTTTCCTCAGAACTGTTTGTAGGTCCGAAAACTAAGCTCCCTGAGCCTAATAGCCTCTTTGTAGCTCAAGTCAAACCACGTATTATCCTTCGGCCTGGGGCTTTTAATCTTGCTGGGAATAAAATTTGCCATGCCGATTCGGATAACATTTGCGATAATATCAATTGCGGCGTCCACGTCGTTGTCGAGGATGCAAAACGACCAGTTAAAGATCCGAAAGAAGTTGTTAAGGCCGCACCAGTTGACTTTCTCGTATAGCCATAGTGTTCTCTTAGGAGCTTTTTCTTTAACCGGATGGTGGGAGCTCGAGAATTTTGCTGATATCACGCAGTGGTCAGACGAGCCTAGGGGGCGACAATACATCGATCGTGTATCTGTTAGGCTGAGAGGTAAGAAACAAGTCCAGTGTGTTGGCGGTATGACCAGCAACACCGGGGATACGCGATGACTCATTCACAAATTGAGTTAATTGATTTAACTCAGCAAAAATGTCATCAACATACCTTCATTCGTGTGTTGTCTGTCCAGAATGTCGAAGCCACTGAGAATTGTGTACGTTGAAATCGCCCGCTAAAACGATTTCAGTGCGAGGGAACAGGGAAACAATTCTTTGGATGGAATCAGACAGTGCGTCGAATGCCTCAAATGTTGCATTCCTGTCTAGACTGGGGTTTCTATAAAGAAAACAGTAGTGAACGGAGTGCTTACGGAATGTGAACTTAAGCCATATGAAATTAAATTCCGAGGTAGATGTTTGGCTATATTGCTGGTAAGCAATGTCACTACGGACATAGATGGCGAGAACGCGGTGAGAAACGAATAATGGCACTAAGCTTTATCCAGGAAAACTAAAATCCGAAGGATCAGACTTTTCATCGATCTGTGTTGCACAGAGTGCCAAAACAGCTGGTTTGCCGAGAGAGAGATGGACATACGTGGCCAAGAGATTCTTCCGTAACCCACGAATATTGCAGAACTGCATACAGAAATTCCTCATCAATACAAACCTTGCAGGAGGCTTCAAAAAGGGCACCCAGGCTCTTCGAAACTGCGAGGGTAATCTTGTCACCGACCCGCAGGGAATAGTGGATGTATTTAAGCAGCATTTCCAGCAGCTGCTTAACGAGCATGACCAAGAGAGGGTGGTAGGGACCGAGGAAATCCCAACTCCAGCCGCTGAAGTAGTCCTCCCACCCAGCATCGAAGAAGTCGGCACAGCTACTTAGAAGCTGAAGAATAACAAGGCCGCAGGCTCAGATGGCTTGCTTTTCAAGGCTGCAGAATTTGGAAAGATGAAAGCATCCGCGATGACTGGAATACCAGCTCTATTTGCGCCATCCACAAAAAAGGCGATCCTACCTCTTGTAACAACTATAGAGGTATATCCCTGCTCAATGTCGCATACAAGATCCTGTCCAACGTATTGTGTGAAAGTCTAAAACCATTTTGCACCGCACTAATCGGCAGCTACTAGTGCGGCTTCCGGCCCGGCAAATCAACTATAGACTAAATTTTCACACTTTGACAAATCCTGGAAAAGACCAGTGAGTTTCGAATCGATACACACCATCTTTTCATCGATTTCAAGGCCACATACGACAGCATTCATCGTGAAGAACTGTTTGGGGCGATGGCCGAATTCGGGATCCCGGTAAAACTGATTTGGTTGTGTCGCGCCACGCTAAAAAATACGCGATGCACCGTGCATCTCGGTTCTAGGACCTCGGAACCATTCGAAACATGCACCGGATTTCGGCAAGGAGATGCGCTGTCATGTGACTTCTTCAACCTGGTGCTGGAGCAGATAGTGCGACGGGCAGGCGTCAACAGGGAAGGCACTATCTTCTCCAAGTCCGTCCACCTGCTAGGATACGCGGATGATATCGACATCATCGCGTGTTCTCGCCGTGGCATTGTGGAAGCATTCACGGCGATTGAAGAACAGGCGAAACGAGTTGGTCTTAAGATCAATGAGGACAAAACGAAATACATGCTGTCAAGCAAGAACCAATCCGTCGCTCACCACCTGGGACAAAATATAACAATTGACAGCTACAATTTCGAGGTAGTTAGGAGTTTGTCTACCTCGGGGCAAACGTAAATTCCACAAGTGACACCACAGTGGAGATTCGGCATAGAATCGCCCTTGGCAACCGCTGCTACTTCAGCTTGTCCAAACAACTGGGGTCAAAACTCCTCACTCGAAAGACCAAAGTCATGCTTTACAAAACGCTCATTCTGCCAGTCTTGCTGTACGGAGCCGAAAGCTGGACGATAAGCAGGACAGCGGAGCTGATTTTGGGTTCTTTCGAAAGAAAAATTCTGCGCCGGATATTTGGTCCTGTCTGTGAGGAAGGTGAATGGAGAAGAAGACATAACCGCGAACTCTACGAGCTGTACCAAGATGTGGATGTAGTCCGAGAGGCAAGGATCCGTCGACTACACTGGCTCGGCCACATCGAGCGCATGGACATCAACGCTCCAGCTAAGAGGGTTTTCGACTCCGAGCCTCCTGGTTCGAGAAGAAGAGGAAGACCGAACCTCCGGTATAAAGACCAAGTAATCGCGGATGTAAGACATCTTGGTCTTGACAACTGGAAGCAGCCTGCCCGGGACCGTCAAGGATGGAAGGTAGCTATAGCTCAGGCTCAGATCCTCCATGGATCGCTGGCCTGATAAGTAAGTAAGTAAATAAGAGAAATCTTTAACGCCCAATTGCTTGAATCTAAGTTGGTTGATAAAGAAAACAGTGCATGGGTAGCTTTTGAAAACATATGTCACAGTTTTCTTGGAAATATAAGGCCTGCAAGTTACAAAGAACTGGTACCACAACTTCTTTTTTCATATCAAGAATTCGGATGCAACATGTCATAAAAAAGTGACCAAGTGACCCAAGTGACCATTTTTACCTAAAAGTCACAATTATGTTGCGTACAGAAAGTCGCTAAAATATCGGTGTTACTGTTTTAATCGCATTTGCGGTAATAATAAACAAAACAAGAGATTTATACCTCGGACTAGTGCTAACAAATAACAAGAGGCACTGCGACCTTTAAAGATCTGTTATGTCTACTAGCCAGGAGCTTCTCCATTTCTTTAATGAAGTTGAGAATGTCTCTCGTAGGAGCTGAGATTATCCCCTTAGAAGGCAGCGCACTCATATGGTATGTGCCCTGCAGTTTCTTCGTCCTCAAGACAGAGTCGTAACTCAGTTTCAGTCTTCTGATATCGACTCTATTAAGTTAAAGAATGTTAATAGAGTGTTTGTTCAGGGGTCGTATAAATCTTTTCGATTGGCAAAGTCAAAAGGGCAGGTGTTGCGATTTTTCTCACTGCTGCAGGAAGATTCAGAACTTATGTACCTTTCGCTGGAACATTTCCTTTCGAGTTGATAAGCGAATTCATTGCCTTTAATACCTTTGTGCCCTGGCACCCACTAGAGTTTGATTTTGTTTTTTTTTTTGGCTAGGTCTTTCAGGGCATCATGGCATTCCCTAGAGGATTTGGAGTTCGAGCTATACGAAGTCAGCTCTGCTTGGCTATCATAGAGTATACTGATGGTTATTCCTCTTATGCCAGTCTCTAAGTTTAGATTGGCGGATGTAAGGATGGTTATAATTCAGATTAGAAGATACTGGGACTCACTCGTAGGTTCTTGCTAATCCTCCAATTTGGTCTAAAGATGTCGGCGACAACGCCAGAAAAAAATGTTGGAGCCATCAGTATACCACCTAAGGCCTTTGACGTTGAGCAAGAGATCACTGGTTTTCCAAGCTGTGCGGTGTGGGATCAATATCTTAAGTCTCTTCTTGTCAAAAGGGAAGGTGTGTGGTAATGCGTCTGAGACCGTGGTATTCATATCCAGCTCAGGAAGCTGTTGCAGGATTGACATGTGACCCATAGGTCTGTTCCCGAGCGAAGAATTCTGATTGCACTACGTAATGCGACCTTTTTAATAAAAAGGTGCAGTGGAGTAAGTCCAATTAGTGCTTCTTGAGCTGCCGAAGGGCAGTTTGGCATTTTTTTTTTTTTGGCACAATTGCGCGTGCAAGTCAGTATGAGAGCCTTTATAGGCTAAGAACGGCTGATGATGCAAATCTCCCTCTTTTGAGGACATTACAGTATGAACTCACCTTAACAACACTGATTACGGCAATGTGCTTGTGCGTATTTCGTGTTTAAAACACTAAAGAATACTGATAACGATAACAAAATAAAACTGATGAGCAAAACAGTCGAGGGATTGGCCGTAAAACAAAAACGAAAAGAGTTGCCAACTTCGGAGACTAATTCCCTAGTTTTTTATTTAAATAAAAAAAATGTTACATAACGCGTTGTTCGAACCCCCCCTCCCGTCCTTGTAACGCATCGAAATGTTTTACAAGACCCCCCCCAAATTGCGTTACGTAATACTTGAATGCCCCCTGAGCATGGTGAGAGGTTCCACCAAGATATTGCGCACATGGAAAAAAGATATAACGGCAAGTGGTCCTCAGCAATGTTAGCTGATTCCTGCTAGGAAATCAATCGTGAAACAACGCATAAAGCTCATAAACTTTTATTTTTTTCCGACCAGTGTAATTATTATCTTTTAATCTACCTAACTGAGGGCGCGGCGCCCTGCTTTACTTTCTACGGCGCACCAGGGCGCCGCGGCGCACACTTTGGGAACCCCTGCTATAACACATAAACGTACGACATGGCCTCATTTGAAGTACTAAGTGTCGCACGAAAATGTGCGACGCGGCTTCTGGGGAATTATGAGGTTGCAGTCAAAGTGTTAAAAGTGAGTTTACGAGCAAGTGGTCTTAAATAACTTTTAGTGCTTAACCGAATATGGTCCTATTAAGAGACATAAAAAAAAAACTGTAAATCCATATGTACCTTAGGTACTACTGTGTAATATAAAATAAATTAAACAACTGTTTCCAAGTGCCAATTAAATAATAAATCGACAACCAATACTTACATTTGCCATTTGTATTAGATAAGAACCTTTATAACTAGCTCTTGCACCTGTATACTTACGAAAATCCGCATCTTACATTATCCCTTGCCATTTTATATTTTACACACTTTTTTACTAACACACAATGTCTCTCTCTCTCTCTCCGAACACTCTTAAATCGGATGGATTACACGCAATTTTTTGCTTCCTTTCAAGAATTGTCGTTTTGAATTACTTGCACCATATACTATACGTACGTACTTAGAACGAGATCTAGAGAAAATACTCGTCTCCTCATGAATGTAAGTATCCAGAGCATTATTATTCTTATTAATGTTATAGTCCTCCAGATAGGGAGGGGATAGGGGTGGTGTGGTCATTCCGGAGGGTGATCTTCTACACCCTCAAACCCCTACAGACGAAAGACAGACGAAACAAAAAAACAAAAAAACAAGCAACAGCAACAAATTGTACACTAACATTAGCACAATTTTCAAAAGATGATGTACACGCACCAACACACGTAAGCCACTAGGATGTAGAGAAAAGGCACTGAAGAACGAAGACGAAGACGAAGACGACAAGATACGATGGTTTTTTTCGTTTTTGATCAAAGAAATTACTTGCGGCGGTAACAAGAATAACAACAAACAACAACAACAACAAAACACTAACACCAACAACTAGAATGGACAATTACGCGAGCGATACAATATGTGGATATATCAATCACGGTAATTCAGTTCACTTTAATTTAATAATCGAAAATGCTTCTTTCTTTTTTTTTGCTTCTTTTCTTTCATTTGACGTTTACGTCTCGTGTCATCCTGTCCAGTTCTTTTGGCTCATTTAATCACAAAGAACGAATAAAGTGATAATATCTCTCATTAGTATTACCGGTAGTAAGTGGTCTCTTAAAGGTATTGCAATCGAACAAATGATACTATGGCACCCAATACTCAAACCATTTTATCAATAACAACAATCAATACCGCTAAGCACTTGTCGAATCGTTATACTTTATTTTCCGATTAACTGAACATCAGCCAGTAAAAACAAAGAATTATAATAAAAATTAAATGAAAAATAAAATAAATATTGTAAATACCAGAGGTTCTACTGAGACCCCAATAGTCTTCCATGTTAGTCATGCGGTGACCACTACTAAACTGCGGCAACCAAATTCGAACAAAACAAAAACGGTTTAAGCAAAATTCTTTATTTTTCTTTTCTCGTTTTTCTGGTTTTGTTGAATGAATCTGAGTTTATAAAACAAATTTCGTTTTTTTTTTTTTTCGTTTATCCCCCGATCAAAAGAGTAACGACGACACTAACTGATCGACGACGACGACGGCGACAATAGCGACGACGATGTTAACGTATCTATAGTCGTTTGAATAATGGACGGTGAAAATATTCTGACGACTGCGATGGAGTAGGAAAAGCATCACGATCAATTGTATTGTAGTACAGTAGTACACTGCTACTAAGGTCCGGCTTAATTAAGATCATCGCTCTGACAGACTACACCGGGGCTGGTCAACCTAAATTGAATGAGTTGATAAAAGATTCTGTGTACAGATACGATGATATTTTCATAGAAAGTCTTTGCTATGGCTTTTGGCATTTTTTATCTACACTATCTACAACAAATGCATTTGTCTTGATGCTGATCAAGGAAAAACTTAATTTAAGAAAATTCATGACGAATGATCTGTACAGAGGTTACCTGGTGTAACAATTCATAGCGATCAGTTTATTGTTAGCTACCCCTGACTAAAACCCAGTAGATGTCCACCACAATTGAAATTCACACATTGAAAACCACAAAATAAAAAATGAAATACATTCACACAACGGCAAAGAAATAAATTAAAGCAAATTTAGCTTTTTGTGCCTTTTTTACTCGTTCTAAGCTCTTCATGTCGGTGTATTTGAAAGGCATAGACTTTTAGACGTTCCAATGACGTCAGGTCGGTATTAAGATGATCACAGTTAGGTACCTAATGTGCGTTTGGAACTATCTTTAATTTATCGCTACGAACTACGGTGGAACAAATTCAATAAGACAATGATTGAGAATGATGTGGGTTCCTGTATAGATGGACAATTTGTTTTCTAGGTTAGATAGATACTTTCTAAATGAGCTTGAATAATCCGCCTTGACTAAGTTTAAGTAGGTGATCCTTGGCGTAGTATTTGTGTACGTATAGATATCGCGCTATTATGATGATGATGCTAACAACGTTAGAGCGTGTTCACATTGTCGCGGGACGGACAAGCGCAAGAAGGCAAATAGTGTTCACATTGGCGGAAGCACACTTGAATTTTCGACAAGTGGAACGCATGAATCGGGTCATTTTCATTCTATTACCAGCGAAAGAAGTCATCTTCACAAAGTCGGAGTCTACACGAGGGCTATCTGGTGAGGGCTAAAATAAGTGTAAAAGAGAGGGTAAGTGAAACAGAAATACAATGGCACACTCACACGCGGGTAGCTACTTCGTGGGTTTTTTGCCATTTCCTTATCTCCTTTTCTTTGTTTTGCGATGTCGCTTCACTCCTGTTTCTGACTTGGAAGTGTACGTTTGGATACCATTCCTACTTTTCAAACATCACCACAGGCAACGAAATTGAAATGTGAAGTGAAATGTCAAGAAACAGGCACAGGCAGAAAAGCTCCGTGTGGACGCGTCCTCAAATTGGAACGTAGGTTCAAAAGAGAAAGGCGCAAAAAGAAAGCCCTCGTGTAGACTCCGACACACCGAATCAACTTGTTTGTGTCCAACAGTAACGAATAAATGAAGAAAAACTGTCAAAAATGGAATGAATTTAGAATGGAACGGTTTGCTTCACCCGAAAATCCAGTTTGAAGATGGATTTTCGGTGCAAGCAACCCTTCTCGTTTCCACTTATTAAAAATCGTTCCCTCTCTTTCAGGCAATTTGGAGCGCTTCCACCAATGTGAACACGCACCTACAATGTACGCCGTAATTTCCTCCAATTATCTTACAGATACACGAATTGATTCAAGTCTATTCAATACAGGGAAGCAATAATAATAATAATTATCTCATAAATAAAAAAAACATGTTATTTCTGACTTGATTAAAAATATTGTATAGTTCACTAAAAACATTTACCGAAAAAGCAATATTGCTCGCTGAATGCAACCACTATTTCAATCTAATTGTGCCTGGTTGCCTGTCCTTCAGCAAACTGTCACAGAACTGTCAAAATCATTCAAATTTCGTGAAATTTGCTATTTAAAAATGCAAAACTCCTTCGTACGATATGCAAAACTGCAAAAAGGACTATGATATCGAGAAAATATGTCGTTGCTGTTTGAATTCTGTTGGCGAGATGAAGCCCCTATACGGCTATTCATTGGATAAAATGCTGTGCGAGATTGCTGACCTACAGGTTCGGGCAACAAACCATCCTAATTAGTATTTTCATCAAGTATACTCAACAGGTTGAGCATAAAGATGGTCTTCCTGAGCTGTTATGCTTTCAATGTGTACTACAGTTGAGCCGGGCATTTCGTTTCAGAGTGCAATGCAAGCAGTCGGACAGAACAATTCGGAATTACATCAAAAGGCAGAGTGAGGTGCAACAGACGAAAGATGGCAGTGAGCAAGCTCCCGAACGGCTGACAGTCGAAGAATGTATGATAACAGGCGTGGTTTCCGACAGGGATGAAGTACTCGACGAAGAATATGAATTGGAAAGCGATGTGCCTACCAAAAGTGTGAGTACGAAGCACCATCATCGTCCTATATCAATCGCTAACATTTCATTCCATTGCAGAATGTCTACGATAATCCCGTCCGAATCGACTTGAATTGCAACGTCTGTGAAAAACAATTCACAACGAGAAAGCAATTGATACGTCACCTGAAAACCCACGACGATAATAAGCCCAACAAATGCCCAGAATGCGATAAATCGTTTGCAGAGAAATGCAATCTAAAAAAGCACATGTTGAAGCACACGGGCGAGCTGAGGAAGGCCACCGTCAAGCCCCATCTTTGTTCGATTTGTGGTAAGCTTATACCTCTATTCCTCAAGCGTATGACTTATACAGAAAATATCTTCCCACCCAGGACACAGTTTTAAGTACTCAAGCTCCCTGTCGAAGCACATGAAATTCCATACGGGCAAAAGCCTTCATTACTGTCCGCATTGCCCGAAATTCTACGTCGAGAAAACCGCTCTTGCCATTCATCTACGCTGCCATACCGGAGAGCGGCCGCACGCTTGTTCCGAATGCAATCAACGCTTCTCTCAAGCTTGTAATCTCCAAAAACACCTACGAACTCACAGCGGAAAACGACCATTTACATGTCTCGTGTGCGGACGGTCATTTGCCGAGCGTGATTACCTCGTGACGCACATACAAACCCACAATCCGCAGAAGAATTCGCTATGCAATGTTTGCGGGAAACGCTTTTCAAATTCAAAAACCCTAGAAGCTCACCTGAGAACGCATGCCTCGAAACAGCCGTACAAATGTGATCTTGATAACTGCAACCGGACATTCACCCGCTTGGATACGATGCGTATTCATCAGAGGATTCATTCGGGCGAGAAACCATACACCTGTGATATGTGCGATCATAAGTTTACGACATCCACACAATTGTCCAATCATAAACGAACGCACACAGGCGAAAAACCATTTAGCTGTGAACTGTGTCCAAAGAAATTCACAAGCAAGAAAAGTCTAAAGTCACATGCCATAAAACACGATCTCGACAAGCAACAGGAAGAAGGCAATGAGTTATCATTCCACGAGGAAACGCTGCAAGTGGAAACCATCACCGAACAAGTCTACGAAGAGTCTGTCCTGTTGTTCAAAATAAACGAAAGTGGCAAACTGGTACTGGATCCGAAATACAATGACATTTCTGACGCAATTTTCGCCAAGTTTACACCATAAACGACGTCACATCGGTCACGTACGCAACGACATATCGAAACACTAGTCCACCAATCGCTTACCACACAATTTATTAACACTCTCAAGACAAAATAATTACCCTAAGTAGGTACCCAACAAATCGCAAGCTCTCTTGCTGCTGCTATCATCACACACAATTTCAATTTCATTTCAACTTTTTTATCACGTGACTCGTCTAAAGAAAACACACTTTATCGTTACTCTAAGTCAAGACAGGTATAGATGGGGGGTAGGGAAAGGCGAAATAAAATAGGATTATACTGGAAGTCGTAGTATAGTGCTTTGTTTTTGTTTTGTTTCTGCATCGCAGTTATATAACCTAAGGAAAGTAGAAAGTACTTAAGTAGAAGAGGACAACAGGTAATGAAACTAACTTATGACCAAGTGGTTGTTCTCACGACAACCGCGCGTTTGATCCCCTTACTGCGGCATTTGCATGCCTTGTTGAAAGCCGAGCGTTTGCTGTTGTTTCTTAACTTCATCTTGCATTTCCATCGCCAGTTTCTTGTATTTCTCAGCTTCCTGTTCGTTTTTATCCGTTCCATCGCCGCGCGCATACATCTGACTCAAGTTGGCACAAGCGTACATGTTCTTCAGTTCGCATGCCTTATAGGCAAAGTCAAACGCCTTCTTCATATCCTTTAGAATGATGTACTCTCCACTGCCCGTCTTCGACTGAGTATTGGGCACGTTCTCCTCGGCCTGTTTCTGTACACCTGAAATGTGCATACCGGAAAGGTAAAAGCATGCTGTGGCGTTGTTCATGTCGCAACTTTTTGTCAGAAATTCCATTCCCTACGGGCGAATTTTAATGAAATGATACCGTTGCATGTGCGTTTAGCAACAACAACAAAAAAATAGAAACCCACCTTAGGGACATTCCGCTTGATCTCCTTCGGCATCGAGCGGGAGACTAATAATAGACCGGAATGTAGACAAGAATCCGAATCATTCAATTTGCATCCTTTCTCGTAGTAATTATATGCCGCCTTTGGGTCGCCTTTACTGCCACTTTGACCCTTGCCCAAGAAGCTGTAGTTGCCAAATTTATAACACGATTTTGCATAACCATAATCGTCGCATGTCGACTTGTATACTTTCGCCGCCTTCTCGAAATCCTTCTTGATACCCTCCAAGTAGTCGCCCAGTAAATGACACACTTGAAATATATCAATTACAACAGAGATCCTTCATTAATGTGTGCATTTCGAAATGAAATTCTTGTGAAACTGGTGCCCAGACACAAAAGCATTGGGGTTATGTGACCAGGATATAAAGTGTGCAATGTACCTTCGGGTTTTTTCTCTGAATAACAACCAAAACGGTATTCGATGCCGAGCTTTTCTAGATACTCCTTGACATCGCTTTCATTCTTCAGGTCGTACGACATGACAACGGAATAAAATTGTGCAAATAAAATAAAGAAATTCGCTTCGGACTGCCGCAACAAAAGTTGACTTTTTGACAATACTTCCGAGGGATGATTTCAAATGTCAGTGGGAAAATGACGTTTGGTGTGATTAGGGGACCTCTACACCCACAGAGGGCGGTGATTGACTTTTCTACCCTAAGGGTACGATTGCATTGACGAAAAAAATAGTTTTCTTCTTATCGAGCGCTAGAGTTCAGGGTGAACATGAGGCCCAACCAACCTGCCCTTCCAAACAGTACGATCTTTGACTAGCATTTTCCATTGTCGCACACCCAGCTGGCTGGGGTTCCCTTTCACCTGTGTGCGCCAAATTAGCAGCGGCCGTCTTCTATTTCCTCGTCCATCGGAGCTGAATTCAAAAACTCACCGGGCTTTAGGTGTGGTGTCAATTCGCTCTATATCGCCAGCCATCTTAGTCGCCGAGTCCGTAGACGTCGCTGTACAGACTGTAAAGCTCGTGGTTGAAACCTTTCCTCCATCCCCCGTCTGCGTTTATAGGACCGAAAATCACACGCTAAATCTTTATCTCGAAACGGTCAAGGATTTTCCCATTCGCTTTTGATAGGGTCCATACTTCTGATAAAGGTCTTGTATAGAGTCAATTTTGTCGTTCGGAAGAGGGCTCCATTAGTCAATTGCCTCCTGAGCCCATGCAAACAGCGATTGACAATAGTGATTCTGCGTTTGATCTCGGAACTGATGTCGTTGATCCAGGTCACTGCGGAGCCACGGTAGATGAAGTCCTTAACTACTTCAAACTTATATCTGCCAATAAAAACGTTAAGGCCAAGACGTCAGTGGTTTTATATTGAGTTTTCCCCTTATTTTCGCCGCCTCCGTCTCAATACTCGTAAACGCCTCGTTGACATCTCGCTGTGTTCTTCCGATTATATCAATGTCATCCGCGTATGCGAGTATTTTTACCTCTTGTGTTGGCCAGTGATTTTTACACAATCATTTCTAATACGATGTTGAAGAAATCACACGATAGTGCATCGCCCTGCCTAAATCCTTGTTTGACATCAAAACTATCGGTCAGGTCTTCACCGATTCGGATGGAGCAGCGAGCAGTCTCCAAAGTCATCCTGCACAGTCCAACGAGCTTAGCAGGGATGTCAAATGTAAACATGGCGTTGTAGCCCATCTGTAATTACGCTGTCGTATGCGGCTTCGAAGCCGACAAATAGGTGGTGAGTGTCGACTTGAAATTCATTGGTTTTTTCCAGGATCTGCCGTAGTGTGAAGATTTGGTCAATGGTGGTCTTTCCTGGCCCGATGCCACACTGATAAGGACGTGTTAGCTTATATACAAAATTCAGGTGCTCACACAAAACGGGGGAGAAGATTTTGTAAGCGATGCTAAAGAGACTTTTCCTCTCTAGTTGGCGCAGTCAAAGAGGTCTCCTTTCTTGTGGATCGAGTAAATGATGCTGAGACTCCAATCCTCGGGCATGCTTTCCTCTGATCATAACTTACAAATGAGCTGGTGCATACTCCTAACCAGGTCATCCCCAGCTGCATTGAAGAGCTCAGCAGACAGCCCGTCTGCCTTGAGTTTCCCGTTATTTGACTCGAGCTTCGATATGCCAATCTTAATTTCGTTGAGGTCAGGGGGACGGAATTCTCTGCGGTCTTCGTCGTTAAGAAATGGATCACTCTATCTGACAACGGTATATTGACTAACATCGCCGTTATACTCTCTGCAGATGTGATTTTTCCATATTCTCAGCATTGACTGCGATTCTACTACTAGGCTTCCATTCTGGCTTTATAATACATTACAAAAAGGACATACTACCGTTCTTAAGCACTTCAAAGTACCCACGGACACAGACTACATCATCCCGCAGAATGTGTTCACTAGGAACTTCGAAGTTGCCTTTCCATTCAGGGAGAAATGGGCTGAAGGAACATTTATACCAAAGGAATCGATCTCCCTCCATACCGATGGCTCCAAGATGGAGTCGGGTGTAGGTAGTGGAGTCTTCTCCAAGAAACTTAACCTCAACCTATTATTTAGACTCCCATATTACTGCAGTGTGTACCAAGCAGGAATAACAGTGATAACGGAGGCCCTTGCATGGCTCAGGATCAGTGTAATATCCGCTAACGATATTATCGCCAATCTGCGATAAAATCCCTGGCCGCGGTAACCCACAAATCAAAGATATCCCTTAACTGTCGCCTATTTCTAGATGAGATGGCTGAACAGTTCAACATTAAAGTACTGTGGGTTCCCGGGCATAGGGATATTCCAGGAAACTGCGCTGCCGACGAACTCGCAGAGTTAGGGTCAAGCACACTCAGTCTTCCTACCCTCGGGTAGCTTAAAACACCAATAAGTACGTTAAAGCACATCATAAAACTTCGAACCATTGAGGCGATCAACCTGCAATGGAATGAAAGTAACATCGGCTTTATCACTAAACAAGTTAAACAAGTTAAACCTAGGACGAACTAGGGACCTAGTGGCAACCAAAAGGGCAACCTTAGGCACTCTAGTGGGTGTCATTACAGGTAACTGCATCATTGGAAAAAACGCCGCCAGACTAGGGCTACCCTCCAATGACTTCTTCCGTGGCTGCATGGACGAGGAGGAAGAGGAATTAATACATCACCCACCTAGGCGCGCCCTTCTATGAAAATCTGAGTGAGCTAGCAAACCTAAAAACTCCAACTCCATCGCTTCATTAATTAGCGGATCAGGGTAATGATCCATGTGGTATCATAATGGGCCTACCTCGGCCTACGTGTGGCTTATGCCAACCACTCACTTGTACCTAACCTAACCTAGTCCAGAAGGCAAAGACCGGTCGACTACAGTGGCTCGGCCACATCGAGCGCGTGGACATCAACGCTCCAGCTAAGAGGGTCTTCGGCTCCGTGCCTCCTGGTTCGAGAAGTAGAGGAAGACCGAACGTCCGGTATAAAGACCAATTAATCGCGGATGTAAGACATCTTGGCGTTGATAACTGGAAGGCAGCTATAACTCAGGTTCAGATCCTCCATGGATCGCTGGCCTGATAAGTAAGTATTTATATATGTATTTGGTCTTGTCCCCATTTATCCTTAGACCCACTTAAGCTGCTTCTACTTCAATGCTTGCGAACGCCTCATTGATGTCTCGCTTTGTCCGTCCGATAACGTAAATGTCATCTGCGTAGGCAAGCAATTGTCTAGACTTGAAGTAGATCGTACCTCTTGTATTGGCCGCAGACTCCCGCACGAACTTCTCAAGTATGACGTTAAAGAAATCACATGACAGTGCGTCACCCTGTCTACAACCTTTTTAGGGTTCCGTACCCAAAGGTAAAACGGAACCCTATTACTAAGACTTCGCTGTCCGTCCGTCCGTCTGTCACCAGGCTGTATCTCATGAACCGTTATAGTTAGGGAGTTGAAATTTTCACAGATGATGTATTTATGTTGCCGCTAACACGACAAATACTAAAAACAGAACAAAATGAATATTTAAGAGGGGCTCCCATACAACAGACATGATTTTCATCCAAAAAATCCTGCCTGCAACCAAGATCTGTCATTTGATGAGGTAACATACATAGTCTCTTTCATATTTATAAAGGGTCCGCCAAAAAACTTTCTTTTTTGAAAGTACAATCCTTCCGGTTAATAATGGAAAATTATTTCATTCAAATGGCTGCCTCGGCTGGCCATGCAGTAGCCTACACGATCGGTCCAATTTTTAAGCACGTTATCGATTCTGTGCAGCTGTATTTCACCTATGGCTTCACGAATATTGTCCTTTAAAGCGTCAATTGTCTCTGGCTTGTCGGCGTAACACTTATCTTTGACGGCACCCCACAAATAATAGTCCAACGGTGTCAAATCGCAGCTCCGAGGTGGCTTAACGACATCAGCTCTGTGGCTGATAATGTGATCTTCAAAAACAGGGCGCAAAACATCGAGTGTAGCTTTGGCTGTGTGGCACCTAACGCCGTCCTGTTGAAACCAAATGTTGCCAATATCCTCCTCTTCAATTTTTGTGAACAAAAATTCGTTCAACATGGCCCGATAACGATCGCCATCGACTGTAACGGCCACTCCTTGCTCATTTTCGAAGAAAAATGGCCCAATTATGACTCTGGACCAAAATCCGCACCAAACAGTGGCTCGTTTTGGGTGCACCGGCTTTTCAATGTATGTGTGCGGGTTTTCTGTGTGCCCCAAAAGCGACAATTTTGCTTGTTTACATACTCGCCAAGATCAAAATGAGCTTCATCTGAAAAGATGGTTTTTTTTGGCAAAATCGGCATCTTCTGTAAGTCGATCGCAAGCCCACTTAGCGAAGCGAAAATGGATGGTCAGTTGGCTTCAACTCCTGAACCAATTGGACTTTGTATGGCGACATACCAAGCTCTTTATGCAAAATTCGTCTCAATGATGTCTCCGAAATGTTCAATTGTTGAGAACGACGGTGAATTGATGCTGATGGCGCTTCACGCACACTTTCTGCCGCAGCAGCAATATTCTCGGGTGTACGCACTGTTTTTGGCTTTTCACGCTTTGGTTTATCGATGAGGATGCCAGTTTCTTTCACTTTTTTCACAAGATAACGAACATATGGGGCTGACGGTGCTTCTCTTCTTCCAAATGCCGTACGCAGTTTTCGCACACATTCTGCAACATTACCATGATTTTCAAAGTAATGTCGCAATATTTCCCAGCGTTGTTCAAGCGTATACACAACCATATTCGTTCAGCGGAAGGATAAAACTAATTATCTGTCAAATCAGCAATGAGCTAAGTGTTACCATTCACGAAATAAGCACTACTTGAAAAAAAAAAAAACGTTAGATGGCGGACCCTTTATATACAGATGGTACGGAACCCTTCGTGCGCGAGTCCGACTCGCACTCGGCCGGTTTTCTTAACCTAACTTCCCACTGGAAACCGACCAGAATGGCGGTTGTGCCGCGGGCTAACAATCCGCCATAAAAGTTATGAATGAGCAAGATGCCTCGGATACACGGACGGATACTCGACGACGACAACGCACGAAAAAGGAACACGATTTGCGAGTATGCTCCTGGAATGTCAGAACCCTGTACACTCCCGGAGCTGCTCATAAACTAGAAGGAATCCTCACGCAGTACAAGGCGGATGTTACTGCGGTCCAGGAAATACGCTGGATAGGAAACGGTATGATTAGGAAGAAAAATTGCGACATTTATTACAGCTTTCACAAAAGGTTGCACTTACTGGGATGCGGATTTGTCGTGGGAAAGCGGTTAAGGTCGAAGGTCATCGACTTTAAACCTATAAGTGATCGCCTGGCTGTGATCCGCATCAGAGGAAGATTTTATAACATCAGCCTTATATGTGCACACGCCCCCACCGACGAGGCTGAAGACCCTATCAAGGGGGACTTCTATGACCTCCTGGACAACGCCTACGGAGCTTGCCCGGAGTACGATGTAAGAATCGTACTCGGGGACTTCAACGCCAAAATCGGTAAGGAAAACACCCTTGGCGGAGTGATCGGAAAGCACAGCCTCCACGATACAACAACAGATAACGGCTTCCGACTCGCTGACTTTGCGACAGCTCGTAATGCGGTGATAAGTAGCACAAGATTCCCTCGCAAGCGAAACCACACAGCAACCTGGCGATCTCCGGACGGTCGAACCGCCAACCAAATCGACCATGTGCTCATTGACGTAAGGCACGCGTCAAACATCCTGGATGTGCGAACATTCAGAAGGGCGAATGTCGACTCTGACCACTTCCTTCTAGCAGCAAGATTCAGAGCTCGACTGTCCAATGTCAGAAAGCTGCACCTGCCCATCAGGAGGAGGTTCGACATTGGGCGCCTGAGCACACCGGAGGTTGCCAGAGTCTACAGGGAGCAGCTGAGCGAAAGACTCTACGGTATGCCTACGTCGAACACAAATGCCAATAATATGTGGCTGCATTGCCGCTCAGCCATTCAGGAAGTAGCCGAAACCACCTTAGGATACCTTCCACCCCCTTGCAGGAGGCTTCAAAAAGGGCACCCTGGCTCTTTGAAACTGCGAGGATAATCTTGTCACCGACCCGCAGGGAATAGTGGATGTATTTAAGCAGCACTTCCAGCAGCTGCTTAACGAGCATGAACAAGAGAGAGTGGTAGGGACCGAGGAAATCCCAACTCCGGCCACTGAAGTAGTCCTCCCACCCAGCATCAAAGAAGTCGGCACAGCAATTCAGAAGCTGAAGAACAACAAGGCCGCAGGCTCAGATGGCTTGCTTTTCAAGGCTGGCGACAATGTTCTGGCAGGGAGCATGCACCAGATCATCTGCAGAATTTGGGAAGATGAGAGCATGCCCGACGACTGGAATACCAGCTCTATTTGCCCCATCCACAAAAAAAGCGATCCTACCTCTTGCAAGAACTATAGAGGTATATCCCTGCTCAATGCCGCATACAAGATCCTGTCCAGCGTATTGTGTGAACGTCTAAAACCGTTTTGCACCGCACTAATCGGCAGCTACCAGTGCGGCTTCCGGCCCGGCAAATCAACTATAGACCAAATGTTCACACTTGGACAAATCCTGGAAAAGACCAACGAGTTTCGAACCGATACACACCATCTTTTCATCGATTTCAAAGCCGCATACGACAGCATTCATCGTGAAGAACTGTTTGGGGCGATGGCCGAATTCGGGATCCCGGTAAAACTGATCCAGTTGTGTCGCGCCACGCTAAAAAACACGCGATGCACCGTGCAACTCGGTTCTAGGACCTCGGAACCATTCGAAACATGCACCGGATTTCGGCAAGGAGATGCGCTGTCATGTGACTTCTTGAACCTGGTGCTGGAGCAGATAGTGCGACGGGCAGGCGTCAACAGGGAAGGCACTATCTTTTACAAGTCCATCCAGCTGCTGGGAAACGCGGATGATATCGACATCATCGCCTGTTCTCGCCGTGGCATTGTGGAAGCATTCACGGCGATTGAAGAACAGGCGAAACGAGTTGGTCTTTAGATCAATGAGAACAAAACGAAATACATGCTGTCAAGCAAAAACCAATCCGTCGCTCACCACCTGGGACAAAACATAATTGACAGCTACAATTTCGAGGTAGTTAAGGAGTTTGTCTACCTCGGGGCAAACGTAAATTCCACAAATGACACCACAGTGGAGATCCGGCATAGAATCGCCCTTGGCAACCGCTGCTAGTTCGGCTTGTCCAAACAACTGGGGTCAAAACTCCTCACTCGAAAGACCAAAGTCATGCTTTACAAAACGCTCATTCTGCCAGTCTTGCTGTACGGAGCCGAAAGCTGGACGATAAGCAGGACAGCGGAGCTGATTTTGGGTTCTTTCGAAAGAAAAATTCTGCGCCGGATATTTGGTCCTGTCTGTGAGGAAGGTGAATGGAGAAGAAGACACAACCGCGAACTCTTCGAGCTGTACCAAGATGTGGATGTAGTCCGGAAGGCAAGGATCCGTCGACTACACTGGCTCGGCCACATCGAGCGCATGGACATCAACGCTCCAGCTAAGAGGGTCTTCGACTCCGAGCCTCCTGGTTTGAGAAGAAGAGGAAGACCGAACCTCCGGTATAAAGACCAAGTAATCGCGGATGTAAGACATCTTGGTCTTGACAACTGGAAGCAGCGTGCCCGGGACCGTCAAGGATGGAAGGCAGCTATAGCTCAGGCTCGGATCCTCCATGGATCGCTGGCCTGATAAGTAAGTAAGTTCCCACTGGAAAGTGAAAAAGAAAAACCAAATTCGATAAATTGTAACACCTGACCATTGGTTTTTAATTGTTTTCTTTATTTATTTTAAATAATAGTCTAATACAACGGTTTTGTTTCAATCATTCATTGTTCTCTGTTTACAAAAAGTGTTCTCGTTCGTTCTTCTTTTCTTGTTTTTTTGACTGAACTTTGTTTGATTTAATTTGTTTTTCTCACAACATTGCTTACGCCGAGTACTATTTTTAACATATTCTCTCTAAAATAAATTAATTAGTAATTAAGTAAATTTTATTAAAGCTTGGATGATCGACACGGATGATCACTCGAACTAGAATACAAATTGTTTATATGTACTGTCTGGAGTACAATGGACCAGTGATTGCGTCTGAGTGCAGCGGATAGCAGAAGCCTTCAACAAACATGTACTGATCGCAACATGACTGATCTTAATTAATCAATTTGAATTTATTTTAGGACTTGTGTATCGTAGGTTTGGAGAAACAACAAAAGAAAAGCAACAATATTAGGAATTTAGTGATATAGTTGATTGAAATGAGATTGGAAAAGGGTTTAAGGAAGGAGAGAGAGGAAGACCTCCGCCGAATCGATGACTTATAAAATGTTATTAACATAACATTACTAGATTCCCTAAACTCTAGTGTTATATTCCATTTAAATAAATTAAATATGCGCATTGCGTTAAAGGATAATGTTTTTTGTTTTTCTGTTGATTTGCGGCAATATTGTCAATAACAATACAAATGCACCTTTAGCCTTAAAGTATTTGTTTTGCAACTTCTCATCGTATTTTGCTGGTTGTCGCTGCACATTTCACTGTACACACTTTAGAAACATACACGTTAGAATGTACATTAAATCAATTTGATACAATTTAGGTGGAACTAGGAGCGTGGGACTGGGCGTGAGGGATTGTTGATGTTCGTTTTCGTAAACGAAGACGATTTAACCTTTGACTGCTTTTATCAGAGCGTCAGTGGTGAGTGATTTTGGTCTTTCGATTGGTAGACCAAGAGCACGATCCCATACAAGTTGCGCCAGAACACCGAGCGCACGTGATACACCAAACAGAACGGTGTAGTAATTCATTTCGGTCATACCGTAGTATTGAAGGAGAACACCAGAATGCGCATCTACATTGGGCCATGGGTTCTTGACTTTACCGGTGTCCAATAGGATTGGTGGCACAACCTTGTAGACTTTCGATACCAATTGGAAGAGATCATCGTTGGGCAGATGCTTAAGGGCAAACTCACGTTGACAGGTATAACGTGGATCTGTCTTACGGAGAACAGCATGACCATAACCTGGTACAACCTAGTGTTTGAGTAAAACAAATTTAAAAATCGATTCACGGTAAAGTAATGTTTGTTTTGGTTACCTGTCCAGAACTGAGGGTATTCTTGATAAAGTCCTTCAATTGGTCTTCGGTTGGATTGGTGCCAACTTGCTTTTGTAATTTCTTCAGCCACACAAGCACTTCTTGATTGGCTAAGCCGTGGAGTGGACCAGCCAAACCCAGCATACCAGCGGCAAACGAGAGATATGGATCACTTAATGCTGAGCCAACCAAATGTACAGTGTGAGCAGAAACGTTTCCACCTTCGTGATCACTAAACGGCAAAGGAAAAAATTAAAAAAAAAAACAAAAACACATTTCAGGACAAAATACCTGTGAATGGTCAAGTAAAGGCGCATCAGTTCAGTGAATTCGGGGTTATCATAACCCAACATTTTCACGAAATTGGCCGACCAATCCAATTTGGGATCGATTGTTGTAACGCCCTTGCCACCCTTGTAGGTATTGTTATAAATGGTTGAAGCAATAACTGGCAGTTTAGCAATCAAATCCATGCTGTCCTCATACACGTATTCCCAGTAAGTCGTCTTGCGAGCTCCCTACGACGTAACACACATACACACACAAACAAAATGTCATCATCAATCACAAGCAAATACATACATAGATATGAACTTACTTCTGAATAGGCTTTGGCAAACTTGCTGTCATGATTCAATGCAACAATGGCAGCAGAGAGTTGTGACATTGGATGCAAGGTTGAGGGGAAATTGTTCAACAATGAGACGACATGTTGTGGAAGAGCAGCACGGGCAGCCCATTCAGCAGAAACACTACGTACTTGTGCGTCATTTGGGATCTCACCAGTTACCAGCAACCAGAAGAGACCTTCTGGGAGGGGTTCTTTACCGCCAGGTGCCTTGGGCAAGAGCTTCTGGCATTCGGGAATCGAAAGGCCACGGAAGCGGATGCCTTCGTCGGGATCTAAAAGCGAAGTTTCGTACACTAGGCCCTTGATACCGCGCATTCCACCGTACACCTGTAAGATAGAAAAAACAAAAAAAAAAAAATTTTAAATGCAAAATATCGAGAAGCTTCCTATGAACTATGGGCGCGAATTACACAATTGCTGGACACTTGCCGAAGGTTGTACAGTTGCCGTTGATCATAATGTATTTATATGATGATTAAAACTAAATCCAAAATAGATTCATTCAAAGGTTCCCATGATCCAATGCAATCTCTTCACTGTATCTTCAAGGGAAAAACTTCAGGTGCGGTTGCCATCTCCAAATATGTATAACCATTGCAGCCACTCTCTCTTTATTTTATTTTATTTTTAATCATTACATGACAAAAGCCGAAGCCAATAAACTTGTCTGTGTACGTAAAGAAGATGCATCTTCGGATCTCGCTACACACCGTACCATAAGTTATTTAATAGCTGGCAACCGTCCACGATTGTATTCATACAGATGTCTGATGCTCGATGCCCTGTTGCACGATGGAACATCATGAACGGAGTAATGTTCAACGAATGCAACAACAGACAAAAAAGAAACAAATCAGCCGCTGCAAAAGGTCATTGCGATTGAATAAAGAAAGATTTTAATTAAATTACGGAGACAATCTAATCAATGTATAAATCACATTGTATCTCTTACACTTTCTTCCCAACCAATTGATTCGTATATACATATACGAGTAATCCATACGTAAAGCATTCTGTAAAATTCGTCATCAAAGATTTGTTTCCATTTCCACATCGAATGTAGGACGTGGATCGATTGTTCGCTGTCTACTGTAGTCGGGTTTCATCAGACTATCGACCTTGACGGCAATGTCAATGCCGGTCAGTTACACTTTCTACCAAGGGCGTCTGTTTTCAGGTACAATCTAATGCTTAGTACTTAGGACTACTCTCCTTGATCAGATAAATCATGACTTTTGATCCTTAATACTAATTCTAATTCTTTTTCAAGATATTCATTCCCGACTAACATGCGAGCTCAGTCGAGAGTTAGAAACTAAAAAAGCGACGACAGCTATTCTAAGTTTCACTCTAAGCCTACCTTAAAACTCCATCACGTCATTGCCCAAAACGGAACGGATCTATGTTGACGACCCTATAAGAAAACAAAAAACAAACAAGGACCTTCGGTTCTGTATGTGGAATGTTAGGTCCCTAAACAGACCACGTGCGGCCGAACAACTTGCGGACGCCCTAGACCGCTATAAAGCGGACATAACCGCCATCCAGGAAATGCGATGGAATGGACCGGGTAAAAAGCGGATGAAAAACTGCGACATTTACTACGGTGACTGTTATATGGAGAGAGGACAGAGACTATTTGGATGCGGATGTGTTGTTAGAGGTGGACTAAGACATAAAGTCCTAAGTTTCCAGTATGTGAGTGAACGCCTCATAACGATCCGCATCAAGGCAAATTTCTGTAACATCAGCCTCATATGCGTCCATGCCCCCACGGAAGACAAGGATGACTCAATCAAAGATGATTTCTTTGATCTCCTAGACAGAACATATACCAAATGCCCCAGCTATGATACCAAAATCATACTAGGAGATTTTAACGCTAAGCTGGGTAAAGAAAGCATCTTTGAGCGGGTCATCGGCCAACACAGCCTACATGACACCACATCCGATAACGGACATAGGCTGATCGACCTTGCCACGGGGCGAAATCTTCTTGTAGCCAGCACACGATTTTCCCACCTCGATATACACAAAGGCAACTGGCGGTCGCCAGATCAATCAGTCACCAACCAGATTGACCACATCGCGATTGCCGTCAGGCACTCCTCCACTATTCTTGATGTTCGCACTTTCCGAGGAACGAACATCGATTAGGACCACTATCTTGTAGTAGCCAAGATACGTCAGCGCATAACACGAACACCGCGGAGTAGAGTTAGAACACCAAGCTATGACGTCGGAAAGCTACTATCGCCGGAGATCGCCAGTGCTTTTGCCAACCGCGTCTCCCTTAAGCTCTCCGATACACCTCAATCCTCCACTTAGTCAGTAGAGCAACAATGGAGCCTGTGCAAACAAGCCCTGAAGAGCACAGCAACGGAAGTGCTGAGCCTTAAAGCTCCACCACGACGAAACACCTGGTTCGATGACGAGTGTAGAAGGATTCATGCGGAAAAGCAGGAGGCATACAAAGCCTCACTACACAAAAAAACAAGAGCGGCTCGTGAGCTCTACGAGCTTAAGAGAAGGGAGGAACATAAGCTTCTCAAGAGAAAAAAGAAAGAGCACGAGAAGCGGGCGATTGAAAACTTGGAGAGGTGCTATTGCAGGCACGACGTTCGAAGATTTTATCAGCGGATAAAACGAATGTCTCAAGGCTATAAAGCCCGAACGGAGGCCTGTAAGGATGAGAACGGACACCTAGTAGTAGAATCGCAGTCGATGTTGAGAATTTGGAAAAACCACTTCTGCAGACTGTATAACGGCGATGACAGCCAACATACCGCCGTCAGGCAGAATGATCCATTTTTTAACGACGAAGATCGCAGAGAATTCCGTCTCCCTGACCTCGACGAAGTTGAGATTGCCATGTCGAAACTCAAGTCGAATAAGGCTGCTGGCGCAAATGGACTGTCTGCTGAGCTCTTCAAAGCGGCTTGCGGTGAGCTGGTTAGGAGCATGCACCGGCTCATCTATAAGATATGGTCAGAGGAATGCATGCCCGAGGAATGGAGTCTCAGCATTGTTTGCCCGATCCACAAAAAAGGAGATCCCTTGGACTGCGCCAACTATAGAGGAATAAGTCTCCTTAATGTCGCATACAAGATCTTCGCTGCCGTTTTGTGTAAACGCCTGAAGCCATTCGTAAACAAGCTGATAGGTCCTTATCAGTGTGGCTTCAGGCCAGGGAAGTCCACCATCGATCAAATATTCACACTACGGCAGATCCTGGAGAAAACCAATGAATTTCAAGTCGATACACACCATCTATTCGTCGACTTCAAGGCCGCATACGACAGCGTAATTAGAGACGAACTATATAATGCCATGTTTACTTTTGACATCCCTGCTAAGCTCATCAGACTATGCAGGATGACCCTGGAAAATGCTCGCTGCTCCATCCGAATCGGTGCAGAACTGACCGATAGTTTCGAAGTCAAGAAAGGATTTAGACAGGGCGATGCGTTGTCGTGTGATTTTTTTAACATCATATTAGAAATGATTGTGCAAAAAGCACAGGCCAATACAAGAGGCACAATCTATTTCAAATCCTCGTAACTCCTTGCATACGCCGACGACATTGACATAATAGGTAGATCGCAGCGAGATGTCAATGAGGCGTTTGCGAGTATTGAGAGGGAGGCGGCAAAAATTGGTTTGGCAGTTAATGAAGGCAAGACTAAATATCTGCTGTCATCGAAAAAGGACATTTACCACCGACGTCTTGGACAGAACGTGCATATTGGCAGATATAAGTTCGAGGTAGTTAAGGACTTCATATACCTCGGCTCCGTGGTGACTTGGAACAACGACACCAGTTTCGAAATCAAGCGCAGAATTACTCTTGCCAACCGCTGCTTCTTTGGGCTCAAGAGGCAACTGAGAAGTAGAGCCCTCTCTCGTACGACCAAGTTGACCTTATATAAGACCTTAATTATCCCGGTCCTGTTATACGGCGCAGAAACATGGACTTTATCTAAAGCGGATGAGGAAATCCTTGGTCGTTTCGAGAGAAAGATTCTGCGTTCGATTTTCGGTCCCATAAACACAGAGGAGGGTTGGAGGAGAAGATTCAATCACGAACTGTACGGGTTGTACAGCGACATGAATCTGGTCAGGCGTCTACGGATCCAACGCCTAAGATGGCTAGGCCATATAGAGCGAATGGACACCACATCTCCAGCCCGTAGAGTCTTTGAATCCAACCCCGAGGGACGAAGAAATAGAGGACGGCCGCACCTGAGGTGGCGCGCACAGGTGGAAGGGGACCTCAACCAACTTGGCGTGCGGCATTGGAAAACACTAGCGAAAGATCGTGCTAGGTGGAGAGGCATGTTGGTTGAGGCCCAGGTTCACCCCGAACTGTAGCGCCCGTTAAGAAGAAGAAGAAGACAACTTAGTAAATGAGCTGACAGGAACTCTCAACAGAGCACTATCCGAATATTGCGCGATCAGCATCCCCAAACCCCGCTGGTGGAGTAAAGAGATAGCAGAAGGCTCTTTAATAAAGCAAAACTTACTTGCTTGCAAGAGAACTGGGACTCCTGTAAGGAAGCACTTAAATCTTTCAAAGCAGTGACCAGAAAGGATACTGCGAGGATATCAAGGCGGCCTCCGAAGTCTTAAGATTAAGGAAGATTCTGGCTACGGCCGCTTACAATCCAAGTCACCTAATGCGGAATGACGGTTCCTCGAAGACCTCCTGTACGGAAGTCCCGGAACTCCTTCTGAACACACACTTTCCAGTTATAGATTAGATTATATTGAAAAAAAAAAACAAAAAAAAAACATCTCTACTTAGCATGAGCTTGGGTCTTTCTCATTTGGGTAAGGATGTTGGAAAGTTCTTCACGCTTCCTCTTGGCACGAATGTGTCTTCCCAATCGTCGCTTCCTTTTCTCGTAAGGAACGTGACCCACAACCTCGCGAACTAAATCCCTCATGAATCTGGTGTGACGGGTTTGAATGTTCTTGATGCGGGAGCCGCGTAAACCCTTAACTTTTTTGTCACCGGTGTATTTAACATTTCTTATTTTGCTTGTTTTGTGTCACCGGTTGAGACCAATTGTGGGCTCGTACAGCCATGGTGCTGCTGACGTCAAACTACGGAAAGTTTGTAGTGCCTCGGCTACGACACTTCCTCAAGAAATCCAACCGAGAGCATCCTCCTATGAGCGAATTCAAGACCTGGCCACAAATAGTATTGACCTTTGCTTTGAGCCTTACAAGTCTCCAGGACCGGATGGGATTATACTAGCAGAGTTCTAGCAGGTAGCAGATATCATTCTTCCCTGGTTTATATAAGAGTTTCCTCTCCTCATCCTACATCCCCAGCAAGTGGAAGGTAACCAAAGTCATCTTCATACCCAAGGCAGGCAAAAGCTCCACACGTGTGCAAAGGACTTAAGGCCTATTAGCCTTACTCCTTTTCTTCTAAAAACTCTGAGAGATGATTATAGATGCACACAATCGACACAGCTACAGCTTAGGAAGACTGTCGGAAAACCAACTTGCCTACAACAAAAGCGAAGCGGTGGAAATAGCACTCCACTCACTACTTAGTATCATAGAGAGGTCATTGGAATAGTAGGAATATATCCTAGTGGCCTTTCTCGATATTGAGGGCGCCTTGAACAATGTTGAACCATGGGCCGTCAACAAAACGCTGATCTGGGTGGAACAGGATCCGTGATAGAACTGGTACGACGACTGCTAACACCAAGAGTCGACAAAGCCAAATTGGCTGGTACCGTTTCAACTAGAATGGTCAGCAGAGGCACACCATAGGGTGTAAGGGTATACTACGACCGCTTATGAAGACGATATTGCTATAGCCGTCTCAGGAAAGTTTCCCAACTCTTAAGTGACCTAATGCAAGGAGACTTACAAACAGTAGTAAACTGGACGAAGAACTGCGGAGAGGGGTCTCCAACCCAGCATTATGTACTGGCTCTATACAGCAGTCATAAGACCTATCCTTCTTTACGACATCGTAGTTTTGTAGACTGCTCTGGACAAGGCAGCCTATCGAAACCTTCTGGAGAAAGTGCACTGGATCTCTTCAGTAAACAAGTTGCTGCTTTCGCGGCTCTACGGATCAGGGGCATAAGAAAACGGCCCACGTTACACAACGGCCATACTAGCACTTCGAAGTACTCATGGACACGGACTACACCATCCCGCAAAACATGTTCACTAAGAACTTCAATGTTATCTTTCCATCCCGGGAGGAATGGGCTAAAGAAAAAGTCAAACCGAAGGACTCGATATCCCTCTATACCGATGGCTGCAAGATGGAGACGGGTGTAGGTAGTGGAGTCTACTCCAAGGAGCTTAACCTCAGCCTATCATTTAGACTCCCAAACCACTGCAGTGTGTACCAAGCGGAAATAACGGCGATAACAGAGGGCTTCACATGGCTTAGGACCAATGTAATATCCGTTAAGGATATTATCATTTGCACGGATAGCGAATCTGCAATAAAATCCCTAACAGTGGAAACCCACAAATCAAGGACATCCCTTAACTGCCACCTATATCTAGACGGGATGGCTGAACAGTTCAATATAAACCTACTGTGGGTTCCCGAGCATAGGTATATTCCTGTACGGCCGATGAAATCGCAAGGTCTTCCAACCCTCGATAATTTAAAAACACCACTAAGCTCGGTAAAGCACATGATGAAACTTCGAATCATAGAGGCTACCAACCTTCCATGGGACGAAAGTAACCTCGACGCCCTGGACCGCTGTAAAGTGGACATAACCGCCATAACCGTCGAAAAACTGCGACATCTACTACGGTGACTTCTATAGGGAGAGAGGACAGAGACTATTTGGATGCGGATTTGTTGTTAGAGGTGGACTAAGGCATAAAGTCCTTAGATTCCAGTATGTGAGTGAACGCCTTATAACGATCCGCATCAGGCCAACATTTTGTAACATGAGCTGTGTCCATGCCCCCACGGAAGGCAAGGATGACTCCATCAAAGATGATTTCTATGATCTCTTAGACAGAACATACTCCAAATGCCCCACCTATGATATCAAAGTCATACTAGGAGATTTTAACGCTAAGCTGGGTAAAGAAAACATCTTTGAACGAGTCATCGGCAAACACAGCCTACATGACACCACATCCGATAACGGACACAGGTTGATCGACTTTGCCACGGGGAGAAATTTTCTTTTAGCTAGCACACGGCACCTCGATATACACAAAGGCACCTGACGGTCTTTTGATCAATCGACCACCAACCAGATTAATCACATCGCGATCGACGTCAGACACTCCTCCACTATTCTTGACGTTCATACTTATCGAGGAGCGAACATCGACTCAGAACATCATCTTGTAGCAGCCAAGATACGTCAACGGATAACACGAACACCGCGGAGTAGAGTTAGAACACCAAGCTATGACGTCGGAAAGCGAATATCGCCAGAAACCGCTCGTGCTTGTACCGATCGCGTCTCCCTTAAGCTCTCCAATACACCTCAACCCTCCACGCTATCAATAGAACAGCAGTGGAACCTTTGCAAACATGACCTGAAAAGCACAGCAGCGGAAGTGTTGGGCCTTAAAGCTCCACCACGACGAAACACCTGGTGCGATGACGAGTGTAGAAGGATACATACAGAAAAGCAGAAGGCATACAAAGCCTCACTACACAAAAAAAACAAGAGCGGCTCTTGAGCTCTACGAGCTTAAGAGAAGGGAGGAACATAAGCTTCTCAAAGAAGGAGCACGAGAAGCGTACGATTGAAAACTTGGAGAGATGCTACTGCAGGCACGACATTCGAAGATTCTATCAACAGATAAAACGAATGTCTCAATGCTATAAAGCCCGAACGGAGGCCTGTAAGGATGGGAACGGACGCCTAGAAGTAGAATCGCAGTCGATGTTGAGAAAAACCACTTCTGCAGACTGTATAACGGCGGTGATAGTCAACATACCGCCGTCAGGCAGAATGACCCATTTCTCAATGACGAAGATCGCAGAGAATTCCGTCCCTCTGACCTCGACGAAGTTGAGATTGCCATGTCGAAACTCAAGTCGAATAAAGCTGCTGGCGCAGATGGATTGCCTGATGCTAACACTTTCATTGGGCCACCCGTTACGTTGTCGCTCACTAATTATAGCCGAAGAACAGGATCGTAAAGGAGTAAAGGATTGAACGAATGGATTAGATTAGAAGTAACCAACAAGATGTCGTTTATAAAGATGAGAAAGAGTATCATAGACAAAATGGAGCCCTGGGGAACACCAGCATTTAAAAAGTCAATCTCGGACTCCACCTCGGTCTATAACAACTTGAACTGAACGATTCGAAATCGATTGCTAATCAATTGAAGAAGAGACTCATCGATCATAAAAGCATGCATTTTCGACAAATGGTCTTCTGCCAAACCCTGTCAGATATTCAGGACAATTATTTTGCTTTCACCTGATTGGTGAAGCGTGAGGCGTGCGTTTCTACTAAAATATGACATCAAATCAGTAGTGGATCTATTGCTATTGCTACGCGATTCAAGATATTTCAATAGCTGATGGTTTGTTTCTATGATCTATGATCAGATTGCCATTGACAGTCGTCGCGCGCGGTCACGGAAGGAGAATAGGAAAGAACAAAACAAAAACGGGAAAAAAAAAATAAAACAAAAAAAAACCAAATACCGTAGTGCAGTGTAGTGCGGGCAAAAAAAAAATCGAGAAAGTGCCGTAACCGAACACCTGGTCGGCAGCAGCGCTGGGCCGTACTCCTACCTGTCCCCCTTCCCCTCTCGTGACAGTGGTTGCACTCAACACACTCACTGATTGAGTGTTAACGCAACCGACGCGTAGCGGGTCGCGTGTGTTGTTCTTTGCTGGTGGAGCAAATTTTACTGTCGTAAGGGCATAACACCTACGATAGTTTGTTTTTGCAAATCCGGCGATAGAACTTCACTTACGCGCTGGGATAAAGAATGAGATACCAAACTTTCGTACGTCTGCCCGTTGATCCCCGCAGGGGTTGGTTGTTGCTTTTGTAATTAAAGCGTCCCCTAGACGCCTAATAATATTGTGCAATATTTGATATTGCACAATATTATCGTTCGTCTGTAGATAATATTGCAAGATTGTGCGATATATTGCGGAAAATCAAAACGCTTTCGACTTTTAATACAAATATGAGCGGTCAACTAAATTATTGGGAAAAATATCGAACCGTCTGGGGCAGCAAGCCAATGAAATTGTGCAATATTTTGCACAACAATATTGAGCGTCTAGAGGCCGCTTTAAAAACGACGCTTTTGACTTAAGAGTCAAGACGTCGGAACAAGGCAGACTGACATAGTCAAGACGCCGTCAAACACAACGCGTTTGTAGGGGCTAGTTGTCAAAATGCCTGTCAAAGCCAAAAGATTGGTATCTCATTCTTTATCCCTGCTTACGCGTCTCCGCTTTAACGGTTTTGTATCTATACATGTTTTGTAGTTTGCATTGATGAGGGATTTCTGTGTGCAATTCTGCAATATTCGTGGGTTACGGAAGAATTTTTTTGCCACGTATACCCATCTCTCTCGCCACAAACCGGCTGTTTTGGCACTTTGTGAAACACAGGTCGATGAAAAGTCTGATCCTTCGGATTTCAGTCTTCCTGGATATAGCTTAGTGCCATTATTCGTTTCTCGCCGTGGTCTCGCCATCTATGTCCGTAGTGATATTGCTTACCAGTTACTTCCACAGTATAGCCAAACATCCACCCCGGAATTTAATTACATATGGCTTAAATTCATATTCGGTAAGCACTCCATCCACTACTGTTTTCTTTATAGAAGCCCCAATCTAAACAGGAATGCAACATTTGATGCATTCGACGCACTGTCAGATTCCATCCACAGAATTGTTTCCCTGTTCCCTCGCACTGAAATCGTTTTAGCGGGCGATTTCAATGTACACAATTCTCAGTGGCTTCGACATTCGACAACACCCGAAGGAAGGTATGTTGAAATTTTTGCTGAGTTAAATCAACTAACTCAACTTGTGAATGAGACATCACGTATCCCCGATGTTGCTGGTCAACACACTGGACTTGTTTCTTACCTCTCAGCTTGGCAAATACACGATCGATGTATTGGAAACCCTAGGCTCGTCTGACCACAGCATGATATCAGCAAAATTCTCGAACTCCCACCATCCAGTTAAAGAAAAAGCTCCTAAGAGAACACTATGGCTATACGAGAAAGCCAACTGGTGCGGCCTTAACAACTTCTTTCGGATCTTTAACTGGTCGTTGTGCTTCCTCGACAACGACGTGGACGCCGCAACTGATATTATCGTAAACATTATCCGAATTGGCATGGCAAATTTTATTCCCAGCAGGATTAAAAGCACCAGGCCTAAGGATAATACGTGGTTTGACTCGAGCTGAAAAGAGGCTATTAGGCTCAGGGAGCTAAGTTTTCGGGCCTACAAGGCAAACAGTTCTGAGGAAAACCGAAAAAAGTTCATACGAGCCAGAAATGACTGCAACACCCACATTCGACGGATTAAATTCCAATCCGACCAGAAATTAAGGCGTAAAATCCTTCAATGTCCCAAAGGTAGCAAAAGTTTCTGATCGTTTGTAAAAAACGTAAAAAACTCAACTAAGTCGTCTATACCGACGCTCATCCACAATGACATTCCAGCTGTCCCCCCTTAGACAAAGCTAACCTACTTGTTGCACATTTCGCAACCAGTTCTCAGCTGCCAGCCTGTACTTTGTCTCCGCCTGTACTGGAGTGCGTAAATTCCACCATGGGACCAATCCACTTCCGCACTCGTACAGTCGCAAGGGTTCTTAAAGATCTCGACATACTCAATTCCGCTGGTCCAGATGGTATTACCCCAATAGTTCTGAAGGTGTTTTTCTACGCTGGCAAAACCACTGCGTAAGCATTTTCACCTTTCCTACACCTCTGGGCTCTTTCCGAGTAGGTGGAAAACAGCATTTGTCCAGCCTATACCCAAAAAAGGCGAATCATCTTCTCCCTCCAACCACCGACCCATTGCACTAACGTCCCTTCTTTCCAAGGTCATGGAAACGCTGATTAGCCGTCAGCTTATGAAATATCTTGAATCACGGAAACTCCTCAATGACCGCCAACACGGTTTCCGCAGCAACAGATCCACTCGTGATATGATGGCATATCTCGCTGAAAAGTGGAATCACTCGCTTCACCAAGCAGGTGAAAGCAAAATTGTTGCACTGGATATTTCGAAAGCATTTGACAGGGTTTGGCATGAAGCCCTTTTGTCGAAAATGCGTGCTTTTGGGATCGATGAGTCTCTCTTTCAATGGATTAGAAGCTACCTTTCGAATCGTTCAATTCAAGTTGTTTTGGACGGATTCAAGTCTGATACTCACTTTGTAAATGCCGGTGTTCCTCAGGGCTCCGTTTTGTCTCCGACACTCTTTCTTATTTTTATAAATGATCTCTTGTCTGTTACTTCTAATCCAATTCACTCCTTCGCTGACGACAGTACCCTCAGCTTCTCATACTCGTTCACCAGTTTACGACTCTGCACTTCGGTTGTAGATAATGAGCGGCAGCGTATGTTAAGCTCATTAAATTCCGATATCGACAGCATCATCCAATGGGGTAAAAACAATAGAGTGGAATTTAATGCTTCCAAAACACAATGCTGTCTCTTGTCGTTAAAGCGTATAAATAACCCGCAGCCATTATCCATGAATGGCACTTGCATCTCAGAAACTGAAAAGCTTTCCATCCTGGGTATGAGTGTTGCTCACAATCTTAATTGGAGCGACCATATATTCAGTGTCGCCAAGAATGCTGCGAAATGCCTAGGCTTCTTATACAGATGCAAGAAATATTTCTCACCCTTAGATCTGGCTACAATCTATAAGGCGTTCATTCGCCCCAAATTAGAGTTTAACGCTCATGTCTGGTCCGGTGCTTCCAAGACCTCACTGCACCTACTAGACAGAATACAAAAACGAGCCATAAAACTGATAGGTGACTCCAGCATTACCAAAACATTAGACTCGCTGGAACACCGCAGGAATGTCACCTGCCTCTCCCTGTTTTATCGTTACTACCACCAAAAATGCTCTGATGAAATAGCCAGTTGCATTCCGTCCCTTCAACATTTCTCCCGCAATACACGTCTCTCTAGGAATGCTCACCAATATACTCTGAAGCCCGCTTTCGGACGTACTGTCAAATATAGAGAATCTTTCATTAACCGAACCACACGAATCTGGAACTCCCTGCCGGACTCGGTTTTCCCCCCTCAATGCAACATGCAAGCATTTAAGATCAATGTCCATCGGCATCTCCTCTATTCCTCTTCCTCTCTACCTTCTGCCCGCACTGTGTCACCGACATAATAAAGTTATTAGACCTTGAGTGCGCGCAAATTAAAAAAAAAAATCTAAGAGAGAAGGGACGCTAGTGCAATGAGTCGGAGGAAGATTTGCCTTTTTGTGGGAATGGGCTGGACAAATGTTGTTTTCTACTTACTCGGAAAAAGTTGGAAGGGTGAATATGCCTACGCAGTGGTCAGCGTAGAAGAATACCTACTCAGAACTATTATGGAAATGCCATCTAGACCAGCGGATTCGTGTATGTCGAGATCTTTGAGAGCCCAGCTTCGAAAGTATGTAGATACGTCCCATGGCGAGATTGACGCGCTCTATACCGGCGGAGATAAAAGTGCAAGCTGGAAGCTGCGAAATGGGTAGCAAGAAGGTTCATTTTGTCTGAGGGGTTGACAGCTGGAATGTTGTTGTAGATGAGTGTTGGTATAGACGACCAGGACGAGTTTTCTTCTATTTTTTCTTGACATTTCTTTACGAAGTTAAGCACTTTACTTTGCTTCCGGTATACACTACTTTCACTTACGATCACGAATCTAATAGCGTGTTGATATTGAATACGAGGTCTGCATTGGTTCCATGTGTATTTATAAGTCTAACTTCTTTCGTAACAAGTCATTTAGAAACAAACTTCATTTTTCTATTTAATATTACTACTACTCTATTTATCTATATCGCTGATGCAAGACAGTGCTCTACTCCTAGGCGCGTTGGAGGCACGAACATGGTATCTATCTATAAATCTGATCGGAAAACAGAAAACAACAATACAGAAGAAAGCTAGCGAATAAAAATAAACTCTCGAGCGATCAATGGTCACTTTGTGGGAAAGTACACATAACCATCTATGTAGTTGAAAATGCATAACAAATAGGGCAACTTGTAGGGAATCATTATAGCACAAGTACACATGATTGTCATGCTTAACGGCAATGGAAACTAACTAGCTCATTGACACCATCGTTTTAGATAAATTCAAATCAAATATTTGTCCATAGCGTCCTCGACCCATGTTGATTAATCGTATCAATGAAACTGGTTTTCGCAACTTACCATATCAACGGTGATTTCACCGATCTTGTCCTTTCCATGCTTTTTACGGAACTCCTTGACACGCTCTTGTTCGACTGGAATCTTCTTCTCAAGTACGGCACGTAGATCGGAGCCCGAAGTGAAAAGACGCACATAAGGCGCGAATAATGAATTCAATTTCTGAAAGATAAAAACAAAAATACAAATTAGTCTTGATTGACACGCGTGTTAGCCCACGCACTTAGTTACAGTCACGCATTTGAGAAGGTAATCCATGCTCTGACAACGCTATCTGTCTATCAGTCACAGATAAGCGCTCTTCACTGTTATCACTTCATCGAATGATGTCAACTGAATGCAAACAATCACTCGTGAAATATTTTATTGAAATTTCATCTATAGAACATGTCACGTCCTCATACTCATTCGTCGCAAACGTTAGTTTGTTTTACTAACCGAATAAATTCAAATATTTTATTAGATAATAAGCAACCACTTGATTCCTTTCACACTCATTTCGAGATGCTAGTCTATGAGGTGATTGCTTAATCAGCAGCCCGATTACCTACGATAGACGTTATTCGATGACACTGTCATCCGACACTCTGTTACTAGGCAATATGATAAATTCGTCTGTCTCACTTCGGTCGGGGCATTTAATCTCTATTCTTCCTAAAGATCTCGCGCAACTATTACCATCACTATTGTCTCTTTGATATCTACCGTCTACCGTGGTGAGCTTGCCTGCCGCGAAAGCCTCTCATATATCAACAATTTGCGTTTGAGTCTTGAGTGGAGGAACTGAATTTAAATCTGAAGCACCAAACGACACGAGCTTGATTAGATACTATTCTGGTGCATGACTAGTACGTCGACGTGTTTGCTACCATGCGGAAAATATGACTACAGATGATAAATGTACATCACTGTGTACTGTTGAGTTACTTAATAGAACGATTTGTCTGATTCATGAATTCGGTACTATGATACTGGCGAAAGCCAGATACTACGTCACAGAATCCACAATCTATGCGCTCTACATGCAACCAACAAGGTTGAGCTTAGTATTTAAAAATCGTTGTTTTTGGAAACCGAGTGAGGAAAGTGGCTGGTCTTTGCTCTTCATTCATTATTCGGACACCAGAGGCATGACTCAGATTTCAAAGCTTGCTTCAAGCCAAACGATTATGCTCGGATCAGATCGAGAAGACGGAATGTGACATCACTCATCGCTAGAAGAAAAGAGTGTCGCAAACAGACACGCATATATTGTATATTATGTAGATAGGCTTTGGGAATAGCGCCGCATGTCTACTACTTATGATTAGGTTACTTCATGGAGCAATGTTGATAATTCCTTCCAGTAAAGATGAATGATAGTCTACCAAAGTGTACGTATGTGGTTATGTCAAAGGCAAATACTTGTTTTCTGTATTCGGACCTAGTCGCGTGATGCTCTTGATCATACTACAACCTTAAGGTGAATTATTTTTCTAGTGGCTTTAAATTGAATTCAGATGAAGTATCTAATCACTAAGCACACACTGATGGATTCCTTTTTTTTTTTTTTTTTTCATTATCGCTGAAGTGCCATGTGTCTCATATGTACATCACATTCGTACATGTGAGTTTTGTCGATTAATTAAATTCTGATATCAGCGTACATATGTACATAGGGAACTCCCGTAGATAGCGTCTATTCAAAAATACACGCAGCAGTGTGTAAGGCAAATTCTCTTGAAATCAGGCCACTTGAGGAATGACCACTGTGCAAGGGGACTGGAGACAAAAGACGTGTTCCATTGAGTGCCTCTATGAGTGGCACTGTGGCTCATGTGGGCTCATAAAGATTAGATTATGGGCCTCCAAAACATTTACGTTATTGGAGAATCCCCTCCTAAGGCCGCATGTGTGATCGGTTCCAACATACAACAAGGCACCTAGCAGCCGTTATCGTGGAAGTCCCCACTGACGGAGGAGTAAGGAAGATCGTGTGCGCCTCTGCTCACTTCCCTGACAACGGCCACCAAATTGCACCTATTGAGGTACTGCCAGCAGCGCAAACGACACCTTGTCATCTGATGCGATGCCAATGCGGACCACGTGGAATGGGTCAGCAGCAGTACCAACAAACGAGGTGAGTTACTTCTTGAATATTTACTTAGTTGCCAATAGAGGCAACAAACCTACTCTTATAAGCTCGATTAGAGAAGAGATCTCATTATCTGATCACCAATATATCGGATTCAACATCTGTAGTGAGGTTAGGGAAGCTGAGAAAATTGGACTCTTTTCCAAGCTCAACTGGCCGCTAAAGAAAATATGCTTCTTAAGTCGATTGCATCAATAGACGATATCGAAGAAGCAGCTGCGACTGATTATAGATCTTCTCTAACGAAATACAACCTCGAACTGAGGAAATCCAAGAGAATGTCTTGGAAAAAATACTTCGAGAACATAGACTCGCTACCAACTGCGGTCCGACCCCATAAAGCGCTATCTCAAGAGCACACAAATGGACTCATTTTGACCCTGGAGACCTTGCTTGAGGTGCACTTACTTGGTCCTACTCCCCAGTCGATGCCTTCTGACGATCAGATGAACGTCATAAGTAGCATCGACAGTAGAACGAACAGCCTCTCTGGTAGACTTTTTAGCCCTAATATAATTAAATGGCCAATTGACTCATTTAAACCTTATAAGGCCCAAGGCAAAGACGGTGCCTTTCCTGCTATCCTACAGGAAGGTCTGAATACTATACTATCACCACTAACAGTTCCTTGTAGGTCCCGTTCTAACTTGGGCTTCATCCCTCAAATCTGGAGACAAGTCAACATTGTCTTCGTCCCCAAGATTGGAAAGCCAAGTGAACAACCTTAATCCTATCGCCCTAACAGTCTCAGATCGTTCCTAATAAAAACAATGGAAAAACTGATAGAGCTCCATATTAAAGGTATCCTGGAGAATCAAATACCACTGCGTCCTAATCAGTATAGATATGGCAAAGAGCGATCTACTGAGAATGCGCTACAACACCTAGTGGTACGTGTTGAAAATAGTTTCACACAAGGAGATCGCGATTTGCGCCTTCCTCGATATTGAGGGGACTTTTGACAATACTGGCTATGACTTGATCACCATTGCACTATTCTGCAGAGGTGTAGACCATTCACTGGATTAGGGCGATGCTAAATAGCCTTATTATATCGACAGTATCGGCGGCTAAGGGGTGTCAACAAGGAGGAGTCCTTTCACCACTTCTCTAGTCGATAGTTATCGACGACCTACTCCGCAAGCTAACCTCTCGGCTACGAGATCATCGGAAATGCCCATGACCTAGTAGTTATTGTTACGGGCAGGTGCGAAATTGCTGCCTGTGAGCGCTGGCAGCTTGCGCTTCAGTTTATCTCTGACTGGTGTGGCAGAGAGGGTTCACCGATTAACCCAAATAAGACAATCTGAGTCCCGTTTACAAAGAGGAGAATGTTGAAGCCCTGCTCCATCTTTCTAAATGATACAAACATAGGATTTTCAAAAGAAGTTAAGTTTCTAGGTATTGACCTCGATCGCAGACTTAACTGAAACTCCAACATTAAAAACAAACTTACAAAGGCGACTAAGGCCTTGTGGGCCTGTAGACGCACTTACGGTAAAACCTGGGGACTGAAAGGTAATATACTGGCTATATGCCGCCATAGTAAAACTTTTCATGTCCTATGCGTCCACGGTATGATGGACAAAAGTTGAGCAAAAAACGATACGCGTTAAGCTTCAACACCTCCAGAGATGCCAACCTTCCCCACGCAGCCCAAGAAGCACTGATTGGACTTACTCCACTGCACCTTTTTATTAAAAAAGTTGCAATACGTAGTGCAACCAGAATTCTACGCTCGGGAACAAGCCTGCCATGTAGACCCATGGGTCATATGTCCATCTTGCAACATCTTCCTGAGCTGGATATGATTATCATGGTCTCGGACGCATTACCACTTTTGACAAGAGATTTGAGATATTGATCCGAAACCGCTCAGCTTGGGAAACCAGTGACCCCTTGCTCAACTTCAAAGGCCTTATGTGGTACACTGATGGCTCCAATATGGTCTCTGGCGTTGGCGCCTTCGGACCAAATCGTAAAATCTCGCAGACCCTGGGAATGAATCCTGGCATCTTCCAAGCAGAATTACATGTCATCCTAACATGCATCAATCTAAACTTAGAGACTGGCAGAAGAGGAGTAACCATCAATTTAAACTCTGATGGCCAAGCGGCGCTTAAAGCGCTGACCTCGTATAACACGAACTCAAAATCCATTAAGGAATAAAACGATGCCCTACAATACCTTGCCAAAAGAAATAAGGTCGAACTCTGGTGGGTGCGAGGGCCTAAAGGTATTAAGGGCAATGAAATCGCCGATCAACTCGCCAGGAAAGGTTCCATCGAAAGATACATATGTAGGTCCTGA
Organism: Eumerus sabulonum; assembly: GCA_951905685.1. Lineage (NCBI taxonomy): Eukaryota > Metazoa > Arthropoda > Insecta > Diptera > Syrphidae > Eumerus > Eumerus sabulonum. The sequence goes on from OX645062.1 coordinate 73,987,133, forward strand.
ACCCTTTTGCGCACTTCCAAGTCTGAGATCAACTTCTTCTTAGACAAGTGGGGAAAATAGCAACACGTATCCTTTTGGAACAGCGTTCAAGGACTTCGCCAATCAAAATGATCTATACGGCTCCTAAACAAACACTCTATTAATATTGTATGTATGTATGTTGGCGTTACAGTTCATGAAAGACCAAAGCTGAGCTTCTCTCAATCACCCGTATTGTCTGGACCTACAGTTTATTGCCGGTTCCGAACGAGGAAATTCGAGAGTTTTCTTGACAATTATACTACAGAGGGTTTTTGTTTGGGTCGTATATGTTCGTTCACTACTCTTCAGAGGTGGTTGCCCTAGATAGGAGGAGAGAACCCGACCGAATTTTTACGTTGGTTGTAGTACTCAGTAACTTTCCATGCACTTTTCCATAAAGAGATAGTCTCCCTTAGGAAAGGGAGCAGAAAGCTCTTTAACAAAGCTAAACGTGCCCGCTTGCAAGAGGATTGGGACCTCTACAAGGAGGCACTCAAATCTTTGAAAGCAGCTACCAGGAAGGCCGAAAGACAATCTTGGAGGAACTACTGCGACAATATCAAGGCGGTCTCCGAAGCCTCAAGAATAAGGAAGAATCTTAGCCTCGGCCCCGTACAACCCGAGCCACCTAATGTGAAATGATGGTTCCTGGACGACCTCCAGAACGGAAGCCCTGGAACTTCTTCTAAGCGCAAACTTTCCGGGCAGTAGTGCCTCGGCTATGATACCTCCTCAGGTCATCCAGCCGACGACATCCTCCTTCGAGCGTGCTCCCAACCTGGTCAACAATAACAATGACCTATGGGCTATAAAAAGCTTTGAACCCTACAAGTCCCCAGGACCGGATGGGATTATACCAGCTGAGCTTCAGAAGGTAGCAGATATCATCCTCCCCTGACTTGTGGTCATATACAAGAGTTGCTGTTTATCTTACATCCCCAGCAAGTGGTAGGTAACCAAAGTCATTTTCATACCCAAGGCAGGCAAAAGCTCCCACATGCATGCAAATGACTTGAGGCCTATCAGTCTCACTTCTTTTCTATTGAAAACACTAGAGAAGATTTTAGACGCACACATTCGTTACAGCTGTATCTTAGGAAGGCTGTCGGATAACCAACATGCCTACAACAATGGCAAATCGGTGGAAACAGCACTCCACTCACTGGTCAGCAAAATAGAAAGGTCACTGGACCGTAAGGAATATACTCTAGTTGCCTTTCTCGACATTGAGAGCACATTTAACAATGTTGAACCATGGGCTGTCACTAAAGCGTTGTCTGATCTGGATTTTACGGGACCAGTGATAAAACTGGTACGACAACTGCTAACACAAAGAGTCGTCAAAGCCAACTTCGCTTGTGCCGTCTAAACTAGAATGGTCAGCAGAGGTACACCACAGGATGAAGTACTCTACTCTCTCCTCTGGAACGTGGTAGTTAACGAACTACTGCTGTTGCTTGAACAGGAAGGGTACGCTGTGACCGCCTATGCAGATGACATTGCTATTGCCGCCACAGGAAAATTTCGCAGCACTCTATGCGACCTTATGCAGAGTGCATTACATACAGTAGAGGCCTGGACGCAGTTCTGTGAACTTGGGGTAAACCCTAAGAAGACTTATCTAGTACTGTTTACTAACAAATATAAAATTCCGCCCCTCAACCCACCGAGGCTGGGTGGAACCCAACTAATAATCAAAGAGCAGGCTAAATATCTAGGCCTAGTCCTTGATAGGAGGATGAATTGGAAACCCAACATTCTTGATCGCGTCAAGAAAGTAACTGTTGCCCTCTACAGCTGCAAGAAAGTGGTGGGCAAGAATTGGGGTCTACAACCAAGCATTATGCACTGGCTCTACACAGCCGTCATAAGGCACATCCTCCTGTTTGGCGTTGTAGTTTGGTGGACTCCCAAATAACTGCAGTGTGTATCAGGCAGAAATAACAGCGGAGGCCCTTGCATGGCTCAGGATCAATGTAACATCCGCTAAGGATATTATCGCCAATCTGCGATAAAATCCCTGGCCGCGGTAACCCACAAATCAAAGATATCCCTTAACTGTCGCCTATTTCTAGATGAGATGGCTGAACAGTTCAACATTAAAGTACTGTGGGTTCCCGGGCATAGGGATATTCCAGAAAACTGTGCGGCCGACGAACTCGCAAAGTTCGGGCCAAGCACACTCAGCCTACCTACCCTCGGGTACCTAGAAACACCAATAAGTACGGTAAAGCACATGATAAAACTCCAAACTATAGAGGCGACCAACAACTAATGGAATGAGAGTAATATCGGCTTTATCACTAAACAAATTTGTCCTAAGTTAAACCTAGGACGCACCAGGGACTTAGTGGCAATCAAAAGGGCAATTTTACAGGTCACTGCATCATTGGAAAACACGCCGCCAGACTAGGGCTCCAATGACTTTTGTCGCGGCTGCATGGACGAGGAGGAAGTGGAATCAATACATCACCTCCTCTGCTCATGCCCCGCTTTTACGAATCGCAGGAGGATCTAGCTCGGCGCGCCCTTCTTTGATAATAATCTAAGTGAGCTAGCAGACCAAAAAATAGCTCAACTCCATCGCTTCATCAGAAGCGTTCTCAGGTAGCGGATCAGGGTAATATGATCCATGTAGTATCACAATGGGCCGACTTCGGTCTACTTTTGGCTTATGCCAACCACGTACCTAACCTTTCCATGCACTTATGGTGTCATATAGCACAAGCACACACAGAATATGAATTCAAAGTGACCATATGCCTTTATCAGTATGTTTGATCACATTTCATTCACAACAGCTGTGTTTTTCCGTATAGGAATTGTTTTTTCTTGGCTATGGAACGACTTCGAACTGCAGACCTCCCGCTCGACGGTCGGTGATGTTTACCATTGCACCACGCCTACTCACATCATCTCAATACGGGGGTGGCCGTGGTGCAGTGGTTAACATCATCGACCGCCGAGCGGAAGATTTATGGTTCAAATTCGCTTCATAGCCAAGAAAAAGTAATTCCTATACGGACAAAAGTATGCAACGCAGTTGTGAATGGAAAGTGACCAGACGTACTGATGCAGGCATAACACTCACAGTATATGGTCAACCGAAATTCATCCTCTGCGTATGCAATACTAAAAAGTGCTTGAACGAATTACTACGGACTATAACCAACGCGGAATTTGGTCGGCTCTCGTTCTATCTAGGCCTAGGACAACCACCCCTGAGAGTAGTGAACGAACATCAACGACCCCAACTACTGCGCTCCGTTCAGGTTGTGTGTGTCAACACATCATAAGAGAATATAAAAACTCTTAAACCTGCGCGAGTCTCTAAAAAAAAAAAAATCTCAATAAAAGCCTCTCGTCTAAAACTGAGTGTCGACTCTCTGTCTTGAGGACGAAGTGACTGCAGAGCATATACTGTGTGAGTGTGCTGCTCTCTGCCATCTCAAAAAGCGTATCCTTCTAAGTGAATTTATGACTCCTGAGGGGATCATCTCAGCTCCTACGAGAGACATTCTTAACTTCATTAAGAAAGTGGAGAAGCTCCTCGTCTAATCGGCTAGTAGGCACAATAGATCTACAAAGGTCGTACTGTCTCGTTCTATTAGCCCATAATTAACGTTTGGCATAACTCTTTTATAACTCTAACCAAAAAAAAAAAAAAACAAAGCTGGCCACCATACGTACCACATCACTCAAGCCATGCTCGATTACATGATTGTGATGACAAACAAAGTCCATGCATCTAATCTAACAAAATTGACATATGATCCACATATGACACCAACTGAATGGATAACCCTAGTTGTTAGCGGTCAAGGCCTTCAAGTAGCACGCTTCTTTGACATACGACTGTATGAAAAGTTATCAGCATTAAGTGAGGCGAGTAGGTAAACAGAAAAAAAAATTATTAAAAATAAGAAAAGATATTTCCAACAAATTGCGAAAGAGATCTCGAGTTCAACGCTTCTAGAAGTGGAAATCAAAATTGAAAATGGCGCGTGAGATTAAAAGCTCAGATAACATCATATCAATTGTAAAGATAAAACAAACTGTCACGCGACAATGATTGTGAAATTCCATATACATTCTGTATACATACATACGTACATATACAGATTTAATTAGTACAAATCGAGTGTCAAGAACTTGAAGCTTAGTTAATCGAAGGTCAGATGCAAGGCGAAGTTAAGGCTTTTATGGGCAATAGCAATAACATTTAAGATTTCAAAGAAACTGCGCATTAATTGAATGAAATATCGAATTAGGTATTCCCCTCAATGCTGAAGGACTACTGACAAACTTGATAGATAACCAGCAACCAGTTTAAATACCTAATTGGAGAAACTCCCCTTATCTCCATGCTTGCTCAGAACATGTACTTGAAATGTTCACTAGCCTCCCTGTATATTAAAAAAAAAACCCGATAGCACGAGATCGCACAAAGACACTACACGAATTTCGAGATACAGTGGTGTCCAGATAAATAGCACACCCGTAAGTTCTCATACATTATGTTGTGCCAAAAGTCTAAAAAGGGGTTCAGCATTTAATGTTTTATAACTGATGTGCGTTTATATGTACTTTATTAAAAAACACATAATTCCTTTAAATCAAATCAAAAATTAATAATTTAAAATGGGAAAAAATAAAAAAGTAGTTGTTCATTTAAATAGCAGTCAGCGGAATGCATGTTGGCGTTACAGTCCATGAAGGACCTGAGCCGAGCTTCTCTCAATCACCCATGTTGTGTGTGATTTAATTTTCCCATAGGCTATTAGGCTCAGGGAGCTAAGTTTTCGGGCCTACAAGGCAAACTGTTCTGAGGAAAACCGAAAAAAGTACATACGAGCCAGAAATGACATTCGACCCACATTCGACGGATTAAATTCCAATCCGGCCAAAAATTAAGGCGTAAAATCCTTCAATGTCCCAAAGGTAGCAAGAGTTTCTGGTCATTTGTAAAAAACGTAAAAAAACTCAACTAAGTCGTCTATACCGACGCTCATCCACAATGACATTCCAGCTGTCACCCCCTTAGACAAAGCTAACCTACTTGCTGCCCATTTCGCAACCAGTTCTCAGCTGCCAGCCTGTACTTTGTCTCCGCCTGTACTAGAGTGCGTCAATTCCACCATGGGACTAATCCACTTCCGCACTCGTACAGTCGCAAGGTTTCTTAAAGACCTCGACATACACAAATCCGCTGGTCCAGATGGTACTGCCCCAATAGTTCTGAAGAGGTGTTCTTCTACGCTTGCAAAACCACTGCGTAAGCTTTTTCATCTTACCTACACCTCTGGACTCTTTCCGAGTAGGTGGAAAACAGCATTTGTCCAGCCTATACCCAAAAAAGGAGAATCATCTTCTCCCTCCAACTACCGACCCATTGCACCAACGTCCCTTCCGGTTGGTTTCCGCAGCAACAGATCCACTGGTGATTTGATGGCATATCTCGCTGAAAAGTGGAATCACTCGCTTCACCAAGCAGGTGAAAGCAAAATTGCATTTGACAGGGTTTGGCACGAAGCCCTTTTGTCAAAAATGCGTGCTTTTGGGATCGATGAGTCTCTTTTTCAATGGATTAGGAGCTACCTTTCGAATCGTTCAATTCAAGTTGTTTTGGACGGATTCAAGTCTGATGCTCACTTTGTAAATGCCGGTGTTCCCCAGGGCTCCGTTTTGTCTCCGACACTCTTTCTTATTTTTATAGATGATCTCTTGTCTGTTACTTCTAATCCAATTCACTCCTTCGCTGACGACAGTACCCTCAGCTTCTCATATTCGTTCACCAGTTTACGACCCTGCACTTCGGTTGTAGGTAATGAGCGCCAGCGTATGTTAAGCTCATTAAATTCCGATATCGACAGCATCATCCAATGGGGTAAAAACAATAGAGTGGAATTTAATGCAACCAAAACACGATGCTGTCTCTTGTCGTTAAAGCGTATAACTAACCCGCAGCCATTATCCATGAATGGCACTTGCATCTCAGAAACTGAAAAACTTTCCATCCTGGGTATGAGTGTTGCTCACAATCTTAATTGGAGCGACCATATATTCAGTGTCGCCAAGAATGCTGCGAAATACCTAGGATTCTTATACAGATGCAAGAAATATTTCTCACCCTTAGATCTGGCTACAATCTATAAGGCGTTCATTCGCCCCAAATTAGAGTTTAACGCTCATGTCTGGTCCGGTGCTTCCAAGACCTCACTGCACCTACTAGACAGAATACAAAAACGAGCCATAAAACTGATAGGTGACTCCAGCATTACCAAAAAATTGGAGTCGCTGGAACACCGCAGGAATGTTACCTGCCTCTCCCTGTTTTATCGTTACTACCACCAAAAATGCTCTGATGAAATAGCCAGTTGCATCGCCCCTTCAACATTTCTCTCGCAATACACGTCTCTCTAGGAATGCTCACCAATATAGCCTGAAGCCCGCTTTCGAACGTACTGTCAAATATAGAGAATCTTTCATTAACCGAACCACACGAATCTGGAACTCCCTGCCGGATTCGGTTTTCCCCCCTCAATGCAACATGCAAGCATTTAAGATCAATGTCCATCGGCATCTCCTCTATTCCTCTTCCTCTCTACCTTCTGCCCGCACTGTGTCGCCGACATAATAAGGTTATTAGACCTTGAGTGCGCGCAAATTAAAAAAAAAAAAAAAAATAGGTGGAAGGGACCTACAGTTTATTGCCGGTTCCGAACGGCGAATTTCGAGAAGCTTTTCATGACAATTTTACTACGATCACGTGTCATCGGCGTCAGAGGCCAACACACTACCCACTGCGCCACGGTGCTCTCAGTCAGCGGAATACCTGAAACAATTAATAAATACTCTAAAAAAATGAATGTATGTATAAGTAAATATTTTATTAATATTTTGTAGGATATTCCCTGTTCCTTATCACTCTTGACAACGTTTTTGCAAGCTCTCTACTAAGCGCTTACATTTCTGGGCAGGTATAGCTTCGCAAGAAGCCTTTATGGTTTGCCGAAATTCCTCTAAATTTTTTGAGCTGGAGTCTTCAACAAGGGAGTCAACATCATTCAACAAAGATTCTCGATAGGATTCAGATCGAGACTTTGGGCCGGCCAATCAAGCAGGAAAATTTGTCGTTCCGAAAGCCAATTCTTCACTATCCGCGAAATATGCTTTGGAATATTGTCATGCATAAAAATCCATGATACAGGCATAGAGTCGTCGGTATATGGCTCTATTTGGTTCTCCAGGATTAGCTTATATTGATGTTGATTCATAATGCCATTAATTTTCAATGCCATGCCATGGCATCGCCGCCCCACCATTATGCCCCACCGCCATACTTGACAGTCTTAATGGTGTATCTGGGATGGTACTCTTGGTTCGTTGGCCTTCGCACATAGTCCCAACTTGTTGGACTTATTTTCGCCGCTCCACAAGATATTTTTCCAAAAGGACAAGGGTTTGTTCTTGTGAGCGTTTGCAAAAACAAGTCTTCTCGTTCGGTTTTTTTTTAGGGTTCCGTACCCAAAGATAAAATGGAACCCTATTACTGAGACTTCGCTGCCCGTCCGTCCGTCTGTCACCAGGCTGTATCTCATAAACCGTGATAGTTAGGGAGTTGAAATTTTCACAGATGATGTATTTCTGTTGCCGCTACCACGACAAAACAAACAGAACAGAACAAAATGAATATTTAAGGGGGGCTGCCATACAACAGACATGATTTTCATCCAAAAAATCCCCTTGGTCACATACTGAACTAAGGTTAGTCGACAATATCCCACAACCAGTAGTAAACTTCCCAGTTTTGATCTCGTTTGTGTCTTTGATGAATTAATCCTAGCTGCAAACCTTTTTCCCATTATTGTTATTCACCTTTTCACATCGTTGCTGTCAAGTAAGATAATTGATTTGAATTCAATGGACACTTTGATGATCAACTGTATCTCATCATGAAGATAGTACATACATAGTCCATTTCATATTTATATATACAGATGGTACGGAACCCTTCGTGCGCGAGTCCGACTCGCACTTGGCCGTTTTTTTTTTTTTTTTTTGGAGACAAGAGGTTTTTCGGGCGATTCTTCCATGAAGCTGGAAATTCAATTAACCAGCGACTTAGAGTTACGGCTGATATTTGAACATTGTGTTGGTCAGGTAGTTGTTGCTTTACCTCCCGGGAAGTTAGGAAAAGGTCGCTGCCACTGGTTTTGTAGACAATTCTGTCAGTCACTTCTTTATTTGTTTTTCCTTACGGGAATTTCGAAAGATTGGCTGCACCGTATAACCTTCATTGCATTTTGAACAAGTTTCCTAGAGCACCTTAATGTCCTTGCCACCTCTAAAATAGTATTTCCATCCTGTATCGTGGTACCGACTGTTTGCCTCCTTTCCTCCGTGCAACGCTTTCGTCTGTCCATTTTAAATACTCCTATTTGTGTAAGAAATAAGTGCAATTATGGCTATCCTTAAAAAAGATTCACACTAACCTCATTTAAATCACTAAAAAAAAATTTTTTTTCCGACACCATGATATGTGCTATTTATATTAACACCCAATTTGCAATGATCACCAACTCTAACGATTGCAAAACCAGGAAAACATAACGGGATCTTCTTTGTAGTATGTTTTCATATTCATAACGGTACTACCTTGGGATATTATGGCCTTACTCCTTACACATTTGAATAAGGGTGTGCTATTTATAGGACCACCACTGTAAGTTACGTAATGGTTCAGAGATATCACTCAACCGTACTAATGCAACTACTCGTATACGTACTGTGAAATACACTTTTTCGATACGATAAGTCCCAAGTGGTCTGGAATTTGTATTTGTCTTAATCGGAGGTTCGAGCAGATATACACGTCAGAGTAGACGTTGTGATGAAAAATGAAGAAATCCACAAAAGTACTATATCTATTCTTAAAAATAGATTAATGCGAATGCGGGTGAGGGATACACCTACACATAAGCACGCATCTCGCATTCTGGTTTTTTGCCACTATCGTAAAAGATACACCAACAAGTAAAAACATAATGCGCATCATATGACAATTACACGCGCTGCTATAGGAGATAAACAAATAAAAAGTGAATACCTGGCATGTAGTACGTGGAAAATAACCAAAATCATTTCTCTGTTATCACAGGAAATTTGGACACATTAGATATCTCCCCAAAATGCCGTCAATCGGCAAGAGTATTTAAGAAATTCACACAATTCGGTTGCTAGAGTATTACTACCTCACATGACATGCCAATAGAATTAGGCATACATCCGAGTACGTGCTGGATACTTGTCTTTAGCTCGAGCACGAGCTATTCGAAATGCGTTACGTAACGAGTAACGTCAGCGATGAGCAGCGATTACCTTATAGAGCACACTGGCATTGTAAATGCCAAGGTTGGGCAAATAGTTCGTTACTATGCAGTTTTTTGTTTCTACTTTGAATGGAACACATACTACACGTGAATGTGAATAAGAAAGGAAAATCGAACATAAAATAAAAGTCCAACTTGAGAGTACTTGCCGCCAATTCCGACAACACGTCTTGAGTTCTACCAATGTGCTATTCGTGGAAATTTTGAAATTTGATGAGAGGAGGAATGGGATTCTCAATATTTCTGCTAAATTGTATTCAAATGTTTTTGTTGTACTTACTTACTTAGGTGGCGCTACAGTCCGCGATGAACTTGGGCCTCAACCAACAAGCGTCTCCAGCTGGCACAGTCTTTGGCCAGCTGTTTCCAGCGCCGCACGCCCAGTTGGTTAAGGTCCCCTTCCACCTGCGTGCGCCACCGTAGATGCGGCCGTCCTCTGCCGCACCTTCCATCCGGGTTGGATTCGAATACTCTTCGGATCAGTGCTGTATTTTCCATGCGCTCTACATGGCCTAGCCACCTTAGACGCTGTATCCGTAGACGTCGTACCAGGCCGATGTCGCTGTACAACCCGTACAGTTCTTCGTTAAATCTTCTCCTCCATACACCGTTCGAACGAACGGCACCGTAGATAGTGCGCAGAATTTTTCTCTCGAAACGATCAAGGACATTTTCATCCGCTTTTGTTAAGGTCCAAGCCTCTGCGCCGTACAGGAGGACTGGGATGATCAAGGTCTTATATAGTGTCACCTTGGTTTTCCGAGAGAGGGCTAAACTTCTCAATTGCCTCTTGAGCCCAAAGAAACAGCGGTTGGCAAGAGTGATTCTGCGTTATATCTCAGCGCTGGTGTTGTTGTCGCCGGTTATAAGTGAGCTAAGGTAGACGAATTCATTGACCACTTCAAAGTTATATCCGCCCATGGTGACGTTCTGGCCAATACATACGTCGGTGTTGACCGTCTCTTTTTGATGAACGCAGATATTTGGTTTTACCCTCATCAACATTGAGACCCATCTTAGCCGCTTCTAACTCAACGCTTACAAAGGCCTCATTGACGTCTCGCTGTGTCCGTCAAATCACGTCAATGTTGTCGGCGTACGCAAGCAATTGCGTTAACTTGAAATAAATCATACCTCTTGTGTTGGCCAGTGACTCTTGCACGATCTTTTCAAGCACGATGTTGAAAACGTTGCATGACAGCGCGTCACCTTGCCTAAATCCTTTTTTAACATCAAAGGTCTCGGTTTGTTCATTACCAATCTTAATGGAGCAGCGGGAATTCTCCATTGTCATCCTGCACAGTCGGACGAGTTTGGCAATGATGTTAAAACTAGACATGGCTTTGTATAGCTCAGCTCTATACACGCTGTCATATGCAGCGTTGAAATCGACGAAAAAGTCTTATTCAAGATCTGCCGTAGCGTAAATATTTGGTGTATTGTGGATTTACCCGGACTGAAATCACACTGATAAGAGACGATCAGGTTATGCCCTTGGATTCATTGATTTTCCGATTACCAAAAGGGGCAACTTATGAGTTCCTGCAGCATTACAGCATGGCATAAAAGTTACGCGATCTTTCGATATTTTCCTGCCAGGAGCAGATTTTTCATTTGCATGAACCCATGTCGTTCCTGGAAGAACCCTCCAAAAGGCAGCTGATTCACCAGCATTATAAGCTTTGTTCTTCGGTTATGTTCAATTCCTGTATCACTTTTAAAAACTTTTCTTGGAAAGGCTTCATAGCAGCAACGTCGTTGGAAACTTTTTCGCTACAAATTTTAAGATTTCGAAGCGCGACACGACTAGGAAATCGACGTCGAAATTCACGCTGTGCTAACACTGCTGACCGATTATTGGTCAAAAAAATCGACACAATTATTTCACGCTCTTGCGAGCATAGCACTTAATTGCTTATCTGTTTGTATATTGCAGCTGTCCGTTCACAAATGTCATATATGATTGACATACGAGACCATTTGCAAAAATTATAACATCTTCCGACAGGGTGGTTCATATTGCGCCACCTTGCATAATAGACGAATTACTCTTCTTGGCACAACCCCAGAGTTGTATACCGTAAGCCGAAATAGGTTTAAGCACTTGCTTGTAGGGAAGCAGCTTGTTTCCAGTACTAAGCGGGGAATGTTATCCTAGCGGTCAGTACATTTCAAGCTCTTTGCGTTGCTTCCTTTACATGCGCTTTCCGCTTGAGTTTCGTGTCGAGAATCGCGAGTCATGCCTCGTTTGCGAATGGAATCCGAACTACATTTACAAAGAGAGGTAGGGCACCGATTTGGTTTCGTTAAGCGCGATCCGCAAAATCTTTGTGCAGCCACTTATACGGTTCAGGGCATATTGCAATTTAATCGTTGATTCCTTGACTGATTTTCCTGTGGCTGAAATAGCAGTATCATCGGTGATTGTTGCCAGCACAATGCCATCCGTTTGTGGTATGTCTCTAATGTACAGCAGGAAAAGCAGCGGAACAAGTACGCTTCCTTGTGGAATGCCAGCCGTAACAGCTCTGAAATTTGAGTTTTCGCTCCCGTGTTTAACACAAAAGTCGATTAGATAAGTAGTTTTCCAGAACTTTCGACTGTTGTTCGAGGAAAACTTGTCTAAAACTTTGTCAAAAGGCTTGGGAGACGTCAAGAAATACATTCGAACATATTAGCTTATGTTCCAGTGCATTTTTGACATCTGTTATTCGATGCGCTTGGTCTAGAGTGGAATGCTCGCTTCTGAAACCAAACTGATGATCCGGCAAAGGACGCCTAAACGATGGATTACAATTCTTTCGAATACTTTCGAAATTATCGGCAACAAGGATATTGGGCGGTAAGATTCTTTATCCGTCGCTGGCTTTCCGGGCTTTAGAACCATAAGTTCGGCAACCTTCCATTGGCTCAGTAGGTGTTATAACCTAAGCGCTGCGTTAACAAGATATAAAGCTTCGAGGAGGGCGTTTCTCGGCAAATCTTTAAGGACATCTCCTGTAATTAAGACATAGCCTGGTGCTTTATTTGAGTGAAGAATTTTATTATATTATCCAGTTCGGTAAGCGTAGCTCGCGTCATTCTATATACCCCGGTCATTTCGAGAGTATTGCTATTGTTAGGTAGCGGTTGTCCTCTGAATGGCTTAAAGGTTTTAGCAAGATTTTCAGAAAAAAATTCAGCCTTTTCTTCATCGCCTTTTGCCCATTCATAAAGCATTCTAAGTACGAACGAACCCCATGATTTTTGAATTGTCTGAGAGATTTCCGCAGTAGGTATAGTCGGTTTAAATATGTTTTATGCTGTGGCGCTCGACTTGGTTGCCTTGGTTTCTTTTTCTTCTTTGCGGCCGCTACAGTTCGGGGTAAACATGGGCCTCAACCAACATGCCCCTCCAACTAGCACGATCTTTTGCTAGCATTTTCCACTGCCGCACATCCAGTTGGCTGAGGTCCTCTTCCACCTGTGTGCGCTATCTTAACTGCGGCCGTCCTCTGCTTCTTCGTCCCTCGGTGTTGGATTCAAAGACTCCGGGCTGGAGCTGTGGTGTCCATTCGCTCTACATGGCCCAGCCATCCTAGACGTTGAATCCGTAGACGCCTGACTAGACTCATATCGCTGTACAGCATGTAAAGTTCGTGGTTGATTTTTTCCTCCATCCTCCGTCTGCGTTTATAGGCCCGAAAATCACGGGCAAAATATTTCTCTCGAAGCGACCAAGGGCCTCCTCATCCGCTTTTGATAGTGTCCATGCTTCTGCGCCGTACAACACGACCGGGATGATAAGGGTCTTATACAGAGTCAAATTTGTCGTTCGGGAGAGGGCTCTATTACTCAATTGCCTCCTGAGCCCAAATAAACAGCGATTGGCAAGAGTGATTCTACGTTTGATTTAGGAACTGAAGTCGTTGTTCCAGGTCACTGCGGAGCCAAGGTAGACGAAGTCCTTAACTACGTCGAACTTATATCTGCCAATACAAATGTTCTGGCCAAAACGTCGGTGGTGAGCGTCCTTTTATTGATGACAGCATATATTTAGTTTTGCCCTCGTTTACTGCCAAACCAATTATAGCCGCCTCCATCTCAATAGTCGCAAACGCTTAATTGACATCTCGCTGTGATCTACCTATTATGTCAATGTCGTCGGCGAATGCTATTAGTTGCGAGGATTTGAAGTAGATTGTGCCTCTTGTATTGGCCTGTGATTTTTGCACAATCATTTCTAATAAGATGTTGAAGAAATCACACGACAGCGCGTCGCCCTGCCTAAATCCTTTTTTGACATCAAAACTATCGGTAAGGTGTTCACCGATTCGACGAACACCGATAGTCTGACGATTTTAACAGGTATGTCAAAGGTAGACATAGCGTTGTATAGCTCGACTCTTATTACGACAGCATTTGCAGCTTTGAAGTCGACAAATAGGTGGTCAGTGAAATTCATTGGTTTTTTCCAGGATCTGCCGTAGTGTGAAGATTTGGTCGATGGTGGACTTCCCTTGCCTACAGCAACACTGAGCCTATCAGCTTATTTACAAAAGGCTTCAGGCGCTCACACAAAACGGCAGAGAAAATTTTGTAGGCGATGTTAAGAAGAAGACTTATTCCCCTGTAGTTGGCGCAGTCAGAGGGGTCTCCTTTCTTGTGGATCAGGCATACGATGATGAGACTCCATTCCTCGAGCATGCTTTCACCTGGTATCTTGCATTTCTCAGAAATTGTCAAAGTTACGTGCTTTCTATGCTTTCCAGAAGACATTCTGTCTGAGAAAATGTTCAGTAAGGAAGCCACACCACACAAAATACGTCCTGTTCTTAAAAAAAAACTTGCGTGTAACGGTAAAAACAGCCTGCTACATAACGTAAAGAACAACAGGGGAATTCCCGGTAATAGTAGGGGAGCCCGGGATGCTAAATTTGCAGTTACTAGAGCGTAATGGGGACCTATTGGATTGTGAAGATTAGGTTCTCAAACGAAAAATTTTATTTTAAGTTTTCCATTTTAGTGGGGAAAAGAGCGTGTGACATGGAAATACTCCAGCGCGTCAGATATTGATAGAGTATACTCGCTTCGTCCTTCTGATAACCGATAGATATTAATCTGACGATTAGATAGTGGTGGGTGGCTGAGAAGAGCGGTAAAAAGGCAAACCAAAAAAAAAAAAAAAAGTTATTCGAGCGTGTCAGATATTGAAAGGGGACGTTTAGTGAACTCAAAACAGCGCGTCAGATTTTTCTACTGTGGGTTCAACTCGATGTCAGAGTCACCCTAAATGATAATCTGACAATTACGTAAAGGAGTATTGTTATTCTGACAATTTAAAAAACTTTGAATGTTAGACACTGGGAAAGAGTGAGAAGGAACGAGAGACGTGGAGTGGGGAATACATAGATATGTATCAGCATCTGTACGCTCATGCTTTATCGATGGTTTTAGCTATATCGCCCCATGAAAACCGTCAGATTATATGTTTTTCTCGTAATCCTGATAGAATTCCCTTCAAAATAAAAAAAAAATTTTACCGCGCTCGAGTATTTCGAGATGACGTCTTTTTTTTTTACAACTTTGCGACTCCCCCATTTCCTTATGCCACGCTCAAATTGTCAGATTATTGAAATATACACTTTTCAGGATGTACTTAACTTACCTGTTCTTAATCTGACGCGCTCGAGTTTTTCCGAGGATCGATTTTTTTTTTTACTAATCTGACGGGCTGCCCTCAACGCACCCTCCTATATGTATTAAGGGTTCATATTTGGTAGGGGTACATTACAGCGTGCAAGCTTTCTCCCCATATGATTTTCTGACGCGCTCGAGTAACGCGCAAAATTCCCGCTTGGGCTCCCCTACTATTTTTTTTTTTTTTTAAATAATTTGCGCGCACTCAAGGTCTAATAACCTTATTATGTCGGCGACACAGTGCGGGCAGAAGGTAGAGAGGAAGAGGAATAGAGGAGATGCCGATGGACATTGATCTTAAATGCTTGCATGTTGCATTGAGGGGGGAAAACCGAATCCGGCAGGGAGTTCCAGATTCGTGTGGTTCGGTTAATGAAAGATTCTCTATATTTGACAGTACGTCCGAAAGCGGGCTTCAGGGTATATTGGTGAGCATTCCTAGAGAGACGTGTATTGCGGGAGAAATGTTGAAGGGACGGAATGCAACTGGCTATTTCATCGGAGCATTTTTGGTGGTAGTAACGATAAAACAGTGAGAGGCAGGTAACATTCCTGCGGTGTTCCAGCGACTCTAATGTTTTGGTAATGCTGGAGTCACCTATCAGTTTTATGGCTTGTTTTTGTATTCTGTCTAGTAAGTGCAATGAGGTCTTGGAAGCACCGGACCAGACATGAGCGTTAAACTCTAATTTGGGGCGAATGAACGCCTTATAGATTGTAGCCAGATCTAAGGGTGAGAAATATTTCTTGCATCTGTATAAGAATCCTAGGCATTTCGCAGCATTCTTGGCGACACTGAATATATGGTCGCTCCAATTAAGATTGTGAGCAACACTCATACCCAGGATGGAAAGCTTTACAGTTTCTGAGATGCAAGTGCCATTCACGGATAATGGCTGCGGGTTAGTTATACGCTTTAACGACAAGAGACAGCATTGTGTTTTGGTTGCATTAAATTCCACTCAATTGTTTTTGCCCCATTGGATGATGCTATCGATATCGGAATTTAATGAGCTTAACATACGCTGGCGCTCATTACCTGCAACCGAAGTGCAGGGTCGTAAACTGGTGACCGAATATGAGAAGCTGAGGGTACTGTCGTCAGCGAAGGAGTGAATTGGATTAGAAGTAACAGACAAGAGATCATCTATAAAAATAAGAAAGAGTGTCGGAGACAAAACGGAGCCCTGAGGAACACCGGCATTTACAAATTGAGCATCAGACTTGAATCCGTCCAAAACAACTTGAATTGAACGATTCGAATGGTAGCTTCTAATCCATTGAAAAAGAGACTCATCGATCCCAAAAGCACGCATTTTCGCCAAAGGGCTTCGTGCCAAACCCTGTCAAATGCTTTCGAAATATCCAGTGCAACAATTTTGCTTTCACCTGCTTGGTGAAGCGAGTGATTCCACTTTTCAGCGAGATATGCCATCATATCACGAGTGGATCTGTTGCTGCGGAAACCGTGTTGGCGGTCATTGAGGAGTTTCCGTGATTCAAGATATTTCATAAGCTGACGGTTAATCAGCGTTTCCATGACCTTGGAAAGAAGGGACGTTAGTGCAATGGGTCGGTAGTTGGAGGGAGAAGATGATTCGCCTTTTTTGGGTACAGGCTGGACAAATGCTGTTTTCCACTACTCGAAAAGAGCCCAGAGGTGAAGGAAAGGTGAAAAAGCCTACGCAGTGGTTTAGCCAGCGTAGAAAAACCTCTTCAGAACTATTGGGGCAATACCATCTGGACCAGCGGATTTGTGTATGTCGAGGTCTTTAAGAACCCTTGCGACTGTACGAGTGCGGAAGTGGATTAGTCCCATGGAGGAATTGACGCACTCTAGTACAGGCGGAGACAAAGTACAAGCTGGCAGCTGAGAACTGGTTGCGAAATGGGCAGCAAGTAGGTTAGCTTTGTCTAAGGGGGTGACAGCTGGAATGTCATTGTGGATGAGCGTCGGTATAGATGACTTAATTGAGTTTTTTACGTGTTTTACAAATGACCAGAAACTTTTGCTGCCTTTGGGACATTGAAGGATTTCACGCCTTAATTTTTGGTCGGATTGGAATTTAACCCATCGAATGTGGGTGTTGCAGTCATTTCTATCTCGTATGCACTTTTTTCGGTTTTCCTCAGAACTGTTTGCCTCGTAGGCCCGAAAACTTAACTCCCTGAGCCTAATAGCCTCTTTGCAGCTCAAGTCAAACCACGAAACCGAAATGTAACAGTGTCCGGACTACTGGAGTGTCCGAACTAGCGATACCGTACTGTATATGAGATTAAATTGCGGAAGCCAATTCGAGTCTTGAGTCAAGGTATCTTGTCATCTCTTCTGCTAAATTACGTCTACAAGAAATAAAGTTATCTATTTCCCTAAGCTATAAAGACATGTAACGTGCTGCTACTTCATACATCTATATGTATAGTATGTGCGCATGCATTTAGAGCCGGTAAAAACGCATTTAAATATTTAGTATGTTACCAGTTCAATGTGTAAATTCTGTCATTGTGAAAATCACGAAAGCACGATTAACCTCGCGGCTAAGTATATAATCGACAATGAATTAATTCCAAGCAAAGCCTATGTATAAAGCAATGTACGATACTTAAAAAACTAACAAAAAACAACTTCATGTACGTATGCATGTATCTGCAAGATTGCACTGAAATTTACAGATAAAAATGAAAAATACAAAAGGAAAAACGTCATCTCTCAAGACTACGTTCTCGTGTCAGGTGTTTACGATGTTTATCACATGACTGCATGGAGTAAACATTTAGATGGAAGGCTAGATCGGTTTGCAAATTTTACGAAAAAAAGATGAATGAACTCCGCCAATATTTACGAAAACAAAATATCGTATTTGTGATACAAATTTGGACTTTCGATAAGAGTCCATTAACTCATGACGCACGATTCCCATGTGGTTGGTGGGTACCGCCTTTATGACAAACATGCAAAGCACCAAAGTTACTCTTCGTGCATACGCGTAAGCTTCTGAGTCGCAAGCTATATACAACAGTATACATGGGAATTAAGTAATTAACATCTAAACGCGGTTGTTATGAAGAAATCCATAAACTAAACTTCCTCCACCTCCCCCCCCATCTATGTCAAATTAAACTCAGAATCAAGTAACAAACATAGTCTATGACTCTACAGCATTACGAATACAACTATGCATTAAACGCTCCATAACAAAGCGATTCAATGTCGAGGATGAATTGTATGATTTAGTCGATGTGCATCGCCACTAAAGCATCATTGAATACAAAGTTCAACACTTGATCATGAAATAGTCAGCCCCTACAGATAAGGGCGGTAGTTAAGTTTACTATCTGCTGCCGCCATAAATGAAACAAGTGCCAGGCGCTCTCAGGAAACAAAACAAAAACACAAAGAAAATGCAATCGACCAACACGGACATTAATCCTTCATTGTGTACAATTAAATTGAAATGTTATGGTTCGATTTTATAGAGGACAGTAGCCTTTAAATTGGCGCCAAACAGATAAACTAGAGAAGACAAACGCCATAACCTCAATAAAATCTGCTGGAAGATTGAATTGACTTAGCACGGATGATACAGAAAGAGCACAATCGTCCTGAATGATGGAATGGGTTCCCGTAACTTTAAAGCAATAATTCATATCAGAGTCAACGTACGTGCTTAGTTCATTCACCAACTCATACCTCACGTACCTCAGATCTACATATGTATTCGCAGGCACAATGGCAAAGGATTAAATAAAGCCTCGTAGGGGTAGCATCTATACGACCGGTGCTGGCCTGCTAAAAAGCGAGAAGAGCCGCAGCATACGAACACCATGCGGGACTGTGAGTAAGTCCCATCCCCACCTCCTCGCGGCGTCATCTGGCGATTTCCTCTGGAAATTACAGACGGGGAAGGGCGAATGGCGAGTTTTCTGCGTAAAAAAACAGGTTAAGTAAGCCGTAACCCTTAAAAATTTTAAAAAACTCTCAGATAACCACAAGCATGGGATTTATAGGACGGACTACATGTTAAGGACCCCCGCAAATGTATAAAAGGACAGGAGTATCGGTTCTGCATCTGGAATTTTAGGTCCCTTAACAGACCGGATGCGGCCGAACATTTAGAAAAAGCTGCTATAAAGCAGACATTACAATGGCAAGAGATAGCCGATCGCCTCTTCCTTCAGCTCTCTCAAGAGCCGATGCAAACTGCACAAATCATAGAACAACAATGGAGATGTTGTCAAAGAACCATCAGAGATGCTGCCTCTGATGTATTAGGTTTCCAGCCACTACCTAGGTTTGACGACGAGTGCAGACAGGTATGCAGAAAAATAGAATGCATACATGGCCATGTTGCATCGACGTACGAGAGCTGCTCGTGAGCTCTATGAGCGGAAAAGAAGGGAGGAGCACGTGCTTTTCAGAAATTAAAAGAAAGAGTATAAGAAGCGCGCGATCGAAGAGATGGAGATGTTTATCGTAGGAACGACGTGTTAAGCTTGTAAAGCCAAAGCGGAAGCCTGCAGGGGTGAACACGGACGCCTCGTAGCTGAGTCACAGTCGATCCTGAGAATGTGGAAAGACTATTTCTAACGACGAAGACGGCCAAGAAGCCGCTGTCAGGCAGAACGCACTGTTCACACTGGACGAAGATGAGAGAGAACTTCGTCCACCCGACTGAGACGAGGTTAAGATAGCGATATTAAAGCTAAAGTCGAATAAAGCTGCGATCGCAGCTCCAGCACCACGCACCAGCTCATCTGTAAGATATGGTCGGAAAAAAGCAAGCCCGATGAATGGAAACTCAGACCCCTATAACTGCGCCAACTATAGGGGAATAAGTCTCCTTAACATCGCGTATAAGATCTTCTCTGCCGTTCTGTGTGAATGCCTGAAACCAACCAACATGGCTTAAGGCCAGGAAGATTTTGGCAGATTTTGGAGAAGACCCGTAATTTCAGATCGACACACACCATCTTTCGGCGATTTTAAGGCCGCATATGACAGTGTCTATAAGGACGAGCCATATAGGCCCATGTTATGTTTTGACCTCCCTGCGAAACTCGTCAGGCTGTGCAGGGTGACAATGAAGAATTCTCTTAAGATCAGTAAGGAGTAAACCGAAACCTTCGATGTCAAAAAAGGATTCAGACAGGGCGACGACACACTCTCATGTGTTTTTTTAAACATCATTCTTGAAAAGATCATGCGGAATTCGCTGGCCAATACAAGAGACACGATCAAATTCAAGTCTGCACAATTGCTCGCATACGCTGACGACATTGACGTGATTGGGGGAACGCAGCGAGACGTCAATGAAGCTGTTGAAATAGTTCATCTATCATAAAAAATCTGACTCACTGTACTTCTTATTGGTTATGTATATCACTCACAGTACTTGTTCCTTTTTTTTAGCATTTTCTAATAAAACTGTCACTTCTGTTTTGGCATTCACGGAGTAAAGACGTTTCATTCGAATAGGTTATGGGCCCAGACCCAAGTTCACTTTAAAAACGTTTTTTTTTTGTGTGAAAATTCGGACGCTGAATATATGTAATAATTGATAAGGCGCA
This sequence comes from Eumerus sabulonum, assembly GCA_951905685.1. Classification (NCBI taxonomy): domain Eukaryota; kingdom Metazoa; phylum Arthropoda; class Insecta; order Diptera; family Syrphidae; genus Eumerus; species Eumerus sabulonum. The sequence goes on from OX645062.1 coordinate 74,007,793, forward strand.
GAAATTTCTCGGGTTTTTTTTTGTATGCGGATAAAAGATCGGAACTAAATACATATATCTTTTGCATTTCAATAAGAGAATTTCGGTAGCGCAGATTATTTTGTTTTGTGCAGCACATATATTTGTGAATCAAAGATGGACGGAAGTGATTTCGTGAAAATTGAAAAGCTCATGGGTGAAGATCAGTGGAGCATCTGGAAATTCCAGATCAAGGTAATGCTCAATGCAAGTGATCTCTTCGAAGTAGTAAGCGGAAAAATCGTAAAACCAACGGAACCTGAAAAAGCGGTAGAATGGGAAAAACTGGACAAGAGGGCTCAAAAGATCATCGTAATGAGTGTGGGTCAAAAGCCACTTCTGCACATATTGAATTACAACACGGCACGTGAGATGTGGCAAAAACCGGAGGCAGTTTACGAGCGAAAAGCACAAACCAATATTCATCTCCTCCAGCAGAAGTTTTACAGTTACCAGAAGGATCCCACAGATGACATGGCAACCACCATATCGAAACTCGAGACGATTGCGCAGCAACTTAAGGACTTTGGAGAAAGCATTTCACCATCTATGCTCATCACAAAAATTCTGATGACGCTGCCACCAGAATATAATCATTTTTATACAGCGTGGGAATCAACGCAGGCAGAAGAAAAAAATATTGAAAATCTAACGGCTCGGCTTGTGATGGAAGAATCGCGTCTAACAGTTATTCATGAACAGTTCGATAACAGCGCTATGGTGGCGAGAAGAGCGGTAAAGCAACAAACTTCAAATTTCAACAGTGGTAACAGATCGAAAAATAAAACGGGAAAATGTTTCTGGTGCAAAAAACCTGGGCACTGGAAAAAAGACTGCCCATCTAGGAGAGCAAGTGTAAGTGTGGCTCAGAAAAGTGAATATAGAGATGCGTTTGTCTGCACGATGATAGCAGCTAATTTTCAGAACGGTGCACTTAATCACACGGATTGGTTCCTTGATTCAGGCGCGAGTGACCATATGACATTCCGAAAAGATTGGATGGTTAATTACCAAAATTTCGAATATCCGAAATTTGTTCGAATAGGCGACGGTAAGACAATCAGTGCTCTGGGATCGGGTGACATTAATATTCTTGCGTTTGACAAAGAACGGTGGGTACACAAATATCTCTCTAACGTGTTATTCGTCCCAGATCTAACCCTTAATCTCTTTTCTTCAAATGCTGCTCTTGACAAAAATTTAAAACTAATTTCCAATAAAGACCAATGTGAACTGTTGTCGAATGGCTGTACCGTTGCAGTGGGAGTGCGGCATTGTTCTCTGTTCAAGATGATGTTTAAAATCGAAAACCCCTCTAGTGCTTATGTGAGTAACAAAACCGCGTCAATCAAATACTGGCATGAAGTGTTCGGTCACCAAAACCTGATATATGTGCGTAATTTCCTTAAAGAACGGAAAATTGACTTTGTTGATCAAAAAGAATTCTTTTGCGATGCATGTGCTCTGGGCAAGTCCCATAGGTTACCATTTCATCAGAGCGAAAGCAGGGCAAAACAGGTGGGGGAACTCGTGCACTCTGATTTGTGTGGGCCGATGCAGAATAGTTCGTTCGGTGGGTCAAGATATTTTCTCCTGTTCAAAGACGATTTTTCGCGCTATCGAGTGGTATATTTTTTAAAAGAAAAAACGGAAGTTATTGACTGTGTAAAAGATTTTTTAAAAAAGATTAAAACGGAGACCGGTTTTGCGGTAAAAGTGATTCGAACGGACAATGGGCTAGAGTTTGTTAACGGGAAGGTTAATTCAGTTTTAAAGAAGGAGTGCGTTGTTCATCAAACCTCTGTTCCATACTCACCACAGCAAAATGGGAGGGCAGAGAGAGAAATTCGAACAATTGTGGAAGCGGGAAGGACTTTAATTTATGCTAAAAACATGTCATTAAAACTGTGGGCGGAAGCTGTTAACTATGGTGTTTTCGTATTAAATAGGACAGCTCCCACTGGCGTAGGTGGCAAAACTGCATGGGAGCTGTGGCTAGGAAAAGACCAAAGAATTAACTACTACGATATGCATATTTTCGGCACGGAATGCTATGCACACGTGCCTAGTCAAAAACGGCGCAAATGGGATGCTAAATCTCAGCACGGGATCTTCGTCGGATATGCTGAAAACATCAAAGGATATCGCATCTATTTTCCTGGAACAAACAAAGTAGAGGTAAAACGTGACGTAATTTTTAAACACTCGTCTCTTTCCAGCGAAAACGATAACCAAGTTATTGTCAATTGCAATGACAATATTGACGCAACGGGTTTAGGGGCTGAACATGCCTCGACGCAAGCTGTTAAAAAGGAAGACGTAAAACAAGCTGACGAATCCGTCAATGATCAAACAAAAGGGGAGAATGAAGTGGCAAACGACAAACACACGCCTATTAAGCATCGACTAAGAAGTGCACAAAAAGTACCCGAATCAATGACAGCTCTTTTGGAGCCGCATGTATTTGTAGCTGAAAAACAAGAGCCATCAACCTACGAAGAAGCCGTTAAATCCAAGGATCAGCACAAATGGAAAGAAGCCATGAGAGAGGAAATCACTGCGTTGAATAAAAACCACACATGGGATCTGGTTGAACTGCCACACAATAAAGCAGCTATCGATAATCGTTGGGTCTTCAAGATCAAAGATGCAGCTAGCAATGAACCCGAAAGATTTCGAGCGAGGTTGGTTATTAAGGGATTCACTCAAAAATACGATGTGGATTATAAAGAGACATTTAGTCCAGTAGCCAAATTTGCTTCGATTAGAGCTATTCTCTCAATTGCATCGTCTAAAAACATGCATTTGAAACAGTTCGACATTAAAACAGCTTTTCTTTACGGTGACTTGCAAGAAGAGATATATATGAGACAGCCGAATGGTTTTAACGATGGTAGTGAGCGGGTGTGCAGATTGAGAAAAAGTCTATATGGCTTGAAACAGGCGGCAAGATGTTGGAATGATAAATTCACCACATTCCTTCGGTCATTCAACTTAAAACCATCAGAAGCAGATCCTTGCATTTTTGTAGGAGAAAACTTAGTTGTTGCAATATACATCGATGACGGTTTGATTGCAGCCACGAATGACTGTGACATTGAAAAACTTGTGAAGCATTTGCAGCATGCATTCGAAGTGAAGGTGTACGAGGCGCGTTGTTTCCTAGGAATGGAGATTGAACGAAAATCAAATGGGTCAATTTTCCTACATCAAAGGAGCTATGCTGAAAAAATCGTTGCAAGGTTCAAGATGTCTGATGCAAATCCAGTGACGACACCAATGGACACATCAATCTTTAAAGACAGCAGCGTTGGAGCTACAGGGGCTGAAACAACCTTCCCATACCGAGAGGCTGTGGGCAGCTTCATGTACTTAGCAATCGGGAGCAGGCCCGACATTTCTTATGCTCTCGGCATTGTAAGTCGACATTTGGAACATCCGACCGTGCAGTACGTAAAAGCAATGAAACGCATCATCCGATATGTTGCGGGGACTTACGATTATGGTATATTTTTTCAAGTAAATTCAAATTTAATTATGAGTTGTTACAGCGATGCAGACTTCGCCGGTGATCCTAACACACGACGTTCAACAAGTGGGTATGTCTTCTTACTTGGTCAGTCACCGATTTCGTGGGCATCGCAGAGGCAATCATGTGTCGCCTTATCAACAATGGAAGCCGAATATATGGCTGCGACACAAGCTGTTAAGGAAATAATGTGGCTCAAGCGTCTACTCGAAGAACTGCTTCCTCAACATAGTTGCCGTCCTCAACTCTATGTTGATAATCTAAGTACAATTAAGTTGGTGCGGAACCCTGAATTTCATAAACGCAGCAAACACATTGAAGTAAAATTCCATTTTATTCGGGAAAAATTGGCAGAGAACGTTTTTGAACTTGAATATATATGTACAGATAATCAACTAGCAGATATTTTCACTAAGCCTCTTCCAAAAGAAAGATTTAAAGTCTTACGTTTAAAAATTGGTTTATTGTCTCTTAAAGAATAATATCTTTGTAATTTCTTTGAATTTCTTTAAGTTGTTTTTTGGTTTGTGAAACTAAATTTTTTTATATATACATATCGATGAAAGTGGGAGTGTTGAAATAGTTGATCTATCATAAAAAATCTGACTCACTGTACTTCTTATTGGTTATGTATATCACTCACAGTACTTGTTCCTTTTTTTTAGCATTTTCTAATAAAACTGTCACTTCTGTTTTGGCATTCACGGAGTAAAGACGTTTCATTCGAATAGAAGCTTTTGTAAGCGTTGAAGCAGAAGCGGCTAAAGTGGGTATAAAGGTAAACGAGCACAAAACCAATATATACATATGCTGTCGTCAAAGAAAGACGCACAACACCGACGTCTTGGCCAGAACGTCCCTATTGGCAGCTGTAACTGTTGATATTAATGAAGTAATTTGAGTATTTGAATTTGGCAATGCCCTCACTGGAAATATTGTTCAGTTAGTCCGATTCCACACGGCGCGTGTTTGACGAAGGGTGAAACGAGTGCAAAAGAGAGGGTAAGTGAAACAGAAATACGTGGGCACTGTCACGCGCGGGTAGCTACTTCGTGGGTTTTTTTGACATTTCCTTACCTCCTTTTCTTTGTTTTGCGATGTCGCTTCACTCCTGTTTCTGACTTGGAAGTGTACGTTTGGGTACCATTCTTACTTTTCAAACAGGCTTTCGACAGGCTAACGAAAATGAAATCTGAAGCGAAATGTCAAAAAACAGGCACGTAAAGGGACAGTTAGGGACAGGCACTTTGACAGTTAGCCCCTACAAACGCGTTTCGGTTTGACGGCATCTTGACTATGTCATTCTGCCTTGTTCCGACCTGGCACCGACGCCTTGACTCTACACATCGAAGTCTTGAGACTATCATTGAGTTAGTCAAAAGCGTCGTTTTTAAACGGAGAATAACACGCATAGTATCGGTGTAATCAAAACAAAAAAAGCCAACCCCTGCGGGGATCACAGGGCAGACGTACGAACGTTTTCCATCTTGTTAATTTATCTATGATTGGAATGAGGGTTCAAAAGAAACACGCGCCGTGTGGAACCGGACTTAGGTTGGGTTAGGTATATGGGTGCCCTTTTGACATAAAGTCAAGGCTCACGTAGACTACGTTGAGTCCATTGTGCCCACTTGTTTTGTTTAACCCGTTGATACCTATACATTTTCCGTCGAGCTGAACCAGCCAGACGAGGATAAGAATCCCAGTATTCTGTTCAGTCTAATATTACCTACCTCTTCTAGTCCCGAAAGGAAGTATCTTCCCAGGAATATATTCCTTTTTTGGGCTAGCGCCGGACATTCGCACAGCAGGTGACGAATGGACGCAATTTCCTCTTCGTCCCTGCAGCTTCTGCAGAAGTCATTGTAGGGCTGGCCTAGTCGAGCTGCATGGTAGGCTAGCATGCAGTGCCCGGTGAGGGCACCGACTGCCAGTCAAATGTTCCCACGATTGAACTTCAGCAGATTTTCCGTTCTTTTCTTATCATAGACGGGCCAAGTCGATCTCGCCGTTGCGCATGTATCTAAGCGACACCATCGCTTATTGGCTTTCACCAATAGCTCCGTCTGTATCTCCCTGTAGAGCGCACTGAGTGGTGCTTTGGCCTCAGCTGAGATCTGCGCAATGTTAGCGCACCGCACCCTAGCCAGCTCGTTCGCCCTCTCGTTTCCGGAGATATTCATATGACCAGGTACCCAGCAAAGGGTCACCTCATTTACATTGGATATCTCTTCTAACTTCTCCTTGCAGAATTTGACGAGTTTGGATCTTATCCATGCCGCCTGCAGAGCCTTAATGGCTGCCTGGCTGTCAACATAGATGCTGATCCTTTTTCCTGTGATATTCTCTTTGCTGATCAGGTCCGCCGTCTGCTTGATAGCGAAGACCTCAGCTTGGAAGACACTGCATCCATCATCGAGCCTGTAGGAGCGATGCATATCCCGAGACCTGTGCCAACATCCATTTTGGATCCGTCGGTGTAGAGTGCCAGTTCACTTTCCGTGCGTACCAAATCACCGGTCCATTCCTCCCTGGAGGGAATTCTAATAGAGAATCTCCTCTCCCAGGAAGGAAGTCGGGTGACATAGTCCGTTACGGTTCTGAATCTCGAGACGGCCCATCGATCCAAGACTGATGCATGTCCGTGAAGACTCCTTTTCCAGAGACCTGATTCCTGTAATCTTAGCGCAGTTCCGGTTGCGGCGCTCTCGCAGTACATGTCCGGACTTAAGTTTCGCATTATATTCCTTTCCAGTAATAAAGCTGTCTGTTGCATTATACTCTCCTTTCAAGTCGGTCGTTTCTATCTAATACAATATTTACAACAATAACTTTGATGTAGTCAAGGATTTCGTCTACCTTAGCTCACTGGTAATAAGCGGCAATGACACCAGCGCAGAGATTAGAAGCAGAATACCTCTTGCCAACCGCTGTTTCTTCGGGCTCAAGAGGCAATTGAGTAGTAGAGCCCTGTCTCGGAAAACTAAGGTGACCCTCTATAAGATCTTAATCATCCCGGTCTTCCTCTATGGCGTAGAGGCTTGGACCTTCTCAAAAGTGGATAAAGAGGCAGTGCGTTGGTCGTTTCGAGGGGAAAATGATGCGTTCTGTTATGCTTTCATTTACAGAAACCTCTACCTAAATATGTAGAGACACCACGCCTTCTAAAAACGAAGAAAAAAATCACGAAACTCATCGCGCCATCAGGTTACGTAAACAAAAACCAAGGTATCGCCGATAAAGCCCAACAGAAGGGTCATCAATCAATTTCTGCACAACAGTAGAATGGGATGAGGGAAAAAATCCCGGACAACAGCAAGCTGAAAACCAACGAAAAACGGGGGAAACGAAAGTAAAAACGAAAATAAGAAAAATCAATACGGTTGCGTAAGAGTAACCAATCGAGGGTGTGTTTGTATCGAGCCTCCTTACGAATGGAAGCCGGTTCACATGACAAGCCTTCTGGCCACCAATTTTGCAATACGTTTGCAGACAAACCTACAAACATGAATGTTACATACATAGGTATGTGTGTATTGTAGATTCTTTGCTAGCTTTCGCGTCCTCTTTCAGTTGATCCCAAAATAAATTTTAACATTTCTTGGATGTTATCCAACAGATTTGGGAACAGAACACACACACAGACACACACAAACACACACACCTAACGAACGTGCATAGAGTGATACAGCAGATGAATGGAAGATGACTTTCTTAAGAACGTAATCGGTCATTCAGACAGTGGAAAATTACTGTCAGTCTGTCATTGCCCGTACCTCGGCAGAAGGGAACTTTAGTTTAAAGGTAACTTTAAAATTAGCGAAACAAACTCCGAAATGTTACATAACATGCTAAGCTGCAGAGAGGCCATAGCTCGCTGTGAAAAATCAATACGCATCGTCTGCAGTCTGTTTTAGTTAATTTCCAATTTTTCTTTTTTTTTTGTTTATAATGATTTACACGTCACATCACTCTATTTCATTAAGCATCAAAAGAGCGAAAAAAAAAAAAAAAAAATGTTATCTCTACATGCCCAAGCTCGTGCATCATCGAATACACTCGAGCTCATTGCCATTCGACGTACGAAAGTAGATAAGCTAATGAATGTAAGTTTTACAAATATTGGCGACACGAGTTTCCCCGCGATACCGCACGCCGTCTTAATTCCTTTCCGTCGTTTTTCCCCCCTTCGTAACAGGGTCTTTATTGTTACTTTTTTCCTCCTTTTTCGGTTTCTTGACCCGAAAATAAGAAATTGCTCTACTGTCGCTAACCGAAACGCCCATACCTTTCTTACAGCAACAATTTTGCTAAGCATTGTCATTTTACATAACGACTTCGTCTGCTTCCTTCGCCTTAACGCACTTATCATTTTTACCTATTATGCAACAGCAGAGGTTCTATTCTTTTCAATTTTTCTATGATCAGATACTGAAAGTGACGCACTAACCACCTTTTCACAAATATGGAGCAATAGTATAGGTAAGCAATAGAGAAAAGAAAAAATAATAATTTCGCGCCTTCCACAGTTAACGAGAACAGACAGACAGGGTTCGATATTTCTACTCTGTTAACAACGTGGAGCAAAAACTCCACGTTTGCACGCACATTGCAATTTTGATAGTCTGGGGGCCACATGTCACACTGTAACCGATTCAAGCGGGGGGCTTTAGTGCTTTGTCTCTTGGTCTCTACATTACACTAAGGCGGCAAAAATTCAAAGGTTCAACCGTATACATATTACGCTGATTAATTACGTATATTCCGCGCAAATTATACATTTCCTTCTTGTACGTACATACTTAGGAGATAGAACAAAATATTTAAGTTTATCACAAGCTATATTTAGATAAATAAAAATATTTTTTAATAATAAAATAAAACACACCTTTACTTCCGGGAATTTATTAGCTGAAACACGAAACAAAGCCATTTTTGACAATTTCCTTGAACGATATGAAATTAATTTTCTGGCCAACAGAAAAAGAAAAGAATTTATAAATATGGTAAACCACGAGAAGTGCTACAATTCCGTCACTCCACTTCCACGCCGCACGGATTCACTTTGCCAACTGGAGATTTAACAACCCGAACCACAAGACTACTGTATTTGTCACACCAATTGATGGTGCCAACTCAACTACACATTTTACTGTCAGCTCGTGGAAGTGCTGCCAATCATTTTGCTGATGACAATTGAAAATTTAATTTCAAGTTGATATCCACCTGTCAAATTAAAATTAACCCGAACATGTGTCTTAGATGTGCTTATCAACTTGTAATTTTCATTTGACATTCGCAAAATAAATTTTTTGACAAACATGGTTATATCTTTCCAAGTATATCCGTAGGCGTGAGGAAATAAATGTATCTCATTACATACATGAACCCTTGGCGCTCGGCTTCCACCCCAAATGTAGGCTATACTTTCAGTTTAATAAAACCGTTGGAGCGATACGGTTTGGTCTCTTGCTATATATATGCATTTTCCCCTACCCGACAGTAGAGGGCGACAAAATGTGACTAGCTGTGGCGACAGTGTATCGCCAGTTGCGCCTCTGCCGGTGAACAGCTGGAAGTTCGAACGTATCAACCACCAACCCTTAACGAACAAAGGAAAGAAATTCAAATAAAGAAAAACCACCACTCTTTGTCTTGACTGCATTGTGTAGAGTTTATCTTTTTCTGCCATCTGTCTATCTATTCTTTCGTGATTTCTGTAAATTAAATATTTTAAGTTACTAATAAATCTTGTTGTAGTGTTAAATCATAAAATACGTTCTTTGTCGTTTGTTTCCTTTGTGCTTTTGGTGACGTTTAGCTCTTAAGTAGTTAGTGTCAAACACAGACACTACATAGCGTTTAGTTCATTTCGGAATACAGTCAAACTTCTTTATAACGAACTTTCTTATAACGCAATTCTCTCTACCTTCTTCTTAACGGTCGCTACAGTTCGGGGTGAACCTGGGCCTCAACCAAAATGCCCCTCCAACTAGCACGATATTTTGCTAGCCTTTTCCATTGCCGCACACCCAGTTGGCTGAAGTCCCCGTCCGCCTTAGTGCGCCATCTTAGCCCTCAATAGCGTATAGTAGACTACAGGCAACATACCGTTTCATCCTCCCAAATTCTGAATGTGTTCATTATTTTCCATTTTTGGGCATTGTAGAATGTAGTCTACACTCCATTCTTGCCATTAAATTCAGAAACCATGAAGTAGACGTCGCTTTTTGTTTCAAACGGCGAGATTTCATTAGTGGAGTGAACATTTCCAATTAGTTGACGTGTGCTTTCTGATAAAATATAATAAAAAATTGTTTTTGTGTTGTTTGGTGCCAGTTTTTATGAAAATTTATAAGGTAAGTGTTCAAAGTTTACTATGTTATTACATTTTTGAATATTTTTATTGTTATTTTTGTTTGACGTGCTGTTTTATGTGTGTATCCTGTAGGCTACATTATGCAGAAAGGGTAACGATGTCATATGAATACTGCGAATATTTTCACTGGGAACTATTTTGTATTAGAATGGCTCACCGACGCGTTCTTAATGAGAACGAGATTGCAGAAGCGATCCAAAATGATTCTACAAGTGAAGATGGTCTAGGCTTTGATGACGACAGTTTGGCAGACCCCGATTTTGACTCGGATTTTGGAGAGTTTGAAGGGTCTTTGATGGGTGAATTTGATATCGACGGGTTAATAGACAGCTTGGATGATAACGACCGTAAATCTAATTCTGAGATAGAAGCGGAACCGACTCCGTCTTGTTCAGATATTACAGACACCTTAGGTCCCGTTGCAAAACGATCAAAACTTGAAAGGCTAACATTGCGGTGGAAGAAGAAGAACCTAGAGCTGAATGCACAGCAGTTGGCTTTTATTGGTAATGAGACATTGAGTTCAGATATCCTCGATCTTGAAACTCCTATACAGTTCTATCTCTACCTATTTTCACCAGAACTTATAAACGAAATTTCTGAAGAGACAAACCTCTATTTAGTACAGAAAAATCCCAACACTTTTTGTGTAACTGAGACAGAAATTCTAAATTGTATAGGTCTGGTTTATATAATGTCACTGGTTCAGCTTCCCAGAGTAACCAACCACTGGAGTTCCGTCCTTGGTACACCCCTAATTCAACAGACCATGTCTTCTAACAAATTCCATAAAATTCGACAGTACCTGCATTTTAATGACAACTCTAAATGTCTTCCAAGGACTCATCCTGACGCTGATCGGATCTTCAAGATCCGTCCAGTTGTTGATGCCTTGAATAAAGCATACGCTAAAGTTCCATTAGAAGCCCGACTATGTGTAGATGAGCAAATGTGCTCCACAAAAGCGCGAAATATGCTGAAGAGATACAACCCCAAGAAACCCAATAAGTGGGGCTATAAATTATATGTTTTGAGTGGAGTTTCCTGTTTCGCTTATGCGACAGAGGTTGAAACTGGCAAAGAGAATATCGTCCGAGCTGATGAGCCAGATTTAGGAGCCTCTTCCAATGTCGTAACGAGATTGTCCAGAATGGTTCCGCGGCACCAAAATTACAGAATCTACTTCGATAATTATTTCACTTCTTTGCGTCTTTTGGAATGTTTGGCAAAAAAAGGTATTCTTGGGCTTGGTACTATTAGGAGAAATAGAATTCTCGACTGCAAGCTGTCGTCAGAAAAAGTAATTATGAAGAAAGGTCGAGGATATTCTGAAGAATATGTAGCTAATGTCAACGGCGTCGACGTGTCTAGAGTTGTATGGAAAGATAATAGATTGGTTACATTAGCGTCTACATTTACCGGCGAAAATCCTATATCTGAAGTCAGAAGATACGACAAAAAAAAGCTCGAGGTACATCAACATCTCACGACCTAATATTGTGGGCGAGTATAATCGAAATATGGGCGGTGTAGACCTTTTCGACAGCATAATGGGTATCTACAAGATACGATTGCGGAGCAAACGCTGGCAGATGCGCCTGTTCTATCACTATTTGGACCTTACAATGGCTAACTCATGGCTGCTCTACAAGAGAGTCTGCAAATATAGGCAACTTCCTGAAAAATCCATCATGCCATCAGCAGATTTTCGCCTGAAAATTCTATGTAAGATGGGGACAAAAACTAGTTTGACAACACGCCGATCTATTGAACCTGACATTTTAGGAAAAAAACATAAAGGACCTGCTCAACGTATACCTCCGCAAGCAGTCCGCCAAGATCAAGTCGGACACCGGCCTCAATGGGCGGAAAAAAAATACGGTGCAAGTTCCCAAAGTGTACTGGATTCACTCATACGGTCTGTAAGAAGTGTGGCGTAGCATTATGTTATACCAAAAACAAAAATTGTTTCAGAAACTTTCCCCTGTCGTAAACGATTCGGTTTTTTTTCGAAATATGTTTGTTTTTTTTTTTTTTTTTTTTTCATTATAACTCATTGTTGCTTATAAGCTACATTCTCTTTTCTATAACATTGTTAATAAATAATTAATAAATTCAAAATTTTAAAAAGTACGTTTTATTTTTTTTTTATTCATAGATCCATCCGATCCAACTTCTTTTTTTAATTTGGAGATCTTGAGTTATAGAGGGTTAAGTGCGGCCGTCCTCTGCTTCTTCGCCCCTAGGGGTTGGATTCAAGGACTCTTCGGGCTGGAGCTGTGGTATCCTTTCGTTCTACATGGCCCAGCTATCTTAGGCGTTGAATCATGTCGCTGAAAAACTGTGATATCTATTAAGCTGATTGTATGTGTGTATGTTGGCGTTACAGTCCATGAAGGACCAAAGGCGAGCTTCTCTCAATCACCCATATTGTGTGTGATTTCATTTTTCCCATAGGTGAAAGGGACTTACAATTTATTGCCGGTTCCGAACGGCGAATTTCGAGAAGCTTTTAATGACAATTATACTACAGGGGGTTTTATCAGGACCCCGCAGGACGTTCGATGACATGGATGTTGTCGGGATTCGATCCCGTGTCATTAGCATCAGAGGCCAACACACTACCCACTGCGCCACGGCGCTCTCTATTACGGTGATTGCTACAAAGAAAACACGCAACACTTATTTGGGTGCGGATTAGTTATTCGAAGTAGACTTAGGCAAAAAGTCTTAAGCTTTCGGCATGTAAGCAAACACACCATATCAATCCGCATCAAAGGTACATTGGGGAATATCACACTAATATGCGTCACGCCCCCACGGAAGAAAAGATGGTCGACTCAAGGATGACTTTTATGATCTCCTAGACCGACCATACGCCCAATGCCCCGGTTATGACACCAAAATCTAAGAGATTTCAACGCAAAGCTGGGCAAAGAAGACATATTTAGATTGATCATAGGAAAGCATAGCCTACATAACACCACATCCGACAACGGATTTAGGCTAACCGATTTTCATGCGGGGCGTAACCTCCTTGTAGCAAGCACACGATTGCCCCGTCTCAACAAGGGTACCTGGCGGTCTCCTGATCAATCGACCACCAACTAGATTGATCACATTGCATTCGACGCCAGACACTCCTCCAGCATTTTCGACGTACGAACCTTCCGAGGAGCGAACATCGGCTACCTTGTTATAGCCATGGTGCGAATGCGGATACCCAGAATGCTTAGGAGTCGATTAGGACAACGTAAGTTTGACGTCGGAAAGCTACAATCGCAAGAGACTGCCAAAATGTTTGCCGATCGTGTCCCATTCAAGCTCTTTCAAAATCCGATCACAGCGGCACAAACAAAAGAGCAGAAGGCGCATTGCCAAAACGGCACTAGAGACACTGCCTCTGAGGTGCTGGGTTTCAAACCGCCACCACCTAGACACCCCTGGTTCGATGAAAAATGCGAACAAGCCCATGCAGCAAAACAAGAGGCATATAAAGCCATGCTGCAACGACGGACGAGAGCTACTCTCGAAATCTATGAGCAGAAGAGAAGAGAGGAACACGCGCTTTTCAGAAGAAAGAAGAGAGAGCACGGAAAGCGTGAGATCAAGGAGATGGAGAGACGCTTCCGCAGGAATGATGCCCGTAAGTTTTACAATAAGGTAAAACGAAAATGCCATGGCTACAAAGCCAGAGCGGCGGCCTGCAGGGATGAAAATGGAGAGCTGGTAGTAGAGTCGCAGTCGATGCTGAGGATGTGGAAATACCACTTCTGCAGACTGTATAACGGCGATGATGGACAAGATACCGCTGTCAGACAGAACGATCCGTTCGTAATGGACAACGATGTTAGAGCGATATAGCGATATCGAGACTTAAGTCTAATAAGCCCGCGGGCGTAGACGGCCTGTCTGCTGAGCTTCTTAACGCGGCTGGAGATGAGCTAGTAAGGTAATGAGCAAACCGAGACCTTTGATGTTAAAAAAGGCCTTAGGCAAGGTGACGCGCTGTCATGCAACTTTTTTAAACATCGTGCTTGAAAAGATCTGTAGCGCCAACTGTAGTAAGTAAGTAAAGGCAACGGTTGAAACTTACTGAGAAATCGTGCGACACACAGATAACAGATCAAAGACACACATCCCTTAGCGGACGAAGCCACAGACCAACGAACGCACCAGAGAACGAAATGGACAAGGAACAAATACAACGATTGACAGTGACAAACAGAAAATAGTCAGTCGCCGTCAAACCAGCAGCATGTACTGACGTTCGGCAGTTTTTATAAGAAGTCTGAGTTAAATTAATTCCTACATATATTCGCTCGAATGCATCTTTAGTCTTAAATATTTGTTTTGCAGATTTTGCAGTTTTTAACTTCCAAATTTGCGTATGTATGTATGTGCGCTTGTGCGTATCGGTACTTTCGTCTCGATTATCTCGAGAACAAAAGATCATATTGACATAAGATTGGGTTCATTCCACGTATAATTACTGATCTTTGAAGTGAGTAAGTTTTCAGCCGTTTAGCCGTTTTTTTGTTAGAAATTAAATAAAAAAATAGGCAAACAAAATGAACAACACGCGGTGTTCCTAAGCGGTTACTCATCTAGGTACTAACCGCACCCGACGCCGGTCGATTTCGGTGATCGGACGACAACCGATACATATGAGATTGCTCGGACAGTGTTGTAGTAGAGTAAGGAAACGAACACCCATGGGCTGCTCGTGAGTGTACCTGGACCACACAGAACCCACCATAGTATTGGACAAAAACTTTACGAAGATCTATCCGGACAGGAAGAACTGGACCCGCCAAACTCAACCGCGCAGAAATTGCGTGGATTTCTACACTGGCGGGTCTAAAACCAAAGACGGGATGGGCAGTGGAGTATTCTGCAAACAAATCAAGCTCTAAAATTACCAGATCACTGCAGCGTTTTCCAGGCGGAACTGTTGGCAATAAAAGAGGCTTTGTCTTGGTTGAAGTGGAACGTAATATCCACCACGGATATTCGCATTCTCACAGACAGTCAAGCAGCCTTAAAGTCGTTGGAGTCCCATGTGTACACATCAAAATCTAGTCTCGACTGTCGCAGATCTCTTAACGAGATGGCAGAACAGTTCAACATACAGCTTATCTGGGTACCGGGACACAGCGACATTACAGGTAATGAAAAAGCCGACACACTCCTGAGATGGACGCAGGGACATACCTGCGTCATCACCAGGCAAATCTGGCCTCGGCTTGACAGTCAATGCACAAGGAGTATAATCTCCCTAAAAAGAACTAACATCTACAAAGTCATCAGACACTGCCTCATTGGCAGTCACGCATTCGGAATAGTTCCGAATGATTTCTGCAGAAGCTGTCAGGACGAGGAGGAGGTCGAATCCATTCACCACCTTCTCTGTGCCTGTTCAGCTCTTTGCAATATCAGGAAACGTTACCTAGGCTCTTACCTCCTTAACGGTCTGACAGATGTTCAGAAAGTAGGGATACTTGATCTTCTTAACTTCTTAAGAAGCACAAAATGGTTCCACGAATAGGGGGTAAAACTCCCTCGTAGCTACACAACGGGCCTCCCTGGCCTGTGTGCATTCTTCTCAATTCTGGGAAGGCTACGACCCTACCTACCTACCTAAGCTTTCAAGAAACAAGAAAAAAACAAAAAGGTATCATAATCGGTCCATTCGTTCAGGAGTTACGATGCCACAGACAGACACGCAGACACCTCCAACTTATAGCACCCGATGGGGAAGTTTGTCGTGCGGGCCTTGCCGGTCGCACCTATGTAGACCACATTTTTGTTTTTGTTTTTACTGCGTATTTATTACTTGTACATTAAAAAATTTTGATACAATTTAGATTTAAATTGGATTGTGAGAAAGGGCATGAGGGGTTTTTAGTGTTCGTTTTTGTAAATGGAGGAGATACATCAAACCAATCGGTATAGTTGTCCATTTCAGTCATGTCGTGGTATAGAATGAGTAGTGGTTGTCAATAGGCATAACCTAGTGGGAGAGTTTGTCGTTAGGCAAACTCACGCTGACAGGTACAATGTGAATCTGTTTTGCGGAGGACAGCATGACCATAATCCCGTATAACCTAAGATTTAAATAAAAAACAAATACGAATGTCGATTCAAAGGAAGTAAAGTTTGTTTCAGTTACCTGTCCTCCAGATTGATCTTCGATTGAATTGTGTTTGCGATTTCATCAGCTACACAAGCACTTGTTGATTGCCTAATACGTGAAGTGAAACAAGCCAAGCCCCGTTCACTCAATATTGAGCCAATCGAATGCACATTGTGAGCAGACCCTTTGCCACCCTCGTGATCACTTAATACCATAAATTCAAAAACAAAAAATATAATAAAAACGTTTACATTCAAAGAAAAAATACCTGTGGGTAGTGAAATAAAGACGCATCAGTTCACGAGGCTGACCGACCAATCCAACGTTGGATCAGTGTAGCTATTGCAAAAAATAGTTGAAGCAACAACTGGCACAACACATCCATGCTATCTTAGAAGGTCATCTTGCGAGCTTCCTGCAACGTAACAAGCACAAAATACATCAATTACCCAAGCATGTGTGTATGGGCGAGCGAAATAATAGCAGTGTCCCTTTATGTGCAACAAATTCACTAAGGACGCAATTCTCTTTGGAGCTCCCATACTACAGGAAGAAATTCTTAAACCATTTTTTCACCAACTGGGCCACTCCATCCACTGCAAGCCGCCCACACTCAAATCTATTTTTCGTCCCCTCCAAAGGAACAGCTGAACTGACCCTCCAAATATATTGAAATTTGGGTCAAAACAAGAGCTCTGCTCTGTGAAACAAAATGTTTCTCGCCACCTACATCTCCCTGTGAGTATTTATTTCTTCTTCTTCTTCTTCTTCTTCTTCTTCTTCTCCTTCTTCTTATCAGGCCAGCGATCCATGGAGGATCTGAGCCTGAGCTATAGCTGCCTTCTATCCTTGACGGTCTCGGGCACGCTACTTCCAGTTGTCAAGACCAAGATGTCTTACATCCGCGATTACTTGGTCTTTATACCGGAGGTTCGGTCTTCCTCTTCTTCTCGACCCAGGAGGCTCGGAGTCGCAGACCCTCTTAGCTGGAGCGTTGATGTCCATGCGCTCGATGTGGCCGAGCCAGTGTAGTCGACGGATCCTTGCCTTACGGACTACATCCACATCTTGGTACAGCTCGTAGAGTTCGCGGTTGTGTCTTCTTCTCCATTCACCTTCCTCACAGACAGGACCAAATATCCGGCGCAGAATTTTTCTTTCGAGAGAACCCAAAATCAGCTCCGCTGTCCTGCTTATCGTCCAGCTTTCGGCTCCATACAGCAAGACTAGCAGAATGAGCGTTTTATAAAGCATGACTGTCGTTCAAGTGGGGGTTTTGACCCCAGTTGTTTGGACAAGCCGAAGAAGCAGCGGTTGCCAAGGGCGATTCTCTGCCGTATCTGCACTGTGGTGTCATTTGTGGAACTTACGTTTGCCCCGAGGTAGACAAACACCTTAACTACCTCGAAATTGTAGCTGTCAATTGTTATATTTTGTCCCAGGTGGTGAGCAACGGATTGGTTTTTGCTTGACAGCGTGTACTTCGTCTTGTCCTCATTGACCTTAAGACCAACAATGTCACGGCGAGAACACGCGATGATGTCGATATCATCCGCGTATCCTAGAAGCTGGACGGACTTGTAGAAGATATTGCCTTCTCTGTTGACGCTTGTCCATCGCACTATCTGCTCCAGCACCAGGTTGAAGAAGCACATTACAGCGCATCTCCTTGCCGAAATCCAATGCATGTTTCAAACGGTTCCGAAGTCCTAGAGCCGAGTTGCACGGTGCATCGGATCTTTTTTAGCGTGGCGCGACACAACTGGATCAGTTTTCCCGGGATCCCGAATTCGGCCATCGCACCAAACAGTTCGTCACGATGAATGCTGTCGTATGCGGCTTTGAAATCGATGAAAAACTAGTGTGTATCGATTCGGAACGTTGGGCTTTTCCAGGATTTGTCGAAGTGTGAAAATTTGGTCTATAGTCAATTTGCCGGGCCGGAAGCCGCAATAGTAGCTGCCGATTAGTGCGGTGCAAAATGGTTTTAGACGTTCACACAATACGCTGGACAGGATCTTGGATGCGACATTGAGCAGGGATATACCTCTTTAGTTCTTGCAAAAGGTGGGATCGCCTTTATTGTGGATGGGGCAAATAGAGCTGGTATTCCAGTCGTCGGGCATGCTTTCATCTTCCCAAATTCTGCGGATGATCTGGTGCATGCTCCCTATCAGAACATCGCCGCCCGCCTTGAAGAGCTCTGATGGCCAGCCATCTGAGCCTGCGGCCTTTGTTATTCTTCAGCTTCTGAATAGCTGTGCCGACTTCTTCGATGCTGGGTGGAAGGACTACTTCAGCGGCTGGAGTTGGGATTTCCTCGGTCCCTCCCACTCTCTCTTGGTCATGCTCGTCAAGCAGCTGCTGGAAATGCTCATTAAATACATCCACTATTCCCTGCGGGTCGGTGACAAGATTATCCTCGCAGTTTCGAAGAGCCTGGGTGCCCTTTTTGAAGCCAGCTGCAAGGTCTTTGGCTTTCTTCTAAAAGGCTCGTGTTTTATGCTCGATATCCTTGAGCTGGGAGGCTGCGCAGATTCATTTCTTTTGCCGCAGTATTTTTTTCTCTTCCCTTCTTCCGGCTCGGTACTCTTCTTGCGCTGCCCTGGTTTTTCTCTCCAGCGCCTTTTGATACGCCTCGTCGGTTGCTGCCTTTTTCTGCTCACACTCGCCATCATACCACGGGTCTCTTGTCGGGGATGATAGGTATCCTAAGGTGGTTTCGGCTACTTCCTGAATGGCTGAGCGGTAATCCAGCCACATATTATTGGCATTTGTGTTCGACGTAGGCATACCGTAGACTCTTTCGCTCAGCTGCTCCCTATAGACTCTGGTAACCTCCGGTGTGCTCAGGCGCCCAATGTCGAACCTCCTCCTGGTGGGCTGGTGCAGCTTTCTGACATTGGACAGTCGAGCTCTGAATCTTGCTACTACGAGGAAGTGGTCACAGCCGACATTTGCCCTTCTGAATGTTCACACATCCAGGATGTTTGACGAGTGCCTTGCGTTAATGAGCACATGGTCGATTTGGTTGGCGATTCGACCGTCCGAAGATCGCCAGGTTGCTGTGTGGGTTCGCTTACGAGGGAATCCTGTGCTACTTATCACCGCATTACGAGCTGTCGCAAAGTCCGTGAGTCGGAAGCCGTTATCTGTTGTTGTATCGTGGAGGCTGTGCTTTCCGATCACTCCGCCAATGGTGTTTTCCTTACCGATTTTGGCGTTGAAGTCCCCGAGCACGATTTTTACGTCGTACTCGGGACAAGCTCCTAGGCGTTGTCCAGGAGGTCATAGAAGTCCTCCTTGATAGGGTCTTCAGCCTCGTCGGTAGGGGCGTGTGCACATATAAGGCTGATGTTATAAAATCTGCCTCTGATGCGGATCACAGCCAGGCGATCACTTATGGGTTTAAAGTCTACACAACTCCACATCCGAAAATGGATTTAGGCTGATAGACTTCGCAACGGGGCGAAATCGTCTAGTTGCTAGCACGTGTTTCCCACATCTCAACACCCACAAAGGGACTTGGCGATCTTCGGATCAATCAACCATCAACCAGATTGGCCACATTGCGATTGATGGCAGGCACGCATCTGACATTTTGGATGTGCGAACTTTTAAAGGAGCCAACATCGACTCGGACTACTACCTTGTGGCAGCCAGATCGCGACTATGAATATGCCTGGCCCAGAAAAATCGAGTAAGGCCAGCGGCATACAAGTTCGCAATGCTACAATCGCAAGAGACCGCCAGCGACAATGCCAATCCCTCCCTCCCTTGGGGGTGGCCGTGGTGCAGTGGTTAACATTATCGACCGCCGAGCGGAAGGTGTATAGTTCAAATTCGTTTCATAGCCAAGAAAAAGGAATTCCTATGCGGACAAAAATTATGCAACATTGAGGTGAATAGAAATTGACCAGACGGACTGCTGCAGGCATAACACTCACAGTATATGGTCAACTGAAATTCATCCTCTGCGTATTCAATACTAACGTGCTCGAATGAATTACTACGGACTAAAACCAAAGCGGAATTTGGTCGGCTCTCGGCCTATCTAGGACAACCACCCCTGAGAGTAGTGAACGAACATCAGCGACCCAAGCCACTGCACTCCGTTCAGGTTGTGTGTGTATAACATCATAAGAGAATAAAAAAACTCTTGAACCTGCGCGGGCTTCTAAAAAAAAAAGCACCGTACAACACCAATGGACCCGTTGTCAACAAGGCTTAGAAAGTGCTGCTTCTGAGGTACTGGGTTTCAAACCGACACCAACAAGAAATCCAGGGTTTGACGACGAGTGTAGGAGGGCACACGCAGCCAAGCAGCAAGCCAATCAAGAGGCGCTGCATAGAACGACGAAAGCTGCTCGTGAGCATTATGAGCAGAGGAGGAGGAAGGAGCATAAGCTTCTCAAAACAAAAAAAAAGGGAGCACATGAAAAGCTCGCGATCGTAGAGATGAAGAGATGCCATCGCAGGAATGACGTTCGGAGGTTTTATCAACGAATAAAACAAACATGCCAGAACGGAAGCCTGCAGGGACGAAAATGGAAACCTAAGAATCTGGAAAGACTATTTCTGCAGACTGTATAACGGCGATGACAAAGCTGCTTCTAAGCTTAATTCCAACAAAGCTGCTGGAGTAGATGGACTACCTGTCGAGCTATTTAAGGCAACTAGAGATGACCTGGTTGGGAGAATGCACCAGCTCATCTGTGAGATATGGTCAGAGGAATGCATGCCCGATGAATGGAATCTTAGTATCGTTTGCCCGATCCACAAGCAAGGAAATCTCTTTGTCTGCGCCAACTACAGAGGAATAAGTCTTCTGAACATCCCTTATAAAATCTTCTCTGCTGTTCTGTGTGAACGCTTGAAACCGTTCGTTAATAAGCTGATTGGTCCATATCAGTGTGGTTTCAGGCCCGGGAAGTCAACTATAGATTAATTATTCACACTGTGGCAGATCCTGGAAAAACCAACGAGTTCCAAAAAGACACCACCACCTGTTTGTCGACTTTAAGGCTGCATACGGTAGTATAAATAGAGACGAGCTATACAGCGCCATGTCTGATTTTGACATCCCTGCCAAACTCGTCAGATTGTGCAAGATGACATTGGAGAACTATCGCTGTTCCGTCAGGGTCGGAAGCGACCTAACCGATACCTTTTATGTCAAAAAAGCTTTTAGACAGGGCGACACGCTATCGTGTCACTTTTTGAACATCGTCCTTGAAATTATCGTGCAAAACTCCCTGGTCAATACGAGGGGCACCATCTTTTTTAAGTGCTTACAAGCGCTCGCATATTCCGATGACATTGACATAATTGGACGAAGTCAGTGAGATGTCATTGAGGCCTTTACGAGCATTGAGACGGAAGCGGATAAAATGGGGCTGGCGGTAAATGTGGGCAAAACGAAATATATGCTGTCGTCGAAAAAGGACACGAACCACCGCCATCTTGGCCAGGGCGCACATATTGGCAGGTATAATTTCGAGGTAGTCAAGGACTTCGTCTACCTAGGCTCTTGCCAGCAGCTGTTTCTTTGGGCTCGGGAGGCAATTGAGAAGCAGAGCCCCCTCTCGAAAAACCAAGGTGACAAAATACAAGACCCTTATCATCCCGGTCCTGCTTTATGGCGCAGAGACATGGACCTTATCGAATGCGGATGGGGAGGCCCTTCGTCGTTTTGAGAGAAAAATTCTGCGCACGATTTTCGGCCCGACCTGCATATAAATGGGGAATGGAGAAGAAGACTTAATAGTGAACTGTACGGGCTGTACAGCGACATGAACATAGCACGGCGTCTTCGGATCCATCGCCTAAGATGGCCAGGTCATGTTGAGCGCAGGGAAAACACAGCTCCGGCCCGGAAGGTCTTTGAATAAAACCCCGAGGGGCGACGCGATCGAGGACGGGCAAATTTAAGGTGGCGCAAGCAAGTGGAAGAGGACCTTAACCAACTAGGCGTTCGGCACTGGAGAGTGCTGGCGAAAGACCGTGCCAGTTGTAGAGGTTTTTTAAAGGAGGCTCATGTTCGCCATGAACTATAGCGCCAATAGAAGAGGAAGATAACACTAACAATATATGGTCACTTCAAATTCATGTGTGCAATTTTGGCATAGAACATTTGCTGAGAACTACAACCAATGCAAAAATTCAGTCGAGTATCTCTCGAATCTTATCTAGGACAACCACCCTTAGAGAGTAGTGAACAAAGATCTACGACCCAAACCATCTGTACACCGCCCAGGTTATGTGACAAATATAATAAGAGTATGGCTCTTGAACCTGCGCGAATTATAAAAAAAATGTTCGCTGTCAAAATTTGGAATGATGGCAACTTTAAGCGGCATATGGCTGAATGTCGCTTCCAGAGCATTCTAGAGGACTTTTGAAGGGGAGCGTCTAGCGGTGAACATTCGAGAAAGTGGACCGAGGACTATATAAGCGGGGCGCTCGTCCTCGCGAGCATTCTAGCGGTTATGAATGCGATGAACCAGAAACTAAAGGCGATCATACATCAAAAGTATGAGCCAGAAACTAGATCAAAAGCTGGAAGAAAATTCCCTTGCCGTGAGTAGAAAGTTGGAGGTAAGGCCAAAAATTACATCAAACGCGGGGGGGAAATTCCGTGCCATAAGTAGAAACTTGAAGGAACATTTCACTTCCCTGAGCCAGAAGCTGGAGACATTAGAAGAGATGCTAGATAACAATCGAGATAGCTTAAGTAACATTCAGCAGGCCGTTGACGATCATTTTCAGGACGTTGAAGAGAGAATCGAGGTTCGACAAGAAGGAATCTCGAAAATAGTCAGGGAAGGAGAATTGAGACACTGGACAAGAGGGTTCTGGATCTCGAGAAAACTATCCGGAACATACAGCATCAAGGAAGTATCGTACCGGTTGCAGAATCGAAATTCAAAGCTCCCAATTTCGACGGTACGAGCGTTTAACATCTCTAAGCTCCAATTTGAGGCAACAGAGGAAAGGGATCAATGGGGAGAATTACCTTTAAAGTGAAGCAATTGATATACATATTTCAGACCATGCCGGAGACCCAGAGAAGGAACTACACAGCTATATGGGATGTTCTTCATCGAAGATATGACAGTGAGCACATACAGGAAATAAACAAGCTGGAACTCAAAGGGCGCAAGCAGCATGGAAACGAGACAATCCAGCAGTATGTGGCCATATCGAGAGGCTGTCTCATCTAGCCTACGCGGATATTCCAGTTGATGTAGTGGAGAAACTTAAAACGGATTATTTCGTCCAAGGGCTAACGAACCTCGATACGCAACGAAGCTTGATTCTCCTGCCAAAGACATCATTCAATGAGATTATTGCCAGCACTCTGCCATGTGAAACATCTCTCTTGATATGCCGACCTTCCATCGAATTGCGGCGTATTTCTAAAGACCAGGATAGCTCCAGAACAACAACGGCGCATAGGAGTGACTCATTTCCAGGTAGACGCTACATTTGCTACTAGCAGGGGCACATTGCGAGTAACTGCCGTCTGCGAAGAAAACGTTCGAGGTCTAATTCGCCAAAAACACTTCGCTAAACTAGATCGAGTCAATGCAGAGGGGCATGCACTGGCTCCCACATTGGAGTACCCCAGAATCCTCGTATCCCGAATCTGTAGGGGTGGCCGGGCGACGGTATCTACTTACTTTGGACACGGACAAAACTCATTCAGTCATTCGAAGCGGATTGGTTTCTGTCATCGAACCATTTTCCGAGGTAAGGCTTCATACAGTAACACGTGAGGAGAAGTTAAGGGTATCGTTTGGAGATAATCCAGAGTTATGACAGTCATCATCGATCACCAAGAAGGAGGTTTTCGACCAACTTTGGCAGCAAATATCCAGACAAAGCCCAATCGTAAAGACTTACTTGGCTCAATGGCAGAGTTTGACGAAGAACGGTTATCTCTACTGCAGTTGGGAAAGTGAGAACGGGGACATTGTAAACGATCTGTTGATAATTCCAAAGTGACGAATCGACGAGGTCATCCGAGAATACCACGAGGGACCAAGCGGGGGTCATCTTGGTGTTAACAAGACTGTAGAAAAGATTAAAAGACGTTTCCACTTGGTAGGATACCATGAATCGGTCACCAATTTCATTCGCAAGGCAAAGGGACCGCATAGAAAAACTCGAGGAAATATGCAGCAGTACAATGTAGGAGCACCGTTCGGACGCATTGCCATGAACATTGCAGGATTCCCAACGAGCAACGCTGGAAACAAATACGCGCTGGTGATGATCGACTACTTCAGCAAATGTCTTGAAGTATTTTGCAACCGCGTTATGGAGTCCCGCTGGAACTGCACTCAGACCAAGAAAGGAACTTTGAGTCGTCAGTGTTCAAAGAACTCTGCGACATGCTAGGTATCAGAAAAACACGGACAACACCATTACACCCACAATCTGATGGCATGGTCGAGGGGTTCAACCAGGCGATGGAGGAAGACTTGAGAAAATTCGTCGTTCGGGATCGGAAGGATTGGGATGAACATCTTCCCCTTTTCTTAATGGCGTATCGATCGGCGCAACACAATTCAATGGCGATAACACCAGCTGAAGTCATTTTTGGAACTGATCCCCAACTTCCATCGGATCTGAAGTTCGGCGTGGTACTACCGACAACTAGCGGCAGAGTGGACTTCGTAACCGAAAAGAAGGAGAAGCTGAACTCTATCCATCAGTTCATCCGGCAGCGACTGAACTTGTCCGGTGATAAAATTAAGGCGAGATATGACCTAAGGGCCAAACACTTAGACGGGCGAAGTATAAAATTGTCCACATGGAGAGGTTAGCGCCATACTGCGGAGAGCGGAGAAGGATCAAACCGCTTGTTCGAGGACGACCAAGTTTAGGAGTAGGGCAGTATCTCGGACACGAATCGACGGTTGCGTTCGAATTTCGCTGTAAAAGTTTGGAATGCTCTGATGCATCTGAAAAGGAATTAATGGTAACTTTCAGCGGCATATTGCTGAATGTCAAAGCATTCTAGAGACTTCTCTGAAGGGGAACGTCTGACGGCGAACATGCGAGAATGTGGACCGAGGGCTATATTAGCGGGAACATTCGCCCTCGGAGACATTCAGTTTTCGGGAAAGATTCTGAACGATTTAATTTTCCTAAAAATATAGACGTATGTAAAGTATCGCTGAGCAAAGTCGTGAAGTGAAGGTCTATCGCAAGTTTTGTAAATGCACTAGCTATCGTAGGTGTTATCCCTTACGATAGTGTGATTTGCACCACCAGTAGAGAGCAACAGTCAGTGATGTTTGCATTCGGTCAGTATGACAAGACCATCGAATTTGGTTGTCTGAGCGCCCTGCTATGAATTTGGATCAATCGCCGGCATTTTGTTGTCAAAAACCAGCGTCCATAACGGTTTGGGCTAGAGTTACTGAAACTAGACGCGCTCTGCTCGTTTTTACGACGGCAGGACTGAAAACGAACGCTGCAATCGCCGCTGGCAGTCACAAAGCCAGGACAACTCTGGCTTGGCTTAGAAAAAAGCGTTTCTGACTTAATTTCAATGCCGGCCGATCGGCCGGCTCTCACCCGACCTAAACCCAATGGACTATGCCATATGAACAAGTAACAAAAAATACAAAAGTGTTGAAACCTTAAAACGTGTACTAGTCCGTTAATAGTACAAAATTTCGCAAAATGTCATTCGAGATACATACTATTGGTTGTAACCCTATGAGTTATGTTCCTGTTCAAATGTGGTTGTCATATTGAAAAGCGAATTGAACAAGTTTTGAATGCAATGTATCATCGACATTTAAAAAACAAAATTCTTCACTGCATCGGTTAGCTACTATCTTTGTATGGAAGTGGATCGTGTCCACCGGATAGGCGTGACCTTATTCAAGGGCCTTAAAAAAAAGGGAACACTTATCACAAATAAGACTGTCACACTGTCCTACTGACTATGTCATTAAATTAACTTTCGAATACTTAAAAATATACGTAAAGATGGAAAAACTCTCTTGAGACATGTCTTAGAATGTTTCTGGTTATTGCTTCTCCTTAAAGCACGCTGCTATCATTTTTCTCACTTTTGTATAGACGAATAAATGCGAACTTACTTCTCAGTAATATTTGGTGAATTTAATATAATAGAAATATGCAGATGTTAAATCAAATATCTACGTAGGAATGAATGTGAGGTACGTTCGATGTTCATTGGGCTCAACTTTTACCAATTTGGCTAAGTAGAGCTTTGGTAGTTCGCGATATTAGATACTCGATTGGTAAGCCGAGAGCACGACTCCACACAAGTGACGAGAGAACACCGAGCGAGCGAGATACACCAAATAGCACGGTATAATAATTGATTTCAGTCATTCCATAGTATTGAAGAAGAACACCATGGTGAGCATTTACATTGGGCCATGGGTTCTTGACTTTACCAGTTGCCAATAGGATTGGCGGCACCACTTTATAGAGTTTCGACACCAATTGGAAGAGTTCGTCGTCGGGTAAATGTTTAAGAGCAAACTCACGCTGACAGGTGTAGCGTGGATCTGTTTTGCGGAGAACAGCATGACCATAACCGGGTACAGCCTTAAATTTAAATAAAATGAACGTAATATAAGGATCCATTCATAAGAGGCACTATTTGTTTTAGTCACCCGTCCAGAACTGAGGGTTTTCTCAATGAACTCTTTTAACTGATCTTCGGTTGGATTTTTGCCAATGTCCTTCTGTAATTTTCTCAGCCACACAAGCACTTCTTGATTGGCTAAGCCATGGAGTGGACCAGCCAAGCCCAGTACACCAGCACCGAGCGCGAGGTATGGATCACTTAAGGCTGAGCCAACCAAATGTACTGTGTGAGCCATAACGTTTCCACCTTCGTGGTCACTAAATAACAAAAAATGGAAAAAAGGTTCAGGAAAAATGTTTACATTTATATAATAGGAAACGTACCTGTGAATGGTCAAGTAAAGACGCATCAGATCAGTGAATTCGGGGTTATCATAACCCAAAACTTTTACGAAATTGGCCGTCCAATCCAATTCTGGATCGATTTTATCGTATCCATGGCCATCCTTGTAGGTATTGCGGTAAATGGTTGCAGCAATAACTGGTATTTTAGCAATCAAATTCATGCTGTCTTCATACACGTATTCCCAATACTCTTTCTTTCTGATTCCCTATAAGGCAGCATCCACTAAAATAACAATTTTAGTTTTATATTTATTTACAAGCAACTTACTTTAGAATAGGCTTGAACAAATCGACTGTCGTGATTCAATGCAACTATGGCAGCAGATAGTTGCGACATTGGATGCAAGTTTTTAGGGAAGTTCTTTAACATTTTGACTACATGTTTTGGAAGAGCAGAACGACAGGCCCATTCAGCAGAAATAGCGTTTACTTGCTCCTGGCTTGGGACATCACCAGTCATCAGTAACCAGAAAATACCTTCAGGCAGCGGTTGCGTACCGCCAGGTCCCTTAGGCAGGACTTTCAGGCATTCGGGAATCGTAAGGCCACGAAGGCGAATACCTTCGTCCTTATCCAAAAGCGAGGTTTCATACACTAGACCCTTAATATCGCGCATACCACCATATATCTGAAAGACAAGACCACACATCATGACCCGAAGGAAACAAATCAACCGCAGCCACATTGTTCTTGTAGAAACAATCCAATCAAAGAGGGAAATTAACTTGAACTTACCATATTAACGGTGTAATCACCGACTTTTTTATTTCCATGTTTTTTGCGAAAGTTCTCCACAATCAATCGGTGGTCTGGAATCTTCTTCATAATCACATTACGTAGATTGCATTCTGTCGAACTAAAACGCACACAAGGTGTGACGATTGACTTTAATTTCTAAAAGAAACAGAAAACGAAATTGTAACACGACAACTATTTATGTTATACTGTATGTGTATATTATATTTTATTTTATTATAATGTTAAACTCTTTAATGTATAAACTTTATTTTTGCACAGAAAAAGAACTCTATGGCAACCCTGGAAAGAGGAATTGAAGAGTAACGGTCCGCACCCACGAAAATCGACGGCACAAAAATGGTATAAAAGACGTGCTGAAATCAGCGCGAACTCACTCAGGTTTGGTACTTCGCTCGGTTCGGTCGGGTTATTTCCACCAAAAGAAAATTGCCACACTTGCGTTCTTAGCGGTTAGACAATTCGGCGGTCGGGTACACCACAGCCTTCAATCTGTATGTATGTATGTTGGCGTTATAGTCCATGAAAGACCAGAGCCGAGCTTCTTGCCTGTTTCACAATGCTACTACACGGCGACGCGACAGCGCAACTACAGACGCCGTAGCTGTCAAATCCATATTCATTCAATGGAATTATATGGAGTAAGTCACATAGGCACGTATGTGGTCGTGTCGCAGCGCTGTAATTTCGAAAATTCGAAAAACTGTCGCAACTACACGGCGTTGTGCCATTTCGAATTCGACGTTGGAGGAATACGTTTGATAACTTGGTCTAACCCACCATCTTCTTCTGACTTTTGTTTTCGCTTTTAACTTTTTATAGGCTAAAGCAGCCGCACATGTTAGCAATAATGTTTTTTTTTCAAATTATTTTGATCCATTTATGAACTAAATTCAGTTTCAATCTTCGAATTTCTTACTGATGCCAACTTCACTCTATAGAATTCACCTCCAACTTCACTCACAGAAGTAACCGCGGTGTCAAAAAAAAAAAAAACGCCGATAAAAGTAGCTCCATTGTGTATTGACTGAACGACTTTACAACCACAGCAAACGGCAGCGTTTGTAGTTGCGCTATCGCGTCGCCGTGTAGTAGCATTGTGAAACAGGCTTCTCTCAATCACCCATATTGTGTGCGATTTCATTTTCCCATAGGTGAAAGAAACCTACAGTTAATTGCCGGTTCCGAACGGCGAATTTCGAGAAGCTTTTCATGGCAATTTTACTACAAGGGATATTGTCAGAACCCCACTGAGGAGAAACACCGTCAAAACACTTACGATGACATGGCTGTGTCGTGATTCGATCCCGTGTCAAAACAACAAAATCGACCGCTCTCATACGGTTGTCCATAACTTCTCAAGTTTGGGCAACAGGCATGGGACTATTTGTCGGTTTGCAGATATCGTGAACACTACGGAGTCGAGTAGGATCAGCAAAATTTGACGATAGGAAGCTGCAATCGCAAGAGACCACCAAGACCTTCGCCAATCGTGTCTTGCTCAAACTCTCTCAGGGGCCGATGCATGCTGCCTCTGACGTTTTAGGATTTCAGCCACCATCTAGGAGAAATCCTTGGTTTGACGATGAGTGCAGGCAGGTGCATGCAGAAAAACAGAATGCATACTTGGCAAAATTCTCTGGCCAACACGAGATGCACAATGTTGGCGTTGGCGCGTGTATGTTGGCGTTACAGTCCATGAAGAACCTGAGCCGAGCTTCTCTCAATCACCCATGTTGTGTGTGATTTCATTTTCCCATAGGTAAAAGGGACCTACAGTTTATTGCCGGGTCCGAACGGCGAATTTCGAGAAGCTTTTCATGACAATTTTACTACAGGGGGTTTTGTCAGAACCCCGCTGAGGAGAAACACCGTGAAAAAACGTGCGATGATATGGCTGTGTCGGGATTCGATCCCGTGTCATCGGCGTCAGAGGCCAACACACTACCCACTGCGCCACAGTGCTCTCAATCCTCACAATATGTGCACAATATATGTACTTCAAATCCTCCTCGCTTACGTGGATGACATTGACTTTATGGGAGGAACACACCGAAATGTCGGTGAGGCGTTTACGAGTATTGAGTCGGACACGGCGAAAATTGGTTCTGCAGTAAACGAGGGCAAAACTAAATATACGTATGTATGCTGTCATCAAAATAGGACACTCACCGCCGACATCTTGGCCAGAACGTTTGTTTTGGCAATTAGATATTCGTAAGTTTGAGGTAGTTAAGGACGTCGTCTACCTTAACTCAAACACAGAGTGACTCTTCCCAATCGCTGTTTCTTTGGCGTCAGGAGGCAATGAGTAATAGAGCCCTCTCCCGAACCACAAAATTGACTATACAATACCCTTATTATGCCGTGCTATAAACGCAAAGGGAGGATGAAGGAAAAGATTCAACCACGATTGTACAGCGACATATGTCTAGTCCGGCGTCTACGGATTCAACACCTAACATGGCTAGGCCAAGTAGAGCGAATAGGCACCACAGCTCCAGCCCGAAGAGTCTTTGAATCCAACCCCAGGGGACGAAGAAACAGAGGACGGCCACACTCAAGATTGCGCACACAGGTGGAACGGGACCTCAGACAACTGGGTGTGCTGCAATGGAAAAAGCTAGCATAAGACCGTGATAGTTAGAGGGGCATGTTGGTTGAGGCCCAGGTTCACCTCGCACTGCAGCGCCCGATAAGAAGAAGAAGAAGATATGAAAGTTCGTTTAGTTAGTTATTTACTTTTGTCATAGTGTTCAATAACAGGTGCAAATGATAAAATTGTTTTATCAAAATGGGTGTTCGGTTCGGGCAAAGTTTCGCGCGTTTCGCGCGTTTTAGGGTCCCCATAATCGTCCCATCGACAAGACCCGTACGTCGTCGACGCAGGATCTGGCGAAAACATCGCCACTGTCCGCCGTGAAATGGTGCAGGCGAACCGCTTCGATTTCGCTTCGCTCACAAGAACTCGGCCTTTCGGAAACCACAACTTGGCGAATTTTGCGTCGTAATTGAGGCCTGGACCCCTTACAAAATTCAACTAACGCAGGAGCTGAAGGTGAACGACCATAGACAACGACGAGTGTTGCCTGAATGGACTCTAAAGTAGTTGGAAACTGACCCTAGTATTCATCGAACAAATCCAGGTTCTCCATAATACGTAGTTGGAAATGATCAAGCATATCACTTGCTTACGAACATGACATTGATGTTACCAGGAAAATGCACCGGCGCGTCAGTGGCTCTGCAGTAACATGCACCATTAAAACCTTCGGATAAGTCAATCAAAGAAGCACTCTTAGAACATCAATGATGATGTTTGTTTGAGTTCAGCAGGCATTTGAGGTGTAGAGTCCTCTCCCGATTTACAAGGTACTTTTGTAAAGAAATCCTATCACCCCGACCTGGCGCGTAAGCATTCATTTTGTATAAGGTGGACCGAAATTCGTGTAACTTTCTTTGGACTTCTGAATGAAGTGTATAGAATGTCTCCGCATCCAACGCCCAGAATGGTTCGACTATGTTGATGCGTGCACACTACCGCATCAAGCCGAAAAGTTGTTGAATCCAAGCCTGGCAAACGAAGTTAAGAGGCCGGCCAAGTCTAAGACGGCACTTATAGGTAGAACCAATTTGATACACCCTCCGTGAAAATTGCCCACCTTGCCATGGTACGGAGGCTCAGTACAGGTAATGACTCTCGAGAAACTATTTCTAGAGGAACCCGAAGTTAAGAAGCAATTACTGACCCTTCCCTACCTCTCCACTTCCTTTGTACCTATCACTCCCTCACTCCCCTAACTCCAAGGTGAAACAGCATACGCCAATAGCTGCACGGCTAAGAGGGTGCTTAGCTACTAGTATGCGTGGGAATAATTGAAAATATATGTATTTGTGAAGAGAACGATGACTCTCAAATGGCATCGCCTGCTAGGGCTTGTGAGTCCTTAGCGGCTCAAATAACCGGAGCGGAGAGATGAGACTCTAGTATATGCAAAATCTGCCCCTGCCACCAAAGGTCCGGAACTGAAATGGGATCTGCTAAACGCAGCAAGACCGGCAACCTTCTATCCGACAAAAAGAGCTACAGTAGTGTAGCTGGGAGGATCCGACTCGGCATCGTTCCCAAAGATTTGCGAGCAAACTCCCTTACCACAGCGCAGATAGCAGCCGTTCAGGAGGCTGTAATTGACACCTTCATCGAACTGCTGTGTAAGGCGCCCAAACCTCAATACAGGGGATCAACATACAAGTCAGGTTGGTTCAATCCAAAACTCCCATGCCACATGTAGGTCGGAGACCACTAAGGGTCGTCCAAATAAAACAGCAAAACGTCCCCCCGCTAAACAAGGAATAGAAAACGAGTGGGCTGCGTAGGGCAACCTGCACCATGCCAAAGGTACCTCGGACACCTTTAGCCTGCGGCTCTATCGCGACATGATCTCCATTGGTCTATAAAGGTAAGATTATGAGCCTCCAAAACAGGTCGCGTAAGCAATTTACACTAATAGAGGATCCCCTGCTAGGGCCGCATGTGTGCTCGGTACTTACATTCATTTTTATATAGGAACCTGGTAGCCATCATCGTGGAAGTCAGCACCGATGGAGGAGTAAGGGAGATCCGTGTGCGCCTCCGCCTACTTCCCTGGAGACGGCCATCAGATCCCACCTACTAAGATACAGGACCTGGTAAAGTACTGTCAGCAGCGCAATCACCACCCTCTGACTGCTGTGGGTCCCGGTACATATTGTAGAAGATTGCAGCCCTGCTTCGTCTTTCTAAATGGCACAAACATAGGATTTTCAGAAGAAGTTAAGTATCTAGGTATTGACTTTGATCGCAGACTTAAATGAAACTCGCAACATTAAAAACAATCTAATAAAGGCGACTAAGGCCTTGTGGGCCTGTTGACGCACTTACGGTAAAACCTGGGGATTAAAACTTCAGGTAATCCAGTGGCTATGTACCGCGATTGTAAGACCTATCATCACCTATGATCCCACGGCATGGTAGACAAAAGTTAAGCAAAATACGATATTCGTTAAGCTACAACGCCTCCAGAGACTAGCGTGTCTGAGCATTACAGGCGCTATGCTAACCTGCCCTACGGAAGCTCAAAAAGCATTGATTGGACTTACTTTTTATTAAAAAGGTTGCATTACGTAGTGAAATCAGAATTCTTCACTCGGGAACAAGTCTGCCATGTAGACCTATGGGTCACATGTCCATCCTGCAACGTCTTCCTGAGCTGGATATGATTACCACGGTCTCGGACGCATTACATCACACCTTCACTTTTGACAAGAGATTTGAGATATTTATCCCACACCGCTCAGCTTGGGAAATCAGTGATCCCTTGCTTAATGTCAAAGGCCTTAGGTGGTACACTGATGGCTCCAAGATGTTTTCTGGTATTTACGCCGGCATCCTTGGACCAAATCGTAAGATCTCGAAGGCACTGGGAATGAGTCCCAGCATCTTCCAAGCAGGATTACATGCCATCCCAACATGCGTTAATCTAAACCATCAATATACTCTCTGATAGCCAAGAAACAAGGTCAAACTCAGGTGGATGCCAGGGCACAAAGGTATTAAGGACAATAAAATCGGCGATCAACTTGCTAGGAAAGGTTTTGGTGAAAGGTACATAGGTGCCGAACCTTTCTGCGGCATTCCCAAATCTAAGATAAACTTCTTCTTAGACAATTGGGAAAAATCGCAACACCTGTCCTTTTGGGACAGCCTTCACAGACTTCGCCAATCCCCAATAATTAATATAATATAATTAATATACCCAAACTTAACAGAGTACATATCAGATATCAGTCAGCTACCTGACGGGACACTGCGGTCTGCGATATTATCTTTAATCAACATCTCGTCTGAATATGAGTGCCGACTCTGACTTGAGGACGAAGAAACGGCAGAGCACATACTGTGTGATTGTGCTGCTCTCTGCCACCTCAGGAAGCGTATCCTTCTCAGTGAAGTTATGAGTTCTGAGGGCATCATCTCGGCTCCTACGAGAAGCATTCCTAACTTCATTAAGCAAATGGAAAAGCTCCTCGGCTAATCGGCTATCAGGCACAATAGATCTCTACATGTCGCAGTACCTCATGATATTTTTTTAGCGCTAGCCCTTTAATTAAAAAAAAAAACTGGATACACGACACTAAACCATTGAAGCAAATTGCGTTGACTGGAGAGGTGATTACTTGAAAAAACACTTCGGCGATCCTATACTATAGTCGCATCTACGTTGGTGTCCTTTTCCCTTGCCAAGGTATCTTCAAATTAATTTCACAGACACGATTAATGACACAATAAGGCAAAGCGTTAACTACACACGTGTATATAAAACCTAGGTTCGACTTATATCTTCATAGAGCTTAATCACACACTTGGTAGTTTGACTCACAGAAGTTTTACTTACCAAACCAATTACTTGCCGCCTCATTGCTTCTTACTTGCTTTTCCCATGCCACCAATTTTAGTTTTCCTTAAAAGGAAAAGAAGAAATAAATTTATTCAGGATATGTACATAAATGTCAACTGCTATTCGTTATATTTGTCAAATGCTTCTTCTTTTTTTTTAACAGGTAGAAAAGGGTAAGGGGAAATGCAGAAAAAGGAAATATGAACATTTTGAAATAGTTATATGGTTGCACATGCGCAATGCGTACTTCTCCGCGATGAAAGAACTGTCAATAGCTGTCAGTTCTTAAAGTGCAACAATGTGAACAAACAAACTGCAAGTGTAGTGCCAGTGACTTGCCTCCTTTGGATGTGAAATTAGGTCTCTGGAAAAAAGAATCTGTAGAAGCCAATGGGGAGGGGAGGCAAACGCCAGCTTCGATCTCTGTCCCTGCTCAATCCAAGCTGACACACAAACTCCGCGTGGCCTCCCCTGGATAGTTACCCTGACACCCGCCAAGTAGTGAGCCAATGTATACAGCCACCCGACCCCTTGTTCCTGGGGAAAGAGGCTGGGGATTGTGCTTAAGGGTAGCATCCCTATCGCGTAAAACAAACATTTGTTCAGAAACAACCAATTACCATGTTGACGACCCTCGCAAACGTCAAAAGAAAACGAATTCGCACCTGAAACGCTAGCTCCCTCAACAGACCAGGTGCAGCCGGACAACTGGTCAACTCTTTGGACTGCTATTAAGGCAGACATCACCGCTCCAAGAAGTGCGATGGGATGGGCCAGGCAAAAAGTGGGTGAAAAACTGTGATATAACGTACGGTAAAGGCAGACTCAGGAAAAAAGTCTTAAGCATCCAGTATGTAAGCGAACGCCTCATAACTATCCGCATTAAGGTCAATCTCGGCAATATAAGCTTAATATGTGTCCACGCCCCCTTAGAGGAGAAAGGCAACCGACATGAAGACGACTTCTACGATCTCCTAGACAGAACATATGTATGTCCAATGTCCCAGTTATGACACCAAAATTGTTCTAGGAGATTTCAATGCGAAGCTGGGTAAGGAAGCTATCTTTGAGCGAGTCATAGGAAAGCACAGCCTACACAACACCACGTCAAAAACCGGACTAAGTCTACTGGACTTTATGGCGGGACATAATCTCGTAGTAGCAAGCCCACGATTCCCACACTTCAACATCCATAAGGGGACCTGGCGGTCTTTCGATCAATCGACAATCAATCAAATTGATCACATTGCGATCGACGGCAGACACTCCTCCAGCATCCTAGATGTCGGAACCTTTCGAGGAGCCAACATCGACTCGGATCATTACCTTGTTGCAGCCAAGGTACAGGTGCGAATTTCTCGGAATCCACGGAGTCGAGTAAGAATACCAAAATTTAACGTCGGAAAGTTGCAATCGCAGGAGACCGTCAGGACCTTCGCCGATCAAGTCTCCCTCAAGCTCTCTCAAGTCCCCATGCAATCTATACAAACCATAGAACACCAATGGAGTCGTTGTCGGAACGCCATCAGAGAGGCGTCTCAGATGTACTCGGTTTTAAGCCACCACCTTCGAGAAACCCCTGGTTTGTTGACGAATACAGACAGGCCCATGTAGAGAAACAGAATGCATACATGGCTACACTGCATCGACGGACGAGAGCTTCCCGCGAGCTCTATGAACAGAAACAGAGGGAGGAGCATGCGCCTCTGAGAAGAAAAAAGAAGGAGCACGAGAAGCGCGAGATCGAGGAGATGGAGGGATTTTACTGCAGGAACGACGTTCGAAAATTTTACCAAAAAAGTAAAACGAACATGCCACGGCTATAAAGCCAGAGCAGAAGCCTGCAGGGATGAGCACGGACAACTAGTAGTGGAGTCACAGTCGATGCTGAGATTGTGGAAGGACCACTTCTGCAGACTGTATAATGGCGATGATAGTCAAAATGCTGCCGTCAGGCAGAGCGAACCATTCACAATGGACGAAGACGAAAGAGAATCCCGTCCCCCCGACCTAGACGATGTTAAGATAGCGATATCGAAACTTAAGTCTTATAAACATGCTGGAGCAGACTGACTTTCCGCAGAACTGTATAAATCAGCTGGCGATGAGCTACTTAGGAACATGCGCAAACTCATCTGCAAGATATGGTCCGAAGAATGCATGCCCGATAAATGGAATATCAGCATCGTTTGCCCAGTCCACAAGAAAGGAGACCCCTATAACTGCGCCAATTACAGAGGGATAAGTCTCCTAAACATTGCGTACAAGATCCTTTCTGCCGTACTGTGTAAGCGCCTGAAACCGTTCGTGGACAATCTGATAGCTTCCTGCCAGTGCGGATTCAGGCCAGGAAAATCCACGATAGACCAAATATTTACCCTACGACAGATCTTGGAGAAGACTCATGAATCAGGTCGACACGCACCATCTTTTTGTCGACTTTAAAGCCTCATATGACAGTGTTTATAGAGACGAGCTATACAGAGCCATGTCATGTTTAAACATTCCTGACAAACTCGTCAGACTGTGCAGGATGACTACGGAGAATTCCCACTGCTCCATTAAGGTCGGAGGTGAACTAACCTTCGATGTTAAAAAAGGTTTTGGACAGGGTGACGCACTGTCATGTGATTTCTTTACCATCATACTTGCAAAGACCGTGCGGGACTCTGCGGCCAATAGAAGAGGTACGATCTATTTCAAGTCTACACAATTGCTTGCCTACGCAGATGACATTGACGGTTTTGGACGGACAGAGCGAGACGTCAATCAGACGCTCGCAAGCAATGAAGCAGAAGCGGCTAAAGTGGGTCTTAGGGTAAATGGGGAAAAGACCAAATATATGCTGTCGACAAAGAAAGACGGGCAACACCGACGTCTTGATCAGAACGTCACCTTCGACAGCTATATTTTTGAAGTAGTCAATGACTTCGCCTACCTTAGCTCGATAGCGACATGCAGCAACGACATCAGCGCTGAGATAAAACGCAAATTAACTCTTGCCAACCGCTGCTTCTTTCAGCTCAAGAGGCAACTGAGTAGTAGAGCCCTCTCTCGAAAAACCAAGGTATCCCTCTACAAAAACTTAATCAACCCGGTCCTCCTCTATAGCGCTGAGGCTTGGATGTTATCAAAAGCGGTTGAAGAGGCTCTTGGGCGTTTCAGGAGGAAAATTCTGCGTGAGATCTTTGGTCCCGTTTGTGTAAACGGAGAGTAGAGGAGGAGATTCAACCGAGAACTGTAAGGGTTGTACAGCGACATTAGCCTAGTTAGATGTCTTCGGTCCAACGTCTAAGATTTCTTGGCCATGTAGAACGAATGGACTTGACCATGATAATCTCCCAAAACCTCAACGAACTTAATTAAGCGTTTCATCCCAGTCGGGAGGAAATGAAAATGATGAAAATGTTCACCTACGAAGCGAAACGCTTCTCAGAGGCAAATTTCTTCAAATTTTAGAAACGAACGGAAGTCTGTCGGTGCCATATCAGGCGAAGAAGTGAATGGCCGAGCAAATCTTTACCCAAATCCCGAAATTTTCCTATCGCCAACGCACCCTCGAGTACAAATTCGTTGTCCTGGCCAAGCCTCTTCTCGCGAATTTTGGCCAATATGTAGCTAATCAACAAGGTTGGAGTTATATTCGTCCGTAATTGGTCTACCTTTTGCAAGGTAGTCGATTAACATGGTCCCTTTCGCTAAACATAACCTGTCCCGCAGATGCAACCGATCTTACCGGCTTCCACGCAATGCTTGTTTTATTTGGGACATGTAGTGGTGGACCCATGTCTCATCCATGTCTCAAATCGGTGCACAAAATCGGTCGCATTCCTATTGAATCGGTCCAAGGATTGCTGTTAAAATCGTTTGCGCATGTGCTTTTGACTGGCAATCAGCGAATACGAGACCCCATCTTGCGCAGAGCAACATATGTCGCAGCCTTTCTTTCAATATCCCTACAGTCTCGGCTCTCTCACCCACCTTCACTTTCCTATTGTCCAACTCAATATCATGCACTTTTTCCTTCACGTGGGTCTTCTTCAAGGGATGTGCGACCAAATTTAGCTGTCCACTTTTTAGCGATGGATATTAAAGGAGCAGTGTCTCCGCAGACTTTGCCTAGTTCGGGTGAATTTCCATAGGACCTAATCCATCCAAAACGAAGGATGACTAAAGGTGACCGCACGATATTTGAGTTTATCCATTTTGGCGAAAAACACAAACTAGAAACTTGGCATGCGAACTAATGACAAGTGCATCCAGCAGGAACTGGAACGCCATCTCTGTGTCAGGGCGAGAACTTTTCAATCGCGCAAACCAATTATTATTATTCAATGGTCCAGGAAAAGAGGAAAAACTGAATACGAAATGGACTCTAAGAGCCTTTCTATTCATAGAGGGTGCCTTTAATAACGTCAGTACTGAGGCCCTACCGTGTCCAGCCTTCAAATAGCCCGAACAAACTCGGTAATATGCAGGTAGATTGAACAAACAAACGCGTCAATTGGTGTTCGATCGCCTCTTCTATAGCTCCTTGTAGTCAACGAAATGGTAAAACTGCTAAAAGCTGATGGTTTCAGCGTCACGGACTATGCTGACGACATTGCCATTCTGATATCTGGGAAATTTCCGCAGGCTCTTAGCGAAAGACTAAGTAATGCAATGCTTCTGGTTAATAACTGGGTCGGAAAAATGGATATGGTCCTTTTCACAAGGAGCTGATCTATTCCGAGATACACTTACTCCCGTATAAATGATATCGTTCTGATCCCCAAAAAATCTGCCAAAGCTGGAAGGACAACAATAATAAAAGAACCAAATAAACCTATGTGGCACTGTATTCGGACAAGAGTAGCCTTTGCAAAAGTACGGTGGTAAGACCTATTTTAGTCTATAGTTCAATTGACTGGCGGAAGGCACTTGAAAAGCAATGCCATCTTCGAAATGTTTCAAGGATTCAAAGCGCAGATTGTCTGGTGGCGATTAGCCAGATCGGTGGGTGCGAAGAATTTATTGGATCTGTATAGGAAACCTAGGCATATGTGATCGTTTCAACATAGGTTGTCACTGATGCATATACCCAAGATAAAAAGCTTGTCGGTTTCAGAGCTACAAGTACCATTCTTGGATAATGGCATTGGGTCAATGTAACGCTTTAACGGCAGAAAACACTATCGTGTTTTGGATACATTCGATTCCACTCTATTGTTTTTATCTCATTGGATGATGCTGTCTATATCGGAATTTAACGAGCTTACTCGTAACATACGCTTTCGCTCACTATTTACAGCCGAAGTGCACGGTCGTAAAGCTGTGACCGAATATGAGAGGCTGAGGGTGCCGTCGTCAGCGAAGGAGTGAATTGGATTAGAATAAAACAGACAAGAGATCATTTAAAAAAAATGAGAAAGAGTGTCGGAGACAAAACGGAACCCTGGGGAACACCAGCATTTACAAAGTGAGTATCAGACTTGAATCCATCCAAGACAATTTGAATTGAACGATTCGAATGGTAGCTTCTAATCCATAGAAGAAAGGAG
This sequence comes from Eumerus sabulonum, assembly GCA_951905685.1. Taxonomy (NCBI): domain Eukaryota; kingdom Metazoa; phylum Arthropoda; class Insecta; order Diptera; family Syrphidae; genus Eumerus; species Eumerus sabulonum. Next base: position 74,047,574 of record OX645062.1, read on the forward strand.
TCCTCGATCCTGAATGCACACATTTTCGACAACAGAACTTCATGCCAAACTCTGGCAAATGCTTTCAAAATATCAAGTGCAACCATTTTGCTCTCATGCGCCTAGTGGAGCGAACCACTTCACTTCGCGGCGAGATATGCCATCAAAACACTCGTGGATTTGTTGCTTCGGCAACCATACTGCCGGTCATTGAGGAGTTTCTGCGACTCGAGATATTTCTTTAGCTGACAATTTATCAGCGTTTCCATGACCTTGGCAAAAAGGGACGTTAGTGCAATGGGTCGGGTTCTACGGGTTAAACGATAACTGGGCACAATGGATTCCTCCCAGTCTAAGTGAGTCTTGACCTTTTGTCAATAGGGCATCAATGTAACCTAACCCATCATGAAAAATTGATGAGAAACAGAATATTCAGCTAAAGTAATCGCCGATCCGTGGAAATGTAAAGAGAGCGTTGAAACAAACGACCAAAAGAAAAATTTGCATTTATTAAGGCCAAGGTCTTAGTAAGCTACCCTAGGCACCTGCTCGCGAGAAAGGTATATCAATATAACCGAACAAGAAGCACATCAGGCACACATCAGAAGAGCCGTGTTTCGGGGCAATAAAGTGATCAGGCCACAATCTCGTTCAGATTCTATGGGCAAATATACAAAGAGAGTTATAGGCTGCAGCTAAGTAGTATTAGCATTAATGCTGGCAAGTCGCGGTATCACATCCGGGTATAACTAATAAATAAGTGCCACAAAATTCATTTCAACATCTAGTTTAAATTTTTGTTATTACTACTTCCTAAGGCACACTCATACTATTTTTCTCACTATCGTACGAGTAAATAAATGTAAACTTACTTTTGCTTTGGCATATTTCCCTTTGATGTTCCGCTCGACTTCTTGGCTTTTCTCAGTAAAGCTTTGGTGGTCAGTGATTTTGGTCTCTCGATTGGTAGACCAAGAGCACGACTCCACACAAGTGACGAGAGAACACCTAGCGCACGAGATACACCAAATAGCACGGTATAAAAATTCATTTCAGTCATGCCATAGTATTGAAGAAGAACACCAGAGTGAGCATCTACATTGGGCCATGGGTTCTTGATTTTACCAGTTGCCAATAGGATTGGCGGCACCACTTTATAGAGTTTCGATACCAATTGGAAGAGTTCGTCGTCGGGCAAATGTTTTAGAGCAAAGTCACGCTGACAGGTGTAGCGCGGGTCTGTTTTGCGGAGAACAGCATGACCATAACCGGGTACAACCTTAAATTTAAATAAAATGAACGTAATATAAGGATCCATTCATAAGAGGTAACATTTGTTTTAGTCACCCGTCCAGAACTGAGGGTTTTCTTAATGAACTCTTTTAACTGATCTTCGGTTGGATTTTTGCCAATGTCCTTCTGTAATTGTTTCAGCCACACAAGCACTTCTTGATTGGCTAAGCCATGGAGTGGACCAGCCAAGCCCAGTACACCAGCACCGAGCGCGAGGTATGGATCACTTAAGGCTGAGCCAACCAAATGTACTGTATGAGCCGAAACGTTTCCACCTTCGTGGTCACTAAATAACAGAAAATGAGAAAAGGTTCAGGAAAAGTGTTTACATTTATAGAAAACGTACCTGTGAATGGTCAAGTAAAGACGCATCAGATCAGTGAATTCGGGATTATCATAACCCAAAACGTTGACGAAATTAGCCGTCCAATCCAATTCTGGATCGATTTTATCGTATCCATGGCCATTCTTGTAGGTATTGCGGTAAATGGTTGCAGCGATAACTGGCATTTTAGCAATCAAATTCATGCTGTCTTCATACACGTATTCCCAATAGTCTCTCTTTCTAACTCCCTATGAGGTAACATCGATAAAAATAACAATTACTCGGTTTTATATATTTACAAGCAAATAAGTATAAACTTACTAGAGAATAGGCTTGAGCAAATTGACTGTCGTGATTCAGTGCAACTATGGAAGCAGATAATTGCGACATTGGATGCAAGTTTTTAGGGAAATTCTTTAACATTGTGACTACATGTTTTGGAAGAGCAGAACGACAGGCCCATTCAGCAGAAATAGCGTTTACTTGCTCCTGGCTTGGGACATCACCAGTCATCAGTAACCAGAAAATACCCTCAGGCAGCGGTTGCGTACCGCCAGGTCCCTTGGGGAGGACTTTCAGGCATTCGGGAATCGTAAGGCCACGAAAGCGAATACCTTCGTCCTTATCCAAAAGCGAGGTTTCATACACTAGACCTTTAATACCGCGCATACCACCATATACCTGAAAGACAAGACCACACATCATGACCCGATGGAAACAAGTCAACCGCAGCCACATTGTTCCTATAGAAACTATCCAATCAAAGAGGGAAATTAACTTGAACTTACCATATTTACGGTGTAATCACCGACTTTTTTATTTCCATGTTTTTTACGAAAGTTCTCCACAGCAAATCGGTGGTCTGGAATCTTCAGGTAAACCACATTACGAAGATTGCATTCTGTCGAACTGAAACGCACACAAGGTGCGACGATTGACTTTAATTTCTAAAAGAAATAGAAAACGAAATTGTAACACGACAACTATTTATGTTATACTGTATGTGTATATTATATTTTATTTTATTAAAATGTTAAAATCTTTAATGTATAAACTTTATTTATGCACAGAAAAATAACTCTATGGCAACCCTGAAAAGAGGAATTGAATAGTAACGGTTCGCACCGACGAAAATCGACGGCACAAAAATGGTATAAAAGACGTGCTGAAATCAGTGCGAACTCACTCAGGTTTGGTAGTTCGCTCGGTTCGGTCGGATTATTTCCACCAAAAGAAAAGTGCCACACTTGCGATCTTAGCGGTTAGACAATTCGGCGGTCGGGTACACCACATCCTTTCATCTATCCATTTTAATTTTGAACTGCCATCGCGTTTTTTTTTTATTGAATTTTAATTACTTTTTTTTTCTTTGAATTTTATCTTTTTTCTCTTTTGTTTACTCATTATTTTGTTGTTGTCTTTAGTGTTCCGTACCCAAAGGGTTGAACGGGACCCTATTACTAAGACTTCGCTGTCCGTCCGTCCGTCAACAGGCTGTATCTCATGAACCGTGATAGTTAGAAAGTTGAAATTTTCATAGATGATGTATTTCTGTTGCCGCTATGGCAACAAATACTAAAAACAGAATCAAATTAATATTTAAGGGGGGCTTCCATACAACAGACATGATTTTCATCCAAAAATCCCCTTGGCCACATACTGATCTAAGGTTAGCCGACAATATCCCACAACCAGTAGCAAACTTTCCAACTTTGATCCCTTTGTGTCTTTGATGTATTAATCCCAGCTGCAACTCTTTTTTCTATAATTACGAACAACCAATAATAAATACCCTTTAAGCTTTGATGATCCCTATTGTGTCACCGATAAGTTAATCCTCGCTGCAAACCCTTTCGTACAATTGCTATTTTATCGCTGACCAAGTTCAGTCGCTCCCGGATGAACTGATGGATGGATTTCAGCTGTTCTTTCTTTTCAGTTACGAAGTCCTCCCTGCCGCTGGTTGTCGGTAGTACCACGCCGAACTTCAAGTCCGATGGAAGTCGAAGATCAGTTCCAAAAATGGCTTCAGCGGGTGTTATTGCCGTTGAATTGTGCTGTGCCGAACGGTACGCCATTAGGAAAAGGGGAAGATGTTCATCCCAGTCCTTCTTGTTTCCTACGACGACTTTTCTCTAGTATTCCTCCATCGTCCGGTTGAACCTTTCGACCATGCCATCAGATTGTGGGTGTAATGGTGTTGTCCGTGTCTTTCCGATACCTAGCATGTCGCAGAGTTCTTTGAACACCGACGACTCGAAGTTCCTTCCTTGGTCTGAGTGCAGTTCCAGCGGTACGCCATAACGCCCAACCCAGTTATTCACGAATGCATCCGAAATGGTTTTGGCTTCCTGGTTCGGGATGTAAAACACCTCAGGCCACTTGCTGAAGTAATCGATCACCACCAGCGCGTATTTGTTTCCAGCGTTGCTCGTTGGGAATGGGCCTGCGATGTCCATGGCGATACGTTCGAACGGTGCTCCAACATTGTACTGATGCATATTTCCTCGAGTTTTCCTAACTGGTCCCTTTGCTTTCGCACACTGTTCTCACTTGCGAATGAAATTTGTGACCGACTCATGACATCCTAACCCACTAGAAACGTCTTTTGATCTTTTCTACAGTCTTGTTAACACCAAGATTACCCTCGCTTGGTCCCTCGTGGTATTCTCGGATGACCTCGATGATTTGTCCCTTTGGAATTACCAGCAGATCGTTTACAATGTTCCCGTTCTCACTTTCCCAACTGCGGTAGAGGCAACCGTTCTTCAGCTTCAAACTCTGCCATTGAGCCCAGTCAGCTTTTACGATTGGGCTTTCGCAGGATATTTGTTGCTAAGATGGCCGAAATCCTCGTTCGTGGTACCCGATGATGACCGCCAGATCGCCATATTCTCGCTGCTTTCTTCCGACCTTCTCCGACAGTCCAGGAATCTTCTGGCAGCACATGGAAACGGCGGATGTCGGTGACCTGTTCCTTGGTTTCGGCACGTGAACAATGTTTGCATTCAACATCGCAAGGTCGCCTCGATAATGCGTCCGCATTTCCATGACTGTTTCCCTTCCGGTGTTCGATACTGAAGTCATAACACCTCAACGCTGCGTGGTCCGTCCTAAGATGAAAAGCTTGGCCATAGAGGTATTTGTGGAAATGCTTGAGCTAAAAGCTCCCTCCTAGTTACACAGTAGTTCCTCTCCGACTTCGATAGGATTCTACTGTAGTAAGCGATGACTCGTTCTCGCCCATCAATCATTTGAGGGAGTACTCCTCCGATTCCGTGTCCGCTCGTATCGGTATCCAAAATAAACTTTTCTCCCGGGACAGGATATTCAAGAATCTGCGCACTGCAGAGCAATTCCTTCAGGTGAATGAACGCTTCCTCCTGCGGCTTCTCCCACTTGAATGGCCGATTCTTTTTGGTGAGCTCGTGCAAACTGCTGGCAACGTTTGCAAATCCTGGGACGAATCGCCTGTAATATGTGCAAAGTCCCAGGAATGACCTTAACTCATGAAGATTCTTTGCGCGCGGCCATTTCTTAACCGCCGAGATTTTCTCTTCATCTGTGTGGACTCGTTAAGCAGTCACAACACGTCCCAAGTACTTCACCTCGATTTGGAAGAGCGAACATTTCTTCGGGCTCAATTTCAGTCCGGCTGCTTGAATACGTTCCAGTACCTCTTCAAGCGTCTTAAGGTGAACGTCGAAATCCTTACCCATGACAATTATGTCATCCAGATAGACAAGGCAAGTCCTCCAGTGAAGTCCTCTCAGTACCCAAACTCTATCCACAGCTTCTGCATTCGGGGGAACTGTTTGGCGCGCTTGCACGACTATTCGCCTGACCTTGTTACCCTGTCCATTATCTATTGTTAATGGGAGCTCCATGTTGCAATACTTCATCACTTTTTGGTTGAGGTCCAATGTGAAGCCATAATCATGAAGTCGACGACGATTATGATGTCATCAGTGATGTCCGCAACGATGAAATCATGCTGAAACTCGACGGTACCCATCGTAGTTCTTTTCTGGACCTTACCCTTAACTACCGCCTTCTCACCAGTTACTGTATGAAGCTTACCTCGAAAAATGGTTCGATGTCAGAAACCAATCCGCTTCGGATGACTGAATGAGTTGCGCCCGTGTGCAAAGTCAGTAGATACCGTCGCCCGTCCATCGTTCCCTCGATGAACAGGCTGGTTACACCCCTACAGATCCGGGATAAGAGGATGCTGGGGCACTCCATATGGGAGCCAGCTCACGCCCCCTGCACTGACTCGTTTTAGTTTAACGGATTGTTAGGTGCACCTTTTGCACCTCCACGTTCGCGTTCCCTCCCTTGGTCTCTTTTTGGCGAACTAGACCTCAAACGCTTTCTTCGCAGGCGGCAGTTTCTCGCAATGTGCCCCTGCTAGTAGCAAATGTAGCATCTACCCGGGAATGAGCCACTCTTACTCGCCGCTGGTGTTCTTGAATTATCCTGGTCTTCAGATATGCGCCGTAATTTGATGGATTGATATGCCGGATATCAAGAGCGATGTTTGACATGCCAGAGCACTGGCAGCTGTCTCCTTGAAAGATGTCTTCGGCAGGAGAATGAAGCTTCGTTGCGTATCGGGGCCCTTAGCCCTTGGATGAAAGAATCCGTTTTCAGTTTCTCCACCACATCAACTGGAACATCCACCTTAGGCTAGATGAGACAGCCTCTCGATATCGGCAGCGTACTGCGGGATGGTCTGGTTTCCACGCTTTAAGTTCCAGCTTGTGCATCACCTGCATGTGCTCACTGCCATATCTTCGCTGAAGAGCTTCCCATATGGCTGTGCAGTTCTTTCTCCGGGATGGTCTGTAGAACGTCAGCTGCTTCACCTTTAAGGGAAATTACTAGGGCGGCCACACGATCTTCTTCACCCCATGGATTCCGTTCCGCCGTTGTCTCAAATTGGAACTTTTTTTTTTCTGTTTTTGTTGAAGGCTTCTGCCATCCGCTGGAGCACTCAGACTCAATCACTGGTCCATTGTACTCCAGACAGACACCTTATATTACTGTATTTTCCCCGTTTTCCGGAGAAAAATTTGAAGGAGCTTCAGTGATGTAGAACTAAGGGATTCGGCACACACCACGTCGGCTCCAAGGGTACGCCACCGTGCGCGAGCAAAGGCGGGACAATCACAGAGAAAATGCTCTGCAGTATCATCCTCCTCTTCGCCACATGCAGCACAGGTAGGCGTCTCACTGATGCCGAGCACGTAGAGATGCTTAAAAAAAGTGTAATGGCCCGCGATAACTCCCACAAGCCTTCTGCAGTCGATTCTCCTTAAAGACAGGAGGAATGCTGCAGATTTTTTGCAGACATCAGGGCATTCGCGCTTAGTCATCTTGCAACCCTGATAATCCCTCCATCTACGGTTGTGTGAGCTAAATACACAATCGTTAATGTAGGAATTTACCATGGACGCAGGTAGACCTAGAGCGGGTTCAGGTCCTGAGAAGCTCTCCTCTGAACCCATTCTAGCGAGTTCATCAGAGATCTCATTTCCTAGTATCCCAGAGTGGCCTAGAACCCATACAAGCCTTAATGAATTTACTCTGCCGACTCTGTTCAAGAAGGACTTGAGTTCAAGCACTAATTTGGAGCTAGTTGAGGGGTTACTTACTTACTTAGGTGGCGCTACAGTCCGTGGTGAACCTGGGCCTCAACCAACAAGCGTCTCCAGCCGGCACGGTCTTTGGCCAGCTGTTTCCAGTGCCGCACGCCCAGTTGGTTGAGGTCCCTTTCCACCTGTGTGCGCCACCGCTGAGGCGGCCGTCCTCTGCCGCGCCTTCCTTCCGGAGTGGATTCGAAGACTTTTCGGGTCGGAGCTGTATCTTCCATGCGCTCTACATGGCCTAGCCACCTTAGACGCTGTATCCGTAGACGTCGTACCAGGCCGATGTCGCTGTACAACCCGCACAGTTCATCGTTATATCTTCTCCTCCATACACCGTTTGAACAAACGGGACCGTAGATAGTGCGCAGAATTTTCCTCTCGAAACGACCAAGGGCATCTTCACCCGCTTTTGTTAAGGTCCAAGCCTCTGCGCCGTAAAGGAGGACTGGGATGATCAAGGTCTTATATAGTGTCACCTTGGTTTTCCGAGAGAGGGCTCTACTTCTCAATTGCCTCTTGAGCCCAAAGAAACCGCGGTTGGTAAGAGTGATTCTGCGTTTTATCTCAGCGCTGGTGTTGTTGTCGCTGGTCATCAGTGAGCCATGGTAGACGAATTCCTTGACCACTTCAAAGTTGTATCCGCCCATGGTGACGTTCTGGCCAATACGTCGGTGTTGTCCGTCTCTTTAAGATGAAAGCAGATATTTGGTTTTACCCTCATTAACCTTGAGACCCATCTTAGCCGCTTCTACCTCAATGCTCACGAAGGCCTCATTGACGTCTTGCTGTTTTCGTCCAATTACGTCAATATCGTCGGCGTACGCAAGCAATTGCGTAGACTTGAAATAAATCGTACCTCTTGTGTTGGCCAGTGACTCTTGCACGATCTTTTCAAGCACGATGTTGAAAAAGTTGCACGACAGCACGTAGCACTGCCTAAATCCTTTTTTAACATCAAAGGTCTCGGTTTGCTCATTACCGACCTTAATGGAGCAACGAGAATTCTCCATTGTCATCCTGCACAGTCGGACGAGTTTGACAGGGATGTTAAAACTAGACATGGCTTTGTACAGCTCGTCTCTATATACGCTGTCATACGCGGCCTTGAAATCGACGAAAAGGTGGTGAGTGTCGATTTGGTATTCCTGGGTCTTCTCCAAGATCTGCCGTAGCGTAAATATTTGGTCTATTGTGGATTTACCTGGCCTGAAACCACACTGATAAGAGCCGATCAGGTTATCCACAAACGGTTTCAGGCGTTCACACAATACGGCAGAGAAGATCTTATATGCGATGTTAAGGAGACTTATTCCCCTATAGATGGCGCAGTGGACCGGGCAAACGATGCTGAGATTCCATTCGTCGGGCATGCTTTCCTCCGACCATACCTTGCAGATGAGATGGTGCATGCACCTTACCAGCTCATCTCCAGCCGCCTTAAATAGGCGTCTAGGTGGACTGAATTCTTTTACTTCGTGGTCCATTGCGAATGGCTCGTTCTGCCTGACAGCGGTATCTTAACTATCATCGCCGTTATACAGTCTGCAGAAGTGGTCTTTCCAAATCCTCAGCATCGACTGCGACTCTACTACCAGTTCTCCATTTTCATCCCTGCAGGCCGCCACTCTGGCTTTGTAGCCATGGCATGTTCGTTTTACCTTGTTGTAAAACTTACGGGCGTCATTCCTGCGGAAGCATCTCTCCATCTCCTCGATCTCATGCTTTCCGTGCTCTCTCTTCTTTCTTCTGAAAAGCGTGTGTTCCTCTCTTCTCTTCTGCTCATAGATTTCGCGAGCAGCTCTCGTCCGTCGTTGCAGCATGGTCCTATATGCCTCTTGTTTTGCTGCATGGGCTTGTTCGCATTGTTCATCGAACCAGGGGTTTCTAGGTGGTGGCTGTTTGAAACGCAGCACCTCTGAGGCAGCATCTCTGACGGCGCTCTGGCAATGAGCCCATTCCTGCATAGAGCTTTGAGGAGACACGATCGGCAAAGATTCTGGCAGTCTCTTGCGATTGTAGCTTTCCAACGTCAAACTTACGTTGTCCTGCTCGACTCCTAAGCATTCTTGATATCCTCATTCGTACCTTGGCTACAACAAGGTAGTGGTCCGAGTCGATGTTGGCCCCTCGGAAGGTTCGTACGTCGAGAATACAGGAGGAGTGTCTGGCGTCGATCGCAATATGATCAATCTGGTTGGTGGTCGATTGATCACAAGACCGCCAGGTACCCTTGTGGATGTTGAGATGGGGGAATCGCGTGCTTGCTACAAGGAGGTTACGCCCCGCTAGGAAATCGATTAACCTTAATCCGTTGTCGGATGTGGTGTTATGGAGGCTATGCTTTCCTATGATCGACTCAAATATGTCCTCCTTGCCCAGTTTTGCATTAAAATCTCCTAGGACTATTTTTGTGTCGTAGCTGGGACATTTGGCATATGTTCTGTCTAGGAGATCGTAGAATTCTTCTTTGAGTCGATCGTCCATTTCTTCCGTTGGGGCGTGAGCGCATATTAAACTAATGTTTCCAAATTTAGCTTTGATGCGGATTGTTATGAGGCGTTCGCTTACATCTCGGAAGCTTAAGACTTTTTGTCGGAGTCTTCCTCTAATAACGAATCCGCACCCGAATAGGCGCTGTTTGTTCTCCTTGTAGCAGTTCACATAGTAGATGTCGCAGTTTTTCATCCGTTTTTTGCCTGGTCCATCCCATCGCACTTCTTGGAGTGCGGTTATGTCTGCTTTATAGCAGTTGAGGGGTTACACACAGCTTTTAGTGCAGCTTGGCTGTCACTACAGATGCATATGCTTCCCCCTTCCACCTGTGCTTCACAACATAGTGCATGGCCATTAGGATTGCGTATATCTCTGATTGGAAGACAGACGCATAATTTCCTAACGAGAAGTGCAGTCGGATGTTTTCGCGTTCAAAGATGACTCCAGCACCGGACTCCCGCCCAGACCTGGAGCCATCAGTGAAAATGCGAAGACTATGCTTTCCAGGTTCAGTATCTAGCCATAGCCAATCCTGACGCCATGGAATTTCGACTCGACTGTGAAATTGTGAATTTAAAGATGTTAAACACACTCGTGCCGTCGAAGTTGGGAGCTGTGAATTTCGATATTGCAGTCGGTACAACGATAACTTGATGCTGAACGTTCTGGACAGTTTTCTCGAGTTCCAGAACATTCTTGTCCAACCTCGATTCAAGTGTCTCGATTACCTTTTCCTGGTTACTTTCGAGATCTAGAACCTTCCTGTCCAGTCTCTCGATTCCCTCTTCGACGTCCCGAAATCGATCGTTGACAGCTTGCTGGATGTCTCTCAAGCTTTCTCGATTGTTCTCTAGCATCTTTTCTAACGTCTCCAGCTTCTCTAGTTTCTGGCCTATGAAAGTGGAATTTTCCTCCAACTTTTGATGTACGGTCGCCTCCAGTTTCTGGCTTATGGAAGTGGAATTTTCTTCAAGCTTTCTACTTACGGCAGCGGAATTTTACTCCAGTTTTTCGTGTATGGTCGCCTCTAGTTTCTGGAATATGGAAGCGCTCATAGCATTCATAGCCGCGAGAATTTGCTGCATATCGAATGCTGACTCATTGGATGTCGACGGCTTCTCCACCCCGAACTCGTGATTCTCCCAGTCGACACCTTCTTCCTCCAACGCTGATCGCAGTCTCTCCATCAGGTTGGCTTTACTTCCCACTATGGATAATTCCCGAGCATCCAGCTCTCTTTTCAGTTGTTTGATGATCAACTTTTCCAATTTCACCATTTTCTCACACTTTCAATAATTCACTTTTAATAGTTCAATTCACAATTCGAATAAACGTTTAACTCGTTTACTCGCAATCCCAATTCTGACACCAAATGTTACGAAATTTAATCCCACATGTAGTAGGGTTCGGTTCGTATCACTGGATTGCGATAAACTACAATTGTCCACTTTTTATTCGAATTAAAACACACGCTTTTCTTATTTCTCCTCAGATCAACTATCTGAGTACTTCACCACTGTTATTTATTGTTACACTTTATTACACACTGGTTTATCGACCGAACACACTGTATACCGACTCGTCACGCTCCATTCACTTCCGTAAACTGAATGAATGCCGAGGGCGAGCGTTCGCGCTTATATAGCTCTCGATCCACCTTCTCGAATGTTCGCCGTCGGATGTTCCCCTTCGGAAATCTCTAAAATGCTCTGACAATTAGCAGTACGCCGTTCCACCAGAGCAAGTTCGAAAGTATGAAGGTGTTATCGTAAAATTGACATTTTCTTGGTAATCGCATTCCACAATTTCATTTCATTTTCATTTTTCATTTTTTCATTTATTTTATTAATTGGAATGTACATTAAGATGCCAATCTTTTTTAGTACTTAGTAAATTAATATCAGAAAGGTTGGATTTCAATATACATATGTACTTAAAAGTACTTTACAATGTATTTCTAAGCACAGGAATAGCTGAAGGGTTACCATCTTATGGATTTTCTTCTTCTTAGTGGGCGCTACAGTTCGGGGTGAACCTGGGCCTCAACCAACATGCCCCTCCATCTAGCACGATCTTTCGCTAGCATTTTCCATTGCCGCACACCCAGTTGGCTGAGGTACCCTTCCACCTGTGTGCGCCATCTTAAGGGCGGCCGTCCTCTGCTTCTTCGTCCCTCGGGGTTGGATTCAAAGACTCTCCGGGCTGGAGCTGTGGTGTCCATTCGCTCTACATGGCCCAGCCATCTTAGGCGTTGAATCCGTAGACGCCTGACTAGGCTCATATCGCTGTACAGCCCGTAAAGTTCGTGGTTGAATCTTTTCCTCCATCCCCCGTCTGCGTTTATAGGCCCGAAAATCACGCGCAAAATCTTTCTCTCGAACCGACCAGGGGCCTCCTCATCCGCTTTTGATAGTGTCCATGCTTCTGCGCCGTACACCAGGACCGGGATGATAAGGGTCTTATATAGAGTCAACTTTGTCGTTCGGGAGAGGACTCTATTACTCAATTGCCTCCTGAGCCCAAAGAAACAGCGATTGGCAAGAGTGATTCTGCGTTTGATTTCGGAACTGATGTCGTTGTTCCAGGTCACTGCGGAGCCAAGGTAGACGAAGTCCTTAACTACCTCGAACTTATATCTGCCTATATAAATGATCTGGCCGAGACGTCGGTGTTGAGCGTCCTTTTTTGATGACAGCATATATTTGGTCTTGCCCTCATTTACTGCCAAACCAATTTTCGCCGCCTCCATCTCAATACTCGCAAACGCCTCATTGACATCTCGCTGCGATCTACCTTTTATGTCAATATCGTCGGCGTATGCAGGGAGTTGCGAGGATTTGAAATACATTGTGCCTCTTGTATTAGCCAGTGATTTTTGCACAATCATTTCCAATATGTTGTTGAAGAAATCACACGACAGCGCACCGCCCTGCCTAAATCCTTTTTTGACATCAAAACTATCGGTAAGGTGTTCACCGATTCGGATGGAGCAGCGAGCATTCTCCAAAGTCATCCTGCATAGTCCGACGAGTTTAGCAGGTATGTCAAAGGTAGACATAGCGTTGTATAGCTCGTCTCTAATTACGCTGTCGTATGCGGCTTTGAAGTCGACAAATAGGTGGTGAGGGTCGACTTGAAATTCATTGGTTTTCTCCAGTATCTGCCGTAGTGTGAAGATTTGGTCGATGGTGGACTTCCCTGGCCTGAATCCGCACTGATAAGGACCTATCAGCTTATTTACAAAAGACTTCAGGCGTTCACACAAAACGGCAGAGAAGATTTTGTAGGCGATGTTAAAGAGACTTATTCCTCTATAGTTGGCGCAATCAGAGGGGTCTCCTTTCTTGTGGATCGGGCATACGATGCTGAGACTCCATTCCTCGGGCATGCTTTCCTCTAACCATATCTTACGGATGAGCTGGTGCATGCTCCCAACCAGGTCATCCCCAGCTGCCTTGAAGAGCTCAGCAGACAGTCCGTCTGCGCCAGCAGCTTTATTCGACTTGAGCTTCGATATGGCAATCTTAACTTCGTCGAGGTCAGGGGGACAGAATTCTCTGCGGTCTCCGTCGATTAGAAATGGATCATTCTGCCTGACAGCGGTATATTGACTAACATCGCCGTTATACAGTCTGCAGAAGTGGTTTTTCCATATTCTCAGCATCGACTGCGGTTCTACTACTAGGTGTCGGTTCTCATCCCTGCAGGCTTCCGTTCTGGCTTTATAACCTTGGCATGTTCGCTTTATCTGTTGATAAAACTTTCGAAAGTCACGCCTGCAGTAACACCTCTCCAAATCCTCAATCGCGCGCTTCTCGTGCTCTTTCTTCTTTCTTCTAAGAAGCTTATGCTCCTCCCTTCTTTTTAACTCGTAGAGCTCACGAGCTGCTCTTGTTCGTTTATGCAGCGAGGCCTTATATGCATCCTGCTTCGCTGCATGAATCTTCCTGCACTCGTCATCGAACCAGGTGTTTCTTCGTGGTGGAGCCTTGAAACCCAAAACTTCGGATGCAGAGCCTTTCAGGGCTTGTTTGCAAAGGCTCCACTGCTGTTCTATTAATAGCGTGGAGGATTGAGGTGTATTGGAGAGCTTAATGGAGACGCGATCGGTAAAAGCACGAGCGGTTTCTGGCGACAGTAGCTTTCCGACGTCATAACTTTGTATTCTTACTCTACTCCGTTGCGTTCGTGATATCCGTAAGCGCATCTTGGCTACAACAATATAGTGGTCCGAGTCGATGTTAGCCCCCCGGAAAGTTCGAACATCAAGAATAGTGGAGGAGTGTCTGACGTCGATCGCGATGTGATCAATCTGGTTGGTAGTCGATTGATCAAAAGACCGCCAGGTGCCTTTGTGTATATCGAGGTGCGGGAAGCGCGTACTGGCTAGAAGGAGATTTCGCCCCGTAGCAAGATCAATCAGCTTGTGTCCGTTATCGGAGGTGGTGTCGTGTAGGCTATGTTTGCCGATGACTCGTTCAAATATGCTTTCCTTACCTAGCTTAGCATTGAAGTCTCCTAGTACAATTTTGATGTCATAGCTGGGACATTGGGCATACGTTCTGTCTAGGAGATCGTGGAACTCATCTTTGGCTGGTTACGGCTTACTAGACCGTAGCCCAACCGACTAATCCTGTTTTTTGGCGCAGGAGGCTCGCCATTCGCCCTTCCCTGTCTACAATTTCCATAGGAAATCTCCAGATGGCACCACAAGGAGGTGGGGATAGGACTTACTAACAGTGCCGCAAGATGTTCGACTGCGGTGGCTCTTCTCGCTTTTTAGCAGGCCAGCATCCGTCGGATAGATGCTACCCCTACGAGGCCTTTGTTAGTCCTTAGCCATCCACCATCTTATGGATGGTGACTGGTAAAATGACGAAGGATTGCACTTTTAAAATTGGACAAGATTGAGATTGATCTTATATTAGAGGGCAAGGAGTTCCATAATCTAATAGTCATTCACGCTATAGAATAGACGTGACGAGGTGACATAATTACTGCAGAAGGGAATAATGTTCGTGGTTCTAAAAGACCGAGTAAAATTCAGCCTGTTGTACAAATACGCCGGGATGTATGTATGTATGTTGGCGTTACAGTCCATGAAGAACCTGAGCCGAGCTTCTCTCAATCACCCATGTTGTGTGTGATTTCGTTTTCCCATCGGTGAAAGGGACCTACAGTTTATTGCCGGTTCCGAACGGCGAATTTCGAGAAGCTTTTCATGAGAATTTTACTACAGGGGCTTTTGTCAGAACCCCGCTGAGGAGAAACACCGTGAAAAACACGTTCGATGACATGGCTGTGTCGGGATTCGATCCCGTGTTATCGGCGTCAGAGGCCAACACACTACCCACTGCGCCGGGATACGGTTATTAATAATCTTGTGTAAGAAGATACAGTTTCTGGTGTTGAGGTAATGTCGCAAGTTGCACCCTAGGAAGTCCCGAGAATGCTCAGATATATGTATGCTCGTACCGGCGAATACCATAGATGTAAAGCACTGCATCGTTGAAGGCTACTTGCAATTTACGTTGGGATAAGGAGTCTAGGCTACTATGTACTACCTCCGAGTGTGTTATGAGCGGTAGAATTAAAGAAATGACCAGTCTGCGGCGTGTTTCGAGTGGAGTGAAGTACGCACTGGCCCATATTTTGCGAAGACAACAATAAACGCGACTAATGACCATGTTTGTATGAAGGTACCCAGATAAGTCTCGGCTTTTTTTTTTTTTTTTTTATAATCACACTCGTACTCAAGGCTGAGGCCTTACGTTGCTCGAGCAAAGGTAACAGGACCAAGGAGAGTTTCGCGCAGGTTAATGTTTTTCCACACAACCTGAACGGAGTGCAGTTGTTTTTGGGTCGTAGATGTTCGTTCGCTACTCTCAGCTGTGGTTTGTCCTACATAGGACGAGAGCCGGCCAAATTTCGAGTTGGTTATAATTCACAGTAATTCGTTCATACACTTTTGGTGTTAATATTGCATACACAGAGGATGAATTTAAATTGACCATATACTGTGAGTGTTATGCCTGCAGCAGTACGTTTGGTCGCTTTCCATTCACAACTCTGTTGCATACTTTTTTCCGTATAGGAATTGCTTTTTCTTGGCTATGAAACGAATTTGAACTATGGACCTTCGGCTCGACGGTCGATGATGTTAACCACTGCACCACGGCCACCCGTTACTTATTACAAACCCAAGGCTAGTAGTTGACTCGACAGCCTTAATTCTAGAGTCATTGAGATATATGCCTGGAAGAAGATCTAGGTGAACTCGTTTTTTGGATGTCGGGATTATTTGTGATTTAGTCGGGTTAAGTAGTAGGCCGTTGGTGATAGACCAAGAGTAAATTCGTGTCAGATCGTCGTTTATAAGGAACGCAAGTTCATCGATATTCGCAAATGGTTTAGAAAGATGTAATTGAACATCGTCCGCGTATAAATGCACTGAGGAATGTCTGCACACCGACGGAAGATCATTGATAAACATGCAGAATAATATTGGACCCAGTATCGAACCCTGTGGTACGTCTTGTTTCAACTTCGTAAGAGATGAACAACGCTCACCCAAAACTACCCTCTGCGACCTACCGGAAAGAAAACTACTCAATAAGCGAACCGCTCTATCACTGAAACCAAATTTATGTTTAAGCTTCCAGCATTAGGCATTGTGGTTTACTTTATCAAAAGCCTTCGAGAAATCTAGTAGACAAAGAAAGGACACAGCATTCTTGTCAAAAGATTGTCTTACTTCTTCAGCAGATTAACCATGGCTGAAGAACAGCTGTGATTGGCTCTAAAGCCGGACTGCTGAGCATACAACAGATTATTAAATGACAAGTGTTTCGTGATCTGTTTGGCTATTATTTTCTCGAGGGCTTTAGATAAGCATGGCAAAATGCTGATTGGCCTAAAATCAGCAGAAGATGTTGGAGAAGTTTTCCTGGCAATAGGCAAAATTCTAGCAACTTTCCACGACTGTGGAAAAGTCGATGTAATAATACATCAATTTAATACATGGGTAAGATGGGAAACAACGTATGGTAACATAAGTTTGACGAACCGTATTGGTATGCCATCTTCCCCAATAGAATTGGATTTAATGGCTTTGACACATTGGACAACTTTCTCTTCAGTGGCAACCACAAAGTCGTCTAGTCTTGGAGGCGAGTGTTGACGGTCTGATGTCTGATTAAAATTTAATGCAGTTGAGCAAGGACCTTCTCCTAAAAAAGTGCGGTTAAGTTCATCAGGGTAATGAGCATATTCAGAATTATTATTGCTGCTGGAAAATCCAATTTTTCGAAGATTACTCCACTTTGTCCAGGAGGACGAATTTATCTCTAAGAAGTGCGATGGGATGGACCGGGTAAGAAGAGGGTGAAAAACTGTGACATACACTACGCTGCTACAAGGAGAACAAACAACGCCTATTTGGATGCAGATTTCTTGTTCGAGGTGGACTTAGGCCAGCCAAGGTAAGTACATATGCAGATAACGTGAACACTACGGAGTCGGGTAGGACCAGCAAAATTTATCGATAGGAAGCTGCAATTGCAGGAGATCACCAAGACCTTTGCCGATCGTGTCTTGCTTAAGCTCTCTCAGGGGCCAATGCATGCTGCCTCTGACGTTTTAGGATTCAAGCCACCATCTAAGAGAAATCCCTGGTTTGATGATGAGTGCAGGCAGGTACATGCAGAAAAACAGAATGCATACTTGGCAAAAATCTCTGGCCAACACAAGATGCACAATATATGTACGGGATTCGATCCCGTGTCATCGGCGTCAGAGACCAACACACTACCCACTGCGCCACGGTGCTCTCCGACTGGTATAAGTAGTATAAACGAATGGCGGATTTATATAAGGTAGGATAGACAAGGGTAGGGTAGGTAGGATCTTCCATTAGGGACTTTCGAATTTTGGCAGTTGATGGAGGCCATAGTGTTGAGGCTGCATCAGTAAAATTGGCTGTAATTTATTCAACCTGATTTGTTAAATCATCACTCATGGAGATAGTGTTCAAACACCCGTAAGTCGATGAAACATCGCCACCGTGAAAGTGTGCAGGAGAATCGGAGGCAGTTGATTTCGCGTCGTTCAGATGAACTCGGCCTTTTCCCAGACCACAACTTCGCGAATTTTGCGTTATAATTGGGACCTGAATCGACGAAGACCGCAAAGAATTCTGTCCCCCTGACCTAGACGAAGTTAAGATTGTCATATCGAAGCTCAAGTCGAATAAAGCTGCTGGCGCAGACGGACTGTCTGCTGAGCTCTTCAAGGCAGCTGGGGATGACTTGGTTAGGAGCATGCACCAACTCATCTGTAAGATATGGTCAGAGGAAAGCATGCCCGAGGAATGGAGTCTCAGCATCGTATGTCCGATCCACAAAAAAGGAGACCCCTCTGCTTGCGACAACAATAGAGGAATAAGTCTCCTTAACATCGCCTACAAAATCTTCTCTGCCATTTTGTGTGAACGCATGAAGCCTTTTGCAAATAAGCTGATAGGTCCTTAACAGTGCGGATTCAGGCCAGGGAAGTCCTCCATCGACCAAATCTTCACACTACGGCAGATCCTGGAAAAAAAACAATGAATTCCAAGACGACACTCATCACCTATTTGTCGACTTCAAAGCCGCATACGACAGCGTAGTTAGAGTCGAGCAATACAACGCTATGTCTACCTTTGACATACCTGCTAAGCTCGTCAGACTATGCAGGATGACTTTGGAGAATGCTCGCTGTTCCATCCGAATCGGTGAACACCTTACCGATAGTTTTGATGTCAAAAAGGGATTTAGGCAGGGCGATGCGCTATCGTGTGATTTCTTCAACATCATATTAGAAACGATTGTGCAAAAATCACTGGCCAATACAAGAGGCACAATCGGTTTCAAATCCTTGCAACTCCTTGCATACGCCGACGATATTGACAGCGAGATGTCAATGAGGCGCTTACGAGAAAATTGGTTTGGTTGCAAACGAGGGCAAAACTAAATATATGCTGCCATCAAAAAAGGACGCTCACCATCGAGTCTTGGCCAGAACGTTTGTATTGGCAGATATAAGTTCGAGGTAGTTAAGGACTTCTTCTACCTTGGCTCCGCAGTGACCTGGAACAACGACATAAGTTCCGAAATCAAACGCAGAATCACTCTTGCCAATCGCTGTTTCTTTGGGCTCAGGAGGCAACTGAGTAATAGAGCCCTCTCCCCAACGAAAAAGTTGACTCTATTTAAGACCCTTATCATCCCGGTCCTGTTGTACGGCGCAGAAGCATGGACACTATCAAAAGCGGATGAGGAGGCCCTTGGTCGGTTCGAGAGAAAGATTTTGCGCATGATTTTCGGGCCTATAAACGCAGACGGGGAATGGAGAAATTGATTCAACCACGAACTTTACGGGCTGTACAGCGACATGAGTCTAGTCAGGCGTCTACAGATTCAACGCCTAAGATGGCTGGGCCATGTAGATCGAATGGACACCACAGCTCCAGCCCGGAGAGTCTTTGAATCCAACCCCGAGGGACGAAGAAGCAGAAGACGGCCGCACTTAAGAAAGCGCACACAGGTGGAAGGGGACCTCAGCCAACTGGGTGTGCGGCAATAGAAAAGGCTAGCAAAAGATTGTGCTAGTTGGAGGGGCATTTTGGTTGAGGCCCAGGTTAACCCCGAACTGTAGCGCCCATTTGAAAGAAGAAGAAGAATTGGGGCCTGAACCCGTATAAAATTCAACTGACCCAGGAGCTGAAGGTGAACGACCATAGACAACGACGTATGTTGGCTGAATGGGCTCTGGAACAGTTGGAAACTGACCCCAATTTTCATCGCCCAAATCCAGGTTCTCCATAACAGTTGGGAATGATCAAGCAGATCACTTGCTTACGAACATGAGATTGATGTTACCAGGAAAATACAGCGACGCGTCAGCGGCTCTGCAGTAGTCTAAGAATCACTCTAGCTAACACGATGTTCGTTCGAGTTCCGCAGGCAAGTGAGTTGTAGAGTCCTCTCCCGATTTACAAGGTAATTTTGTAAAGAAATCCTATTACCCCCACCTGGGGCGAAAACAAGAATTTTGTTATAAGGTGGACCAAGATTCGTGTAATTTTAGATTGACTTCCGAACTGTATAAAATGTCAAGCGACGTCAGCCTAGTCATACGCATCCGAATCAAACCCCCGGAACGGCTCGGCCATGTTCATGCGTGCACACTACCCCTTTAGCCCGAAAAGTTTTTGAATGCAAACCTCGCAAACGAAGCAAAAGAGGTCAGCCAAATCTAAGAAGTTCGAACCGACTGGACATACGGCACTGCAAACCACTGAAGCAAATTGCATTTAGTGGAGAGGCATATAGCTTGTAGAACACTTCGGCGATCCCATACTATAGTGCCATCTAAGGAAATAAGTACGTTGGTGTTGTACCAACCATTCCTGACACAATAAGGCATGGCGTTAACTACACATGTGTATATAGAACTTGGGTTCGACTTATATCTTTATGGAACTTAAACCCAGAAGTTTTACTTACCAAACCAATTACTTGCCACTTCATTGTTTCTTATATTCTTGTCCCATGCCACCAATTTTAAGTTCGCCTAAAAGGAAGAGCAGAAATAAATTTATTCAAGATATGTACATACGTCAAATACTATTCGTTATATTTGTCAAATTCATTTTTTTTTTTTGTTTAACGGGTAAAGTAGAAACAAAAGTGGGAAGAGTTAGGGGAAATGCCACCACCTTCTCTGCGCCTGCCCGGCTTTCTGCACAATCAGGAAACGATACCAAGGATCCTACTTCCATAAGTTCAGCAAGTGGGGATATCTGACCTCCCTTACTTTTTAAGAAGCACTAAGTGGTTCCATGAATAGGGGAATAAATTCCCCTCGTAGCAGCGCAACGGGTCTCTCTGGCCTATGTGTATTCTTCTCCATTCTGGGAAGGCTACAAACCTACCTACCTACCTACATAGGGAAAATGCAGAAAATGGAATAATGGCAAAAAAGGTCGAAAGGTCGAGCACCAAATATCGCACCTGAATGCACTCGATAAACGTTTGGAAATAGTTAACAAGATCAACAACTTCATACATTTCAAAATAGTTGCACATGCGCAATGCGTGCTGTAAGAACTGTCAATAGCTGTCAGTTCTTATAGTGCCACAATGTCAAAATCGGTATCCAAAAGGCTGCTGCTGAAGCTACTGTGGCGGATAATGAACGGCCTGCACACGCAGACTAGCTGCGTGTAACCAATACGCAGGGACCGATCAAGAGCGGTAAAAGAGGAGGGCGTAGCTGAAAAGGCTGCAGGAAGACGAGTCAGTATTGTCTCTAATTAAGTGCTTCCACTTCAACTACGTATGTGTATATACTTACTCTCCCTAATTCTATGACGTGGAAGAAAATATACGTACATACGTCCATGGAGCGTCCGACCTACGCTCGAGTAGACATTACGACTGAGCCCAGAAAGGTCGTAATTATCGCATACTGGAAAACATACATTGACAACCACTAGGGCTGACAGTATTCTGTTACCTGAGTAAGCAGGAGTGAAATCCCGTTGATGCGGCTAACAGGCTAATGCTGAAAACGTCACCGTCCCGTTAAAACCATGGCTGGTCTCAAGGTTCGTTCAATGCCTCGTCGCCATTTAGTTGGTAGTGTAGGTCCAGATGCAACATTCCTGGTTAGCACCTATCCGGCTCTAGCTCAGGACCTCGCATGGCATCACTGAATGCAAAGACAACCATGGGACCAATTTAAGTGGGGACTCAATAGTAGTGAACACAACAACAACAACAACAAGAAAAGCATCAATAGCAACAACAAAAGACCAAAGAAGAAAGTGCGACGGGAGCAATCAAGTAAACCCGTTCGAAAGGAGCAAAAGACTGCAAAGGTCAGCCGGCAACACGCCGCCAGTCTTTCCCAAGCTAAGAGAGGAGAGAAGTCTGGCCTCCCCAAGGCGCATGATGGCTGACCCTCAACCAACCATAAAGCCGCCTCGGAAGATTACTGGAACAAGTACCGGTCGAAGCAGAAAGAATATAAGAAAATCATTCGTAAATCGAAGAACGATTCTTATAAGACCTTTCGCGAAGAGATCAAGTCTCTAAGTGCGACTAGCAAGTTGGTTGAAGTCCTCAAACGCGGAAAACCGATAAAGCTGGATACACTCAGAAAATCTGATGGTACTTTTACTGAATCTAAAGCGGAAACTCTTAGGTTACTGTTTGAGACTCATTCCCCGGAGATCAGATCGCCATCGACTCGTTGCACTCTCCCTTAAGGGAAATCGCCAGGCACCGACGCGTCGGGATATATCCTGTTATGCTGCAAAAAAGGTATAGGGCAGCAGCTTCCTACTTTGAAAAGAATTTTCACTTCTAGCCTAGCACTTGCTCACATACCCACTCCTTGGTGCACAGTGAAAGTAGTCTTTATTCCCAAAATAGGAAAAGAGGACTACTCACTTGCCAGGAGTTTTAGACCGATTAGTCTAACATTCTTCCTGCTGAAAAGCGTGGAAAGACTGGTAGAGTTACACGCGCGCAAAGTTGCCCTTCGAATGCAGTCTCTTTCGGAGATGAAATATGCTTATCAGCGCGGAAAATCCTGCGAGACTTAGTTGGGAGAATTGAATGTGCGCTCGAAAGGAAAGAGTACGCGCTGGACATTTTGATCGACATTGATAACGCAACTTTCGTCAGCATGTATAACGCTGCCAGACATCATGGCGTAGATAAGGCACTAGTCTTATGTATATAGTCTAATGGCTGTCCGTCTCAAAGCACAGGTGGCGCTGAATGTGATCGTTGATTGTTGTATCAGGAATGGGCTGTCGGTCAATCCTCTTAAGACCGATGTCGTTCTCTTCACGAGAAGGAGGAAAAATACTGACATGACTCAGCTGGTACTAAAGGGCAACTCCACCCCGATATCCAAGAAAGCTAAGTATCTTGGAGTCATCTTAGATAGTAAGCTTCTCTGGTCAAAACATGTTGAGTCAAAAACCACCAAAGCGCTGTCAGCTTTCTGGCAATGCAAAGGAGCTTTTGGCAAAACATGGAGTTTATCGCCGCCAAAGGTCCTGTGGATCTACACGACTATGATAAGACCTATAATTTCATATGCATCGGTTGTCTGGTGGAACAGACTAAAACGCAAGCACGTTGTAGCCTCTTTCACCAAACTCCTAAGAACAGTTTGTCTCAGTTGCACGGGGGCTTTCCCCAGCACGCCGGGCGCTGCTCCAGATGCTAAGATGAACCTTCCACCTCTTGATATATGTATATATCAGAGGATGTGCTCTGAAAGCCATCTCTCGCCTGAGGAGAAATTGCCTCTGGTACAACTCGCACAGGAATAACAGTGTGCTTGCGCAAGAATTGTCCGGCGACCCCTGTCTCATGGACATGCCTTCTGATGCATTGACGCCCGTTATCCTACTGCGTTACAATTTCTCAGTCGAGTTTCCATGGCGTCAAGTTTGGGTCTGGCCGGATACTGAACCTGGAAAGGATATTCTTCGCATTTTCACGGATGGCTCCAGGTCTAGGCGGGGGTCCGGTGCTGGGGTCCTTTTTGAGCGCGAAAACATCAGACCTTTCTCATTAGGAAAATATGCGTCTGTCTTCCAATCAGAGATATAAGTATTTCTAATGGTCATGCACTATGTTGTGAAGCACAGGTGGAGGGGGAAAAGCATATGCGCCTGCAGTGACAGCCAAACTGCACTCAACTAGCTCCAAACTAGTGCTTGAACTCAAGTCCTTCCTGAACAGAGTCGGTAGACTAAATTCATTAAGGCTTGTATGGGTTCCAGGCCACTCTGGGATCCTAGGAAATGAGATCTCTGATAAACGCGCCAGAATGGGTTCAGAGGAGAACTTCTCAGGACCTGAACCCACTATAGGTCTACCTGCGTCCACGGTAAATTCCTACATTAACGATTGGGTGTTTAATACATACAACCGGATGGAGGGATTGTCTAGGTATGCCCTGATGTATGCTAAAAATCCGCAGCATTCCTCCTGTCTTTAAGGAGAATCGACTTCAGAAGGCTTGTGGGAGTCAATACGGGCCACTACACTTTTTTTAAGCACCTTTACGTACTTGGCATCAGTGAGATGCCTGCCTGTGCTGCATGTTGCGAGGAGGATGATACTGCAGAGTATTTGCACTATGATTGTCCCGCCTTTGCTCGCGCACGGTGGCTCACACTTGGAGCCGACGTAGTGTGTGCCGAATCTCTTAGGTCTACATCACTGAAGCTCGTCCTCACTTTTCTCCGGACAACGGAGAAAATACAGTAATGTAAGGTGTCTGTCTGGAGTATAATGGACCAGTGTTTGCGTCTGAGTGCTCCAACAGGTAGCCTTGAACAAAAAAAACTGGGAGAGCAAATCAAGACTCTGGTGGAAATGCTGGAGGACGGCGAAAGACGCTCCATCCACCAACCAATGAGAGGCGTTATCGAAAACATTAAAGGCGCTATACCAACTTTCATTCAAAACGAGCCCGGAAACCGCCAAAAGGAGAGGGGACGAAAAACGATGGCAACGCTGAGAAAACTCAGAAAGTCAAGCCTCTAAAGTCCGGAAAGGCAGCGAACAACAAATAGGCCGAAAACAGCAAAATCGTTAACACCGTCGAAATTGACCACAAAGAAGAAGAAATCAAAGAAACAAAATGCGATTGTGATGGCAGCGAAAAGCGACCTCTCCTATTCGGAAATACTCCGCAGAGTCAAAGCTGATCCTAAACTCGTCAATCTTGGCGAATCGGTGACTAAAGATTCGACGAACTCAGAAAGGCGACCCCCTGTTCCAACTCAAAAAGGCAAGTGGGAAAACCGAACAGTTCAGGTGCGAAACCGTCGGCGATGACGTAGACGTGCGAACGCTGACACGACGTTGGAAATAAAGGACATCGATGAGATCACTACCAAAAAGGATATCTGCGATCCAATAATATCGCGGTACCAATTGAAAGAGGTCTCCGGCGCCGAAATCCTAAGCTTAAGGAAGAGATGCGGCGGCACACAAGTCACAACAATAGGGTGCGGGCAAGCAGTGTGAGCGTTATGCTGAAGACAGGCAAAAGCAAGATAGGCTGGGTAAAGTGCCATATCCGGGTGTGCGTAGCGCTAACAAAATACTTTAGGTACCTAGGGGTAGCAGATCCCCACAGATATCAACAACGTCGGGAAGAATAGTAGAACATCTATTTCCCCATATACCATCTACTTTGGGCAACGCCACGAGGGATATTAAAATGGACCGGATCCCGCCAATAAAGATGGAGGAATTGCACGAAGCATGCAGAAAAATAAGAAGCACCCGGACCTGACGGCATCCCAAACATAGCGATAAAAACAACAGACATTTTTAAAGAAACGATGTCTTGAGGAGGGGAGTATCCCTGAACCCTAGAAACTCAAACATCTGGTGTTGCTACCCAAGGAAAACAAACCACCTGGAGCGCCTTCGGCATACCGGCCAATATGTCTGCTAGATACAACAGGGAAGATCCTGGAACGTATCATATATGGCAGACGAATCGACGTGGCGGAGGAAAAAGGAGCTTTGTCCGACCGCCAATACGGTTTCAGGAAATCGCGCTCTACCGTCGATGTCATAAAGGACGTAGTAGACACAGCAGCTTCTGCAATACGGGGGGAGGTGGCTAGGAGGCACAAAGAAATACTGTGTGGTAGTAACATTGGACGTTAAAAATGCCTTTAACTCCGCAAACTGGTCTTGTATCAGGAGGTCTCTGACCAGAATGGGCGCACCACATTACCTTGTGAAGAAAATCCTAACGGAAAGCTGAGGTGTCAGACGGACGATGGCCTTATGTACTGCAATGTCTCTACGGGAGTCCCTCACGGTTCAGCATTTGGACCTCTTCTGTGGAACATAATGTATGACGGAATTCTGCGACTAACGCTGCCACAGGAAGTTAAGATTATCAGTTTCGCTGATGACATCGTCTTGTAACTGTAACAAAACACATCCACGAGGTAGAGTATGCCACAAATGAAGCGGTCGTCTGGAATAAAAATTGAATAGAGTCTGCCAACCTTGAACTAGCCGACCACAAGACGGAAGCTGTCTTAATAACCAGCCGAAAGACCGTAGAAAACGCAAACTTTCGGGTTGGGAGCCAGCCAATCAAGTCTAAAGCGGCCTTAAAATACCCGGGGGTAGTTAGCCTTTGGAAAGACATGGGAATTCAAAGCAAAAGTGGTACATTGGTTGTACACTGCGGTGGTAAGACCTATTTTAGTCTATCATTCGACAGTCTGGCGGAAGGCAATTGAGAAGAAATGCGATCTTCGGAGCGCAGGTTTTCTGCTGATGACTGGCTCCGGCTCATGAAATAATGCTGAACCTTCTACCCTTAGACATATACTGCGAAAGCATCGCAATCAGGACTGCGCTAAGAATGCAGAAATCCGTTCTCTGGACAGGAGTATTCATGGCTACGCATCAGTTTTGAATCGACTGGCCATCTTGAGATTCAAAACCGAAATCGGACTATATTACTCGACTTCCTTCCTGCGGGAGGAGATTCTCTATCAAAATTTCTTGCAGGGAGGAATGAACCAGTGGTATGGTAGGTACGGGCAATGAACTGGCATTCTATACCGACGGATCCAAAATACCGGTACAGGAGCCGGGGTCTAATTCGAATCTTGCGAAGCAAATCACTCCCAATGACTTCACAACTAAACAGGCCGTATACCTGATTCTTAGAGACCTCTCAGGTAAAATAATCAACATTTATGTTCAAAGCCAGAGAGCCATCTAAGATCTTATAACATCAGCGAGACGTTGTGCGAGCAGAAGGTAACAGGGGCAGGCAGAGGAGGTGCAGGGAGAGGAGGAAATCTTGAGCATCCGGAATGCGTGTATCGCGGGAGAAGGTTTAAAGGGGCGTAATGAAACTGACTATTTCATCAGAGCATTTATGAAGAAAGTGATGATAAGACAATGAGGAAGGAGACGTTCCTGCGAATTTGTGGTCCTGGAATCTCGAGTCTCGTTGCGCGATTTTGTATTCCGTCCAGTTAGTGCAGTGAGGTCTTAGATGCGACAGACCAGACATGAGAGCTGAACTCCAACTTAGGACGCCAATGCTTACAAATTGTAGCCAGATCGGTGGGTGCGAAGAATTTCTTGGATTTGTATAGGAAACCTAGGCATATGTGATCGTTTCAACATAGGTTGTCACTGGTGCATATACCCAAGACAAAAAGCTTGTCGGTTTCAGAGCTACAAGTACCGATTAGAATAAAACCGACAAGAGATAATTTAAAAAAATGAGAAAGAGTGTCGGAGACAAAACGGAACCCTGGGGAACACCAGCAATTACAAAGTGAGTATCAGACTTGAATCTATCCAAGACAATTTGAATTGAAAGATTCGAATGGTAGCTTCTAATCCATAGAAGAAAGGAGTCCTCGATCCCGAATGCACGCATTTTCGACAACAGAACTTCACGCCCAACTCTGGCAAATGCTTTCAAAATATCAAGTGCAACCATTTTGCTCTCACGCGCCTAGTGGAGCGAACCCCTTCACTTCGCGGTGAGATATGCCATCAAATCACCCGTGGATTTGTTGCTGCGGAAACCATACTGCCGGTCATTGAGGAGTTTCTGCGACTCGAGATATTTCATTAGCTAACAATTTATCCGCGTTTCCATGACCTTGGCAAAAAGGGACGTTAGTGCAATGGGTCGGGTTCTACGGGTTAAACGATAACTGGGCACAATGGATTCCTCGCAGTCTAAGTGAGCCTTGACCTTCTGTCAATAGGGCATCCATGTAACCTAACCTAACCCATCATAAACTTTAGAATATTCAGCTAAAGTAATCGCCGATCCGTGGAAATGTAAAGAGAGCGTTGAAACAAACGACCAAAAGAAAAATTTGCATTTATTAAGGCCAAGGCGTAGTAAGCTACCCTAGGCACCTGCTCGCGAGAAAGGTATATCACTAAAACCGTACAAGAAGCACATCAGGCACACATCAGAAGAGCCGTGTTTCGGGGCAATAAAGTGATCAGACCACAATCTCGTTCAGATTCTACGGGCTAATATACGAAGAGAGTTATAGGCTGCAGCTAAGTAGTATTAGCATTATTGCCGCGGTATCACATCCGGGTATAAATAATAAATAAGTGCCACAATATATTAATGTCAATTAATAGAGTCCTATTCATTTCAATATCTAGCTTAAACGTTTTTCTTCTTTTTGGTTATTACTACTTCCTAAGGCACACTCTTACTATATTTCCACTATCGTACGAGCAAATAAATGTAAACTTACTTTTGCTTTGACATATTTCCCTTTGATGTTCCGTTCGACTTAGTGTTTACTGGCTTTTCTCAGTAAAGCCGCTGTGGTTAGTGATTTTGGTCTCTCGATTGGTAGACCAAGAGCACGACTCCACACAAGTGACGAGAGAACACCTAGCGCACGAGATACACCAAATAGAACGGTATAGTAATTCATTTCAGTCATGCCATAGTACTGAAGGAGAACACCAGAGTGAGCATCTACATTGGGCCATGGGTTCTTGACTTTACCAGTTGCCAATAGGATTGGCGGCACCACTTTATAGAGTTTCGATACCAATTGGAAGAGTTCGTCATCGGGCAAATGTTTTAAAGCAAAGTCACGCTGACAGGTGTAGCGCGGATCTGTTTTGCGGAGAACAGCATGACCATAACCGGGTACAACCTTAAATTTAAATAAAATGAACGTAATATAAGGATCCATTCATAAGAGGTAACACTTGTTTTAGTCACCCTTCCAGAACTGAGGGTTTTCTTAATGAACTCTTTTAACTGATCTTCAGTTGGATTTTTGCCAATGTCCTTCTGTAATTGTTTCAGCCACACAAGCACTTCTTGATTGGCTAAGCCATGGAGTGGACCAGCCAAGCCCAGTATACCAGCACCGAGCGCGAGGTATGGATCACTTAAGGCTGAGCCAACCAAATGTACTGTGTGAGCCGAAACGTTTCCACCCTCGTGGTCACTAAATAACAGAAAATGGGAAAAGGTTCAGGAAAAGTGTTTACATTTATAGAAAACGTACCTGTGAATGGTCAAGTAAAGACGCATCAGATCAGTGAATTCGGGGTTATCATAACCTAACATTCTTACGTAATTAGCCGCCCAATCCAATTGCGGGTCGATTTGACTACATCCCTCGCCGCCTTTGTACGTATTGTTATAAATCGTTGCAGCAATAACTGGCATTTTAGCAATTAAATCCATACTGTCTTCGTATATGTATTCCCAATAGTTTTTCTTTTTAACTCCCTATAATGTTACATATATGTGTGTATGTATTAAACTTGTGTATACATATGTATGTTTACAAGCAACTAAATATGAACCTACTTTTGAATAGGCTTTAGCAAATTTACTGTCGCGATTACATGCCACTATGGCAGCAGAAAGTTGTGACATTGGATGTAAAGTTGAAGGGAAATTGTTTAACATTGTGACAACATGTTCTGGAAGAGCAGAACGACAGGCCCATTCAGCAGAAATAGCGTTTACTTGTTCTTCACTTGGTACGTCGCCAGTCATCAGTAGCCAGAAAAGACCCTCGGGCAGCGGTTGCGCACCGCAAGGTGCCCTGGGGAGGGCTTTGATGCATTCGGGAATCGTAAGGCCACGAAAACGAATACCTTCGTCCTTATCCAAAAGCGAGGTTTCATACACTAGACCTTTAATACCGCGCATACCACCATATATCTGAAAGACAAGACCATACATCATAACCCGATGCTGTATTGTGCGATCAAGGATCATAAAGGAAATAGTGATATCAAGCAAGTCAACCGCAGCCAAAATGAACTTACCATATTAACGGTGTATTCACCGACTTTTTTTTCTCCATGCATTTTACGGAAGTCCTTCACAACGGCCTGCTGTTTTGGAATCTTCTTAACAAGTACCTTACGTAGATCGCATTCCGATGAGCCATAACGCACACTCGGTGCGACTATTGACTTTAGTTTCTAAAAGCAATAAAAAGACAAAAATCGGTTACGAATGTTACTATGAGTTCAGAATAGGGTTCGTATCACTGGATTGTGATAAACAACACTGTCTTTTGCTTTTGTTATTTCGCCTCAGATCAACTTTCTGGGCCCTTCGCCTTTATTTATCTTTTACTTTCTTATTCACATACTTAATTGAATCCACCTCAGATCAATTATCGGAGCTTTTCACCTTGGACTACGGACTGGTCACACGTTATTTAATCTACAGAGCTGTTCAAAATAATAGGGAAAGGAATTAGCCGAAGAATTTCTAAGGGTTTTCCGAAACGTTGTAATCGAATAGTTTCATATTAGTATTTTAGTAAGTAAAACACGTAATATCTGATCTGTATTACTATATATACTTCTTTTATTCATTGTAGTTTCTTTTTTTTTTTTTTAATCAACTAAAATACCTTCGAATTTGGTTGTTCAAAATAATAGGGAAATTTATAGTTTACATCCGATTTTCTTAAAATAATACATTAAAACTTATATTTATTCGTTAAGATAATAGTGAAAAACAAAATATGGTAGATCAGTGTCCCGAATGACCACCCTTGTTTTTTATGACAGCAGTTATACGAGCAGGCATTGAATCTATCAGTTTCTGGCATTTACTGATGGGAATATTTCTCCAATGGGTTTCAATGGCAGTCCACAACTGATTTTTATTTTGAAAGGTCTGTCTGGCCAAAGATTTTTGCAGTTCCGCCCACAAATTCTCGATGGGGTTGAGATCGGGGGACTGAGAGGGCCATTGTAGCACTGTCACTTGATGGTCTTGCAACCAAGCACGAACCAATTTCGATGAATGCTTGGGATCGTTATAGTGTTGAAAGTGCCATCGTAACGGCATCACGATAGCTCTCCTTGTTCATGATGTCTTTTATTTGGTAAATGGGTCCAACACCAAACCAAGAAAAGCAGCCCCATAGCATGATGCTACCACCCCCATGTTTCACGTTTTTTTTAGTAAACCGGACATGAAACTCCTTCCCCTGAGGACGCCGAACATTTCTACCGCTATCGGAACCAAATAAATTTATTTTAGTTTCATCACTCCAAAGAATGTTGCGAAACATCTCTTTGGAGTGATTTCTAAAATGTAAGGCAAACTCCATTCTCGCTTTTATGTTCTATCTACTTAGTAGTGGAACTTTGCGAGCAATTTTACCGGGCAGTTTATTATCGAGCAACCTTCTCCGGATAGTTGGTGCACTTACTGCATTATTCAATTCCGCGGCAATCGCCCTTGATGACATAAAGGGATCCTTTTTCGCTAGCAGCACAATACGAGAGTCATCGATGGGAGCAGTTTTTTTTGGTCTACCACTAGTTTCTCGTGCTGTGGTTCTTGAAAGCGCATTAAAAACAAAATTAATTGACCTTCCCAATGTATTGGCTATAAATTTAAGGGTCTTTCCTTGGTCTCTTAAATGTTTAATAATGCGACTTTCTTCAGCAGTGCAATGTCTATTACGTCCCATTTTCAACACTGCGTAGATTTTAAAAATGTAAAATTTGTATAATTCTTACGTCTACGAAAAACAACATTACCTTTTCAATTATATTTGACAGAAATACGAACGATAAAACGACGAAACAGCAAAATTCCCTATTATTTTGAACACCTTAAAATAATCCTTTTTCCCACTTTATACCACAGCACGAATAACACGAATGAAGAATTGACCAGAGATGCATCATAAGAAAAGCAATACAGCTGTACAAATAGCTGCAATAATTACTTTTCGAAAAAGAGACAAAAAGGGTTCAAAATAAACAAACAAATTGGTTATCAGCGATATTCCCTATTATTTTGAACAGCTCTGTATATATTAATACGTGAAGCAGAAACTTTGTACCCCTTGTTACGGAAATCGCGTGGACGGAGGAGTATGAAATTTCGCACACTTATAGTTTATATATAGAAGGAGTGCCGAATGCTAATATTTTTTTTAAATTATGCATAAAAAATACATTTAATCAATAAAAAAAATATTACACACACTACCATATATTTGACACACACCCTTTTGTTTATCTATATATTAATGTATGTATTCCTTACACGGGCTCACGTGCCCGACATTCACCCTAAACATTCAACCACTGCCTATCGTTCTACTCTACGCACACACCCACACATCACTGCCTGCGGATTCTCCAACACCATACCCGATCAACAAAAACAAAGCGCAGGCAACAAAAAATAACAGGAAATAATTCGGGTTGTAAAATGTATGATTGGACAGAACAAATTTGTTTTCCCTCCTTTTTCTTCTTGCTGGTTCAAAGACCTTTTTCTATTTTTTATTATTGTGGTGGCTACTAAGAAGAAGAAGTGAATTTAAGAGATATATTTAAATGTGCACGAAATGTCATTCCAAAAGTATTTTATAGTTATGATTGTGGATTAATGGATTCAGAATGCAGGTTTTGCAATGCGAAACATTTTGAATCTGAAGTCACTTTAGGAGACAGAACTGCATTCACTTCATGTTGTCATAAGGGTAAAGCAATATTACTGCCCCTTAGTCAAAATGAACATTTTAAATCATTGTATGATGGACTTATTTCAAACGAACCTTCCATAAAAAGTAAGTCAAAAAATTTTTTTGAAAATGTTCGCAAATACAATTCATCATTTGCTATGGTTAGCTCAGAAGCTAAAGTTTCGGAGGCAGTTACAAGTGGAGTGTATCATTTCAAAATACATGATCTTTTTTATCATAGATCGGGTCCAATGACTGCTGCATATGGTCGCTCACCATGTTATGAGCAATTATATTTTTATGATGTTGACACCCTGGCACCCTGGGGCACCCTGGCTCTTCGAAACTGCGAGGATAATCTTATCACCGACCCGCAGGGAATAGTGGATGTATTTAAGCAGCACTTCCAGCAGCTGCTTAACGAGCATGACCAAGAGAGAGTGGTAGGGACTGAGGAAATCCCAACTCCAGCCGCTGAAGTAGTCCTCCCACCCAGCATAGAAGAAGTCGGCACAGCTATTCAGAAGCTGAAGAGCAACAAGGCCGCAGGCTCAGATGGCTTGCCATCAGAGCTCTTCAAGGCTGGCGGCGATGTTCTGGTAGGGAGCATGCACCAGATCATCTGCAAAATGTGGGAAGATGAGAGCATGCCCGACGACTGGAATACCAGCTCTATATGCCCCATCCACAAAAAAGGCGATCCTACCTCTTGCAAGAACTATAGAGGTATATCCCTGCTCAATGTCGCATACAAGATCCTGTCCAGCGTATTGTGTGAACGTCTAAAACCATTTTGCACCGCACTAATCGGCAGCTACCAGTGCGGCTTCCGGCCCGGCAAATCAACTATAGACCAAATTTTCACACTTCGACAAATCCTGGAAAAGACCAACGAGTTTCAAATCGATACACACCATCTTTTCATCGATTTCAAAGCCGCATACGACAGCATTCATCGTGAAGCACTGTTTGGGGCGATGGCCGAATTCGGGATCCCGGTAAAACTGATCCAGTTGTGTCGCGCCACGCTAAAAAACACGCGATGCACCGTGCAACTCGGTTCTAGGACCTCGGAACCATTCGAAACATGCACCGGATTTCGGCAAGGAGATGCGCTGTCATGTGACTTCTTCAACCTGGTGCTGGAGCAGATAGTGCGACGGGCAGGCGTCAACAGGGAAGGCACTATCTTTTACAAGTCCATCCAGCTGCTAGGATACGCGGATGATATCGACATCATCGCGTGTTCTCGCCGTGGCATTGTGGAAGCATTCACGGCGATTGAAGAACAGGCGAAACGAATTGGCCTTAAGATCAATGAGGACAAAACGAAATACATGCTGTCAAGCAAAAACCAATCCGTCGCTCACCACCTGGGACAAAACATAACAATTGACAGCTACAATTTCGAGGTAGTTAAGGAGTTTGTCTACCTCGGGGCAAACGTAAATTCCACAAATGACACCACAGTGGAGATCCGGCGTAGAATCGCCCTTGGCAACCGCTGCTACTTCGGTTTGTCCAAACAACTGGGGTCAAAACTCCTCACTCGAAAGACCAAAGTCATGCTTTACAAAACGCTCATTCTGCCAGTCTTGCTGTACGGAGCCGAAAGCTGGACGATAAGCAGGACAGCGGAGCTGATTTTGGGTTCTTTCGAAAGAAAAATTCTGCGCCGGATATTTGGTCCTGTCTGTGAGGAAGGTGAATGGAGAAGAAGACACAACCGCGAACTCTACGAGCTGTACCAAGATGTGGATGTAGTCCGGAAGGCAAGGAGCCGTCGACTACACTGGCTCGGCCACATCGAGCGCATGGACATCAACGCTCCAGCTAAGAGGGTCTTCGACTCCGAGCCTCCTGGTTCGAGAAGAAGAGGAAGACCGAACCTCCGGTATAAAGACCAAGTAATCGCGGATGTAAGACATCTTGGTCTTGACAACTGGAAGCAGCGTGCCCGGGACCGTCAAGGATGGAAGGCAGCTATAGCTCAGGCTCAGATCCTCCATGGATCGCAGGCCTGATAAGTAAGTAAGTAAGATGTTGACACTGCTATCAATTATAGATTACGAACAAGAACATATTGCGCGAATTATCTCTCGAATTGGAACGCAGTAATTGTCGAAATCAAAATAAAGAAATTTGTATGCTTATTAAAGTAAATCATGGTTTAGATCTACGCCGTTTCAATGATGCAGTTCAAACTGATGTAGCAGTAATATTTAGTACAGTTGATGCTGAGCCACCTTTTGAACGAAATATGATTTCATTTTCAAAAGTTAATGGTGTCATTAATAATATCTCTTGGTACTGGGTGGCATATCAATATTACTCATAATGCACCAACTACCTATATCTGATTCGACAGCACCCAGAAATAAATTAACCATGCTTCAGTATGCAGCCTATCGACGGGCAATTAGAGAAGATTCAGCCTGTTACACCATTCACAAAAACTATTCATGCAGTGGATAGTTGATATGTATGTGAGAATAGAGGATTAGGTCTGAAGTTTACAACAATTTAACAGACTACTTAGAATCGAACACCAATACCAGTAATGTTGGCCGTAGAGTAATTTTATCATCTTCGTTCAATGGATCTCCAAGAAATATGTATTTCTGAGGCTTTAAAACGAAGAAGCATCCTTTAATAGAGCTCTATTCGAAATTGATGATATTTTGAATTTTCATAATTTGTCATGTCAGATACTTGGTTTACCAGTTCCTATATACTCGCAGAGAATAGAGGAAGCAAATACTATTCATATAATAGAAGAAGAAGTGCTGTTTTGTAAGTATTATGAAACTACAAATATTGAACAGCGTAATCTCATTGATCAAGTGATTCGTGAAATTTTGTATCATGACACAGGATTCAATGTTTTTTGTTTAACCGCTCATGCAGGTTGTGGCAAAACATTCACTCAAACAGCAATTATTCACAAATTAAATTCGCTTAATCTTCGTTGTATTGCAACTGCGTTCAGTGGCATAGCTTCAACTTTATTACCTGGAGGTAGGACTCTACACAATGTGTTTAAATTGCCCATACCCATTTTAGAAAATTCTGTAGCAAATATTACTGCAAACAGTAGCGATGGTCGCTACATAAATTCATCATCATTAATAATTATTGATGAAGTTTCGATGTGCCCTTTGCAAGTGCTGAAAATCATAGATAGATTATTGCGGGATCTATGCGATGAAAATGATAAACATAAACCATTTGGAGGAAAAACGATACTTCTGTGCGGTGATTTTCGGCAAATCTTACCAGTTATCCCACATGGATCACGTGGAACTTTAAGTGAAAATGTGTCACAAGTTGGCATGAATTTCTTTATTTTCATAAAGTTACGTTTACTCGAAATATGAAATAGAATTTGTAGAATTCTTAAAAAAAATTGGTAATGATGAAGCCCCACATTTTCCTCAGTTTGGTGAAAATGTTATCGAAATACCTCAACAATTAGTAGGAGATAAAAATAATATTATTGATGAGGTGTATGGAAATATTTCCGAAGACATACTCACAGAAAATATATTGAACGCCGTTATTTTAGCACCTACAAATGATGATTGTACTTTGATAAATACTGCTATACTTAATCAAATTCCTGGTGAACAGCGAACGTATTATAGCTATGTATGATAAAATAATTTGTGATAATGATAATGCCATCAATAACTATCCGGTAGAGTTTTTAAATTCTTTGAGTATTAGTGGTTTACCACCACATAAGTTAGTATTGAAAGTTAATTGCATCGTTTTGCTAATCAGAAACTTAAGTACAAAGGAAGCATTAGTCAATGGAACAAGAACGCGCATCAAATTTATGCATCGAAATGCAATTGATTGCGAAGTTTTAACTGGACCGCACGCAGTAAGAGAATTTTGATTCCACTTGTAAATTTAACATACTCCGGAACTATTTTACCATTTAATCTTCAAAGAACTCAATTTCCTATAATACCTGCATTTGCGATGACAATAAATAAGTCTCAAGGACAAACATTCGAAAAAATTGGAATTTTATTGAATCGGCCAGTTTTTACACATGGGCAATTGTATGTCGCAGCAAGTAGAGTTCGATCATTCGACATTTTGAGATTTCATAATTCCGAATATAACGGTCAAGGACATTTAGCAAACGATGAAAGAATTTTTACAAAAAACATCGTTTACAGAGAAGTTTTGTATCATTAAGTAAATTATCGAAATATGTACACATGTCAAGTTCAATGGACAGCATTTTTTTATCGGATTGTTTTTATGTTTCAATAAAAAAAAAAATAAAAGAAGTATTCTTTATTTTAATCATTTGGATTTTTTTATTTAAAATTCATATAATTTGTTTGAAAAAAATTAGGCAAATTAACAGTGTAACCTTGGTGAAATCTGTAATTATAGAAGTATCTATAGTCTTTGACAATAGAATCTTAATAATATTTAAACTTATAAGTTAAATTAATTAGGGTCGAATTTCGACCACTGGGCGACCACTAGTTCCGTTAACTGAATGCCCCCGAGGGCGAGCGTTCGCGCTTATATAGCCATCGGTCGACACTCTTGAATGTTCACCGTCAGACGTTCCCCTTCGGAAATCTCTAGAAAGCTCTGGCATTCAGCAGTATGCCGTTGAAAGTTACCATCATTTCCATTTCAGTTTCACTAGAACATTCGAACTTCGACAGCGACATTCGAACATAACCGTCGGTTCGTCCTGCGATTTGATCCTCCTCCGCAGTATGGCGCCAACCTCTCCAAGTGGACAATCTTATACTTCGCCCGTCTGTTCCCGGTTTGCTGTATTCGATATACCACGTCGTTAAGTTTCTTGAAGACCTCATATCATATGGCCCGTCCCAGACTGATTGCAATTTGGGGCACAAGCCTTTTTTTCATTGCGGGGAGTTGTACAGAAATACCAATTGTCCTGGCTCGAATACAGAAGTGCTCGCCCTTAGGTCATATCTCGCCTTCATTTTAGCACTGACCAAGTTCAGTCGCTGCCGTTCATCCGATGGATAGAGTTCAACTGCTCATTCTTTTCGGTTACGAAGTCCACCCTGCCGCTAGTTGTCGGTAGTACCAAGCCGAACTTCAGATCCGATGGAAGTCGGAGATCAGTTCCAAAAATGGCTTCAGTTGGTGTTATCGCCGTTGAATTGTATTGCGCCGATCGATACGCCATTAAGAAAAGGGGAAGATGTTCATCCCAGTCCTTCCGATCCCCAACGACGACTTTTCCCAAGTATTCCTTCATCGTCCGGTTGAACCTCTCCACCATGCCATCAGATTGTGGGTGTAATGGTGTTGACTCCTTGGTTCGGTATGCGAAATACTTCAGGCCATTTGCTGAAGAAGTCGATCACCATCAGCGCGTATTTGTTTCCAGCGTTGCTCTTTGGGAATGGGCCTGCAATGTCCAGGCCAATGCGTTTGAACAGTGCTCCAACATTGTACCGCTGCATATTTCCTCGAATTTTCCTAACTGGACCCTTTGCCTTCGCACACTGTTCACACTTGCGAATGAAATTTGTGACAGACTTATGGCATCCTACCCAGTAGAAACGTCTCTTGATCTTTTCTACAGTCTTGTTAACACCAAGATGACCTCCGCTTGGTCCCTCGTGGTATTCTCGGATGACCTCGTCGATTTGTCCCTTTGGAGTTACCAGCAGATCGCTTATAATGTCCCCGTTCTCATTTTGCCAACTGCGATAGAGGCAACCGTTCTTCAGCTTCAAACTCTACCATTGAGCCCAGTAAGCTTTTAAGATTGGGCTTTCGCTGGCTATTTGCTGCCACGTTGGTCGAAAACCTCTCTCTTGATCGATGATGACTGCTAGGTCGGCATCTTCTCGCTGTTTCCTCCCGACTTTCTCGACAGTCCAGGACTCTTCTAGTAGCACATGGAAACGACGAATGCCGGTGACCTGTTCCTTGGTTTCCGCACGTGAACAATTTCCCCTCAACGTCGCAAGGTCGCCTCGACAAGGCAGGCGCGTTTCCACGACTGCTTCCCATCAGGTGTTCGCGTGCTCTCACTCGGTCTCCTTTCGGCGTATTAGATCTCGAACGCTTTCTTCACAGACGGCAGTTTCTCACGATGTGCCCCTGCCGGTCGCAGATATAGCATCTATCTGAGAATGAGCCATCCCCACTCGCCGTTGTTGTTCCGGAATTATTCTGGTATTCAGAAATACATCAAGTCTCCCTCAAGCTCTCTCAAGTCCCGATGCAATCTGCAGAAACCATAGAACAGCAATGGATTCATTGTCAGAACGCCATCAGAGAGGCCGCCTCAGATGTACTCGGTCTTAAGCCACCACCTGCGAGAAACCCCTGGTTTGATGACGAATGCAGACAGGCGCATGTAGAGAAACAGAATACAGACATGGCTACAGACAAGAACTGCCCGCGAGCTCTGTGAACAGAAAAGGAGGGAGGATCATGCGCTTCTGAGAAGAAAAAAGAAGAAGCACGAGAAGCGCGAGATCGAGGAGATGGAGATATGCTATTACAGGAACGACGTTTGAAAGTTTTACCAAAAATGTGACGAACATGCCAAGACTAAAAAAGTCAGAGCAGATGCCTGCATCGGATCCCGATAACACCAACGCCATCGAATGTTTATTTCGCGGCGTCCCTCCTCGGCGGGGTACTGGCAAAACCCCCCGTAGTATAACTTGCCTGGAAAAAGCTTCTCGACTCAAGCTGTTCGGAATCGGCATTAAACTGTAGGACCCTTTCACCTGTGTGACAAATAAATCACTCACAACATGGGTGATTGAGAGAAGCTTGGCTCTGGTCCTTCATGGGCTGTAACGCCACCAAAGAAGAAGATGCCTGCAGGGATGAGCACGGACAACTAATAGTGGAGTCGCAGTCGATGCTGAAATTGTGGAAGGACCACTTCTGCAGACTGTATAACGGCGATGATAGTCAAAATGCCAAAATGCCGCCGTCAGGCACAACGAACCATTCACAATGAGAATCCCGTCCACCCGACCTAGCTGGTGGCCAGACTATCTGGATGGTGGCCAGATTGGCTGGCTGGTGGCCAGGTTGAATGACTGGTGGCAAGGTTGGCTGGCTGGGGGGCAAGTTAACTGGTTGGTGGCCAGTTTGACTGGCTGGTGGCAGGGCTGGCTGGCTGGTGACCAGATTGGCTGGCTGGTGGCCAGATTTGGTGGCTGGTGACCAGGTTGGCTGGTGGGTCACCAGGTTGAATGGCCGGTGGCCAGGGTGGCTGGCGGATGACCTACTTGGCTGGCTGGTGGCCAGGTTGGCTGGCTGGTGGCCAGATTGGCTGGTGGATCACCAGGTTGAGTGACTGGTGGCCAGCCTGGCTGGCTGGTGGCCAGGTTGGCTGGCTGGTGGCCAGGTTGGCTAGCTGGTGGCCAAGTTGGCTGGCTGGTGGCCAGGTTGGCTGGCTGGGGGCGAGGTTGGCTGGATAGTGGCCAGATTGAAAGGCTGGTGACAGGGCTGGCTGTCTGGTGACCAGATTGGCTGGCGGATGACCTACTTGGCTGGCTGGTGGCCAGGTTGGCTGGCTGGTGGCCAGATTGGCTGGTGGATCACCAGGTTGAGTGACTGGTTGCCAGGTTGGCTGGCTGGTGGCCAGGTTGGCTGGTTGGTGGTCAGGTTGGTGGTCAGGTTGGCTGGCAGGTGGCCAGGTTGGTGGTCAGGTTGGCTGACTGGTGACCAGGATGAATGGCCGGTGGCCAGGTTGGCTGGCGGGTAGCGAGGTTGGCTGGCTGGGGGCCAGGTTGGCTGGCTAGTGGCCAGATTGGCTGGCTGGTGGCCAGGTTGGCTGGTGGGTGACCAGGTTGAATGGCCGGTGGCCAGGTTGGCTGGCGGATGACCAACTTGGCTGGCTGGTGGCCAGGTTGGCTGGCTGGTGGCCAGATTGGCTGGTGGATCACCAGGTTGAGTGACTGGTTGCCAGGTTGGCTGGCTGGTGGCCAGGTTGGCTGGTTGGTGGTCAGGTTGGCTGACTGGTGACCAGGATGAATGGCCGGTGGCCAGGTTGGCTGGCGGGTAGCGAGGTTGGCTGGCTGGGGGCCAGGTTGGCTGGCTAGTGGCCAGATTGGCTGGCTGGTGGCCAGGTTGGCTGGTGGGTGACCAGGTTGAATGGCCGGTGGCTAGGTTGGCTGACGGGTGGCCAAATTGGGTGGCTGGTGGCCAGGTTGGCGGGCTGGTGGCCAGATTTGGTGGCTGGTGACCAGGTTGGCTGGTGGGTCACCAGGTTGAATGGCCGGTGGCCAGGTTGGCTGGCGGATGACCTACTTGGCTGGCTGGTGGCCAGGTTGGCTGGCTGGTGGCCAGATTGGCTGGTGGATCACCAGGTTGAGTGACTGGTTGCCAGGTTGGCTGGCTGGTGGCCAGGTTGGCTGGTTGGTGGTCAGGTTGGCTGACTGGTGACCAGGATGAATGGCCGGTGGCCAGGTTGGCTGGCGGGTAGCGAGGTTGGCTGGCTGGGGGCCAGGTTGGCTGGCTAGTGGCCAGATTGGCTGGCTGGTGGCCAGGTTGGCTGGTGGGTGACCAGGTTGAATGGCCGGTGGCTAGGTTGGCTGACGGGTGGCCAAATTGGGTGGCTGGTGGCCAGGTTGGCGGGCTGGTGGCCAGGTTGGCTGGCAGGTGGCCAGGTTGGTGGTCAGGTTGGCTGGCAGGTGGCCAGGTTGGTGGTCAGGTTGGCTGACTGGTGACCAGATTGAATGGCCGGTGGCCAGGTTGGCTGGCTGGGGGCCAGGTTGGCTGGCTGGTGGCCAGGTTGGCTGGCTGGGGGCGAGGTTGGCTGGCTAGTGGCCAGATTGAAAGCCTGGTGACAGGGCTGGCTGTCTGGTGACCAGATTGGCTGGCTGGTGACCGGATTGGCTGGCTGGTGGCCAGATTGGGTGGTTGGTGGCCAGGTTGGCTGGCGGGTGACCTACTTGGCTGGCTGGTGGCCAGGTTGGCTGTCTGGTGGCCAGATTGGCTGGTGGATCACCAGGTTGAATGACTAGTTGCCAGGTTGGCTGGCTGGTGGCCAGGTTGGCGGGCTGGTGGCCAGATTGGCTGGTGGATCACCAGATTGAATGGCTGGTTGCCAGGTTGGCTGGCAGATGGCCAGGTGGTCAGGTGGTCAGGTGGTCAGGTGGTCAGGTGGTCAGGTTGAATGGCCGGTGGCCAGGTTGGCTGGCTGGTGGCCAGGTTGGCTGGCTGGTGGCCAGGTTGGCTGGCTGGGGGCGAGGTTGGCTGGCTAGTGGCCAGATTGAAAGGCTGGTGGCAGGGCTGGCTGTCTGGTGACCAGATTGGCTGGCTGGTGGCCAGATTGGGTGGTTGGTGGCCAGGTTGACTGGCGGGTGACCTACTTGGCTGGCTGATGGCCAGGTTGGCTGTCTGGTGGCCAGATTGGCTGGTGGATCACCAGGTTGAATGACTAGTTGCCAGGTTGGCTGGCTGGTGGCCAGGTTGGCTGGTTGGTGGTCAGGTTGGCTGACTGGTGACCAGGATGAATGGCCGGTGGCCAGGTTGGCTGGCTAGTGGCCAGATTGGCTGGCTGGTGGCCAGGTTGAATAGCTGGTGGCAAGGTTGGCTTGCTACTTTCTAAGGATGCCTTCATTCCTCAATTGAAACCACATTGAATTAGTGTTAAAAAATGAAGCTGTTTCCCGCCCAAAATAAGCGTATTAACACAAGCATTCCAAGCATTAAGAATTGCCGAATTGGCTTTTGCTGCCAACCGAACATTTAACATCGCAAACGTCACGCCAACTGAAGGATTCATTTTCCTAATATCTGTTTTTTTTAAGCATATTTCCAGGCGTTAACAGACTCCACCCATCACATACAATCACCTCGTCGACTTAACCCTTGTTGTAGGCTATATGTTGAGAGAATAGTGTCGGGCACAGTTTGAGAGATTTTGGAATGGGTTTCTAGAATTTTGCAATAGAGGACGCCGCTCTGCCTAATTGGTGTTTAAGTAGTTTTAAAATGGCACTGTATATTGCAGACTAAGATTATGTTAAAATGTATAAACTAGTGTCTTAGTCTTTATTAAAAAAAACTACAATGCAGAGGTGTGGTGCAGGAGTACCAGGTGCTAGCGGAATGTGCTTACCTAACACTAGAGTGAGCCTACTAAGCCATTTGTGTGCCCTGTGAAACAATGAGTACAAAATCAAGTCTCGCAATGGATAGTCCTTTGTTTTATAGAAGCGGCCCCTATCTGGGTGTTATGCTGTTCGACTTGCGGCTGAGACTGGCTGTCACAAATAACCTACGAACTGTACGACAGAGACCATGGCGGACTTGTGGCCGTAAACCAAGTACCGGAATTGGCAGAATATATTCAAACGCACGCAGAATAGAGGAGAGCACTTTGGCCACGCTTTTCCAACTGACTAGTGAGAGAGCTCACTTCAAGCCTTTTTTCCCCACCGACCGACAGGAATCTATCATACTAGGCAACTGAAACAAGTGGCCGACACAAGGATACCACAGTGACGGCATCACAATCCCACAAACGTCTACTGAAACGCGACAGTAGAGACACTTCACAGACACAAAAGTGGAGTCCCTCAAGGCACTGAAGTCACAGATTAAAAATCTCCAGCGGTTCAGGGGAGAAAATTACAGAATCTCTAAGTTTTAAGTGGAACAACCTGAGTAAATAAAATATTTCGGAAAAAAAAATCAGAATGACAGTAAGGATCTGAAGCATCCGAGAACGTTGATGCAGAGAGCAGCAGAGAGCGACAACGTTTTTGTGATCAAATGAGGATCCTCGAGCGAAAGTGGCGACGGTGGTAGCTGTCTTCCAGGAAGTGTACAAGGTGAATGATAACTTTCGTCCAGACCTGGAGAACAGTCCCTTGGCACTTCTACGTTCGAAATGACAACGAATATTGGTCAGGAAACCGTGTCTAAACACGATGAGAACAAGAACATCATTCCGCCTAACCAGTTCGCCTTTAGGGCAAGGCATGATCTATACATGCCGCAGCGAAAATCGTCTCGGATATGCAATGGAATGATTGCATTAACCAATGGACGGGTGCCTGATTGACTTGGAAAAGTACTTTGACACCGAAGAGCAGAGCTGGAAGGGCTTTGCTACGATCTCAAACAATTAGACATACATATGTAAGTAAACCACTGTTCTATATGGTCTGTGACATATAATCGGCTAGAAAAGTCGTTGTGAAAATCGTCAACGTTACTTCTACTCAATCATTTGTTTTTAAAAATGGATTGCAACGGGACGCAATAAACTCTCCGATCCTTTTCAGCATTTATGTCAACGATCTGTAGCTTCCCTTCGCCATCCAATAGCGTACGCAGACGAATTGAACACGTACAGGTCGGTTTGGGGGAGCCGTGGCGCGGTGGTTAGTGTGTTGGACTCTGACGCACGATGAGCGAGTTCGGATCCCGATAGCACCAACGCCATCGAATGTTTATTTCGTGGCGTCCCTCCTCGGCGGGGTACTGGCAAACCCCTCGTAGTATA
This sequence comes from Eumerus sabulonum, assembly GCA_951905685.1. Lineage (NCBI taxonomy): Eukaryota > Metazoa > Arthropoda > Insecta > Diptera > Syrphidae > Eumerus > Eumerus sabulonum. The sequence continues at coordinate 74,091,409 of OX645062.1, forward strand.
CTTGCCATGAAAAAGCTTCTCGACGGTGGAGGTAAATGACTGAGGCCCTCATGCTGCGGATTCTCCAGAATAATCTCCATCACTCTACTGCCGCATCCGCTGCACTGATGCTCCACGGAAAACCAGAATACAAACTCACCTAAGGGCGTGAGGCAAGTAAACCAAAAACTTGTATCTTAACTAAACCATTTATAAAAACCCTTCTACTCGTCTCATCCTACAGTGACCAAGATATCACATCACGGCTATTAGCATCGAGAGCAACTCCTCCAAGCTTTGGATTGCCTCGGCCTATCTAGCCAACGACCACCCAAGTCCACCCCTTCCGGCCAACGTGGTGAATCTGGTCACGGATGCTGAGCTAGCACATGCCATACTTGTACGACTGTAAAATCTTAAACAGAAGCTGCGAAGGAGACAAAGCCGGCGAACTCACTTTCATCCGTGGAACATCTTGCTCAGTTATAGATTATTGCTTTATGTCCGGAAATTGGAACTCTGTCGTTGAAAATATTAAAGTAGCTGCCCAAACATTCTCCGACCATATGCCATTAGAAATTTCCTGCGCCATTTCGACGTCAAGGGCAAGGGAGAACTCAAAACAACTGGCTCTTCTTCCGAAACTAATTTGGAATGACAGTTTTCGTGCATCTTACCAAAGTAAGTTAAACTCCGAGCTTTCGAGTCCAAGCGAACATAACATCGCTCCATATATCGACGACTTAGCCCAAATTATTAAAAGATCCATATCAGTGAAAGTTAAGGAAAGACGTACTGTATACAGCAAACAAAAATGGTTCGATTCCGACTGCCTGAAGGCGCGAAATAGATCGTTCGCACTGTTAAAGGACTTATGGGCACATAATACTAACTGCTCCAAGGAAATGTACGCCGAGGCAAACAAGTATTACAAACGCCTTTGTATGGAGAAAAGGAAGCTATTTAGCCAACAGATCATTGCAGTTCTTAATTCTTCGATATCTTCAACAGACTTTTGGAAAGCGGCTAAAATTGTAACTGGAAGAACTAATATGAACGACGACATTACAAGCATCAGAACTGAGGGAATATTTCAAAAATCTGCTCAATGCTTCGCAGTTCTCCCCGTTGCCGCAATATGCCGCCCCACTTCATACCGACGAGTTCTTAGATGCGCCATTTACCTTTTCCGAAGTTAAAAGCGCAGTCGACTCATCTAAAGCGGGGAAAGCCCCAGGTGATGATAGGATTCCATTTGAGTTTTACAAAAACAGCTCTACTGAATTCCTCACTGCTCTTACAACGGAGTTTAATAGAATTTTCGAAACAGCCACTGTTCCAGGAAGCTTTAAAAGCTTTAGAGCTTTAAAAGCTTTGGAAGCTACTGCAAACAATGGAATTTGACGGTGAATCTAGCGAAATCCAAAATGATGTGCCACTAAGTGCCACTGTCAGTGATGACACCCAGTACTTGTCATTCATGGATAATGGGTATGTGTGAGAATTTCGCTTTAAGGACGAAAGACAGCATTAAGCTTAACATGAATCCAATAGCGAATATGAAAAGCTGGGAGTACTGTCGTCATCAAAGAAGTTAACTGGATTGGAAATAGCAGGCAAGAGACTATTGACAAATATAAGAAAAAGAGTCGGAGACAAAACGAAATCTTGAGGTACCCCAGCATCAATTTAATGAAAAGCAGACTTAATATCATCGAAAACAACTTGGATTGAGCTGTCAGAAGGGTAGGTTCTTATCCATTTACGAAGAGAATCGTCGATTCCGTAAGCACGTGGGCCATCAATTGAGCCATTGCAATTATTTCTGGCCCGTATGCCCGAAAACATACCTCTGTTCTCTCATTACAGCTCTTGAAATGTCTTTGGTTTGATACTCTCTACTCTGGAAGGAATAAAGTTACCCATTCCAAGAAGAATTCTATTTGTGATAATATCAGTAGTGGCGTCCACGTGGCTACTGAGGAAACATAACCACCAGTAACAGCCACTTGTCCTTTTGGACTTTTTTTTAACTGCAGGGTCCGAGTACGGGGAAATTGTCTGATATGACAGATCGGACGAGCCTAGAAGGGATAACACATTAATAGTGATAGCCATTGAGTGACTGTCAATGTGGAGTGCTCGCCTCTGTTTATTCGTTTATTCGCTGAATTCGTTTGCCTTTGCGAGGGTCTAAACATATAGCACCTCCCTTTAAATGTTGCCTGTCCAGAATGTTGTGTGTATTAAATCGTCAGCAACGACGATTAAGGTGTGTGTACTTGGCAGTACTTGAGCTAATGGCTTCTTAATCCATCTGTAGGTGGAAAAAGGGCAACAGATCTTTTTGGCTGTTCTTACTTACCCATGGACGGTGTGGGCCTGAGTTAATACAGCCTTCTATCCTTGGCTGTCCCGGCCGCGCTGCATCCAGTCGGATAGATCAAGTCATCTTACGTCTGCGATCACTTGATCTTTTTTTTTACCGGTGGTTCGATCTCCTCCTTCTTTTCGAACAAGGAGGATTGGTTAAAAGACCCTCATAGCTGAAGGGTCCCCACGGAGGTTCCCTCGATGTGGCCGAGCCATTTTAGTCGACAGATTTTTGGCTTCCAGACTATATCCACAGCAGCAACGACACCAGCGCTGAGATAAAACGCAGAATAACTCTTGCCAATCGCTGCTTCTTCGGGCTCAAGAGGCAATTCAGTAGTAGAGCCCTCTCTCGAAAAACTAAGGTTTCCCTCTACAAAACCTTAATCATCCCGGTCCTCCTCTACGGCGCCGAGGCTTGGACTTTATCAAAAGCGGATGAAGAGGCTCTTGGACGTTTCGAGAGGAAAATTCTGCGTGCAATCTTTGGTCCCGTTTGTGTAAACGGAGAATGGAGGAGGAGATCCAACCAAAAACTGTACGGGCTGTACAGCGACATTGGCCTGGTTAGACGTCTTCGGATCCAACGTCTAAGATGGCTAGGCCATGTAGAGCGAATGGACATCAAGGCTCCGGCCCGAAGAGTCTTCGACTCCAACCCCGAGGAACGACACAGCAGAGGACGACCGCATTTAAGGTGGCGCGCACAGGTGGAAGGGGACCTCAGCCAACTGGACGTACGGCACTGGAAGCGGCTGGCCGAAGATCGGGCCGGCTGGAGAGGCTTGTTGGCTGAGACCCTGGTTCACGCCGAACTGTAGCGCCATCAAAGTAAGTAAGTAAGTAAGACTATATCCACATCTTTGTACAGCTCATAGAGTTCGCGGTTATTTTTTCTGCTCCATTCGCCTTCTTCACGGACAGGAGCGAATATCCGTCGCAGAATTCTTCTTTCGAAGGAACCAAGGATCAGCTCTGCTATCCTACTTATCGTCCAGCTTTCGGCTCCATATACCAGGACTGCCAGAACAAGAGTCTTGTAGAGCATAACCTTGGTTCTTTGGGACACGAGTTTGGACCTTAGCTGTTTTGACAAGCCGAAGTAGCAGCGGTTCCCGAGGGTGATTCTGCGCCGGATATCCACTGTGATCTCATTCGTGAAGTTTATGTTATGTTTTGTCCTAGGTGATGGGTGACGGACCGCTTGACAAAGACGTCACGTTCAACTCGTGTGATGCACTGTCCAACTCCATCCAAAGAATTGTTTCCCTGTTTCCTGGCACTGAAATCGTTATAGCGGGCGATTTCAATTATCACAATTCTCAGTGGGTTCGACATTCTGAACAAACAACACCCGAAGGAAGGTATGTCGAAATTTTCGCTGAGTTGAATCAATTAACCCAGCTTGTGAATAAGCCATCTCATATCCCGGATGTTGCCAGTCATATCGCCGACCCCCTGAACTTGTTTCTTACCTTTCAACCTGATAAATACACTTTGAATGTGTTATCTCTTCTAGCCTCGTCCGATCACTGTGTCATATCAGCTAAATTCCCATATTCATTCCACACAGTTAAAGAAAAAGCTCCAAAAGGAATAGTATGGACATATAAGAAAGCTAATTGGTGTGGCCCTAACAAATTCTTTCGGAGCTTTAACTGGTCGTTGTTCTTCCTCAACAACGACGTGGACGACATTATCCATACTGGCATAACCACTTTTATCCCCAACAAGATAAAAAGTACTAAGCCGGAGGATAATTCATGGTTTGACTTGAGCTGTAAAGAGGTTATTAGATTGAGAGAGATAAGCTTTCGGAAGGCAAACACCACTGAGGAAAACCGAAAAGATATACACAAGCCAGAAATTACTGCAACTCCCAAAAACTGAGGCGTAGGATCTTACAATGTCCCAAAGGTAGCAGAAGTTTTTGGTCTTTCGTCAAAAACATCAAGAACTCCGTCTCGTCGTCTATACCCACACTCATCGACAATAACATTCCAGCTGTCAAACCCTTAGACAAAGTCAATCTGCTTGCTGCCCATTTCGCAGCGAACTCGCAGCTTCCCAAATCATCTTTGTGACCGCCTGTTCTGGAGTACGTTAATTCCACCATGGGACAAATTTACTTCCGTACTCGTACAGTTGCAAGCGTTTTTAAAGAACTTGACATACACAAATCCGCTGGTCCAGGTGCTATCTCCCCAATAATTCTGAAGAGGTGTCCTTCTACGCAGGCAAAACCACTGCGTAAGCTTTTTCATTTTCCCTACTCTTCTTGTCTCTATCCGAGTAGGTGGAAAACAGCATTTGTCCAGCCCATTCCCAAAAAAGGGCGAATCTTCTCTCTCCAATTACCAACCCATTGCACTAACGTCCCTTGTTTCCAAGGTCATGGAAACGCTGATAAATCCTCAGCTAATGAAATATCTCAAGTCGCAGAAACTCCTCAATGACCGGCAGTATGGTTTCCGCAGCAACAGATCCACTGGTGGTATATCTCAACGAGAAAAGTGGAATCGCTCGCTCCACCAGGCGGGTGAGAGCAAAGTAGTTGTACTTGATATTTCGAAAGCATTTGACAGAGTTTGGCATGAAGCTCTTTTGTCGAAAATACGTGCATTCGGGATCGACGACTCTCTTCTTATATGGCTAAAAGCTATCTTTCGAATAGCTCAATTCAAGTTGCCTTGGACGGATTCAAGTCTGACATTCACTTTGTAAATGCAGGTGTTCCCCAGAGCTTCATTTTGTCTCCGACAATCCTTCTCATTTTTATAAATGGTCTCTTGTCTGTTACTTCTAAACCAATTCACTCGTTCGCTGACGACAGTACCCTCAGCTTTTCATATTCGTTCAATTCTTGACGACCCTGCACTTCGGCTGTAAATAGAGATCGGCAGCGTATGTTAAGCTCATTCAATTCCAATATCGACAGCATCATCCAATGGGGCAAAAACAATAGAGTTGAATTGAATGCTTCGAAAACACTATGCTGTCTACGTTAAAGCGTATCCCTGACCCAATGCCATTATCCATGAACGGCGCTTGTATCTCGGAAACCGAAAAGCTTTCTATCCTGGTTATGTGCATCAGTGACAACCTTTGTTGGAATGATCACATACATATTTCTAAGTTGGAGTTCAACGCTCATGTCTGGTCTGGTGCATCTAAGACCTCATTGCACCTACTAGATAGAATACAAAAACGCGCGATAAAACTGATAGATGACCCCAGCATTACCAAAACACTAGACTCGCTGGAACATCGTAGGAACGTATCCTGTCTTTCATTGTTTTATCGTTACTTTCATCATAAATGCTCTTCTCCCGCGATTCACGTCTCTCCCGGAATGCTCATGAATTCATATTGAAGCCCGTTTTCGGTCGTACTGTCAAATATAGAAATTCTTTCTTCAACCGAACCACACGAATATGGAACGCGCTACCTCGTTCGGTCTACGCCCTCAATACAATATGCGGATATTTAAGACCAATGTCAATAGGCAGCTCCTCTCCCTCTCCTTGTTACCTTCTGCTCGTACAACGTCTGTCGTTATAAGGCCTTAGCCTTGAGTGCGCCGTGAACGCTTCCACAACTGGACCGATTTGTGGAAGATAGTGTCTTCCGTATTGATGTCGGCCCGCCGCACTATTTGTTCCAACACGAGATTGAAGAAATCGCATGACAGCGCTTCTCCTTACCGAAATCCGGTGTAGGTTTCAAGAGACTCAGAGGTGCTTGAACCGAATCGCATGGTGCACCGAGTTAGCACCGAGTTGTTAGCGTGGTTCGACATATCCATTTTCCCGGGATCCCGAATTCGGCCATCTCGTTAAATCGATAAAGAGGTGGTGGATATCGATTTGAAACTCGCTGGTCTTCTCCAGAATTTGTCCCAGCCTGAACATTTGGTCTACAGTCGATCTGCCTGGCCGGAAGCCGCACTGGTATTTCCCGATTAGTGCGGTGTAAAACGGCTTTAGACGTTCACGCAATACACTGAAAGAGATCTGGTAAAGATCGCCTTTTTTGTGGATGCGGCATATAGAGCTGGTATTCCAGTCGTCGGACATGCATTCGTCCCCCTAAATTCTACAGATGATCTGATCCCTACGAGAACTTCGCCTCCAGCATTGAAGAGCTCCGATGGGAATCCATCCGAGCCTGCGGCCTTGTTGTTCAATGCTGAGAGGATGGACAACTTCGTCAACTGGAGACGAGATCTCTTCGTCCACTACCACTCTCTTTTTCATGCCCGTTAAGCAGCCGCTGTTAATGCTGCTTGGAAACATCCACTATTCCCTGCGGGCCGGTAACAAGATTGTTGTCGCAATTTCGAAGAGCCTGGGTATCGTTCTTAAACCCCGTTGCGAGGCTTATTGCTTCTTTATAAAAGGTTCTTATAGCGTTTTAGTCCCTGGACTCTTCGATATCCTTGAGCTCGAAAGCTGCGAAGATTCTCTTCTGTCGCCACAGCGTTTTTTTCCTCCCTCCTTCTAGCTCGGTATTCGTCGCGTGTTGCTCGTGTTCTCCTTTGCAGCATATTTTGATACGCCTTTTCGGTCGCTCGCTTTCTTATCAGTGGTGACGTGTAGCCTATAGTAATTTCGGCTGCTTCCTTGATGACTGAGTGGCAATGGAGCCACATATTGTTGGCGTTTGTGTTTGACATAGCCATACTTACCGAGTCGTCCTCTCAGTTGCTCTCTTTACTCTCTGGCGATCTCTGAGGTGCGGAATCTGCTCTTGGTACACTGATGTAGCTTTCTAACATTAGAAAGTCGGGCTTTGAATCTTGCTGCCACTAGGAAATGGCCAGAGCCGACGTTTGCCCCTACATCCAGAATGTTTGACGCATGTCTTGAGTCTATGAGCACTTGGACAATTTGGTTGGTAGTTCGACCATCTGGAGACCGCCAGGTTACTGTGAGGATTTTCTTGTGAGGAAAGCTTGTGCTCCTTAATTACCGTTGCCGCAAAGTCCGTAAGTCGGAAGCCGTTGCCTGTTATCATATCGTGGAGGGTGTGCTTTCCGACTACTCCACCAAATGTGTTCTTCTTACCGATTTTGGTGGTGAAGTCCCCGAGTACGATTTTGATGTCCTACTCCGGACAAGTTCCGTAGTACGCCTTTTCCCCGTTGATTTACTCAATAGACAAAGAAACAACAATGGCTACGTTTATGTGGAGAATATCAAATGTTGCCTCCATGAGCCCCTCCCCATAGCTTAATGGTTACAAGCAGTAGCCAGGCCCAACAGAATTAAAAAGTCTCAAGATCAACGTTTTCTCCCACTGTTAACAAGTCACGCTCCTACCAGTCTTCGAAATAATGAAAACCAGTTTCAAGACACCTCCTTCCGTCATGCCTCAGACCAACAACAAAACAATAAAGCACATAAATAACAAACTGTCCACCAACATATAGTACGAGTACGTGCGCATTATAAGGTTCCCAAAGAAAAGCTATAAAACGAACAACCGAGAAAAAACACGTTAACATTAGTAAGCTCTCTTTGTCCATGTTGCTCCAACCATTAGGCTAACAACAAACCAATTAAAACGAAAATGTATAACTAAGACCACACGATTGGAGCAGTGGATACCATCATAAGTCATTACTGAAATATTAAACATTGTCTAGATGCCGATGGAATTGTCACGTATGGGTAACGACTGGAGCCAGGTATCGAGATTTTTCAAATTTATATTTCTGCTTCTGTGGGTACGCACTTGGAAGTGGAGAATTCCATCTTCCTAGCGTACTATTGATAAATGCTTTCGAGGCTTTCGTTCCGCGCACGTGGTTCGTCAATAGGCAACCAGTTCGTAGTATAGTAATTGTATAATGACGGCGTACTGAAGTTTCCATGATATACTTACTCGAATTCAGCTTGAACTCTTGAGAAACTTTTTGAAAAGTTACAGCACAATTAGACTGATCCGATTTAGGTCAAGCTGAGGTCGTCGTTTTTTACAAGCCTCTCTTGAGGTTAATTTTTCGCCAGCAAAATCGTTATCACTTGGTGTCAGATCCTGACTAGAAAGTCAGGGCGCTACAGTTCGGGGTGAACCTGGGCCTCAACCAACATGCTTCTCCACCTAGCATGATTTTTCGCTAGTCTTTTCCTATGCCGCATGCCCAATGGGATAAGGTCCGTTTCCACCTATGCACGCCACCTTAGGTACGGCCGTCCTCTACTTCTTCGTCCTTCGGGGTTGGATTCAAAGACTCCTTGGGCTGGAGCTGGAGCCGTAAACGCCTGACTAGACTCATGTCGCTGTACCCGTACAGTTCGTGATTGAGTCTTCTGCTCCAACCCCCATCTGTGTTTATAAGACCGAAAATCGCACGCAGAATCTTTCTCTCGAAACGACCAAGGATTTCTTCACCCGCTTTAATAAAGTCCATGTTTCTGCGCCATATAGAAGGACCGGGATAGTTAAGGCCTTATATAAGGTCAACTTGGTCGTACGAGAGAGGGCTCTATTGCACAATTAGCTTTTAAGCCCAAGGTAACAGCGGTTGCCAAGAGTAATTCTGCCCTTGATTTCGAAACTGGTGTCGTTGTTCCAGGTCACTGCGGAGCCGAGGTATGTATATGAAGTCAATAACTACCTCAAACTTATATCTGTCAATACAAACGTTCTGACCAAGACGTCGGTGGTGAACGTCCTCTTTTGATGAATAGCTTTGCCCTCGTTTACTGCCAAACCAATTTTCGCCGCCTCCGTCTCAATACATACTTGTGAACGCCTCATTGACATCTCGCTGTGTTCTTCCAATTATGTCAATGTCATCCGCGTATGCGAGGAGTTGTGAGGATTTGAAATAAATTGTATGGACTTTCCTGGCCTGAATCCGCACTGATAAGAACCTATCAGCTTATTTACAAAAGGCTTCAGGCCGTTCACACAAAACGGCAGAGAAGATTTTGTAGGCGATGTTAAGAAGACTTATTCCTCTGTAGTTGGCGCTGTGAGAGTGGTATCCTTTCTTGTGGATCGGGCATTCGATGCTGACACTCCTTTCCTCGGGCATGCTTTCCTCTGACCATATCCTTCAGATGAGCTGGTGCCCAGGTCATCCCCAGCTGCCTTGAAGAGCTCAGCAGACAGCCCGTCTGCGCCAGCAGCTTTATTCGACTTGAGTTTCGATATGGCAATCTTATTTTCGTTGAGGTCAGAGAGACGGAATTCTCTGCGGTCTTCGTCAATTAGAAATGGGTCATTCTGCCAACAGCGGTATATTGACTAACATCGCCGTTGTACAGTCTGCAAAAGTGGTTTTTCCATATTTTCAGCATCGACTGCGATTGTACTACTAGGTGTCCGTTCTCATCCCTGCAGGCTTCCGTTCTGGCATGTTCGCTTTATCTGTTGATAAAACTTTCGAACGCCAGGCCTGCAGTAACACCTCTCCAAATCCTCAATCGCGTGCTTCTCGTACTTTTTCTTCTTTCTTCTGGGAAGCTTATGCTCCTGCCTTCTTTTAACTCGTAGAGCTCACGAGCTGCTCTTGCTCTTTGATGCAGCGAAGCCTCATATGCATCCTGCTTCGCTGAATGAATCCTCCTGCACTCGACATCGAACCAGGTGTTTCTTCGTGGTGGAGCCTTGAAGCCCAAAACTTCGGATGCAGAGCTTTTCATGGCTCGTTTGCAAAGGTTCCACTGCTGTTGTATTGAGAGCGTGGAGGGTTGAGGTGTATTGGAGAGCTTAAGAGAGACGCGATCGGTAAAAGCACGAGCGATTTCTGGCGATAGTAGCTTTCCGACGTCATAACTTTGTATTCTTACTCTACTCCGCTGCGTTCGTGTTATCCGTAGGCGCATCTTGGCTACTACAAGATAGTGGTCCGAGTCGATGTTAGCCCTCGGAAAATTCGAACATTAAGAATAGAGGAGAAGTGTCTGACGTCAATCGCGATGTGATCAACCTGGTTGGTGGTCGATTGATCAAAAGACCGCCAGGTGCCTTTGTGTATATTGAGGTGCGGGAAGCGCGTACTGGCTAGAAGGAGATTTCGCCCCGTAGCAAGATAAATCAGCCAGTGTCCGTTATCGGATGTGGTGTCGTGTCGTGTAGGCTATGTTTGCCGATGACTCGTTCAAAGTTGCTTTCCGTACCCAGCTTGGCATTGAAGTCTCCTAGTACAATTTTGATGTCATAGCTGGGACATTGGGCATACGTTCTGTCTAGGAAATCGTAGAACTCATCTTTGACGGAGTCATCCTTGTCTTCCGTCGTGGACGCAGATCCAGCTAATGTTAAAAAAGTTAGCCTTGGTTCGGATCGTTATGAGGCGTTCGCTCACTTGCCGAAAGCTTAAGACTTTTTGCCTTAGTCCACCTCGAACAACAAATCCGAATCCGAACAATCGTTGTCCTCTCTTCCTATAGCAGTCGCCGTTGTAAATATCGCAGTTTTTCATCGACCTTATACCCGGTCCATTCCATCGCATTTCCTGGATGGCGGTTATGTCCGCTTTTTAGCGGTCTAGGGCGTCCACAAGTTGTTCAGCTGCACGTGGCCTGTTTAGGTGTTAGGCCCCCCCACGTACAAAGTCGAAGATCATTGTCCTTTTTTCGTTTTTTGCAAGGGTCGTTATATCCAAGGCTTGTGGTTGTTTCGGAGCTTGTGGTTTTTTTTACGGTTACGGCTTACTAGGCCCTAGCCCAACCGACTAAGCCTGTTTTTGGCGCAGGAGGCTGGCCATTCGCCCTTCCCCGTCTGCAATTTCCTTAGGAAATCTCCAGATGGCACCACGAGGAGGTGGGGATGGGACTTACTAACAGTGCGATGTAAGATGTTCGACTGCGGTGGCTCTTCTCGCTTTTTAGCTAGCCAGCATGCATCCGTCGGATAGATGCTACCCCTACGAGGCCTTTGTTAGTCATTTGATTTTGCTACCCAGCTATTTTTCATACCATGCGTTATATATGAAACGATTCTTAAGGAGTAAACTCCAAAAAAAAAAAAAAAAGAAAAAACATACGAGAGCCCGTTGACATTTTCGAATTTAATTTGGGGGAAAAAATGGAGAAAATGGAGAAACAACAAGTTCCCTCAGAGTTCATGATAAGCCTGAATGAATAAAACCGATTACCTTAATAATTTAAGAGAAAATTTACCACCAAGTGTTGAGAAATTTGGGGTTAAGTCAATCATGGGTGTTCCAACAGGATAATGAACCCAAACATATGGCCAAACTGGTGAAGGAATGGCTGCTCTATGCTCTATCGGACACGTAAGCAACTGGATCATACTCCGCAATCCCCAGACCTTAACCCGATAGAACATTTGTGGGAGTATCTGGATACGCAGATTCGAAAACGTCCAATAACCAGAAAAGACTCATTGAAGGCGGTTTTGTTAGAAGAATGACAGAAAATTCTAACAAAATTCGTCAAAAAGTTTGTAGATTCCATGCTGAGAAGACTAGAAGCAGGTTTGAAGTCCAAAGGAAAGCAGACGAAATATTAATTTAAAGAATTCTACAAATTTTCGTGTGAACCAATGTGTGCAGCGACCCGACAATTTGTTGGGGGTTGCGTTAACCCTAATATCCCTATCGCATAAAACAAGCACTTGTTTAGAGACAACTAACAGCCTCGGATACAGACGGATTACATGTTGACGACCCTCGCAAACGTCAAAAAGAAAACGAAGTCCGGAACCTGAAACGTTAGGTCCCTCAACAGACCGCCTTGGCTGCTATAAGGCGGACATTACCGCGCTCCAAGAAGTGCGATGGGATGGGCCAGGCAAAAAGCTGATGAAAAACTGTGATATCTACTATGGAAACTGCTACAGAGAAAATAAACAACGCTTATTCGGATGCGGATTTGTTATTCAAGGCAGACTCAGGAAAAAAGTCTTAAGCTTCCAGTATGTAAGCGAACGCCTTATAACTATCCGCATCAAGGCCAATCTCGGCAATATAAGCTTATTATGTGTCCACGCCCCCACAGAGGAGAAAGACGACCGACATAAGGACGACTTCTTCTATGATCTCTTAGGCGGAACATATGCCCAATGCCGCAGCTATGACACCAACATCGTTCTAGGAGATTTCAATGCGAAGCTGGGTAAGGAAGCTATCTTTGAACGAGTCATTGGAAAACACAGCCTACACAACACCACGTCAGAAAACGGACTAGGGCTAGTAGACTTTATGGCGGGACATAATCTAGTAGTAGCAAGCACGCGATTCCCACACCTCAACATCCATAAGGGGACCTGGCGGTCTTTCCATTAATCGACAACCAATCAAATTGATCATATTGCGATCGACGGCAAACACTCCTCCAGCACCCTTGATGACCGAACCTTTCAAGGAGCCAACATCGACTCGGATCATTACCTTGTTGCAGCCAAGGTACGGATGCGAATTTCACGGAATGAACGGAGCCGAGTAAGAACACCAAAATTTAATGTCGGAAAGCTGCAATCGCTGGAGACCGCCAGGATCTTCGCCGATCAAGTCTCCCTCAAGTCCCGATGCAATCTATACAAACCATAGAACAGTAATGGAGTCGTTGTCAGAACGCCATCAGAGAGGCCGCCTCAGAGGTACTCGGTTTCGAGCCAGCATCGTCGAGATACCCCTGGTTTGATAGTGAGTGCAGACAGGCCCATCTGGAGAAACAGAATGCATACATGGCTACATTGCAACGAGAGCTGCCCGCAAGCTCTATGAACAGAAAAGGAAGGAGGAGCATGCACTTCTGAGAAGGAAAAAGAAGAAGCACGAGAAGCGCTAGATCGAGGAGATGGAGAGATGTTACTGCAGAAACGATATTCGAAAATTTTACCAAAAAGTGAAACGAACATGCCAGGGCTATAAAGCCAGAGCAGAAGCCTGTACGGATGAGCACGGACAACTAGTAGTGGAGTCACAGTCGATGCTGAGATTGTGGAAGGACCAATTCTGTAGACTGTATAAGGGCGATGATAGTCAAAATGCCTGCCGTTCGTTCGTCAGGCAGAGCGAACCATTCACAATAGACGGCGACGAAAGAGAATCCCGTCCACCCGACCGAGACGATGTTAAAATAGCGATATCGAAACTTAAGTCTTATAAAGCTGCTGAAGCAGACAGACTTCCCGCGGAACTGTTTAAAGCACCTGGCGATGAGCTGGTCAGGAACATGCACCAACCTGCAAGATATGGTCAGAAGAATGAAAGCTCAGTATCGTTTGCCCGGTCCATAAGAAAGGAGACCCCTATGACTGCGCCAATTACAGAGGGATAAGTCTCCTGAACATTGCATACAAGATCATCTCTGCCGTTCTGTGTAATCGCCTGAAACCGTTTGTGGACAATCTGATAGGTTCCTACCAGTGTGGTTTCAGGCCAGAAAAATCAACGATAGACCAAATATTTACACTACGGCAGATCTTGGAGAAGACCCATGAATTCCAGGTCGACACGCACCATCTTTTTGTCGACTTTAAAGCCGCGTATAACAGTGTTTATAGAGACGAGCTATACAGAGCCATGTCATGTTTTAACATTCCTGGCAAGCTCGTCAGACTATGCAGGATGACTATGGAGAACTCTCGCTGCTCCATTAAGGTCGGAGGTGAACCAACCGACGCCTTTGATGGTAAAAAAGGTTTTAGACAGGGTGACGCAATGTCATGTTTTTTCTATAACATTGCTCTTGAAAAGATCGTGCGGGACTCTGCGGTCAATACAAGAGGTACGATCTTCTTTAAATCAATACGATTGCTTGCATACGCAAATGACATTGACGTTATTGGACGGACAAAGCGAGACGTCAATGAGGCATTCGCAAGCACTGAAGCAGAAGCGGCTAAAGTGGGCCTAAGGGTAAATGGGGACAAGACCAAATATATGCTGTCATCAAAGAAAGACACACAACACCGACGTCTTGGTCAGAACGTCACCTTCGGCAGATGTATTTATGAAGTAGTCAAGGACTTCGTCTGCCTTGGCTCGATAGTACAAGCAGCAACGACACCAGCGTTGAGATAAAATGCTGAATAACTCTTGCCAACCGCTGCTTCTTTGGGCTCAAGAGGCAATTGAGTAGTAGAGCCCTCTCTCGAAAAACTAAGGTATCCCTTTACAAAACCTTAATCATCTCGGTCCTCCTCTACGGCGCTGAGGCTTGGAAGTTATCAAAAGCGGATGAAGAGGCTCTTGGGCCTTTCGAGAGGAAAATTCTGCGTGCAATCTTTGGTCCCTTTTATGTAAACGGAGAGTGGAGGAGAAGTTTCAACCAAGAACTGTACGGGCTATACAGCGACATCGTCCTGGTTAGACGTCTTCGGATCCAACGTCTAAAACGGCTGGGCAATGTAGAACGAATGGACATCACCGCTCCGGCCCGAAGAGTCTTCGACTCCAACCCCGAGGGACGACGCAGCAGGGGACGACTGCATCTAAGATGGCGCGCACAGGTGGAAAGGGACCTCAACCAACTGGGCGTGCGGCACTAGAAGCGGCTGGCCAAAGATCGTGCCGGCGAGGGGCTTGCTGGTTGAGACCCTGATTCACCCCGAACTGTAGCGCCATCAAAGTAAGTAAGTAAGTAAATTAGTAAATGAACAACCTATTAAATGTAAATAGATCTTCCATTAGAATATGTAAGCAATTCGTCATAAGAAAATATTGAAAATGAAGTTTGGTGGTGTACACTTTATTTAGACGCTCACAATATGTAAAAAACAGTGAGTTTTACTAAAAAGAGATGTGATAAGCCACCACTCTATAGTCTTAACAACTTAGCGAACACAAATTGCGATGATATCCTTAACCGAATCCGCATATTTGGCATTTCTAAGTAAACACTCTACACCAGCAAATATGTAGGAATAGAAATTTGAATAAAACTAAACGGCCACATCCTTTTCCAACAAAGCCAATCAAAAAAATCCGATCCGACAGAGTAAAAGCAGACAGCTGCCTGCCTAGGACGCGAAAAAAAAAAAAAAAAAAAACACACGACAACAGAAGAAAAATCCTAAGCCGCATTGTCAATCCATAATTCCAATGATTCCCAAATGCGTTAAGGATCAGAGCAATACATGGCTTTGAACATGGGCCGACAGTATTTTTTTATTTTTTTTTAGTTTATGCTCTACCTACGTCCCTTTGTCATCTGTTCAAGTATTGTTGGGGTGCAAAAATTGGTACATAGGACGCATCGGCGGCGTCCTTTCCCAACATTCAAAGACTCACGCACATAGTACCGTATGCGTGTGTTCGTCCTTATTGTTTCCGCGTCAGATCTGCACGTTCAATTCAATATCCTGGCTGAGAACGCGTACGAAAAGTACACGCATTATATGTACATAGACCAATTGCTACGAATAGAATCCCCTTTGCTCGCTATCAAGATTAATTTTTTTTTAAATATAAAATAGGAAACCAAATATCTGAGTACGTGTATGGGATATATGTACATATTGTGACCCACAGACTTTTTTCAGTCCTACCCCTGATATCTGGCATTAACAATATGTACATTCCACTCCCTTGTTGCATGGTTCTAAATGGGAATGCTTGAAGGTATGGAGAAAAAGTGGCTAAACAAAGTGAAATAGACAAGAGACAGACGTACATACATACATATGTTTGTACATATCCTTCCGCAACAAACATATTGTACGTATGTATGTACGGCTGTAACCAATTGGAAAATGTTGCTCAACCACCTAGTGCTTGAAGGTGAAAATTCCTTTCAATGCATTTTCGTCCTTGAGTGTATAATCATTATGATTTGAAGTGTGTTTGGCTATGCAGGATGATGTTGGAGGACACCAGATGCTCCATAAGAGTTGGAAGTGATCTAACAGACCATTCGATTGCTCGTTTACGAACATGACACTGACGATGCTAGAAGACGCGTCAGTGGAGCATTTGCGGACCTTAAAACAGAAACGTCTGGATTGAGACCGATGATAAATGGGGACTAACACCACCAACATATGTATGTACGTACATATGTACTGGCGTATCGACGGATCTGGCATTGAATCTATCGTGGTTCTTCGGTAATATGCATCACTGAAACCAGTGCAGAAATCCATCCCGGAATCACTCGAGCTCAGGAAACAATTGAGTAGTAGAAGCAAGAAAAGAAGAATTTTGAGGAAAATTCTGCATGTAATATTCGATGCGGACCAACAAAGGCCTCGTAGGGATTGCAACTATCTACAGATGCTGGCCTGGTAAAAAGCGGGAAGAGCCACCGCAGGCGAACATCTTGCGGCACTATTAGTAAATCCCATCCCCACCTCCTCGTAGTGTCATCTGGAGATTTTCTATGGAAATTACAGACGGGGAAGGGCGATTTGCGAGCTTCCTGCGCGTAACCGTAAAAAAATCCACAAATTCAGAGACAACCGCAAGCCTTGGACTCAACTGACGGACTACGTGTTAACGACCCCCGGCAAACGTCTACAAGGACAAGAGTATCAGCACCTGGAATGTTAGGTCCCTTAACAAACCGAACAGTTAGAAAACGCCCTAAACTGCTATAAAGCACACATTACAGCATTCCAAGAAGTGCGAGGGGATGGACCGGGTAAAAGGAGGATAGAAAACGGTGACATATGCTACGGGAACTGCTACAAGGAGAACAAACAGCGCCTGCTTGGATGCGGATTTGTTGTTCGAGGTGGACTTGGGAAAAAAGTCCTAAGCTTTCGTCATGTGAGCTAACGCGTCGTAACGATCCGCATCAAAGTTATCTTCGGAAGCATCAGCTTGATATGCCCCCATAGAAGAAAAAGACGACAGAGTCAAAGATGACTTCTAAGACCTCCTAAATGGAACATACGCTCTATGTCCCACCTTTGACACCAAGATTGTTCCAGGAGATTTTACCGAGAACCTGGGTAAGAAGAATATAAAAGAGTCGTAGGAAAGCATAGCCTACACGATACCACGTCCGAAAACGGATTCAGACTAATAGACATTGGGGGGCATAATCTCCTAGTAGCTAGCACACGATTCCCACCGCCGTGGTGCAGTGGTTAGTGTGTTGGACTCTGACGCACGATGAGCGAGTTCGGATCCCGATAACACCAACGACATCGAAAGTTTATTTCGCGGCGGTCCTCCTCGGTGGGGTACAGGCAAAACTCGCGTAATATACATACTTACCATGAAAAAGCTCCTCACGCTGTTCAGAATCGGTATTAAACTGTAGGCCCCTTTCATCTGTGTGAAAAATAAAACCCACACAACATGGGTGAGAAGCTTGGCTCTGGTCCTTCATGGGCTATAATGCCACCAAAGAAATCGGTCACATTGCTATCGATGCCAGACACTCCTCCAGTATTTTGGATATCAGAACTTTTCGAGGAGCCAATGTGGACTCGGATCATTACCTTGTTGCCAAGGTACGTATTCGGATATCGGGAACACTGCGGAGTCGAGTAGGACTATCAAAATTTGACGTCGGGAAGCTGCAATCGCAAGAGACAGCCACCACCTAAGAGAAACCCTTGGTTTGATGAGTGCAGACAGGTACATGCGGAAAAACAGAATGCATACACTGCCACGTTACATCGACAAACGAGAGCTGCTCGCGAGCTCTATGACCGGAAACGAAGGGAGGAGCACGCGCTTTTCAGAAGGATGAAGAAAAAGAGAATGAGAAACGCGCGTTGTTATTGCAGGAACGGCATTCGAAAGTTTTACCAAAAAGTAAAACGAACATGCCAAGGCTATAAAGCCAGAGCGGAAGCCTGCAGGGATGAACACGGACACCTTGTAGTTGGATCACAGTCGATGCTGCGAATGTGGAAAGACTATTTCTGCGAACTGTATAACGGCGAAGATGGTCATGATCCCTCTGTCAGATAGAATGCACCATTCAAACTGGACGAAGATGAGAAGGAATTCCGTCCTGGCAAAGTCTACCGAAGCTGCTGACGCAGACGGCCTGCCTGCTGAGCTATTTAAAGCGGCTGGAGATGAGTTGGTGGGGAACATGCTCATCTGTAAGATATGGAATCTCAGCATCGTTTGCCCGGTCCATAAAAAAGGAGACCCCTATAACTGCGCCAACCTTTGGTTGAATAAGTCTCCTCAACGTCACGTATAAGGTATTTTCTGTCGTGCTATGTGAAAGCCAGACACCATTCGTAGACAATTTGATAAGTTCGTATCAATGTGGCTTCAGGCCAGGAAAATCCACGGCAGAACAAATATTCACCCTGCGTCAGATCCCATGAGAGAAGACCCATGAATTTCAGGACAACACACAATACCTTTTCGTCGATTTTAAGGCAGGATATGGCAGCTGAGAGCACCGTGGCGCAGTGGGTAGTGTGTTGGCCTCTGGCGCCGATGATACGGGATCGAATCCCGACACAGCCATGTCGTCGAACGTGTTTTTCACGGTGTTTCTCCTCAGCGGGGTTCTGACAAAACCCCCTGCAGTAAAATTGTCATGAAAAGCTTCTCGAAATTCGCCGTTCGGAACCGGCAATAAACTGTAGGCCCCTTTTACCTATGGAAAGATGAAATCACACACAACACGGGTGATTGAGGGAAGCTCGGCTCAGGTTCTTCATGGACTGTAACGCCAACATACATACATACATACATATGGCAGTGTCTATAGGGACGAGCTACATAAAGCCATGTTATGTTTTGACATCCTTCCCAAGCTCGTCAGGCTGTGCAGGGTGACAATGGAAAATTCTCTCTGCTTCATTAAGGTCGGCAAGGAGTTAACCGAGACCTTCGATGTCAAAAAAGGATTCAGGTAGGGCGATTCACTGTCGTGTGATTTGAAAAGATCGTTCGGGATTCACTGGCCAATACAAGAGGCACGATCTACTTCAAGTCTGCACAGCTCGCATACGCTGATGACATTGACGTGATTAGGAGAACGCAGCGAGACGTCGATTAATCTTTTGTGAGCATTGAAGGAGAAGCGGCTAATATCGGTCTAAAGGTAAACGAGGGCAAAACCAAATATATGCTGTCATCAAAGAAAGACGCGCAATACCGACGCCTTGGTCAGAATGTCACTATTGGCACTATGGTGATGTAGGGTAACAAGCTATTGGCACTATGTCGATGTAGGGTAACAAGCGGCAACGCAACCAGCGCTGAGATTAGATGCAGAATAACTCTTGTCAACCGCTGTTTCTTCGGGCTCAAGAGGCAATTGTGCAGTTGAGCCTCTCTCGGAAAACTGTGGAGACCCTCTATAAAACCTTAATCAGACCGGTCTTCCTCTACGGCGTAGAGGCTTGTATGCACACTATGGCTTCAGTCCAAGCAGTTTTTGAGTACCAATCTGACGGACAAAGTAAAAAGGGTAAAGCTATGACGCGCACACAGATGGAAGGAGACTTCAACAAGGCAGTAAGTATGTATGTAAGTTAGTGTCCTCTTTCCTTTTGCAAGGTATCTTCGAATTGATTTCACAAAAACGACTGTTGATACAACAAAGTAAAGTATTAACTACACACGCATGTAGGTATAAGACTTGGCATTCGAATTACATCTTTATAGTATTCTAGCAAACACTTGGTAATTTAGCTCATTAAGGTTGTACTTACCAAACCAATTACTTGCCGCCTCATTGCTTTTTATTTTCTTGCCCCATGCCACCAATTTAACGATTTCAGGATTTGACGAATATTTTAAATAAAACAATCCCCTAACCCTGAGACCTACAACCAAGAAATTTCGCCTAAACGGAAGAGAAGAAATAAAATTATTCAAGATATGTCAAGTAACTAGATACAATATGTACATGGAGCACTGTTCCATTTGTTTTTTAACGAGTAGAGTAGAGACAGTAGTGAGAAAACGTCGAGGAAAATGCAGAAAGTTGAATGGTGGCAGGAAAGATGGAGAACCAAACATGTCACTTGGATGTACCTTTTTGTAATAAACCTTTATGAAAGGTGAGAAAAGTGACTAAAATTTGAGGGCCATATTGACTGCCGAAGACGTCATTAAGGTCGAAATGGTTGCACATGCGCAATGCGTGCTTCTGCGCGATGAAGGAATTGTCAACAACTGCCAATTCTTATACTCGTAGTGCCACAATGTCAAAATCCGTATTTATCAAACTTATAGTACGAGGTGTGGCAATTGAGGTCTGGGAATTTAGCCATAACTTGGGAACTGGTAACACTGCGTCGTTTTTTTTGGTTGCGCCCAAGGATGTGGAATCTTCAAAAGTAACCCGTGTTGCATGCAACTTGTGCTCCAATTCATCTCTGACTGGTGTGGCAGAGAGGGGTTATCTATTAACCCAAATAAGACAATCTTAGTCCCATTTACAAGGAGGAGAAAGGTACAACCCTGCTCAATCCTTCTAAATGGAACACACATAGGATTTTCAGAGGAGGTAAAATATCTAGGTATTGACCTAGACCGCAAACTCAACTGGAACTCCAACATGAAAAATAAACTCATAAGCGACTAAGGCCATGTGGGCCTGCCGACGCACCTACGGTAAAACCTGGGGGCTTAAACCTAAGGTGGTCCATTGGTTATATACCGCGATAGTAAGGCCTATCGTTACCTACGGGTCCACCGTATGGTGGACAAAAGTTGAACAAAAAACTACTATTATTAAGCTTCAACGCCTTCAGAGACTAGCGTGTCTCGGCATCACAGGCGCTATGCCGTCCTGCCCTACGGCAGCACAAGAAGCACTCATTGGACTCGTTCCACTGCACCTTTTAATCAAAAAGGTGACATTACGCAGTGCAATCAGAATCCTCTGCTCGGGAACAAATATGCCATATAGACCCGCAGGCCACATGTCCATATTGCAACACTTTCCCGAGCTGGATATGATTACTACGGTCTCGGACGCATTGCCACACACCTTCACCCAAATCGCTCAGCATGGGATCCCCTGCTGAATGTCAAAGGCCTTAGGTGGTACACGGATGGCTCCAAGATGGCTTCTGGCGTTGGCGTTGGCGCCGGCATCTTTGGACCAAAACGTAAGATCTCGAAGGCCCTGGGAGTAAGCCCCAGCGTCTTCCAAGCTGAGATGCACGCCATCCTAACATGCGTCAACCTAAATCTCGAGACCGGCATCAGAGGAGTAACTATCAACATACTCTCTGATAGCCAAGCAGCGCTTAAAGCACTGGGTTCGTACAGCACGAACTCGAAAGCCGTCAAGGAATGCCATGACGCCCAGCAAGAGCTCGCCAAAAGAAACAATGTTAAACTTTGCTGGGTGCCAGGACATAAAGGTATTAAGGGCAATGAAATTGCCGACCAACTTGCCAGAAAAGGTTCCAGCGACAAATACATAGGTCCGGAACCTTTCTGCGGCATTCCCGGGTCTAAGATAAATCACCTCTTAGACAAGTGGGAAAAGTCGCAACACCTGTCCTTCTGGAACAGTGTTCGGGGACTCCGTCAATCTAAACGACTTATACGACCCCTGAACAAACACCCTGTTGACATACTTAAGCTCAATAGAGGGGATATCAGAAGACTGGTCAGCTACCTAACGGGACACTGCGGTCTGAGATATCATCTAAATAAAATTAGTCTCTCGTCTGAAACTGAGTGTCGGGTCTGTCTAGAGGACGATGAGACGGCAGAACACATACTGTGTGAGTGTGCTGCACTCTGCCATCTTAGGAAGCGCATCCTTCTCAGTGAAGTTGTGACTCCTGAGTGGATCACCCTGGCTCCTACGAGAAGCATTCTCAACTTCATTACAGAGGTTGAGAGGCTACTCGGCTAATCGGCTAGCAGGCACAATAGATCTGCAAAGGTCGCAGTGCCATATTGCTAAGAGTAGCACTAGCCCCATGTGAAAAAAAAAAAAAAAAAACCCATGTTGCCAGCATGCACGATTCGCGGGATATTATTCTCCTTTTTCCACGCGCCTACGTACTAAACCACACCTCTGCACACTTCAACCACTCTCCCCGCGGGACTGCCGTTAGGTATTACTTCGCGGGGCTGGTTAGCGGTTTACGCTGTATCTCAAGTAGAAGCCTCTTGGGTTCTTCTTTCCGCTTCGGCTTGCCGCAGCTTTACTTGTACTGATGCAATGTACGAGCATGTTTGGTTCCAATTTTCCAATTTTCCACCGAGTTCATCATATAGGGGACCAAGTTTTCAGGACTCGGTAAATTTAGCCTTTGCCTGTCCTGCATAAAGCGACTACAGTAGAAAACTGTGTGTACTGCGTCCTCCTCGGAATTTGGGCATTATAGACATATCATATCCAAATCTATGCAGATACTTTCGATAGCCACCATGTCCAGACAAAAACTGCGTAAGATGATAATTGCAGTCTCCTGCCGGTCTTGATGTCCATGTTTCGATGACGGGAATGAGCCTGTGCGTCCATCTTCCTTTTGTGGAAGTGTCCCATCTGACTTGCCACATTGCCATGGATTCTGCCCGTTCTTCTGCTTTTATAAGCCTGGTCTGTTGCCGGTCTGGTGTTCGCCTGCGATATACCCTTTTGAGCTCGTCTGCCAATATATCGATGGGTAGCATTCCTGCTATCACGAACGCTGCGTCATCTGATATGGTTCTGAACCCGCAGATTACTCTTATTGCGCACAGTCGATAGACTGAATCCAATTTCCGCTTTAGTCCTTTTACTGCAAGGGCTTCCGCCCAAATTGGAGCAGCGTAGAGTAGGACTGAGCTGATTACCCGTGAGAGTAGCACTCTGCGTGCATATCCGGGACCGCCTATATTCGGAAGCATTCGCGAAAGAGCTCGTTGTGAGTGTGATGCCTTCTCGCTGGCATACAGTATGTGTTCCCTGAAAGAAAGCCTGTTGTCTAGGATGACTCCTAGATACTTGACTGCTTTATTGGACCTTATCGCCCGATCTCCGACTAAGAAGTTCGCATATTCCGCCTTTTTACGGCTGGTTATATGCACAGCCTCCGTTTTTTTGGGCTGCTAGTTCCAGACCGGCAATTGAGAGCCAATCTTTCACTTTAGCGATAGCTGCGTTCGCAGTAGCCTCTACTTCTTCTATATGCTTAGCCACTGTGACGATGGCAATATCGTCGGTGAAGCCGATGACTCGTACTCCTTCGGGAAGCGCTAGTCGTAGAACGCCATCGTACATGATGTTCCACAGGAGAGGTCCAAGGACTGATCCTTGAGGGACACCCGCCGTTACTTGGTAGAATTTTACGCCTTCATCGGTATTGTACCTTAGCCTCCTGTTGTTAAGGTAGTCGGTGACAATCCTTAATAAATAGGAGGGGGTACCCATGTCAATTAAAGACTTTTGTATATGCGTCCAGCTAACCGAGTTAAAAGCGTTTTTTATGTCAAGCGTAATTACTGCAACAATACTTCTTCTCCCCCGATTTCCATCTTTTTCCTTTGATGGCGTCCGCGGCCAAGTTTACCACTGTTTCTATGGCGTCGATCGTTGATCGTCCTTTTCTGAAGCCGTATTGGTTGGCTGACAATGCACCGTTAGCTTCCGCCACCGCCAGTAACCTATCGTAGATCACTCGTTCTAGTATCTTGCCTAATGTGTCCAACAGACAAATTGGCCGATACGAGGACGGTTCACCAGGTGGTTTCTTTCCTTTTGGCAGTAGTACCAAGTGCTGCAGCTTCCACTGTGTGGGAAAGATCCCCTCCTGCAAGCATTTCCCCAAGGTGTGTTGGAAAGCGTCTGGTCTAGCCGTAATGGCCGCTTTGACTGCCTTATTTGGGATTCCATCCGGTCCGGGTGTTTTGTTGTTTTTGACCTTCAAGACTGCGTTATGTAGCTCCTCTGGAGTAATACCAGGAATTTCTTCAATGCTAATCCCCGCCATGCTGCTCCTATTAAGCGGCTGTTCCTGTGGGGACAGATGTTCCACAATACAGGTGAGCATTTCGGGATTTGATATTGGCGGACTTCTATTGTTTTTTATCTTTTCATCTGTCAACATCTGTCTAGAAACGTTTGTGCGTTGTGCGTACGGGTTGTGATTCGTTTTTTAGTGTAATCAGGTGGAAGACCATCGGAAATCTTCCGAAAATTGCAGGTGGTGTATGGAGACGAATGTATGTCAAAAACACGAGTGTTTGAATGGGTAAAGCGATTCAAGAAGGGTCGTAATCAGTAGAAAACGACCCACGTGATAGAGCTCCTATCATCTGTCGTACTTCGGCATCATTCATTGTAAATTGTTCCAACCGACCACCAGACAGTGACTGATCAGTTCTATGTTGCCGTTCTGAAGAGATTGCGAGCATGTGTTTTCCGTGGGGCTGGATCTTGCACCACGACAATGTGCCGGCCCATTCCTTGTTGATTCTGCAAGAGTTTTTGGCGAAAGAAATATTTCCAATCTTGCCGCATCTACAGGCTCCGATATTACTCCCTGCGACTTCATTTTAATTCCCAGGATGAAGTCACACCCCAAGGGAGCTCATAATGACGGTGTAGAGAAGGTCAAAGAGACTGTAACCATAATTCTGAACGAGTATAGTAATGGAAGTGACCTTTTACGAATATGAAACTTGGCCTCTGACTAAAATGAAGGAAACTCGACTTCGAATCTTTGAAAATAAGGAATCTATAGCCGAAAACAGAACGAACATACAGGCGAGAAGACTATCTAATCTCACAAACAGCACAAGGCACTGCGATCTACTAGCCGATTAGACCAGAAGCTTCTCCGCCTCCTTAATGAAGTTGAGAATGCCTCTCATAGGAGCTGAGATGATTTCCTCAGGAGTCGTAATTTCACTGAGGAGGATACGTTTCTTAAGATGTCAGAGAGCCATCTGTCCTCAAGACAGAATCGACACTCAGTTTCAGACGAGAGGTTGATTTTATTGAGATGATATCTCAGACAACAATGCCCCGTAAGGTAGCTGACTAGTCTTCTGATATCTACCCTACTAAGTTTGAGTATATAAATAGAGTATTTGTTTCCCTAACCCTTGTTCCAAAGGGTTAGGGGCTGCGATCCACTTGTCTAAAAAGAAGTTGATCTTGGGCTTGGGAGGCCGTAAAAAGGTTCAGGACCTATGTATTTTTCGCTGGAACCTTTCCTAGCGAGTTGATCGGCGATTTCGTTGTCTTGTTGATCTTGTTTCTTTTGGCCATCAGAGAGTATATTGATGGTTACTCCTCTTATGCCAGTCTCTAAGTTTAGATTGACGCATGTTAGGATGGCATATAATTCTGCTTGGAAGATGCTTGGAGATCCTAGGGCCTTCGAAATCTTCCGATTTGGGCCAAAAAATCCGACGCCAACGCCAGCAACCATCTTGGAGCCATCAGTCTACCACCTTAGGCCTTTGACATTGAGCAAGGGATCACTGGTTTCCCAAGCAGTGCGGTTTGGGATCAATTACTGAAATCTCTTGTCAAAAGTGATGGTGTGATGTAATGCGTTCGATACCGTGTTAATCACATCCAGCTCATGCGTAATGCAACCTTCTTAATTAAAAAGGTGCCGTAGAGTAAGCCCAATCAGTGCTTCTTGGGCTATCGTGGGGCAGGTTAGCATAGCGCCTGTAATGCCGAAACGCCTAGCGTGTCTGAAGGCGTTGAAGCTTAATGATTATAGTTTTTTGCTCAACTTTTGTCCACCATACCATGGTGATCTTTATCATTGTATATAGCTAGTGGATTACCTTAGGTTTAAGTCCCCAGGCTTTACCGTAAGTACGTCGACAGACCCACAAGGCCTTAGTCGCTTTTGTGAGTTTGTTTATAATTTTGGAGTTGTAGTTGAGTCTGCGATCTAGGTCAATACCTAGATACTTTACACCCTCTATTTGTGTCATTTAGGAAGACGGAGCAGGGCTGTAGCCAAGTGGTTAGATTGCGTAGTAGGTCGTCGATAACTATCGACCAAAGAAAGGTTGAAAGAACTCCCCCTTGTGGACAGGATACCTCTAATATGGAGCTCTCCCAGTTTTTCCATTGTTTTAAGTAGGAACGATGTTAAGCCGATAGGGCGATAGGATTTGGGTTATTCACTTGGCTTTCCACACAAGGTTGAGTTGTGTGTATTTGTCCCGGGTGTACAGATTATTCTAAAAGATGAGATAAGTGCTTCATTGAGTTGAAAAGCAGCTTCTTCGATATCATCTGTCGATGCAATCGAGAAGCATGAGAAGCATGTCTTCTTCAGCGGCAAGTTGAGCTTGCCCAATTGTTGAGAGCCCAATTTGTTTGGGCTGATATCCAGGCTCAGCTTCCTTAACCTCACTAAAGATATTGAATCTGATATGTTGGTTATCAGATACTGAGACCTCATTGGAGATTAGCCGGTCACTAATTCTGTTTGTTCTGTGGCAGGGGTAGATTTCGCATGTACTAGAGTTTTCTAATTTTGCCCTGCTTGATTGCAGCTTTAAAGACATAACTGCGAACTCTCCGAGATGTACGAAGATGTGGATATGGTTCGGAAAGCAGAGATCCGTCGACTACTTGGGCTCGGCAACATCGACCACATGTATGCCAACGCTCCAGCTAAGAGAGTCTTCGACTCCGAACCTCCTGGTTCGAGGAGAAGAGGAAGACCGAACCTCCAGTATAAAGTCTAAGTTATCGCGGATCACGTCTTCCTCAAGCTCTCTTAAGTCCCGATGCAATCTGCACAAAGCATAGAACAGCAATGGAGTCGTTGTCAGAACGCCATCAGAGGCAGCCTCAGATGTATTCGGTTTCAAGCCACCACCTTCGAGAAACCCCTGGTTTGATGACGAATGCAGACAGACCCGTGTAGAGAAACAGAATGCATACATGGCTAAACTGCATTGATGGACGAGAGCTGCCCGCGAGCGCTATGAACAGAAAAGGAGGGAGGAGCATGCGCTTCTGAGAAGGAAAAAGAGGGAGCACGAGAAGCGCGAGATCGAGGAGATGGAGAGATGTTACTGCAGAATCGATGTTCGAAAATTTTACCAAAAAGTAAAACGGACATGCCAAGGCTATAAAGTCAGAGCAGAAGCCTGCAGGGATGAGCACGGACAACTATTAGTGGAGTCACAGTCGATGCTGAGGTTGTGGAAGGACCACTTCTGCAGACTGTATAACGGCGATGATAATCAAAATGCCGCCGTCAGGCAGAATTAACCATTCACAATGGACGAAGATGAATGAGAATCTCGTCCACCCGGCCTAGGCGATGTTAAGATAGCTATATCGAAACTTAAGTCTTACAAAGCTGCTGGAGCAGACGAACTTCCCGCTGAACTAATTAAAGCAGCGCTGGCGATGAGCTGGTCAGGAACATGCATCAATTCATCTGCAAGATATGGTCGGAAGAAAGCGTGCCCGATGAATGGAATTTATGCATCGTTTGCCCGGTCCATAAGAAAGGAGACCCCTATTACTGCGCCAATTACAGAGTGATAAGTCTCCTGAACATTGCGTACAAGATCCTCTTTGCCGTACTGTGTAAGCGCATGAAATCATTCGTGGACAATCTGATAGGTTCCTACCAGTGTGGTTTCAGGCTAGGAAAATCCACGATAGACAAAATATTTACACTACGGCAGATCTTGGAGAAGACCCATGAATCAAGTCGACACACACCATCTTTTTGTCGACTTTAAAGCCTCATATGACAGTGTTTATAGAGACGAGCTATACAGAGCCATGTCTTGTTTTAACATTCCTGCCAAACTCGGCAGACTGTGCAGGATGACTATGGAGAATTCTCGCTGCTCAATTAAGGTCGGAGGTAAACTAACCGAGGCCTTCGATGTTAAGAAAGGTTTTAGACAGAATAAACAGAGTAGTAGAGCCCTCTCTCGAAAAACCAAGGTATCCTTCTAAAAAACCTTAATCATCCCGGTCCTCTTCTATGGCGCTGAGGCTTGAATGTTATCAAAAGCAGATGAAGAGGCTCTTGGATCGTGCAATCTTTGGTCCCGTTTGTGTAAACGAAGAATGGAGGGGGAGATTCAACCATGAACTGTACGGGTTGTACAGCGACATCGGCCTAGTTAGACATCTTCGGATCCAACGTCTAAGATGGGTATGCCATGTAGAGCGAATGGACATCAACGCTCCGGCCCGAAGAGTCTTCGACTCCAATCCCGAGGGACGGCGCAGCAGAGGACGACCGCATTTAAGGTGGCGCGCACAGGTGGAAAGGGACCTCAACCAACTGGGCATGCGGCACTGGAAGCGGCTGGCTAAGATCGTGCCAGCTTGAGAGGTTTGTTGGTTGAGGCCCTGGTTCACCCCGAACTGTAGCGCCATCTAAATAAGTATGTATGTAAGTATGGTTGCCTTCCAACTACTCGCCGAACTCCTTCCGGGACTGCTCTTTAGCTGCTCGCATAGCCAATCTGCAAGTTTTTCGCGCCACCGTGTACCGGTCACGGGAAGCAGAGTCACCCAAGAGACAGTCCCTGTAGGCCTTCTTCTTCTCCCTAATGGCTTCTTGAACTCCGAGTGTTTTAAGCCACGATGTTCTTTTCTCTCCACCAGCCGCCACACAAAGCCGCTTCTCTCCACAAACATCACATGCAGAGGCAATGACAATAACCTCCAACAACCTCTCTCCGTTCGCGTTTTGACACTTCCCCGTGTCGTTGAAGTCACCCATCAGGATATAGGAATCCATCTCAACCACCCTATTACAGGCAGCATCAACCTCATCCAGGAAAGTCGCATACTTTGACTCTAGATTCGGTGCATACACCTGTACGAGAGCCAAAGTTGATCTTTCAAGCTTGAGTTTTAAGATCGCGACTCTCCCTCCTAATGGTATCCACTCTAGTACCCTGTCTGTCAGCCTGGGACTTATAAGTATACCCACTCCCGCCTGTGCAGACATTTGAGGTGCAACTCCCGATAGGAAGAGTTTCCATCCGTCTGAAAGGTCCACAGTTCTATATCCCCTTTGCTGTGTCGAAGAGATACCTACGATATCTAAACGATACCTAGCAGCTTCATCAACCAACTCGAGATGCTTTCCTGTGAGCGATGAGACATTCCATGTGCCCATCCTAAGTCGATTCCGTTGTCTGTTGCCCTTTACTCCCCGCACGCACTGGTTAGTGCATGGCATGAAACTAGATACAGATAGGTATCTGTACACATAATTAACCTTTTCCGAATCAGACATTTTGTTTATCAACATTCTTCTGATAAGCCCAAAGGTTAAATGAAATTGTATTCAACATCAGGGCAGCGAGTCTACCTTCTGTTTCTACATCAGCACCACCTTCGGCCAGTCGTGCATCGCCTTTTGGCCATTTTTAATTGAAATCCTGCATTTTTGTTGTTCTTTGTACTTGTCTACCATTCCTTTCGACGCCGGTTTCCTTATCGAATGCAAAACTTCCAATCAGATTCGCGTGCAAAAGCAAAACAGAAAAACGAAGCCGAAACTAAACGAAGAAGGGAAAAACAAAACCTCTCCCCACTGAGTTAGTCCATAAAAATGAGACGCATGCAGCCATTTTATGTATTCATCGCAGATACCCCTACCGGCCTGCGACATCTACTGCCCGGTAAAATGCACCAATCCCAAGAGCATGCAATTCAATAGGAATATACGCAAAACCCCATATTGTATACGACGCCTGAGCTGACACGTGTGTGTGCAATAGGAGGCGATTGCACACTTGCACAATGCAAGACGACGCATGCACAAATCAGAGACGAGCTTTATTTCCCCTCGTCACTTGTTTGATGCGAGTCGTTGAGCTTGTATCTAGATGGGTATGACGGTATACGAGTATGGGTGGTCTGCTATGAAATGCACATAGATTGCAACAAGATGCGAGGTACGACTACGTTCAGATGGGTTGTTGTCAGGTTACATTCATTGGTACAAGGTTACATAGATACAATTGGATTGATTGCGATTCTGTTTTGTTTCTTTGCATAAATGTGGATAAGGATGGGTATTTACTCATTCCCATGTACATACATATGTATGGTATCTGTGGACGGAAAACTGACGACCGTTGAGGGATTATCTTCCGAGAAACCAAACTAATTTTGTGTGAAGTTTTTGTAGTAAGTATCCGAACAAGTCATGTGACGGTTTTCGATTCTCTCCACTCCGATCTGTAAAATATCCATCCTGCTGAGGATGAGATGCCATCCAGGCACCCTTAATCAATTGATTACCTTTCTCAGAGATATACATTTGCATAACAATTATTGTTCCAAAAATGTTCTGCAAATCAGATTATCGCGATCACAGGACTACAGTAGATCCCATCTCGTTGGGAGGAACATTGTAAATATACATATGTACCTATAAGCCAACTGTCCAGTTCGGTAGCTATCCCAGAAACTAGTTTCTACGCACCCTTATCGAAAATGTATTTCCAAACTATTAACAAACAATAATCTGGAGCAGATGGGTGATTTAGATCACAGACAACAAAACAAAGTGGCATAGTCACTTTCTGGTGTAAACCAGATCAGAACATCCGCTTAACGTACGAATCCAGTACCTCCTATCCCGAAACGCGGTGACCAGTTTCGCAAAGTCCGGACTTCATTCATTTCATTGTTGTTTCTTAATTTCCAGCTGGACGCATTGGATGACTACAAGAACTCACCAAACTGATTGTGAGCCATGAATCGGGATAGCCTCTTAGGATAAATGTACATAGGTACAGCATAGGGCTCTATTCATTTTGGTTTAGGAATCCAGTTTAACGGATGAGTATCATATGTCCGGTTCCAAGGATCAGTTCGCTGATCATTGGAATGTAGACAAGAGCCTGAGAATAGATCGTACATTTCATGTGAAAATCCGTAAAACCGAACCACCAAACTGGACCACCCCAAAGGACAACCTCAAATGTCACAAACAATACAATAAAAAAAAAAAAAAAACGTTATGCATATACCAACGTCCATTGTTATGTTTTTTAGGGGTAAAGAAAAACTGTTCCATGTACCCACAAAAGTGTACGGCACAGAGACAGCCAGTCTTCCATGAATTATGTATATGTATGTACATGCATCCTTTGTAGGGGTTTTTCTTGATCAGTGGGTTTGTAGTAAAAGGATCCCGATCCCGATGGTACTGTGGGACGTTGTATGAAGCCATTTGCAAAATTATTAATAGCTAATGCGTGTGGCATATTAAGGAGGTTTCGTTTCTAGTTTGCAACGCGTTGTGCGACACATACGCGTATGTGGCAGGCTGGATTGTTTGGGCTGCCATCTTAATCCGGTCCTCAGACATCTGCTGCCTAACATTCAAGTAAATTGAATGCTTTTTAATGGATTTTTTCAAGGGAAAATGCCACGTGACTAGTTTTATTGGCCTCTATGTACTCCGTTTAATCGGGGAGACTTAACCATAGTGTGCAGCATTTAGTGGGATTTCATAGAAGGAGAAATTTAAAATACAATGAACTTGTCCTTAGTTAGAGGCCAGTTAGTCTTTTAACCTCTAGGTCTGAAGGAGCCTGCCGAAGCCATACAGAACAAAAGATTGTGCCCTGTGACGACATATAATAGAATTCAAGGTCTGTCTATCGTTGATTTTCCTAGCCTGAAACTAATACTTTTGGAGGGCATGGGATCGGACATACAGGGTAAAGTTGTTGATCGCTATCAACCTGGCGAGATGCCAGCAACGATCCCTGTTTAAATGCCCGGGTCAAGTTGACATACGGCCTCCTCGCGGCGCCCTCTGGATAGCCTCTTCAACAACCGTTGGGAGGTGAACAAACGTATGCAGCGACAAAACCCCGACCAGAATGGCGGTTGTGCGGCGGGCTAACAATCCGCCCACGTAAAAAAAAAGAAAAGTTATGAATGAGCAAGATGCCTCAGATACACGGACGGATGCTCGACGACGACAACGCACGAAAATGGAACACGATTTGCGAGTATGCTCCTGGAATGTCAGAACCCTGTACACTCCCGGAGCTGCTCATAAACTAGAAGGAATCATCACGCAGTACAAGGCGGATATTACTGCGGTCCAGGAAATACGCTGGATAGGAAACGGTATGATTAGGAAGAAAAATTGCGACATTTATTACAGCTGTCACAAAAGGTTGCACTTACTGGGATGCGGATTTGTCGTGGGAAAGCGGTTAAGGTCGAAGGTCATCGGCTTTAAACCTATACGTGATCGCCTGGCTATGATCCGCATCAGAGGCAGATTTTATAACATCAGCCTTATATGTATGTGCATGACCAAGAGAGAGTGGTAGGGACCGAGGAAATCCCAACTCCAGCCGCTGAAGTAGTCCTCCCACCCAGCATCGAAGAAGTCGGCACAGCTATTCAGAAGCTTAACAACAACAAGCCCGCAGGCGTAGATGGCTTGCCATCAGAGCTCTTCAAGGCTGGCGGCGATGTTCTGGTAGGGAGCATGCACCAGATCATCTGCAGAATTTGGGAAGATGAAAGCATGCCCGACGACTGGAATGCCAGCTCTATATGCCCCATCCACAAAAAAGGCGATCCTACCTCTTGCAAGAACTATAGAGGTATATCCCTGTTCAATGTCGCATACAAGATCCTGTCCAGCGTATTGTGTGAACGTCTAAAACCATTTTGCACCGCACTAATCGGCAGCTACCAGTGCGGCTTTCGGCCCGGCAAATCGACTATAGACCAAATTTTTACACTTCGACAAATCCTGGAAAAGACCAACGAGTTTCAAATCGATACACACCATCTGTTCATCGATTTCAAAGCCGCATACGACAGCATTCATGGTGAAGAACTGTTTGGTGCGATGGCCGAATTCGGGATCCCGGTAAAACTGATCCAGTTGTGTCGCGCCACGCTAAAAAGCACGCGATGTACCGTGCAACTCGGTGCACCAGATTTCGGCAAGGAGATGCGCTGTCATGTGACTTCTTCAACCTGGTGCTGGAGCAGATAGTGCGACAGTGGTCTTTTACAAGACCATCCAGCTCCTAGGATACGCAGATGATATCGACATCATCGCGTGTTCTCGCCGTGGAATTGTGGAAGCATTCTCGGCGATTGAAGAACAGGCGAAACGAGTTGGTCTTAAGATCAATGAGGACAAAACGAAATACATGCTGTCAAGCAAAAACTAATCCGTCGCTCACCACCTGGGACAATATTTAACAGTTGACAGCTACAATTTCGAGGTAGTTAAGGAGTTTGTCTACCTCGGGTCAAACGTAAATTCCGCAAATGACACCACAGTGGAGATCCGGCATAGAATCGCCCTTGGCAACCGCTGTTACTTCGGCTTGTCCAAACAACTTGGGTCAAATCTCCTCACCCGAAAGACCAAAGTCATGCTTTACAAAACGCTCATACTGCCAGTCTTGCTGTACGGAGCCGAAAGCTGAACGATAAGCAGGACAGCGGAGCTGATTTTGGGTTCTTTCGAAAGAAAAATTCTGCGCCGGATATTTGGTCCTGTCTGTGAGGAAGGTGAATGGAGAAGAAGACACAACCGCGAACTCTACGAGCTGTTCCAAGATGTGGATGTAGTCCGGAAGGCAAGGATCCGTCGACTACACTGGCTCGGCCACATCGAGCGCATGGACATCAACGCTCCAGCTAAGAGGGTCTTCGACTCCGAGCCTCCTGGTTCGAGAAGGAGAGGAAGACCGAACCTCCAGTATAAAGACCAAGTGATCGCGGATGTAAGATATATTGGTCTTGACAACTGGAAGCAGCGTGCCCGTCAAGGATAGAAGGCAGCTATAGCTCAGGCTCAGATCCTCCATGGATCGCTGGCCTGATAGGTAAGTAAGTAAGAAACTAATACTTACTTATCAGGTTTGCATGGTCAAGACCACGATTTACTTACTTCTCCAGCCGGCACGATCTTCGCATTCGTACCTTGGCTGCAACAAGGTAATGATCCGAGTCGATGTTGGCTCCTCGAAAGGTTCGGAGCTTGATCAGTAAGCCTCACTTTTATTTGGAGACATAAAAAATGCTAGCGCTTTCAACAGATCTTGCAACAGATTTGCAGGATGCCTTTCCAAATATTTGTATTGCTCTGTGAATTTACTGTACTTTTCCTACTACGTCCGCAAGCTGCGAGCGAAGTTTTAGTAAACTCAAACTTATTAAAAATGATCTGCGATCGTCGATGAACCAGGGACGTTTATCGAGTCCTGCAATATCAGCAATAGAAAATCCAACCGCTCATGAGACTGATTATGACAAGGTTATAGATTTGTTTACAAAACAAGAGGCTCGAAGAGTAAAATTGTAAATATATAAAAAGCATATAATTATTTTTACTCTGACCTTTCATTTCAGACCCTATCCTGTCCTATCCTAATTATTGTAAATTAGGTGTCCGACACGTCAATGCATTTTTGGAAAACTATAGGCTTAAGAGAGAAAGATTAGCGCTTTGCCGCTCGTTGTGGCGTTCTTTGGGGTAAGGCTATGTCCATTGGTGGGTGTCTTATACCTTAAATGATTATAAAGGTAATATATTGACTGGCGGGGGCGGCATTTTTCGGTTTTTGCCCCGCCTCGAAAAAATCCAGGAACCAGCGGAAGAGGGACCTGGCTAACAGAGCTGTAAGGTGTTCGGCTGCAGTGGTTCTTACTCGCTTTTTTTTTAGCGGACCAGCACCCGTCGGCAGATGCTAATCTTTTGTTAGTTTTTTACCATCCAGTCAAGGAAGTTATAAGGCCTCAAATAAAACTAGTCCCGAAACGATACCTTCGTACAAGGCCACCTTCGAAAAAAAGGCTCACCAGCTGATTGCGCTAGATTAATGCGTTTAATGACGAACAGGTTTTCCAATTCGGGTCCTCAATGGACCTTTTGTAGCACGAGCAATGAATTCTTCATGCCGGCTCATAGGTACAATTTACCACAACTTCAAAACAATTGACACCTTTCTCACCCGACCATCCTCGGACAGAGACACACAAAAAAACTGGTCCATGCAGTGCACCAATATCGGTTATATACTCGTTTGTGTCATACATATATCGTCCGAGATCGACCAGTTTCATTAATGAAAGAAAATCTCAACGATACGAGAGACGTATCCGTACGAGAACTCGTACGGATACGTGCACTTGGCAGCTTTACTTCACTTTCCACTCACACCGAAATTTCATCGATTTTCCTTGCAACATCGTCTGTATTCTGTACGTTCAAGGACATTATAATTTATTTCTTCCTCGATAGTGATTCTTGGAATTTTCCTCCTTTTCTCTCTTCTCTTCTCTTCTCCTATTTTCCTGTACTTTCCCACTTTTCGACTTGAACATTTTTCTGTAACGCCACGTTCCGAAATGAAGAAGACGACGACGACGACGACTACATATGACGCTGGCAACGAACAGTGACGGCAATGGATTTTTCACTCACTACATAAAATGAAGGAAAATGGAAAATGGACAATAAAATAAGAAGAAAAACGACGAGGAATTGTAGGAAAACACAACAAAATAGTTTCCCCTCGAATTTCATTCCGAGAAATTGTTCAGCATACTCGTAGACCGCCCGCTCCGTTTGCGCCGATGACGATGACGATGACGTCCCCTATTACATTGGAACCGTTATATGTAAGTATGTAGTATTAACTATATGTACGGGTTTTAGGTCGTGGGAAAATTACTTTTCCATCCGATTTTCTGCACTAGATTTGTGAGATCGAGATATTCCCGTCCAGACTAGTGTTTTCGAGATACTTAAATTGTGCATAGTACCTACTATAGAGTATGTTTACGTTTCGTGGAGTATAAGTATCTATGTGCTTAGTGGCGAGCGGTAACTATTTTATTTCAATTACGGCAAATTAATTTCGAAAGTGTATTCGATTATGCTAGAGTCATGCGATAAAAATGACTACCCGGTCAAGGCATACGATATCTGCGAGTACAGAAGTTAGTTAGGACCAGTAACTACACAGTGACGTGGTAAAAAGGTATCTTGTTTGGAGCCACATATACATACATACGTATTGTCAGTTATTCATATGTACAGTGGCGGACGAAAGATTAAGGCCAGCAGCAACAAATGCAAACAAGTACTAGTTTCCTTCTGAGATAAAACTTACTGTGACGTCTGTTGTTTCCGATCGATTAATTGTGTTTTTCGCTTAAGTGTTGAAGTATTCTATTGTGAGTGTACATATACAAAACAGGCGACACTGTTCACCACTCAAAAGGGATTTTCATCCTAAAACCCGCGCAAGAATGAAAATCACAACGGGAAGTGTCCACTCTCATTGAAAAAACAAAACCATGGGTTTTTACTAACTTAGGTGGCACTCCAACATCAAGCCTTTCCAGCTAGCACGATCTGTTGCTAGCTGTTTTCCAGTGTCGCACGCCCAGTTGGTTAAGGTCTTTTTACACCTGTGTGCGTCACTTTAGATGCGGCCGTCCTCTGCAACGTCGTCCATCCGGGTTATAGTCAAATACTCTTCGGGCCGGAGCTGTGCTGTCCATTCGCTCTACATGGCTTAGCGATCTTAGACGTTGGATCCGTAGACGTCGTACTAGGCCGATGGCGCTGTACAGTCCGTAGAGTTCTTGGTTTAATCTTCTCTTCCACTCTTCTTCACCATAAACGGGACGGAGGATTATACGCAGAATTTTCCTCTCAAAACGACCTAGGGCCTCTTCACCCATTTCTGATAAGGTACAAGCCTCTGCGGCGTAGAGGAGGACCGCGATGATAAAGGTTTTATAGAGGGTCCCCTTAGTTTTCCGAGAAAGGGCTCAACTACCCAATTGCCTCTTTAGCCCGAAGAAACAGTGGTTGGCAAGAGTTATTCTGCGTCTAATCTCAGCGCTGGTGTCGTTGCCGCTTGTTACCCTATATCAAAGCTATAGCTGCTAATAATGACGTTCTGGCCAAGACGTCCGTATTGTGCGTCTTTCTTTGACCACAGCATATATTTAGTTTTGGCTTCGTTTACTTTCAGACCCACTTCAGCCGCTTCTGCTTCAATGGACGTCAAAAGCACCATTGACGTCTCGCTGCTTTCTTCCAATCACGTCAATGTCATCAGCGGATGCGAGCAATTGTGCAGACTTGAAGTAGATCGTGCCTCTTGTATTGGCCAGTGAATCCCGCACGATCTTTTCAAGGATGATGTTGAAAAAATCACATGACACTGAATCGCTCTTTCTGAATCCTTTTTTGACATCGAAGGTCTCGGTTAACTCCTTACTGACCGTAATGAAGCAGTGAGAATTTTCCGTTGTCATCCTGCACAGCCTAACGAGCTCGGCAGGGATGTCAAAACATAACATGGCTTTATGTAGCTCGTCCCTATAGATACTGCCATTTGCTGCCTTAAGATCGACGAAAAGGTGTTGTGTGTCCACCTGGAATTCATGGGTTTTCTCCAAGATCTGCCGCAGGGCGAATATTTGGTCTGTCGTGGATTTTCCTGGCCTGAAGCCACATTAATACGAACTTATCAAATTGTCCACGAATGGTTTCAGGCGTTCACACAGCACGACAGAAAAGATCTTATGCGCGATGTTAAGGAAACTTATACCCCTATAGTTGACGCAGTTATAGGGGTCCCCTTTTTATGAACCGGGCAAACGACGCTGAGATTCCATTCATCGAGCATGCTTTCCATTCACCGACCATATCTTACAGATGAGCTGGTGCATGTTCCTAACCAACTCATCTCCAGCTGCTGTAAATAGCTCAACAGGCAGGCCGTCTGTACCAGCAGTTAAGTTAGACTTCAGTTTTTATATCGCTTTCTTAACCTCGTCTAAGCCGGGTGGACAGAATCCCCTCTCATCTTCGTCCAGTTCGAATGGTGCATTCTATCTGACAGAGGTATCTTGACTATCTTCGCCGTTATACAGTTCGCAGAAATAGTCTTTCCACATTCTCAGCATCCATTGTGATCCAACTATGAGGTGTCCGTGTTCATCCCTGCAGGCTTCCGCCCTGGCTTTATATCCACGGTATGTTCGTTTTTCTCTTTGATTGAACTTTCAAACGTCGTTCCTGCGATAACATCTCTCCATATCCTCGATCGCGCCCTCCTTCATTTTCTTTTTTTTTTTCCTTCTGAAAAGCGCTTGCTCCTCCCTTCTTAGAGCTCACGAACAGCTCTCGTTCGTCGATAACCCCGGCCGTGTTGAATTCTGTTCTTCTGCATGTACCTTTTTGCACTCGTTATCAAACCAAGGGTTTCTGCTAGGTGGTGACTGGAAACCTAATACATTAGAGGCAGCATCGCTGATGGCCCTTTGCTTTGCAGTTTGCTCTTAAGAGAGCTGGAGGGAGACACGATTCGCGAAGTTCCTGGCGGTCTCTTGCGATTAGTTTTCTGACTTCAAATATTGATGGTCCTACTCGAATCCGCAGTGTTCGCGATATCCGAATACGTACCTTGGCTGCAACAAGGTAATGATCCGAGTCCACATTGGCTCCTCGAAAAATTTAGATATCCAAAATTCTGTGGGAGTGTCTGGCTTCGATAGCAATGTGACCGATTTCCAATATTGGCCAGAGCCAAGCTTCTTACCCATGTTGTGTGGGATTTATTTTTCATACAGATGAAAGGGACCTACAGCTTAATACCGATTCCGAACAGCGTGAGTCGAGGAACTTTTTCATGGCAAGTATATTATGGGGGCTTTGCCAGTACCCCACCGAGGAGGGCCGCCGCGAAATAAACATTCGATGGCGTTGATATTATCCGAACTAGCTCATCGTGCGTCAGAGTCCAACACACTAACCACTGCACCACGGCGGTGGGAATCGTGTGCTGGCTACTAGGAGATTACGCCCCGTCAACGTCTATTAGTCTGAATCCATTTTCGGACCTGGTGTCGTGTAGGCAGCAGTTTCCGTAGTATGTCACCGTTTTTTATCTTTTTTTACCCGGTCCATCCAATCGCACTTCTTGGAGTGCAGTAATGTCTGCTTTATAGCAGTTTGTTAAGGGACCTAACATTCCAGATGTAGAACCGATACTCTTGTGCTTTTATACATTTGCGGGGGTCATCAGCCTGTAGTCCAACCGACTAAACCTGTTTTTTGGCGCAGGAAATTCGCCATTCCCCATCTGTAATGCCCAGGGAAAATCTCCAGATGGCACCACGAGGAGGTAGGGATGGGACTTACTAACAGTGTCGCAATGTGTTCGTCTGCGGTGGCTTTCGCTTTTTGGCAGGCCAGCATCCGTCGGAAGGATGCTACCCCTACGAAGCCGTTGTTAGTCCTTTGCCAAACACTTGTTTTTAGTGACAAGAATCTGCATGCCAAGAGGTCGACCATGACCCAAATAAAACGCTTAACCACGACATCAAAATTGAATTAGAGTTGCTAGTCTGCTCTCGAATGATATGACGAAGATTTGAGAGACAGCACCTCTTTGGAAGAAATCGCAGAGGAGTTCCTCTTCTTAAAGGAACGTAAAAAAAACCTGTAAAGTGGATGGGTGTGAGAAAAGGAGATAAATGGCGAAACATAATTAGTGGAAAAAAATAGATCAGGCAAGCAGCCTCCAGCACCACTAACAAAAGTGTCAATCATGTAGCCGATTGTAGCATAGTGTAGGTCCAATATTTTTGATCAAAACGGGACCATGGACCAGCATCTGCAAGGCAAGGTGTTAGAGGAGATTATGACTCTGTACGCTAGGTGCGCAATGCCACTGGAATTGCAGTTTATTTATGATGGCACACGGAAGCACAGTAAAGCACACGACTAACTCAGTAAAAAGGTGGTACAACCGTGGAATGGCCTGTCCTACCATCCGATCTTAATCTTACAGAAATAAAGTAAACTGTGGAGCCATACTATCGACCAATATTCAAATTTTCTCTTTTGATCAGTATTTGCCCAGTATTTGTGTCTGAGGAGGACGCCGTGGCGCAGTGGTTAGTGTGTTGGACTCTGACGCACGATGAGCGAGTTCGGATCCCGATAACACCGACGCCATCGAATGTTTATTTCGCGGCGTTCCTCCTCGGCGGGGTACTGGCAAAACCCCCCGTAGTATACTTGCCGTGAAAAAGCTTCTCGACTCACGCCGTTCGGAATCGGCATTAAACTGTAGGTCCCTTTCACCCATGTGAAAAGTAAATCACACACAACATGGGTGATTGAGAGAAGCTTGGCTCTGGTCCTTCATGGGCTGTAACGCCATCAAAGAAGAAGATTTGCGTCTGAGTGCTCCAACAGATAACAGAAGCCTTCATTTTCTACAAGTCTGTCCACCTGCTAGGATACGCGGATGATATTGACATCATCACGCGGGTCTCAGAGTGAAGTTGTGGAACCTTTCACGATGATTGAAGAACAGGCGAAACGAGTCGATCTTAAAGTCAACGAGGATAAGACAAAGTACATGCTGTCAAGCAAAACCCAATCCGTCACTTACCACCTGGGACAATATATAACAATTGACAGCTATAATTTCGAGATGGTTAAGGAGTTTGTCTACCTCGGGGCAGACGTAAACGCAACAAACGACGCAACAGTAAAGATCAATAGCTGGACGATAAGCAGGACGGCGGAGCTGAGTTTGGGTTCTTTCGAAAGAGAAATTCTGCGCCGGAGATTTGGTCCTGTCTGGGAGGAATCGGAATGGAGGAACTCTACAAAGATGTGGATATAATCCGGAAGGCAAAGATCCGTGGACTACATTGGCTCGGCCACATCGAGCGCATGAACACCATGCAGTTAGCTCCAGCTAAGAGGGTCTTCGACTCCGTGCCTCCAGGTTCGAGAAGAAGGGGAAGGCCGAACCTCCGGTATCAAATTATCGCGGATGTAAGACCACTTGATCTTGATAACTGGAAGCAGCGTACCCGGGAACGTCAAGAATGGAAGGCAAGTAGAGCTCAGGCTCAGATCCACCATGGGTTGCTGGCCTGATAAGTAACTAACTAAGAATCGAGCTAGCCATTGTACATATGTACACATGTTCATATGTGGCTAGTTTTGGGAGTCCCAATTAATTTTTCAGAAGCACCAAATGTCTTTAAGTTTCCCAGTGGTTTCTAT
Source organism: Eumerus sabulonum (assembly GCA_951905685.1). Taxonomy (NCBI): domain Eukaryota; kingdom Metazoa; phylum Arthropoda; class Insecta; order Diptera; family Syrphidae; genus Eumerus; species Eumerus sabulonum. The sequence goes on from OX645062.1 coordinate 74,132,650, forward strand.
CGAGGGGGTTCCCCTATATGTATTACATACGTACATACACATTGTAAAATGAAAGACTCAATACCTTTTCCTTTTTCTTTATTACATCTGTTCACGCACATGTCTTAACCAGGAATGCGTGAGGTTAGCTTTTCCCTCAGTTATCAAACTAAACTTACCTAAACTGAAATGGGTGAGTTCAGGCATTACACATATGTAGGATATCTTAAATTAAAAACTTTCTTTATAGTATTTAGCGCTATAGATTCTTCTTTTTCGGCGCTAAAGTTTATGGCGAACCTGGACATCTTTTAAAAAACCTCTCCAACTGCCACGGTCTTTCGCCAGCGTCTCCAGTGCCGCACGCCTAGTTGGTGCTCTTCTACTTAGTTGCGACACCGTAAATTTGGCCGTCCTCGACCGCGTCGCCTTTCAGGGTTGGATTCAAAGACCTTACGTGCCGGAGCTGTGATTTACTGCCCTCTACACGACCTAGGCATCTTAAGCGTGGGATCCGAAGACGCCGTGCTACGTTCATGTTCACTATTAAGTCTTCTCCTCCACTCCGCATTTATGCATGTCGGGCCGAAAATCGTACGCAGAATTTTTCTCTCAAAACGACCAAGGGCCTCCTCATCCGCTTTCGATAAGGTCCAAAGCGGCCATAAAGCAGGACCGCGATGATAAGGGTCATGTATATGGTCACCTTGGTTTTTCGAGAGGAGACTCTGTTTCTCAATTCCCTCCCGAGCCCAAAGAAACAGCGGTTGGCAAGAGTTATTCAGCGTTTGATTTCGGAACTGATGTTATTGCTGCATGTCACTGCGGAGCCTAGGTAGATGAAGTCCTTGACTACCTCGAAATTATACCTGCCAATATGTGCGACCGAGGCTTGTGGTTATTTCGGAGTTTGTGTTTTTTATTTACGATTACGGCTTACTAGGCCGCTCTTAACGACGAAGACCGCAGAGAATTCCGTTCCCCTGACCTCGACGAAGTTAAGATCGCCATATCGAGACTCAAGTCGAATAAAGATGCTGGCGCAGACGGACTGTCTACTGAGCTCTTCAAAGCAGCTGGAGATGACCTAGTAGGGCGCGTGCACAAGCCCATCTGTAAAATATTGTCAGAGGAAAACATGCCCGAGGAATCGAGTCTCAGCATCGTTTTCCCTATTCACAAGAAAGGAGACCCCTTTGACTGCGCCAACTATATAGGAATAAGTCTCCTTAAAGTGCGGATTCAGGCCAGAGAACTCCACCATCGACCAAATGTTCACACTACGGCAAATCCTGGAAAAAAACCAATGAATTTCAAGTCGACACTCACCACCTATTTGTCGACTTCAAAGCCGCATATGTCAGCGTCATTAGAGACGAGCTATTCAACGCTGTGTCACACTATGAAGGATGACTTTGGAGAATGTTAGCTGCTCCATCCGAATCCGTGAACACCTTACCGATAGTTTTGATGTCAAAAAAGGACATCACAAGAGATTGTGCCAATACAAGAGGCACAATCTATTTCAAATCCTCATAACTCCTTGCATACGCCGACGATATTGACATAATAGGTAGATCACAGCGAGATGTCAATGAGGCGTTTGCGAATAATGAGACGGAGGCGGCGAAAATTGGTTTGGCAGTAAATGAGGGCAAGACCAAATATGTGCATGCTATCACCAAAAAAGGACACTCACCACCGATGTTGTGGCTAGAACGTTTGTATTGGCTCCGCAGTGACCTGGAACAACGACATCAGTTCCGAAATCAAACGCAGAATCACTCTTGCCAATCGCTGTTTCAATTGAGTAACAGTGCCCTCTCCCGTCCGACAAGGTTGACTCTATGCAAGACCCTTATTATTCCGGTCCTGTTGTACGGTGCAGAAGCATGGGCACTATCAAAAGCGGATGAGGAGGTCCTTGGTCGATTCGAGAGTAAGATTTTGCGCATTATTTTGGGGGGCTACAAACGCAGACGGGGGATAAAGGAAAAGATTCAACCACAAGCTTTACAGGCTGTACAGCGACATGATTATAATCAGGCGTGTACGGACTTAACGCCTAAAATGGGTAGGCCAAGTTGAGCGAATGAACACAGAGTCTTTGAATCCAACCCCGAGGGACGAAGAAGTAGAGGACGGTTGCACTTAAGATGGCGCACACATGTGGAAGGGGACTTCAGCCAACTGGGTTTGTGGCAATGTTAAAGGTAAAGGCTAGCAAAAGATCGTTATAGCTGGAGGGGCATGTTGGTTGAGGCCCAGGTTCACCCAGAACCGTTAAGAAAAAGAAGAATATGTGCGTCCTGGCCAAGATGCCGTGGTTCGTGTCTTCTTACGACGACAGCATATATTTCGTCTTCCCGTCATTTACCGCCAGTCCCATTTTAGCCGCTTCCATCTCAATGCCCGTAAAGGCCTCAATGACATCTCGCTGACTTCGTCCAATTATGTCAATGTCATCGGCATGTGCGAGCAGTTGTACGGACTTGAAAAAGATAGTGGCCCTCGCATTGACCAGTGAGTTTTGCACGATCCTTTCAAGGACGATGTTGAAAAAGTCGCACGATAGCGTGTTGCCCTGAGGAAACCTTTTTTGACATGAAAGTCAAGTCGCTTCCAACCCTAATGGAGCAGCGAGAGTTCTCCAATGTCATCCTGCACAATCTGACGAGTTTGGCAGGGATTGCATAATTAGACATGGCGTTGTATAGCTCGTATCTATTTATGCTAAAGTATGCAGCCTTAAAGTCGACAAACAGATGGTGGGTGTCGATCTGGAACTCGTTGGTTTTTTCCAGGATCTGCCACAGTGTGAATACATAATTGATCGAAAGTGGACTTCCCACACTGATATAGACCAATCAGTTTATTGACAAACGATTGCAGGGGTTCATACAGTGCAGCAAAGAAGATCTTATGGGCGATGTTGAGGAGACTTATACCTCTGTAATTGGCGCAGACAAAGGGGTCTCCTTTTTTGTGGATACTAAGATTCCATTCATCGGGCATGCATTTCTCTGGGCTGGTGCATACTTCCAAATAAGTCATCTCCAGCTGTAGATAGAAAAAGCATTCCGAACTTCGTCCAGGTCAGGGCGACGGAATTCTCTGTTATCTTCCTCCGCTGTGAATGGGTGATTCTGCCTTACAGGGGATCTGTTTCGTCATCGCTTACTTATCAGGCCAGCGATCCATGGAGGATCTGAGCTTGACCTATAGCTGGCTTCCATCCTTGACGGTCACGCTGCTTCCAGTTATCAAGACCAAGATGTCTTACATCCGCGATTACTTGGTCTTTATACCGGAAGGTCGGTCTTCCTCTTCTTCTCGAACCAGGAGGCTCGCAGTCGAAGACCCTCTTAGCTGGAGCGTTGATGTCCATGCGCTCGATGTAGCCGAGCCAGTGTAGTCGACGGATTTTTACCTTCCTGACTACATCCACATCTTTGTACAGCTCGTAGAGTTCGCGGTTGTGTCTTCTTCTCCATTCACCTTCCTCACGGACAGGACCAAATTTCCGGCGCAGAATTTTTCTTTCGAAAGAACCCAAAATTAGCTCCGCCATCTTGCTTATCGTCCAGCTTTCGGCTCCGTACAGCAAGACTGGCAGTATGAGCGTTTTGTAAAGCATGACTTTGGTCTTTCGAGTGAGGAGTTTTGACCCCAGTTGTTTGGATAAGCCGAAGTAACAGCGGTTGCCAAGGGCGATTCTATGCCGGATCTCCACTGTGGTGTCATTTGCGGAATTTGCGTTTGACCCGAGGTAGACAAACTCCTTAACTACCTCGAAATTGTAGCTATCAATTGTTACATTTTGTCACAGGTGGTGAGCGACGGATTGGTTTTTGCTTGACAGCATGTACTTCGTTTTGTCTCATTGATCTTAAGACCAACTCGTTTCGCCTGTTCTTCAATCGCGGTGAATGCTTCCACAATGCCACGGCGAGAACACGCGATGATGTCGATATGATCCGCGTATCATAGCAGCTGGACGGACTTGTAGAAGATAGTGCCTTCCCTGTTGACGTCTGCCCCTCGCACTATCTGCCCCAGCACCAGATTGAAGAAGTCACATGACAGCGCATCTCCTTGCCGCAATCCGGTGCATGTTTCAAACGGTTCCGAAGTACTAGAACCGAGTTGCACGGTGCTTCGCGTATTTTTTAGCGTGGCGCCGGGATCCCGAATTCGGCCATCGCACCAAATAGTCCTTCACGATGAATGCTGTCGTATGCGGCTTTGAACTCGATGAAAAGATGGTGTGTATCGATTCGAAACTCTTTGGTCATTTCCAGGATTTATCGAAGTGTTAAGATTTGGTCTATAGTCGATTTGCCGGGCCGGAAGCCGCACTGGTAGCTGCCGATTAGTGCGGTGCAAAATGGCTTTAGACGTTCACACAATACGCTGGACAGGATCTTGTATGCGACATTGAGTCGTTGCCGTTATACAGCCTGCAGAATTAGTACCGATTGTGAATCTACTACTAGGTTTCCAGGCGCTATAGATTGTAGTGTAAAAATTCAGATGTCATTGGTGTTCTCCTATTTACATATTTCGATTCTAATTACTATTCAAGCCAGTTAGACGTCACAGAGTGTGCCTGGCTGAGCTTTGTCTAACTCTAAAGGCTAATGGGGTAGGTACCACCTTTTTGGTCATATGGAGATGGTTCATTGACATTGTACCTTCTTGTTTCCTTTCAAAAAACAAAATGAAAAAATCCACTGCCTTCATGCGTACACGCATACGAGCTCTTTGCGAATTATGTATGTATGTATGTATGTGCGTGCTCCATAATGCCCACTATTATATGGAGTGCCTACGTCATCAAATTGAAATTTTAATTAGATATGCAAATGATGTAACCATATCCCCCGTCAGAATACTATGACCGATCATGAAATGTTGTACTATACGCCTGATGGAAAACAAGGCAACAACCCTATCTAAAGAATGCATCGCAGTTGCTGAAAGGAAAAGAAGAGAAATTTCATAAAAATGAAATAAAAACTAGAAAGAAAAGCCGAACAGCAGCAACGTCAACAGCGACACAAATTCCGAAGAAAGAAAAAAAAAAAAACTGTTCAAATGGAGATAACGAACGAGACGACTGAAATTCCAAAGAATTACAACATTTTGTCGTCTATTTGATGCCGTCTATCGTGCGTCAGTTGTTTTTTCCTGCTTACTGGTAGAGAAAAGTGGCATTTCCGGTTCGGATTTTCTTCCCATTATGGGGGTCGTCGTCGTCGTCAACATTGTCAATAAGTACTCCAAGCGCCTTATTTAACACTCTACGCCTTCGTTTTCATTTTCTTTTTTTCGATTAGGTTTCCATCAGTGCACAATGCACTTATGCACGTCCATATCTACTACGTATATGCGTATGTATCTACATACATACATACATATGTATCTATACACACATGCAAACAGGCGGTGTATATGCCGAAGTACCTAGATACATACTATGTAGGTATGTATGTATGCATGCTGTTCTTAGCGCGGAGAAAAGAAGAAAATCTATTCGACCAGCTGCAATTGCTACGCGGCGCTCCACTCGTCAACTGCACGACGTTGCATTCGTTCGCCAGACTGCATCCGAAACGGATCTCCTATTTTCGTTTAAAAATCGTTCAACAATTTCGAATATTTTTATTCCATTCCATCCACATCCGGCGACCATTTTTTCTTTGGTGGCCCAGGAAAACTACCCCCAGTATATCAGCAAGTGGCAATAGGAAAGTGGAAAAAAATTCGCAAGATGATGTCATCGCATCAAAATGTCTTCCACGTGTTACAATAAATATTCGCCTCACGCTCTCTCTCTCTGCCCCTCTCGCTCTCTCTTTAGCCGCATTATCAACGATCATCAGCGATGACACCTCATCGCAAAATTTGCAAATTTTCGCAAAACAAAGCTCGCCAATCTGTTTGTTTGCATGTGTGAATCTTGAATAATTTCATTTCGCTGCTTCTCTTTCTATTCTATTCTCTCTAAATCGCCTGCGATCGTAGTGTTAGTTTTGCAAATGATTTGTGTAGAAGTGAGTGTAAATTGCAAAAACAAACAAAAAAAAAACAAACATTAAAAGAGAGAGAGCAGTGAGATTAAGAGAGTGATTTCGCAAACGCCATTGCGAATGTATTGTGCGATTAAGCTTTTGATAGTGTGTGACCGTGTGTGTGTGTGTGTGTGTTGGGTGCTGCGTGAGAGGCAGAGCTTTGTGTGCGGTCTTTCGTCGCGTGTGTGCGAATTTATTTGATTGTGTGATGAAGGGGAAATGAATTTTTCGCGTCGGGTGGGATCTTCAATGACCGCCATTATTACGCATTTCGGTATTTATCTGCATTTTTCCGAATAACTAATCAACTGCAGTTGGTGAATTTGTAAAAAAATATTTTTGCGAATTTGTCCTTAACATGTTATCCAAAATCGAAGTCCCTTTTGGCTGGCTAATGTAGATTTATGGCAATGACACCACGTTGTAGGGGTAGATCGATCCGCCATTTTGTTAACGAATTCACATGATTTCATTTTTATTGTCAAATTGTGAGTCAATTTTACTCAAAAATATTTGGTTTTCATTCAAAAATTAAATAAATTGATTGTTTGAATTGAATCGTTTAATATTCTTTTTAATAAATTCAATTTAATGGCACAGAGGATGACCGAATTTCGACTGGGCATTGGCAATGGCCGCCATTTAATGTCATGAAATTTCGAATTATTAACTCATCATTTGCTTGTTTTTTAATTTTAATTTGATTTTATTTCGTTTATAAGTTTACAATGACATTCCAGCTGTCACCCCTTTAGACAAAGCTAACCTACTTGGTGCCCATTTCGCAACCAGTTCTTAGCTGCCAGCTTGTACTTTGTCTCCGCCTGTACGTCAATTCCACCATGGGACTAATCCACTTCCGCACTCGCACAGTCACAAGGGTTCTTAAAGACCTCGACATACACAAATCCGCTGGTCCAGATGGTATTGCCCCAATCGTTCTGAAGAGGTGTTCTTCTACGCTGGCAAAACCACTGCGTAAGCTTTTTCACCTTTCCTACACCTCTGGGCTCTTTCCGAGTAGGTGGAAAACAGCATTTGTCCAGCCTATACCCAAAAAAGGCGAATCATCTTCTCCCTCCAACTACCGACCCATTGCACTAACGTCCCTTCTTTCCAAGCTCATGGAAACGCTGATTAACCGTTAGCTTATGAAATATCTTGAATCACGGAAACTCCTCAATGGCCGCCAATACGGTTTCCGCAGCAACAGATCCACTGGTGATATGATGGCATATCTCGCTGAAAAGTGGAATCACTCGCTTCACCAAGCAGGTGAAAGCAAAATTGTTGCACTGGATATTTCGAAAGCATTTGACAGGGTTTGGCATGAAGCCCTTTTGTCGAAAATGCATGCTTTTGGGATCGATGAGTCTCTCTTTCAATGGATTAGAAGCTACCTTTCGAATCGTTCAATTCAAGTTGTTTTGGACGGATTCAAGTCTGATACTCACTTTGTAAATGCCGGTGTTCCCTAGGGCTCCGTTTTGCCTCCGACACTCTTTCTTATTTTTATAAATGATCTCTTGTCTGTTACTTCTAATCCAATTCACTCCTTCGCTGACGACAGTACCCTCAGCTTCTCATATTAGTTCACCACTTTACGACCCTACACTTCGGTTGTAGATAATGAGCGGCAGCGTATGTTAAGCTCATTAAATTCCGATATCGACAGCATCATCCAATGGGGTAAAAACAATAGAGTGGAATTTAATGCTTCCAAAACACAATGCTGCCTCTTGTCGTTAAAGCGTATAAATAACCCGCAGCCATTATCCATGAATGGCACTTGCATCTCAGAAACTGAAAAGCTTTCCATCCTGGGTATGAGTGTTGCTCACAATCTTAATTGGAGCGACCATATATTCAGTGTCGCCAAGAATGCTGCGAAATGCCTAGGATTCTTATACAGATGCAAGAAATATTTCTCACCCTTAGATCTGGCTACAATCTATAAGGCGTTCATTCGCCCCAAATTAGAGTTTAACGCTCATGTCTGGTCCGGTGCTTCCAAGACCTCACTGCACCTACTAGACAGAATACAAAAACGAGCCATAAAACTGATAGGTGACTCCAGCATTACCAAAACATTAGACTCGCTGGAACACCGCAGGAATGTTACCTGCCTCTCCCTGTTTTATCGTTACTACCACCAAAAATGCTCTGATGAAATAGCCAGTTGCATTCTGCCTCTTCAACATTTCTCCCGCAATACACGTCTCTCTAGGAATGCTCACCAATATACCCTGAAGCCCGCTTTCGGACGTACTGTCGAATATAGTGAATCTTTTATTAACCGAACCACACGAATCTGGAACTCCCTGCCGGATTCGGTTTTCCCCCCTTAATGCAACATGCAAGCATTTAAGATCAATGTCCATCGGCATCTCCTCTATTCCTCTTCCTCTCTATCTTCTGCCCGCACTGTGTCGCCGACATAATAAGGTTATTACACCTTGAGTGCGCGCAAATTATTAAAAAAAAAAAAAAAAAATGAGGTCGCCACACAATTTATATACAGATATTCGATAACCAGCTGTTTATCTTTCAGCTGAAGTATTATCTTTTGAAACGTTAAATCAAGATGAAGGAAAGAAATAATGAAAGAAATATTGAAGGAAACTACGATGGGAAAAACCTTCAATCCAAGTGAGAAAAAGAAAAAAATTAAATAAATAAATATACATTCATATAATAGATGGCAATAATAAATAACTAAATGGGAGCGCCGTGGCTCAGTGGGTATTGTCCTCTGACGCCAATGCTAGCCGGATCAAATCCCCGCAATATTTCCATGTCAACGTCATTGACAGTCTCTCCATAGCGGGATGTTCTGTCCGGTCTTGTTGGTAGTACAATAGTGCTCCAACGGTTTGGAATGACATTTCATTTCATTCACTTCTCCCTTCGAACCTATACACATATACAATTGATTGACATTTCGCACTGAAAACACTACACGTTATCATTAGCTAAAACGTCACACACTTAAAACTTAAACATTCAGAGTCTACCACACTTGCAGGATAAGAGGAAATGGGTGATCCTCGAGCGATCATCTCCCTGTTGCCTTCAATCTTTAAATTGATTATCCAGCCAATACCCATTCTTCTTTAATTCTTTATCCGCGCATTTTATTCGCCATGAGCTGTAGGATACGAATTATGTCAGGCATCGAATCATTAGATCACTGATCGATTTCTCAACACTAACGGTAATTGGATTGAAAAGAAGTTGTGTCTATCATACACGTACATACATACTTACTTAGGTGGCGCTACAGTCCGTGGTAAACCTGGGCCTCAACCAACAAGCGTCTCCAGCCGGCACGGTCTTTGGCCAGATGTTTCCAGCGCCGCATGCCCAGTTGGTTAAGGTCCCCTTCCACCTGCGTGCGCCACCGATGATGCGGCCGTCCTCTGCCGGGCCTTCCTTCCGGAGTGGATTCGAAGACTCTTCGGGTCGAAGCTGTATTTTCCATGCGCTCTACATGGCCTAGCCACCTTAGACGCTGTGTCCGTAGACGTCGTACCAGGCCGATGTCGCTGTACAACCCGTACAGTTCTTCGTTATACCTTCTCCTCCATACTTTGTTTGAACAAACGGGACGGTAGATAGTGTGCAGAATTTTCCCCTCGAAACTACCAAGGGCATCTTCATCCGCTTTTGTTAAGGTCCAAGCCTCTGCGCCGTAAAGGAGGACTGGGATGATCAAGGTCTTATATAGTGTCACCTTGGTTTTCCGAGAGAGGGCTCTACTTCTCAATTGCCTCTTGAGCCCAAAGAAACAGCGGTTGGCAAGAGTGATTCTGCGTTTTATCTCAGCGCTGGTGTTGTTGTCGCTAGTAATCAGTGAGCCAAGGTAGACGAATTCCTTGACCACTTCGAAGTTATATCCGGCCATGGTGACGTTCTGGCCAATACGTCGGTGTTGTCCGTCTCTTTTAGATGAAAGCAGATATTTGGTTTTACCTTGAGACCCATCTTAGCCGCTTTTACCTCAATGCTTACAAAGGCCTCATTGACGTCTCGCTGTGTCCGTTTAATCACGTCAATGTCGTCGGCGTACACAAGCAATTGCGTAGACTTGAAATAAATCGTACCTTTTGTGTTGGCCAGTGACTCTTGCACGATCTTTACAAGCACGATGTTGAAAAAGTTGCATGACAGCGCGTCACCTTGTCTAAATCCTTTTTTAACATCAAAGGTCTCGGTTTGCTCATTACCCACCTTAATGGAGCAGCGGGAATTCTCCATTGTCATCCTGCACAGTCGAACGAGTTTGGCAGGGATGTTAAAACTAGACATGGCTTTGTATAGCTGATCTCTATACACGCTGTCATATGCAGCCTTAAAATCGACGAAAAAGTGGTGAGTGTCGATTTGGTCTTCCTGGGTCTTCTCCAAATCTGCCGTAGCGTAAATATTTGGTCTATTGTGGATTTACCTGGCCTGAAACCACACTGATAAGAGCCGATCAGGTTATCCACAAACGGTTTCAGGCGTTCACACAATTCGGCAGAGAATATCTTATATGCGATGTTAAGGAGACTTATTCCCCTATAGTTGACGCAGTTATAGGGGTCTCCTTTCTTATGGACTGGGCAAACTATGCTGAGATTCCATTCGTCGGGCATGATTTCCTCCGACCATACCTTGCAAATGAGATGGTGCATGCACCTTACCAGCTTATCTCCACCCGCCTTAAAAAGCTAAGCAGACAGGCCGTCTGCACCCGCGGCTTTATTAGACTTAAGTCTTGATATCATACACGTACATAGTTGTTCTTTATTCACTTATCCATAATGAAGCCTCCACATCCAGGTCTATTCAAAACAAAAAAAAAAAAAAAAAAAAGGAAGCAAACTGTGGGCAATCTTGGTTCGTACTCAGTACCTCTATGACTTTTCGAACTATGTATATTGGTACTTACCGAGCTTCATAACTCTCTCTACGAACACAACTTGATCAAAACACAAGCCAATCCTATCAAGAATCCTAAGTCCTTCTTTCAATTTGCCAACTACAAAAGGAAATCTGATGGCTACCCAACCTCACTCTCTTTCAATGGCGAAGCCTCGAATGATCCCAATACTATCACCAACTTTGACACGAACGTGTTTTTTACGGTGTTTCTCCTCAGCGGGGTTCTGACAAAACCTACAGGGGGTCATGAAAAGCTTCTCGAAATTCGCCGTTCGGAACCGGCAATAAACTGTAAGTCCCTTGAAATCAAACACAACATGGGTGATTGAGAGAAGCTCGGCTTAGGTCCTTCATGGCCTGTAACGCCAACATACATACATACACCAAATTTCTCCATTCGACCATTTCTCCCACGTACTGTCGAACCCCCTATCATCTTAATGATGAGTTCACTCGTCCGATCATCACCAAAACAATGTTCCTTCATTCTTTCTGTCCCGTTCTCAAAATTATTAAACTTATCCCTGTCCCTTGGAGAATTTCCCCGTGGAAATTTCATGCGTGGTCGATTTCCCAGGCTGGTAGGTATATTAGCTTTTGTGAAGTGGTGATCTTTTTAGGGCACCATCCCTAATATGCCTATCCAGAATTTTTTCCATTGTTCTTGGGAAGAAAGAGGTAAAGCTTATCGGTCTGTAGGACTTAGGCAGGTCTGTGGGTCTACGGCCTGCTTTGGGAATGAATTTTACCGTTACCTCTGTCCAGCTCGTTGGCATGTATCCCCATGCATAGCTAGTTATAAAGATGTTGATTCAGCATGGGGCTGATTTGCGCACTTCCTTTCTGAAGCAGGGCTGGGAAGATGCCATCCTCCCCCGGGGATTTGAACGGGTCAAATGAATTGATGGCCCATCTTATGCTTCCTTCGTGAAATATTGTTCGTGCTCTCTTCCAATCCTCCCTGGTGGGTCTAGTTACTCTGATCTGCGGAGGAATATTAGAGATATTGAAGGGAATGATGTTGGAGTCTGGGAAGCGCATACTGGTTAAAATTGTAAGTACTTCTGTACCAGTTTCCGCGTAAGTGCCATCTATTCTCTTCAACTGTCCAATTTGGTTAGTGTGCTCTTTGGCGAGAACTCTGTGGATACTAGCGCTGCTTTGAATGTCAGATAGACTACTGCAGAACTTTTTCCATGAATCTCTTTTGGCTCTTCTAATCTCTTGGTTGTAGTTGGTGAGTGAGGCACGGTACTATGTCCAGTCACCAGTCCGTTTAGCTTTGTTGAACAGTTTTCTGGTCAGTGCTCTTAGTTTGGCCAGTTTGCTGTTCCACCACGGGGCGGTACGATTGTCTGACTTAAATTTCTCTGGGCAAGCGTTGTGAAAGGCAGATAGGATGGTAGCATTAAGGCTGTTACAGCTCAGTTCGAGGCTGTCTATGTCTCTGATGCTGCTGGGCCATTTTCCCATCGATTGTGCGATTTCTAGGTTATAGGTGTACCAGTCTGCTTCTCTCGGTTGTCTGTATGTTCTGGTAATTCTATCTCCTACTTTTATGCCAAAACAGATCTGTCGAAGATCTGACATCGATGTTTCTGTTGAGACATGCCAGTTCAGGATAGAATTGCCTATGAACGGAGTGGTTAGGGTGAGGTCTAATACCTCTACTCTAATTCTATTCATAAAGGTGGGACTATTTCCACGGTTTAGGATACCGAGGTTGTTCTTGAAAAGGAATTCCAACAGGTACTCCCCTTTTTTGTTTATGCCCGAGCTTCCCCATGCTTTGTGGTGGGCTTGGCGTCACAGCATATGATGATTTGTGTGCCTCTTCTTCCACAGTAGTCGAGAAGATCCTACAGTGGTGTGAAGCTGAGATCGGTGGGATCGGACGGTGAGATCGCCCGCAAAGTAGACTGAGCAAATTACAACATCCGACCTACCTTCAGCAGTGGATAGCTGGATAATGGCAGCTGGCAGGTCCTTATTCGTATATTCTGGAATGGGAGTGGAGTCGTAGAGCAGCTCACCTAATAGTCCTTTGATCTCGTCTTTAACCGTGTATGGTTCCTGGATGAAGGCTCCTTGTTAAATCTATGGCTCAGTACCGCAGACGCGACCTTTGCATGCTCTAGATTGACCTGAATGCACCTTAATCCTGGCATGGTTGATTCAGCGAGATACAGGCAGGGCTGCCAGTGTTAGTGACTGGCACAACCATATTGCTGACCCCTGAAGTCTTGGTTGCCCGAGTTGTTTCTTCAGGAAGAAGAAGAAGATTAAGAAGATATTGTCATGACCGTAGAGTGTCTCCGTCACCCATTTTTAGGCCATCCTATCAAAAGAATCATATACTAACTTACTTATCAGGCCAGCGATTCATGGAGGATCTGAGCCTTAGCTATAGCTGCCTTCCATCCTTGACGGTCCAGTTATCAAGACGAAGATGTCTTACATCCGCGATTACTTGGTCTTTATACCGGAGGTTCGGTCTTCCTCTTCTTCTCGAACCAGGAGGCTCGGAGTCGAAGACCCCCTTAGCTGGAGCGTTGGTGTCCCTGCGCTCGATGTGAACGAGCCAGTGCAGTCGACGGATCTTCTTCTCCATTCACCTTTCTCACAGACAGGACCAAATATCCGGCGCAAAATTTTTCCTTCGAAAGAACCCAAAATCAGCTCCGCCGTCCTGGTTATCGTCCAGCTTTCGGCTCCGTACAGCAAGACTGGCAGTATGAGTGTTTTGTAAAGCATGACTTTGGTCTTTCGAGTGAGAAGTTTTGACCCCAGTTGTTTGGACAAGCCGAAGTAGCAGCGGTTGCCAAGGGCGATTCTATGCCGTATCTCCACTGTGGTGTCATTTGTGGAATTCACGTTTGCCCCGAGGTAGACAAACTCCTTAACTACCTCGAAATTGTAGCTGTCAACCGTTATATATTGTCCCAGGTGGTGAGCGACGGATTTGTTTTTGCTTGACAGCATGTACTTCGTTTCGTCCTCATTGACCTTAAGACCAACTCGTTTCGCCTGTTCTTCAATCGCGGTGAATGCTTCCACAATGCCACGGCGAGAACACGCGATGATGTCGATATCATCCGCGTATCCTAGGAGCTGGATGGACTTGTAAAAGATAGTGCCTTCCCTGTTGACGCCTGCCCGTCGCACTATCTGCTCCAGCACCAGGTTGAAGAAGTTACATGACAGTGCATCTCCTTGCCGAAATCCGGTGCATGTTTCAAACGGTTCCGAAGTCCTAGAACCGAGTTGCACGGTGCATCGCGTATTTTTTAGCGTGGCGCGACACAACTAGATCAGTTTTCCCGGGATCCCGAATTCGGCCAGCGCACCAAACAGTTCTTCACGATGAATGCTGTCGTATGCGGCTTTGAAATCGATGAAAAGATGGTGTGTATCGATTCGAAACTCGTTGGTCTTTTCCAGGATTTGTCGAAGTGTCTAAAGCAAAATGGCTTTAGACGTTCACACAATACTCTGGACAGGATCTTGTATGTATCTATAGTTCTTGCAAGAGGTGGGATCGCCTTTTTTGTGGATGGGGCAAATAGAGCTGGTATTCCAGTCGTCGGGCATGCTTTTATCTTCCCAAATTCTGCAGATAATCTGGTGCATGCTCCCTACCAGAACATCACCGCCAGCCTTGAAGAGCTCTGATGGCAAGCTAGCCATCCTCAGCTTCTGAATAGCTGTGCCGACTTCTTCGATGCTGGGTGGGAGGACTACTTCAGCGGCCGGAGTTGGTATTTCCTCGGTCCCTACCACTCTCTCTTGGTCATGCTCGTCAAGCAGCTGCTGGAAATGCTGCTTAAATACATCCACTATTTCCTGCGGGTCGGTGACAAGATTACCCTCGCAGTTTCGAAGAGCCTGGGTGCCCTTTTTGAGCCTTCTGCAAGGCCTTTGGCTTTCTTGTAAAAGGCTCGTGTTTTATGTTTATCCCTAGACTCCTCGATATCCTTGAGCTGGGAGGCTGCGAAGATTCTTTTCTTTTGTCGCAGTAGTTGTTTCTCCTCCCTTCTTCTTGCTCGGTACTCTTCTTGCGCTGCCCTGGTTTTCCTCTGCAGCCTATTTGGTACGCCTCGTCGGTTGCTGCTTTTTCTGCTCACACTCGCCACCATACCACGGGTTTCTTTTCGGGGGTGGTAGGTACCTTAAGGTGGTTTCGCCTACTTCCTGAATGGCTGAGCGGCAATGCAGCCACATATTATTAGCATTTGTGTTCGACGTAGGCATACCGTATAGTCTTTCGCTCAGCTGCTCCCTGTAGACTGTGTTAATCTCCGGCGTGCTCAGGCGCCCAATGTCGAACCTCCTCCTGATGGGCTGGTGCAGCTTTCTGACATTGGACAGTCGAGCTCTGAATCTTGCTGCTACGAGGAAATGGTCAGAATCGACATTTGCCCCTCTGAATGTTCGCACATCCAGTATGTTTGACGAGTGCCTTGCGTCAATGAGCACATGTTCTATTTGGTTGCTGTGTGGATTCGCTTACGAGGGAATCTTGTGCTACTTATCACCGCATTACGAGCTGTCGCAAAGTCCGTGAGTCGGAAGCCGTTATCTGTTGTTGTTTCGTGGAGGCTGTGCTTTCCGATCACTCCGCCAAGGGTGTTCTCCTAACCGTTGAAGTCCCCGAGCACGATTTTTACATCGTACTCCGGACAAGCTCCGTAGGCGTTGTCCAGGAGGTCATAGAAGTCCTCCTTGATAGGGTCTTCAGCCTCGTCGGTAGGAGCATGTGCACATATAAGGCTGATGTTATAAAATCTGCCTCTGATGCGGATCACAGCCAGGCGATCACGAATAGGTTTAAAGTCGATGACCTTCGACCTTAACCGCTTTCCCACGACAAATCCGCATCCCAGTAAGTGCAACCTTTTGTGACAGCTGTAATAAATGTCGCAATTTTTCTTCCTCATCATACCGTTTCCTATCCAGCGTATTTTCTGGACCGCAGTAATATCCGCCTTGTACTGCGTGAGGATTCCTTCTAGTTTATGATCAGCTCCGGGAGTGTTCAGGGTTCTGACATTCCAGGAGCATACTCGCAAATCGTGTTCCTTTTTCGTTGTCGTCGTCGTCGAGTATCCGTCCGTGTATCCGAGGCATCTTGCTCATTCATAACTTTTGTTTTTTTTAAGTGGGCGGATTGTTAGCCCACCGCACAACCGCCATACTGATCGGGGTTTTGTCGCTGGATACGTTTGTTCACCTCCCGACGGTTGTTGAAGAGGCTATCCAGAGGGCGCCGCGAGGAGACCGTATGTCAACTTGACCCGGGCATTTAAACAGGGATCGTTGCTGGCATCTCGCCAGGTTGAGGGCGATCAACAACTTTACCCTGTATGTCCGAGCCCATGCCCTCCCCAAATAATCATATACTAGATATTGAATAGAGTAGGTATCAAAGAAAAATCACTGAGACAGAGAAACCCAAAGAAAGAAGGTCACGGACTTGTTGCTTGTATTTCCACATTCTCGGCCCACAATTCTGTCTCCATTTCTGACAGTTTTTCTCTGAAAATGTTTTAAACAAAAGATCAGATTAATGAAACGAACATCATAACAACCCAATATCGGTCCAGATATTTATACAGCATCAATTCTGGGCTTGGCTTATGGAAATCTAATGCAGTCATCTTGATGCCCAGATCTTCTTTCACTTCTCCACACTATTCGGGGACCTCATATATGAACACATGTATGTATGTATGTATGTATATGAGAAAGGCTTCATTTCAATTTAACATAATGAGCATCGTTATCATTCAGTTTCTAATTTATTTTATATAATCGAAGAAAAATACCGAAAAGACAATTATTTAAAAGAAACCTTGACTGGCGTTTATGGGATTTTATTTTTATTTTCTTAATGGAAATTCAATCGCGTCATCGAGATCGACCCCTATTTCTTTTACAATTTGTCGAATTAAGAAGAGTTTGAAAGAAGATAATGAATCCGTCGTAATGGATGTGTTCTTATTCTTAAGATAGTTTAATTGTCAATGACTGCATCAAGACAAGCTTAGAAAAAATTCTTCTGTAATGAAGGAAAATATGTACCATGGGTATGCTAGGCTTAAGTCTTATAAAGCTGCTGGAACAGACGGACTCCCCGCGGAGCCGTTTAAAGCAGCTGGCGATGAGCTGGTTAGGAACATGCACCAACTCATCTGCAAGATAGGGTCGGAAGAACGCATGCCCGATGAATGGAATCTCAGTATCGTTTGCCCGGTCCATAAGAAAGGAGACCCCTATGACTGCGCCAATTACAGAGGGATAAGCCTCCTGAACATCGCGTACAAGATCCTCTCTGCCGTACTGTGTAAGTACCTGAAACCGTTCGTCGACAATCTGATAGGTTCCTACCAGTGTGGTTTCAGGCCAGGAAAATCCACGATAGACCAAATATTTACACTACGGCAGATCTTGGAGAAGACCCATGAATTCCAGGTCGACATGCACCATCTTTTCGTCGACTTTAAAGCCGCGTATGACAGTGTTTATAGAGACGAGCTATACAGAGCCATGTCATGTTTTAACATTCCTGCCAAACTCGTCAGACTGTGCAGGATGACTATGGAGAACTCTCGCTGCTCCATTAAGGTCGGAGGTGAACTAACCGACCCGTTTGATGTTAAAAAAGGTTTTAGACAGGGTGACGCACTGTCATGTGATTTCTTCAACATTATTCTTGAAAATGTCGTGCGGGACTCTGCGGCCAATACAAGAGGTACGATCTACTTCAAGTCCACAAATTGACGTTATTGGACGAACAAAGCGAGACGTCAATGAGGCGTTCGCAAGCATTGAAGCAGAAGGGGCAAAAGTAGGTCTAAGGGTAAATGGGGACAAGACCAAATATATGCTGTCATCCAAGAAAGACGCACAACACCGACGTCGTGGTCAGAACGTCACCTTCGGCAGCTATATTTTTGAAGTAGTCAAGGACTTTGTCTACCTTGGCTCGATAGAGACAAGCAGCAACGACACCAGCGCTAAGATAAAACGCAGAATAACTCTTGCCAACCGCTGCTTCTTCGGGCTCAAGAAGCAATTGAGTAGTAGAGCCCTCTCTCGAAAAACTAAGGTTTCCCTCTACAAAACCTTAATCATCCCGGTCCTCCTCTACGGCGCTGAGGCTTGGACGTTATCAAAAGCGGATGAAGAGGCTCTTGGACGTTTCGAGAGGAAAATTCTGCGTGCAATCTTTGGTCCCGTTTATGTAAACGGAGAGGAGAGAAGAAGGAGAGGAGGAGATTCAACCAAGAACTGTACGGGCTTTACAGCGACATCGGCCTGGTTAGACGTCTTCGGATCCAGCGTCTAAGATGGCTAGGCCATGTAGAGCGAATGGACATCAACGCTCCGGCCCGAAGAGTCTTCGACTCCGATCCCGAGTGACGACGCAGCAGAGGACGACCGCATTTAAGGTGGCGCGCACAGGTGGAAGGGGACCTCAACCAACTGGGCGTGCGGCACAGGAAGCGGCTGGCCAAAGATCGGGCCGGCTGGAGAGGCTTGTTGGTTGAGGCCCTGGTTCACCCCGAACTGTAGCGCCATCAAAGAAGAAGAAGGTATGCTAGGCTGAACTACTTAATAATGGGTTTCTCAGAAATGATAATTCCTACCAAATGGAAGTCATTCATACCCATAGGGAAAACAACTTGCTGTCACTTTTCTTAGATCCAAATGGTTTCATCCTATCCCCCCTGTGTCATATTGCATCAATTTTATTCTTCCCCTATCCAAATATACTGTGTTTCCCTGATACAGATCATGCACTTCCCATTTTCAGTTTGAGTTTTAAGTCGCATAACAATTCAAAAAAGATATAAAACAAAGTTCCTGTCAGCGTGTCACCATATGTCACTATCAAAAGTGCCTAAAGTAATTGCAAAAAAAAAAAAAAAAAACAAACCGCGGAAACCATTCCTCCCTTCTATAAATAGTAAACCCTTAAGGAATCTCACAAACAAATTATCCTGCAACATGCGTTGGATTCCGAGGAACTAAAAAAAAAAAAAAAACCCAAATCAGTACACCTCAATGGTATTCATAATTTTCACACACTTCCTGGTTTGCCTATCCTTACGATCATCGATTTTGTCTGGTTGCGGATGCTTCCTCTTCTACTTGGAAGGTGCGGGAAAAAAATCAAAAATCATCCTGTTCAACGAGTTTTCTCATTTCTCTTTATATTTCTTCCTAAAAAAAAGAAGCACAACGACCAAAGATAAATAAATATATAAAAAAAAAGGAATAGGTTGGCAAACAAGGAACGAAAAAGAAGCACTCCTCGTACATAACCACAACAAGGAAGCAAAACTTCGCCTTGTCCATCATCTTCCCGCATTATCTAATCAGGTTCAATGACAATAGGATTCCATCCTTTCGATTCTCTGCTCCTCTTCAACGCGAAGCAAACGAGCGAATAATTTTTGCAGCACACAGATCTGTTTCCGGTTTCCATGATCCTCACATCATTCATCCATCTATCCACACACAGATACCATTAGTCTCCTCTCCATGAGGTTGATATATGTACGTATATTCGTAAAAAATCGTTAAAAGTTCAAAACCACTTGCTGGGAATGAGAATAGAAAAATTATCCAAAAAAATGCGAACGAGAGTCGGTAGTTGGTATCTACTAGAGGGTACATATACACATATATATATATATGTATAAGCAGGACAAAAGGATCGTTCGGTAGGACCGACATCGACAGAAGATAAAAACGTAGAACTAAAAAAAAAAACAAAAGAACGCGGAAGATATTCCATAAAAGAAAACAATTTTTTCTATTCGAATATTCCTCCATGCCGTAGTCCATAGTCCATGCCTATACCAAAAGCTGACGAAGACAATTTGACATCTAGCTCATCTCATCATGGTCATTGAAAGGATCTTTGTGCCCCCTCCATTAGAGGATGATGGTGATGACGTACAATATATCGCGCATGATTGCGTTCAATCAATAGGTAGATTCAGAGCGTTGAGCAAAGTTCTAAGTGAAAATCCATCCGTCAGTGGGTAAGTTTGGTATTGGACGCAAGCAGAGCAATTGGAATTTCTTGAATTTTTTTGAGAACTGTAGAGTACGTAGTGGTTTTGCTATAGTATGTACCTACACTTTGAAGTTCTACTGCTAGTAAGAGCCCATCCATTTTTAAAGACCCTTGCTGTTCATATTCTTTTAATACCTTGCGTCAAACTCCATATAGTTCCGATTTTTCTTTTAATTTCTTGCGACCATAAGAATCTGCACCTGGAACGTTAGGTCCCTCAACAGACCAGGTGCGGCCGGACAACTGGTAAACTCTTCGGACTGCTAAAAGGCAGACATTACCGCGCTCCAAGAAGTGCGATGGGATGGGCCAGGCAAAAAGCGGATGAAAAACTGTGATATCTACTACGGAAACTGCTACAGAGAAAATAAACAACGCTTATTCGGATGCGGATTTGTTATTCGAGGCACGCTCAGGAAAAAAAGTCCTAAGATTCAGTATGTAAGCGAACGCCTCCGCATCAAGGCCAATCTCGGCAATATAAGCTTATTATGTGTCCACGCCCCCACAGAGGAGAAAGATGACCGACATAAAGACGACTTCTATGATCTTCTAGACAGAACATATGCCCAATGTCCCAGCTATGACACCAAAATCGTTCTAAGAGATTTCGATGCGAAGCTGGTAACGAGCCATAGGAAAGCACAGTCTACACAACACCACGTCAGAAAACGGACTAAGGCCAGAAAAAGGACTTTATGGCGGGACACAATCTCGTGGGAGCAAGTACAAGTTGGTGGAACACCAACGCTCCAGCTAAGAGGGTCTTCGACTCCGAGCCTCCTGATTCGAGAAGAAGAGGAAGACCGAACCTCCGGTATAAAGACCAAGTAATCGAGGATGTAAGACATCTTGGTCTGGATAACTGTAAGCAGCGTGCCCGGGACCGTCAAGGATGGAAAGCAGCTATAGCTCAGGCTCAGATCCTCCATGGATCGCTGGCCTAATAAGTAAGTAATAGAGGTCGTACGTTCCTGTATCGCGGTAATATCCGCGGCCTTGTACTGCGTGAGGATTCTTTCCGGTTTATGAGCAGCTCCAGGAGTGTACAGAGTTCTGACATCCC
Organism: Eumerus sabulonum; assembly: GCA_951905685.1. Taxonomy (NCBI): domain Eukaryota; kingdom Metazoa; phylum Arthropoda; class Insecta; order Diptera; family Syrphidae; genus Eumerus; species Eumerus sabulonum. Next base: position 74,153,783 of record OX645062.1, read on the forward strand.
AGGAGCATACTCGCAAATTGTAGTCCTTTGCCGTGCTATGTCATCTCCGAGTATCTGTCCCCGTATCCGAGGTATTTTGCTTTTTCATAAATTTGTTTATTTTTTATATGGGCGAGTTGTTGGCTCGCCGCTCACCCGCAAGCTAGCTTGGATGGGGTATTGTAGCGCCCTCTTGCCAACCGGCATTGCCCCCTCTTGATCCGGGCGTTGAAACAGGGATCTTTGCTGGCATCTCGCCAGGTTGACGACTTGAACGACCCTTTGTCGTGAACAAAATTTCCCCCGAACTTTTTCTCTTATCGGGAAACCCGGTATTTGGAACAATGTTCGAAAGGAAAAGGAAAAAGTTCTCCCTATTTTCCGATGGAAATTCTAATGAAATTTTCCTCGAACTTTTTCCCTGTAATTTTTCTAGGGAAAACAGAGAACAAAGGAAGGAAATCAAGAAATTGTAATTATCTCTGAAAAGGTCAGGATAATTTCTATCCAGATCAATCTACACCATCGAAACGCTGCTACTGCTCTTTTCAGTAGTAGAATTGCATGCAGTAGTACAAATCACGTTGTATCCATTCAAGAACCGTAGGTGTGGAATAAATGCCTATGTGGCCTTGGAGGTATACGTGATCCTACGATTCATATTGATGAGCTATCCGAAAGGCCTAGGGTCTGCCTCATCATATCGAACTCATTATTGGCAACCAAACTTGGACACTTTTGTGGAAAAGATCTGGTGGCTGCTAGAGTAAGATACAAAACGCCCGGAGGAATAGAACACTTCGTCGTTGCGTCTGCCTACTTTCCCTACGACTCGATACTACTTCCACCACCGAAGGAAGATTCTGAACTCGTAAAGTACTGTGAATCCAGAAAGATTGGTCTCATCTTGTGTTGCGATGCCAATGCCCAAAACACTGCCTGGGGCAGCAGCAAATGCAATACAAGAGGGGACCTTCTTTTAGAATTCGCTCTCTCGTCTGACCTTACCATCAACAATGTTGGCTCTCAAACAACGTTTGTTACGACAAGACGACGGAAGGTTATTGAGCTGACCCTATCCAACGGATATGTGAAGGACATCACTAACTGGAGAGTCTTGCCTGATACTACGCTATCGGACCATAAATCTATCGAATTCCGATTAAGTTGGGGGGATCTCTTCCTTGCAAACCAGACAGAATCCGAGAAAGAGAAATTCACTCAGGCCCTACTTAAACTTAGAATGAAGCAACTGGTAGAGAACGCTGAAAAGCATGAAGAGACTGACAGAGATGCACGTGCGCAAAGTTGTCCTTTGGATTCATCCTCCTTCGGAGATGCAACGTGCTTATCAGCGCGAAAAAACCCGCGAGACTGCGCTTCAAAACATAGTTTGAAGAATTGAATGCACGCTTGAAAGGAAAGAGTACGCGCTGGGCTTTTTCGTCGATATTTAGGAAGCTTTTGATAACGTTACTTTCGACAGCATGTCAGACGGCACGGCGTAGATGAAGCACTGCTCTTTCGGATCAAAGCAATGCTTGCGCACAGGCCATTGATCGTTGGTGCAAGTCCCGGAAATTGTGTTAAATCTCGCGTAAACAAGGTATGCCCGCAAGGCGTCGTCCTGTCTCCGCTTTTATGGTGCATGGTGGTCGGTGAGCATTTTCTCTGAGACTGTCGCGCCTTTGCTCGCGCACGGTGGCGCCCCCCTGGAGCCGACGTGGTGTGTGCCGAATCCCTTAGGTTAGGTTAGGTATATGGGTGCCCTTTTGACATAAAGTCAAGGCTCGCGTAGACTACGTTGAGTCAATTGTGCCCACTTGTTTTGTTTAACCCGTTGATACCTATACATTTTCCGTCGAGCTGAACCAGCCAGACGAGGATAAAAATCCCAGTATTCTGTTCAGCCCAATATTACCTACCTCTTCTAGTCCCGAAAGGAAGTATCTTCCCAGGAATATATTCCTTTTTCGGGCTAGCGCCGGACATTCGCACAGCAGGTGACGAACGGACTCAATTTCCTCTTCGTCCCTGCAGCTTCTGCAAAAGTCATTTTAGGGCTGGCCTAGTCGAGCTGCATGGTAGGATAGCATGCAGTGCCCGGTGAGGGCACCGACTGCCAGTCGAATGCTCCCACGATTGAACTTCAGCAGATTTTCCGTCCGTTCCGTCAGCATGTATCTAAGCGACACCATCGCTTATTGGCTTTCACCAGTAGCTCCGTCTGTATCTCCCTGTAGAGCGCACTGAGTGGTGCTTTGGCCTCAGCTGAGATCTGCGCAATGTTAGCACCTGATCCCACCCTAGCCAGCTCGTCCGCCCTCTCGTTTCCGGAGATATTCATATGACCAGGTACCCAGCAAAGGGTCACCTAATTTACATTGGATGTCTCTTCTAACTTCTCCTTGCAGAGTTTGACGAGTTTGGATCTTATCCATGCTGCCTGCAGAGCCTTAATGGCTGCCTGGCTGTCAACATAGATGCTGATCCTTTTTCCTGTGATATTCTCTTTGCTGATCAGGTCGCCGCCTGCTTGATAGCGAAGACCTCAGCATGGAAGACACTGCATCCATTATCGAGCCTGTAGGAGCGAAGTAGACTCCTGCACCTGTGCCAACATCCATTTTGGATCCGTCGGTGTAGAGTGCCAGTTCACTTTCCGTGCGTACCAGATCACCGGCCCCTTCCTCCCTGGAGGGAATTCAAATAGAGAATCTCTTCTCCCAGGAAGGAAGTCTCGAATCCTCTAGCTCTACATCACTGTAGCTCCTTCAAATTTTTCTCCGGAAAACAGGGAAAATACAGTAATGTAAGGTGTCTGTCTGGAGTACAATGGACCAGTGTTGTCTGAGCGCTCCAACAGATAGCAGAAGCCTTCAACAAAAAAAAAAAAAAAAAAATCAAACTTTCGAATTCAATCTGGGGAAAAAAATTCCGATGGAAATTGACAATAGGAGGAACATAGACAGAGCGATTCGACGTAGGACACCAAGTTCTCACATGAAACACATCTATGTATGCCTGAGCCGAGCTTCTCTTAATCACCCATGTTGTGTGTGATTTCATTTTCCCATAGGTGGAAGGGACCTACAGTTTATTGCCGGTTCCGAACGGCGAATTTCGAGAAGCTTTTCAGAACCCCGCTGAGGAGAAACACCGTGAAAAACACGTTCGATGACATGGCTGTGTTGGGATTCGATCGCGTGTCATCGGCGTCAGAGGCCAACACACTACCCACTGCGCCACGGTGCAGTACGTGTTTCATGTACTAATGATTAATCAAGGACATACTCATCTGATGATATACCAGGCCAGAGAAAGCCGTTGAACAGCCCTTAACCCATACCTACTTGAATCTCATTTTCATATTCCATGACGAATTCCGAAATTTGTCACAGAAACAAAAATTATCCCAAAAATAACAAAACCCACTTCCTGAATAAATTAAAACACAGAGAAAGCCAACATCTATACCATGTACATCCTTCGTCCTTCAGCATACTTGTATATACCACCTGCCAGCGAAACAACAATCGAAAGAAAATGTTCCCAAGGCTGTTTGTCCTTCGGATGATTAATTTGCAACCATTTCCAATTGAATATTTGTTTCGTTTCTTCCCTGTTCTGTTACCTGGAATCATCACATCAATTAGGAGTTTTCCATTTTTTTTTTCCTTGTTCGCTTTATAACCTTTCACTCTGTCGAGTCCATTGTCTGTTTAGGGAATAGAAATCCCTGCTCCTCGAGCTGAAGTTCTTCCCAGACGGGATAGCTTTGGTTTTTTTTGTACGCTGCTGGTATGATTTGCATACAATTTGATAAGATACGAAGGCTGTACTGGTGGGAAATCCGGTCTCATCTCACGTGCACAACCGCGGTTGCAGGCCTTGGGTAAACTGATTTATGATGGGATTCAGCTACTGGATTTGGCGATAGCAGGATAATTCAGATTTATTGGGAATGCAGTTGTGTCTTATTGCTTTTGACTGTTAGGTACCGTGGGATTTCTGGCGTTTTTGATAGCAAAAAAAAAAAAAAAAGCATTGAAAAGCCGCTGTTATGGCTATGCTGGGTGGTCCAATTCGAGTTTCCTTCTTCAGATTTAAGAGGAAATACGAATTATACTCTTAGCACTTTCCAACTCTGATATATTTATCTACACGTCAGATAAGTTCGTTGACGTGCTTCTGTATGATAACTCTGTTTGATTATTTTGGATAAACCTGCGAATGCTATAGGTACGGAGTAGAGCGTTAAGCCGCATGAATTTAGCGTCCAGTTCACGAAAAACTTTTAGAACTTGTTACGTCGTCCTAATTGTGTTAAAAATGATCGACTATCGTTCGGCTATAGAATCGACATGGACTGCTATCTAGACAATAGATTTCAGTAAAGTTAAGCTTTACAACTTTGTTAAGTTTACAAGAAAGCCAAAGGCCTTGCAGGAGGCTTCAAAAAGGGCACCCTGACTCTTCGAAACTGCGAGGGTAATCTTGTCACCGACCCGCAGGGAATAGTGGATGTATTTAAGCAGCACTTCCAGCAGCTGCTTAACGAGCATGACCAAGAGAGAGTGGTTGGGACTGAGGAAATCTCAACTCCAGCCGCTGAAGTAGTCCTCCCACCCAGCATCGAAGAAGTCGGCACAGCTATTCAGTAGCTGAAGAACAACAAGGCCGCAGGCTCAGATGGCTTGCCATCAGAGCTCTTCAAGGCTGGCGGCGATGTTCTGGTAGGGAGCATGCACCAGATCATCTGCAGAATTTGGGAAGATGAAACATGCCCGACGACTGGAATATCAGGTCTATATGCCCCATCCACAAAAAAGGCGATCCTACCTCTTGCAAGAACTATAGAGGTATATCCCTGCTCAATGTCGCATACAAGATCCTGTCCAGCGTATTGTATGAACGTCTAAAACCATTTTGCACCGCACTAATCGGCAGCTACCAGTGCGGCTTCCGGCCCGGCAAATCAACTATAGACCAAATTTTTACACTTCGACAAATCCTGGAAAAGACCAACGAGTTTCGAATCGACACACACCATCTTTTCATCGATTTCAAAGCCGCATACGACAGCATTCATCGTGAGAACTGTTTGGGGCGATGGCCGAATTCGGGATCCCGGTAAAACTGATCCAGTTGTGTCGCGCCACGCTAAAAAACACGCGATGCACCGTGCAACTCGGTTCTAGGGCCTCGGAACCATTCGAAACATGCACCGGATTTCGGCAAGGAGATGCGCTGTCATGTGACTTCTTCAACCTGGTGCTGGAGCAGATAGTGCGACGGGCAGGCATCAACAGGGAAGGCACTATCTTTTACAAGTACATCCAGCTGCTAGGATACGCGGATGATATTGACATCATCGCGTGTTCTCGCCGTGGCATTGTGGAAGAATTCACGGCGATTGAAGAACAGGCGAAACGAGTTGGTCTCAAGATCAATGAGGACAAAACGAAATACATGCTGTCAAGCAAAAACCAATCCGTCGCTAACCACCTGGGACAAAATATAACAATTGACAGCTACAATTTCGAGGTAGTTAAGGAGTTTGTCTACCTCGGGGCAAACGTAAATTCCACAAATGGCACCACAGTGGAGATCCGGCATAGAATCGCCCTTGGCAACCGCTGCTACTTCGGCTTGTCCAAACAACTGGGGTCAAAACTTCTCACTCGAAAGACCAAAGTCAAGCTTTACAAAACGCTCATACTGCCAGTCTTGCTGTACGGAGCCGAAAGCTGGACGATAAGCAGGACGGCGGAGCTGATTTTGGGTTCTTTCGAAAGAAAAATTCTGCGCCGGATATTTGGTCCTGTCTGTGAGAAAGGTGAATGGAGAAGAAGATCCGTCGACTGCACTGGCTCGGCCACATCGAGCGCAACGCTCCAGCTAAGAGGGTCTTCGACTCCGAGCCTCCTGGTTCAAGAAGAAGAGGAAGACCGAACCTCCGGTATAAAGACCAAGTAATCGCGGATGTAAGACATCTTCGTCTTGATAACTGGAAGCAGCGTGCCCGGGACCGTCAAGGATGGAAGGCAGCTATAGCTCAGGCTCAGATCCTCCATGGATCGCTGGCCTGATAAGTAAGTAAGTAAGTACCCTCATTGACATTAAGATCCATCTTAGCCGCTGCTACCTCAATGCTTACAATGGCCTCATTGACTTCTCGCTGTGTCAATGTCAATGTCATCGGCGTACGCAAACAATTCCGTAGACTTGAAATAGATCGTACCTCTTGTGTTTGCCAGCGACTCTTGCACGATCTTTACAAGCACGATGTTGAAAAAGTTGCAAGACAATGCGTCACCTTGCCTAAATCCTTTTTTAACATCAAACTAATGCCGGAATCGGCATTAAACTGTAGGCCCCTTTCACCTGTGTGAAAAATAAATCACACACAACATGGGTGATTGAAGAGAAGCTTGGCTCTGGTCCATCATGGACTGTAACGCCACCAAAAGAAGAAGTTGGCGCAGTTATAGGGGTCTCCTTTCTTATGGACCGGGCAAACGATACTGAGATTCCATTTGTCGGGCATTCTTTCCTCCGACCATACCTTGCAAATGAGATGGTGCATGTACCAGCCTGCTTAAGAAGCTCTGCAGACAGGCCGTCTGCGCCCCCGGCTTTATTGGACTAAAGTCTTGATATCGCTATTTTAAACTCGCGGGTGGACGGAAGTCTCTTACATCGTCGTCCATCACGAATGGATCGTTCTGCTTGATTGCGGTATCTTGTCTGTCATCGCCGGTATACTGTCTGCAGAAGTGGTCTTGCCAATTCCTCAGCATCGACTGTGATTCCACTACCAGTTTTCAATTCTCATCCCTGCAGGTCACCGCTATGGCTTTGTAGCCATGACATTATCGTTTTACCTTATTGTAAAACTTCCGGGCGTCATTCCTGCGAGAGCATCTCTCCATCTCCTCGATCCCACGCTTTCCGTATTCCCTTTTCTTTCTTTTAAGAAGCGTGTGTTCCTCTCTTCTCTTCTGCTCATAGATTTCGCGAGGAGCTGTCGTCCGTCGTTGCAACGTGGCTTTATACGCCTCTTGTTTTGCTGCATGGGCTTGTTCGCATTGTTCAACGAACCAGGGGTTTCTAGGTGGTGGCGGTTTGAAACTCAGCACCTCTGAGGCAGCGTCTCTGACGGCGCTCTGGCAATGCGTCCATTCCTGCTCCATTGTTTGCGCTGCTGTGGGCGGATTTTGAGAGAGTTTGAAGGAGACACGATCGGCAAACACTACGAATAATCAAATGATTAGAACAATGTTTGCCATTTATTTCTGTAAATATTACTCTGTTCAATGTAGACCAGAAACTTTTACAAGGAGAACAAACAACGCCTGTTTGGATGCGGATTTGTTATTCGAGGTGGACTTAGGCAAAAAGTCCTAAGCTTCCGGTATGTGAGTGGACGCCTCAAAGCTATCTTCGGGAACATCAGCTTGATATGCGTTCCCGCCTCCACAAAAGAAAAAGATCACAGAGTTAAAGATGAATTCTATGACTTCCTAGACATATGCTCAATATCTCAGCTATGACACCAAGACTGTTCTAGAAGATTTCAACGCGAACCTGGATAATCAGAATATCTTTGAATGACTCGTAGGAAAGCACAGCCTACACGACACAATCTCCGAAAACGGATTCAGGCTTCTGAAGGGGCGTAATCTCCTAGTAGCCAGCATCACAATTCCCAAACCTCAATATCCATGTATCTGTTAAAATTGGTCATATTACGATCGACGCCAGACAATCCTCCAGCATCTTGGATGTCCGAACCTTTCTAGGAGCCAATGTTGACTCGGATCATTATCTTCTTGCAGCCAAGGTACGTATGCGGTTATCGCAAACACTGTGGTGTTGAGTAGGGCCAGCAAAAATTGAACGTCGCGAAGCTGTAATCGCAGGAAACCACCAAGACCTTCGCCGATCGTGTTTCCTCAAGCTCTCTAAAAAGCCGATGCAAACTGCACAAACCATAGAACAGCAATAGACACGTTGTCAAGGCGCTTTTAGGGATGCAGCCTCTGATTTATTAGGTTTCCAGCCACCACCTAGGAGAAACGCTTGGTTTGATGACGAGTGCGGACAGGTACATGCAGTAAAACCGAATGCATACATGGCCACGTTGCATCGAAGGCTAATAAAGCTGCTGGCGAAGTCTGACTGCCTGCTAAGCTATTTCAAGCAGCTGGAGATATGTTGGTTGGGAACATGCACATCTCTAAGTTATGTTCGGAAGATTGCATACGTTGAATGGAACCTCAGCATTCTTTGCCAGGTCCATAAAAAAGGAGATGTTATGTCTTCTTAACACCGCGCATAAGTTCTTTTCTGCCATACTCTGTGAATGCCTTGAACCATTCGTGGACAATTTGATAGGTTTCTATCAATGCGGCTTCAGGCCAGGAAAATCCACGATAGACCAAATATTCACACTGCGACAGATCAGGTCGTCGATTTCAAGTCCGCATATGACAGTGTCTATTTTGACATCCCTGCCAAACTCGCCAGGTTGAGGAAGATAACAATGGAGAATTCGCCCTGCTCCATTAAGGTCGGTAAGAAGTTAAATGAGATCTTCGATCTAAATTTTATCAACATCATCCTCGAAAAGATCGTGCGGGATTCACTGGTCAATATAAAAGGCACGATCAACTTCAAGTCTGCACAATTGCTCGCATACGCTGATGACATTGACGTTATTGGGAGGGCCCAGCGAGACGTCAATGAAACTTTGGTGAGCACTGAAGCAGAAGCGGCTGAAGTCGGTCGAGGGCAAAAGGTAAACGAGGGCAAAACCAAATACATATATGCTCTCGTCAAAACACACCGACGTCTTGGCCAGAACGTCACTATTGCCAGCTATAACTGTCATATAGTCAAGGGTTTCGTCTAGCTTGGCTCACTGGTAACAAGCGGCAATGACAGCAGCATTGAGAATCGACGCAGAATAACTCTTGCCAACTGCTGTTTCTTCGGGCTCAAAAAGCAATTGTGTAGTAGAGCCCTCTATTAAACCTAAATCATCCCGGTCCTCCTTTAAAGTGTAGAGGCTGGATCTCATCAAAAATGGATGAAGAGGCTCTTGGTCGTTGCGTACATTCTTCGATCCTATTTGTGCTGATGGAGAGAGGAGGAGTAAATTCAACCAAGAACTGTATGGACTGTACAGCGACATCGACTTAGTACGACGTCTATGAATTCAATGCCTAAGATGGCGAATGTCACATAGAGCGAATGGACAGCATGGCTCCGGTCCGAAGAGTGTTCGACTCCAACCCCTAAGGACGACTTGCCGACGGGACGGCTGCATCTAAGGTGGCGTCGCAGCTCGTCTATTATAGGGAAAAAAGTTCGATATTGTCGAAGGATAGCAGGCTCCATTAACTTTAACCTTGTTCTCATGGTCGTCTTTGAAAAAATGAGAGTTACCGAACTATAAACCGCACTAAACAGTGCATTTTTCAAGGTACAACGAAAGCTCTTGTCCAGGCTATTCCAGGAACCACATACTGCTGTTTTGTTTATTGACATACCCATTAAACTATTAGAAACGAGTTTCGTTGCTGAAGGAATTGGATATTCCCCCAGCTTTTCCAAGCCTCACTGAGTAAAAATTCGGGAGATACGAGCTGTGTAATTTGTAAGGTTTTAGACCAAGATTCTTGCGTAAAATCTTCCACATGGTCGAGTAACACAACCCCGATGGCTTTGAGCAGTGACTAATGCACAAATCGCGGTCTTCATTATCCTCTTTACACACTCTACGCAAACGGATAGGTGGCTTAGTATCCAATAGGGTACATGATATGAAATTTCGTTACCTTAGCTTAAGCTTCTTACTCAGTAGGTAAGTCGTTATGACAGTCGTAAAAAGATCTTAATGTGCGCAAAACACACATATTTCTCAGACATAACAATTGATAACAAAATTTAATAATTTTTATTTCAAGCGGCTGGAGATGAGCTGGTAGGGCGCATGCACCACCATCGACGGCTCTATAGCGACATCGGCCTAGTATGACATCTTCGGATCCAACATCTAAGATGGCTAGGCCATGTAGAGCGAGTGGATAAGACAGCTCCGGTCCGAAGAGTCTCCGAGTCCAACGCCGAGGGACGATGCCGCAGAGGACGACAGAATCTAAGGTGGTGCGCACACGTGGAAGTGGACCTTAACCAACTGGGCGTACAGCGCTGGCAAAAGATCGTGCTAGCTAGAGAAGCTTGTTGGTTGAGGCCTGGGTTCACACCAGACTGTAGCGCCACCAAAGTAAGTACATAAGTAAGTAAATGTTGTACGCGTATACACATGTGTTTTCGCTTAGAAATGGCAATGCTAACTTAGTATGTTTGACTTCGACACATGTCAAAAACCTTGCATGAGATGTCAAAAATAAAACCCGAAAAAACCAAACAGCGAAACACCCGCTGCTTCTGATAAGATTGATATTTATCATTAGAATTGACAACATTCCAAGAAGTAAAGAGAAACGAAACGCTCCGTTTATATACTCATAGCGGCACGCATAGATTAACGAGCTTCACATAGTTTTACGACAATGCACTTCCCCTACAGAGGTCGTTAGGGCCAGCTGTATTCCTACTACGAGGCCTATCTTTCCACTCGTACTATACATAAAAACACACATTCATAAGTCATAAAGTTTTATGTGATATCAGATGACTTAGCGCTCAAATAAATAGATAAAAAGACTTATAAGTCGATAAAATAAACTTACAGGGAAAGCATGGGTATTGAAATGCTTACGGCTGCCAGCATTCGGAGATGAATAAAATTGGTTTTAATGGATCTTAAAGGAACTTTTGTATCTGTCTTATTGCCTGTAACAAGGTAAACGGATTTCTGGTGCCATACATTACGATTCGTTTGGAAATGGTAGGTTCTATGAATGAATTGATAGTTGAGGTACGATTTACTACCCTTAGCTGGAGAGGGCATTAACGAAGGAGCTAGTGACTGGATGGATGTTTATGAATCTTAAGAGGAGAGCGTTTTTCTAAACCCATTCCTGAAAGGGGACTCTTACTTACTTACTTACTTAGGTGGCGCTACAGTCCGTGGTGAACCTGGGCCTCAACCAATAAGCGTCTCCAGCTGGTCTTTGGCCAAATTTTTTCAGCGCCGCACGCCCAGTTGGTTGAGGTCCCCTTCCACCTGCGTGCGCCACCGCTGAGGCGGCCGTCCTCTGCCGCGACTTCCTTCCGGAGTGGATTCGAAGACTTTTCGGGTCGGAGCTGTATCTTCCATGCGCTCTACATGGCCTAGCCACCTTAGACGCTGTATCCGTAGACGTCGTACCAGGCCGATGTCGCAGTACAACCCGTACAGTTCTTCGTTATATCTTCTCCTCCATACACCGTTTGAACAAACGGGACCGTAGATAGTGCGCAGAATTTTCCTCTCGAAACGACCAAGGGCATCTTCATCCGCTTTTGTTAAGGTCCAAGCCTCTGCGCCGTAAAGGAGGACTGGGATGATCAAGGTCTTATATAGTGTCACCTTGGTTTTCCGAGAGAGGGCTCTACTTCTCAATTGCCTCTTGAGCCCAAAGAAACAGCGGTTGGCAAGAGTGATTCTGCGTATTATCTCAGCGCTGGTGTTGTTGTCGCTGGTCATCAGTGAGCCAAGGTAGACGAATTCCTTGACCACTTCAAAGTTATATCCGCCCATGGTGACGTTCTGGCCAATACGTCGGTGTTGTCCGTCTCTTTTAGATGAAAGCAGATATTTGGTTTTACCCTCATTAACCTTGAGACCCATCTTAGCAGCTTCTACCTCAATGCTCACGAAAGCCTCATTGACGTCTTGCTGTTTTCGTCCAATTACGTCAATATCGTCGGCGTACGCAAGCAATTGCGTGGACTTGAAATAAATCGTACCTCTTGTGTTGGCCAGTGACTCTTGCACGACCCTTTCAAGCACGATGTTGAAAAAGTTACACGACAGCACGTCGCCTTGCCTAAATCCTTTTTTAACATCAAAGGTCTCGGTTTGCTCATTACCGACCTTAATGGAGCAGCGAGAATTCTCCATTGTCATCCTGCGCAGTCGGACAAGTTTTACAGGGATGTTAAAACTAGACATGGCTTTGTACAGCTCGTCTCTATATACGCTGTCATACGCGGCCTTGAAATCGACGAAGAGGTGGTGAGTGTCGATTTGGTATTCCTGGGTCTTCTCCAAGATCTGCCATAGCGTAAATATTTGGTCTATTGTGGATTTACCTGGCCTGAAACCACACTGATAAGAGCCGATCAGGTTAACCACAAACGGTTTCAGGCGTTCACACAATACGGCAGAGAAGATCTTATATGCGATGTTAAGGAGGCTTATTCCCCTATAGTTGGCGCAGTTATAGGGGTCTCCTTTCTTATGGACCGGGCAAACGATGCTGAGATTCCATTCGTCGGGCATGCTTTCCTCCGACCATTCCTTGCCGATGAGATGGTGCATGCACCTTACCAGCTCATCTCCAGCCGCCTTAAAAAGCTCAGCAGACAGGCCGTCTGCGCCAGCGGCTTTATTAGACTTTATTAGAGTCAGCCATCCAACATGAAATAATTGACCAATACGACGTAAGAATATCAAAACGAACTGTCGCTCGTCGTTTGGTTGAGGCTGGGCTTCATGGAAGAATTTAACGCAAGTACAGTACAGTTCGCTAAAACACATCACGAGTGGCCACTCAATAAATGGATGTACATATGTGGTTTGGAGTGACGAAACGAAGATCAACCGCCTTGGACCAGACGGTAGACGATATGTTAAGCGTCGAAAGGGGGTAGAAATCAATCCGTTATACTTATGTCTCAACTGTCCTCCATCGGGTAGGGTTAGGGGTAAGTCATGCCTGTCGTAACAGGCGACTAAAATCCGGAGGTTGGATCAGGTAGCACATGACGCCCGGTCCATTGTGGAGAAGGGGCTAAAAATCCTTAGATATTTAAAGAATTCTTTGAGTCTTCTTAAACAAGGACTTAAAAGTTATAGATTCCTAAAAGATTTCCTCTAGGATTTCGTAATAAACAAGGGACCCAAGAGGTCTCCTGATATCTAAGCATTTCCCCCTTGAAATGAAAAGTAAAGGGGCCCAATTGGTCCCAAGATATTTAAAAGAATTCCATTGAGTTCTCTTAATTAGATTTTAAATAAGATCGATCCTTTCGGGGTTTAACGATTTAAAAAGATGTTAATAGTAGGAGCACATACTTACTTACTTATCAGGCCAGCGATCCATGGAGGATCTGAGCCTGAGCTATAGCCGCCTTCCATCCTTGACGGTCCCGGGCACGCTGCTTCCAGTTATCCAGACCAAGATGTCTTACATCCTCGATTACTTGGTCTTTATACCGGAGGTTCGTTCTTCCTCTTCTTCTCGAACCAGGAGGCTGGGAGCCGAAGACCCTCTCAGCTGGAGCATTGATGTCCATGCGCTCGATTTGGCCCAACCAGTGTAGCTCATAGAATTTGCGGTTGTGTATTTTCCTCTATTCATCTTTCTCACAGATAGGACCAAATATCCGGCGCAGAATTATTCCTTCGAAAGAACCCAAAATCAGCTCCGCTGTCCTGCTTATGGTCCAGTTTTCGGCTCCGTACAGCAAGACTAGCAGTATGAGCGTTTTGTAAAGCATTACTTTGGTCTTTCGAGTGAGGAGTTTGACCGAAGTTGTTTGGACAAGCCGAACGGTGATTCTATGCCCAAATCTGCAATGTGGTGTAATTTGTGGAATTTAGGTTTGCCCCGAGGTAGACAAACTCCTTAACTACCTCGAAATTGTAGCTGTCAATTGTTATGTTTTGTCCCAGGTGGTGAGCGACCGATTGGTTTTTGCTTCAGTATGTATTTCGTTTTGTCCTCATTGACCTTAACTCGTTTCGCCTGATCTTCAATCGCCGTGAATGCTTCCACAATGTCACGGCGAGACCACACCATGATGTCGATATCATCCGCGTATCCTAGCAGCTGGGCGGACTTGTAGAAGATGGTGCCTTCCTTGTTGATGCCTGCCCGTCGAACTACCTGCTCCAGCACCAGGTTGAAGAAGTCACATGACAGTGCATCTCCTTGCCGAAATCCGGTGCATGTTTCAAACAGTTCCGACGACCTAGAACCGAGTTGCACGGTGCATCGCGTATTTTTTAGACACAACTGGATCAGTTTTCCCGGGATCCCGAATTCGGCCATCGCACCAAACAGTGCTTCACGATAAATGCTGTCGTATGCGGCTTTGAAATCGATGAAAAGATGGTGTGTATCGATTCGAAACTCGTTGGTCTTGTCGAAGTGTGCAAATTTGGTCTATAGTCGATTTGCCGGGTCGGAAGCCGCACTGGTAGCTGCCGATTAGTGCGGTGCAAAATGTGTTTAAACGTTTACACAATACGCTGGACAGGATCTTGTATGCGGCATTGAGCAGGGATATACCTCTATAGTTCTAGCAAGAGGTAAGATCGCCTTTTTTGTGGATGGGGCAAATGGAGCTGGTATTCCAGTCATCTTCCCGAATTCTGCAAATGATCTGGTGCATACTCCCTACCAGAACATCGCCGCCAGCCTTAAAGAGCTCTGATGGCAAGCCATCTGAGCCTGCGGCCTTGTTGTTCTTCAGCTTCTGAATAGCTGTGCCGACATCTTCGATGCTGGGTGGGAGGACTACTTCAGCGGCTAGAGTTGGGATTTCTTCGGTCCCTACCACACTCTCTTGGTCATGCTCGATAAGCGACTGCTGAAAATGCTGCTTAAATACATCCACTATTCCCTGCGGATCGGTGACAAGATTACTCTCACAGTTTCGAAGAGTCTGGGTGCCTTTTAGAAGCCTCCTGCAAGCTCTTTGGCTTTCTTGTAAAAGGCTCGTGTTTTGTGCTTGTCCCTAGACTCCTAGCTATCCTTGAGCTGGGAGGCTGCGAAGATTCTTTTCTTTTGTCGCAGTAGTTTTTTCTCCTCCCTTCTTCTGGCTCGGTACGCCCTGGTTTTGCGCTACCCTGGTTTTTCTCTGCAGCGCCTTTTGATACGCTTCGTCGGTTGCTGCGTTTTCCTGTCGGTCGGGTTTCTTGTCGGGGGTGGTAGGTATCCTAAGGTGGTTTCGGCTACTTCCTGGAGGGCTGAGCGGCAATGCATCCACATATTATTGGCATTTGTGTTAGACGTAGGCATACCGTAGAGTCTTTCGCTCAGACTCTGTAGACTCTGGTAACCTCCGGTGTGCTAAGGCGCCCAATGTCGAACCTCCTCCTGGTGGGCTGGTGCAGCTTTCTGACATTGGACAGTCGAGCTCTGAATCTTGCTGCTACGAGGAAGTGGTCGGAGTCGACATTTGCCCCATTGAATGTTCGTACATCCAGGATGTTTGACGAGTGTCTTGCGTCAATGAGCACATGGTCGATTTGGTTGGCGGTTCGACCGTCTGGAGATCGCCAGGTTGCTGTGTGGATTCGCTTACGAGGGAGTCTTGTGCCACTTATCACCGCATTACGAGCTGTCGCAAAGTCCGTGAGTCGGAAGCCGTTATCTGTTGTTGTATCGTGGAGGCTGTGCTTTCCGACCACTCCGCCAAGGGTGTTCTCCTTACTGATTTTGGCGTTGAAGTCCCCGAGCATGATTTTTACATCGTACTCCGGACAAGCTCCGTAGGCGTTGTCCAGGAGGTCATAGAAGTCCTCCTTGATAGGGTCTTCAGCCTCGTCGGTAGGGGCTTGTGCACATATAAGGCTGATGTTATAAAATCTGCCTCTGATGCGGATCACAGCCAGGTGATCACTTATAGGTTTATAGTCGATGACCTTCGACCTTAACTGCTTTCCTACGACAAATCCGCATCCCAGTAAGTCAATCTTTTGTGACAGCTGTAATATATGTCGCAGTTTTTCTTCCTCATTATACCGTTCCCTATCCAGCGTATTTCCTGGACCGCAGTAGGAGCACATAGTGCCAGAAAAATGTTGAAACACAGTAGCAAATATGTACAATGGGTCTGGGTGGAGGCCCACTTCAAAAATATCCCAGTCGAGTGTGCTGAAATCCTAGCACACTCAGGAATTGACGGAGGGGAGTTTCGAACATGAGCCAATCAATATGATTGTTACTAAGAAGAAGATCCTGTGGGTAATCAACTCTTTTGACCCCTACGAGGCGCCGGGAACGGATTGGATTTTTCCGATTATGTTGCAGGAACCTGATGCCTCAGGATAGGTTATGTTCCTCAAGCGTGGAGAGAAGTTAGATTGGTTTTCATACCCAAGTCGGGTAAAGTCAACCATGCTACGGCAAAGGACTTTAGACCTATTAGTCTATCCTCCTTCCTTATGAAAACGATGGAACGATTAATAGACATGTACGAATGGAATGAGATTGGTGACAGTTATCTGCCACAATTATACAAGGCGTACATAAAGGGAAAATCGGTAGATACTACTCTGCACAGGGTAGTCTATGCGATAGAAAATCACTCAATATCAAGGAATTCATTCTAGATGCCTTTCTAGACATCGAGGGTGATTTTGAATACTGAGGCAATAGTGTCCAGCCTTCATATGGTCCAAATAAATCCGGCAATATGCAGTTGGATTGGGCAAATGCTGAGTACTCGTATAATAAACTCGGCGATGGGGAGAGTAAGTGGAAGTGTAAGGGTAAATCCACAAGGTAGCGTTCTATCATCCCTCCTGTAGCTCCTTGTGGTCAATGGAATGGTCAAGATACTAGAGGCGGCATTGCCATCTTGATTTCCGGAAAGTTTCCGCAGGTCCTCAGCGATAGACTAAGTTATGCGCTGATGTTAGGTGCTAACTGGGTCAAGGGGCGAGGCCTGGAAGTAAACCTGGCGAAAACAGAGGTAGTACTCTTCACAAGGAAAAGATCTGTATCAAGATACACCTACCCCCGTGTGAATGGTATCGAGCTGATTCCTAGAAAATCTGCCAAATATCTTGGTATAATCCTGGACTCCAAGCTTAGCTGGACAAAAAATATTTATGAAAGAATCAAAAAGGCCTACGTGGCACTATAATCGTGCAGGGTAGCCTTTGGAAAGACATGGGGCCTCAGGCCGAAGTTGGTACAATGGTTATACACTGTGGTTGTAAGACCTATTCTAGTATATGGTTCGGTTGTCTGGTGGAAAGCGCTTGAGAAAAATGTCATCTTCAAAGTGTGTCAAAGGTTCAAAGGGCAGGCTGTCTGGCGGTGACGGGACCTATGAATTCCACACCAACGGCGGCTCTTGAAGCTATGCTAAACCTTCCACCCTTGGACATATACTGCGAGAGCGTCGCAACCAGAACTGCGCTAAGACTACGAGGATCCGGTCACCGGACAAAGAGTCATCACGGCCACGCATCAGTCTTGGATCGATGGGCCATCTCGAGATTTAGAACCGAAACGGACTATGTCACCCGACTTCCTTCCTGGGAGAGGAGATTCTCTATTAGAATTCCCTCCAGGGAGGAATGGACCGGTGATATGGTACGCACGGAAAATTAACTGGCAATCTACACCGACGGATCCAAAATGGATGTCGGCACATATGTACATGTACGGATATATGTACATCGCTCTTATAGACTAGATGATGGATGCAGTATCTTCGCAATCAAGCAGGCGGCAGACCTGATTAGCAGAGAGAATCTCTCAGGAGAAAGGATCAACATCAATGTTAAAGGTAGGCATTAAGGCTCTGCAGGAAGCATTGATAAGATCCAAACTCGTCAAACCCTGTAAAGAGGGCGGACGAACTAGCTAGGCTGGGATCAGGTGCAAACTTCGCGAAGATCGCAACCGAAGCCAAAACGCCACTCAGTGCGCTCTACAGAGAGATGGAGACGGAGCTATTAATGAAAGCCAATAAGCGATGGTGTCACTTTGATACATGCGTAACGGCGAGATCGACTTGGCCTGTCTATTATAAGAAAAGGAGGGAAAATCTGCTGAAATTCAATCGTGGGAATATTCGACTGGCAGTCGGTGTCCTCACTGGGTACTGCATGCTATCTTACCATGCAGCTCGACTAGGCTAGCCACAATAGACTCCACGTAGTCTAGGTGAGCCTTGACTTTACGTCAGTAGGGCACACACTTACCTAACCTAACCTATGTCTCAGCTGTGGCCAAGCATGGTGATGGCAAAATGAATGTCTGGAGATACTTTCATTGGAATGAAGTTGGTCCAATACACCGCATCTTACCAAGGAAATATACAAATGTATGTCGATATCTTGCGTGAAGTTTTGCTACCATGGGCAGAAGAGAATATGCCGGTTACTTAGACTTATCAATAGGATAATGATAAGACGGGCATAACAAAACAATTCTTTGAACAAAATTCAATCAGTGTTCTTGAATGGCCATCGTCCAGTCGAGACCAAAAACGGCGGTGGTCGAACCAATCCATAAGAGGGGCGACGGCTCCTCTAACCCGGCAAATCTCCGGTCGATAAGAGTCCTTCCGAGTATCAACAAGGTCTTCGAGAAGTTAATCCTTAGAGTCCTGACTAAATGGGCTGAGGACAAAAATATCATTTCGGATAGCCAATTCGGTTTCAGGGCAGGACATGATACTATACATGCCGCGTCGAAACTGGTCTCAGATATCCAATGGAATAAATGCAAGAATCAAGGTACGGGTTCCTGCCTGGTTGACTTGGAAAAAGCCTTCGACACCATATGGTAAGAAGGACTCTACTACACGCTCAAACAGCTGGGCATAAGTAAACCATTGCTATACATATATTACCTGTGACATGATGACGGGTAGAAAGTTCGTTGTGAAAATTGCCAACGTGACTTCTGCTCAAGCATTCGAAATTAAAAATGGACTGCAACAGGGCACAGTGAACTCGCCGATCCTTCTCAGCATTTACATCAGCGATCTGATAGTTTTTCTTCGCCAATCGATAGCGTACGCGGGCGACTTAATTGCGTCGTACAGATCAGGTCCAACGATCGACGTCATTGCTATTTTATTGCAGCATGACTTCGACAAAATTCAATAGTTCTGTGCTGACTGGAGGTTGAGAATCAACTTGCAGAAATCGGACCTCAGATCTGGGACCTCTAGGGACACTAGAAAGCACTGCCGAAAGTTCTCAATCATTGGACCGGACGGGCGTCCGGATCAGTATCTACATTTTGATATAAATGTGGATGCTGCTCTGGCAAGATGGCTGTTTCATAACAGGCAACTTGATTCCAGAGTGAAGGTAATCTGCTGCATGGTCTTAATCAGGCCCATAATTGCCTATGGACGTCTCGTTTGGTTTAAGGTGAGTGCCAGCTTGATGGAAAGGATTCGAGTGTTTGAGAGACAATGTCTGAGAACCTGTCTCGCATTGTTCTATCCCAACGAGGTCCTATACGATGGGGCAAGCATTGTGCGGATAGACAATTATCTAATAAAGCTGATTCGAGGTCACGTTGCGAGGGCAATGACTTCGGTCAATAACTTGATCTCTGGGGCTTACTACCCCAACAGTATGTACCATGAGCGTGTGCGACTTAGCGGCTTTGTCCCTCCGGAATGACTCCCACAAGTCTTCTGCAATCGATTCTCCATAAAGACAGGAGGAATGCTGCGAATTTCTTGCAGACATCAGGGCATACGCGCTTGGCCAGTGTGGCGTTATAGTCTCCCAGTACGATTTTAACATCGTAACTTGGACATTGGGCATACATACATATGTACATATGTCCTTTGTAGGAGGTCGTAGAAGTCGTCTTTTGTAGCGTCATCCTTATCCTCGGTAGGGACTTGAGCGCAAGTTATACGGCGCAGAAACATGGACTTTATCTAAAGCGGATGAGGAAATCCTTGGTCGTTTCGAGAGAAAGATTCTGCGTTCGATTTTCGGTCCCATAAACACAGAGGGGGGTTGGAGGAGAAGATTCAATCACGAACTGTATGGGTTGCACAGCGACATGAGTCTAGCCAGGCGTCTACGGATCCAACGCCTAAGATGGCTAGGCCATGTAGAGCGAATGGACACCACAGCTACAGACCGTAGAATCTTTGAATCCAACCCCGAGGGACGAAGAAATAGAGGACGGCCGCACCTAAGGTGGCGCGCACAGGTGGAAAGGGACCTCAACCAACTGGGCGTGCGGCATTGGAAAAGACTAGTACATATGTCCTTTGTAGGAGGTCGTAGAAGTCGTCTTTTGTAGCGTCATCCTTATCCTCGGTAGGGACTTGAGCGCAAATTAGGCATTCACTTACATGCCTGAAGCTCAAGACATTTTGCCTAAGTCTACCTCTAATAACAAATCCGCATCCGAATAAGCGTTGTCTTCTCTCCTTGTAGCAGTCGCCATAGTAGATATCACAGTTTCTCATCCTATTTGTCCGGTTAATCCCATAGCACTTCCTGGATTGCGGTAATATCTGCCTTATAACAGTCTAGCGCCTCCGCAAATTGTTCGGCTGCACGTGGTCTGTTTACGGACCTTAGATTCCACGTACAAGGCCGAATATCATTCGGACGGTAAATCCGTCCGTTTTGTTTATATCCGAGTCTCTTTTCGGATTTTTTGGCTTGTCGGTTTTTTTTCAGGTAAGGCCATAGCCTAACCGACACTTATCCTGTTTTGTGGCGCAGGGAACTCTTCATTCGCCCTTTTCCGTTCGCGATTTCAAATAGATATCCCCAGGTGGCACCACGAGGAGGTGGAAGGAGGACTTACTAATAGAGCTGCTAGATGTTCGGCTGCAGTGGCGTCAGGTCGCTATTTTACGGGCCAGCGCATTTCGGATACACTACCCCTACGAGGCCTTTGTTAGTCGTTTATTATCCGAGGTACGACGACCCTTTAGGAAAACAAAAAATAAACAAGGACCATCGGTTCTGTACGTGGAATGTTAGGTCCCTAAACAGACAACGTGCGGCCGAACAACTTGCGATGCCATCCAGGAAATGCGATGGAATGGGCCGGGCAAAAAGCGGATGAAAAACTGCGACATCTACTACGGTGACTGCTATAGGGAGAGAGGACAGAGACTATTTGGATGCGGATTTGTTGTTAGATGTGGGCTAAGGCATAAAGTCCCTATCTTTCAGTATGTGAGTGAACGCCTTATAACGATCCGCATCAAGGCAAAATTTTGTAACATCAGCCTCATATATGTCCATGCCCCCACGGAAGACAAGGATGACTTTATCAAAGATGATTTCTATGATCTTCTAGACAGAACATATGCCAAATGCCCCAGCTATGATACCAAGATCATACTAGGAGATTTTAACGCTAAGCTGGTTAAAGAAAGCATCTTTGAACGAGTCATCGGCAAACAGAGCCTACATGACACCACATCCCATAACGGACACAGGCTGATCGACTTCGCGACGGGGGAAATCTTCTTTTAGCTAGCATACGCTTTCCGCACCTAGATATATGTACACAAAGGCACCTGGCGGTCTTTTAATAAATCGACCACCAACCAGATTGATCACATCGCGATCGAAGTCAGACACTCCTCCACCATTCTTGATGTTCCAAGATACGTCAACGGATAACACGAACACCGCGGAGTAGAGTTAGAACACCGAGCTATGACGCCTTTGCCAACCGCGTCTCCCTCAAGCTCTCCGATACACCTCGATCCTCCACTCAGTCAGTAGAGCAGCAATGGAGCCAGAGCAAACATGCCCTGAAAAGCACAGCAACGGAAGTGTTGGGCCTTAAAGCTCCCCCACGATGAAAAACCTGGTTCGGTGACGAGTGTAGAAGGATACAAGCAGAAAAGCAGGAGGCATACAAAGCCTCACTACACAAAAAAACAAGAGCGGCTCGTGAGCTCTACGAGCTTAAAAGATAGCTTCTCAAGAAAAAAAAAAAAAAAAAACAAGTAGCACGAGAAGCGTGCGATTGAAAACTTGGAGATGTGCTACTGCACAACGTTCGAATATTTTATCAACAGATAAAACGAATGTCTCAAGGATGTAAGGCCCGAACGGAGGCCTGTAAGGATGAGAACGGACCCCTAGTAGTAGAATCGCAGTCGATGCTGAGAATTTGGAAAAACCACTTCTGCAGACTGTATAACGCCGATGACAGCCAACATACCGCCATCAGGCAGAATGACCCATTTCTTATTAACGAAGATCCCAGAGAATTCCGTCCCCCTGATCTCGGTGAAATTGAGATTGCCATATCGAAACTTAAGTCGAATTAAGCTGCTGGCGCAGATGGATTGCCTGCTGAGCTCTTCAAAACAGCTGGGGGTTAGCTGGTTAGGAGTATGCACCGGCTCATCTGTAAGATTTGGTCAGAGGAAAGCATGCCCAAAGAATGGAGTCTCAGCATTGTTTGCCCGATCCACAAAAAAGGAGAGTCCTTTGACTGCGCCAACTACAGAGGAATAAGTCTCCTTAATGTGGCATACAAGATCTCCGCTGCCGTTTTGTGTGAACACCTGAAGCCTGGAGAAAACCAATGAATTTCAAGTCGACACCCACCATCTATTCGTCGACTTCAAGGCCGCATACGACAGCGTAATTAGAGACGACCTACGTATACAACGCCATGTTTACTTTTGACATTCCTGCTAAGCTCGCCAAACTTTGCAGGATTACTCTGGAGAACGCTCGCTGCTCCATCCGAATCGGTGCAGAACTGACCGATAGTTTCGAAGTCAAGAAAGGACTTAGACAGGGCGATACGCTGTCGTGTGATTAGAAATTATTGTGCAAAAATGATTGGCCAATATAAGAAGCACAATCTATTTCAAATCCTCGCAACTCCTTGCATACGCCGACGACATTGACATACATAATAGGTAGATCACAGCGAGATGTCAATGAGGCGTTTGCGAGTATTGAGATGGAGGCGGCAAAAATTGGAAATATCTGCTGTCATCGAAAAAGGACATTTACCACCGACGTCTTGGACAGAACGTGCATATTGGCTGATATAAGTTTGAGGTAGTTAAGGACTTTATTTACCTCGGCTCCGCCGTGACTTGGGACAACGACACCAGTTTCGAAATTAAGCGGAGAATTACTCTTGCCAACCGCTTCCTTTTTGGGCTCAAGAGGCAACTGAGAAGTAGAGCCCTCTCTCGTACGACCAAGTTGACCTTATATAAGACCTTAATTATCCCGGTCCTGTTATACGGCGCAGAAACATGGACTTTATCTAAAGCGGATGAGGAAATCCTTGGTCGTTTCGAGAGAAAGATTCTGCGTTCGATTTTCGGTCCCATAAACACAGAGGGGGGTTGGAGGAGAAGATTCAATCACGAACTGTATGGGTTGCACAGCGACATGAGTCTAGCCAGGCGTCTACGGATCCAACGCCTAAGATGGCTAGGCCATGTAGAGCGAATGGACACCACAGCTACAGACCGTAGAATCTTTGAATCCAACCCCGAGGGACGAAGAAATAGAGGACGGCCGCACCTAAGGTGGCGCGCACAGGTGGAAAGGGACCTCAACCAACTGGGCGTGCGGCATTGGAAAAGACTAGCGAAAGATCGTGCTAGGTGGAGAGGCATGTTGGTTGAGGCCCAGGTTCACCCCGAACTGTGGCGCCCGCTAAGTAAGTAAGTAAATATGTAAATTAATTTTCAATTTCAATAAAGCAAAGCGTTTTGACATCATATCCGCAATCCTTACTTCCATTCATCTTTAATTTGTTAATGAAAACAAAACAAAAGATCGAAAAAATTTGCAAATCAATTCGAGCAATGACTTTTCGTCCTTGACGATTTATTTTTATTCGTTGCAAAAAATAATTGTTGCTAATCGCATGGTCGTAAAAGCAAAACGCCATTTTGAAATCCACCAATATGCTTCTTTCCCCCCTCTAGCCTTTCAACTAACAAGCAAAAGCTTTCCATAAGCTTTCATTTGCGATATTTATAGCGAAGTGACCAAAAACAAATAAAAAAACGAACAAGTATCTGTACGTGCGAAAACTGCAAGTTTTGTCGTCGCTAACTACCTAAGAGTGGCTTTAAGAGAATTTGTAAATTCTCTTAACGAATTGCTCGCAAATATTATGGAAGTGAGTATCGGTCAAAGTTTGTGTAGGTATGTATGTACATAAACATGTATCTGAAGTTGTCATTGTCAGAACATTGTTTCATCACCATGCTCATAAATCTGTCATCCGAATTTAAAATCAAATAAAGAGGATTCGTTAATGAAAATCGAAGTAGAAGTAACGAATGGATTAAATGAAGAAAGATATTGAAAACAGACAACAATAACAGGCACTTACATATCTTGCTTACAAGCGACACACAGAACATTGGGAAGGTTTGTCTATGCATCGTAAACCTAAATTCCACAAGCCCATTTAATCCAGAATGAAACAGTATTTCTCCTTTACCTGCTCCCCAATATCATTTTTTTTTTTTTTAAATCTTTTACTCAACGAACAAGCATCAATACATAGACGTTTCGAAGTTAAAGAATTCAGAACGTAAACATCAATGAAAGCACATTCCATTCATGAAATACTTTTCAAGTGCATCCGTTGCGTGCCTATCGCCCTTAGGTACCATGCCATGCCACTATCCATCCGTGGTGGCATAGTTGATTGAGTAAACAATTACACTTACTAACTGCACACACATAATATCTGTGTATGTTCATATCAACTACATATCGTATCGTTACAAAATAAGTATCTACATACACCAAACTTCCGTACGTCACATCAACAACAGCGATGACGGTGACATTAACAGTGACGACGATTCATACATATCGTGCTACAAATAAAAGTGAATTAAATAACTTGAACAACTCTCTTGGCCCAAATAACTTTGTTTACAAAACAGAACTGGGAAAAAAGCATTCAAAACAACACAACTCGCACATACTATCCAACAATTCCAATTTCGAACCGAACCGAATGCGCACAACCATAGTGCAAAGCCATTTCACCGACCGTCGCGTCCGAGGGGCAGATTTAATGAAGAAAAACAACTCCAACCGAAAAGAAGCAATAAAAATACGACAAAAGAAAAAACGAAATCAGAAAAGTTATCAACAAATGTCAAGCATCGACGATTGGATCGTTCAACGACAAGCAAACCACCAACCTCCAACCGACTGCACACTATCGCCGCCGCCGCCGTGTGACGGTTTTTTTTGTTTATTTCATCGCAGAAGGAATGTCGTTTCTTTTTTTTTTTTTTTTTTTTTTTTTTTTTTTCTGTGGCATTTTAATATTCAACAAACACTGCGCTTGTTACTACAGTGATAAGAAGCAGATCGTTTTTTACACCTAAGCCTGGGTTCCCAAAAAGGGCTTATCATAGATCCATCCATAGATACACGTAATGTACTACATACATGTACGTATGTGCCTTGATGCCACGATGGCACGACGATACATCTATGGATTGTCAAATTCTGTACAAGTGTATGCGTTGTTTTCCGCCTTCGGTTACGCACTAAATGCGTGTTACTATCATACAAGGGAAGACCCTAAGTGGATATTGACAAATTATCAAAACCTACACCTCCGTGCTCTCCCACAACCCGCATTCCTATCTACATACATATGTATGTACATATATTGGAGCGGAAGCCTCTGTGTAAACAAGTTTGCAAGTTTGGCTTCCATTCTATCGATAACCTTCCGCCTGCTTGAGTCACCCATCACACTATGCATGAGTATGTGCTTATGCTATTCATTTCATTCAATCTTGCGTTACTTTAGTCACTATTTCCCACTATGCATCATAAAGTACACATGTACATACATACATACTTACCTCAATGCAGATACTATGCCTACTATGGCCATGTGTAGATGCAGCATCATTTTCGTGGAAGGAAACTGCCATCAACTTCCGGCATTATGCACGGGAAACGGGTCGGAGATCATCAAACTGGCGCCTACGGAATAAAGTCATCACAGAAATACACATGCGTATATATGTACATACATCCATACATATGTTCGTTCATGGTAATGAAGGTGGAGCGGATCGTGTGATACGCAAAGGAAAAAACCACGCATTTTAACAGCCTTCCTCAAAATATGGATGCGGATGGAAAATTGCCTTCAACCATATGTACATATCTGCCATTGTCTCTGATGTTTCCAAAAACACTTATAGAGCGAAAAGGACATTTGACCCTTCTCTGGAAACCTCTAGTGCCTGAAATCCTATTTGAAGACCAACATCATCATCAGAATGTTACTACTGTTGCGGACATGTAAGGTGATATTTCAATCCAGTCAATACCAGTTTAAAGGATGTCTTCGGCTTTAGACTAATGATTATTTTTTTGGAAAATCATCATCTCGTTGAAGTCTGCAAAACAAAGCGTACCAAGTATCAGGCCAAGATGCAACGCATTATTATGGGAGATGAGGCTTGAATTGAATTGAAGCCATGTTATGTTTTGACATCCCTGTCAAACTCGTCAAGGATGACAATGGAGAATTCTCGCTGCTCCAGGCTGCTTAAGGTCGGTAAGGAGTTAACTGAGAGTTTCGATGTCAAAAAAGGATTCAGACAGGGCGACGACGCACTGTCGTGTGATTTTTTTCAACATCATCCTTGAAAAGATCGTGCGGGATTCATTGGCCAATACAAGAGGCACGATCCACTTCAAGTCTGCACAATTACTCGCATAGTCTGATGACATTCACATGATTGGGAGTACGCAGCGAGACACTAATGAAGCATTTGGAAACATTAATGCAGAGGCGCCTAAAGTGGGTCTGATTTTCAGAAGAAGTTAAGTATCTAGGCATTGGCCTCGATCGCAGAATAAACTGAAACTCCAATATTAAAAACAAACTTACAAAAGCGATAAAAGCCTTGTGGGCCTGTCGACGCACTTACGGTAAGACCTGGGGAATTAAACCTAAGGTATCCACTGGTTATATACCGTTATCGTAAAACCTATTATCACCTATGCCTCCACGGTATGGTGGACAAAGGTTGAGCAAAAAACGATAATCGTTTAGCTTCAACGCCTCCAGAGACTAGCGTGTCTCGGCATTACAGGCGCTATGCCAACCTGCCCCACGGCAGTACTGCACATTTTTATGAAAAAGTTTGCATTACGCAGTGCAATCAGCATTCTTCGTTCGGGATCAAGCTTGCAATGTACACCCATGGGTCACATGTCCATCTTGCAACATCTTCCACAGCTGGATATGATTACCACACACCTTCACTTCTGACAAGAGATTTGAGATATTGATCCCAATCTGCTCAGCATGGGAATCCCAGTGATCCCTTGCTTAATGTTTGGACCAAATCGTAGGATCTCAAAGCAGAATTACATGCTATCCTAGCATGCGTCAATCTACACCTGGCATAAGATGAGTAGCCATCAACATACTCTCTGATAGCCAA
Organism: Eumerus sabulonum; assembly: GCA_951905685.1. NCBI lineage: Eukaryota > Metazoa > Arthropoda > Insecta > Diptera > Syrphidae > Eumerus > Eumerus sabulonum. The sequence continues at coordinate 74,181,131 of OX645062.1, forward strand.
GCAACGATTAAAGCGCTGGGTTCGTACAGCACGAACTCAAAAACCATCAAGGAATGCCATGATGCCCTACACGACCTCGTCAAAAGAAACAAGATCAAACTCTGGTGGGTGCCAGGGCACAAAGGTATTTAGAGCAATGAAATCGCCGATCAACTCACTGAGAAAGGTTCTAGCGAATGGTACATAGGCGCCGAACCTTTCTGCGGCATTCCCAAGTCTAAGATTAACTTCTTCTTAGACAAGTGGGAAAAATAGCAGTACCTGCCCTTTTGAAACAGCGTTCAGGGACTTCGCCAATCAAATTTATACGGCCCCGGAACAAACACTCTATTAACATACCCAAACTTAATAGAGTAGATATCAGAAGATATGCAGCTACCTGAGAAACTGAGTGCCGACTCTGTCTTGAAGACGGAGAGACACATACTGTGTGGGTGTGCTGCTCTCTGCCATCTCAGGAAGCGTATCCTTCTCAGTGAGGTTATGACTCCTAAGTGGATAATCTCGGCTCCTACGAAAAGTACTCTCGACTTCAGTAAGGAAGTGGAGAAGCTCATCGCCTAATCGGCTAGCAGGTACAGTAGCTCTGTAAAGATCGCAGTGCCTTAAGTAAAATAGAAAGTGAGCCTGAAGGTAAACGAAGGCAAAACCAAACGAACAACACCGACGTCTTGGCCAGGACGTCACTATTGGCAGCTATAACCTTGATGTAGTCAAGGATTTCATCTACCTTGGCTCGCTGGTAACAAGCAGCAACGTCACCAGCGCAGAGATTAGATGCAGAATAACCTCTGCCAACCGCTTCTTCTTCGGGCTTGAAAGGTAATTGAGTAGCAGAGCCCTCTCTCGGAAAACTAAGGTGACCATCCATAAAATCTTAATCATCCCGGTCCTCCTCTATGGCACAGAGGCTTGGACCTTACCAAAAATGAATGAAGAGGCCCTTGTCGTTTCGAGAGGTAAATTTTAACTACAATCTTCGGTCCCGTTTGGGTTGACGGAGAGTGGAGTAGAAGATTCCGCCACTAAATGTACGGGCTGTACAGTAGTTTTTGCAATATGATAATGCACTGTCTCATACTGCATTGAGTCTTCGTGACCATTCCGCCAAAAACTCGATCTACATGTATCATACAACTGCCACGGTATTCACCTGATTTGACTCTATGCGATTCCTCGTTATTCCACACATTCAAAAGACCGCTCCGGAGACACCGTTTTGAGTCGAAAGAGGAGATATAAGCCCCATCAAAGAGAGAACTGGAGGCCATCCCGGCAATTGACTTTAGCAACTGTTTCAAAGGTTGAAGGCGATGAAATTGGTAGTACATATTTCCGAACGATTTAGTAAAGCAACATGTCAAGCCATCAAGACCTTGCATTTATAGTCGCCAGATTCGGATTAAGACTTCCGGAACAGAATCGAGTAAACACTCCTGGATCCGGAACGCGGCGAAAAAGTCCTTCTAGTATACTGGTAGAAGGACATATGTACATATGCAACATACATATGTACATAGACAGCTGGGAGAGGCTAAGACTTCGGGGTTGTGGTAGGGTTCAGACTCAGACTCACTGCTTCAAGAAAAAAAAAAAGAAGTCTAAGATCAGTTTGTCATTCCTCTTTCAATATGCTTGGAATGCAAGATATTCATCCATATAATCCTACTTCTTACATCATTTGGAATAGAATATCGTCTACGCGGATTTTTTGAAATTCATTTCTATGCAGGACACGCCTTTCCGGGAGGAATGGGCTAAAGGAAAAGTCACACCGAACGAATCGATTTCCATGTATACCGATGGCTCAAAGATTGAGACGGGTGTAGGTAGTGGAGTTTTCTCCAAGGAGCTTAACCTCAGCCTATCATTTAGACTCCCAAATCACTGCAATGTGTACCAAGCAGAAATAACAGCGACGCATGGCTTAAGATCATTGTAGTATCCGCTAATGATATTACCATTTGCATGGATAGCCAATCTGCGATAAAATCCCTAGCTGCGGTACCCACAAATCAAAGACATCCCTTAACTGCCGCCTATTTCTAGGGGAGGTGGTTAAACAATTCAACTTAAAACTACTGTGGGCGTAGGGATATTCCAGAAAACCGACGAACTCGCAAGGCTAGGGTCAAGTACACTTAGTCTTCCAACCCTCGGGTATCTAAAAACACCAATAAGCACGGTAAAGCACATGATAAAACTTCGGACCATAGAGACTACCAACCTTCAATGGAACGAAATTAGAATCGACTTTATCACTAAACAAATCTTTGCTTGGGTAGCGTTACAGACCGCGAAGGGTCAAGTCAAGCTTCTCTCAATCACCCCGGCTGTGTGTGATTTATTTTTTTCAAAGGTGAAAGAGACCTACTTACAGTCTAATGCCGGAGCTTTCACATGGCAAGCATACTACGGGGGGTTTCGCCAGTACCTCGCCGAGGAGGGAGGCCGCGAAAAAAACATTCGCTCATCGTGCATCAGAGTTGAACATACTAAACACTGCGCCACGGCGTCCTCACTAAACAAGCCTGATTTAAGCTAAACTAATGATGGACCAGGGACCTTGTGGCAACCCGAACCTTAAGCACTTTAATGGGCGTCATTACTGGTCACTGCATCATTGGAAAACGTGCCGTCAAACTAGGCCTACTTGCCAATGACTTCTGCCGCGGCTGCATGGTTGAGAAGGAAGAGAAATTAATTCACCATCTCCTCTGCTCATGTCCTTCTTTTACGAATCGCAGGAGGATCTACCGCGGCGCGCCCTTCTAAAATAACTTAAGTGAGCTAGCAGATGTAAAAACAGCTCAATTCTATCGCTTCATCAGAAGCACTGATTGGTTTTCAGGTGGCGGATATACATATGTAGGTAATATGATCCATGTGGTATCACAATGGGCTGACTTGGTCCTACGTGTGGCGTATGCCAACCACTACAACCTAACCTAATCCAAGACACGCCTTTCCTATCCCTCAAATAGCCGATTCATTTTCGTCATTGAACTTGCTTTGATTTGAGCAAATGATTACAGAACACACTTATTCGCGTTGTGATTCAATACTGCCCTGTCTCCAATTGAATTCAATATCAGGTGACTTGGAGTTCTTGAATAAAACATACAATACGATGACAGATCATTCATCCGAAAGTTACGTACTATTCGTTATATCTTACCAAAAACATACATACATATGTACTTATGTAAGTTTAAGGGGGCGCCAATATTTATCAGTCACTGTACATAGCTTAATCCGTAACTACATACGTACTTATGTACATATGCCCATAAGTAAAACTGACTACAAAAAAAAAAAGAAAGTTTTTCAAACTATTTTCAAAAACGCAGGGCCCCAAAACTTTACCTGAATCGTACATATGCCCCAATCCGACCCTGTACTATGTACATATGTACTTGTCTCGTATACGGATTCGTTTAGGCTATCAAATCAGCTGGAAAAGAAAGGCGTATGAAGCCAATACTATGAGCTCCGGCAAAATAAGTCACTCCGGGTTGGATGTCATCACCTTAGACTGTCATTAGCACGATTTCAGCTGTAAGCCGATCATACAGCTAATTACCAATAGCCTGAGTAAGTAATCAATCCAAACATATTGTAGAAAGTAGACAAATCCGGCAATCCATCGCCCGACCGGACCACCATCAAAACGAACGAATAATTTACATCTCAACACCGACCGACGAATCAACAATAATCAGCTAGCGAACAGTGAACAGTGGTACAAAGCAAAAGGCTAATGTCTCATCGAAATGTAACTAGTAGATGCGCGTTTGTCGGCACTCGTATGCAACTATGTATGCTATGTACATATGTATGTAATAAAAGCCACTATTTTATCTTTAACCACATCCACCACTTGGCCTGGAATGTCGTCTCGTCTTTTACACACCAAACAGTGCTGCACAGACACAGGCTACATAGTGGGCGAGGGAAAGACGTCGACGGTTGCCTTGATAGCCGTGATCTTTAAACTCCGCCATGGAGCAATAGTATTCGTATTCTAGCGAATGAGTGCGAACGGTTAAACGGCTAAGCAGGCAAACGCAGCGCCAGTATATTTGACGCTACACTGCATTCCAATATCGACTATGCAAGACGCGCAACAACTCAAGAAGGTGGTCAACAAACAACAAGCGTGGCCGCGGAGAAGGGGATCTCATCCGCTGTTAAGTTTTTGTTTTCTTTTCCGTATCTGAAGTAAAGTACCGCACCACTACCACAATTGTGTATCTGCATACTGTTTGCTCTTTTTCGTCACCCGCTGTACGTTCTTCACACACCCGTAGATGATCATCAGCTAAGAGAGCCCCCGGGAAGAAGTGGTAGAGTACCCACTCTCATAGTCTGGCATTTTCCATACTCTCTCTCTCGATTCATACTGTGTTTCAGATTGTATGGTGCTTCGTGGCGCTCTCGATTCGCTTCTCTTCGCCGCGGTATCGCAATCATCGTGTGACTGTGTTATGTCTGGCGACTGATGATGGCTGCTGGTTGTCGTTGTTGTTGTTGTTCTTGTTGTTGTTGGTCCCATTCTGAACTATGTTGTTGTTATTGTTTCGGTTTTCTCCGTCTCAGAGCGGGTATGGTAAGAGACCGCCCGGAAAAGGGAGGTTGAGAAAATGCCAATGAACTCTGGTTTTCACTAGTGTGCTAGACGAAAATGCTTTATCAATTTTAATTCGATACATACGTATCTACATTTTGGAAGTTATGTACAATTGTATCTATATCACCGCATACGGTTCGAGTACGCGCGATTGTGGAGCGAAAATAATTCATAGATCTCACGTAAATCGAGATTTATATGGGAATTCCATGCTGGGAATGGTAATGTCGCGGTGATTGGTCGAGGGGGGGAAGGTTGTTTTTCAACTTTCAGTTTTATGCTTTACCTACTGGCGCTTACCCAGGTATGTATGTACCTTTGTTGTTGTCAAGTAGGAGAGAAATGACTTTTGCTGTTCGAATTGATAGGTTCCTAACCGGTTATGGAGTAGGATTTGCAGTTTTCTATTTTGCGGAATTTTCATCGTCGGGTCGAGGTTGGAATTTTAGCAAAAACATTTGAATCACATCGATTGAAGCATGCACTACCCAAATTTTATCAACTAATTCATATGAACGTGACTAGGCAAAAGACGGGACGTATGGATCGGTCGAGGCATCAAACAAGACATACAGTAACGCCATTACTAACGTGAAATGGCACCGAACGAAAATTGGATGTTAAAACGAAATTTTGCACTCAACCCTCAAGGTGTAGGTTGATAGGTAAGAGTAGCCTGGTATCAGAAAGATCAAGGCCCAATTAGTTCATGTGCGCGGTTTTGATGACATCACTCTAGTGACCTAGTGCAGTTGAGGAGCTTGATGTTGCAGAATTCTATGTTACTGAATTCTGATAGGTCGCCAAAGAAGGCTTTGCCGAGTGTGCCCTGTCTGGTTCTAGCTAGACATTCGCATAGGAAATGTTTGAGGGATTCCTTATCCAGCGGGTTGTTTCAGCTTCAACGGTGTGTGTTAAATTAAATTGATAAGTTGGAAGCGTGAGTGCTGACAATGCCGGTTCTGTTAATTAGGTTGTGAGTTCTTTTTATGTTATAGGAAGGCCATTGTATTTCTTGATGTGACACAGTTACTCAAGGTGCTCCATCTGGAGTTCGCCCTTGACAGGAAATGATGAAAACTGTGTCCCATGACCAGACCTATGGGAATACTGTGATACTGTCTTCGTCAGGGAACTATCGAGAGTAGAGCCGTGCCTTGCTAGCGCATCAGCTTTTTCGTTTCCCTCTATGTTGCTATGGTCAGGAATCCAGAAGAGAGTTATGTTGAAATATTTGCCTAAACAAGTGATTTCGTCCTTGCACTGTGCGACTAGTTTTGATGCTATGGTGTGTGAATCGAGAGCTTTGATAGCTGGGCTGCCAATACAAATGGCTCTCTTAGTAATGGGGTAACGGGTGAGTATTTTGCAAACTTCCTTAATCTCTAGTACTTCCGCTTGGTACATGCCGAAATGATCTGAAGGTCTTCAGTTCCATCACTCTATCTTCAAGCAGTCGCGTCGGTGTAAAAAACACTACCTAATGGTGTGTGAAAAGAAATTGACTTGGGCAGCTTTGTTTAGATTGTGTTTGGGCGTCATGAAGTTGGAGTCGTAGACAGGTCCCCAGATAACAGATCCAACACTTTAGATTAGGTTAGGTAAGTGGGTGCCCAACTGACAGAAGTCACGGCTCACCTAGACTACGTGAAGTCCATTGTGCCCAATTAATTTTTAACTCGTAGAAACCTAGACATTTTCCGTTGAGCTAAACCATCCAGACGAGGATAAGAATCCTAGTATTCTGTTCAGCCCAATGTTATATACCTTCTTTAGTCCCGAAAGGAGGTAAGTGTCTTCCTAGGAATACGTTCCTTTTTTGGCCTAGCAGGTGACGGATGGATTCAATTTCCTCGTCATCCCTGCAGCTTCTGCAGAAGTCATTTTGGTGCTGGCCCAGTCTGGCTGCGTGGTCAGTCGAATGTTCCCACGATTGTACTTCAGCAGATTTTCTGTCGTTTTCTTATTATAGACGGGCAAAATCGATTTCGCCGTTGCTAGCTAATCCGCCCTCTCGTTTCCAGAGATATTCACATGACCCAGTACCCAGAAGAGGGTCACCATGTTTACATTGCGATATCTCTTCTAGCCTCTCTTTGTAGAGTTTAACTAGTTTAGATCTTACCCATGCTGCCTGCAGAGCCTTAATGGCTGCCTGGCTGTCAACATAGATGTTGATCCTTTTTCCTGAGAGATTCTCTCTGCTAATCAGGTCTGCCGATTCCTTGATTACGAAGAACCCATCTTAGAAAACACTGCAGCCGTCATCAAGGCTATAGAAGCGATGTATGTGTATCCTGAGATTCAAAATAGACCTCGGCACCTGTTCCGACATCCATCTTCGATCCGTCGGTGTAGATTGCCAGTTAATTTTCCGTGCATACCATACCACCGGTCCATTCCAGGAAGGAAGTCGGGTGACATAGTCCGTTGCGGTTCTGAATCTCGAGATGGCCCATCGATCCAAGACTGATGCGTGGCCGTAAAGACTCTTCAGGCTTAAAAGGTAGGCGAGTAGTAGAGCCCTCTCTCGGAAAACTAAGGTGACGCTCCATAAAATCTTAGCCATCTCGGTCCTCCTCTATGGCATAGAGGCTTGGACCTAATCAAAAATGGATGAAGAAGCCCTTGGTCGTTTCGAAAGGAAAATCCTGCATACAATCTTCCGCCCCGTTTGAGTTGACGGAGAGTGAAGGAGAAGATTCAACCACGAATCGTACGGGCTGTACAGCGACGTCGGCCTAGTACGCCATCTACGGATCCAACGTCTAAGATGGCTAGTCTTCGAGTCCAACCCGGAAGGATGACATTGCAGAGGACGCCCGCATCTAAGGTGGCGAACACAAACTGGAAACAGCTGACAAAAGGTCGCGCTAGCTGGAAAGGCTTGTTGGTTGAGTCCCAGGTTCACCCCGCACTGTGACGCCACCTAAGTAAGTAAGTAAGTAAGACTAGATCAGCATGAGTTGCCACAAAATTCCAATGAAAGTGAAAGTCCAGGCCAAGAGAGCTTTGCTAGCTTTGCTAGATTGCTAGCACTAGTCTGTTCCGAAATTTGTTGCACCATGACGAATGTGTGTAAATCCGTACGAAAACCAATTGCAATCAGTACGTTGGCGTTCAATTTAATTATCGAATTTGACAGCCAATCATCATCACTCGCCAACACCAAGCAAAGCAACTTTAAGTATGAACAGCGAATTCGACTGGAATTCCTCAATTAACACACAATTTACAACATCAACGAGCACGATCAGCAACAACCGTCAAGTCGCACTAGCGTGCGTGGCGCGCTTACCATCTCGCTAACTAACTACCGCATCAATCGCAGCGTGCTTCTTGTATATTTTCCTTAATTTTATTGTTTTGCTTAGTATGAGTACCTAAGCCCCAATGCCCCAAGACTGAGGCTCTGTCATTCACCGTTGCGTTATGTATCGGTTTTGTTGCCCATCGGTATCCGGGCGGCAAGCAGGCAACCAAAGCTGAGATTTTAACGACATCACACCGATACGATTGCCATCGAGACTTCTCATCGTTATCGTTCGACGTTCGACTCTCGCCCTTGTTCTCGCCGTACGTTTTCGGTTTTACCTGACTGGACGCACCACCGGGCGGCCAATCGAAATCCGGCGGACCAGCGACGCGGCGACCCGAGATGGTATGCCGAGTATGCTCAGGGATTCTGAGAATGAAATGTCCGTTGCCTTATTTGAATGGAATCTAAATTAATCGATTTCTGGATTGTTATTAATCTTTTTCGGATTGCTTTTTGGTTTGCTTGGACAACTGGCTGATGTGTTTGAGCTGCCTGCTCATTGAGGAAAGGTCGTCGTTCTTTTGCTTTGTTTTTTAGCAATGTTTGTCTGGCCAGACAGCGTCAATCGATGACGTTTCCAAAGAAGAAAAAAGCATACAAACAAGAATTTCTAGGACTATGATTCGGAGGAAGGACAGGAGTGGAGGCTGCCCGGCCTCAAAAAGCGCGCTTTTAAAACGACAACAAAAAAAATGTCGTCGCTCCGGTTTCATGGTCTTCTGGTCTAGATTGATAATAACGCGGCAACGTATCGCCCAGCCATTGCCTTGGATTCGAGGCTTGAATGATAATTTATTAAATAATGCGAGAAATAAACAAATAATTTTGCTTTTTTTGTTTTTTATTTTAAATTTTAATTTTGGTTTTGCTTGCGGTTTTGTCAGTTTTTTTCTTTTTATTCTGCTTTCGTCTCTACCGCGCGGTGTTGGCGGTTTCGTTCTTTTGAATGGAATTGCAAACTTGTAGTATACGAGTACCAAGTCCGGAAATTCCATTGGGACATGGCGTTGATTGGTCTCTGTTAATCGTGGGGAGAAAAGAACCGAGTGGCAGTGTGAGTAATGGGCTAGTTTCGTCAATGGAATGGATGGAGATTAATCAAAGTAAGAGATTGGTGTGTACGTTTTCTCTAATTTTGACGTATTGGTTGGCGTCAACTGTGAGTTGCGGAAACTCTTATCATCATCGACTGAATGCCATGACGTCTGACTCTTTCTTTCTTTTAATTATCATACTCGTCTTAGCTAGAGCCGTTCCGTCTGCTTATACCTGGGATACTGACGCACTGACGAACTTATCGGTATCTAACCGGCTTGGTTATGGTATTGATTTCGTACCTCACGAACCCGTTCCGAACAGGATTTTGCAAAGTGTTTTGTGGCGTTCTTTTGGCAATCAACTTTGACCTATTCGATGCGGTAGCTAAACTATTTGGACGGAACCGGTGCTATGCGGAGCTTCTAGTGTACTGTAGAAGTGAATGCCTATAAAGCCACTCAAAAATCACCTGACAGTAAATAAGATAATCGCTTGTAAGCATGTCAAAATCATTCATAATATTCTTGATTGGAAGGAGTTTTACGGACGAAAGTCTTGGTCTCGTTTTTACTATCATACGCCAAAGTAAACAACAGGCGTGAACGAGATACGTTTATTGTCGACTATTATTAGGTTGGGTTAGGTTGTAGTGGTTGGCATATGCCACACGTAGGCCGAAATCAGCCCATTTTGATACCTTGATATTACCTCGATCAGCCACATGAAAACCAATCAATGCTTCTGATGAAGCGATGAATTTGAGCTATTTTTACAAGGTGGCCCAAATACAAGTTTCTTTTTAAAAATGCAATAAAATGAACAAACTTAAATTCTTTCGATGTGTTATGGCTTTGTTAGTAAGAACAAACATTCCCATTAATCATGAAGTGCAACCTCGTTCAAGTGGCTGCCTCGGCTGGCTTCGTAGTAGCGCAATCTGTCACCCCAATTTTCCAAGGCCTTGTTGGTTGTTTTGTGGGACAGGGAGCGAGCAAACAGAACAAAGAAGTTGATTGCGTTTAACATGGTAAACGCCAGCTTCGATCTCTGTTCCTGCTCAATCCAAGTTGTCCGGGTGGCCAGGCACTGGCACCTGCCAGTGTGTGCAGCAACCGACCCCTTGTTCCTGGGGAAAGAGGAACCTGGCTCTCCAGGTTGGGGGTTGCGCTTAGTCTTAACATCCCTATCGCGTAAAATAAATATTTGTTCAGAGACAACCAACAGCCGGATACGGATACGGACGGATTACATGTTGACGACCCCCGCAAACGTCTAAAAGGAAACGAATTCCGGATCTGCACCTGTAACGTTAGGTCCCTCAAAAGACCAGGCGCAGCCGGACAACTGGTCAACTCTTTGGACTGGTAAAAGGCAGACATCACCGCGCTCCAAATAAAATAAAATAAAATAAAATAAACAACGCTTATTCGGATGCGGATTTGTTATTCGAGGCAGACTCAGCAAAGCACAGCCTCCATCCGCATCAAGGCCAATCTCGGCAATATAAGTCTAATATGTGTCCACGCCTCCACAGAGGAGAAAGATGACCGACATAAAGACGACTTCTATGATCTCCTAGGCAGAACATATGCCCAATGTCCCAGCTATGACACCAAAATCGTTCTAGGAGATTTCAATGCGAAGCTGGGTAAGGAAGCAATTTTTGAACGAGTCATAGGAAAGCATAGCCTAGTGGACCTAGGCTAGTGGACTTTGTGGCGGGACATAATCTCGTGGTAGCAGGTACACGATTCCCACACCTTAGGTAGGTAAGACCGTAGCCTTCCCAGAGATGGGAAGAACACACATAGGCCAGGGAGGCCCGTTGTGTAGCTACGCGGGGGCTTAGCCCCCTATTCGTGGAACCATTTTGTGCTTCTTAAGAAATTAAGAAGGTCAGATATCCCTACTTCCTGAACTTCGGTCAGATCGTTAAGGAGGTATGATCCTAGGTATCGTTTCCTGATTGTGCAGAATGCCGGGCAGGCGCAGAGGAGGTGATGGGTGGATTCGGCCTCTTCCTCGTCTAGACAGCTCCTACAAAAATCATTCGGAGTGATACCTAGTTTTTGCGCGTGACTGCCAATAAGGCAGTGTCCTGTGATGACACCTATGACTTTATAAATGTCAGTTCTATTTAGGGAGATAATACTCCTAGTCCGTTGACTATCGAGCCGGGGCCAGATTTGCCTGGTGATGAGGCAGGTGTGTCCCTGAGTCCATCTCCGGTTCGTCTCGGCCCTGGCGAGGGTAGTGAGATTGTGTTTAATGGTTGCGAAGGGTATACCCTCACATACCACAGTTGATTGTAGCGTCGTTCCTTTTTTGGCGAGTGTGTCGGCTCTTTCATTTCCAGTGATGTCGCTGTGTCCCGGTACCCATATAAGTTGTATGTTGAACTGTTCAGCCATCTCATTAAGAGATAGGCGACAGTCGAGGCTAGTTTTTGATGTGTACACATAGGACTCCAGCGACCTTAAGGCTGCTTGGCTATCCGTGAGAATGCGGATATCCGTGTTGGATATCACGTTACACTTCAGCCAGGACAGAGCCTCTTTTATTGCCAACAGTTCCGCCTGGAAAACGCTGCAGTGATTAGATAGTTTTAGAGCTTTGTTTAGCTTAAGTTGTTTGCAGAATACTCCACTACCCACCCCATCTTTGGTTTTAGACCCATCAGTATAAAAGTCTACGCAGTTTCTGCGAGGTTGAGTCTGGCAAGTCCGGTTTTGTCTTACCGGGTAGAGTGTTGTAAAGTTTTTTTCCAAGACTGTGGTGGGGTCTGTGAGGTCTAGGTTTTATGCCATGGTTGACCTGTTAATCAGGATCGAGGAGCGGCCAATGACGTAGCTCTTCCAGTTCCAGTAAGGTCGAGTATCATGTTAAGTGCAGCCGTTGGGGTGGACCTGAGGGCCCCGGTAATGCATAAACACGCCAACCTTTGTACCTTTTCGAATTGTTTGAGGTATGTTGTCTTGTCCAGTGCTGTCCACCAGACAGTCGCTCCATACATTAATATGGGTCTAACGACCGTGGTGTAGAGCCATAGGGTAATCTTGGGATTGAACCCCCATTTTTTTCCCTATGGCTTTCTTGCATGTATAGAGAGCTATTGTTGCTTCTTTAGCTCTTTCGATTGTGTTGCTTTTCCAGGTTAATTTCCTGTCCAGTATGATGCCAAGGAATTTGGCACTGGAGGAGTAGTTTAATCTGGTACCAAGCAAAGTGATAGGGCAGTATTCCGGGATTTTATGCTTTTTGGTGAATAGCACGAGCTCCGTTTTCTGGGGATTAACCCTGAGCCCTTTGCTATGCGCCCATTTGCAAAGAATTGAGAATGCCGTTTGCAAACGGTCAGTTTGGTTAGTAGATCATTTATAACTACATTCCAGAGAAGAGGTGAGAGAACCCCTCCTTGCGGGGTTCCCCTAGTAACCACTCTGGTGATTGTCTGGCTTCCCCATTTCGAGTGAATCTTGCGTGTTGATAGTAACTCGCTGATCCACTCTATGAGAGTCTTCTCCACTTTTTGCTTTTCTAACCCTTCTGTTATTGCTTCCGGAGTGACGTTGTTGAAGGCGCCCTCTATGTCTAGGAAGGCTGTTATAGTGTATTCTTTAAGATGGATTGATCTTTCGATTTTCCTCACTAGGGTGTGCAAGGCTGTTTCGATAGATCTACCCTTAACGCAGGCATGCTGTGCCTCAGAAATTAGGAGCGGATCCAGGTTATGGCGTATATGTAGGTCTACCATCCTTTCCAAGGTTTTTAGTGCAAAGGATGATAGACATATAGGCCTTAGGTCCTTGGGGGAAGTGTGAGAGTTTCTGCCGGCCTTAGGAATGAAAAGCGACCTTGCGCACTTCCACTTGTCTGGAATGTGACTCCAAGCTAGGCATCCTTTGAAGATTATTTCTAGCCATGGTATAGTCCATTCCATGGTTTGTGTAAGTTCGATAGGGTAAATTCCATCCGGACCTGGCGATTTATAGGACTTGAAACTTTTTAGCGCCCATATTATTTTCTCTCTGGAGAAAATAAAATTTCCCATTATTGCTGATGAAGAGTAGGTTCCTCGCGGTTGCGATGAGTCCTGCGATTCATGGCATCCTGGGATGTGCGTATTGAGAAGAAGGTTTAAAGTTTCTTCTTCAGATGTTGTCCAGACTCCGTTTGCTGTAAGGTAGCTTGGGAATTGTGGATCTTTCGAGAGTATTTTCCTCAATCTGTAGGCGTCTGAAATTTTTTCCATATTGTTACAGAAAAGCTTCCAGGATAGCCTTTGTTCTTTCCTCAGAGTTTGTTTGTAAGTTCTGAGTGAAGCTTTATATAGGCTCCAGTCACTATCGTTTCTAGTACTCTCTGCTTTGTTAAAGAGTTTCCGACAGTTTTTACGGAGCTTGCTTAGGTTTGCGTTCCACCACGAGGGATAAGAGTTTTTCCTCGATTTGTGGCTTACGCAGCTATTGACCCGTGCGTTGCCCAAGGTAGTTGTTATAATATCAACCATATTATCTATATCTACCGTGGACCGTGGGTGATCAGGGGTCCTGCTTACTACAGAGTTGCCAACAAGGGTTCTATAGCGCTCCCAATCAATTCTTCTTGGGTTACATGATGAGTCGATTGGGGTTGGGACCGTGAAGGCTAAGTTGAACACCAAGTAGCGGTGGTCTGAGAAGGAGTGTTCCTCCGAAACCTTTCATTCTCTTATTTTGTCAATGAGGGAGGGAGATGCTAGAGTTATGTCTAGTACCTCCCTTCGATTTTTTGTAACAAAAGTGGGTGTATGACCCTTATTGCATATATTAAGGTCAGAGTTAAGAATAAATTCAATAAGCCACTCCTCTCTTTCATTTATGTCGCTGCTGCCCCAGAGGGTGTGATGCGCATTCGCATAAGCCCCAATGAGGAGCCCAGCTTGGTGGTTTGACGAGTCCCTCACCAGTCTTTTTAACTCGTCCGATGGGATGGACTCTTCTTGCGCCATGTAGGTAGAGGCTATCCATACCTTGTTCCCGGGTGATTCTAAGGCAATCATTGTGGTGTCTGGGTAGCTGTAATTAGGAAGAAGGTAAGCGCTTATGGATTTCTTTGCGAGTATGCAAGTCCGGGGCTTACCTTCTTTTTGTGATGTAAATATGTTGTATATGTTCCCACACCTTAACATCCATAAGGGGACCTGGCGGTCTTTCGATCAATCGACCATCAATCAATTTGATCACATTGCGATCGACGGCAGACACTCCTCCAGCATCCTAGATGTCCGAAACTTTCGAGGAGGCAACTTCGATCCGGATCACTACCTTGTTGCAGCCAAGGTACGAAAGCGAATTTCTCGGAATCAACGGAGTCGAGGAAAAACACCAAAATTTAATATCGGAAAGCTGCAATCGAATGAGACCGCCAGGACCTTCGCCGATCAAGTCTCCCTCAAGCTTTCTCAAGTCCCGACGCAATCTGCACAAACCATAGAACAGCAATGGAATCGTTGTCAGAACGCCATTCAGTTTCAAGCCACCACTTTCGGGAAACCCCTGGTTTGATGACGAGTGCAGACAGGCCCATGTGGCCTGTGGCTACACTGCACCGACGGACGAGTACCACGAGAAGCGCGAGATCGAGGAGATTGAGAAATGCTATTGCAGGAACGATGTTCGAAAGTTCTACCAAAAAGTAAAACGAACATGCCAAGGCTATAAAGCCAGAGCAGAAGCCTGCAGGGATGAGCATGGACAACTAATAGTCGAGTCACAGTTGATGTTGAGATTGTGAAAGGACCACTTCTGCAGACTGTATAACGGCGATGATAGTCAAAATGCCGCCGTCAGGCAGAGCGAACCATTCACAATGGACGAAGACGAAGGAGAATCCCGTCCACCCGACCTAGACGATGTTAAGATAGCGATATCGAAACTTAAGTCTTACAAAGCTGCTGGAGCAGACGGACTCCCCGCGGAGCTGTTTAAAGCAGCTGGCGATGAGCTGGTTAGGAACATGCACCAACTCATCTGCAAGATATGGTCGGAAGAACGTATGCCCGATGAATGGAATCTCAGTATCGTTTGCCCGGTCCATAAGAAAGGAGACCCCTATGACTGCGCCAATTACAGAGGGATAAGCCTCCTGAACATCGCGTACAAGATCCTCTCTGCCGTACTGTGTAAGTACCTGAAACCGTTCGTGGACAATCTGATAGATTCCTGTGGCTTCAGGCCAGGAAAATCCACGATAGACTAAATACACTATTGCAGATCTTGGAGAAGACCCATGAATTCGAGGTCGACACGCACCATCTTTTTGTCGACTTAAAGGCCTCATTTAACATTCCTGTCAAACTCGTTAGACTGTGCAGGACGATTATGGAGAATTCTCGCTGCTCCGGAGCTGAATTAACCGATACCTTCGTTGTTAAAAATAGTTTTAGATAGGGTGACGCACTGTCATGTGATTTCTTTAACATCATTCTTGAACAGATCGTGTGGGACGGGTAAATGGGGACAAGACCAAATATATGCTGTCATCAAGGAAAGACGTGCTACATCAACGTCTTGGTCAGAACGTCACATCCGGCAGCTATGTTTTTGAAGAAGACAAGAACTTCGTCTACCTTGGCTCGATAGTGATAGGCAGCAACAATACCAGCGCTAAGATGAAACGCAGAATAACTCTTGCCAACCGCTGCTTCTTTGGGCTCAAGAGGCAACTGAGCAGTAGAACCCTCGCTCGAAAAACTAGGGTATCCATCTACAAAACCTCAATCATCCCGGTCCTCCTCTACGGTCCTCCACCTCTACGGCGCTGAGGCTTGAACGTTATCAAAAGCGGATGAACAAGCTCTTTGGGGTTTCGAGAGAAAATTCAAGAGAAGAGATTCAACTAAGAACTGTACGGGCTGTACAGCGACATCGGCCCTGGTCCACCCCGAACTGTAGCGCCATCTAAGTAAGTAACTAAGTATTCCCATGAGTGAATGAATGGAGCACTAAAAAGGATAAGCACTAACGCTGTTTTTCGTAGCATTTTAGAAACGATCGCCTTCGGAAGTCGGTTGCAGTTCCATCGATCATCAGAAGCTTAAAGCCATTGATTTGTTTACCCACTATTCGATGTTCATTTTCTGATTATTTTCGTTGCGCGGTACTGAAGTATTGTCAATTAGATAACTAGATTTCAATAGATACTTATATACGTGTATATAGATATCAATACAGCGCTTGAATACTTAGTGATATTCCAAGCAAATGTAACCCAATGCCAATTACCCACACTTGATCTGATCCAAAATAGTTGATTATTCACCATAACCTAAAACAGTTAAAAGCAAACAAAACAAGCAAAGAGGATGACGAAGTACAAAAAAAACAACAACAACAACCTCTTAATCCGTTCTTTGTCGGTTGATCCTGATTCTTGAATCCAAAGATCCAAAGATGCACTCTTTTGTACGAAATTCCCAAGAAGTGCTATGAGTGATGATTCTGGCTTCCTCTCCCATACCGTCCGGCGTTCGACTATAACTCGTAGGAGTATGCTTGTTTCCATCTCGTTTTGCACACATCTCGCTGCTCTTGCTTGATTTCACTTCATTCTTGTCGTTGGCCGTTGTTTATGAAGTTTACGGCGGCACCTATGTTACCTATGGAATCAGCACGAATCTCAATTTATAGAGTCGATAACTCAAGACAAAACTGATGCAGCTTCCAAGAAACGACTGATGATTTAATTTGAGGTGAATGTTTTTGGTTTTTCTCTTTTTGGCATCTTGTATTTGTTGTGCGTCTCGGATTTTCATTGATGTGACGACTCTGGTATCTGGTACCAGGACGTGGCTGGGAATTAATTAACGATTAGTTCATGCAAAGTGCCTTTGTGTTCGAGTCAGAGGAAATCGCCTTGTGGAGTAGAGCATACTATCAATGGAGGAATATTGTTACTGAAGTGACAGGCATTTCCGGACGTTATGACTTAAGTGGCGAAGTAATTGATTTGATTTCTATGTACCTATTGATCAATTGCGGCATGCTAATCACTAACGTAATGATGTTGCTAACTATGTCAGCTCTACTCAGCACCTGTCATTAAACTTGATTGTCGCCACACAAGGCGCCACTAACAATGTGCGAATCGTTTCCGCAATCGAGCGGAATCTCTTGGATTCATGAAACCTGAACCCGAGTATACTGCATCCGACTGTAATTTTATTCTCGGTGCTCGTGCCTTCCAGCGCAGCGGCACGCGATTGAACCATTTGAACGGCAAAACAATTTTACGCGATGACCAACCAGAAAATGCCATTCAACAGATGTTTTTGAAGCTCAATTGCAATCTGCACAATATAGCGAACCGAACCCTTCGCGTATGAGTACGTGCATCTGTATATCTGGTGGTGGCATTTTGATGCACTTTTAACGGCGCGATGCAATCTCCCATTTTTTCCATATTGGTCGCGGTCATTCTTGATGCATTTCTACCTTGCGGTCTGCATTCAAGTGGTGTCGTCGAGTGTGCTGTGATTGTGGTGATCCTTTATAACAATTCTGTATATGTGTCTGCAAAAAAAAAAAAGAAAAATAAAAAGGAGCAATGCACGCAGAGAGACGACGGCTGCGGACAGACAGAGCATAATGCCCAGTGGGCAGTGGCTGTAGCAAAATGTGGACGGTTTGTTCCCCTTAAATTGATGCCGCAAGGTATTTGCACTTCTTTTATGTGTCGTCCTCGTCATCGTGTTATTGCTCCTGCCCTTGCACATACGAGTACGATGTATACCTGTCAATATGCATTGTACTACATTGTGGCCGGCTCCTTGTGACAGGAGGTGTGCATTGCCTGCATTTATCAATTGCACTTACGAACGGCATTTGGGCACATGCCAGGCTAATAACTTGGTTTTTTCCCACTTCCCCGTCAAAGGTTGCTCTCTCTCTCTGCTTTTGTGCATTTTTGTTTTTTATGCGTCACACGCGTGTTGCATGATGGGGTTGAGGACGAGTGGACGTGGTAAGCTTGACTTTAATTATTTAATCCTTTATCCGTTTTTTTGTGTGTGGTGAGTATATTTATGAAACATGCAGGACATGTCATAATCATTGATGATTAAGAGCATTTCGGAAAGTTGCACACATCTGGGTCACGAGGAAGTTGTCTTTCAGGTAAACGCTTAAGGGAAGCATCAGTTCAATGAACCATAATAAGGAAATGAAAGACAATTATTGACAGGGAAGACAGCAGCTATCGAAAGGTATTTGCGACATGGCCTTAGTTCGGTCGGCTCAATATTTGGTTGGTGTGATTGCGTCATTCATATTTCCTTTAGAGTTCGGCTAGAACAGGTTCATTTGGACTCTTTCTAATGAGTGATTTATTACTGTTTGACTTGTTAGTGCTCTATTTTTGGCAGCCCATGTAAGATTCATGCCGAATATCAAAATTGGTCATACTCAGTTAGGTAGGTATTTAGGTAGGTTCGTAGCCTCCTACACATAGGCCAGAGAGACGAGGGGTGTTTAACCCCATGTTCGTGGAACCAAGTAGCGCTTCTTAAAAATGTAAGAAGGTCAGTTATCCTTATTTGCTGAACATCTGTCAGGTCGCTTAGGAAGTCGGATCCTAGGTAGCGTTTCCTGATTGCGCAGAAGGCCAGATAGGCGCAGAGTAGGTGGTTGATGGATTCGACCTCCTCTTCGTTTAGGCAGCTTTTGCAGAAATCATTCGGAATTTGCCCTAGTTTTTGCGCATGACTGCCAATGAAACAGTGACCGCTGATGACATCAATGATTGTGTGGATGTCAGTTCTTTTTAGGGAGATTATTCTCCTAGTCCGTTGACTATCGAGCCGAGCCAGATCTGCCTGGTGATGAGATAGGTATGCCCCTAGGCCCATCTCAGGTTCATCTTAGCCCTGGCTAGATTTAAGAGTTTGAGTCTAATAGTTGCAAGAGGTATTCCCTCGCGTGCAACGACTGCTTGTTGCGCCGTTCCTTGACTGCCGGGTGTTTCGGCTCTTTCGTTACCTAAGATATCGCTGTGTCCTGGTACCCATAGTAGTTGTATGTTAAACTGTTCAGCCATCCTGTTAAGAGATAGACGACAGTCGAGGCTTGTTTTTGAGGTGTACACATAGGACTCCAGCAATATCAAGGCTGCTTCACTATCCGTGAGAATTCGAATATCCGTAGTAAATATAACGTTCCACTTAAGCCAAGACAGAGCCTCCTTTATTGCCAATAGCTCTGCCTGAAAGACGCTGCAGTAATCTGGTAGTTTTAGAGCATTGCTCAGGTTTAGTTGTTTGCAGAATACTGCACTACCACCCCGTCTTTGGTTTTTGACCCGTCAGTCTAGAAATCCCCGCAGCTCCTGCTAGGTTGCGTTTGGCGGGTCCAGTTCCGTCTGTCCGGGTATGTTATCTTGAAATTCTTCTCAAAGACTGTGGTGGGCTCTATGTGGTCCAAGTTTTCTGCCATGGTTATCCTGTTGTTCAGGATGGAGGAGTGGCCAGGTTTTTGGTATGTTGTTTTGTCCAGTGCAGTCCACCACACTATCACTCCATAAATTAGTATAGATCTAACGACCGTAATGTAGAGCCATAGGGTGAGCTTGGGATTGAATCCCCATTTTTCCCCTAAGGCTTTCTTGCAAGTGTAGAGAGCTGTAGTTGCTTTTTTTTACTCTATCGGTTGTGTTGTTCTTCGGTATGGTCAGTAGTTCATTTGCGACTACGTTCCAGAGAAGGAGTGAGAGGACCTCCTCTTGTGGGGTGCCCCTTGTAGCCGCTCTAGTGGTTGCTTGGCTTCCCATTTAGAGAGGATTTTGCGTGTTGAAAGTAACTCGCTGATCAACTTTGTGAGAGTCCCCTCCACTCTAGATTTTCTAGCCCTCCTATTATTGCTTTCAGAGTAACGTTTTAGAAAGTGCCCTTAATGTCTAGGAAGGCTGTTAAGGTATATTCTTTAAGATGGATTGATCGTTCGATTTTCCTCACTAGGGTATGCAAGGCTGTTCCCACAGATCTACCTTTACAATAGGCATGCTGTGCCTTAAAGATTAGGGAAGGATCGAAATGATAGCGTATATGTAAGTATTTCAGCCTTTGCAAGGTTTTTAGTGCAAAGGATGATAGACAAATAGACCGTAGATCCTTGGAGGAGGTGTGAGAGTTCCTGCCGGCCTTGGGGACGAACAGTACCCTTGCGCACTTCCACATTTCTTCTAATTCGGCCTACTGAGCAAGCAATTCAAGCCATAGTGACCAAACTTCGAACCAAGTTCATGCTGTAGGTGTATGGAGCATACAGAGGAAAATATATTTTTTTTTTTTTTTTGTTTTTTTGTATTTTGTATTTATTTCATTATTATTTCAGTTAAATTTCGCACAGAAAGCATAATAGCATTACAATAATTCATTGAGTTAATAATAAAGAAATAATTAGGTGACATTTTTAATTTTTTACATTAAGTAATAAAATAGTTTCAATGCCACTTCGTGGAACTATAAGATTATAAATAATACAATTTATGGGTGGGGTGACCCTATAACTTGTAACAAGCGAAAAAAAGAGAAAAAGATTTTTGCCAAAAAATGTATAAAATAATTGCAAGGAAAATTCAGTATACATATATGTAAAAAAAACAAAAGTTAAGATACAAAAGTTCAAAAAAAAAAAAAAGAAAAAAAAAAAAAACAAAAGTAAAGAACAGAAAAAATTGAATGGATATCCTAATTTAGATGAAAAATCTTATTTTACACCAGATTATTAGATAAGATGGATTCTATACAATTAAAGTCTAGATCAAGCAGCCAATATTTTACGCATTTAAGGAATTTTTTTGGGTTTGTAGTTGATCTCAAAGATTGGGGAAGATTGTTGAATAAACGACAGGATGAAATCTCGTAGAAATTACGATACGCGGTTGTACGGAAAGGGGGAACGGTCACAACATTTGCAAAGTTTCTACGTAAATTATAGTCCGGAATTGATCTGCAGCTAAGATTTCCTGAACGCATAAAAAAGGTCTTTAATACCTTGTAACAATATAAATGGCGAACTGGAAGAATTCTCAAGTCACGAAACAATGGAAGGCTAGAGTGAAGACGGCTTTTATTGCATATTTTCCTTAGTACACTTTTTTGTAAAATTAGTAAGGGATAGATCTTGTTCATATATGTACCTCCCCAGCATACAATACCGTATTGAAGTTTAGAATGAACAATTCCGTAATAAATAATAGTTAGCAGTTTCTTGGAGCATAACTTTTTCAGAAAGTAAAAATGACGAAGTGTGTTAAATAAATATCTTTTTAAAGACTCTGTGTGTATACTAAAAGACATCTTCGAGTCAATTATAAGTCCCAGGTATTTATACTCATGCACTGCTTCAATCTGAAAACATTTATCACTGCAATTATTGCTGTAACAAAACATTTGCCGCGGAGGGCAAAAGTCACAATTGAACCATTCCAATCCGAATCTATTACAATCCGGAGCGTGGAAATAAATATCCGGAAAAGTGCACGATGAGTTAGACAAAGTAAAAGGCATTAATTTAGTTTTTGAGCTGATTTCTAATCTGTGTTCAGAAAACCAGCTTCTTAGGAGACTGAGATCAAAATAAATATCGCAGATTAAATCTAAAGGACTGTTGGAGGTATATGTGTAACCTACATCATCCGCAAAAGCTGTCACTTTCCCTCTAAAATTCTGTGGGTTAATGTAAACAAGAAATAAAATTGGTCCCAGCACAGATCCTTGAGGAACTCCGACATTGAAAAATTTGATCTCACTTCCAGTCCCATCAAACTTAACTCTTTGAGACCGGTTTGACAGGTAAGATCTAAGCCAGTCAAACATGAAACCTCTAAACCCGATCCTTTCGATTTTTTCTAATAAAATGGAATGGTTAACCATATCGAAGGCCTTGGTGATATCAACAAATAGACCTGCAGTGAACTTTTTGTTATCAAGGGACGAAAAAATATTTGAACAAAATTTAAGAAGAGCATCCTCTGTAGACTTGCCCTTCTGAAAACCCCATTGCAATGGACTGAAAAATTTCACTTTTTTCAGAAAAGACACTATCCTAACTTTGACGACCTTTTCAAAGACTTTGCTCAAAGTAGGGAGTAGAGAAATAGGTCTATAGTTCTTCATTTCATCTGCAGAACCTTTTTTAAATAAAGGTAAAACATCAGCACATTTGAGAGCATCTGGAAAGACTCCTGTGGTCACACTACGGTTAAAGATTACGGCTAGAACATCAACCACATAGCAAGCAATACGTTTTAGCATTACATTCGAAATGCCGTCGAAACTACAAGCATGCGAGTTTTTTAATGACCCGATCGCCTTTAAAATTTCAAGTGCAGTGATAGACTCGAAGGCAAAACTATTATTCTGCCGCGGATCGGCCAGAATGAATACATCGGTACAATGAATGCAACTGTTTCCTACATATTGCAATGAAGTACTATCGGCAACAGATGTAAAATATGCATTGAAGGCATTAGCAATGTCAGATTTGCTAGAATACTCATGGTTATTCCCACGAAAAGTTTTTGCGGTAGTGGAAGACTTGCTCAAAATATTATTTA
Organism: Eumerus sabulonum; assembly: GCA_951905685.1. Taxonomy (NCBI): domain Eukaryota; kingdom Metazoa; phylum Arthropoda; class Insecta; order Diptera; family Syrphidae; genus Eumerus; species Eumerus sabulonum. The sequence continues at coordinate 74,203,711 of OX645062.1, forward strand.
TCAGTTTCCGTTCCGATTTTAAATTGCCTTTTACTGAAATAAATTTATTGCGGTAATAGTTATCACGACAGGAAGGGATTTCAATTTTAAGCTCATGACAGATCTTTTAATAGCTTTTTTTCAATCTTAGATTTGAAGGGTTTTTCGAGCACTTTACCCTTATTTTATGTTTCCTTTTAATTTTTTTAATAAGATAAGTTGAGATCCAAGGTTTCAGCCTTATATTACCTTTTTTCAGACTCAAAGAGAAGGAACAGTTTGATATAAGCCTATTTAAAGAAGAAATAAACATATCATAAGCAACAGAAGCATTGTTTTCATTGTACACATCATCCCAAGACTCATGGAAAAGAAGGTGCTTAAGTTTTACAAAATCGATTTTTGACCTTTTCTGAGCGACATTTACACTTGGGGTTTTGTTTAAGTTGGAGCAAGTATCTAGTAACAGCCCTGTCATAGAATGATCCGTAATTTATAAATCCAGGATACATTTTTCAAAAATTAGATCACAATGCGAAGACCGAGCATAAATGTGGTCCAAACATGTATTCGAGGCCAATCTAGTAGGTTCGTTAATGACGCTGGTTAGACCATGCGAAGCTAATAGGGCTAAGTAATTAGAAATTGTTTCAGACTTTTCCAATAAGCTTATATTAAAATCACCTAAGATAACTAAATTATTTGATTTGAGGTTATCTAAAAGGCAAGAGAATTCTTTAATAAAAGCTTTAACACTGAACGAATGTAATCTATAAACACACAGAAACAGATAATTTGTATGATTTATATTAACAGAAACTTTCAAAATGTCTGCTGTCATAAAGTCCACACAACTCACTTCATTAATCTTATAAGTTTCTTTAATAAAGCAGCCGACACCGCCTGCAGCATAATTTTCATTTGGATTTGCTAAGAACACAAAACCAGGCAAATAATAGTCATGTAACTCAAACCCATAATATTGTTGCAGTATACGCCAGTGTCAATGAACACCGCGATTTGTCAATTAGTCGCTGGTTACAAACATTGGGATTATGTTTCTTGACTGCGTTGAAAATCATCTTGGTCCAAAGCCTTTTCGGCGAGTGGGCCTTAGAAAAGTTGGAGGAAGATTCAAACATCGTCTTCCGCGCTGAAGCTTAGGATTTTCGGTCTGGCGCGATCGTTTGCCTGTCTTTTTTCAAATATGGTATATGGTATGATGTTACCATCAATGCCGTCCGCTATCGTTCAACGATTTCGAACTTTCTTTACCCAAAATATAATGTCCCAAAGGTAGCAAAAGATTCTGGTCATTTGTCAAAAATATTAAAAACTCGTCCTCGTCGTCTATAGCGACACTGATCCTTAACACCGATCCACCTATCAACTTCCGATTCGCACTTTGTCTCCACCTTTACTAGAGTACGTCAATTCCACCGTAGGACAAATCTACTTTCGTACTTGTACAGTTGCAAGGGTTCTCAAGAATCTCATTGTACACAAATCCGCTGGTCCAAATGGCACTTCTCCAATACCCAAAAAGGCGCACTTTCTATTTCCCTCCAACTAACGATCCATTGCACTAACGTCCATTCGCTTATAGGTCATGGAAACGCTGTTTAGTCGTCGCTCCTCAAAATGCGACAGTGCGATTTCTATAACAAGAGATCCACTGGCAGTTGTTTTGGGCGAATTCAAGTCTGACATTCACTTTTTAATTGCTACCATTCCCCAGGGCTCTCACTCCTTTGCTGACGATAGTACCCTCAGCTTCTCATATTCGTTCACTATTTTACTATCCTGCTCTTCGGCTGTAAATAGTAAGCGGCAGCGTATGTTAAGCTCATTAAAATCCGATATCGATAAGATCATGAGAATAGAGTGAAATTGAATGCTACCAAAACACCGTACTGTCTTCTCTCGTCAGAGCGAACCGACTTGCAGTCATTCTCCATGAATGCCAGGAGGAGTTTTAGACCAATCAGTCTAACATCCTTCTTGCTGAAAAGCATGGAAAGAATAGTAGAGCTACACGTGCTCAACGTTGCCAATCGAATGCATCCTCTTTTGGAAAATCCTGCGAGACTGCGCTTCAAAACCTAGCTGGGAGGACATTCAGGGAGTTTTTGATAACGCAAAAACTTTTGACAGGATGTGTAACGCTGCTAGACGACATGGCGTATATAAAGCACTGCTTTTCTGGATCAAAGCAATGCTCGTGCACAGGACATTGGTCGCTGATGCAGGTCTCGGACATTGTGTCAAATCTGGCGTAAACAGAGCTGCCCGCAAGGTGGCGTCCTGTCTGCGCTGTAATGATGCATGGAATCTATGCCCAGGCCTATGCGGATTATGTCGCCGTTCTTTCTGTTCGCGCATGCTTAGCGACTGTCCGTCTCAAAGCACAGGCGGCGCTAAATGTAATCGATGATTGCTGTACAAGAAATGGGCTGTCGATTAATCCTCTTAAGACCGATGTCGTTCTCTTCACGAGAAGGAGGAAAAATACTGACATGACTCAGCTGGTACTATAAGGCACTCCCATCCCGGTACCCAAGCTAAGTACCTGGGAGTCATCTTAGATAGCAGCAGCATAGAGTCATGCTTTGACCAAAAGCATGACTCAACATGCTTTTGGTCAAAGCATGTTGAGTCAAAAACCACCAAAGGGCTGTCAGTTTTCTAGCAATGCAAAGGAGCTTTTGGCAAAACATGTGGCTTATCGCCGGCAAAGGTCCTCTGGATCTACACCCGTTATCCTACTGGGCTGTCGACTGGCTCTGGCTGGATACTGAACCTGGAAAGGAAAGCCTCGAGGTCTGGACGGGGTCCGGAGCTGAAGTCATTTTTGAGCGCATTTTTCATTAGGAAAGTATTGCTTCTGTCTTCCAATCAGAGATATGTATACGCAATCCTAATGACCATGCTCTATCTTGCGAAGCACAGGTGGAGGGAAAAAAGCATATGCGTCTGCAATGACAGTCAAGCTGTGTCCAATCCTTCAACTTCAAATTAGTGCATGAAATCAAGGCCTTCTTGAATAGAGTCGGTGGACTAAACTAAGGCTTGTATGGGTTCCAGGTCACTCTGGGATCCCAGAAATGAGATCTCTGGTGAACTCGCCAGCATGGGTTCAGAGGAGAGTTTCTCAGGACCCGAACCCGCTCTTGGGGTTGGTTCTTGGGTGTTTAACATACACAACCGTAGATGGAGGGATTACCCAGGATGTAGGATGACAAAGTGCGGATGCCCTGATATCTACAAGAAGTCTGCAGCATTCCTCCTGTCCTTAAGGAGAATTGACTGCAGAAGACTTGGGAGATTTATGCTAAGCATCTCTGCGTGCCTGTCATCGGTGAGACTTGACTGTCCTGCCTTGTGCTGTATGTTTCGAAGAGGATGACGTGGCAGAACATTTTCTCTGCGACTGTCCCGCCTTTGCTCGCGCACGGTGGCGCACCCTTGGGGCCGACGTGGTGGTGTGCCGAACTTCTTAACTCTAATACATTGAAGCTCCTTATCATTTTTCTTCGGGAAATGGGGAAAATACATTAAAGTAGAATGTCTGTCTGGAGAGCGCCTTGGCCCAATGGGTAGTGTGTTGGCCTTTGACGCCGATGACACGGGATCGAATCCCGACAACAGCCATGTCATCGAACGGGCTTTTCACGGTGCTTCTTCTCAGCAGGGTACTGATAAAACCCCTTGTAGTATAATTGTCAAGAAAAGCTTTTCGAATCTGGCCGTTCGAAATCGGCAATAAACTGTAGGTCTCTTTCACCTATGGGAAAATAAAACCAGACCCAACATGGGTGATTGAGGGAAGCTCGGCTTTGGTCCTTCATGGACTCTAACGCCAACATACATATGTCTGGAGTACATGCACCAGTATTTGCATCTGAGTGCTTCAACAGATAGCAGAAGCCTCTTTGGTGGGTAGTTGGAGGCGCAAAGATCCAGTTTCTCCGTGTACGACGTATTAAGGAGCACCCCTCGATCCTCGCTGTGAACGCGAAAGACCTAATTCTTTACAACCTCCCAAGTGGTCGAAATATATTGGTTTTTCAACTCCTCAGTTTGCGCTTCCACCTACCCACATCGATCGTCACATTTTGTGATGTATTATACAAGGTCGTACACACCAGCATCACCCTACACTGACGATCAAATAGATATACTTAAGTCTTATCCAGACTTTCTTTTCAAAAGCTTGCCCTAACTCCACGGAAGTTTCCTCAAAATATTTTGACCACCAATTGAGGTTCAGGTGATTCAGAGTTAGAAGATCGCGATGACTTGACTTCTGCGGGATTGACTGGCTCATTCGTCCTAATTGCAGAAACTCTCTTACTGTGTTGCTGAACTTCTTAGATAGATCATCAGTTATGTAAATCAGTATTTTGAAGCATAAGACAGCTGGTTATGTTGAACTGCAATCCGCATTTTATCCAAACTAATTGCAAATGTGTCAGCTTTGGTAGGCTAATGACCAAATGGCAGGACATGTGTGGCTCCAGTAGTATAACAAAAAATTTATCGGCGCTTTCAGCATTAGATGGTGATAAATAGACAACCCCAATCAAGGAGATCGTAAAAATGTTAAAGAAACGACAGAAGAAAATAATAATTTCATTGCTCTCCACGGATCAGTTATAGGCACAAGCCTGGTTCTGTGCCAGCGTTTATTACCCGAGACCATCATTTTATGAACTTCGACCAACACATCGCACTGTCCCCCCGTCTCTAACAAACATGTAACAAGTAATTACGTATTGTACGTATAAGCGAGAAATAAAAAAAAAAAAAAGAAAAGGGAAACAGGAACGCACTCCTGTCTCCCGAAATCGAAGGTGATTCGCGCATGTGCATCAACGAGAGTTCATTCCTTGGCACGTTCGAGTACAAGGTAGGACATAAAAAAAAATTGAAGGAAAACAGAAGCAAAGAAGATGAAGTAAACCAAGGAGCAGATGTCCGAAATTACTCGACAATTTAGTCATAAGGTGGTGTGGAGAAAAAAGGAGTGAAATCGAAAGAAATTGAAAATAAAGCAAAATTCACCCTTTAGGGGCAGAAAACACCACCGCGCCGAACAAGGGTCCCATTAAAACGGTCCCGTGGCGGCGCTGGTGATGATGGTGGTGGTAGTGGTGGTGGCGGCGGATGATGGCAGTGTGTCGTGCCGCAAAGTAGCCGAGAACCTAAGGAGTCCGCGTGTGCCGTGGACAATGCATCATAACAACGAACAACAAGACAACTGGCGTAAAGAGGCACGTGCCATTGGAGATCCTATAGGGATTCTGTCGTTCAATCTACTCTGCCTCTGCAGTCTCAGCCTCCCTCTGTCGCAAAAATGTGTAATTTCATGAGTGCTGATTTTTTTTTTCCTTTTTTTGTTGCGTCGTTTGTTGGATCCCTTCAATTTGGCTCGCGAAGGTGCACACGGCAAAATTGCAGCACATAACGAAGGTGTCGAAGTCGAGGATTCTGTGTCATCCACATGCACTTAAGGACATTCTCGGTCTCTCCAGAAAAAGGAGAAAAAAACTCGTAGGCAGGATCTAGTTAAATTAACATAAATGCATGATTTCGTACCGTCGATACGGCGTTTGCTTGCATATTGGAAAGGATAATAACTTTCTTTGGACATTCCTCTACATAGCAAAGTAGGACGCGCACGTATTGCTTTCTTTTCGAAGGAAACCTGCACCTTTTGCTTGCATGTCGCGTGCCTCAAGATGGACAGGACTATGGGCTGTGCTTGTGTCTGCACAAAGTAAGGGAATGTAGTGGTTTTATTGCTTTTTTGTTTACGATTTTCTTCATGGTCCCTTTTGATCCTTGCGCCAACGAGTTTCTAATTAACTTTTGGCATTTGTGCACGAATTCAATTATAGTTTTGTGTCCTTGCTATAGATCTGTAGATCCTCGGACAGAGTACGGGTGCATTTGCATACATATGTAAGTGCATCACGAATGAAAAGGGGTACACAAGGGCAGGACTGTAATTCGAGGAAATCCTTGCCGTTCGTTTTGTGATTATTAAGGGATAAGTATCAAATGGATCCTCGATTGTAGGCATACACTGTAATAATTCGCATGTTCACATGTTTCGTTTAACGTTAGGGACACACTGTACAATTATGTACAAAAATATTGCATCCATTCGTACTTGAGGCACAGATGTCGAGTACTCCTTTGAAGCACATTTTTGCGGTCAGAATTTTACAAAACAAAACTCAGGAAAGTCACGACTTTGTTAGCAGAACATTTTGTTAAAATGGCTAACGTGAGATGAATATGTTTTCGTCTTTAAACCATTAGCCAACTATCTGTTGGTCGTTCTCTCTTGATTGAGTCAACCGCTTCGCCAGGTTGTAGCAGCTCATTATGGACAATCAACCCCTCCAATCCCACCAAACACCCAGAATCACCTTGTCTACCATCAATCCAAATTTCGAAGTTGGACTTCTTATAGTAGCCTCCTCTTTTGATGATGATGATTGATGTTTGGTGCCGCTGTTTCATCCCGGTGTACTGCTACAGATTCACCAGCAATAAAATTGTATCGATCTTTTCAATGAATGGCCAATCAGAGCGTGGTGCATCTTTGACACCGAAATTTGCGGAACGGAACCAAATGAACCACTCCTGGGTCCAGCGATCGCTAATAGTATTTTCACCTCACCTTTGTATCTTAGGTGCGGCCGTCCTCTGTTTCTTCGTCCATCGGGGTTGGATTCAAAGACTCTCCGGGCTGGAGCTGTGGTGTCCATTCGCTCTACGTGGCCTAGCCATCTTAGGCGTTGAATCCGTAGACGCCCGACTAGTCTCATCTCGCTGTATAGCCCGCAAGGTTCGTTGTTGAATCTTTTCCTCGATCCCCCGTGTGCGTTTAAAGGTCCGAAAATTACGCGCAAAATCTTTCTCTCGAACTGACCAAGGTCCTCCTCAATCGCTTTTGATAGTGTCCATGCTTTTACGCCGTACAGCAATACCGGGATAATAAGGTTCTTATATAGAGTCAATTTTGTCGTTCGGGAGAGGATCTATTATTCAAGTGCCACCCGAGCCCAAAGAACCAGCGATTGGTGAGGTTGATTTCGGAACTGATGTTGTTGTTCCAGGAAACTGCGGAGCCAACTAAGAAAGGCCTCATAGGAGTAGTATCTGCCTACGGGTGCTGGCTTGCTAAAAAAGCGAGTAAGAACCTCTGCAGGTCGTGATACCATCTGGAAATTTCCTGACCATGGAAATTACTGGCGGAAGAGGACAAATGGCGGACTTGTAGTTCGAGATGAACTGAGGTAAAAAGTCCTGAGAAAAGCAACCTTGAACGAGTCATCGGCAAACATAGCCTACACGACACCACATCCGAAAACGGACACAGGCAGGGGAAAATATCCTTCTAGCTAGACGTCGCCAGATCAATCGGTTACTAACCAGATTGATTGCATCGGGGTCGACGTCAGACACTCATCCACTACTTTTGATGTTCGAACTTTCCGAGGACCTAACATATCTTGTAGTAGCCAATATGCGCCTACGGATATCACAAACGTAGCGGAGTAGAGTAAGAATGCAAAGTTATGACATCGTAAAGCTACTATCGCCAGAAACCGCTCGTGCTTTTACCGATCGCGTCTCCCATAAATTCAAGGCAACGCAATGTCGGTATTTCATGATCCGAACCTTGTTGTAGTATGTGCAATGTCCCAAGACATTGACATATCGTGAGGGTTCGGATCTGCTGTATGGATCTGGGAGTAAAATTTTATAAACAAATGTTTTATCGGCGCTATCAATAACGGACCTAAGTAAAGATAACTGATGATGGAATAGCTTTCCATCTCTTTGCCTCTTTTGAATGTTCGCACATCCAGGATGTTTGACGAGTGCCTTGCGTCAATGAGCACAGGAGGTCAGGAGGTCTTCAGCCTCGTCGGTAGGGGCGTGTGCACATATAAGGCTGATGTTATAAAATCTGCCTCTGATGCGGATCACAGCCAGGCGATCACTTATAGGTTTAAAGTCGATGATCTTCGACCTTAACCGCTTTCCCACGACAAATCCGCATCCCAGTAAGTGCAACCTTTTGTGACAGCTGTAATAAATGTCGCAATTTTTCTTCCTCATCATACCGTTTCCTATCCAGCGTATTTCCTGGATCGCAGTAATATCCGCCTTGTACTGCGTGAGGATTCTTTCTAGTTTATGAGCAGCTCCAGGAGTGTACAGGGTTCTGACATTCCAGGAGCATACTCTCAAATCGTGTTCCCTTTTCGTGCGTTGTCTTCGTTGAGTATCCATCCGTGTACCCGAGGCATCTTGCTCATTCATAACTTTTGTTTTTTCTTACGTGGGCGGATTGTTAGCCCGCCGCACAACCGCCATACTGGTCAGGGTTTTGTCGCTGGATACGTTTGTTCACCTCCCAACGGTTGTTGAAGAGGCTATCCAGAGAGCGCCACGAGGAGGCCGTATGTCAACTTGACCCGGGCATTTAAACAGGGATCGTTGCTGGCATCTCGCCAGGTTGAGAGCGATCAACAACTTTACTCTGTATGTCCGAGCCCATGCGCGAGACGCATTAAAGGGATGGGAAATTATCTGCTTAACAGAGACACAGTGCCCATTTCAGCGTTGCCATTGCTATTAGAACCTATTACTTATTATTTTGATCAGCGCTGTATGTATTTATCTTCCTTCTCGTGAAGGGAATAACATCAGTCTTGAGTGGATTAACTGACAACCCATTACTCGTGCACCGCCCATCGATCACACTTAGTGCTGCCTATGCTTTGAGACAGACAGTCGCTAAACATGAGTCGACAGAGAGAATAAGAATAAGCCTGGGCATAGGATTTCAGAGACATTAAGAGCATCGAACAGAGTCAAATTTCACCAAAAGAAAAAAATAATAAATATTACGTCTGGCCAGTTACACGACACGCATTTGTATGAAATTGCAACCCCTAACCCGAGGGAGTCAATGCACGCTAAGACACCCGTAATCCACCACTGACCGCTCCGTTGGCAAAAAAAGATCAACAAACCCGAAAAAGATACACAAAAAAAGAAGAAAATGCAGAAACAACACAGAATTATCCGAAATAAACGAAATGAGCCACTAAAAAGGAAAATAAAAAAAAACAATACACACAAGGAAACATTGTTTATCGATCAGAATCTCGAAACAGTTGTCCAATTACAAAACCAAAAAAAAAAAAAAGCAAAAAGGAAGAAAAGCCAAATTTTTTGCTGCTACCACACTGCACCTGTCCCTATTTCCAGAGAATGCCAGCGATACGATGGATGGCAGCAGCAGCAAACGGCAGCACTACTAACTACTAACAAACCAAAAACGAAAAATAAAAACAATGAAAAGGAACCACCAAAAAATGCAACAGTCCAATAGTACAGTCATACTCTTGCTCTTCGCTCGTCTTGGAGTATTACCCTTTGCGATCTTCTTTCGTTCATATTCCCAATTCGACCAGAACAGCAAGGATGCAAGTAGTCAGTGAGGATTATCTGAAGAAAGCGGGAGACAATTGCCATCGTATGGTCATAAGACTCCTTCGATTCCGTCTACTACTTTGCCTCACCTCTGCGGTGGCATAGCATGCATTTGAAAATGGCAATAATCGCATAATCGCAGGAGGACACGAACAGGACCTTCCCAAACCAAACAGAATTTTGAAAACACAAAAAACAAAAAACAAAATATTTTGTAACGTTCGTTCGATATGTTCCTGATGGAAAGGTGCAAAAAACAAAAGGAAATTTCGGCACACAGTCCATCGGGACGAGAAACAACACAACAGCACCCAAGGATAACCAAAGGGTATTGACCGTCGTGGTTGGAATTAACAACGAAATACGTAGCTAAGCTCGCCCGTAATACAGTCGCGGTTGGTTTCGGTGCGCGGCAGGATAATAATTGCTATCATTATTGCTATGGGGGTGCATGCACACGCATACACATACATACACACACCCACACCTGGAGAGTAAGAGGACAAGGATAAGATAAATTTGGCGTCATGGTTTAGAATTGACGCACCATTCGCAGACTCTAAGGCATTTCATCAGTAACTAAAACCGATTGCTTTAGCCCGATTGCCCCATGCAGCACGCGTGGGTTCAGATGCGACGTCAGCCACAAAAATTGCACCTTTACGGCTGGAGCGGTCAAACTTGATAGCACACATCGTGATGAGCTAATCTGCACTCTCACACTCTCTCTCCCTCTCGCTGGGTGAAGATTCTGGAGGAACAGCTGTGCCCGGTGTTTGTTTTCGGGGCTTGTCTTTAATTATGTATTTCAAATTGGTGGAATGGAATTGGCCTGTTAATGGTTTATTTCTGATACGGAATCGAGGTGAGTGGGAGATAGGCTGGACATGGGTGCAATTTGTCTGATTGCTGCTCGGGCTTAGGGTGTGTATTTGTTTAGATAAGATATGATTAATCTGGCCTGTGGGTTGCGCAGCGTGACAGTAATTTAATGATAGTATTCAGGTGGATATAGTAACGGTTATTTATTAAGTTTGGACGGTGTAGGTGAGAAGGGATAATCTTTGATTTTGAAAGGATTCCACTGCAGAATTAGTAAAATAATCCTAGATGTTTGTTTGAACCATCGCGAACATCATTTTACTTTGCTAGTTATGGATGGTAAAGGACTAGCGCGTAAGAGCCTCTGCAGCCGAACACCTTGCAGCTCTACTAGTCAGGTCCTAGTGTCGGTTGGGCTACGGTCTAGCAAACCATAACCGTAAAACCACAGATTGCTCAGAAACAAAAAAAACAGCCTCGGATAATAAAACGGAACGGATCTATGTTGACGACCCTATAAGAAAACAAAAAACAAACAAGGACCTTCGGTTCTGTACGTGGGATGTTAGGTCCCTAAATAGACCACGTGCGGCCGAACAACTTGCGGACGCCCTAGACCGCTATAAAGCAGACATAACCGCCATCCAGGAAATGCGATGGAAAGGACCGGGTAACCAGCGGATGAAAAGCTGCGACATCTACTACGGTGACTGCTATAGGAAGAGAGGACAGAGGCCATTTAGATGCGGATTTGTTGTTAGAGGTGGACTAGGGCATAAAATCCTAAGCTTCCAGTATGTGAGTGAACACCTCATAACGATCCGCCTCAAGGCAACATTTTGTAACATCAGCCTCATATGTGTCCATGCCCCCACGGAAGACAAGGATGACTCCATTAAAGATGATTTCTATGATCTCCTAAACGGAACATATGCCAAATGCCCCAGCTATGATAGCGAAATCATACTAGGAGATTTTAACACTAAGCTGGGTAAAGAAAGCATCTTTGAACGGGTCATCGGCAAACACAGCCTACATGACACCACATTCTATAACGGACACAGGCTGGTCGACCTTGCCACGGGGCGAAATCTTCTTTTAGCTAGCACACGCTTTCCGCATCTCGATATACACAAAGGTACCTGGCGGTCGCCAGATCAATCAGTCACCAACCAGATTAATCACATCGCGATTGACGTCAGACACTCCTCCACTATTCTTGATATTCATACTTTCCGAGGAGCGTATATCGACTCAGACCACTATCTTGTAGTAGCTAAGATACGTCAACGGATAACATGAACACCGCGGAGTAGATTTAGAACACCAAGTTATGACGTCGTAAAGGCTACTATCGCCGGAAATCGACTGTGCCTTTGCCAACCGCGTCTCCCTTAAACTCTCCGATACACCTCAATCCTCCACTCAGTCAGTAGAGCAACAATGGAGCCTGTGCAAACCATAGATAAATACATAGAGATGGCAATCTGATGGCTTTGACAGGCATTATGACAGACAGCTCCTACAAATGCATTGCATTCTGCCTTGTTCCGACCTGGTTCCGACGCCTTGACTCTACACATTGACATCTTGAGGCTAGCATGGGGTTAGTCAAAAGCGTCGTTTTTAAAAGGAGAACAACACGTATAGCATCGGTGTGTATTACAAAAGCAACAACCAATCCCTGCGGTGATCACAGGGCAGACGTACGAAGGTTTTCCATCTTGTTTGTTTATCTATGATGCAAACAAGCCCTGAAGAGCACAGCAACCACGACGAAACACGCGGTTCGATGACGAGTGTAGAAGGATTCATGCAGAAAAGCAGGAGGCATACAAAGCCTCACTGCACAAAAAAACAAGAGCGGCTCGTGAGCTCTACGAGCTTAAATAAAGGGAGGAACATAAGCTTCTCAAGAGAAAAAAGAAAGACCACGAGAAGCGAGTGATTGAAAACTTGGAGAGGTGCTACTGCAGGCACGACGTTCGAAGATTTTATCAACAGATAAAACGAATGTCTCAATGCTATAAAGCACGAACGGAGGCCTGTAAGGATGAGAACGGACATCTAGTAGTAAAATCGCAGTCGAAGCTGAGAATTTGGAAAAACCACTTCTGCAGACTGTATAACGGCGATGACAGCCAACATACCGCCGTCAGGCAGAATGATCCATTTCTTAATGACGAAGATCGCAGAGAATTGCGTCCCCCTGACCTCGACGAAGTTGAAATTGCCATGTCGAAACTCAAGTCGAATAAAGCTGCTGGCGCAAATGGATTGTCTGCTGAGCTCCTCAAAGCAGCTGGGAGTGTGTTGGTTAGGAGCATGCACCGGCTCATCTGTAAGATATGGTCAGAGGAAAACATGCCCGAGGAATGGAGTCTCAGCATTGTTTGCCCGATCCACCATAGAGGAGACTCCTTTGACTGCGCATACTTCAGAGGAATAAGTCTCCTTAATGTAGCACACAAGATCTTCACTGCCGTTTTGTGTGAACGCCTGAAGCCATTCGTAATTAGGCTGATAGGTCCTTATCAGTGTGGCTTCAGGCCACAAAATCACAGGCCAATAAAAGAGGCACAATCTATTTTAAATCCTCGCAACTCCTTGCATACGCCGACGACATTGACATAATTGACAGTTAGTCACAGGTCTTTGATCTGACTGCTAGAACTAAGGTGTAAAGTGGCTTATCAGTTTGGTGTCGTTAAGGCCATCATTAAAAGCCACATCAGCTGATGTACGACCAATTGCTGTAGAAACTAAGCAACCTACAGTCAGCAGTATGGTGGTTGCACCTACTGCTGTAACAGAGACGCCAAGATGTGACAATCCAAAACCCACTGCCACATCTGGGTTGACGACCATTAAGGGTCGTCCAAATAAAACAACAAAACGTCCCCCCACTAAAGAAGGGGAATCCTCGATAGGAAGTAGATCAGAGGATCATTTCCATCGGATCGGTAACTCCCGGCGTGGCAACAATAAACCATACCGAATGAAGGTATGGTATGCCTACCGTCGCTAGCAATGAGTGGAATGCGTGTGCTGCAGGGCAACCTGCACCATGCCAAAGGTGCCTCGGACACTTTTAGCCTGCGACTCTTCTTCTTCTTCTTTGGTGGCGTTACAGCCCATGAAGGACCAGAGCCAAGCTTATCTCAATCACCCATGTTGTGTGTGATTTATTTTTCACACAGGTAAAAGGGACCTACAGTTTAACGCCGATTCCGAACGGCGTGAGTCGAGAAGCTTTTTCATGGCAAGTTTACTACGGGGGTTTTGCCAGTAATCCGCCGAGGAGGAACGTAGCGAAATAAGCATTCGATGGCGTTGGTGTTATCGGGATCCGAACTCGCTCATCGTGCGCCAGAGTCCAACTCATTAACCACTGCGCCACGGCGCCCTCTGCGCCTGCGACTCTACCGCGACAAAATCTCCATTGGACTCATACGAGAACTGTGGGTCCATGTATGTATGTATGTATGTTGGCGTTACAGTCCATGAAGAACCTGAGCCGAGCTTCTCTCAATCACCCATGTTGTGTGTGATTTCATTTTCCCATAGGTGAAAGGAACCTACAGCTTATTGCCGGTTCCGGACGGCGAATTTCGAGAAGCTTTTCATGACAAATTTACTACAGGGGGTTTTGTCAGAACCCCGCTGAGGAGAAACACCGTGAAAAACACGTTCGATGACATGGCTGTGTCGGGATTCGATCCCGTGTCATCGGCGTCAGAGGCCAACACTCTACCCACTGCGCCATGGTGCTGTGGGTCTATAAAGGTAAGATTATGCGCCTCCAAAACAGGTCGCGTTAGCTAATTTATGCTATTGGAGAATCCCCGCATGTGATCGGTTCTAACATAAATTTTCTCCCCATTCCAGAGTTTATAACAAGGCACCGGGCAGCCGTCATCGCGGAAGTCCCCACTGATCTAGGAATAAGGGAGATCGTGTGCGCCTTCGCCTACTTCCCTGGAGACGGCTATCAGATCCCACCTAATGAGGTACAGAACTTGGTAAGGTACTGTCAGCAGCGCAACCACCACCTTGTCATCGGATGCGATGCAACTGCGCACCCTATCAGACCCGATAGAGTTAAACGGGCAATTGGCTTATTTAAATCTTACAAAGCCCCAGGCAAATATGGTGTTTTTTCTGCTATTGCACAGGAAGGCCTAGACATTAATATAGCACCACCGATAATTCTTTTTAGGGCCTTTTTCAACTTGGTTTACAGCCCTTAAATCTGATGAGGAGTCAAACCTGTCTTTATCCCCAAGATTAGAAAACCAGGTAAATTATGGGGTGGCCGTGGTGCAGTGGTTAACATCGTCGACCGCCGAGCGGAAAGTCTATAGTTCTAATGCGCTTCATAGCCAAGAAAAATGAATTCCTATACGGACAAAAAGTATGCAACGCAGTTGTGAATGGAAAGTGACCAGACGTACTGCTGCAGGCATAACACTCACAGCATATGGACAACTGAAATCCATCCTCTGCGTGTGCAATACTAACGAATTACTACGGACTCTAACCAACGCGAAATTCGGTCGGCTCTCGTCCTATCTAGGACAACCACCCCTGAGAGTAATGAACGAACATCAACGAGCCAAACCACTGCTCTCCGTTCAAGTTGTGTGTGTAAACACATAAGAGGATATAAAAATAAAATAAAAAACTCTTGAACCTTCGCGAGTCTCTAAAAAAACAAAGTAAAAAATAACCTAAAGCCAAACATCGTTCCTACTAAATACAATGGAAAAACTGATAGAGCTCCATATAAGAGGTATCCTGGAGAATTAGATACCACTGCGTCCTAAACAGTATGCATATCGCAAAGAACAATCTACTGAAAATGCGCTACACCACCTAGTGCCGCGTGTTGAAAATAGGTTCACACACAAGTAGATCGCGATTTGCGCCTTCCTCGATATTGAGGGAGCCTTTGATAATACTGGCTATGACTCGATCACCATTGCACTATCCTACAGGGGTGTAGACCATCCAACTAATCATTGGATTAGGGCGATGCTAAGTAGCCGTATCATATCGGCCACATCCGCAGAGGTCTCGGTGACAGTATCAGCGACTAAGGGGTGTCCACAAGGAAGAGTCCTTTCACCCCTTCAGTGGTCGATAGTTATCGAAGACCTACTCCGCAAGCTAACCACTCGTGGCTTCGAGGTCATCAGATATGATGTCGACCTAGTAGTTATTGTTACGGGCAGGAGCGAAATTGTTGCCTGTGAGCGCATGCAGCTCGCACTTCAGTTAATCTCTGACTGGTGTGGCAGAGAGAGTTTATCGATTAACCCAAATAAGACAATCTTAGTCCCGTTTACAAAGGGAAGAAGGTTGCTGCCCTGCTCCGTCTTTCTAAATGGTACAAACATAGAATTTTCAGAAGAAGTTAAGTATCTAGGTATTGACCTTGATCGCAGAGTTAACTAAGTTTTACGAACTTACGGTAAAACCTTGGGACTGAAACCTAAGGTAATCCACTGGCTATATACCGCGATAGCAATACCTATGATCACCTATGCGTCCACGGTATGGTAGACAAAAGTTGAGCAAAAAACTATAATCGTGGAGCTTCAACGCCTTCAGAGACTAGCGTGTCTCGGCATTACAGGCGCTATGTCAACCTACTCCCAGCCTAAGAAGCACTGATTGGACTTACTCCACTGCATATTTTTATTAAAAACGTTGCATTACGCAGTACAATCAGAATTTTTCGCTCGGGAACAAGCTTTCCATGTAGACCCCACATGTACATCTTGCAACATCTTCCTGAGCTGGATATAATTACCAAGGTCTCGGATGCATTACAAAAGAGATTTGAGATATTGATCTCAAACCGCTCATCTTGGTAAATCAGTGATACCTTGCTTAATGTCAAAGGCGGTGGCACACTGATGGCTCCAGGGTGGCTTTTGGCGTTGGCATCTTTGGACCAAATCTGAAAATCTCGAAGGCCCTGGGAATGAATCCTAGTATCTTACAAGCGGAATGATATGCCATCCTAACATGCGTCAATCTAAACTTAGAGTCTGGCATAAGAGGAGAAACCATCAACATACTCTCTGATAGCCAAGCAACGCTTAAGGCGCTGAGTTCGTACAGTGCGAACTCAAAAACCATGAAGGAATGCCATGATTCCCTACAGGATCTAGCCAGAAGAAATAAAGTCAAAACTCTGTTGGGTGCCAGGGCACAAAGGTATTAAGGGTACTGAAATCGCCAGGAAAGGTTGCAGTGAAAGATACATACAAAGGTTCTGAATCTTTTTTTGGCACTCCCAAGTCAGCTTGTTCTTAGACAAGTGTTACAAAGCGTAACACAAGTCCTTCACCAATCCAAACGATTTATGCGGCCCCTGGACAAATATTGTCTTAACATACCCAAACTTAATAAAGTAGATATCAGAAGACTAGTCAGCTACCTGACGGGACACTGCGATCTGAGATATCATCTCAACAAAATTTACCTCTCATCTGAAACTGAGTGTCGACTCTGTCTTGACTGCAGGGCACATACTATGTGAGTGTACTGCCCTTTCCAATCTTAGCAAGCGTATCCTTCTCAGTGAAATTGTGACTCCTGAGGGGATCATCTCAGCTCCTACGAAAAGCATTCTCAACTTCAATAAGGAAGTGGAGAAGCTCCTCGACTTATGGGCTAGTAGGCACAATAGATCGCAGTGACACCCTATAGATGTGGCAACGTGTGTAGGTAGGGTCTTCTCCAATGAACTTAACCTCAACCTATCATTTAGACTCCCAAATCACTGCAGTGTGTATCAGGCAGAATTAACAGTGATAACGGAGGCCTTTGCATGGCTCAAGATCAATGTAATATCCGCTAAGGATATTATCATTTGCACGGATAGCCAATCTGTAACCCACAAATCAAAGACATCCCTTAACTGTCGCCAATCTCTAGACGAGATGGCTGAACAGTTCAACATTAAAGTACTGTTGGTTCCCGTGCATAGGGATATTCCAGGAAACTGCACGGCCGACGAACTCGCAAAGCTAGGGTCAAGCAGACTCAGTCGTCCTACCCTCGGGTACCTAGAAGCACCAATAAGTACGGTAAAGCACATAATATCCAATGGAATGAAAGTAACATCGGCGTTATCACTAAACAAATCTGGCCTAACTTAAACCTAGGACGAACCAGGGACCTAGTGGCAACCAAAATCGCCAAATACGCCGCCCGACTAGAGCTGCCCTCCAATGACTTCTACCGCGGCTGCATGGACGAGGAGGAAGATGAATCAATTCATCACCTTCTCTGCTCATGCCTCTCTTTTGCGAACCGCAGGAGGATATACCTCGGCGCGCCCTTGTATGAAAATCTAAGTGAGCTAGCAAACCTGAAAATAGCTCAACCCCATCACATCAGAAGCACTGGTTGGTTCACAGGTAGCGGATTAGTATAATATGATCCACGTGGTATCACAATGGGACGACTTCGGCCTACGTGTGGCTTATGCCAACTACTTTTACATAACCTAACCTATCTTTTCTGTGTTTACTAATTAAGATAGCGACACCTTTGCCTTGAGGGGATGAATTTTGTGCTTCTGGCTTAAGTTAGTTTTGCTAACCAGAAGAACATCATGGCTTTTGTCCATTGAAAAATGTTCCTGAAGGCCAGAGTGGACATATTTGGTAATTTCTCGCCTTGCGGACAGGGTTTTAGAGCGGGTGTTAATTGCTGCTGACAAATTGTCTGAATTCCCAGAAAAAAATTATACATCCACAAAACAGCTGCGACACAAATCTTTTAAGATTAGTCACTTGAAGAGCGTGGACACAGTTCGGGCGCCACTTGAAACTCGCATATCTTATCTCATATTTATTAACTACATACATATGTACGTGTTGCCACCTTCTTACTCATGTGATTTCTAGTGATCAGTATCAGTAACGTCAAATCGATATAAGCAAAACCCCGCAGCACAACGATTAAACACTTTTATGCTAAAGCTTATGGAAGAAGCCCATATTGCTTAAAACTAAGACCCCTATCCTACCCTGCTCCATACCACGTCAACCTTGAAGATCGTAAGTAGACTTGAATATCGGCAACATTGCCTAGCCGATCGGCACTTTTTTATTGCAAATTCACGAAAATTGTCTGTCGTCTTCCACATTTAAATAGTGACACATCAATTCAAGGCCGAAAAGCCTTCAATCGAGCCGAACTCTCCTTTCGATCATTTACATAAAAAATAAAACAAACTAAACCGAGAAAAGCCAATTCCGACAGTACATATATGCAGAGCAGGCATTCTACATACATACATAAGTACGTATCTAGATACGAATGTACTAAGAGGAAAAAAACTGACAACATGCCAAAAAATTCTGGGAGTCTAGCGACAACCAAGCGGTGTCATTCTGAGCATGTCAGATTAACGACCGTGACGTCAATCCATTAAAAGGAATTTCGATTTCGTTCTAGTAATTGTTGAATTTCGACTAAATTAGACTCAAGCTCTAGTGCATTACTGACGTAAATAAAGACGTTTACACCAACGGACAAGTGATACATAACGTGTTGACTAGAGGGCTGCCTGAGTGAACTCATTTGCTTTTTGTTAACGGGTACAATACTTCAGTGTACTCTTTTCATTGCATCATACGAGCAAATTTACTGTACAAATGAGACCATATATTAAAAAAAACCGGCCAAGTGCGAGTCGGACTCGCGCACGAAGGGTTCCGTACCATCTGTCATCACATTAAATCACATTTTTTGTATGATGACAGATCTTGGTTGCAGGCAGGTTATAGGCATATTACTTTGATAATCAAAAATCTCCATGATGAGATAGTTGATCATCAAAGTGTCCATTGAATTCAAATCAATTATCTTACTTGACAGAAACGATGTGCAAAGGTGAATAAGAATAATGGGAAATATGGGGAAAAGGTTTGCAGCTAGGATTAATTCATCAAAGACACAAAAGAGATCAAAACTGGGAAGTTTGCTATTGGTTGTGGGATATTGTCGGCTAACCTTAGTTCAGTATGGAGACTTAGGGGATTTTTTGGATGAAAATCATGTCTGTTGTATGGGAGCCCCCCTGAAATATTCATTTTGCTCTGTTTTTAGTATTTGTATATTGTATTGTATTTAGTATTTGTATTTGTGGTAGCGGCAAAATACATCATCTGTGAAAATTTCAACTGTCTAGCTATCACGGTTCATGAGATACAGCCTGGTGACAGACGGACGGACGGACGGACGGACGGACAGCGAAGTCTTAGTAATAGGGTTCCGTTTTACCTTGGGTACGGAACCCTAAAAGAAGAAAAATGTCAAAAAATAACAAAATAAAAAAAGGAAAATTGAAAAGAATTCTTTCCAACAAAAAAAAATGTAAAGAAAATAAATTGTAAACGATTTGGCGAAAAGTACCGTACGCCCACACAAGTATATAAGGGGACATGCGATCAGTGTGAACTCACTCGTGTTTGGTACTTCGCACTGCACTGGTTGCACCAACCATTAAGTGAAAGGCATCACACATAGGTCCTCCTTGCTCGGTTTGGTTAGAGTACAGTGGTCAGCAGACTGCATGGTCAACGCAAATACGACTTTATCGCCAAATTGTAGTTTTCTCTTATTATTAATTTTTTTTTTTTTGCTTTTTTTCCTTTTTTATTTTGAATTTCGATTATTTTTTTTATTTTAATTTTCCTATTGAATTTTAGTTAATTTATTTTCGTATTATAAATTACATTTGGTGAGCCACCACGCAGTTTACATAGAGATTTGATATTTACATTATGTCTTACTACTAAACAATTATTTTAAATAATAGTAACGAAAAGCAGAGCAATGATGTTAAATAAATAAATAAATAAATAAAATAAATGATAAATAAACAATAAACAATTAAATAACTAAATAAATAATAATTTATGATAAATTTGAAAAACATAATGTTGTGTTGACAAAAAAGAAAAAAAAATAGAAAGAAAAAACATGGTTTAACAAGTAATTGGTTTATGAGAGGGTTTTCGGAGAACTCGCAATTTTGGAAGAATTTTGTGGTTAATTTTATAATTCTCACGTTAATCAAGTCGACATTGGCTCTACTGTGAAGATCAGTGGTTGAGTGTTAAGGGGGAAGACTTAGCATCATCTTAAGAATTTTATTTTGGGAAACTTGTAATTTTTTATGATGGCATTTTGCTGAGTTTCCCCAAACTTGACATCCATATAGAAGAATAGATTGGAAAATTACTTTTAAAATTATGATTTTATTAGCCTTGCTCAGAAAAGACTTCCTGTTTATAAAGGCGTACAACATATTTACCGCTATGTTAACTTTGTGTATTGTTTTTGCAGTATGTTCCTTAAATGTGAGTTTTGAATCGAGATGAATTCCCAGGTATTTTACAGACGAAAGCCAGTTAACACATGTATTATTTATAATTAACTGGTTGCTTGGAAGGAAACAAGCCTTTCGTTTCCTGGTGAAAAAGATAGCTTGCACCTTCTCAGCATTAACTTTAACTTTCCAGCAATTGTAATATCTTAGCAATATATGAATCGCATGTTGTAAGTTCGTCTCTACATTGAGACTAAACTCATGCGAGGAATATATTGCTGTGTCGTCCGCAAAAATTGCGACTTCACAACCAGGAAGAGTTGGAACATCGTACATAAAAATGTTATACAACATTGGACCCAAAACCGAACCTTGAGGCACGCCAGCAACAATACTATGACAATCAGTATAGCAGCAATTAACGAAAACTCTATAAAAACGATCAGAGAGAAAGCTCAGGACAATTTTGATGAGGCATGGTGGGAAACGAAGTATCAACATCTTATAGATAAGGCCCGAATGCCACATACAATCAAACGCTTTCTCTATATCCAGTAAAAGAAGGCCAGTTGATTTACCCAAGCAGCGATTTTTTTTTAATATGCCGCAGACTCTAAGTACTTGATGGGATGTACTATGATTTCTTCTGAGACCAAATTGTTCATTTGGAATTATATTATTGTCTTCTATAACTGTTGTGAGTTTTGTTTTTATTACTTTCTCAAACATTTTGCTTATACTACTCAAAAGACTAACTGGCCTGTAGCTGGTCGGTTTGTCAGGTGGTTTTCTTGGTTTAGGGATAGGTATCACCTTAGCTATTTTCCAAGCCTTTGTAAAGTATAGGATTTTCATACAGACATTAAAAATAAGGGTTAAGTATCCAATGGCTGATTTGGGAAGTTGTTTTAAGCACACATTTTTTATGCCATCTATGCCGTCAGATTTTCTTGAGGATAAGCAACACAAGATGGTTTCAACGCTTTGCTGAGTTATGAATTTTACTTTGTGCTTTTGTTTCTATTTTTTTGAATTTTACTTTTGTACCTTCTCTTTCTCTTTGAATAAACTTGGATTCACTCTGAATTTAAAACATTGCTGAGTAGTTGTTAATTTACATCGCGTACTTTATTAAGCTGCCAGCACATCGTTTACAGCGATCCTAGGACAGCATAAGCGAGGCTGAGAGCCTAATAAAGACTCAAACCGTTCCCTTACCTATGCAGAAAGATTTTTCCGGTGGACAAGAACGCTCCGCACCCGCAACAACAACACCACCTGTTACAAATGTAGTTTTCCATGAAGGTTTTAAAGTTTTCCCAGTGGTGGCACTTGCATCAAGCAGAATTTCCACTTCTGTTTAAGGTTATAAGCAAAATTTTATCTACTCCAGCAAGTAGTGCAGCTTCAGAACGAATATTTTCCTCAGCCAGACAACAAAAAAAAAAATAGTTACAGAGTGGATTCATTAAAAATGAGTGGACTCAATGGCGGGTATCCTGCGCCACCAAGCAGAATTAGTGTCGGTTGGGCTATGGTCTAGCGACCCATAACCGTAAAACCACTAATTGCTCAGAAACAAAACACGGAACGGATCTATGTTGACGACCCTATAAGAAAACAAAAAACAAACAAGGACCTTCGGTTCTGTACGTGGAATGTTAGGTCCCTAAACAGACCACGTGCGGCCGAACAACTTGCGGACGCCCTAGACCACTACAAAGCGGACATAACCGCCATCCAGGAAATGCGATGGAATGGACCGGGTAAAAAGCGGATGAAAAACTGCGACATTTACTACGGTGACTGCCATAGGGAGAGAGGACAGAGACTATTTGCGGATGCGGATTTGTTGTTAGAGGTGGACTAAGACAAAAAAGTCCAAAGTTTCCAGTATGTGAGTGAACGCCTCATAACGATCAGCAAGACAAATTTCTGTAACATCAGCCTCATGTGCGTCCATGAACCCACGGAAGACAAGGATGACTCAATCAAAGATGATTTCTTTGATCTCCTAGACAGAACATATACAAAATGCCCCAGCTATGATACCAAAATCATACTAGGAGATTTTAACGCTAAGCTGGGTAAAGAAAGCATCTTTGAACGGGTCATCGGCAAACACAGCCTACATGACACCACATCCGATAACGGACACAGGCTGCTCGACCTTGCCACGGGGCAAAATCTTCTTGTAGCCAGCACACGATTCTCCCTCCTCGATATACACAACGGCACCTGGCGGTCGCCAATTCAATCAGTAACCAACCAAAATTGACCACATCGCGATTGACGTCAGACACTCCTCCACTATTCTTGATGTTCGCACTTTCCGAGGAGCGAACATCGATTCAGACCACTATCTTGTAGTTGCCAAGATACGTCAACGCATAACACGAACACCGCGGAGTAGAGTTAGAACACCAAGCTATGACGTCGGAAAGCTACTATCGCCGGGGATCGCCAGTGCCTTTGCCAACCGCGTCTCCCTTAAGCTCACCGATACACCTCAATCCTCCACTCAGTCAGTAGAGCAACAATGGAGCCTGTGCAAACAAGCCCTGAAGAGCACAGCAAGTGAAGTGCTGGGCCTTAAAGCTTCTCCACGACGAAGCACCTGGTTCGATGACGAGTGTGTAATGATTCATGCGGAAAAACAGGAGGCATACAAAGCCTCACTACACAAAAAAACAAGAGCGGCTCGTGAGCTCTACGAGCTTAAAAGAAGGGAGAAACATAAGCTTCGCAAGAGAAAAAAGAAAGAGCACGAGAAACGGGCGATTGAAAACTTGGAGAGGTGCTACTGCAGGCACGACATTCGAAGATTTTATCAGCGGATAAAACGAATGTCTCAAGGCTATAAAGCCCGAACGGAGGCCTGTAAGGATGAGAACGGACATCTAGTAGTAAAATCGCAGTCGAAGCTGTGAATTTGGAAAAACCACTTCTGCAGACTGTATAACGGCGATGACAGCCAACATACTGCCGTCAGGCAGAATGATCCATTTTTTAACGACGAAGATCGCAGAGAATTCCGTCTCCCTGACCTCGACGAAGTTGAGATTGCCATGTCGAAACTCAAGTCGAATAAAGCTGCTGGCGCAGATGGACTGTCTGCTGAGCTCTTCAAAGCTGCTGGGGGTGAGCTGGTTAGGAGAATGCACCGGCTCATCTGTAAGATATGGTCAGAGGAAAGCATGCCCGAGGAATGGAGTCTCAGCATTGTTTGCCCGATCCACAAAAATGGAGACCCCTTGGACTGCGCCAACTATAGAGGAATAAGTCTCCTTAATGTCGCATACAAGATCTTCGCTGCCGTTTTGTGTGAACGCCTGAAGCCATTCGCAAACAAGCTGATAGGTCCTTATCAGTGTGGCTTCAGGCCAGGAAAGTCCACCATCGATCAAATCTTCACACTACGGCAGATCCTGGAAAAAACCAATGAATTTCAAGTCGATACGCACCATCTATTCGTCGACTTCAAGGCCGCTTACGACAGCGTAATTAGAGACGAGCTATATAACGCCATGTTTATTTTTGATATCCCTGCTAAGCTCGTCAGACTATGCAGGATGACCCTGGAAAATGCTCGCTGCTTCATCCGATTCGGTGCAGAGCTGACCGATAGTTTCGAAGTCAAGAAAGGATTTAGACAGGGCGATGCGTTATCGCGTGATTTTTTTAACATCATATTAGAAATGATTGTGCAAAAATCACAGGCCAATTCAAGAGGCACAATCTATTTAAGTCCTCGCAACTCCTTGCATACGCCGACGACATTGACATACATAATAGGTAGATCACAGCGAGATGTCAAAGAGGCGTTTGCGAGTATTGAGATGGAGGCGGCAAAAATTGGAAATATCTGCTGTCATCGAAAAAGGACATTTACCACCGACGTCTTGGACAGAACGTGCATATTGGCAGATATAAGTTTGAGGTTGTTAAGGACTTTATTTACCTCGGCTCCGCAGTGACCTGAAATAACGACACCAGTTTCGAAATCAAGCGCAGAATTACTCTTGCCAACCGCTGCTTCTTTGGGCTCAAGAGGCAACTGAGAAGTAGAGCCCTCTCTCGTACGACCAAGTTGACCTCATATAAGACCTTAATTATCCCGGGCCTGTTATACGGCGCAGAAACATGGACTTTACTTAAAGCGGATGAGGAAATCCTTGGTCGTTTGGAGAGAAAGATTCTGCCTTCGATTTTCGGTCCCATAAACACAGAGGAGGGTTGGAGGAGAAGATTCAATCACGAACTGTACGGGTTGTACAGCGCAGCTAAGGTGGCGCGCACAGGTGGAAAGGGACCTCAACCAACTGGGAGTGCGCCATTGGAAAAGACTAGCGAAAGATCGTGCTAGGTGGAGAGGCATGTTGGTTGAGGCCCAGGTTCACCCCGAAATGTAGCGCCCGTTAAGTAAGTAAGTAAGGACTCAATGTATTCGGTGTACTCAGAGTAGTGTACCCATTCTATGTGAGTACACTGAACTAAATGTTTTGTTGCTTTTGGGTGAAATACTCACTCGGTAACAAAATATATGGTTATTCATTCATTTGCTTTTTCAAGATGTGAGTTCAGTGAATAGAATACCCGAAAAGTATTGGATATCTTGGAACTGCTTTCAAGACATTCATTGCAGATGTTTAGTGTTGACGACGATTATGTTTAAATCACTGTCGGTGGCGTAGATGAGTAATCAGTTGTCAGTGTTTGTTTTGGATTTGAATGCAAGATTTAGATGTTTGAAGATTTTAGTGAATACATTGGCCGGTGGCAGATAGGATTTGATAAGCCAGGTGTACTCTCGAACATTTGCTCTTTCTAACGATTTGTATAAACGCAGGCACCCGAAACCATCAACATGGTCTTGGAAAATTGAGGTGACAGAATGCGCTACTGCGAAGCCAGCGCAGTGAGCCACTTGAACCACGTTATACTTCATAAATAATGGGAATGTTTCTTCTTACTAATAAAGCCATAACACATGGAAAAGAATTAATTTTGTTCATTTTATTGCATTTTTAAAAAGAAACTTGTATTTGGTCCACCCTATAAACAGTGAAAGAATAATTGTCGGATGAACGATCAGAAAAAGGGGAGACTTTTCAGCGTACGAAGTCTTTTTAAAAGGGTTAAAGGGTTAAAGGTTCCCTTATGGCTTATACATACATATGCCAATGAACAATGGTTTCCAACTTCTGCGAGTTGAAATGGTTGGAAAACACTTGCTGGGCTTGGTAAGGCATTTCATATAAAGACCCTATACTTGACTTTACGTCCGAAGGCAGGGTTAAGGTTAGGTTGTCCGTAGCCTCCACAGGGAGTATACACTTAGGCTAGAGAGGCACTTTGTGTTCCTACGAGAGGGCTCGTCCCCCTATTCATGGAACCACTTTGCACTACTTACGCAGTTAAGAAGATAAGTTATTTTTATCCACTGAACGTCAGGTCGTTAAGGAAGTAGGATCCTAGGTACCCTTTCCTGCTTTGGCAGAGGGCCGGACAGGCGGTATTGAATGTTGTATGGATTCAACCTCCTCTTCGTCTCCGCAGCTTTTGCCGAAAATATTTGAAACTTGCCCTAGCCTCTGTGCATGACTGCCAATAAGACAGTGACCGGTGATGATGTCAACAATTTTGTTGATGTCGGTTCCTTTTTGGGAACATTAGTCCCTTAATTCGCTGATGATCAAGTTGAGGCCAGGTTCGCCTGGTGGATAGGCAGGTATCCCCTTGGGCCTAGTGGTATACCTACGCATGCCATGCTTGTTTGTTGGGCCATTCCTTGCCTGGCGAGCATGTCACCTCTTTCATTTACTGAAATATCGCTGTGTCCTGGTACGCCTAAGAGGTGTATGTTAAACGGTTCGGCCATATCGTTAACAGATAGGCGGCAGTCGAGGCTTGCTTTAGAAGTGTACGCATAAGACTCCAGCGATTTTAGGGCAACTTGATTGTCAGTGAGAATAAGAATGTCAACAGGAGATATCCCGTTCCACTTCAGCCCAAGACAGTGCTTCCTTTATTGCCATCAATAAAGGCAACAAAGGCTGCGCTTGACGGGATCAGTTTTTACCATCAGGGTATGTTATCTTTGATCTTATCACAAAAACTGTGGTGGGCTCAATGTCGTCGGAGTTTTCTGCAAAGTTATCCTCTTGTTCAGGATAGTGTATTGACAAGGACCTTTCTCAGACGAGTCGCATCCGTACAGGATTCAATAGAGCTACGGAAACTGTAACTGTAATGGATAGTTACCCTCCAATTAAACCAAACACTTACCGTCACCTTGTTTGCCATCAATCCACGTTTTGAATTCATGGAGAGAGTCTTCACTTCAAAACTGGTTCGATTTCATTGCCTTTCAGCAGTATTTGATGTTCATTTGGCCGATCAAATTTATTTTGTTCATGTAGTGCCCAAACACCGAGCTTCTTTGAGTAATCCGTTTGTTTTATATGATTTCAAACTGTAATCTGGTTGATATTTAGTGACTCCGCTATATCCGGGCAGCTTGCGCGTCGCTCCTGCTCCATCAGCTGTAAAATATTTTCCGCGAGATACATCTTTGACACCAACTTTTCCGGGAAGGAAGCGAGCAAACTACTGCTGGGTCCGGGGCTCACTCACATCACTCACGCCATACACTTCACACATTTTTAGGCATATTTGTGTAATTGTTTCTTAGTAGTAAAGTATCCCATAGCGTATTTCTTTAAAAATTTCACACATTATTGATGAGATATTGAACTATGGCAGTTCTTCGACCAATTGTTAATGCTTGCTGGGTCCTTTGATGAGCAATTGATAAATTGATAAAATTAAGGGGTGGAAGGGAAGTGACCACTTTAAGAAAACCTTTGTCTTTTACTAAGAACCTGCACTATGGCAAAGTTTAGCCATACATTCAATAAATCAACAATGTTCTCCACAAATTCCATTTAATCTAATGATTGCTCGAAGATCCAGAAGCATAAATATTATGGATTCAGGCTAATAGACTTTGTGACGGGGCGTAATCTCCTAGTAGCTAGCACTTAATCAAACCGACGTCGATCGCAACGTCAGACACTCCTCCAGCATTTTGGACGACCGAACTTTTCGAGGAGCCAATGTGGACTCGGATCCTTACCTTGTTGCAGCCAAAGTAGCATGCGGACAGCAAACACTGCGGAGTCGAGTAGGACCTTCACAATTTGACGTCGGGAAGCTGCAATCGCAAGAGACCGCCAGAAACTTCGATGACCGTGTCTCCCTCCAGATCTCTCAAGAGCCGATGCAAACTGCACAAACAATAGAATAGCAATGGAGACGTTATTAAAGCGCTATCAGCAGGGGTGCTGCCTCTGATGTATTAGGATTCCAGCCACCACCTAGGAGAAACCTAGGACACACTCGCCAGACAAGCAACGATGCAACAAGCAGTCATGGCACGCGAGGGAATACCTCTTGCAACCATAAGACTCAAACTCTTAAATCTCGCCAGGGCTAAGATGAACCTGAGATGGGCCTAGGGGCATACCTGTCTCATCACCAGGCAGATCT
This sequence comes from Eumerus sabulonum, assembly GCA_951905685.1. Lineage (NCBI taxonomy): Eukaryota > Metazoa > Arthropoda > Insecta > Diptera > Syrphidae > Eumerus > Eumerus sabulonum. The sequence continues at coordinate 74,231,942 of OX645062.1, forward strand.
GGCTCGGCTCAATAGTCAACGGACTAAGAGAATAATCTCCCAATAATCCACACAATCATTGATGTCATCACCGGTCACTGTTTCATTGGCAGTCATGCGCAAAAACTAGGGCAAATTCCGAATGATTTCTGCAGAAGCTGCCTAGATGAACAGGAGGTCGAATCCATTCACCACCTACTCTGCGCCTGTCCGGCCTTCTGCACAATCAGGAAACGCTACCTAGGATCCTACTTCCAAAACGACCTGAGATATGTTCAGCAAGTAAGGATAACTGACCTACTTAAATTTTTAAGAAGCACTAAGTGGTTCCATGAAGAGGGAGATAAATTCACTTCGTAGCTACACAACGGGTCTTTCTGGCCTATGTGTATTCTTCCCATTCTGGGGAGGCTACGAACCTACCTACCTACCTATTTACCTAGGAGAAACCCTTGGCTTGATGACGAATGCAGACAAACAGAATGCAAGACGGCTTCTTTGCATCGATGAACGAGAGCTGCTCGTGAGCTCTATGAGCGGAAAAGAACGGAGGAGCAAGCGCTTTTCAGAAGGAAAAAAGAAAAAGAAAATGAGAAGCGCGCGATCTATGAGATGGAGAGATGTTATCGCAGGAACCACGTTTGAACGTTTTACCGAAGAGTAAAACGAACATGTCAAGGTTATAAGGCCTGCTGGGATGAACACGGACGCCTTGTAGTTGAATCACCCGACTGAGACGAGGTTAAGCTAGCAATATCTAAACTGAAGTCTAATAAAGCTGCTGGCGCAGACAGCCTGCCTACTGAGCTATTTAAAGCGACTGGAGATGAGTTGGTTGAGAACATGCACCAGTTCATCTGTAAGATATGGTCGAAAGAAAGCATGCCTGATGAATGGAATCTCAGCATCGCTTGCTCGGTCCATAAAAAAGGAGACATCTATAACTGCGCCAACTATATCCTTTATACCGTGCTGTGTGAACGCGTGAAACCATTCGTGGACAATTTGACAGGTTCAGGCTTGTGGCTTTAGGCCAGGAACATAAACGATAGACCAAATATGGACACAGACTACTTTTTCGTCGATTTAAAGGCCGCATAAGCCATGTTATGTTTTGACATCCCTGCCAAGCTCGTCAGGCTGTGCAGGATGACCTTCGATGTCAAAAAGGATCTAGACAGGGCACTGTCGTCTGATTTTTTCAACATCATCCTTAGATCGTGCGGGATTCACTGGCCAATACAGGAGTCACGATCTACTTCAAGTCTGCACAATTGCTCGCACACGCTGATGACATTGTCGTAATTGGGAGAACGCAGCGAGATGTCAATGAAGCTTTTGTGAGCATTGACGCATAAGCGGCTAAAGTGGGACTGAAAGTAAACGAGGGAAAAACCAAATATGTGCTGTCGTCAAAGAAAGACGCACAACATCGACGTCTTGGCAGCTATAACTTTGATGTAGTCAAGGATTTTGTCTACCTGGCCCGCTGGTAACAAACGGCAACAACACCAGCGCAGAGATTAGACGCAGAATAACTCTTGCCAACCGCTGTTTCATCGGGCTCAAGAGGCAATTGGGTAGTAGAGCCCTTAATCATCCCGGTCCTCTTCTACGGCGCAGAGGCTTGGACCTTGTCAAAAGTAGATGAAGAGGTCCTTGGTCGTTTCGAGAGGAAAATCCTGCGTACAATCTTCGGTTCCGGTTGTGTTGATGGAGAGTGGAGGAGAAGATCCAACCACGAACTGTACGGGCTGTACAGCGACATCGGGGTGGTACGATGTCTACGGATCCAACATCTTAGATGGCTAGGCTATATAGAGCGAATGGACAGCATAGTTCCGGTCCAAAGAGTTTTTGACCCGGAAGAGCGACGTTGCAGAGGGCGGCCGCATCTAAGGTGGCGCACACAGGTGGAAAGGTGCTAGCTGGAAAGGCTTGTTGGGTGAGGCTCAAGTTCACCCCGAACTATGGCGCCACCTAGTAAGTATGTAAGCAGAATTATGTTGCACCAGTAACAAAGTTTCCCAAATCCAAAAATGATTCATTTGCGAAGTGATTTACATTTTAACCATTTACAACAACGTCTCTTAAGAATATCCCTGTCTAAACGGAGTTCATGACCTTTTGAATTCTACAAAAAAAAAATAACATTCTCATCGATCGGTCGTGTTCCATCAAAATATTTGACATAATCCCCATATTCCCCTCATTCCCACTTGGGACACATACCCCAAGCCACACCATCCCATGTGATTAATTCAATTACCTCGTACACTAGTAAATACAAAAAAGAAAAAAACCAAAAGCCCGTAATGCCGGGAATCGTGACGTCACTCAAGGATACAACTGGAAATAATACAAGTGAAAGTCCTCCACAGACTCGAAAACTATATATCGCACATACAAGCATTACAATAATAATTATGATATTATAATGTATAATAGAAATGGGATAAAGTAAATACGAGCACAAATTAAGGAACGAGTACATAAGCTGTAGCTCTGCTCCTATGTAACCGTTTAGAGTGGGCTGTGGGTGAGAGCCCTTTCACATAGCACATGCGTACACGGAACACACTGCAAACGTGTAAGGTCCTTACAAACGTCATCGATGGCACAATACTGTATGAGGATACACGACTACTATATGGTCGGGTATATGTATCTACATGAGTACATAGGTTTCCCCTAAATAAAGCACAATACCCAGCCCTATTGGGGTGGATTAGGTTTTCCAAGAAACTATTTTTACACACACTTCCCCAAGACGAACAAATGTCGTACATACAATACGGCAGGACGAACGAGAGCCACATTAAGCGATACAACGACTGGCATTTATCACTCAGTCTTTTGTAACTATTAACGTTAGATATTATATCTTGGATTTGGTATTTTGGTTATTGTTGAAAACTGCTACCTACGAAGGTACTCTGGGGGGCAGTCAACTTTAGTCGGTTTGGTGTCAAACCCAATGGCTGTTTTTAAAAATAGCCGTCCTTTTAGGTCATCCTGATTGCCATTAAGGCTGTTAGGAGCACTCCTTTGTACTGCTTTATCATGTTGACGTTTGATTATAGTTACGAAGCTCAGTTCTTGGAGTGGGTTATCTATAAGAGTTATAAGTGGAGAGGTGTAGCTCTTGTGTACCATTTACATAAGAGATATAGGAGTGGGCAAGTGGGTATTTGATTTTTCAAACAGTTAATTGAGTTATGATAGGTTCTACATAGCTGGCAGACACAAGTTTATCTGTGGACTCAATTATTGGAACTCTTAACTGATAACTGCTTGCCTTTGGTGGGACATAAACTATTGCCTACAATGCCTAGTCGCTGACAAGGAATCCAATTGCTCCCTTTGGAAAGTGATTAAGGGTGTTAAAAAGCCTAAACTGTAGGGCGAAAGGCGATGAGGAAAAGGCTTAATATCTTGTTATAACGTTCAAACCATTCAGAGGACAACCGCTACCTGACAATACTCTGGAAATTACCCCGGAATACAGAATGACGCAAGCTACGACTTAATTACCGAGGATGTCCTTAAAAATTTGTCGAGAAATGCTCTGCTTAAACGCCAATGGAAGGCGCCGAACTTAGTATGGTTCTAAAGCCCGGAATGCCACCGACGGATAAAAAAATCTTGGCGTCCAATTATAATCAATCGCTTAAAGCCGATCATCGAAGGCAAGCGTCCATTGCCGGATCATCAGTTTGGTTTCAGAAGCAAGTACTCCACTCTAGACCAAGTGCATCGAATAGCTAACATGTTCGAGTGTATTTCTTGACTTCTCCCAAGCCTTTGACAAAGTGTAGCACGAAGATTTGGAAGATAACCTGAGACAAGTTTTCCCCGAACAACTATCGAGCGTTGTAGAAAACTACTTGTCTACTAAGCTTTTTCGTGTAAAACGCGGGAGCGAATACTCATATTTTTTGAGCTATTACAGCTGACGTTCCGCAGGGAAGCGTACTTGGTCCGCTGCTTTACCTGCTGTATACTGGATTCATACCACAAACAAATGGCGCTGTGCTGGTCACATTCGCAGATGATACTGTAATTTTTCTTCTTCTTCTTCTTCTTCTTTTGGCGCTACAGTTCATAACGAACCTGGGCCTCCTTCAAAAAACCTCTCCAACTGGCACGATCTTTCGCCAGCAGTCTTCAGTGCCGCACGCCTAGTTGGTTAAGGTTCTCTTCCAAATGCTTGCACCACCTTAAGTTTGGCCGTCCACCACCGCGTCGCCCCTCGGGGTTTGATTCATAGCCATCCATACGCTCAACATGACCTAGCCATCTTAGGCGTTGGATCCAAAGACGCAGGGCTATGTTCATGTCGCTGTACAGTCCGTACAGTTCATTGTTAAGTCTTCTCCTCCACTCCCCATTTATGCGCTCGGGCCGAAAATCGCACGCAAAATTTTTCTCTCAAAACGACCAAGGGTCTCCATCCGCTTTCAATAGGGTCCATGTCTCTGCGCCATAGGGCAGGACCGGGATGATAAGGGTCTTGTATATGCTCACCTTGGTTTTTCAAGAGAGGGCTCTGCTTTTCAATTGCCTCCCGAGCCCAAAGAAACAGCGGATGGCTAGAGTTATTCTGCGTTTAATTTCGACACTGATGTCGTTTCTGCATGTCACTGCGAAGCCTAGGTAGACGAAGTCCTTGACTACCTCGAAATTATACCTGCACCCTGGCCAAGACGCCGGTGATTCATGTCCTTTTTCGACGACAGCATATATTTCGTTTTGCCCTCATTTACCGCCAGTCCCATTTTAGCCGCTTCCGTCTCAATGCTGGTAAAGGCCTCAATGACATCTCGCTGACTTCGTCCAATTATGTCAATGTCATCGGCATATGCGAGCAGTTGTATGGACTTGAAAAAGATGGTGCCCCTCGTATTGACCAGTGAGTTTTGCACTATCCTTTCAAGGACAATGTTGAAAAAGTCACACGATAGCGTGTCGCCCTGTCTAAGACCTTTTTTGACATAAATGGTATCGGTTAAGTCGCTTCCGACCCTGATGGAGCAGCAAGAGTTCTCCAAAATCGTTCTGCACAATCTGACGAGTTTGGCAGGGATGTCGATCTAGAACTTGTTTGTTTTTTCCAGGATCTGCCGCAGTGTGAATAATTGATCGACAGTGGATTTCCCGGGCCTGAAACCACACTGATATGGACCAATCAGTTTAGTAACGAACGGTTTCAAGCGTTCACACAGAACAGCAGAGAAGATTTTATAAGCGATGTTCAGAAGACTTATTCCTCTGTAGTTGGCGCAGACAAAGCGGTCTCCTTTCTTGTGGATCGGGCAAACCATACTGAGATTCCAGGTCATCTCCAGCTGCCTTTAAGAACTCGGCAGGTAGTTCGTCTACGCCAGCAGCTTTGTTGGACTTAAGCTTAGAAAAAGCATTCCTAACTTCGTGAAGATCAGGGGGACGGAATTCTCTGCTATCATCGTCCGTTGTGAAAGGATTATTCTGCCTGACAGCGGGATCTGTTTCGTCATCGCCCTTATACAGTCTGCAGAAGTAGTCTTTCCAGATTCTTAGTATCTACTGTGAATCCGCTACTAGGTTTCCATTTTCGTCCCTGCAGGCTTCCGTTCTGGTCTTATATCCCTGGTATGCTTGTGTTATACGTTGATAAAACCTCCGAACTTCATTCCTGCGATAGCATCTCTCCATCTCTACGATCGCGAGCTTCTCATGCTCCCTATTTTTTGTTGTTCTACACCTTTTTAATAGCTGTGCCTACTTCACCAACTTCGTCGACTGGAGGCAGGATCCCTTCGTCCACTACCACTCTTTCTTTTCCCATGCCAAGATTGTTCTCGCAATTTCGAAGAGCCTGGGTGCCGTTATTAAAGCCTGCTGCGAGGCTTTTGCCTTTTTTTTATAATAAGGTTAAGGTTCTCACGATAAGGTTCTTATCGTGTTTTTGTCCCTAGATTCTTCGATATCTTTTAAGCAGCTCTCTAAAGCCTCTGGCGATCTCTAAGGTGCTCAGGCTTCCAATGTTGAACCTCCTCTTGGTGGTCTGATGTAGCTTTCTAACATTAAAAAGTCGGGCTCTGAGTCTTGCTGCCACTAGGAAATGGCCAGAACCGACATTTGCACCTCCAAACGGATGTTTGACGCATGTTTTGCGTCTATGAGCACAAGGTCACTTTGGTTGGCAGTTAAACTATCTAGAGACCACCAGATTGCTGTGTGGATCTTCCTGTGAGGGAATCTTGTGCTACTTATTACCGTATTATGAGTTGCCACAAAGTTCGTAAGTCGGAAGCCGCTGTCTGTTTTCGTATCGTGGAAGCTGTTTTCCGGCTACCCCACCAAAGATGCTCTCATTACCGATTTTGGCGTTGAAGTCCCCGAGTACGATTTTGATGTCGTACTCCGGACAGGCTCTGTAGGCGTCGTCCAAGAGGTCGTGGAAATCTTCTTTGTGGAGCTCTTCAGTCTCGTCGGTATGGGTGTGAGCACAGACGAGGCTGATGTTGTACAATCTGCCTTGGATGCGGACCACAGCTAGACCATCGCTTATTGGCTTAAGGTCAATGACTTTCGTCCCAGAGTGACCTGGAACCCACACAAGCCTTAATGTGCTTCACAACATAGTGCATGGCCATTAGGATTGCGTATATGTATCTCTGATTGAAAGACAGACGCATATTTTCCTAACGAAAAGTGCAGTCAGATGTTTTCGCGCTCAAAGACGACCCCAGATCCGGACCCCTGCCCAGACCAAATGCGAAGACTATCCTTTCCAGGTTTAGTATCCACCCAGAACCAGTCCTGCCGCCATGGAACCTCGACTGTGAAATTACAGCGCAGTAGGATGAAGGGTGTCAATGCGTTAGAAGGCATGTCCGTGAGGCAGCGCAGGACATTTCTTGCGCAAGCACACTGTTATTCCTGTGCGAGTTGTACCAAAAGCCTTTTCTCTTTAGACGAGACGTGGCTTTCAATGGGTGAAAGTTTCATCATAGCATCTAGAGCAGCACCCGGCGTGCTGGGGAATGCATCCGTCCTTTAAAGTTTTGTGAAAGAGGCGTGTTTGCGTGTTAGCCTGTTCCACCAGACGACCGATGCATATGAGATTATAAGTCTTATCATTGCCATGTAGATTCAGAGGACCCTTATCGGCGATAAGCCCCACGTTTCGCCAAAAGCTCCTTTGCATTCACAGAAAGCTGGCAGCGCTTTGGTGGCTTTTGACGCAACATGCTTTGGCCAAAGAAGCTTGCCATCTAAGATGACTCCGAGGTACTTATCTTCGTTGAATACCGGGGTGGAAGAGCCTTTTAGTACCAACTTAGTCATGTCAGTATTTTTCCTCCTTCTCGTGAAGAGAACGACATCGGTGTTAAGAGGGTTAACCGACAGCACATTTCTTGTACACCAATCATCGATCACGTTGAGCGCCGCCTGTGCTTTGAGACGGACAGTCTCAGTAAAGGTACCAAGGAAAGACTGGCGACATCATCCGCATAGGCCTGGGCATAGACTCCAGAGGTATTGAGAGCATCAAGCAGAGAGTCGATCACCATGCACTATAGCAGCGGAGACAGGACGCCGCTTTGTGGACAGCCTCTGTTTACGCCGGATTTGACACACTGGCACTGACCGAAGCCTGCATCAGCAGTCAATGTTCTGTGCACAAGCATTGCTTTGATCCATAAGATCAGTGATTCATCGTGCTGTCGAAAGTTGCGTTATTTAAAACTCCCTCAATGTCGGCGAAAATGCCCAGCGCGTACTCTTTCCTTTCGAGCGCGCATTCAGTTCTTCCAACTACGTTTTGAAGCCCATCGCGCCGGATTTACCGTGCTGATAAGCATGTTGCATCTCCGGAAGAGGATGCATTCGAGGGGCAACTTTGCACACGTGCATCTCTACTAGTCTCTCCATGCGTTTCAGCAGAAAGGATGTTAGACTAACTGGTCTAAAACTCTTGGCAATTGAGTAGTCGTCTTTTCCTCTCTCGGGAATAAAGACTACTTTCACCGTGCGCCAAGGAATGGGTATGTGAGCAAGTGCTAGGCTAGCAGTGAAAATTCTTTTCAAAGTACAACTCAGCTGCGTTATGCGTTTTTGCAGCATAAGAGTGTATGTATATCCCGTCGGTGCCTGGCGGCCTAAAGCTATCTAAGGATGCCGCAGCAAATTCAATGGCCTCAATCGTTACCATGGTAGGTAGGTAGGTAAGACCGTAGCCTTCCCAGAGATGGGAAGAACACACATAGGCCAAGGAGGCCCGTTGTGCAGCTACGAGGGGGCTTAGCCCCCTATTCGTGGAACCATTTTGTGCTTCTTAAGAATTTAAGAAGATTAGATATCCCCACTTGCTGAACTTCGGTCAGATCGTTGAGGAGGTATGATCCTAGGTATCGTTTCCTGACTGTGCAGAATGCTGGGCAGGCGCAGAGAAGGTGATGAATGGATTCGACCTCCTCCTCGTCTAAACAGCTCCTACAAAAGTCATTCGGAGTGATACCTAGTTTTTGCGCGTGACTGCCAATAAGGCAGTGTCCTGTGATGACACCTATGACTTTATAGATGTCAGTTCTATTTAGGGAGATAATACTCCTAGTCCGTTGACTATCGAGCCGGGGCCAGATTTGCCTGGTGATGAGGCAGGTGTGTCCCTGAGTCCATCTCCGGTTCGTCTCGGCCCTGGCGAGGGTATTGAGATTGTATTTGATGGTTGCGAAGGGTATACCCTCGCAGACCACAGTTGTTTGTAGCGTCGTTCCTTTTTTGGCGAGTCTGTCGGCTCTTTCATTTCCGGTGATGTCGCTGTGTCCCGGTACCCATATAAGTTGTATGTTGAACTGTTCAGCCATCTCATTAAGAGATAGGCGACAGTCGAGGCTGGTTTTTGATGTGTACACATAGGACTCCAGCGACTTTAAGGCCGCTTGGCTATCCGTGAGAATACGGATGTCCGTGGTGGATATCACGTTCCACTTCAGCCAGGACAGAGCCTCTTTTATTGCCAACAGTTCCGCCTGGAAAACGCTGCAGTGATTAGGTAGTTTTATCGCTTTGTTTAGCTTAAGTTGTTTGCAGAATACCCCACTGCCCACCCCGTCCTTGGTTTTAGACCCGTCAGTATAGAAATCTATGCAGCCTTTACGAGGTTGAGTCTGACGAGTCCAGTTCTGTCTGTCCGGGTATAACGTTATGAAGTTTTTATCCAAGACTGTGGTGGGCTTTGTGAGGTCTAGGTTTTCTGCGATGGTTGACCTGTTAATCAGGATCGAGGAGTGGCCAAAGACGTAGCTCTTCCAGTTCGAGTTGGCTTTAAGTCTAATGGCCGTTTGTGTGGCAATTTGCTTGCCGAAAATATCGAGTGGTGTAAGGTCGAGTATCATGTTAAGTGCAGCCGTCGGGGTGGACCTGAGGGCCCCGGTAATGCATAAACACGCCAGCCTTTGTACCTTCTCGAATTGTTTGAGGTATGTTGTCTTGTCCAGTGCTGTCCACCAGACAGTCGCTCCATACATTAATGTGGGTCTAACGACCGTGGTATAGAGCCATAGAGTAATCTTGGGATTGAACCCCCATTTTTTCCCTATGGCTTTCTTGCATGAATAGAGAGCTATTGTTGCTTTTTTGGCTCTTTCGATTGTGTTGATTTTCCAGGTTAATTTCCTGTCCAGTATGATGCCAAGGAATTTGGCACTGGAGGAGTAGTTTAATCTGGTATCAAGCAAAGTGATAGGGCAGTGCTCCGGAATTTTATGCTTTTTGGTGAATAGCACGAGCTCCGTTTTCTGGGGATTAACCCTGAGCCCTTTGCTATGCGCCCATTTGCAAAGAATTGAGAATGCCGTTTGCATACGGTCATTCAGTGTCGATAGGTATTTACCTGAGATTGAAATGGCAACGTCATCCGCGTAGGCAGTAACGTCCAGGCCTTCTTCCTCCAGTTTAATTAGTAGCTCATTTATAACTACATTCCAGAGGAGAGGTGAGAGAACCCCTCCTTGCGGGGTTCCCCTGGTAACCACTCTGGTGATTGCCTGGTTACCCCATTTCGAGTGAATCTTGCGTGTTGATAGTAGTTCGCTGATCCACTCTACGAGAGTCTTCTCCACCTTTAGCTTTTCCAACCCTTCCGTTATTGCTTCCGGAATGACGTTGTTAAAGGCGCCCTCTATATCTAGGAAGGCTGTTAAAGTGTATTCTTTAAGATGGATTGATCTTTCGATTTTCCTCACTAGGGTGTGCAAGGCTGTTTCGATAGATCTACCCTTAACGTAGGCATGCTGTGCCCTAGAAATTAGGGGCGGATCCAAGTTATGGCGTATATATAGGTCTACCATCCTTTCCAAGGTTTTTAGTGCAAAGGATGATAGACATATAGGCCTTAGATCCTTGGGGGTAGTGTGAGAGTTTCTGCCGGCCTTAGGAATGAAAAGCACCTTTGCGCACTTCCACTTGTCTGGAATGTGACTCCAAGCTAGGCATCCTTTGAAGATTATCTCTAGCCATGGTATAGTCCATTCCATGGTTTGTGTAAGTTCGACCGGGTAAATTCCATCCGGACCTGGCGATTTATAGGGCTTGAAGCTTTTTAGCGCCCATATTATTTTCTCTCTGGAGATGATGTGTTCGAAATTTCCCATTAATGCGGATGAAAAGTGGGTTCCTTGCGGCTGCGGTGAAACCTGCGATTCATGGCATCCTGGGAAGTGCGTATTGAGAAGAAGGTTTAGAGTTTCTTCTTCAGATGCTGTCCAGACTCCGTTAGCTGTAAGGTAGCTTGGGAATTGTGGATCTTTCGAGAGTATTTTCCTCAATCTGTAGGCGTCTGAAATTTTTTCCATATTGTTACAGAAAAGTTTCCAGGATAGCCTTTGCTCTTTCCTCAGAGTTTGTTTGTAAGTTCTGAGTGAAGCTTTATATAGGCTCCAGTCACTATCGTTCCTAGTACTCTTTGCTTTGTTAAAGAGTTTTCGACAGTTTTTACGGAGCTTGCTTAGGTTTGCGTTCCACCACGAGGGATAAGAGTTTTTCCTCGATTTGTGGCTTGCGCAGCTGTTGACCCGTGCGTTGCCCAAGGTAGTTGTTAAAATGTCAACCATATTATCTATGTCTACCGTGGACCGCGGGTGATCGGGGGTCCTGCTTACTACAGAGTTGCCAACAAGGGCTCTATAGCGCTCCCAATCGATTCTTCTTGGGTTACATGAAGAGTCGATTGGGGTTGGGACCATGAAGGCTAGGTTGAAAACCAAGTAGCGGTGGTCTGAGAAGGAGTGTTCCTCAGAAACTTTCCATTCTCTTATTTTGTCAATGAGAGAGGGAGATGCTAGAGTTATGTCTAGTACCTCCCTTCGATTTTTTGTAACAAAAGTGGGTACATGACCCTTGTTGCATATATTAAGATCAGAGGTAAGAATGAATTCAATAAGCCACTCACCTCTTTCATTTATGTCGCTGCTACCCCACAGGGTGTGATGCGCATTCGCGTCAGCCCCAATGAGGAGTCCAGCTTGGTGGTTTGGCGAGTCTCTCACCAGCCTTTTTATCTCGTCCGATGGGATGGATTCGTCTTGCGCCATGTATGCAGAGGCTATCCATAGCTTGTTCCCGGGTGATTCTACGGCAATCACCGTGGTGTCTGGGGAGCTGTAATTAGGAAGAAGGTAAGCGTTTATGGATTTCTTTGCAAGTATGCAAGTCCGGGGCTTACCTTCTTTTTGTGATGTAAAAAATCGTTACCATGCGCGACGCGATATACATACCAGCTACTCCGAGTTGTGAAGGAGCATGCAACGAGCCGATTGCGGTCTGATTTCTCGGCAAATGAGTCTTAAGCAGTAAACTAAGAGTTTCCGCTTCAGACTCAGTAAAGGTACCATCAGGTTTCCTGAGTGCATCCCGCCTTATCCGTTTCCCCCGTTTGAGGTCTTTAACCAACTTGCTAGTTGCACTCAGAGACTTGGTTTCTTGATCAAAATGTCTTATAAGAATCGTTTTTCGATTTACGAATAATGTTCTTATATTCTTCCTGCTTCGACCCGATACTTGTTCCAGTCATCTTCCGAATTCGATTTGCGCGATCTATTCAGAAGACTTCTGGCTTCCCTGGGAACCAATTTCCTGCAGGCAGGTTTGCTGACAGGACATGCGAGTTCAAAACAATTGATGATGAAGCTATTTAGGTTATGAACGGCGTTCTCTACCGATTGTTCCGTTCTAAGTTACCGGAATCGTACCCAGTCCGTCTTTCTCGGATTCCGTTTGGGTTGCAAGGAAGAGGTCCTACAACTAAATCGGAATTCGATATATCTATGGTCCGATAGTGTAGCATCAGGCATAGAGAGGAAAAAAACATTACGATTCCTCATAACATATGGTTTTCGAATTAGGTACCAGTGCTCCTGGTGTTGTAAGAATCGATGAGTGGCCGCCGGTTCCTATAAGGTATGGCAGAGGAATGGGACTGAGACTGATGAGTATTATACGCAGCAGATGCGTAATCGACTCCATTGTTTTTCTTTACACCGTGGCTCAAGATGGTTTGTTAGTTGTGCGTAAAAGGTATCTTAAATCCTCAAACAGCAAAATAAGGGTGAGCCAGTTGGGTTTTTTATTTAATCATTTTGACACTGACAGTGTCAAATCATCCCTCCGCGGAACAAAATGAGTCGCTTTACGCTTGAACAACGTTGGGAAATCTTGAAAACTTATTTCTAAAATGAGTTCTGTGTAGCCCAAACAGTGCGTTTTTTGAAATGAAGTTTTGGCAGAAATGAAGCACTCACCGCGACTGCTGTACGCAAGTTTGTGCAAAAAGTTCGTAACACTGGTATGGACTCATGATCCTGGTCGTCGTACGGTGCGCAGAGATGAGAATGTGGCTGCTGTGGCCGAGAGTGTGAGACCCAATTCACGAACATTAACTCGCCATCGATCTCAACAGCTCAACATTTCACGCACTAGCCTGAGTAGAATTCTACACAAAGATCTCGGATTATTTACTTACAAGGTCCAGTTGACTCAGCAATTGAAGGCGCGCGACCATCCGCTTCGTTATAGCTGCGCAGTTTGAACCTTAGAGGAGCTTGAATGGGACAACGATTTTGGGCGAAAAATCACCTTTTCTGACGAGGCATATTTTCATCTCGGCGGCTACGTTAACAAACAAATTCCAAATGCGGCTCGGAAAACCCGCACGTTATTGTCGAGAAGCCAATGCATCCACAGAGAGTGACAGTTTGGTGCGGATTGTGGGGTGATGGCATCAATGGGCCGTTTTTCTTCGAAAATGAGGCTGCGAACAACGTTTCGGTCAACGATGGGCGTTACACAGTCGTGTTAACCGCCTTTTTTTTATTTACTGAAATTTAAGACATGGATTTGGACGACTTCTGGTTCATGCAGGATGGCGCGTCATGCCACACAGCCCATGCCACAATCGATCTTTTGCGCACCAAATTTCCAAATCGTGTTATCAGCCTTCTTGGCGATGTCAATTGGCCGCCTCGGAGTTGCGATTTTATCCGTTTGGTCTTTGTTTTTATGGGCAACCGTGAAGAGCCGATGTTATGCCAACAATCCTGAAACGATTCATGCACTTAAGGCCAATATCATCCAAGCAATCCGAGAGCTACAGCCCGAAACCATCAACAAGGTCTTGGAAAATTGGGCTGACAGACTGCGCTACTGCGAAGCCAGCCTAGGCAGCCACTTGAACCACGTTATACTTCCTAATAAAGCCATGATACATGGAAAAAATTTAGTTATGTTCATTTAATTGCATTGTTAAAAAGAAACTTGTATTTGGCTCACCCTGTAAAAAGTGCAAGTATATATTGTCGGATGAAAGATCAGAAAAAGGGGAGACTTTCCATCGTTGCTACCTAAGTCTTTTTTAAATGGTTATGACTTCCCCTATACATACATACATATGTCAGTGGCACAGGCGGAGGCGATTTAGAAAAAGGGAAATGTTAAGAACCCAATGAACAATGGTATCCAACTTCTGCGGGTCGAGATGGTTAGTAAACACTTGCTGGGCTTGGCAAGGCATTCCATGGAAAGACTCTATACTTGACTTTACGTCCGAAGGCAGGGTTAAGGTTAGGTTATCCGAAGCCACTTAGGCCAGAGAGGCTCTTTTTGTTGCTACGAGGGGCCTCGACCCTCCATTCATGGAACCACTTTGCACTCCTTACGTAGTTAAGAAAGCAACAATAGCTCTCTATACATGTAAGAAAGCCCTAGGAAAAAAAGGGGGATTCAACCCCAAGATTACCCTATGGCTCTACATCACGGTCGTTAGACCCATACTAATGTATGGAGTGATAGTCTGGTGGACTGCACTAGACAAGACAACATACCACAAACAACTCGAGAAGGTACAAGGGATGGCATGTATGTGCATTACCGGGGCCCTCAGGTCCACACCAACGGCTGCGCTTAACATGATACTAGACCTTACACCACTCGATATTTTCGGTAAGCAAATTGTCACACACACGGCCATAAGACTAAAAGTCAACTCGAAATGGGCGAGCTATGTCACTGGCCACTCCTCCATCCTGCAAAACAGGATAACTATGACAGAAAACCTAGACCACACAGAACCCACCATAGTCTTGGACAAAAACTTTACGATGATCTATCCGGACAGGAAGAACTGGACCCGCCAAACTCAACCGCGCCAAACTTAGACACTGACGGGTCTAAAACCAAAGACGGGGTGGGCAGTGGAGTTTTCTGCAAACAACTCAAGCTACATAAAGCTCTAAAATTACCTGATCACTGCAGCGTTTTTCAGGCGGAACTATTGGCAATAAAAGAGGCTTTGTCTTGGCTGAAGTGGAACGTAATGTCCACCACGGATATTCGCATTCTCACAGAAAGTCAAGCAGCCTTAAAGTCGCTGGAGTCCTATGTGTACACATCAAAATCTAGTCTCGGCTGTCGCAGATCTCTTAACGAGATGGCAGAACAGTTCAACATACAGCTTATCTAGGTACCGGGACACAGCGACATTACAGGAAATGAAAAAGCCGACACACTTGCCAAACTAGGAACGACGCTACAATCAATCGTGGCTTGTGAGGGAGTACCCCTTACAACCATTGAACATAATCTGACCAATCTCGCCAGGGCAGAGACGAACCTGAGATGGACACAGGGACATACCTGCGTCATCACCAGGCAAATCTGGCCTCGGCTTGACAGTCAACGCACAAGGATTATAATCTCCCTAAAAAGAACTGACATCTACAAAGTCATCGGTGTCATCACAGGACACTGCCTCATTGGCAGTCACGCACAAAAACTAGGAATAGTTCCGAATGATTTCTGCATAAGCTGTCAGGACGAGGAGGAGGCCGAATACATTCACCACCTTCTCTGCGCCTGTCCAGCTCTCTGCAATTTCAGGAAACGTTACCTGGGCTCTTACTTCCTTAACGGTCTGACAGATGTTCAGAAAGTTGGGATACTTGATCTTCTTAACTTCTTAAGAAGCACAAAATGGTTCCACGAATAGGGGGGTAAAACCCCCTCGTAGCTGCACAACGGGCCTCCCTGGCCTGTGTGCATACTTCTCAACTCTGGGAAGGCTACGACCTACCTACGTAGTTAAGAAGATTAGTTTTCCTTAACCACTGAATGTCAGTCAGGTCGTTAAGGAAGTAGGACCCTAGGTATCATTTCCCACTTTGGCAGAGGGCAGGACCGGTGCAGACCAGGTGTTGATTGGATTCATCCTCCTCTTCGTGTATAGAGACTTTTTTCATCAGCTTTTCCTATGTATATCAACATATGGCTCTTCTCGAACCAGGAGGCTCGGAGTCGAAGACCCTCCTAGCTGGGGCGTTGATGTCCATGCGCTCGATGTGGCCGAACCAGTGTAGTCGACGGATCTTTGCCTTCCGCACTATATCCACATCTTCGTACAGCTCGTAGAGTTCGCGGCTATGTCTTCTTCTCCATTCACCTTCCTCACAGACAGGACCAAATATCCGGTGCAGAATTTTTCTTTCGAAAGAACCCAAAATCAGCTCCGCTGTCCTGCTTATCGTCCAGCTTTCGGCAAAGTACAGCAAGACTGGCAGTATGAGCGTTTTTTAAAGCATCACTTTGGTCTTTCGAGTGAGGAGTTTTGACCCAAGTAGTTTGGACAAACCGAAGTAGCAGCGGTTGCCAAGGCGATTCTATGCCGGATCTCCACTGTAGTGTCATTTGTGGAATTTACGTTTGCTCCGAGGTAGACAAACTCATTAACTACCTCGAAATTGTAGCTGTCAATTATTATATTTTGTCCCAGGTGGTGAGCGACGGATTGGTTTTAGCTTGACAGCATGTACATACTTCGTTTTGTCCTCATTGACCTTAAGACCAACTCGTTTCGCTTGTTCTTTAATCGCCGTGAATGCTTCCACAATGTCACGGCGAGACCACGCGATGATGCCGATATCATTCGCGTATCCTAGCAGCTGGACGAACTTATAGAAGATAGAGCCTTAGCGTGGCGCGACACAACTGGATCAGTTTTCCCGGGATCCCGAACTCGGCCATCGCGCCAAACGATTCGAAACTCGTTGGTCTTTTCCAGGATTTGTCGAAGTGTCTAAAGCAAAATGGCTTTAGACGTTCACACAATAAGCTGGACAGGATCTTGTATGCGACATTGAGCAGGGCTATACCTCTATAGTTTTTGCAAGAGGTAGGATCGCCTTTTTTGTGGATGGGGCAAATAGAGCTGGTATTCCAGTCGTCGGGCATGCTTTCATCTTCCCAAATTCTGCAGATAATCTGGTGCATGCTCCCTACCAGAACTTCGCCGCCAGCCTTGAAGAGCTCTGATGGCAAGCCACCTGAGCCTGCGGCTTTGTTTTCTTCAGCTTCTGAATAGCTGTGCCGACTTCTTCGATGCCTGGTGAGAGGACTACTTCAGCGGCTGGAGTTGGGATTTCCTCTGTCCCTACCACTCTTTCTTGGTCATGCTCGTTAAGCAGCTGCTGGAAATGCTGCTTAAATACATCCACTATTCCCTGCGGGTCGGTGACAAGATTACCCTCGCAGTTTCGAAGAACCTGGGTGCCCTTTTGGAAGCCTCCTGCGAGGTCTTTGGCTTTCCTGTAAAAGGCTCGTGTTTTATGCTTATCCCTAGACCCCTCGATATCGTTGAGCTGGGAGGCTGCGAAGGTTCTTTTCTTTTGTCGCAGTAGTTTTTTCTCCTTCCTTCTACTGGCTCGGTACTCTTCTTGCGCTGCCCTGGTTCTTCTCTGCAGCGCCTTTTGATACGCTTCGTCGGTTGCTGCCTTCTGCTGACACTCGCCATCATACCACGGGTTTCTTGTCGGGGGTGGTAGGTATCCTAAGGTGATTTCGGCTACTTCCTGAATGGCTGAGCGGCAATGCAGCCACATATTATTGGTATTTCGCTCAGCTGCTCCCTGTAAACTCTGGTAACCTCCGGTGTGCTCAGACGCCCAATGATGAACCTCCTGGGCTAGTGCAGCTTTCTGACATTGGACAGTCGAGCTCTGAATCTTGCTGCTACGAGGAAATGGTCAGAATCGACATTTGCCCCTCTGAATGTTCGCACATCCAGGATGTTTGACGAGTGCCTTGCGTCAATGAGCACATGGTCGGTTTGTTTGGCGGTTCGACCGTCCGGAGATCACCAGGTTGCTCTGAGGATTCGCTTACGAGGGAATCTTGTGCTACTTATCACCGCATTACCAGCTGTCGCGAATTCCGTGAGTCAGAAGCCGGTGTCTGTTGTTATATCGTGGAGGCTGTGCTTTCCGATTACTCCGCCAAGGGTGTTCTCCTTACTGATTTTGGCGCTGAATTCCCCCAGTACGATTTTAACATCGTACTCCGGACAAGCTCCGTAGGCGTTGTCTAGGAGGTCATAGAAGTCCTCATTGATAGGGTCTCCAGCGTCTTCGGTAGGGGCGTGTGCACATGTAAGGCTGATGTTATAAAATCTGCCTCTGATGCGCATCACAGCCAGGCGATCACTTATGGGTTTAAAATCGATGACGTTCGACCTTAACCGCTTTTCCACCACAAATCCGCATCCCGCATGTAAGTGCAATCTTTTGTAACAGCTGTAATAAATATCACTGCGATTTTTCCTATACAGCGTATTTCCTGGACCGCAGTAATATCCGCCTTGTACTGCGTGAGGATTCCTTCCAGTTTATTATGAGCAGCTCCGGGAGTGTACAGGGTTCTGACATTCCAGGAACATACTCGCAAATCGTGTTCCTTTTTCGTGCGTTGTCGTCGTCGAGTATTCGTCCGTGTATCCGAGGCATCTACATCTTGCTCATTCATAACTTCTAGGTTTTTTACGTGGGCGGATTGTTAGCCCGCCGCATGACATTCGAATCGAATAAAGCCATAATACATGGAAAAAACTTAATTTTGTTAAATTGATTGCATTTTTAAATATAAACTTATATTTGGCTCGCCCTGTACATATATTCCCAAGGTTCTGATCTACTTACAGAATCAATAGATCAGCATGTGCTACCAAACAAAACGTACGCGATGACCAGTTCTATCCATATCTGTATGTCGACTAAATACATAATTAAAACATTTATCAGTAATGAAAGGTGAAATAGTGGCGTTGGTTATTTGTCAAATAGCAGAGTAGGTAAGCCAAAAGAAAAACAAAAATAAAAATAATGAAAGATTTTGTACACGCTTGCATGTACGAAGGTTTTCCACAATTCCCTATTCTAAACACATTTTTGACTGAAACAAAATCATGTTGATCCTATATATGTATAATAACTAACGCGACGACCAGACGGTCTATTAATCCTGATTCTACTGCTCGTCGAACAATCAAAAACTTAGAAAAAAATATGCCCTCGCAGCAGACGCATTCTCGTATATCCCTTTTAACAGACGAGTACAGAGAACCCGGCACACAAAGAACAACCAACCGATAACCAGTTCCTAGAAATTCTAGGTCCTGCACAATAGCCAAATCCACAGATCGGACACACAGAGCATACGGCACACCGGTCGATAGGAATTTTAATGTGTGGCTCTTGCCTCTATTGCTGCTAATATTTGACAATGATGTGCGTTCCATCCGCAGTTGTACATCTATTCTAGGTTACCTTCATTAACAAGGGGTGAAAGAACGATAAGGGCACAGAGGGTTGCTTTTCACTTTGTTTTGTTTTTTTTTTTTGGTTCTTATTTCCTCCATCCTCCATTTCGTCCCTTTTCCCCTATGCTGTGCTGTATATAGGATCAATAAAAGGTTCTCGACATCATGCCACATACCTAGTATTTTTCTCCATATGAGTTTTTCTACTTTCTGCTCTCCATCATCGCCTGGAAAACTAAACTATTCAAGACTTTCGTTGAGTTTAGATTTCCCATCACATTTCCCACATCAGTTTTCCTGTGTATCCCATCCTTAGCGTTTAGGGGAAAAACAAAAATGGTCTCTTCTCTCTTCGGTTGCGATAGAGCAAGGATTCTCTGTATGTATGTATGTAGGTAACCACTACAAATCAAATTTTCCTCTTTACAACTAATTTTTCCGAATTTCCCTTTAGCCCACATACACATGAAAACGCATCGAGAAATGCGATGGGAGAGGAGTAGAAGAATAACGGGGAAAATAGAAAAGGAAATGACAAAACGAAAACGAAGGACAACGCTTTTCACGCACATTTTCCCTCTCATCCCGCGCGAGAAACTGTCGACACTCGAGAGTTATCAGTGAATCGTCTACTCAGCAAAGGTTGTAGTAGGAATTCTTTGGCCAGCCATTTTGGATTTTCCACACGTTTTCTTCCGAGCGGACTAAAATCGACTTTTCGGCAATACAAAAAAAAAACAAAAATATTCGTATTCATAATTAAACAACAATAACAATTTACCATCAGTGGTGGATACTGTCTTTGGATAAATTATCACCTGGATATACTGTAAGATCTCTATAGATAAATAGATACGCTCGCTTACCCAATAGGATGCGCGTGTAACCGGCAACCACCGTGCGGAAACGACGACAACGTGTGAAAATCTAAAATCAAAAAATCAAAACTAACCAAAATCCATAAATACCAACCAGAAAAAAAAAATCACTTTGAACTACTTTCTCGGAATACTAAATCGAAATTAAGGATATTTGGTAAAAAACAAAAAAAAAAATAAAAAATTGAAAATAAAATTTTTTTTTGTTTTTGAGAAGTGTAGGGAAAAATCTGTCAGATTCAGAATTTCAAATATTTTTTTCCATTAAATCCGTTTGGTTATGTTTTAGTGTTGTCGGCCGTTTTTTTTTTTGGTTCCACAATTTTTTGTTTTTACTTTTCGTCCACATCCGGTTCCGAATTTGGTTTATCCAAAGTTTTCCCAAAAGTACCTTTGGCCTCATCAAGTTCCAATAAGTCTCTTAAGTTCGGTTGTTTGCTTTTTTTTTTGTTTTTTTTTTTTTGTATCTATTTTTCCTGCCGGTCGAAAAAAAAATTTTTTTCGTCTATCCGGTTTTTGTTCTGGAAGATTTGTTTTGAATTTTTGACCGTTTACCGTGGGTCCCCCCTGTCGCGAGATTTTTTGTTTGAACAATCCACAAAACAAAAAAATTAACAAAAATAATTGTGCAGTGACCTCAGGGATAGCATATGGAAAAATAGATAGATAGTTCGTTAGAAAGAGAAAAATAAATAAATAATCGCAATAATACTATAAAATTGTGAATTTGTGTTTTAATCATATGAAAATATTAAATTACTGATAGAAATCGCAGATACATATATCTATATGTAAATAGGAATAAAAAAAAAAACGCAAGCGATTTTCGAATTCAAAACAAGAAAGCAAGAGAAATAAATCTAATTTGAGAAGAATTTGAAAAGATATGCCATCGAATTCCGAATTTATAGAAGACGGGCGACGTGATTCATCCTCGACTGGATCGGACAGTCAAAGGTAGGTTTCGCGGTTGAACATTGACGATCCTGTCACGTACATATATCTACAATACACTTATTGAGCTTTTTTCTTGTGTTCACTTGTCTTTACACTTTCGATTTTTTTTTTCAATCAAGGAAAAACAGAAATTACCTTTATCGAGATGAAAGATTTCTTCAACCTTGACCAATCAATAAGTTTCTTTCCATTTGTGTTTACTACAAGAATTGTTATATAAAAATGTAGATACTTCATTTGTATGTAGAGTTGTTTTAGATGAATATGAGTAAAAGCTTCTTTGGTCCTTTGAACCTTGTGCGCTTTTGTCGTTGTAGTCGTACAACTGCCACTACTTTACTACGACGAGTAGAACTTTGACCTTTCATTCAAAGATGGCCTTCTTACGTGTACATATTGTATTTAAAATGAATACTACTCAGCTGTTGGCTTCAGCGTATGTATATAGTTGTAAATGATGATTACTACAAAGTTCTAGGCTTTGAGTATCGTCACTATGTGCATACAAATATTGCTTTTAATAAAAACATTCAACGCGTTATGACCGTAGTTTCCTTCTGCTTCACGGTGTGGTTAGATACTTTTAAACTAACATTTATAGCTCGTATATATAGAACTATAATATGTTAGATACACATCACATCGCATAGACCAATCAATACATAATATATGGATCGATGAAGCCATACTTGCTATCGACAATACCGTCACTTCATGGCTATTGGGGGTGTTGATGGCTATAGAATATCTAAACATTTTTTAAAGGTGAGAAACTGGGAGGAGTTATAAGAATCTGCAAATCGATATGAAGACCAAATGGTTCTATTCAAACTTGGAGGACATATGTATTGTGGTAGTCACGCAAAAAGGGCGCCAATACATAGTAGTAGGTAATTCTGAGTACAAATTTTTGTACTTGTGTCCGACAATAATCGTATTTTGCTCTGTATTTAATGAGGATGTCTCAAACATACATATGTAGTGGAACTGGACGTTTTGTGTCTAGTTTTGAGCTAGAATAGACTTGTGAAAAGTGTGTGAAAGTATAATCTAAGTACGGATGGATTGATTTTTGGTGGGTTTACTTTTCTACCCAAACGTGACCGGAAACTTTTTTGCAGAGTTACGCTCTTCTGTGCTAATCTATACTACTTTTCCGATCACGATCATTGGGTTAGGTTAGGTAAGTGGGTGTCCTACTGACGAAAAGTCAAGGCTCACGTAGACTACGTAGAGTCCATTGTGCCCACTTAATTTTTAAACCCGTTGAGACCTAGACATTTACCGTTGAGCTAAACCATCCAGACGAGCATAAGAATCCTAGTATTCTGTTCAGCCCAATGTTACTTACCTCTTCTAGGTCCGAAAGAAAGTATCTTCCTAGGAATACGTTCCTTTTTTTGTGCTGGCGCCGGACATTCATACAGCAGGTGACGAATGGATTCAATTTCCTCTTCGTCACTGCAGCTTCTGCAGAAGTCATTGTAGTGCTGGCCTAGTCGGTTAGGTTAAGTTGATTATCGTGGTAGGCATAAGCCACACGTAGGCCGAAGTCGGCCCAATGTGATACCACCTGGATCAAGTTACCCTGATCCGCTACCTGAGAACCAACCGATGCTTCTAATGAAGCGATGGAGTTGAGCCATCTATTGGTTTGTTAGCTCACTTAGATTGTCAAAGAAGGGTGCGCCGAGGTAGATCCTCCTGCGATTCGCAAAAGAGGGACATGAGCAGAGGAGGTGATGTATTGATTCCTCCTCCTCCTCGTCCATTCAGCCGCGACAGAAGTCATTGGAGGGTAGCCCTAATCTGGCAGCGTGTTTTCCAAAGATGCAGTGACCTGTAATGACACCCCCTAGAGTACTTAAGGTTGCCATTAGGTCCCTGGTTCGTCTTAGGCTTAACTTAGGCCACATTTGTTTGGTGATAGAGCCGATATTGCTCTCATTCTATTGGGAGTTGGTCTCCTCTATGGTTTGAAGCTTTATCATGTGCTTTACCGTACTTATTGGTGTATCTAGGTACCCGAGGGTAGGTAGGCTGAGTGTGCTTGACCCTAACTTTGTGAGTTCGTCGGCCGCGCAGTTTCCTGGAATATCCCAATGCCCGGGAACCCACAGTATTTTAATGTTGAACTGTTCAGCCATCTTATCTAGAGATAGGCGACAGTTAAGAAAGCTTCTTAAGCTCCTCTTTCTTAGGGCCGCGCAGGCAGCAACTTGCTTGCTGAAAAGGTTCAATGGTGGAAGATGTAATAGAATGTTTAGGGCCTCCGTGGGGGTTGATCTGATCGCTCCGCTTATGTATAAGCTGGCCGATCTTCCTCAGAAGGCTTCGATTAACTGCCTTGTCCAGAGCAGTCCACCAGACTACAACGCCATACAGGAGGATGGGCCTACACTGCTGTGTACAGCCAGAGCATAATGCTTGGTTGGAGACCCCACTTCCTGCCCACCACTTTCTTACAGCTGTAGAGGGCAGCAGTTGCTTTCTTGACGCGATCAAGAATGTTGGGTTTTCAATTCAGCCTCCTGTCAAGGAGTAGGGCTAGATATTTGGCCTGATCTTTGATTGTTAGTTGGGTTCCACCCAGCCACGGGGGTTGAGCGGCGGAATTTTATATTTGTTAGTGAACAGTACTAGATCGGTCTTCTTATGGTTCACCCCAAGTCCACAGTACTGCGTCCAGGTTTCTACTGTATATAATGCAGTAGTGCTGGGAAATTTACCTGTGGCGGCATAGCAATGTCATCTGCATAGGCGGTTACAGCGTACTCATCCTGTTCAAGCAATAGCACTAGTTCGTTGACTACCATGTTCCAGAGAAGAGGGGAGAATACTCCACCCTGTGGTGTACCTCTGGTGACCATTCTAGTTGAGACGACACCAGCGAAGTTGGCTTTGACGACTCTTTGTGTTAGCAGTTGTCAGACAGCGCTTTGATGACGGCCCGAAACCAGGATCTTCCTTATTCTTGAGGCTTCGGAGACCGCCTTGATATTGTCGCAGTAGTTCCTCCAGGATTGTCTTTTGGCCTTTTTGGTCGCTGCTTTAAAAGATTAAAGAGCTTCCTTGTAGAGATCCCAATCCTCTTGCAAGCGGGCAAATTTAGCTTTGTTAAAGAGCTTTTCTGCTCTCTTTCCTAAGGGATACTATCTCTTTATTCCACCAGGGGGGTTTGGGTTTGCCTCTGGGGGTGCAGGCCGCACAAGATTTAGACAATGCTCTGTGAAGTATTTCTGTCAGCTCATTTACTCTGTCTAATTCCGCGGAGTTGAGCGGATCGGTAGGGGGTGTCGGCAGGAGCGCACTGAGAGGCGTTTTGGCCTCCGTTGCGATCCGCGCAAAATTTGCACTTGATCCCCTCCTAGCTAGCTCGTCCGCCCTCTCGTTTCCAGAGATATTCACATGACCAGGTAACCAGAAGAGCAAACTTATTCGTAAATCTGCGAGAGATCGAGTCTCCGAGTGCGACGGGGAAAACCGACAAAGCTGGATGTACCTGATTGTACCTTTACTGAATCTGAAGCGGAAGCTCTTAGTTTACTGCTTAAGACTCATTTCCCGGGAAATCAGATCGCCATCGACTCGTTGCACACTCCTTCAAGGGAGGCTGTGGCTGAAACGATGGGCGTAGCTGATATATTGCGTCGCGCGTGACTGCAACTGAAGCAATTGATCTTGTTGTGGCATCCTTCGATGACTTCAAATCGCCAGGCACCGACGAAATATATCCTGTTATTCTGCAAAAATATAGATAAAAGGCAGCTGCTTCCTACTTTGAAAATAATTTTCATTGCTAGCCTAGCACTTGCTCACCTACCCATTCCTTGGCGCACAGCGACAGTAGTCTTTATTCCCAAAATAGGAAAAGAGGACTACTCACTTGTCAAGAGTTTTAGACCAATTAGCCTAACATCATTCCTGCTGAAAAGCATGGAGAGACTGGTAGAGATGCACGTGCGAATGCATCCTCTTTCGAAGATGCAACACGTTTATCAGCACGGAAAATCCTGCGAGACTGCGCTTCAAATCCTAGTCGGAATAATTGAATGCGCCCTCGAAAGGAAAGAGTACGCACTGGGCATCTTTATCGACATTGAGGGAGCTTTTGATAACGTAACATTCGAAAGCATGTGCAAGCACTGGTCTTGTGGATAAAAGCAATGCTTGTGCACAGGACATTGACCGCTGATGCAGGTCTCGACCAATGTTTCAAATCCGGCGTAAACAGCGGCTGCCCGCAAGGTGGCATCATGTCTCCGCTGTTATGGTACACGGTGGTCGACTCTCTGCTTGATGCTCTCAATGCCTCTGGAATCTATGCCGAGGCCTATGCGGATGATGTCGCCGTTCTTTCTGTCGGATTACCGACTGTCCGTCTCAAAGCACAGGCGGCGGTAAATGTGATCGATGATTGGTGTATAAGTAATAGGCTGTCGGTTAATCCTCTTAAGACCGTTGTCGTTCTCTTCACGAGAAGGAGGAACAATACTGACATGACTAAGCCGGAATCCAAAGAATCTAAATACCTGGGAGTCATCTTAGACAGCAAATTTATTTGGCCAAAGTATGTTGCGTCGAAAACCACCAAAGCCCTGTCAGCTTTCTGTCAATGCAAAGGAGCTTTGGCAAAACATGGGGCTTATCGCCGGCAATGGTCCTCTGCATCGGTCGTCGTAGCCTCTTTCATAAAACTCCACTGAACGGCTTGCCTCAGATGCACTGGGGCTTTCCCCAGCACGCCGGGCGCTGCTCTAGATGCTATGATGAACTTTCCACCTCGTGATATATTTATCAGAGGGTGTGCTCTGAAAGCCATGTCTCATCTGAAGAGAAATGGCTTTTGATACAACACGCATAGGAATAACAGTTTGCTTGCGCAAGAATTGTCCCCTGTCTCATGGACATGCCTTCTGACGCACTGACGCCCGTTATCCTACTGCGCCGTAATTTCACAGTCGAGTATTCATGGCATCAGGATTGGTTCTGGCTGGGAACTGACCCTGGAAGGGATAGTCTTTGTATTTTTCCGGATGACCCCAGGTCTGGGCGGGGGTCCGCTGCTGGGGCTTCTTTGAGCACGAAAACATCCGACCGCACTTCTGGTTAGGAAAATATGCGTCTGTTTCCCAATCAGAGATTTACGCAATCCTAATGGCCATGCACTATTTTGTGAAGCACAGGTGGAGGGAGAAAAGCATACGGATATGCAGTGGCAGCCAAGCTGCACTCAAAGCTGTGTGCAACCCCTTAGCTAGCTGCAAATTAGTGCTTGAACTCAAGCCCTTCTTGAACAGAGTCGGTAGAAATGAGATCTCTGATAAACTCGCCAGAATGCGTTCAGAGGAGAGCTTCTCAGGACCAGAACCCGCTCTAGGTCTACCTGGGTCCACGGTTAATTCCCACATTAATGACTGGGTGTATTAAACACACAACCGTAGATGGAGGAATTGTCCAGGATGCAGGATAACAAAGCGCGTATGCCCTGATGCCTGCAAGAAATCCGCAGCATTCCGCCTGTCCTTAAGGAGAGAATCGATTGCAGAAGACTTGTGGGAGTCATTACGGGCAATTACACTTCTGCTAAGCATCTCTGAGTGCTTGGCATAACTGAGACGCCTATCAGTACTGCATGTTGCGAGGAGGATGACATTGCAGAGCATTTACTCTGTGACTGTCCCGCCTTTGCTCGCGCACGGTGGCGCGCACTCTTGGGGCCGACGTGGTGTGTGTCGAATCTGTTAGCTCTACATCACTGAAGCTTCTTCTCATTTTTCTCCGGAAAACGGGGGAAATACAGTAATGTTAGGTGTCTATCTGGAGTGCAATAGACCAGTATTTTCGTCTGGGTGCTCCAACAGATAGCAGAAGCATTCAGAGAAAAAAAAAAAAAAATTATTTCCAATGGTTCATGTGTAATGCTCACAGCTGTGTTTAATCCTTTTATCCTTTTACCACTTCCACATGAGGGCAAGACCTCAAGACCATTCCAAAAACTAAATTTACTGAGGCTTATCCAGGTCCCGGGACATGACGGAATCCTAGAAACTGAGACTTTCGTCCAGGCTACAGACGTCGCAAAAATTGTTCGACATACTTCCTATTCCCAAGCACTAAGGCATCATTACGGGCAGCCCCTTTGAATTTAACCTTTGCTATAATAAGCGTTGAGTTATTAGAGTCCCTAAAACAATCTTTACCTAAATACACCACTTTACACTCTCTTCCAGCTCAGCCAGATCTGCTTTCATTAAGGAAGAGAGCTCGTAATTTAATTAATTACAACCGCTACATAGTGCACTTGTACATGTCCAAGCAATTTGTAATGTCCCCTTCCCACAAGTGATTAATTCGTAATTACATACTTCACCTGACATTCGACGAATCTACTGAACTTATGGCGACTGACACCCGGACGTACTCGTATCGTCTACGCCGAGTGATTTCTTCCTCCGCGCCGGTCATGCGTGGATACGATGGTAAATTCTTTTTAAATAAGTTATGACAAGGGTGTAAAATCCACGTATCTACCGTCGAACGAGTGTGGTTTGATTTGCATCTGCAATTTATTTAATGAATATCAAATTGAATATACGATTGAGTATATTTTACAGGTGTGATTACTAGATGGGTAAGAATCATTGATGAGTTTGGTGAGGTGTCGATTTTCAGTTCTGGTTACTGATTTTTTTTTTGTATCTTTTACTGGGATTTAAATACAATATAAAATGGGAAGTGGGTATATTGACGGGCTTTTTGGTAAGTTGGTAGTGCAGTCACGTCCGGATAGCCCACGTCAACAAGTTTTATTTGATAATCAATTACAGCTTTTAATTCTAGACTTACATGCTTCCATGGTTGGGCAGTTTGGAATTTGTTGTTTCACTGTAAGCACTGTAATGTGTTATTGTCTAAGAACGAGGGAGAATTTAAAGCGTGATTTTCATTAGATGCAACATCCGGCCACAATTTGATTGCTATGAAGCCAAGGAAATAACAGTCACAATGCCAGTGAATCCTTCAACCCGGTTTTCATACCAATAGTGAACTGAGGAACGTTACTGATTGTTGACATCGACAATTTTAGGACATTTTTTAGATGCTCTACATGGCCTAGCGATCTTAGACGTTGGATCTGTAGACATCGTACTAGGCCGTTGTCGTTGTACAGTCCGTATAGTTCGTCGTTGTATCTTCTTCTCCATTCCTCGTTTATACAAACGGGACCAAAGATTGAACGCGGAATTTTCCTCACGAACGGACCAAGGGACCGGGATGATTAAGGTTTTGTATAGCGCACCGTGGCGCAGTGGGTAGTGTGTTGGCCTCTGACGCCGATGACACGGGATCGAATCCCGACACAGCCATGTCATCGAACGTGTTTTTTACGGTGTTTCTCCTCAGCGGGGTTCTGACGAAACCCCCTGTAGTAAAATTGTCGTGAAAAGCTTCTCGAAATTCGCCGTTCGGAACCGGCACTAAAACTGTAGGTCTCTTTCACCTATGGGAAAATGAAATCACACACAACATGGGTGATTGAGAGAAGCTCGGTTCAGGTCCTTCATGGACTGTAACGCCAACATACATACTTACATACATCGCGCAACCTTGGTCTTTCGAAAGAGGACTTTAATCTCAATCGGCTCTTGAGCCCCAAGAAGCAGCGGTTGGCAAGAGTAATTCTGGGTCCGATCTCATCGCTGGTGTTCTTCTTCCTTGATGGCGTTACAGCCCATGAAGGACCAGAGCCAAGCTTCTCTCAATCACCCATGTTGTGTGTGATTTATTTTTCACACAGGTGAAAGGGACCTACAGTTTAATGCCGATTCCGAACGGCGTGAGTCGAGAAGCTTTTTCACGGCAAGTATACTACGGGGGCTTTTGCCAGTACCCCGTCGAGGAGGAACGCCGCGAAATAAACATTCGATGGCGTCGGTGTTATCGGGATCCGAACTCGCTCATCGTGCGTCAGAGTCCAACACACTAACCACTGCGCCACGGCGTCCTCACTGGTGTTGTCGTTGGTAATTAGTGAGCAAAGCTAGACGAAGTCCTTCACCACTTCGAATTTGTAGGTTTTGTGCGTCTTTTTTGGTTGACAGCATATACATATTTCGTTTTAGCCTCATTAACTGGAAGACTCATTTTAGCCGATTCTGCTTCAATGCTTTCAAACGCTTCATTGACGTCCCGCTCAATGTCCCGTCAATGTCATCCGAGTACGCAAGCAGTTGCGCAAACTGAAATAGATCGTACCTCTTGTGTTGGCCAGTGAGTCTCGCATGATCTATTCAAACACGATTTTCAAATATTACATGACAGCACGTCACCTTGTCTAAATCTTTTTTAACATTAAAGGTCCCGACTAATTCGCTTCCGACCTTAATGAAACAGCGGGAATTCTCCAGTATCATCCTGCATATTCTGACCAATTTTTGCAAGAACGTCAAATCTAGACATGAAGTCGTATCGATGAAAAGGAAGGTGATGGGTGTCGATTTGGTATTCTTGGTTCTTCACCAAGATCTGCCGCAGTGTGAATATTTGGTATATTGTGGATTTACCTGGCCTGTTACCACACTGACATGTATCTATCAGATTATCCAGAAAAGGGTTTCAGGCGTTCACAGAGCACGGCGCGATGTTAAGGAGACTTATTTTCCTGTAGTTGACGCAGTTATAGGGGGTCTCCTTTCTTATGGACTGGGCAAACG
The DNA here is from genome assembly GCA_951905685.1 of Eumerus sabulonum. Taxonomy (NCBI): domain Eukaryota; kingdom Metazoa; phylum Arthropoda; class Insecta; order Diptera; family Syrphidae; genus Eumerus; species Eumerus sabulonum. The sequence continues at coordinate 74,261,599 of OX645062.1, forward strand.
ATGCTGAAATTCCATTCGTCGGGCATGCTTTCCTCCGACCATAATTTACAGATGAGCTGGTACATGCGCCCTACCAGGTCATCTTCTGCCGCTTTTAAAAGCTCCGCAGACAGACCGTCCGGACGGGTGGACGGAATTCTCTTGTATCTTCGTCCGTTATGAATGGATCATTCTGCCTGACAACGGTATTATATTTTCATCGCCGTTAAATAGAAGTATTTCTTCCATATTCTCAGCATCGACTGTCACTCTACTACTAGTTGTCCGTCCGTCCGTCCTAGCATGGTTTTGTAGGCGTTTTGCTTTGTAAATTGGGCTTGTCTGCATTGGTCATCAAACCAGGGATTTATAGTTGCTGGTAGGTTGGAACCCAACACATTAGAGGTTGCGTCCCTGATGGCGCGCTGGCAATGCTCCCACTGTTCTATGTATTTTTCCGTTGTTATCGGAGTTTGCGGGGATCTCGGTCTCCTGCGATTGTAACATTCCGACGTCAAACTTTCGTTATCCAGATCAACTCCGTGGTATCCTTGATATCTGATATCTTCATTCGTACCTTAGCTACAACAAGGTAGTGATCCGAATCGAATTTGGCTCCTCGGAAAGTCCGTACATCTAGGATTGCTGGGGGAGTGTCTGGCGTCAATGGCGAAGTGGTCAATCTGTTAGGTAGTAGACTGATCAGGGGATACCCAGGTTTCTTTCTGAATGTTGATATGCGGGAACCGTGTGCCACCTAGAAGGAGATTATGCACGACCAGGATGTTAAGTAGCCGATGTCCGTTTTCGGACGTGGTGTCGGGACTTCTTGGAGTGCGGTTATATCTGCTTTATAGCAGTTGATGGTGTGCTCCATTTGATTGCCTTCATCCGGCCAGTTAAGGGACCTCATATTCGAGGTCGTTAGCTTTGTGTGCGTCCGTATCCGAGGCTTGTGTGTGCTTTGCAACAATACATTTTTTCCGTGATAGGGATGTTACCCCTAAACACAACCCCCAACCTAGAGAGCTAGGTTCCTCTTTCCCCAGGAACAAACGGTCGGATCCCTGCACATATTGGTTCACTACCTGGCGGATGCCAAGGCAGCTATCCAGTGGAGGCCACGCGGAGGCTATGTGTGAACTTGGAATGGCGTACCGATTTGCGAGTATTACATACATGAAGTTGTCATAGGACACATCAGGTCAAAACCGTTGGTGATGACATTATTCTAATTTTTAACAAAATCCTTCATTCACTGTCTCTTTTCCTGAGTTAAGGCGAAACTTTGCTGGGCTTTTTACTATTCAGTTTGCCTCACATAACTTCTGCGAGTCAAGAGTTCATTTGGAATTCGATGTTCCCTGATGTCAATGTATCTTAACCCTGTATGTAGTCAAATGCTTGTTGAACAGCGGTAGGTAAAGGCAGTACAAAATTATAGAAAAAATAATCAAGCGCTCTCTATTCATTCGTACACCATTGTCATGGTCAAAGAACCACCCAAGATTGCCGAAAATGCAATCGATTAAGTGAGACGAACTATGAGTCTTTCAGACCTTCTTATAATAAAGAAATTGTAATTTCGCGAAAGGCAAATTTCTAAATTTGATTGTACGCAATTCTTACTTACTTTGATGACGCTACCTGGGCCTCAACTAACAAGCCTTTCCAACTAGCACGATATTTTGCTAGCTGTTTTCAGTATCGCACGCCCAGTTGGTTAAGGTCCCTTTCCACTTGTGTGCACCACCTTAGATGCGGCCGTCCGGGTCGGAGGTGTGCTATCCATTTGCTCAACATGGCCTAGCCATTTGAGATGTTGGATCCGTAGACGTCGTACTAGGCCGATGTTGATATACAACCCGTAAAGTTCGTGGTTAAATCTTCTCTTCCACTCTCCGTCGACAGAAACGGAACCGAAGATTGTACGCAGAATTTTCTTCTCGAAACGACCATCCATATATGATAAGGGACAAGTGTCGTTGCCGCTTGTTACTAGTGAGTCAAGGTAGACAAAATCCTTGACTACATCAAAGTTATAGCTGCCAGGACGTCGATGTTGTGTGTCTTTCTTTGACGACATTCATTTACTTTCAGACCCGCTTTAGCCGCTTTTGCCTCAATGCTCACAATGGCTTCACTGACGTCTCGCTGCGTTCTCCCAATTACGTCAAAGTCATCAGCGTATGCGAGCAATTGTGCAATTGTTGAAGTAGATCATGCCTCTTGTATTGGCCAGTGAACCCCGCACGATCCTTTCAAGGATGATGTTGAAAAAATTACACGATAGTACTACGCCTTGTCTGAATCCTTTTTTAACATCGAAGGTCCATTGTCATCCTGCACAGCCTGATGAGCTTGGCAGGGATATCAAAACATAACATGTCTTCATATAGCGCGTCCCTATAGACACTGTCATATGCGGACACAAAATTGACGAAAAGGTAGTGTGTGTCCATATTTGGTCTATTGTGGATTTTCCTAGCCTGAAGCCACATTGATAGGAACCTATCAAATTGTCCACGAATGGTTTCAGGCGTTCGCACAGCACGGTATAAAGGATATAGTTGGCGCAGTTATTGATGTGTCCTTTTTTATGGACCGGGCAAACGATGCTGAGATTCCATTCATCGGGCACGCTTTCTTTCGACCATATCTTACAGATGAGCTGGTGAATATTCCCAACCAACTCATCTCCAGCCGCTTTGAATAGCTCAGCAGTCAGGCCGCCTACGCCAGCAGCTTTATTAGACTTCAGTTTTGATATCGCTAATTCTCTCTCAGCTTCGTCCAGTGTGAAGGGTGCGTTCTGCCTGACAGCGGCATCTTGGTCAGCTTCGCCGTAGAAATAGTCTTTCCACATTCTTAGCATCGACTGTGATTCTACTACAAGGAGTCCGTGTTCATCCCTGCAGGCTTCCGCTTTGGCTTTGTATTATAACCTTGGCATGTTCGTTTTACTCTTTGGTAAAACTTTCAAACGTCGTTCCTGCGATAACATCCCTCCATCTCTTCGATCGCACGCTTCTAATGCTCTTTCTTTTTCCTTCTGAAAAGCGTGTGCTCCTCCCTTCTTTTCCGCTCATAGACCTCACGAGCAGTTCTCGTACGTCGATGCAACGTGTACGTGTATGCATTCTGTTTTTCTGCATGTACCTGTCTGCACTCGTCATCAAACCAAAGGTTTCTCCTAGGTAATGGCTGGAAACCTATTACATCAGATACAACATCCCTTTGACGTCTCCATTGCTGTTCTATGGTTTGTGCAGCTTGCATCGGCTCTTGAGAGAGTGCTGGAGGGAGACACGATCGGCGAAGTTTCTGGCGGTTTCTTACGATTGCAGCTTCCCGACGTCAAATTTTGATGGTCCTACTCGACTTCGCAGTGTTCGTGGCATCAACATTGACTCCTCGGAAAGTTCGGACATCCGAGATACTGAAGAAGTGCCTGGCGTCGATCGCAATATGATCGATTTGGTTAACAGGTAATTGATCAGAAGACCGCCAGGTCCCATTATAGATACTGAGATATGGGAATCGTGTGCTAGCTAAGAGATTACGCCCCGTCCCCGTAAGTAGGTAAGTTCGTAGCCTTCTCAGAATTGAGAAGAATACACATAGGCCAAGGAGGCTCGTTGTGCAACTACGAGGGGGGTTTATCCTCCTATTCGCGGAACCACTTTGTGCTTCTTAAAAAGTTAAGAAGATCAGATATCCCTGCTTGCTGAAGATCTGTCAGGTCGTTAAGGAAGTAAGATCCTAGGTATCGTTTCCCGATTGTGCAGAATGCTGGGCAGGCGCAGAGTAGGTGCTGAATGGTCTCAACCTCCTCCTCGTCTAGACAGCTTCTGCAGAAATCATCCAGAACTATCCCTAGTTGTCAGTTGTGAATGTCAGTTCTTTTTAGGGAGATTATGCTCCTAGTCCGTTGAGTGTCGAGCCGGGGCCAGATTTGCCTGGTGATGAGGCAGGTATATCCCTGGGTCCATCTTAGGTTCGTCTCGGCCCTGGCGAGATTAGTCAGATTATATTTAATAGTTGTAAGGGGTATTCCCTCACAAGCCACGATTGAATGTAGCGTCGTTCCTTGTCTGGCGAGTGTGTCGGCTGTCTCATTTCCTGGAATGTCGCTGTGTCCCGGTACCAAGATAAGATGTATTTTAAACTGTTCGGCCATCTCGTTAAGAGATAGGCGACAGTCGAGACTAGTTTTTGATGCGTACACATAGGACTCCAACGACTTTAGGGCTGCTTGACTATCCGTGAGAATACGGATATCCGTGGTGAATATTACGTTCCACTTCAGTCAAGACAAGGCCTCTTTGATTGCCAACAGTTCCGCCTGGAAAACGCTGCAGTAATCTGGTCATTTTGCGGAATGCTCCACTACCCATCCCGTCTTTGGTTTTAGACCCATCAGTGTAAAAATCCATGCAGTTTCTGCGGGGTTACGTCTGGAGGGTCCAGTTTTGCCTGTCCGGGTAGATCATCGTAAAATTTTTCTCCCAAGACTGTGGTGGGTTCTGTGTGGTCCAAGTTTTCTGCCATAGTTATCCTGTTTTCCAGGATGGAGGAGTGGCCAGTGACAAAGCTCGTCCATTTTGAGTTGGCTTTTAGTCTTATGGCCATGTGTGTGGCAATTCGCTTGCCGAAAATATCGAGTGGTGTAAGATCGAGTATCATGTTAAGCGCAGCCGTTGGGGTGGACCTGAGGGCCTCGGTAATGCACATACTTGCCAGCCTTTGTGCCTTCTCGAGTTGTTTGTGGTGTTTGTTTGTGCAGTCCACCAGACGTATCACTCCATACAATAGTATGGGTCTAACGACCGTGATGTAGAGCCATAGGGTAATCTTGGGGTTAAATACCCATTTGTTCCCTAGGGCTTTCTTGCATGTGTAGAGAGCTATGAACGCTTTTTTGCTCTCTCGATTGTGTTGCTCTTCCAGGTTAGTTTCCTATCTAGTATAATACCAAGGTATTTGGCACTGGAGGAATAGGTTAACCTGGTACCAAACAAAGTGATAGGGCAGTTTTCCGGGATTTTATGCTTTTTGGTGAATAGCACGAGCTCCGTTTTCTGAGGATTTACCCTGAACCCGTTGCTATACACCCATTTGCAAAGAATTGAGAATGCCGTTCGCATATGGTCATTCAGTGTGGATAGGCACTTACCTGAGATTGAAATGGCAACATCATCAGCGTAGGCAATAACGTTCAGGCTTTCTTTCTCCAGTTTAATTAGTAGTTCGTTTATAACTGCATTCCAGAGAAGACGTAAGAGGACCCCTTCTTGTGGGGTTCCCCTGGTAACCACTTTGGTGGTTGCTTGGCTTCCCCAATTGGAGTGAATTTTGCGAGTTAGTAGTAACTCGCTGAACAGCTTTATTAGAGTCCTCTCCACCTTTAGCTTTTCTAGCCCTTCTATTACTGTTTTCGGTTTTCCTCACTAGTAAATGCAAGGCTTTTTCGACAGATCTACCCTTACAGTAGGCGTGCTGTGCCTTAGAGATTAAGGAGGGATCCAAACTGTGGCGTATGTGTAAGTCTGTCAGCCTTTCCAAAGTTTTTAGTGCAAAGGATGATAGACAGATAGGCCTTAGATCCTTGGGGGAAGTGTGAGAGTTCCTGCCGACCTTGGAGATGAAAATTACCTTTGCACACTTGCACTTTTATTGAATGTGACTCCAAGCTAGGCATCCTTTAAGGATTTTCTCTAGCCATGGTATAGTCCATTCCATAGTTTGTGGGAGTTCGATAGGGGAAATCTCATCCGGACCTGGCGATTTTTAGTGCTTGAAGCTTTTCAACGCCCATATAATTTTCTCTCTAGAGATTGATCATACTGTCCCTCTATCGCGGAGGAGAAGTGAGTTCCTCGCGAGTGCACTGAGTCATGCGATTCAGAGCAGCATGGGAAGTGCGTGTTGAGGAGAAGATTTAGAGTTTCTTCCTCAGATGTTGTCCAAACGCCATTTGCTAGGAGGCAGCTTGGAGATTGTGGATCTTTCGAGAGTATTTTTCTCAATCTGAAGGCGTCTGAAATTTTCTCCATATTGTTGCAGAAGAGTTTCCAAGACAATCTTTGTTCTTTCCTCAGGGTTTGTTTGTACACTCTGAGTGAATCTTTGTATAAGTTCCAGTCCCTGTCGTTTCTTGTAATCTTTGCTTTATTGAAGAGTTTTCGACAGTCCTTGCGGAGCTTGCTTAGAGCTGCGTTACACTAAGAACGGTAGGAGTTTTTCCTATGTAATTGCCCAATGTAATTGTTAAGATGTCGAACATATTGTCTATATCCAACGTGGACCGCGGGGTGTCAGAGGTCCTGTTTACTATAGAATTACCAATAAATGCTCTATAGCGCTCCCAATCAATTCTTCTTGGGTTGCAGGATGAGTCAATTGGGGTTGGGACCGTGAAGGCTAGGTTGAAAACCAGATAGCGATGATCTGAGGAGTGTTCCTCAGAAACCCTTGACTCTCTTATTCTAAGGCTTAATTACAGTGCCGCAAGGTTTTCGTCTCCAGTGGCTCTTCTCGCTTTTTAGCGGCAGGCCAGCATCTGTCGAATAGATGCTACCACTACAAAGCATTTGTTAGTCCTTTGACAGAGACAGGGTTACCAAGGTAAATTATTGAAAATATTACTTGAGTCACATCCTTTTCAGTATTGTACTTAACAATAACCTAGTGTATGGAGCCCTCGTTCTATAAATTTCCTGTTCCATTTACTCAAAGCAAACTACTCCGTGTGGTCAGATACTTTTTTTTTTTTTAAAGAACACACTAAAAAAACCTTTTTTTATTAAATACAATTAAATAAACAGTTTAAGGAATAAACAATTACAATTTTATTTATAAACAAGACGAACATAAAACGAAAACAAAATGAAGTCCTATTACGTCCGATGAATGGAGTTTCCGATAAAATGGCGAAAATTACTCGCGCACGTTCGTAGATATTTTAAATATGGCTTGTTTTGCCCTTAAAAAAAACTTGCAACATGAAAACGAAAATTTTATACAAAAACTTGCTTCCAAAAAATATAATATTAAAAATCTAAAAGGAATATGTCAACAATAGTTTGTTTAAAAAAATTATATGATTTATATAAACTGGCGTTTACGTGCCATTTTTTGTTTTTTTTTTTAAATATCTAATCCAACTGTCAGCGTTCTCTTAAATTGAAATACGAAATAGATAGAGACGAAAAGATACACCGAGAGAAGAACGGCGAGTAAAAAGCTTTTTTCGTCGCAAAAACTCTCTTCACCCTCAGGTTTTTGAACTTTAAAAGTTCATAATTAAATTAATCCATACTATTCCGTAGAGATACACATAGATACTCACGCATACTAGAGGTCTGTTGATGTGTATGTTTTTACTTCTATTTCTTCAATGAACATTCATTTTTCTAATATTTCGTTATTTTTTCTTTCGCTTCTCAATGCTTCGATCGACTCTCGGCTTTGAGAATGGGTTTGTATAATAAGAAACTAAATAATAAAAAATAAAATAAAAAACAAAATATGGTGAGTTTAGCGTTTATTTAAAAATAGACTTTGCCTGCTGAAGATAGAACGATAGTAGGTTGCTTTGCTGCGCTTGCAAAATAAAGAACAAAAGGCTAACACCTCCAAATAAGGGAAGGGTGAACGCGTCACATTGTCCTTGAAACAAGCAAATAGAAAAACAGAAAACCAAAGAAGAAGAAAAGACGAAGTGAAAACTTGAAAACTGTAAAGTTTTTTGGACTGAATGTCAGTCGCCCTTGCAGCGTACCATGGTCAGGGTCATGGAAAAAAACACATGTTACCTAAATGGTGTTAATGCACCACTTTTGATAGCTAGCAAAAGCAGAGCAACACAATCAAAAATAAAAGTATCTATGGTATGTATGCAAGTATCTGCGGGTGCATACATAAATGAGCTGTGAGTATGTCGCTCTTTATGCCGGCAATTTGTTACTCACCTACACCATGCCGGGCGGCACACACATTGCACAACGAATGGCAATAAAATAAAATATTTTATAGTATCTATGTACCTAGTTGTCACATTTGCACACACAATTGGTCTCTAATGTAGGGGGTTGATGGAGAAGCAGCAGTTAGGTTGTATGTATGTATCTAAACACATGATAGAGGGACAGTAGCCAAGTCGACAGAAGTAGCTCATTCCCTCCCCTTTGTGGGTGTTCTACATATCATTGGAGGGTGACGGTGGTCGCGGTATAGTGATGGTGGTCGTGCTGTGATAATACAGCTGTTTCTATTGCTGGAGGTGATGGTGGTGCTACTGTAGGTACTGCTGTTGCTGCTGCCCGGTATTTGTGGTATTGGTGATGGTGGTACTCTGACATTTTCACATAATTCAATGATTTCTCTCTTTGCTGTTTTCTTTTATTTTTTCTTAGCTTTTTGCTGTTTTTTTTTCCATTAGTTGTACTCGCTCACTATACCCGCCGTACCCGTATACTCTCAGGGAGTTAGAATATTTGAAGAAGAGTCAGCACTCGATTAATGGTAGTAACAGAAATGTTTCGTGTGTGTCCTCATCTCAGAACGTGTTTCTTGTATCCTAATCAGTCTGAAAACTAACTTGTCGTCCATCTAATCAACTGTTTCTTAGACTTGCAATATCACAGGTCGGTAAGTTGCGTACATTAGCCCTATAGCTAACGTTAAGTACCTATCTACAATAGAAAAGAAAATAGTATGCTCTCCCGGAACGCATCGAATGCTGCTCATATTCCATCCGATGCGCAAAAACAGCTGTACGAGCGAACGTTTGTGTTCTCACTCTCACTATTACTTTGCTGGCCTTTGCCTCATATTTCATCTCTTTTCAACTATACAGCTCCACTGTGTAGGACTTTCGATTTCATTCAATAGCGCCGTAGCCATTGTTTCTATCGAAACTTTCAAGTTATATACATACATACATACATCTCAACGAGATAGGAGGTAAAAATGCATTAGGGTCAGTGACAAAACTGGAAACTTAGATGCATTCACACCAATGATGATTTGGACGGAACATGCAAGCGCCAACTGCATTCAACGTTCGTTGTTTTGTAGAACGCAGTATCGCATTGTTTTGAGGGGAGTTTGCTTGATTTTTTGCTTACCTCCCTCCCCTCCCCCCCAACACACATGTGTGTGCTTCTGTGCAAATGATAAATTGCGTTTTACCATTTGCAGTTCGCAATTTGTTCGCAATGTTGACGTGGATTAGATTGATTTGCATTTCGTACGGATTTTTTATTGTTTAATTGATGTGTATCCAAAAGTGACGATTGTGATGTGACTGATTCAATCTAGTACGTTTTTGGAATTTTTGAAAATTCGTTATGAGTTGACAACAACTTGCTTTTGCTGTAAAGGAAGGTTGCTAGTGTTTGGAAATTGATATAATAGTTCCACTTCGGTTGGTAAGTCTACTAACAACAGCGATGCACGTGGTTTTCAAATGATGTTGTATTAAGGAATGGTTACCTGCTTGTGAATGTAAAAGTGAACTTTACACTTTCAACTTGTGTGCCTTTAGTGGTGGAAAAGATACGTATACTAGGCTTCTCAGTTCATTAATCAATCGCTGTACACGACGACCCTCAATGATACAGCCATGACAACTCTTCCATAGCCTTGGTGCCTATGTAGGAATTGAAATATTACCACTCCCTCCCCCTTTTTTAAGGACATACATACATACATACATATGTATAGGGTGGGCAATCTAGTGGTTTTTTTTTTTTCATAGATTATTTTGACATTGACAGCTATTTCCCACTCGAAATATGTATATGTATGTATGTATGTATGTTGGCGTTACAGTCCATGACGAACCAGAGCCGAGCTTCTCTCAATCACCCATGTTGTGTGTGATTTAATGTTTCCATAGGTGAAAGGGACCTACAGTTTATTGCCGGTTCCGAACGGCGAATTTCGAGAAGCTTTTCATGACAATTTTACTACAGGAGGGTTTGTCAGAACCCCGCTGAGGAGAAACACCGTGAAAACACCTTCGATGACATGGCTGTCTCGGGATTCGATCCCGTGTATCGGCGTCAGAGGCCAACACACTACCCACTGCGTCACGATGCTCTCGCGCTCTTCCCACTCGAAATATTGACAGAAAGTCAATATCATCCCTCCGCGGAACGAAATGAACCGCTTTGCGCTTGAACAACGTTGGTTGTTGTGTACCTAGCCCAAACAGTGCGTTTTTTGAAAAGAAGTTTTGACCGGAATGAAGCACCCATCGCAACTGCTGTACGCAAGTTTGTGTAAAAAGTTCGTGAGACTGGTATGCTATTGGACAACACTCATGGTCCCCGTCGTCGTACGGTACGCACAGATGAGAATGCGACTGCTGTGGCCGGGAGTGTGAGACTCAATTCATGAACATCAACTCGCCATCGATCTCAACAGTTCAACATTTCACTAGCCTAAGGGGAATTCCGCACAAAGATCTCGGCTTACAAGGACCAGCAATTGAGTCAGCAATTGAAGGCGCGCGACCATCCGCTTCGTTATCGCTTCGCAGTTTGGGCCTCAGAGCAGCTTTTCTGACGAGGCGCATTTTTGTCTCGTTAACAAACAAAATTGCTGCATCTGGGGCTAGGAAAACCCGCACGTTATTGTCGAGAAGCCAGTGCATCCACAGAGAGTGACAGTTTGGTGCGGATTGTGGAGTGGGGGTTTCATTGGACCATTTTGTTTGTTCTTACTAACAAATGGAAAAAATTTAATTTTGTTCATTTTAATGCATTGTATTTGGCCCTACGCATATTCTTCTTCTTTTTTCGGCGCTACAGTTCATGGCGAACCTGGGCCTCCTTAAAAAAAAACCTCTCCAACTGGCACGGTCTTTCGCCAGTAGTCTTCAGTGTCGCACACCTAGTTGGTTGAAGTCCTATTCCATTTGGTTACGCCACCTTAAATTTTATCGTCCTCGACCGTGTCGCCCCTCGGGGTTTGATTCAAATACCTTACGGGCCGGAGCTGTGATTTTCATGCGCTTAACATGACCTAGCCATCTTAGGCGTTGGATCCGAAGACGCAGTGCTACGTTCATGTCGCTGTACAGCCCGCACAGTTCACTATTAAGTCTTCTCCTCCACTCCCCATTTACGCAGGTCGGGCCGAAAATCGTACGCAGAATTGTTCTCTCAAAACGACTGAGGGCCTCCTCATCCGCTTTCGATAAGGTTCATGTCTCTGCACCATAAAGCACGACCGGGATAATAAGGGTCTTGTATATGGTCACCTTGGTTTTCCGAGAGAGGGCTTAGCTTCTCAATTGCCTCCCGAGCCAAGGAAACAGCGGTTGGCACGAGTTATTTTGCGTTTGATTTCGGAAATGATGTCATTGCTGCATGTCCTTGACTTTCTCGAAATTATACCTGCCAATATGTGCGCCCTGGCCAAGGCGCCGGTGATTCGTGTCCTTTTTTGACGACAGCATATATATCGTTTTGCCTTCATTTACCGCCAGTCCCATTTTAGCCGCTTCCGTCTCACTGCTCCTAAAGGCCTCAATGACATCTCCTTTCTTATGGATGGGGCAAACTATACTAAAATTCCACTCAGCGCTCATTCATTCCTCTGACCAAACCTTACGGACGAGCTGGCACATACTCCCAACCAGGACATCTCCAGCTACTTTAAAGAGCTCGGCAGGTAGTCCGTCTGCTCCAGCAGCTTTGTTGGACTTAAGCTTAGAAAAAGCATTTCTAACTTCGTCCAGGTCAGGGGGACGGATTCTCTGCTATCATCGTCCGCATTGTGCCTGACAGCGGGATATGTTCCGTCATCGCCATTATACAGTCTGCAGAAGTATTCTTTCCAGATTCTTAGTACCGACTGTCAATCCACTACTAGGTTTCCATTTTCTTCCCTCTAGGCTTCCGTTCTGGCCTTATATCCCTAGCATGTTTGTTTGATTCGTTGATAAAACCTCCGAATGTCGTTCCTGCGATAGCATCTCCATCTCTACGATCGCGAGCTTCTTATGCTCTTTTTTTTGTTTTTTTTTTTTTTGTTTTGAGAAGCTTATGCTCCTCCCTCCTGATCTGGTCATAATGCTCACGAGCACCTCTCGTCCTTCTATTCAGCGCCTCTTGATAGGCTTGCTGCTTGGCTGCGTGTGCCCTCCTACACACGTCGTCAAACCCTACGCTTATGGAAGTAACATATTTTTCTACGATATTTTCACACAAGGTGCTATTAATGATGTATGTCGCTTGTCCTGATTGCTAATAACCAAAAGAAAGGATATTATTCTGTTAGTGTCCAGCCTGTGACTGTATGAGGAGTTGGTTCGTTCCTATGAGGGAAGAGGTTGGGAGGAACGACTTGGCTTGTCTGCTACCTTCCGTTTGTAACCAGTAGTGTTCGGCCGTATTCCTTGACTGTTTATGCAGCATTTGGTGGTGCTGCGAAGGCCCTGGCATCATGAATGGTGATACCTACATACATATATGGTAGCCGTGCCCAGGTATCTGAATGAGGTAAACCCTATTTGTATTGGCCAGCTGGTGTAATAGTTGTAGGCCGTCCCATGCAAGTTTGAAGGTGATTTCGTAGCACTCTAGGACCAGAAGTGCAGCCTGTCTGTCAGAGAGGATATAAATGTTTTTGTTTGATAGGTTTCTGTTGATATTTTCTCTGAGGCAGAGTTCTATTGCAAATATCTTTGCTTGAAATACCTGTCCAAGCTGTGATAGATGTGTGTTCCGGTATAAATTCCGTATACCCCAGCCCCAACGCCTTCGTTCGTTTTGAAACCGTCTGTGTACCACACGTAAGATTCGCGATTGAAGGAGGGTCTTTCCTGTTCCCAGGTGTGTCGAGAGGGAATTGTGACCTTATAGTTATGGCTGAAGCTATATCTGAGGAGACAATTATTGTCTACGTGAAATATCTTTAGGATTTCATGCGTGTTTAGTTCAATAAGAATGTCAGGATGAAAGAGACGAGGCTGTGGGAGAAGACTATGGCTTCTTTTGTCAGTTGGAGGCGAAGATGTGGTAGGCTCGTGATGACTTCTAGTACTGCTGTATTGATATTTGTTTTGTTTTGTGCCACCAGACGGGCTGTATATAGCCAGAGGGATATTTTGGGATTTGTGACCCAATTTTTGCCAATGAGACTTGCTGGTCCATAGAGAGCTCCTGGCACCAAGTGAGCTTTTCGTCTAGAGTTACCCCTAGGTATTTTACTTCTCTTGAGAACTCCGCTTCGAGCTTATGCCTGTTCCTTCTTTTGGTGAAGGCGACTATAGTGCTTTTTTTGGGATTGACATTTAGTGCAACCTTTATGCACCTTTGGAGGGATTCCGAGAGATTGTGTCTTCGAATTTGCCTCTGATTAGGATCACTATGTCGTCGGCATAGCCTTGGACATAGAAGCCATTGTTGCTGAGTATGGTAATCAGTTCATTGACAACGATGGACGATACGAGGGGTGAGAGAACCTCGCCTTGAGGGCAGTCTTTCGCAGCTTTTACACTGAATTTATCATTGCCTATGTTGGATTCAGTTGCATGTGGTGTTATCTACCCCTGTCCTAAAGATACAGCGTTGTATTTGGGCGTAATCGGTGTTATCGAAGGCACCCTCGATACGAAGAAAGCAACTTATTGCAATTTTTTTGTAACTCAGGGAATTAGTGATCCGGGTGTATATGTTCTAAAGAGCATGCGTTACTGTGCAGTGGTGTTCTTTTCAGAGCACCGTCCCTTAAATGCCTATCCAGAAAGAGGTAAGGCTTATCGGTCGGTAAGATTTGGGCAGGTCCGTAGGTCTATGCCTTGTTTTGGGAATGAATTTTACCGTTACCTCTTTCCAGCTCGTCAGTATGTATACATACATATATCCTCATGCGTAACTGGTTCTGAAGATGTTTATAAGCATACGGCTAATTTGCGCAAGACCTTTCTGAAAGAGGGCTAGGAAGATACCATCCTCACCAGGAGATTTAAGAGGATCAAAGAAGTTAATGGCCCATTTTATTACTCGTGCTCTCTTCCGGTCCTCACTGTTGGGTCTGGTTACCCTGATCTACGCAGATGTACTGGAGAGAGTGGTGATGCTGAAGTCTGGGAAGTGCGTACTGGTCTACTGGTTAAAATTTGTAATGTTTCTTGACCGCGGTCATTGTGCTCCAAAATAAGCAGGACATTTTCAAATTAGCACATTCTAGTGACACCTTCTATTGATAACCCTAATTGGGAGGCATATCAGGAACCAGCAGTGGTTTGCTCGATTCCGTTGCGGAAATTTCAGTGTAAACGATGCATCTCGCTTTAGCCCGATCACTGAAAAGGGTCGATGAGGTTTTGCAGTATAGCGAAGGTACTAAACATCAACCACATGACAATTTGGAACCATCCGGTAAAAACAGGCTCGATTTTTAGGTGCCACATTAGTTAACGAAGAGAGATTTGCTTTCCTAAATTACCTTCAACTATTTTTGAAGCGAACTTTTACGAGCGATGGAAAATGTATGAAGTACGAAAATATCCAGCACAAGCGATCTTGGTGAAAGGCCGGTGAGCCTCCATAAGCTAAAGCCTAAATGTACGTTAAACAAAGTGATGTTGAGAGCTAATGCTAACAAATAGCATGAAGCACTGCGACCATTATAGATCTATTGTGCCTACTTGCCCTCCGGATCGGACTCGAAGACTCTTTGGACCAGAGCTGTGTTATCCATTCACTCTACATGACCTAGCCATACTAGGCCGATGTCACTGTACAGCCCGTTCGCGTTGTGTCTTCCACTCCATTTTCCATTTTCCACTCCAAACGACCAAGGGCTTCCTCATCCGCTTTTGTTAAAGTCCAGGCTTTGGCACCATAGAGGAGGCGAAACCTTGACCTTTCGAGAGAGACCTCTACTTCTCAATTGCCTCTTGAGCCCAAAGAAGCAGCGGTTGGCAAGAGTAATTCTGCTTTCAATTTTAGCGCTAGTGTGTTGTAGACAAAGTCTTTGACCACTTCTAGCTGCCAATTGTGACTTTCTGGCCAAGACGTCGGTGTTCTACGTCTATTTTGGTTGACAGCTTATATTTCGTTTTACCCTCGTTAAGACCCATTTTAGTCATTTAACTGGCTTTGTCCAATTACGCCAGTATCTTCCGCATACGCAAGCAGTGTGTTGGCCAGTGAAGTGAGTCTCGGATGATCTTTTCAAGCACGATGTTAAGGAGGCTTATTCCCCTGTAGTTGATGCAGTTATAGAGGCCTCCTTTCTTGTGAACTGGGCAAATGATGTTGAGATTCCATTCATCGGGCATGCTTTCCTCCGAGCATATTTTACAGGTGAGCTGGTGCATGTGCCCCACCAGTTCATCTCCAGCCGCGGCTGAGGTTTCCGAAATAAGCTTTGATGCGGATTGTTATGTGGCGGTCGCTTACATCCCGAAAGCTTAAGCCTTTTTGTCGGAGTCTTCCTCGAATAACGAATCCGCATTCGAATAAGTAGGTACTGTTTGTTTTCCTTGTAGCAATTCCCGTAGTAGGTGTCGCAGTTTTTGCCTAGTCCATCACATCACCCTTCTTGGAGTGCAGCTATATCTGCTCTATGGCAGTTGAGGGTTTGCTCCAACTGATCGCCTGTACCCGGTATGTTAAGGGATCTCACATTCCAGGTACAGACTCGCAAGTTCTTTTCCCCCGGTAACAAGGGGGTCGGGTCGCTGCAAACATTGGTTCACTACCTGGCGGATGCCCGGCAGCTATCCAGGGGAGGTCATACGGAGGCTGTGTGTCAACTCGAATTGCGCAGGAACAGGGATCGATGCTGGCATTTGCCATGTTAAACGCGATCAACTTGTTTGCTCCGTTTGCTCGCTCACTCTTCCCGAGATTGATGATGGACACGTCCAAAAACTTTTGTTTTTCGGCTTTTGTCGATTGCTCTTAGACTGCATTCTCTCTACCATATGTAAGGTATAAAGCCCGTGTGGGCAAGAATAGTTCGACTTGAAAGGCTTGTTTACATGTCGGAAAAGACGTTACAACCAAGAATTGGATTCAGGCAATTTAGTTATAACTAGACTAGAATATAGGACTAGATCACGTTGTGATTTCAGCTCGAAACCAGGACTATTTTCCCAGCTTCCTGAAAAACTATTCAATGTGTATAGTACAATGCGTATGACCAGACCACCCACTTGTACCAATCGGGACAACGTCAATCAATTATGTATTAAATGATTAACTAAACGATTTCTGGCTAAACGGTTTACACAAGGTAAAACAATACCGTGACTCTATATGACCCCTTGATCCCTTTGCTGCCGCATGTCTGGTATCACAAATGCATCTAAAGCCCCCCCCCACAAAAAAAAAAAAAAAAAAAAACAAAGAATCTGATACCTGTAATCCTATCAACTGAACAGCGCTCGCCAGCTGTGTCAAAAACTGCATTGCCACACTTCCCGCTTACCGTTGATCACAAACGTGCGAAGAATAAAATGCAGATTGACGTGCACATGACCACAATGCACTTTCGCATCCTCGATACTGTGGATGCAAGAACCAAAAAAAAAAAAATAAAAAATTAAACTGTGAAATATGAGCCTGCAGTTAACGGATAGAGAGAGGGTTCGGAGAGAAACTGAGTGATTCTCCAGAACACTGACCACAACAAAACCAAAAAGAAGAAGCGCACGTTCAACGTTCATTCATAAATGCACTTTTCCACTATCGTACGAGGTAGCCTTACGTGCATACATATACAAATGTATGTAGGTGTATGTATACGCACGTGGAACACAGGTAATCGGTAAGGATAAATGTCAAAAGTGGCACGAGCCACAACTCGGGTGAGGCAGAGAGACAACAACACAAGCTCAGTGATAAGCAACGATTGCACTCTACCCGAGCAGAGGTGCATTACATATGCGTACAATTTCATTTGTTTGTATGCGGATACTTGTTTTTCTGGCACACAGATACAAAATCTCATTTTGTGCTTTTATTTGTTGATGATAGGCCATCGGGAGGGTAGATAACGCCACGCAATGGTTTGCTTTCACCACCGCCTAGCTTCAGAAGGATGGAAGGATGCACTTGCCTTGCATGTCCTTTGGCACGCATGCGTCTTGTGCTATATACATATGTATATGTAATATGTATACGAGTTCCTACTCCGATACACTGTCATCTATTTGCATTTTATTCTTCTGCATAGCCACAAGTGCAACGATAACTTATATAGCATGTGGCACGTTGCATTCGATGGGGGAAGGATTCAAAGAACGACGAACGTTGAACCGTAGAGTATGCCGTGCGGGTTGAAAGGAATAATAAAAGAATTACGAGGAGAGCAGATTATCCTATTGGACATTGCAACCTTGATTAAGGGTGTGCGTTGGCAGGAGGACTATCGATGGAACTGTGACCACGAGTTCACTATTGCAACTTGATACATAGAAAAGTATGTACAAGTGTGTATGAGAGGGAAGCAATTGCAGTTCCTTGCAGTGATAGGCTGACAACGTGTGTGCTGCGATGGTGACGGTTTTTTTTTTTTTTTTTGTTTTCTTTTTTTCGAACTATGTATCGTAGTGTAGGTGGAGTCGCTTTGAATTTATATGCACTAAAACGGACATCCCAAAAGTGTGTACTGTTCCAATACAATCGTTATCCTTGCGTCCAGGAATCCATTCAAATAGGACTTTCATGCAGTCCTATTGGCTGGCATGCTGTTGTGCATACAGGTGTGCACAAATGATTTGTTTTGTTTATGAGTACCTACTTTGAACTTTATGATGTTGCAATTAGCATTGTAGAAACGACCACCCAAGGCGCTCTTGGCGCGATCTAGTGTTTGATCTTCTTATGAGATTGCCAACTTATCCATCGTAAGGAGTTTATCTATAGGTATATAATAAGCATCGGATAGCGTCCTAAAGCAACATCTCTCTGTATTTATAGCCTATGGTCTAACACTAAAATTGCTGTTTACATCTATCCCTCGGCGATCAAATCGTTCCGACTTTCCCCTATGGATTAAGAACACGAAGAGAATGTTACGTCTATTCTTATCCTATTCGTTGGGGTTCCTGCTTCCGATTTCCAATTTCAGGCCAACACCAGTCAATGCACGATCATATCTCACGAAAATACTTAACGTATCCATGTGTAGATACGAACTTCAATATTGGATTCCGTGTTTGTCGTTGTCATGGTTGTTGTTGGACTTGATGAATTGGAGTCTTGGGCCAAACAACCCCCCCCCAAGAATGGAGAACCTATTTAGAATAATTTTTTTGTTTACATCCGTGCGGTGCGCCTGATTTTTTTAGGGCATACTCATGCCTACTTGCATGCATATCCGTCTTCTGTGAATGGTCATGTACATAATGTATGTATGTATGGAGGTTTTCTCGACGATTGCGTTTATTTTTGTAAAGGAATTTCTTTTGCTGGTAATTATGGAGCATGGTGGGCCAAGTGCTAGATTCTCCTCTTTTGCAAAAGGCTAGGCTAGATGCGGTTGCGTGTAGTCAATGGATGTGTGTTGCATTCGATGGGGGGCTATTTAGAAGCGGAACTGGTCGTTCGGAAATGGGAAGTATTTTTAGATATTTGAAATGAACGTTGGGAAGGGGGGGAGATGACTATTCATTTTCAGATGGGACGAAATCTCAAAATTTCGGCGAGGAATTTTTGTTATGTTTCTTCTCCCCAATGGGGTCATTGTTCCCGAGAAATTACGGTCGGGTATCCTAGATACTACATATCGGAGACTCTATCGTAGTTTATTGATTTAATTGGTTTGGTCTAAGTCTATGTAATTAGAGTGACATTGTAATATGACAAGTGAAAATGATGAGAATAGATCGACCGTTTTTCTATCTTATGATGCACTTTATCTCATGCTTTCAAGGTGTCAACAGATCAAGCACAGTTTCTGCAAATTGTAAATTACGGAGGCATTAGTAGTGGGTTCTCCACTATACTGAATATTAAAATCTCTCAACCATTACCATTTGCACGGACGTAGCTGCAATGAAGACACTGGCGTCGATTGTTTTAAAACTAGAAACAATTCTTAGTTGTCTCGGCTCACCCGTAACCCATAGTTCAGACTTCTGCAAATGTTGAGGCTAACCGTTTTCTTCCAAAGAAAAGAGGTTACGACTGTTTCCAAAAAGTAAGGAAATTCTTCGCCTCCAAATGAATGTCCTTCCGGTAATGCACTTATGCGAACGGATTTTCCAGTCTTCGAAACAATTATTCAGTTCAACTCTCTCTTTGGTACGGCTTTTATCTTCTCCATTGGCTCAAAACGGTGTCCAGTCTTTTGAGTTCGTTAAAGTCGCTTTAGGCTAAATTAGATGAATACGATGATTGTGGAACGACAGGGTGGGCCAAGCACAAATTTCTTTTTGAAAATGCTTTATTTGTAAGAACAAATATTCCCATTTATTATGAAGTGCAACGTCATTCAAGTGACTGGCTCAGCTGGCTTCGCAGTAGCGCATTTTGTCACCTCAATTTTCCAAGACCTTATTGATGATTTCGGGTTGTAGCTCACGGATTGTTAGGATGACATTGGCCATAAGTGCTTGAATCGTTTCCGGATTGTTAGCATAACATCGGTCCTTCACGGTCTCCGCAGCTCCGAGGCGGCCAATTGACATCGCCAAGACGGCTGATAACACGATTTGGGAATTTGGTGCGCAAAAGATCGATTGTGGCATCGGGGCCGTCCAAGTCCATGACTTCAATTTCAGCAAAAAAAAATAAAGTCGGTTAACAAGACTCTGTAACGTCCACTGTTGACCGAAACCTTGTTCCCAGCCTCATTTTCGAAGAAAAATGGTCCAATGTTGCAACCACTCCACAATTCGCACCAAACTGTCACTTTCTGTGGATGCATTGGCTTCTCGACAATAACGTGCGGGTCTTCCGAGCCCCAGATGCAGCAATTTTGTTTGTTAACGTAGCCGCCGAGACGAAAATGCACCTCGTCAGAAGAATGATTTCTCGTTCAAAACCATTGTCAAATTCAAACTGCTCTAAGGTCCAAACTGCGAAGCGATAACGAAGCGGATGGTCGCGTGCCTTCAATTGCTGAGTCAATTGGTCCTTGTAAGCGAATAATCCGAGATCTTTATGCAGAATTCTCCTCAGGCCAGTGCGTGAAATGTTGAGCTGTTGAGATCGATGGTGAGTTGATGTTCGTTAATTGAGCCTTACACTCTCGGCCACAGCAGCAACGACGGCGGGGACCATGAGCGTTGCCCACTAGCATACCGCATACCAGTCTCACGAACTTTTTGCACAAACCTGCGTACAGCAGTCGCGGTGTGTGCTTCATTTCGGCCAACATTTTTTTTCCAAAAACGCACTGTTTGGGCTACACAGCACTCACCTTGGAAATAAGTTTTCAATATTTCCCAACATTGTTCAAGCGTAAAGCGACTTATTTCGTTCCGCGGAGATATGATACTGACTTTGTGTTAAGATTTCGAGCGGGAAACAGCTGTCAGTGTCAAAATAACCTATGGTTTTAAGAAAAACCACTAGAAGGCCCACCCTAGATTTTGACGAAATGGTCACAAAGAATCAATGTAGTGGTGTAAAAACCATAAGTTGTCTCGCCACACTTTTAGCCTCTTAAGGCAAAGGAGACAAGAAAGGAGACCCTCTGACCGCGCTAACTACAGAGGAATATGTCTTCTTTACATCGCCTACAAAATCTTCTCTGCCATTTTATGTGAAGCCTTTTGTAAATAAACGGTGCGGATTCAGGCCAGGGAAGTCCACCATCGACCAAATCTTCACACTACGGCAGATCCTGGAAAAAACCAATGGATTTCAAGTCGACCTATTTGTCGACTTCAAAGCCGCATATGATAGCGTAATTAGAGACGACGCTATGTTTACTTTTGACATCCCCGCTAAACTCACCACACTATGCAGGAATACTTTAGATAATGCTCGCTGCTCCATCCGAATCGGTGAACACGGCGATAATTGGTTTGGCAGTAAACGAGAGTAAAACTGAATATATGCTATCATCAAAAAAGGACGTTTACCACCGATGTCTTGGTCAGAACATTTGTATTGGCAGATACAAGTTTGAGGTGGTTAAGGACTTCGTCTACCTTGGCTCTGCAGTGACCTCGAACAACGACAGCAGTTCCGAAATCAAACACAGATTCACTCTTGCCAATCGCTGCTTTTTTTGGGCTCAGGAGGCAATGGAGTAATAGAACGCTCTCCCGACCGACAAAGTTGACTCTATATAAGATCCTTATCATCCCGGTCCTGCTGTATGGCGCAGAAGCATGGACACTATCAGAAGCGGATGAGAAAGCCTTTGGTCGATTCGAAAGGAAGACTTTACGCGTGATTTTCCGGCCTATAAACGCAGACGGGGAATGGAGGAAAAGATTCAATCACGCGAGTTTTACGGACTGTACAGCGACAGCGACAGTCAGGCGTCTACGGATTTAAAGTCTAAGATGACTAGGCCATGTAGAGCGAATGGACACCACAACTCCAAGCCCGGAGAGTCTTTGAATCCAACCCCGAGGGATGAAAAAACAAAGTACGGCCGCACTTAATATGGTGCACACAGGTGAAAGGGGAAATCCGCCAACTGGGTGTGCGGCAGTGGAAAAGGCTAGCAAAAGATCGTGCTAGTTGAAAGATTCCCATTTAGCAGCTCACAAACAAAGCGTGTCTTAAACACTATTCAAGGTCTCCACGTTCTTTACTTTACGTGCGCTTTCCATTTAAGTTTCGGATCGAGTCATGTAAACATTTTTTCATCCGTAAATCGAATGTTTTCATGGCCATTGTCCGAGTGCCACTGCAAAAGTCCCTTGCATCTTTCCAGCGAAGATGACCCGTTGACCGGCGATAGCTTTCATATGCAGATCATGCCGAATCAGGCGAAACATGGATCTGGTTGATATATCCAATTCCTTGGATTTAATCTTCTGCTTCCTAAGGGGAATCCTTTACTATTGCACTCGTACGGACGACGCGCGGGCGTCCACTTATTGGCCTGTCCTCTACTCCAGACAATTCGCCGAGGCGAGCAATAGCCCGATAAACGAATATTCTTGACATTTCGAGTGGTGTTAGACACTTTGCGCTCTTATGAAACCCCATTACCGCGACTCGATTCTCTTTAACGCCCCACTCCATGTTAACAGTATGCAAACTGAAACCAAACTGACTAGTATTCTGCACTGATCAGCGCATGTGTTCTGAAAAAAAAGTGAAAGGTTCTATTCCCGTAAGAAGTTTTGAACGATAAGCGCTGGAAATTGTGTAACAGAACTTATGGCAGGACTAGGTACGTGAACAGATTTTCTTTCGTTGAGCGCGATCCGCTAAGGCGTTGTCCAGTCGCTTATACGGTTCAGGACATATTGCAATTTAGTCGTTGATTCTTCGACTGATTTTCATGTGGCCAAAATTGCAGTATCATCGGCGAATGTGGCCGGCATATATGTAGAAGGTAAAGCAGTGGACCAAGTGCGCCTCCCTGCGAAACGCAAGCCGTAATTGCTCTAAAATTTGAGTATTCGCTCCCGTGTTTAACACGAAAGAGTCTTATTAGATTGGATATTCCAGAGTATTGTTATTGTCAGATAGCGCTTGTTCTCTGAATGGCTTGAAGGTTTCAGCAAGATATTCGGCAAAAACGTCAGCCTTTTCTTCATTGCCTTTCGCCCATTCATTTTTATTTTTCCCTGATTGGTGTTGCTTGCAGTTTAGGTTTTTTAATGCCCTTAATAGCTTTCCAAAGTAAGTAATTTGATTTCTTGTCAGCGGTAGTTAGGCTTTCTAAGTACGAACGAACTCCTTGATTTTTGAATTCTTTGAGGGATTTTCGCAGTAGGTTACATAGTCGGGTTAAATATGTTTTATGCTGCGGCGCTCGACTTTGTTGCCATCGTTTAAGGGGCTTTTCGATGCTTCATTACATGCTCCTACATTTTTGGTGGATCCTCCACGAAAAAATTGATCGGCACTTTTTTTCGAAAAGAAGTAGATATTATTCCACGCTGCGTGCTTTGAATAGCTACTATGAATCGGTCGACTTCGAATTCTAATTCGTACCGCGCCCCATCTCTTAGACGAAACCTTCTTGAATTTCATTCCTAAAATCTTCCCAGTTTGTCCTTCTATTCGTAAGCCTAGGCGGTTCAGGAGAATGTAATGTAATTGGAGAATGGTCTAAGGAAAGATCAAAGTTCTCTTCGACTTTAATGTAGCGATTTTTCTTAATTTATTAATTAAATTACGTTCAGAATTAGGACCATGAGGTCCACGGCCAATTTTGAAAACGAAAATTGATATTAGTTTAAGGAATTCACTTTATGTGATAAATCAATTTGTGTCCAACCCAGCTCCAGCTCCACTCACTTTAATTTTAAAAAACTCATGTGAACTATAGAAATCCCTTTTTTTAAAGTTCGCCCAGGTTCAAGAGTTTATACTCTTATGATGACACACACAACCTGAGCGGAGTGCAGTGGTTTGGGCCGTAGATTTTCGTTCATTACTCTCCAGGGGTGGTTGTCCTAGATAGGATTCGAGAGGAATTGATCGAATTTTCAAGTTGGTTGTAGGTCTCAGCAACTGTTCCATGCTCTTATTGTATTATATTAGAATTGCACACAACGAGTACGAATTTAAAGTCACCATATACTGTGAATGCTCCTCTGGAACGTGGTGGTCAACGAACTACTGCTGATGCTGGAGCAGGAAGGGTACGCTATGATCGCCTATGCGGATGACATTGCTATTGCCGTCACAGGAAAATTTCCCAGCACTCTATGCGACCTTATGCAGAGTGCACTACATACAGTAGAAACCTGGACACGGTACTGTGGACTTGGATTGAACCCAAAGAAGACCGATCTAGTACTGTTCACTAACAAATATAAAATTCCGCCCCTCAACCCACCGAGGCTGGGTGGAACTCAACTAACAATCAAAGAACAGGCTAAATATCTAGGCCTAGTCCTTGACAGGAGGCTGAATTGGAAACCCAACATTCTTGATCGGGTAAAGAAAGCAACTGTTGCCCTCTACAGCTGTAAGAAAGTAGTGGGCAGGAGGTGGGGTCTCCAACCAAGCATTATGTACTGGCTTTACACAGCAGTCATAAGGCCTATCCTCCTGTATGGCGTCGTAGTCTGGTGGACTGCTCTGGACAAAGCAGTCAATCGAAACCTTCTGGGGAAGGTACAAAGATCGGCCGGCTTATATATAAGCGGAGCGATCAGATCAACCCCCACGGAGGCCTAAAATGTTCTACTACATCTTCCACCATTAAACCTTTTCAGCAAGTAAGTTGCTGCATGCGCGGCCGTAAGGATGAGGAGCATAAGAAAATGGCCCACATCTCAAAAAGGGCCCCACCTCTATTCTAAAACACTTCAAAGTACCCATGGACACTGACTACATTAACCCGCAGAATGTGTTCACCAGGAACTTCCAAGTTGTCTTTCCATCCAGGGAGGAATGGGCCTCGACTCGATCTCCCTCTATACTGATGGCTCTAAGATGGAGTCGGGTGTAGGCAGTGGGGTCTACTCCAAGGAACTTAACCTCAACCTATCATTTAGACTCCCAAATTACTGTAGTGTGTTTCAGGCAGAAATAACTGCGATAACGGAGGCTCTGGCATGGCTCAGGATCAATGTAATATCCACAAAGGATATTATCATTTGCACGGATAGCCAATCTGCGATAAAATCCCGGGCAGCGGTAACCCACAAATCAAAAACATCCATTAACTGTCGCCTATCTCTAGATGAGATGGCTGAACAGTTCAACATTAAAATACTGTGGGTTCCCGGGCATAGGGATATTCCAGGAAACTGCGCGGCCGACGAACTCGCTAAGTTAGGGTCAAGCACACTCAGCCTACCTACCCTCGGGTACCTAGAAACACCAATAAGTACGGTAAAGCACATGATAAAGCTTCAAACCATAGAGGAGACCAATCTCCAATGGAATGAGAGCAATATCGGCTTTATCACCAAACAATTGTGGCCTAAGTTAAACTTAGGACGAACCAGGGACCTGGTGGCAACCAAAAGGGCAACCTTAAGCCCTCTAGTGGGGGTCATTACAAGTCACTGTACTATTGGAAAACACGCCGCCAGACTGGGGCTACCCTACAATGACTTCTGTCGCGGCTGCATGGATGTGGAGGAAGAGGAACCCATACACCACCTCCTCTGCTCATGTCCCTCTTTTGCGAATCGCAGGAGGATTTACCTCGGCGCGCCCTTCTTCGACAATCTGAGTGAGCTAGCAAACCAAGAAATAGCTCAACTCCACCGCTTTATTAGAAGCACCGGTTGATTTCCAGGTAGCGGATCAGGGTAACCTGATCCAGGTGGTATCACAATGGGCCGGTTTCGGCATAAGTGTGGCTTACGCCTACCACGTCAACCTAACCTAACCTATACTGTGAGTGCTATGCCTTCATCAGTATATTTGATCGCTTCTCATTCACAACAGCTGTGTTGCATAATTTTTTTTCCGATATAGGAATTTGTTTTTTTTTTCGGCTATGGAACGACTTTGAACGACAGACCTTCCGATCGACGGTCGGTGATGTTTACCACTGCATCACGGCCATCCCATTCAAAATAGCGCTTACGCTTCCATTTTTGTTTGCTGCTGCATGAAAACGAAGACTGGTAAGAACCGATTATTACATACATTACATACATAGTTTCAAAGTATTGCTCGAGAGATAATATCTAAGCATAGAGATGATTTCGGGAGCGTATCTTTGATAGCTCAATGTTATGAAAATCTTTGTTTTTAGTATTTTTTTCCAATACTATACTTTAGTGTCAAAATGTGCAGATTTTTCTCTCCTTCTGGAACAATAAGTTTTTAAAATGCAAAGTATGAAAGTTGGAACAATATAGTGAACATCTGACAGTAAATATCAGGATACCATAGGTTGTGGTTGTACACATACCTTTTTCCAGTTGCCTTGAAAATGTCAGTTAAGGACCATTTACGCTCAGTTTTATTTAATTTTTTTCCCATGAACTGACGATAAAAGTCACCAGCTGTCAATGAACGTTTACAGTGAACACGCTCCAACTTAGGCTACGGCCACGCAGTGAGCGATTGAGCGATGAGCGGCTGAGCGACAAAAAAAAATTAAAACATATCGAATTGTATGGGGGTGGCCACGTAGGCCCTGAGCGACGAGCGATTTTCCTGAGCGACCGAGCGACGTCGCTCTGAAATCAAAATTGTTTTAATTTTTGCGACTGTCGCTGAGCGACGAATTTCAAAAATGGAAAAAATCAACACGAAAATGTTGATTTCTGCTGTTCGAAGTCGTCCAGTCTTATGGCATAGTTGAAACATTTTTATATTAAAATGATGAAATACACGTGTACATTACACAACGATTGTTACGACGCTTCCACCAAAGCTTCGTAATACGCAGGCGCACAATGTAGACCCTGACATGGCACGTAGCTCCACTATGTCTTGGTAGACATTCGAGAGGGTGCGAAGTACAGTACAAAGAAGAGATCACAAATATAAGAAACACTGTATAATGTATTCTCTCTCATCCTCTCGCACGTTAACTCCTATTGATGTATATGTTTGTCTTTTTTTAATCGCTCAGCGATGTCGCTCAGTAAATGGCCACTCGTCGCTCAGAATCGTCGCTCAGTCGCTCATCGCTCGTCGCTCAATCGCTCAGTCGCTCATTATGTGGCCGCAGCCTTAGAGGACTTGGTTTGTTTTTCAAAAGTTATGATGTTGGCATCAGCAATAAAGACAGTGGCGGATCTCAGAAGAAATTCGAAGAAGAAAAATCGACTCTCACATAAGAACACAACTCACAGAAAGTTGATCATACAACTGTTTTCAGATGACGGAATGCTTCAGATGAAGGAAGGGGGCATAGAAAATGTAAAGGATAAAACGGTTACTTAATCGGCACCAAAAAACCATTCGATCATCGAAAGACGGTTGTTCTGAACAATGGTATCCTATGAACTACTAAAAACTGGGAAATGACTGAGGATCGCTACCATCAACAATTATCGATCAAATTGAATCGACCGTTGGAGCCCCAAATCGACCAAAAAATGGATCGCCCGTTGTTTGCAACAAAAGGCAGCATCTATGTATTTGCCATACGTTAACGGAGATGTGAGATGTTCTGTCCTACCTGCCTGCAACCCACCAACTAAACTAGTCCGATCTTTTACTAACCTTTTCCATTGCCGCACACCCAATTGGCTGAGGTCGCCTTCCACTTGGGTGCGCCATCTTAAGTGTGGCCGTCCTCTGTTTCTTCGTCCCTCGGGGTTGGATTCATAGACTCTCCGGGCTGGAGCTGGACATGGTGGCCACCTTAGACGTTGAATCTGTAGACGCCTGACTAGACTCATCTCGCTGTACAGGCCGTAAAGGTGGTTGAATTTTTTCCTCCATTCCGGACGGAAAATCATACGCAAAATCTTTCATTTGAAACAACCAAGGGCCTCCTCATCCGCTTTTGATAGTGTCCATGGTTCAGCGCGCACAGCAGGACCGGAATGATAAGGGTCTTGTATAGAGTCAACCTTGTCGTTCGGGAGAGGGATCTATTACTCAATGGCCACCTTAGCTAGAAACAGCGATTGTCAAGAGTGATTCTGCGTTTGATGTCGTTGTTCCAGGTCATTGCGGAGCCAGGGTATGTAGATAAAGTCCTTAACTACCTCAAACTTATGTATGTATATCTGCCAATACAAACGTCCTGGCCAAGACGTCGGTGGTGAGTGTCCTTTTTGGATGACAGCATATATTTAGTTTTGCCCTCATTTACTGCCAAACAAACTTTCGCTGGCTCCGCCTTAATACTCGTAAACGCCTCATTGCCATCTCGCTGTTCTTCCGATTATGTCAATGTCACCCGCGTATGTGAGGAGTTGTGAGGATTTCAAATAAATTGTGCCTTATGTGTTGTGTTGGCCAGTGATTTTTGCACAATCATTTCTAACATGATGCGCATCGCCCTGCCTTAATCCTTTTTTGACATCAAAACTGTCCGTCAGGCCTTCACCGATTCGGATAGAGCAGCGAGCATTCGCCAAAGCATCCTGCATAGTCTGATGAGTTTAGCAGGGATATCATAGGTAGACATGGCATTGTATAGTTCGTCTTTAATTACGCTGTTACGCTGATAAGGACCTATTAGATTATTTACAAAAGGCTTCAGGCGTTCACACAAGATGGTAGAGAAGATGTTGTAGGCGATGTTAATGAGACTTTTTCGTCTGTAGTTGGCGTAGTCAAAGGAGTCTCCTTTTTTGTGGATTGGGCAAACGATACTGAGACTCCGTTCCTCGAGCATGCTTTCCTCTGACCATGTCCTACAGAAAATCTGGTGCATGCTCCTAACCAGGTCATCTCCAGCTGCGTTGAAGAGCTTTTTCGACTTGAGTTTTGATATGGCGATTTTAACTTCGCCGAGGTCAAGGGGACGGGATTCTCTGCGATCTTCGTCATTAAGAAATGGATTATTCTGCCTGACAGCGGTATATTGACTAACATCCCCGTTATACAGTTTGCAGAAGTGGTTTTTCCATATTCTCAGTACTGGCTGCTATTCTACTACTAGGTGTTCGTTTTCATCTCTACAGGCTGCCGTTCTTGCTTTATAGCCTTGGCATAACGACGATGTTCGCTTTATCTATTGATAAAACTTTCGAACGTCATGCCTCCAGGAACACCTCTACAAATCCTCAATCGCATTCATCAACGCACTTGCAACGTGATAGCATCATGAATACAGCGTTTTTGTCCTTACAGGGAGCTATGAAACTTTTGTTTTCAATTCAAAGGCAACGCTGGCTACTTTGTTTTGGTTCAAAACCTCTAGGTTAATTTGTTTGACACCTTAGGTTAGGTTAGGTTAGTTGGGTGCCCTATTGACATGAGATCAAGGCTCATTTAGACTACGAGAGACCATTGTGCCCTATTTGAAAACCAACCCGAGGGGAACCTGTAGTTACCCGCTGAGCGGAACCACCCAGACTTAATTAAGAATCTTAGCAGTTTGTTAAGCTTAACGTCTCTTGCCTCCTCTAAACCTGAATAGAAGTAGTTCCCGAGGAACGTAAATCTTTTTCGGGCCAGTGCAGG
This sequence comes from Eumerus sabulonum, assembly GCA_951905685.1. Lineage (NCBI taxonomy): Eukaryota > Metazoa > Arthropoda > Insecta > Diptera > Syrphidae > Eumerus > Eumerus sabulonum. The sequence goes on from OX645062.1 coordinate 74,290,755, forward strand.
GCAATCACACAGTAGGTGACGAGTGGATTCTATTTCCTCTTCGTCCCTACAGCTTCTGCGAAAATCGTTGTAGGGCTGGCCTAGTCAGTGCACCGACTACCAGTCGTATTATCCCTCTACCAAGATTTAGCAGACTTTCCGTTCTTTTTTTTTTTTTTGTCATAGACAGGCCATGTTAGCCTTGCCGTACCGCATGTGTCTAATTGACACCATCGCTTGTTGGCCTTTCCTAGTAGTTCCACCCCTATTTCTCTGAATAGTGTGCTGAGTGGCGTTCTAGCCTCAGTTGTGATCTGCAAAGTATCTGCGCCTCATCCAAGTCTGGCTAGTACGTCCGCCTTTTCATTTACGGAAATAATCACACGCCTTGGTACCCAGCAGATGGTTACCTCATTGACATCCGATATTTTTTCTAGTTTCTATTTACAGAGTTTTACGAGTTTGGATCTTATCCATGTTGCTTGCAGAGCCTTAATGGCTGCCTGACTGTCAACATAGATTTTGATTCTCTTACCTGAGAAATTCTCCCTAAGAATCAGATCCGCGCCTTTTTTGGTTGCGAGGATCTCAGCCTGGAAGACGCTTCAGACATCATCAAGTCTGTAGGAGTGATACTCTTCCTGAGGTTCGAAGTAGACTCTGGCTCCTGTACCGGTATCCGTTTTGGATCCGTCGGTATAGATTGTCAGTTCCTCTTCCATGTTTACCATACCACTGGCTCATTCCTCTCTGTAGGGAATCCTAATAGAGAATCTCCTCTCACAGCAAGAAAGTGGGGTTGCGGACCTCAGAATAGCCCATCGATCCAGGATTGATGCGTGGCCATAAGGACATTTTTTCCAAAGAACGGATTATTGCATCCTTAGCGCAGCCCTGGCTGCAATGCTTTCACAATACATGTCTAGCGGTGGAAGGTTCAGCATCGCTTTAATCCTTGTAAGACTTTGAAGGTTGCATTTCTTCTCAAGTGCTTTCCACCAGACAATTGATTCATAGACTAAAATAGGTCGTACCACCGCGGTGTTTAGCGAGTATACCACCTTTAGTTTAAAGCCCCATGTCTTTCCGAAAGCTGCTCTGCACGAATATAGTGCCACGTAAGCTTTCTTGGTTCTTTCATTTATGTTATCCTTCCAGCTAAGCTTGGAATCTAGGATTATGCCAAGATACCTAGCGGATTTCTCCGGAATCAGGTCGATACCATTTATACGCGGATATTTGAAGTTATACATATATATATTCGTATATTCGTATTGATCTTTTTCTTGTGAAGAGGACAATCTCAGTTTTAGTTGGATTTACCCCTAGGCCCCATTCCTTTAACCAGTTATTCACCAATAGCTGCGCATAACTTAGTCTTTCACTGAGGACCTGAAGAAATTTCACAGGTATCAGGATGGTAATGTCATCGGCATAGGCCGTGACATTGAAACCCTGTGTCTCTAGGAGCTTTAGCAATTCGTCGACTACGAGGAGCCATAGGAGAGGCGATAGAACACCCCCAGTTGTATGCCTCGGTTGTATCTCATTCTTCGATTTACTCCTCCTTTCGACGAGTTTACTATACGAGTACTTGACATTTGTTCAACTCATCTACGGATTCCCGAGTTTATGTGGGCCATCCGTAGGCTGGATATTATTGCCTCGGTACTGACGTTATTGAAGGCACCATCAACATCTAGAAAAGCCACCAGGGCATATTCTTTGGCATTGAGTGCCTTTTCTATCTTATAGACCACGCTGTGAAGAGCGGTATCTAATCTACCGATCTACCCTTTATGTATGCGTTATGTGATTGTGATACGTTGTTATCACCAATCTCGATTAGTCGTTCCAGTGTTTTCATAAGGAACACTGATAGGTCTATACTCCTTTGCCGTGGCATGGTTGACCTTCCCTGACTTGGGTATAATCACCACCCTAACCTCCCTCCATGCTTGTGGGACATAACCCATCCTAAGGCACCAGCAGTATATGCGTTCTAGCCAGGGAATGATAAGTTCCCCTGGTTCTTGCAGCATTTTCGGGTATATACCGCCTATTCCTGGCGCCTTGTAGGGGTCAAATGATTTTACCGCCCACACAATTTTCTCTTTGGTAACCATCTTATCGATTATTTCAGGCCCAGTCTGTTCCCTTACCAGTGTATTTGCCGTCTCGAATGTGCCCGCGTTTACACAGTTGGGGAAGTGACACTTTAATAGGGCGTCAAGCATGCTTTCGTTTGAGTCTGTCCAGCTACCATCAAATTTTCTGATGATTTCCTGACCTTTCTCATACGAGTCGCAACCGTACATGATTCGATAGACCCGTAAAAAATTCTCCACGAGCTTTTTTTAGCGAATCTAATTTCCTTTTTGAGTGGCTTAACATTATCTCTTCGATGGAACCTTCTTTAGCGAGGTTCCAACTATGTTTGGAGATACGAAATAGCCCCTCTGCTATTTTAGCATTCCACCACGGCGGGTGGTTCTTTTTACTTGGTTTTTCGGTGGGGCAAGATCTCTCGAAGGACCGGTTTAGCTTATCGGTTAGGTTCAGTATCATCTTATCGATGTCTTTTGTGGAGTTGGGATTTCCATTCGGAGGCCGAATCAGGGTTTTTCCCAATTCCGTATTGAACTTTTGCCAATTCGCCTTCTGCGGATTCCGAAAGACATTGCCATCAGTTACGCAAAGATTCAGATCAAAGAGATTCCAGCAATGGTCAGAAAGTGACGCTTCGTCGAACACTCTCCAGTTGGAGACCTTCGCGTTACCGTTTCAATTTACTGAAGTTACGTCTATAACCTCCCTTCTACTGTGTTAGTGCTGCCCCAAGTGGTTTGATCACACTCTTAAGTTCTTCTTACCTTGTTTGGTCATTGAGACCAGTTTTCTTACTCCTTCCGAGGGGACGTCCGTGCCTTCGTCGTATGGTAGGTAAACCGACGCCATCGTTAGGGTACCATCTTTTCCACAACCGTCTGATCGCCCGAGCTGAAAGTGGTTAGCATTAGTGTGTGGAGTTCTTTCCTGGCAACAATACAAGTCCTAACCTTGCCTTCGTTACCGTTATGAATTATTTTGTACTTTGATGACCCTAGTCCTTTTACCCAATTGTGGAGGATCCATGGTTCCTGGACGAGGGTCAAGTCAAGCTGTTCCCTGTTGTGGAGCAGCATGACGTTGCTGACCATGAGGCGGCTGTTTGACACCTTAGGTGGTAGATCTTTTTTACTAAATTGGTCTTATCCAAGAGACGTTATAAAAGAACGTTGACTGGTTTAAGCATTATAGGAAGCTACTACGTTGTGACCGGATGTGGATCATAACCGGGCAATTTATATTATTTACATTGACGTACGAATAGTAGTATCCGACAGTTGACATCATGTTCTCATAGTAGTCTCCACCAATACGCTGTGGTTGACAAGAGTTCAGAGCAAAATAACGTTGAAAAATATTGTCTAACAAATCGGTCCAAAGTTGAATTTTTACTCAACAGAAAAACAGTGGGGGGAAAAAGGATTTTCCTGCAAGTGTACGCCGTTAAGCTCAATTATTTTCTAACTTGACTGTCGATCATCTAATACGATTACATTAGATGGCGCACTCTCGCGTACATAAACTGTACATGTGTATGTATGTATAAACTACTTACCATATTGACAGAAATGTAGTTAATGTATTTGTGAGCTTATCTTCATATCATCATCCGTGTATCCTGCAAGGAAGCCAATAATTCCTTTTTTTTTTTGCTTTTCATTTTTGGTTGTTTTTTTTGTTTTTTCTTTTCCTTCCTCTAACTAGTTTTCTAAACGAAATACCATTGCCGAACATTACATTAGAAGAAGACCAACACCATCGTACAGATGAAACCTAACACAACAGAAGGCGCAAGGAAACAGGCAAAAAGGACGAAATTCAACAACCAAACGAGAGAGAGACGCCGAAATGAAAATGAAAAAGAAAAACTCCTATTGGTAACCTAAGTACGAGAATCCAATTTTACAAGAAAAAGAAGAAGTGCTGCTTTGATTCTAAGCAAGGCTAAGGCCAAGGGTTCTTGCATTCTTACTTTTGCCTTACCTACCCCGACCGATATAATCCGATGATGATGCGAAAAAGCCGATGACGGGAGATGATGGTGTGTAGCTTGGCACACTGATATGGTGTTTAACAGAATTAACAAGGGCAAGCGGCATGATGGTACATCTCTTCGTTTCCGTTGCCTCTTTACCCGTAAAGAACATCATCATCATCTCATCATCATGAGCATGACCACCATGGCCATCATTATCAAGTTCTAAGGCCGACGTATTTCGGGTGGTAGAGTAAAACAAATTCTGCTCCTTCAGTCACAGTCAGATTTCGGGAATACAGAAAAAAAAAACAGCCATACACGGACCAAATACAGTGCCAAGTGAGCAAGCCACTAAGGTGGTATTACGCCGACCATGTGTGCGTGAGAGCCATAACCTTACTACCGCAGCGACAAATGAGGGGAAATTGTCGAAAATTTGAGTGTTTAGGAACCATGCTTTGGTTTTGTTTTTTTTTCATGCCTACTTTTTCCAATTCTCTTTGCTTTTTACCTACACACTCGGCGTGGCGGCAAATATAGCATGGAGCAGAGCGCGTATTCTTCTGTTTCCTCGTTTTGTTCTGGCACACACATACTGTGATATGTATGTGTGTTGGTTTGTGCAGAGAATGTTCCAAAATTGAATACACAACAATGTCACAGATACTAGTCATTCTAAGGAGTATAGAAAAGAAACACAAGAAAACTCCACCAAAAAAAAAAACAAAAACCAAATGTTCGTTTAGTTTGGTGGCCCAATGAGTTTTGTATTTGATCCCTCTCGTTTAGTGTCAAAAAACGTTCCTAACTGAGAGCAGCGTGCGAAACGCAGTTCCGTGTGCCTCTTTTTCTCATTTCTCAAAAATTCATATTTCCCCCGTTCTCCGGCTAACCGTGTTTTTTTTTTGTTTTTTTTAGTTTTGTTTTTGTTTTTTATCAATTCGAAAATATTAAAAAAAATTTGTTTTGTTTCTCGTGATCAACGTCGAACCAACAAGGAATTAATTATTGTTCGAAGGATTAACAAAACGGAGAGAGAGAGGAAAAAAAGCAAGATTAAAGGAGTCGCCAAAAGTAATGTTCATTATTAATTCTTCGCCTTACATATATTAACTAAGCAACGAGATACAGTACATATGTAGGAAGGAGGCATTTAAGAAGGATGTTCAAGACAAGAATGGAAAATCTAGTGAAAATCCCGGCAAAAAAAAAAAAGAGAAGTTTAAGATTTAAGAAAAGTGTGAGAACTTTCGGGTTTTTTTTTTCACGGTTTCTCATTTCCTCGCTGGTGTTTTCCGTTTTTTTCCCTTCATAGTAGGCCCTAGTAAAATTGAGAGTGTATTCGTATATAGCGGCGCGAAACAGAAGCAAAAAAGCACATAAAACCGAAACAAAATGTAGGGGAATTTCGCGTTTTTTATTTTTTTCTTCACCCGAATTAGAGAGAGTACCCTACACCATTGTCTTCTTTATCGCCTTCACTCTCTATTAGCCAACAAACTTTGATTTTTCTCACATCTGTCAATTGGTGGAAGACATTTGCCCAAACTGTCATTTTAATGTCACATCGGGCCTAATACATAATCCAATGACACAAGGATAAGGCAATCAAAATCGATCAGCGATCGCAAGTAGCCGTCTGAAAATAAAGCCGCCGACTCTCATGAATCTCTTTCACAGTCCCCTTTAACTCTTCCTTCGGCTGACATTGTATCGACAGGGTATTGTCAAACAAAAAAGACACTTATCACCGATATTGACAGTTTTCGCACCGGGTGTGAGTCGCTCTTAATAAGTGCTCTTTGTACAAATATACATTTTTATTTTGTTTGTAATAAAAAAAAAAATCCCTCCGCCTCTCAAAAATCTTACGCGCGTATTTGTGCAATTATTTAACTAAAAACAAAAAAAAAAATTCAATTGTATAATACACAAGTATGTATAAGTTAAATGTCACAAGAGGAGGTCCTAATGAATCTATTCTCTTTTCAATTTTTTTTTTCTACCCCAACCGGCCCATTAGCGGACTTAAGAGAGGAAAGTGAGAAAATAGAAGGGAGAAAAGAAGAAAATTAATTTATTTATTTTATTTTTTTGTCGTTTGTCCTATTGTTTGTTCCTCCCACTTTGTAATGGTTTTCTCTTTCGGTGTCTTTTTTTGCCCTACATACACTTGTGTCCAAAAGGAAACACACAAACGTCTTGGGACCGTGCTCATATCCAAATCTTAATACAATTTTCTTATAACCTAAAATGATATAGAAAATAGATAAAAAAAAAAAAACAAAACTAACATTTTTTGCAAGTCCCCAATTTTGGTTTTTCTTTTATGTTTTTGTTTTTTTTTTTTTTTTTTTCATTTTAGATTTTCCTTTTTCGAAATTATCGCATAAAAATAAAAAAAAAATCGTATTTCTAAAAAACAAACAAAACAAACAACAACATAAACAACAAATTGTATATTTGTAAATAATTGTTTTAATAATTGTTGGTGCATTAAAGTTATGTGTTTTTTTTTATTTTAATTTATTAAATTAAACTTAAATATAAAAAAAAGGAAAGGAGATTACAAAAAATAAATAAAAGTTTTAATAAAAGTTTCAGTGTATATGAATGAGAAAGAGTAAGATAAAGAGAGGGATAGCGAAAAATAAAAGTTTTCAATTGAATACAAGTGTGTTGCTCTAGCGTTGTTTTTAAACAAAATAAATAAAAAAAAATCAAATAATAATAAAATTACAAAACATTCCTCAGTAAAAATTTTGTTTCTAATTTATACGATTTTTGAGCAAGTGTGAAACGTTCTTGCTCCCGTTTTTTTGTTTTTTTTTTTTTTTGTTTGTTTTTGTTTTGTTGATATAAAAAAAAAATCAAATTTTATCGTATTCGAAAAAATATACAATATATAATATAAAATAAAAAAACAAAAAAAAAAAAGTCTAAATATGACGTCCGAGTTAGATCAGTTCGCTGATTTGGAATTATCCAAAGAGGATCGTGAACAGATATTTGATCCACCGTTAGATCGACAGCAGATGGAAGGTGCTGGCGCCACAAGGTACATACATATACATATATACATACATATATTACTTTTTCTCACTTATTATTAACAACAAATTATTTACTACAAATAATTGTGCATGAGTTGTCAGTCAACGTTAGAAAATATCGTAGATTGTAATGAAATTAAGGATATGTTCGTGTATGATTGCGTAATTTGTTTAGGACTTTCCTTCTTTTTTTTTTTTGTTGTTTCAAAATTTCTACTCCGAAACGTGTACACGAATAGATCCATTTTTGATAGAAGCTCTGAGTAATCTTGCTTCGTAGTATGTACATATTAGAATTTTAATATTAGCTCCGAAACGCTTTTTAGTCATTCGTAGATGTCTTTGGGAAAATAACCGTGATACACCATGGTGGAGGTTTCAATATTGTCTAAAATATATTTTTTGTATAAACTACATATTTAGAAATTGTGTTAGACTGGCTGTAAAAAGCTAAAAAATATATTAATATTTGCTTAGCCATGTGAACTATAGATTTGGTAGTATCGTACTTGAAGCTCCAGTGTATTAAATTTTTTTTAGAAGTTAAACCCAGGCACCTAGGTTATGTTCCTTTTTTAGGTCACTATAATGGAGCACCGTGGCGCGGTGGGTAGTGTGTTGGCCTCTGACGCCGATGACACGGGATCGAACCCCGACACAGCCATGTCATCGAACGTGTTTTTCACGGTGTTTCTCCTCAGCGGGGTTCTGACAAAACCCCCTGTAGTAAAATTGTCATGAAAAGCTTCTCGAAATTCGCCGTTCGGAACCTGCAATAAACTGTAGGGTCCCTTTCACCTATGGAAAAATGAAATCACACACAACATGGGTGATTGAGAGAAGCTCGGCTCAGGTCCTTCATGGACTGTAACGCCAATATACATACATACATAATGGAGCTTTGAGGCTATTATGTCCATAAGCACATGTTGGTAATCCATTCTTAGGGTTCCGTACCCAAAGGGTAAAACGGGACTCTATTACTAAGACTTCACTGTCCGTCCGTCTGTCACCAGGCTGTTACTCATGAACCGTGATAGTTAGACATTTGAAATTTTCACAGATGATGTATTTCTGTTGCCGCTATAACAACAAATAATAAAAACTGACATGAGTTTCATCCGAAAAATCCCCTTGGTCACATACTGACCTAAGGTTAGTCGACAATATCCCACAACCAGTAGCAAACTTCTGAGCTTTGATCCCTATTATGTCTTTGTTGTATTAATCTTAGCTGCAAACCTTTTTTCTATAATTATTGTTATTCGCCTTTTCACCTCCTTTTTGTCAAGTAAGATAGTTGATTTGAATTCAATGGGCACTGATGATCAACTATCTCATCATCCAGATTTTTGATCATCAAAGTAATATGCCTATAACCTGCCTGCAACCAAGATCTGCCATCATGCAAAAAATCATTTCCACATACAGATGGTACACGGAACCCTTCGTACGCGAGTCCGACTCGCACTTGGCCGATTTTTTACTTTTCATCCTTCATGAATTTAGACTACCTAGGTCTCGAAGGGTGACTGGCTCTTCCTTGTAAAGATTTAATGGGAAATAAGTTTTCTTTAGCAAGTTCATGTGTTTATTACAATAAAAAAAAAAAAAAAAGAAACTTATGGCAAGTTCGTTGTGAATATTGTTCCTCCTGTATTGTGGAATGCATACTAAATTAGCGACTCATTCAATAAAGTGAGTAATGGATATCTGGCTCGAATATAAATTATTCTAAACCGGGGTGCTAACAAAATATCCTAAAATTCTAGTCATGACCTATTATCATTAAAAGTCGATGAAGCCTAGAAGTTCAGTTCGATAACCGTCTAAGTTAGTAATCGACTAAGGGTATTGTTATTTTTTCTCGATATTACCATTCGTAGCGAATTAACTGAGAATTAAAAAAAAAAAAGAGGAAATGTCACCAATATGGTCATGGAACATTTGCTGGGAACTACAACCAACGTGAAAATTCAATCGGATACCTTTCGAATCCTATCTAGGACAACCACCCCTGGAGGGTAGTGAACGAACATCCAAGACTGAAACCATCTGCGACGGAGTGCAGGTTGTGTGACAAATATAATAAGAGTATGACTGTTGAACCATTCTTTTTCTTTTGGTGGCGTTACGGCCCATGAAGGACTAGGGCCAAGCTTCTCTCAATCACCCATGTTGTGCGTAATTGATTTTTCACATAGGTGAAAGGGGCCTACAGTTTAATGCCGATTCTGAATAGTATGAATCGAGAAGCTTTTTCAAGGCAAGTATACTACGGAGGGTTTTGCCACAACCCCGCCTAGGAGGGACGCCGCAAAATAAACATTCGATAGCATTGGTGTCATCGGGATCCGGACTCGCTCATCGTGCGTCAGAGTCCAACACACTTACCACTGAGCGAACTATAAAAAAAAATCATGACTAAATAAAAAGCAAATGTTCATGTTTTAAAGCTTGGTTGAGCAAGAAATGGCCAAACATTAGAGCTGCACACCACCGATGAGAGAGGCCAGTGTAAAGATGAGCAATATCAATACTTTGGTCGTTTTCAAAAGTCGGGTTAAGGTTGAGTTGTTTAAAAACAATGGTACTAAATTCAATAAGCCGCAATAAAAAGCATCTAAGTACACAAAAGGTAGCTAAGCTCAGCAGATCGCATCAGACTAGTGGGGCTAACTTTCGTATAGGTACAATCGTTCGAGTGGCAAATAATTTGTGAGGATTCGAATATACTTCAGCAGCAACTTCTTTACGAACACTTTCACAGACTGATTGAATCAAAGGCAACAGTGTTCTTTGCTGAGAAAGTGAAAAATCGGGTAGTTCTTGAATCGAAAAACAGATATGTATTATGGAGCTACTTAAGTTCTGAGATAGACAAGTAAAATGTAACAGTCGAAAATAGTTTTATTGTTTTCAAATGTTTTTCACGAGGATGAATACACTTTCGTATGCGTTTGAGTGAATTTTCGAAGCAATTTTTCTACTCCGATTGAGGTCATCTTCAGACTCGAAGACCTATACAGGCGATTGTTGTTAAGTTTCGGGTTCATATGCACACATTCATGATTCGTCGCCTGTTACGATCTTGAAGGCGTCGTTTGAAGCAGCGTGATTGATTTTTTTTCAACATTTCTTTGCACCAATCGATATGAGTGTGCGGTATGCGAGTGGTACTAATGCCCAACCATGCCTCAATCTCACGGTATGTCACATGACGATTTTGTTATTTCAGCATCGATTTTTTCTGGTCCAACAATCGATGTTGGACGACTTACACGAAATTTGTCCTCTACCGGGATGTGACCACGAATGGATCAAGGAAACTCGGTGCCTGGAGATGGTGCTTTATTACCAATGGTCGAAGTGACCTTATCGGCACACTCTAGTTGGTTTAATCCAGGTCGAAAGTCAGAAAGTCACCGCACGAAAATGTCCATGATTTTTCAAATACTTGTAAACGACACAAATATGACCAAAACGTACTGAATACGATTATCATTACGTATGTCAAGCTTTACGACGACAAAATCAGATTTGACATATAACCACTGGTCTTGCAATAGGTTACGTAGTACCTACATACAGTACCTACATACATATGTAGCTAAAACAGCATCGAACATTTGAACAAACTATTTAAAGTTGCTAAGAAAATTGGGTCCTGTCTGTGAGAAAGCTGGATGGATGAGATGGCATAACCGCGAATTCTACGAGCTGTACAAAGACGTGGGTATATGTAGTCCGGAAGGTAAAGAGCCGTCGACTATATTGGCTCGGCCACATTCCGAGCCTCCTGGTTCGAGAAGAAGAGGAATACCGAACCTCCGGTATAAAGACCAAGTAATCGTGGACCGTCACGCCAGCTAAATTTGGAAACATAAGCTCTATATGCGCTCACGCCCCAACGGAAGACGGAAGGACGATCGATTCAAAGAAGAATTCTTCGATCTCCTAGACAGAACATATGCCCAATGCCCCAGCTACGACACAAAAATAGTTCTAGGAGTTTTTAATGCAAAACTGGGCAAAGAGGACGTATTTGAGTCGATCATAGGAAAGCATAGCCTCCATAACACCACATCCGACAACGGACTAAGGCTAATCGAGTCCCTAGCGGGGCGTAACCTCCTTTTAGCAAGCACGCGATTCCCCCATCTCAACATCCACAAGGGTACCTGGCGGTCTTGTGATCAATCGCCAGACACTCCTCCTGTATTCTCGACGTACGAACCTTCCGAGGGGCCAACATCGACTCGGACCACTACCTTGTTGTAGCCAAGGTATGAATGAGGATATCAAGAATGCTTAGGAGTCGAGTAGGACAACGTAAGTTTGACGTTGGAAAGCTACAATCGCAAGAGACTGCCAGAATCTTTGCCGATCGTGTCTCCTCAAAGCTCTCTCAAAATCCGCCCAGAGCAGCACAAACAATAGAGCAGGAATGGGCTCATTGCCAGAGCGCTGTCAGAGATGCTGCCTCAGAGGTGCTGGGTTTCAAACAGCCACCACCTAGAAACCCCTGGTTCGATGAACAATGCGAACAAGCCCATGCAGCAAAACAAGAGGCATATAAGGACGTGCTGCAACGACGGACGAGAGCTGCTCGCGAAATCTATGAGCAGAAGAGAAGAGAGGAACACACGCTCTTCAGAAAAAAGAAGAGAGAGCACGGAAAGCGTGAGATCGAGGAGAGATGCCCGTAAGTTTAACAATAAGGTAAAACGAACATGCCATGGCTACAAAGCCAGAGCGGCGGCCTGCAGGGATGAAAATGGAGAACTGGTAGTAGAGTCGCAGTCGATGCTAAGGATTTGGAAATACCACTTCTGCAGACTGTATAACGGCGATGATAGACAAGATACCGCTGTCAGGCAGAACGAGCCATTCGTAATGGACGACAATGAAACAGAATTCAGTCCATCCGACCTAGACGAAGTCAAAATAGCAATATCAAGACTTAAGTCTAATAAAGCTGCGGGCGCAGACGGCCTGTCTGCTGAGCTTCTTAAGGCGGCTGGAGATGAGCTGGTAAGGTGCATGCACCATCTCATTTGCAAGGTATGGTCGGAGGAAATCACGCCCGACGAATGGAATCTCAGCATCATTTGCCCGGTCCATAAGAAAGGAGACCCCTATAACTGCGCCAACTATAAGGGAATAAGTCTCCCTAACATCGCATATAAGACCTTCTCTGCCGTATTGTGTGAACGCCTGAAACCCTTTGTGGATAACCTGATCGGCTCTTATCAGTGTGGTTTCAGGCCAGGTAAATCCACAATAGACCAAATATTTACGCTACGGCAGATCTTGGAGAAGACCCAGGAATACCAAATCGACACTCACCACCTCTTCGTCGATTTCAAGGCTGCATATGACAGCGTGTATAGAGATGAGCTATACAAAGCCATGTCTAGTTTTAACATCCCTGCCAAACCCGTCCGACTGTGCAGGATGACAATGGAGAATTCTCGCTGCTCCATTAAGGTCGGTAATGAGCAAACCGAGACCTTTGATGTTAAAAAAGGATTTAGGCAAGGTGACGCGCTGTCATGCAACTTTTTCAACATCGTGCTTGAAAAGATCGTGCAAGAGTCACTGGCCAACACAAGAGGTACGATTTATTTGAAGTCTACGCAATTGCTTGCGTATGCCGACGACATTGACGGGATTGGACGGACACAGCGAGACGTCAATGAGGCCTTTGTAAGCATTGAGATAGAAGCGGCTAAGATGGGTCTCAAGGTTAATGAGGGTAACACCAAATATCTGCTTTCATCTAAAAGAGACGGACAACACCGACGTATTGGCCAGAACGTCACCATGGGCGGATATATGTAGGTTAGGTTAGGTATATGGGTGCCCTATTGACGTAAAGTCAAGGCTCACGCAGACTACGTTGAGTCCATTGTGCCCACCTGTTTTGTTTAACCCGTTGATACCTATTCATTTTCCGTCGAGCTGAACCAACCAGACGAGGATAAAAATCCCAGTATTCTGTTCAGCCCGATATTACCTACCTCTTCTAGTCCCGAAAGGAAGTATCTTCCCAGGAAAATATTCATTTTTTGGGCTAGCGCCGGGCATTCGCACAGCAGGTGACGAACGGACTCAATTTCCTCTTCGTCCCTGCAGCTTCTACAGAAGTCATTGTGGGGCTGGCCTAGTCGAGCTGCATGATAGGATAGCCCGGTGAGGGCACCGACTGTCAGTCGAATGTTCCCACGATTGAACTTCAGCAGATTTTTCGTTCTTTTCTTATCATAGACGGGCCAGGTCAATTTCGCCGTTGCGCATGTATCTAAGCGACACCAGCGCTTATTGGCTTTCACCAATAGCTCCGTCTGTATCTCCCTGTAGAGCGCATTGAGTGGTGCCTTGGCCTCAGCTGAGATCTGCGCAATGTTAGCACCTGATCCCACCCTAGCCAACTCGTCCGCCCTCTCGTTTCCGGAGATATTCATGTGACCAGGTACCCAGCAAAGGGTCACCTCATTTACATTGGATATCTCTTCTAACTTCTCCTTGCAGAGTTTGACGAGTTTGGATCTTATCCATGCTGCCTGCAGAGCCTTAATGGCTGCCTGGCTGTCAACATAGATGCTGATCCTTTTTCCTGTAATATTCTCTTTGCTGATCAGGTCCGCCGCCTGCTTGATAGCGAAGACCTCAGCTTGGAAGACACTGCATCCATCATCGAGCCTGTAGGAGCGATGCATATCCCGAGACTCAAAGTGGGCGGATATAACTTTTAAGTGGTCAAGGAATTTGTTTACCTTGGCTCACTGATGACCAGCGACAACAACACCAGCGCTAAGATAGAACGCAGAATCACTCTTGCCAACCGCTGTTTCTTTGGGCCCAAGAGGCAGTTGAGAAGTAGAGCCCTCTCTCGGAAAACCAAGGTGACACTATATAAGACCTTAATCATCCCAGTCCTCCTTTACGGCGCAAAGGCTTGGACTTTAACAAAATCGGATGAAGATGCCCTTGATCGTTTCGAGAGGAAAATTCTGCGCACTATCTACGGTCCCGTTTGTTCAAACGGTGTATGGAGGAGAAGATATAACGAAGAACTGTACGGGTTGTACAGTTCTTCGTTGCCTGGTACGACGTCTACAGATACAGCGTCTATGGTGGCTAGGCCATGTAGAGCGCATGGAAAATACAGCTCCGACCCGAAGAGTCTTCGAATCCACTCCGGAAGGAAGGCGCGGCAGAGGACGGCCACGCAGGTGGAAGGGGACCTTAACCAACTGGGCGTGCGGCTCTGAAAACAGCTGGCCAAAGACCGTGCCTGCTGGAGACGCTTGTTGGTTGAGGCCCAGGTTCACCACGGACTGTAGCGCCACCTAAGTAAGTAAGTATGTATAGCTCAGGCTCAGATACTCCATGGATTGCTGGCCTGATAAGTAAGTAAGAAAACTGGGACCAACATCAAAATCAAAAATCCAATATCACCACCATCATCCCTCAAGGATTTTTAACTTCACGAGGACATTATGCCCGTAATTGCTTTAAAGAAAACAACAAACTTCCAATCGTCTAGATAGCGGCAAGGACAAATTTTGGTGGTTACATCCACGAATTTGTTGATGGTAGATATCTTTGATTTCACTTCTTTAATCGTAACAAAAAAAAAAAAAAAAACTGATTTACATCCTTTCTGTTACGTTTTTTGTCCTACAACATTGAGGACATTTCTTTCAAGGCCTCTTAGTGAGTCCTTGGCTTGCAAGTACTCAGGACAAATTCAACGCTAGAGCATGCGTAGAGAGTTGCTCATTCTAATTATTAAAACTAACCGCTAATACAAAACTGAAAAGTAAAAATTCACTTTAGCACATTCTAGTAAGAAGGAAATATACAAGAGCGAGACGTAAAAAAAAAATGGTTCCAGACTTGATAATAAGGAGGGGTGTGTATAGTAAAGCTCCACCCTCGTTATGGCGACCATACTTTGCGCGTAGGTGTTAAACTTTACTACTAATCTAGGGTGTTGTATTGACAACTTGATAATTATAATTAATTATTTTCAATTTAGTGCGTGATAATCATTAACCGGTCATTTACTGCAGTTAGATGCATATCATCAACTCACCCAAAAGGCAAGAGCGTTTTGACGAGGGCGATTGCTCTTGCGAAGGCACAAGTTACGTACCTTTTCGTCAGTTGAATCTGGCCAGTTGTTGTTGTTATTATATGCCTTCATTACGAAATAATTTAAATGATTTTTTAAAGACCCTCTTCTAATTCCCGTACGGTTAGCTAGCCTCCCCACTGACATTGTGCGCTGTAAACGTGTTTCGTACCTTTTAGTTTCATTTTTTTTTTTTTTTTTTTTTTTTTGAAAAAGCAACCAATGCGAGAAATAACTTTCCTAAAATGAACTAATTTTTCGAAATAAATTAGGCATCTATGGTTCACCCTCTGCCGAGGCAATATATCTCAAGTATCGTGCGGAGATTGTCGCGATTATCTTCATTCTAGCAACCAGGTCGCAGTCAGCTCACCCCTTCGTCATTATGCTGTAGTCATCCTCACCGTCGTCTTTATCGTTGATACATGTAACTTGTTGTTATTATTACTATGCATCTAAATGTATCATTGTTATTACTATTAACCATTTGTCCACCTAGCATGGAAGGACAGAATATGGAACTTCCTTCATTGGTTATGTCCTTAGGACATCGTACAACATTGAACCTTTCTCTGTTATCTTGTTGTGTCTTCGTGAAGGGAATTGTTCAATGGCAAGGGTTGGAATATGATATCTGTTTAGTACAGTGGCATTTCTACTATCATATGCATTCTACATATAACTACATGTCGTTGTGATAGGGGAGTTGCACTTAAGAAGAGGGCTGTTTGCTTTTTAGAAGGAAGTGCCTTCAAGTTTACTCCATCCATTCTTCGTGAAATGAAAGGAAAACATACGTAGATGTGAAGAAAAAATCGAATTGTTGTACTGAACATGGAAATGATGTGATGGTGATGATGATGAAGATGACGACGATGAACTATAATGATTACCATCGAACTCGTTTTGCTTGCTCACGCTGGCTGGCATATTCTTTCTTCTTCTCGTCGTCCTTTGCAACGTTCATCTAAATCGGCAGTGGACAAAAAAAACCCCGACAGAGAATATTTGAAGAAAAGACAAAATCTTGTCGAAATTTGTATATTTAATTCGTACGCTGGCATTGATCTTCTAAATACAAGATCCCCCCCAAGCATGTTGTATATGTTTGTTTGTTGACAGGGTGTACTGCTCCTTATTCTATAGTCAACAAGGCGTTCTTCGTCTTTATTCAAATCTGCACATATGCAAATATGTATATTTGTCGTGAATAGGTATAAGAGGCTTTAGATACTCAACCAATTGTGCTAGGATTGTCCAGATTTGTTAGATTGTTAGAATCCAAACAAACAGACGAATATTTATTTCCCATCGATTATGTGTGATGCAAATTATTTGGGCGATGCCCATTTGATTGACAGGCCTAAACTGGCCAAATATAATTTAACGAAACAGGATTAAGAGTGGTAACTGAAAGTTAAAAAGTGACGAATGACTGGGCCAAACAGTCTAAGCTAACTTCATGCACTCAGTCGTTACAATACTTTTGTGTGGAGATCAAATCTCTGAAATTGACAAGCAAGTCGATTGAAGCTTCTGCATGAGGAAGATCAGCTAAATTGAATGTGCCCCATAAAAAACCGTGTACATACTTACTTACTTAGATGGCGCTACAGTCCGGTGTGAACCTGAACCTCAACCAACAAGCATGGTCTTTTGCCAGCTGCTTCCAGCGACGCACTCCCAGTTGTTTTAGGTCCCCTTCCACCTTAAATTCGGTCGTCCCTCGGGTTCGGACTCGAAGACACTTCGGTCTGGAGCTGTGTTATTAATTCGCTCTACATGGCTTAGCTATCTTAAGCATTGTATCCGTAGACGCATACAGTCCGTACAGTTCGTGGTTGAATCTTTTCCTCCACTCACCGTCAACACAAACGGGACCAAAGATCGCACGCAAAACTTTTCTCTCGAAAAGGCAAAAGTATTCCTCATCCGCTTTCAATATCGTCCATGCCTCTGCACCATAGGTAAAGCAGATAGTTAGGGTATTGTATAAAGCCCGCTTGGTTTTTCGAGAGATGGCTCTGTTGCTCAATTGCCTTTTGAGCTTAAAAAACAGCGATTGGCAAGAGTTATTCTGCGTTTAATCTCGGTACTGATGTTGTTCGTTCGCGAATCCGATATAGACGAAGTCATTGACTACCTCGAAGTTCTTGCTGCCCATTGTGACGCTCTGTCCGATGGGTCGATGCTGTACGTCCTTTCTTGATGACAACATACATATGTATACATACATATGTACTTCGTTTTGCCCTCATTTACCGCCAGACACATTTAAGCCGCCTTCGCTTTAATGCCAGCAAACGCTTCATTGACGGCTCCCTGCATTCGGCCAATCACTTCAATATCATCCGCGTAAGCTAGCAGTTTAACGGACTTTTGGAAGATCGTGCTCTTAGTGCTGATGACATAAGTTTCGCACGAATTTTTCAAGCCTGCCTTTTTTAAGGCATAACACTCACAGTATATACCTACTTACTTACGTGTGACGCTACAATCGTGGTGAACCTGGGCCTCAACCAACAAGCGTCTCCAGCTGGCACAGTCTTTGGCCAGCTGTTTCCAGCGCCGCACGCCCAGTTTGTTAAGGTCCCCTTCCACCTGCGTGCGCCACCGTCGGCCGTCCTCTGCCGCACTTTCCTTCCGGCGTCGATTCGACGACTCTTCGGGTCGGAGCTGTATTTTTCATGCGCTCTACATGGCTTAGCCACCTTAGAGGCTATATCCGTAGACGTCGTACCAGGCCGATGTCGCTGTACAACTCGTACAGTTTTACATTAAATCTTCTCCTCCATACACCGTTTGAACAAACGGGACCGTAGATTACTTACTTACTTATCAGGCCAGCGATCCATGGAGGATCTGAGCCTGAGCTATAGCTGCCTTCCATCCTTGACGGTCGCTGCTTCCAGTTGTCAAGACCAAGATGTCTTACATCCGCGATTACTTTATACCGGAGGTTTGGTCTTCCTCTTCTTCTCGAACCAAGAGGCGAAGACCCTCTTAGCTGGAGCATTAATGTCCATGCGCTTGATGTGGCCGAGCCACAATATCCGGCGCAGAATTTTTCTTTCGAAAGAACCCAAAATCAGCTCCGCTGTCCTGCTTATCGTCCAGCTTTCGGCTCCGTACAGCAGGACTGGCAGAATGAGCGTTTTGTAAAGCATGACTTTGGTCTTTCGAGTGAGGAGTTTTGACCCCAGTTGTTTGGACAAGCCGAAGTAGCAGCGGTTGCCAAGGGCGATTCTATGCCGGATCTCCACTGTGGTGTCATTTGTGAAATTTACGTTTGCGCCGAGGTAGACAAACTCCTTAACTACCTCGAAATTGTAGCTGCCAATTGTTATGTTTTGTCCCAGGTGGTGAGCGACGGATTGGTTTTTGCTTGACAGCATGTATTTCGTTTTGTCCTCATTGATCTTAAGGCCAACTCGTTTCGCCTGTTCTTCAATCGCCGTGAATGCTTCCACGATGCCACGGCGAGAACACGCGATGATGTCGATATCATCCGCGTATCCTAGCAGCTGGATGGACTTGTAAAAGATAGTGCCTTCCCTGTTGACGCCTGCCCGTCGCACTATCTGCTCCAGCACCAGGTTTAAGAAGTCACATGACAGCGCATCTCCTTGCCGAAATCCGGTACATGTTTCGAATGGTTCCGAGGTCCTAGAACCGAGTTGCACGGTGCATCGCGTGTTTTTTAGCGTGGCGCGACACAACTGGATCAGTTTTACCGGGATCCCGAATTCGGCCATCGCGCCAAACAGTTCTTCACGATGAATGCTGTCGTATGCGGCTTTGAAATCGATGAAAAGATGGTGTGTATCGGTTCGAAACTCGTTGGTCTTTTCCAGGACTTGTCGAAGTGTGAAAATTAGGTCTATAGTCGATTTGCCGGGCCGGTAGCCGCACTGGTAGCTGCCGATTAGTGCGGTGCAAAATGGTTTTAGACGTTCACACAATACGCTGCACAGGATCTTGTATGCGACATTGAGCAGGGATATACCTCTATAGTTCTTGCAAGAGGTAGGATCGCCTTTTTTGTGGATGGGGCATATAGAGCTGGTATTCCAGTCGTCGGGCATGCTTTCATCTTCCCAAATTCTGCAGATGATCTGGTGCATGCTCCCTACCAGAACATCGCCGCCAGTAGTTCAAGTGGCTGCCTCGGCTGGCTTCGCCGTAGCGCATTCTGTCACCTCAATTTTCCAAAACCATGGCGCGCCATCGTGCCTGAACCAGAGGTAATCCGAATTCATATCATTAATTCCAGTAAAAGAAAGTCGATTAACATGGCTCTGTAACGCCCACCGTTGACTGAAACGTTGTTTCCAGCCTCATTTTCGAAGAAAAATGGTCCAATGATGCCACCACCATCCGCACCAAACAGTCACTCTCTGTGGATGCATTGGCTTCATAACGTGCCGGTTTTCCGAGCGCCAGGTGCGGCAAATTTGTTTGTTAACGTAGGCGCCTCGTCAGAGAAGATGATTTTTCGCCCAAATCGTTGTCCAATTCAAGCTGCTCTAAAGCACCCAAACTGCGAAGCGGATTACTGAGTCAATTGAACCGACCTTGTAAGCGAATAATCCAAGATCTTTGTGCAGAATTCTGCTCAGGCTAGTGCATGAAATGTTAAGCTGTTGAGATCGATGGCGAGTTGATGTTCGTGAATTGAGTCTCACGCTCTCGACCACAGCAGTCCCATTCTCATCTGTGCGCACCGTACGACGGCGGGGACCATGAGTTTTGTCCACTAGCATACCGCATACCAGTCTCACGAACCTGCGTACAGCAGTCGCGGTGGGTGCTTCATTTCGGCCAAAACTTCTTTTCAAAAAATGCACTGTGTGGGCTACGCAGCACTCACCTTGGAAATAAGTTTTCAATATTTTCCAACGTTGTTCAAGCAAGCGTAAATAAAGTCAATCAAAATATGATTTAAAAAAAAAAAAAAAAAAAAAAACGAACACTAGACAGCCCACCCATTATACCATCGGCGTCTTGGCCAGGGCGCCCATATTGGCAAGATAATCTCGAGATAGTCTGGGCTCCATTTACCTAGGCTCCGCAGTGACACGCAGTAATGACATCAGTGTTGAAGTCAAACGCAGAATAACTCTTGCCAACCGCTGTTTTTTTTTGGGCTCGGGAGTCAATGGAGAAGCAGAGCCCTCTCTCAGAAAACCGAGATGACCATATACAAGACCCTTATCATCCCGGTCCTGCTTTATGGCGCAGAGACATGGACCTTATCGAACGCGGACAAGGAGGCCCTTGGTCGTTTTGAGAGAAAAATTCTACGTACGATTTTCGCCCCGACCTGTATATTTTCCCCGTTTTCCGAAAAAAAAAAAAAAAATTAAGGAGCTTCAGTGATGTAGGGCTAATGGATTCGGCACACACCACGTCGGCTCCAAGGGTGCGCCACCGGGCGCGAGCAAAGGCGGGACATTCACAGAGGAAGTGCTCTGCAGTGTCATCCTTCTCGCAACATGCAGCACAGATAGGCGTCTCACTAATGCCAAGCACGTAGAGATGCTTGGCAAAAGTGTAATGGTCCGTGATGACTCCCACAAGCCTTCTGCAGTCGATTCTCTTTAAAGACAGGAGGAATGCTGCGGATTTCTCGCAGACATCAGGGCATACGCGCTTAGTTATCCTGCAACTTGGACAATCCCTCCATCTACGGTTGTGTATGTTAAACGCACAATCGTTAATGTAGAAATTTACCATGGATGCAGGTAGACCTAGAGCGGGTTCAGGTCCTGAGAAGCTCTCCTTTGAACCCATTGTAGCGAGTTCATCAGAGGTCTCATTACCTGGGATCCCAGAGTGGCCTGGAACCCATACAAGTCTTAGTGAAGCACTAATTTGGAGCTAGTTAAGGGGTTACACACAGCTTTTAGTGCAGCTTGGCTCTCACTACAGACCCATATGCTTTTCCCCCTCCACCTGTGCTTCACAACATAGTATATCTCTGATTGGAAGACAGACGCATATTTTCCTAAGGAGAAGTGCAGTCGGATATTTTCGCGCTCAAACAAGACCCCAGCACCGGACCTCCGCCCAGACCTGGAGCCATCCGTGAAAATGCGAAGACTATCCTTTCCAGGTTCAGTATCCAGCCATAGCCAATCCAAACGCCATGGAATATCGACTGTGAAATGACGGCGCAGTAGGATAACGGGCGTCAGTGTGTCAGAAGGCATGTCCATGAGACAGGGGTCGTAGGACAATTCTTGCGCCAGCACGCCGCTATTCCTATGCGAGTTATACCAAAAGCCATTTCTCCTCGGACGAAACATGGCTTTCAGAGCACACCCTTTGATAAATATATCAAGAGATGGAAGGTAGATGCTATGCTAGAGCAGCGCTCGGCGTGCTTGGTAAGGCCCCCGTGCAGCTGAGACAAACCGTTCTTTGGAGTTTGGTGAAAGAGGCTACGACGTGTTTGCGTTTTATTCTGTTCCACCAGACAACCGATGCATATGATTATAGGTCTTATCAATGCCGTGTAGATCCATATAACCTTTGCCGACGATAAACTCCATGCTTTGCTAAAAGCTCCTTTGCATTGCCAGAAAGCTGACAACGCTTTGGTGGTTTTTGACTCAACATGATTTGATCCGGAAAGCTCACTATCTAAGATGTATCCTAGATACTTAGCCTCCTTGGATATCGGGATGGAAGTAAACAGAACGACATCGGTCTTAAGAGGATTGACTGATAGCCCATTTTTTGGTACACCAATCATCGATCACATTTGGCGCCGCCGGGCGCCATCTTCTGCATAGGCCTGGGCATAGATTTCAGAGGCATTGAGAGCATCAAGCAGAGACTCGACCACCATGCACCGTAACAGCGGAGACAGGACGCCATCTTGCGGGCAGCCCCTGTTTACGCCGGATTGGACATACTGGTCGAGGCCTGCATAAGCGGTCAATGTCCTGTGCATAAGCATTGCCTTGATCCATAGGACCATTGCTTCATCTACGCCATGATGTCTGGCAGCGTTGCACATGCTGTCAAAAGTTGCGTTATTAAAAGCTCCCTCAATGTCGAAAGATGGTTAGGTCATGTAGAGTGCATGAAAATCACAGCTCCGGCCCGAAAGGTCTTTGAATCCAACCCTGAGGGCCAAATTTCAGGTGGCGCAGGCAAGTGGAATAGGGCCTCAACCAACTAGGCGTGCGGCACTGGAGACTGCTGGCGAGAGACTATGCCAGTTGGAGAGGTTTTTTAAAGGAGGCCCAGGTTCGCCATGAACAGTAGCGCCGAAAAAGAAGAAGAATTAACTGTCAGATAACGGCAACCTTAATAATAATCAGCACCACACAACAGTAGAAGCAAAAAAAATGTGACACTTTTTAGGTAAATTATTGTATGTACATACATATGATCTTTGTACTACACCAAATGGATTTTGTATGCCATTGCGCGTCTTACATGGTATTAATATGCGGTGAGTAAACGCGTTCATAAGGCCCTTAAAAAAAAAATCAATATCCGTATACTAGGAGTAACGCTTACTCATACATATACATACATATAAGCTTCGGATGTATCCAATTATCCTGTAACATTAGTAATTAATCACACCATCGAAGGAAATTCCTCCGTCTATTTAAAGAAAAATCGATAAATGCTTATGTGGGTATTAACGAGTAAAAATATTTAAAAAGCATGGACGGACGCATGCATCAATAAGGAAGATGTGAGGAATCAACAACAAAATCCAGTTGGAATTTCAAAATGAAAACAAAAAATAAAAAAAAAATATGTGCGCGTATAGAAATTAAATCAAAAAAATTAATATACATATATATTATCAAGGTCCCAAGTCCCGTTTTGTAAAATTCTCGGAAATCTCCTCAGGATGAAGCAAAGCACAAAAAAAAACGAAAAAGCATTGCAGAACAAGAGCAAGAACCAGAGGGAAGGAATGGTATAACTAAAAACAGGATGAAAAAAACTACTACGCTAATCCCATAAAAGAAGAGGTGTTTGCACAAACAGCAGTCAACCAGGCCACTATACAAATGCATGTTGTTTCCTCCGCTCTTCTCGTCATCGTCAGTGCGTCGCCAGGTATTTCTAAGCAAAATGCTATTTTTTACTTTCTACCTCTATGCAAGCGGTTCAGTGGTATGAACCCATAACATCCCAAAGGCGCTTCCTATCTACAGAAAAAAAAAACAAAAGTGAAGCAATACAAAGACCAAAATGACGAGAAGGAGGAGGAGGCAGAAGAATCAAAGGTGGTTCTTAATATGTCCCACGACCTAGTATTCGAAACCGCTGCTGTTGCTGCTGCTGCTGCTTTTACCTGTAGAAGGAAGCAAAAAATATGTGGAAACTAAAACGAAGACCAAAATCAAAATTCAGCATCTCAAAAAAAACAAAAAAAAAAAAAAAGATAAAAATCCATTTCGTTAGCACATCAGATAGAAAGGGACGTCGATTTCGATTGAGGTTGAATGTTTGGGTCCAATTGTCGTTACTGCGACCTTCTCTCTGCCATACAATACCAGCAGTGGTCCTGCTTATGGATGCTGCTTAATAGCTCAATTGCATAAACTCTTGTTTTACCCTGACATTCATTATTATCCACTCAGTAATTATGTGCGTGTGTGTGTGTGTGTGGATGCCTATACGTGTATGGGGGATACGTGTGTGGTTTTTTAGAGGTAGGTTAGGTACCTAACCTTCGTTTTAACACCGATTTCGATTCCAAGCCGGAACGAATAAGAATAAAAATCTCTAATTCCTTGAATTGAAAATATAAAATGTATGTAAAACGGAGAGTGAGAGTGAAGCGGAGAAGCACAGAACGAAGAAAACAATAAGAACAAGAAACCACTTTGAACATTTGTGCATTATGCCGACACACATTCTGTAACAATCGAACTGGAGTGTGTGTATGAGAAAAGGACTTCTTTTTCTTCATGTATTTTCAAGTTCAAGGTGTATATTAGGCTATGCATGCATATATATATATATGTATGTATGGTCGTGCAACGTGTACCCGAACCGTACAACATTCCTACTCATATCTCCTCTCTTTCGTCCTGTGTTCTTGTGTTCATTGAGAATGAAATTTCCATTATGAATCTCAGGTAGCGCGCAGCATCGCCGATCGAGTGTATTTTTCCAGGAAAGGCAAGGAAACCAAAACACAAACAAAAAAAAAAAAAAAAACCGTCCTCACCTGAGCTATTAGTGATGATGTTAAGCGCGGGCGCAACACACAAGAACGTCGTCGGTGTCGGGAGAGGAAAGAAGAAGGGAGTGGTAATGTCAGGGATGAACACACACGAGAGTGAGGAATATTGGTTTCGGTATTCCTTATTCTTGCAGAAGCAAACATATGATTCTTGCGTTAGTTGGGATGGAGTTACCGCCAAAAAACTTGGAATTCGCGTTGCTTGGAAATTGGGTCGAATTTCGGAATCGTACAGCACAATCAACACATGCTTAGGTAGAAGGCTAAAGCCATGCGTTAGGTATGCTTAGCTTAAATCGGATTAAATAAACGCATCACACCTCATCTCAGTGGCGAGTACAATTTGTAGAAGACTAATATACGTATGTATGTATGTATGTATCTAACAATCATTCATGCCAAATACATCATTCTTTTGCATGGATGAACTTCAAAAGATACATTTCGAAGAACGAATACAAATAGAATAAGGACTCAGATTCAAATTCAAATTGAAAGAAAAGAAAGAGGATACTCTACCATTCCGTTTCTGTTATACATACATTAGAATATTGTCTCTTCAAGAAGGAGGGCAAGCTCATTTCTTAGCATTCAAAAAGGACAAGCAAACGAACACACGAATAAGGAGAGGGTAAAATTCTACATACCTATGTATGTATGTATGTACATATGTAGAAGGAAAAGGAGCTATTCGCGATCCTTTTTCGGTGGTGTATGTTGAGCGGCACATAGTACTGCATAGTACGTGTGGGAACAATTGCTTGATTTGTGTTAAAAAATTAGGAACGGCGTGTTCTCTATTGTTCAACACTGACAAGTGGCGCCATTTTACTCTATACATACGAGTACATGATAATTATGATCCCTTCGGTTTAGAGATTTTTCTTGAGTGAGCAATTTGTAGTTCACAGGTAATTAAATTGGATCAGGTAGACTAGACTTATTGGCCGAAAGTAAGTAATTTCTCATGATATGGGATAAATATTACTTCACTCAAAGCACATGGTATTCCAAATGTTTAAATGTCGAGACCACACTTTCCCGCGCATTGTAGTTTAACCGACGTCAGACAGTTGACCAATAGAGACTCGGTACTGCCCGACAAAAGGTTCCAATAGTTACTGTCCAATAAGACAGAAAATTGAGTATTTTTGAAGCTAAGAATAGCTTCCTGACGGAAGTTGGAGGTTATGTAATTGAAAGCACGCGTACGTTCATCGCTAGAACATTGAATATTAAACAAGTGCAATCGCTCGTAACAAACTAACATCCAATATTGGCTTATGTATACATGTGCATGTACTTATGTACTTACATATATTGAAGTTGTGGCAAACTCTGAGGTTCCACATTGTTTCTGTCATTTTTCCATTCTAAAGGTGCATGTGACTGGGAGCATACCGACTACTGAATCGTACTATCGAATCCGTTGATAACATAATGCACTTTAAGCATGTTGCCCATTATATCTATTGGTACACACAGTTCGGGGTGAACCTGGGCCACAACCAATAAGTCTTTCCAGCTAGCACGATATCTTGCGAGCTGTTTCCAGTGTCGTACGCCCACCAAGGGACCTTAACCAAGGTCCCTTTCCACCTGCCTGCGCCACTTTAATGCGGCCGTCCTCTGCAACGTCATCCTTCCGGGTTGGAGTCGAAGACTTCGGGCCGGAGCTGTGCTGTCCGTTCGCTCTACATGGCCTAGCCATTTTCGACGTCGGATCCGTAAACGTCATACTATGCCCATATCGCTGTACAGCCCGTACAGTTCGTGGTTGAATCTTCTCTACTCTCCGTCAACACAAACAGGACCGAAGATTGTACGCATAATTTTCCTCTCGAAACTACCAAGGGCCTCTTCATCCACTTTTGACAAGATCCAAGCCTCTGCGCCTTAGAGGAGGACGTCAATGTCATCAGCGTATGCGAGCTATTGTGCAGACTTGAAGTAGATCGTGTCTCTTGTATTGGCCAGTGAATCCCGCACGATCTTTTCAAGGATGATGTTGAAAAAATCACACGACAGTGTGTCGCCCTGTTTGAATCCTTTTATGACATCGAAGATCTCGGTTAACTGCTTACCGATCTTAATGGAGCAGCGAGAACTCTCCATTATCATACTGCACAACCTGACGAGTTTGGCAGGGATGTCAAAACATAACATGGCTCTATGTATGTACATAGCTCGTCCCTAGGTTAGGTTAGGTTAAAGTGGTTGGTCCGCTACCTGAGAACCGGTGCTTCTGATGAAGCGATGGAGTTGAGCTATTTTTAGGTTTGCTAGCTCACTTAGATTTTCATAGAAGGGCGCGCCGAGGTAGATCCTCCTACGGTTCGCAAAAGAGGGGCATGAGCAGAGAAGGTGATGAATTGATTTCTCTTCCTCTTCGTCCATGCAGCCGCGGCAGAAGTCATTGGAGGCCAGCCCTAGTCTGGCGGCGTGTTTTCCCATTATGCAATGACCTGTAATGACACCCACTAGAGTGCTTAAGGTTGCCACTAGGTCCCTGGTTCGTCCTAGGTTTAACTTAGGCCAGATTTGTTTAGTGATAAAGCCGATGTTACTTTCATTCCAGTGGAGGTTGGTCGCCTCTATGGTTCGAAGTTTTATCACGTGCTTTACCGTACTTATTGGTATTTATAGGTATCCAAGGGTAGGAAGATTGAGTGTGCTTGACCCTAACTTTGCGAGTTCATCGGCCGCGCAGTTTCTTGGAATATCCCTATGCCCGGGAACCCACAGTATTTTAATGTTGAACTTGTTGAATGTCATATTTGTCTTTGATTTGTGGGTTACCGCGGCCAGGGATTCTATCGCAGATTGACTGTCCGTGCAAATGATAATATCCTTAGCGGATATTACATTGATCCTGAGCCTTGCAAGGGCCTCCCTTATCGTTATTATTTCTGCTTGATACACACTGCAGTGAATTGGGAGTCTGAATGATAGGTTGAGGTTAAGTTCCTTGGAGAAAACTCCACTACCTACACCCGTCTCAATCTTGGATCATCGGTATACAGGGAAATCGATTCGTTCGGTATGACTTTTGCTTTAGCCCATTCCTCCCGGAAAGGCGTGTCCTGCATGGACATGAATTTCAAAAAATCCACGTAGACGATATTCTATTCCAAATGATGTAAGAAGTAGGATTATATGGATGAATACCTTGTATTCCATCGTAGAGCCATCGGTATAGAGGGAAATTAAGTCGTTTGGTATGACTTTCCCTTCAGCCCATTCCTCCCTGGATGGAAAGACAACTTCGAAGTTCCTAGCGAAAACATTCTGCGGGATGATGTAGTCTGTGTCCATGGGTACTTCGAAGTGATTAAGAATGCTAGTATAGCCTTTATGTGATGTGGGCCATTTTCCTATGCCCCTAGTCCGTAGGGCCACGCAGGCAGCAACTTGCTTGCTAAAGAGGTCCAACGGTGGAGGTTGTAATAGGATATTTAGCCGAACTTTGTACTTTCCCCAGAAGGTTTCGATAGACTGCCTTGTCTAAAGAAGTCCACCAGACTACGACGCCAAACAGGAGGATGGGCCTTATGACTGCTGTGTAGAGCCAGTGCATAATGCTTGGTTGGAAACCCCACTTCTTGCCCACCACTTTCTTGCATCTATAGCTCGTCCCTATAGACACTGTCATATGCGGCTTTAACATCGACGAAAAAGCAGTGTGTCGACCTGAAATTCATGGGTCTTCTCCAAGATCCGACGCAGTGTGAATATTTCCTGGCCTGGAGCCACATTGATAGGAACCTATCTATTTTTCCACGAATCGTTTCAGACGTTCACATAATACGGAAGAAAAGATCTTATACGCGATATTCAAGATACTTTTGCCTCTATAGTTGGCGCAGTCTCCTTTTTAGTGGACCGGGCAAACGATGCTGAGATTCCATTCATCGGGCATGCTTTCTTCCGACCATGTCTTAGAGATGAGCTGGTGCATGTTCTGCTTTAAATAGCTCAACAGACCGACTGCCTGCGCCAGCAGCTTTATTAGACTTCAGTTTTGATATTGCTATCGTAACCCCGTCTATGTCGGGTGGACGGAATTTTCTTTCATCTTCGCCCAGTGCGAATGGTGCGTTCTGCCTGACAGCGGTATCTTGGCCATCTTCGCCGTCATACAGTCCGCAGAAATATTCTTTCCACATTCTCAGCGTGAGAGATAAGGATAATAGAATAATTAAAATACCTTATGATGAATTCAGAGCTTTACTAAATAAACATAAAAGGGAATTATGTTAAATAGATTGGATCCGAAAAAAGGAAAAAAAACGAGTGACCACCGCATGTGTACGTTTGACAGCCGGTAACCGCTGATACGTCAAAGAGGCGTTTCCCTGTTCAGTCAAATAGGCAAACTCCGTTGAGGGAAATACACCACAGTCCTCCCCACGAATTAGGAGTGTAACGATCCACTGGTTTACTAAAGCGAGAACTCCTCCGTAATGACGTTGTGGCACTGATGTCTTTGTCCAAACCATTCGATACTGGACTTCCTCTGAGATTATCGTTGATACTATCTTTTTGTTCGTGATCCTCTTGAGCTTGAAGATTACCTGACTCCGGTTTCGTTACCTCAACGCCGATTGCCGGTATTGATGTAGTTGATGCAGTTGGTGCTGTTGATGCCATCGTAGAACTCTGCATTTTGGCTGGTAGTTGTACCGTAGGCGATTCCGGGAAGACTCCTAGTTCAGAATCCTTGGTTGCTTCAACTGGGTTTAGCTTGCACCTCATTATTTGGGTTGTATGTCTTCGCCAGAGTTTCCCATGTACGCTGATGTAATAATGGAGAAATCCATCTCTTCGAACTATTTTACTGAATTCCCATTTCTTGTCCTTATTGTCATAGGTTCGCACTTGAACTGTCTTGCCGGGTTGGTATTGCGTTCCCATTGAATTTGTCGCCTTCAGTTTTCCTCGAACGTTGTATTCCATGTTCGAACGAACTAAGTCTAAAACGATGCAAATATCCCTCCGGTTGTAGCATTTGGATTTTCTCTGTAACGTATAAGGTAGTTGGCCAGTTTGAATTTAAAGGTACCAGGATTGTTCATCATCTTCCGCAGGGCGACCTTCATATTCTGCACAAAACGTTCAGCTTATCCGTTGGTGGCTGGATGGTATCGAGCGGTGAACTTGTGTTGAATTCCGTTTTCCTCGAATTTGGCAGGATTGTCTCTATGTATGCTATCCTATCCGGCCTTAAAATCGACAAACAGATGGTGGGTGTCGATCTGGAACTCGTTGGTTTTTTCTAGGATCTGCCGCAGTGTGAATACTTGATCGACAGTGGAATTTCGGGGTATCAACCCACACTGACATGGACCAATCAGTTTATTAACAAACGGTTCCAGACGTTCACACAGTGCAGCAGAGAAGAACTTATAAGCGATGCTCAGGAAACTTATACCTCTGTAATTGGCGCTGACAAATGGATCTTCCTTCTTGTGGATCTTGTGGCAAACGATACTAAAATTCCCCTCAACGGGCATGCATTCCTCTGACCGATCAAATCTTACGGACGAGCTGGTTCGTATTCCCAACCAGGACATCTCCAGCTGCCTTAAAGAGCTCGGCAGGTAGTCCGTCTGCTCCAGCAGCTTTGTTGGACTTAAGCTTAGAAAAAGCATTCCTAACTTCGTCCAGGTCAGGGGGACGGAATTCTCTGCTATCATCGTCCGTTGTGAATGGGTCATTCTGCCTGACAGCGGGATATTTTCCGTCATCACCATTATACAGTCTGCAGAAGTAGTCTTTCCAGATTCTTAGTACCGACTGTGAATCCATTACTAGGTTTCCATTTTCGTCCCTGCAGGCTTCCGTTCTGGCCTTATATCTCTGGCATGTTTGTTTCATTCGTTGATAAAACCTCCGATCGTCATTCCTGCAATAGCGTCTCTCCATCTCTTCGATCGGGAGCTTCTCATGCTCCCTTTTTTTTTTTGTTTTGAGAATCTTGTGCTCTTCCCTCATCTGTTGCTCATAATGCTCACAAGCATCCGCTCCCGTCCTCCTGTGCAGCGCCTCAGCGCCAACGTCTGAGCAGACGTTGGAGGGTTTTCAGAGAGCTGGAGGGAATCGCGATTGGGATAGGCTCTGGCAGTCTCGTGTGATTACAGCACTGCGACGTTGTATCCCCATGGCCATACTCAATTTTCTGATTTTTTGTTTTTTTTTTTTTTTTTTTTTGCCGGGCCATAGCATAACCGACACTTATCCTGTTTTATGGCGCATGAAACTCGCCATTCGCCCTTTTTCGTTCGCAATTTCATATAGAAATCCCCCGGTGGCGCCGCGAGGAAGGGAAAGTAGGACCAATATCTTTATGATTCGTTGAAAATAACCATTTTCGCCATCAAATGGCTGAATCAATTTTCCAAGACCTTGTTGATGGCTCCGGGCTCACGGATTGCTTGAATGATATTGGCCTTAAGTGCTTGAATCGTTTCCGTATTGTTGGCATACCATTGGTCCTTCACGGTTCCCCACAAAAAAGAAGTCCAAAGGGGTCAAATCGCAGCTCCGAGGCGGCCGAATTAACATCGCCAAGACGGCTGATAACACGATTTGGGAATTTGGTACGCAAAAGATCGATTGTGGCATGGCGCATGAACCAGAGGTCGTCCAAATCCATGTCTTCAATTACAGTAAAAAAAAAAGTCGATTAACATGGCTCTGTAACGCCCATCGTTGAGCGAAACGTTGTTTCCGGCCTCATTTTCGAAGAAAAATGGTCCAATGATGCCACCACTCCACAATCCGCACCAAACTGTCACTCTCTGCGGATGCATTGGCTTCTCGACAATAACGTGCCGGTTTTCTGAGCCCCAAATGTGGCAATTCTGTTTGTTAACATAGCCGCGGAGATGAAAATGCGGCTCGTCAGAAAAGATGATTTTTCGCCCAAAATCGTTGTCTGCTCTAAGGCTACGACCACGCAGTCAGCGGCGAGGGACGAGTGGCCATTTACTGAGCGCAATTAGTTGCGAAAATGTCGTTGTCAAATGCTTCTCAGTAATTTGTTTGTATAGTCTTTTAAACTATCTTGCCATAAGACTGTACGACTTTGAACAGCGGAAATCGAAATTTCCGTGCTGAATTTTTCCATTTTTGAACTCGTCGCTCAGCGACAATCGCAAAAATGAAAACAGATTTGATTTCAGTGCGATGTCACTCGGTCGCTTGGCGAAATCGCTCGTCGCTCAGGGCCTACGTGGCCACCCCCATACAATTCGATATGTTTCAATATTTTTTTTGTCACTCAGTCGCTCGTCGCTGCGAAACTGTGAAGCGATAACGAAGATGATGGTCGCGCGTCTTCAATTGCTGAGTCAATTGTACCTTGTAAGCGAATAATCCGAGTTCTTTGTGCAGAACTCTCCTCAGGTTAGTGCGTGAAATGTTGAGCTGTTGAGATCGATGGCAAGTTGATGTTCGTGAATTGAATCTCACACTCTCGGCCACAGCAGCCACATTCTCATCTGTGTGCGCAGTACGATGACGGAGACCATGAGTGTTGTCCACTAGCATACCAGTCACAAACTTGCGTACAGCAGTCGTGGTGGGTTCTTCATTTCGGTAAAACTTCTTTTCAAAAAACGAACTGTTTGGTCTATACAGCACTCACTTTGGAAATAAGTTTTCAACATTGTCCAAGCGTAAAGCGACTCATTTCGTTTTGCGGAGATATTATAGTGATTTTCTGTCTATATTTCGAGCAGATAATTAGATAATTAGTTTTATCCTTCCGCTGAACGAATATGGTTGTGTATACGCTTGAACAACGCTGGGAATACATTACTTTCAAAATCATGGTAATGTTGCAGAATGTGTGCGAAAATTGCGTACGGATTTTGGAAGAAGAGAAGCACCGTCAGTCCCGTATGTTCGTTATCTTGTGAAAAAAGTGAAAGAAACTGGCATCCTCATCGATAAACCAAAGCGTGAAAAGCCAAAAACAGTGCGTACACCCGAAAATATTGCTGCTGCGGCAGAAAGTGTGCGTGAAGCGCCATCAACATCAATTCACCGTCGTTCTCAACAAATGAACATTTCGGAGACATCATTGAGACGAATTTTGCATAAAGACCGCATGCAAACGGCATTCTCATTCCTGTGCAAATGGGCGCATAGTAGCGGGCTCAGGATTAATCCCCAGAAAACTGAGCTCGTGCTATTCACCAAAAAGCACAAAATCCCGGAATACTGCCCTATCACTCTGCTCGATACCAGGTTAACCTATTACCCTAGTGCCAAATTCCTAGGCATTATACTCGATAGGAAACTAACTTGGAAGAGTAATACAACCGAAAGAGCAAAAAAAGCAACAATTGCTCTCTACACATGTAAAAAAGCTCTAGGAAAAAAATGGGGATTTAACCCCAAAATCACCCTATGGCTCTACATTACGGTCGTCAGACTCATATTACTGTATGGAGTGTTAGTCTGGTGGACTGCACTAGACAAGACAACATACCACAAACAACTCGAGAAGGTACAAAGGATGGCATGTATGTGCATTACCGGGGCCCTCAGGTCCACACCAACGACTGCGCTTAACATGGTACTAGACCTTACACCACTCGATATTTTCGGTAAGCAAATTGCCACACACACGGCCATAAGACTAAAAGCCAACTCGAAATGAGCGAGCTATGTCACTGGCCACTCCTTCATCCTGCAAATCAGGATAACTATGACAGAAAACCTAGACCACACAGAACCCACCATAGTCTTGGACAAATACTTTACGATGATCTATCCGAACAGGAAGAACTGGACCCGCCAAACTCAACCGCGCAGAAACTGTGTGGATTTTTACACCGACGGGTCTAAAACCAAAGACGGGGTGGGCTGTGGAGTTTTCTGCAAACAACTCAAGCTATATAAAGCTCTAAAATTACCAAACCACTGCAGCGTTTTCCAGGCGGAACTGTCGGCAATAAAAGAGGCTTTATCTTGGCTGAAGTGGAACTTAATATCCACCACAGATATTCGCATCCTTACAGATAGTCAAGCTGCCTTAAAGTCGCTGGAGTCCTATGTGTACTCATCAAAATCTAGTCTCGACTGTCGCAGATCTCTCAACGAGATGGCAGAACAGTTCAATATACAGCTTATCTGGGTACCGGGACACAGCGGCATTACAGGTAATGAGAAAGCCGACATACTCGCCAAACAAGGAACGACGCTACAATCAATCGTGGCTTGTGAGGGAGTACCCCTTACAACCATTAAACATAATCTGACCAATCTCGCCAGGGCCGAGACGAACCTGAGATGGTCCCAGGGACATACCTGCGTCATCACCAGGCAAATCTGGCCTCGGCTTGACAGTCAGCGCACAAGGAGTATAATCTCCCTAAAAAGAACTGACATCTACAAAGTCATCGGTGTCATCACAGGTCACTGCCTCATTGGCAGTCACGCACAAAGACTAGGTATAGTTCCAAATGACTTCTGCAGAAGCTGTCAGGACGAGGAGGAGGTCGAATCCATTCACCACCTTCTATGCGCCTGTCCAGCTTTTTGCAATATAAGGAAGCGTTACCTAGGCTCTTACTTCCTTAACGATCTGACAGATGTTCAGAAAGTAGGGATACTTAATCTTCTTAACTTCTTAAGAAGCACTAGATGGTTCCACGAATAGGGGGATAAAACCCCCTCGTAGCTGCACAACGGGCCTCCTTGGCCTAAGTGCGTTCTTCTCAATTCTGGGAAGGCTACGACCCTACCTACCTACCTACCTAAGACCTTGGTATGACGCCATACAAAGTCCAATTGGTTCAGGAGTTGAAGCCAACTGACCATCAAATGCGTTTTCGCTTCGCTAAGTGGGCCTGCGATCAACTTACAGAAGATGCCGATTTTGCAAAAAAAAATCATCTTTTCAGATGAAGCTCATTTTGATCTTGGCGGGTATGTAAATACAAGCAAAATTGTCGCATTTGGGGCACAGAAAACCCGCACGCATACATTGAAAAGCCGGTGCACCCAAAACGAGCCACTGTTTGGTACGGATTTTGGTCCAGAGTCATAATTGGGCAATTTTTCTTCGAAAATGAGCAAGGAGTGGCCGTTACAGTCAATGGCGATCGTTATCGGGCCATGTTGAACGAATTTTTGGTCACAAAAATTGAATAGGAGAATATTGGCAACATTTGGTTTCAACAGGACGGCGTTACGTGCCACACAGCCGAAGCTACACTCGATGTTTTGCGCCCTGTTTTTGAAGATCGCATTATCAGCCGCAGGGCTGATGTCGTTTGGCCACCTCGGAGCTGCTATTTGACACCGTTGGACTATTATTTGTGGGGTGCCGTCAAAGATAAGTGTTACGCCGACAAGCCAGAGACAATTGACGCTTTAAAGGACAATATTCGTGAAGCCATTGGTGAAATACAGCTGCACACAATCGATAATGTGCTTAAAAATTGGACCGATCGTGTAGGCTACTGCAGGGCCAGCCCAGGCAGCCATTTGAATGAAATTATTTTCCATTATTGACCGGAAGGATTTTACTTTCAAATAAAAAAAGAAATTTGAGAAAACATTCAGAAGTTTTTTTTTTATAGCATTTTCAAAAAAAAAAAAAAGTTATTTGGCGGACCCTTTAGATAAAAATCTATGTTTCTGTGCCGCTGCACAGGCTATTGGAATTATTCTGATTAGAAAAATTGGTCAGCTTCTATCGTAGTAAATGTATGTATGTATGTTGGCGTCACAGTCCATGAAGAACCTGAGCCGAGCTTCTCTCAATCACCCATGTTGTGTGTGATTTCACTTTCCCATAGGTGAAGGGACCTACAGTTTATTGCCGGTTCCGAACGGCGAATTTCGAGAAGCTTTTCATGACAATTTTACTACAAGGGGTTTTGTCAGAACCCCGCTGAGGAGAAACACCGTGAAAAACACGTTCGATGACATGGCTGTGTCGGGATTCGATCCCGTGTCATCGGCGTCAGAGGCCAACACACTACCCACAGCGCCACGGTGTGGAGTGTGGCGCCATCGTAGTAAATGCAATGCAAAAACATGACAACTGTCGGTAGTAATTCAAACAGAGAGAGAAAAAAAAAAGCCGAATATACTATGTATCTGCGATAATACCGGGGAAAGAAACATATGCATGCAGGCATCCGTTCGCGCCTGCCTGCATACATACATACGAACTTCGTGAGTGCATCGTGACTTCGCCGGCTGTTTTTTGGCGGCTCATCTTTTTTTTTCGTTATCATTTCCCTTACACTTTTTCGGAAGTTCGTTGCCCTCGTTCACCGGTCATTTGTTTGCTTTTTATTTTCATTTGATTATAATTCTTCTTAGTAACACGCGCCACAACAGCGATAGGTAGAAATCGAGTCAATGAGTGGCATTGCGGCGAATTGCATTGCTCGAGTGTGGCTTCCCTTCAGCATTTTCGACTCTTACCGATTATCCGAGCACGAAAGCATCGCTAAAAGGATGTGTGTCCAATATACACACACATGCATATGTACATATGTATGTAGATAGTGTGTGCATTTCGTTACCAAGTCACTTTTGCATTTGTTTCGTTAGTTCATCGAATCTTCAGTTTACACTTTTGTTTATTAAAAATGATTCACATCTAGCGACACTTGTATATAAAGATTGTTGGCACTTGGCATTTTGAAAGTGCCGAATACGAATCTACTCATTATCGCTCCACGAACGTATCTAAACAAAACAAAAACAACAAACTGATTAGATACAATGAATCAGACTACCCTGGAAATATATTCCAGTGAGACAGGTTGACCGACAC
The DNA here is from genome assembly GCA_951905685.1 of Eumerus sabulonum. Classification (NCBI taxonomy): domain Eukaryota; kingdom Metazoa; phylum Arthropoda; class Insecta; order Diptera; family Syrphidae; genus Eumerus; species Eumerus sabulonum. The sequence continues at coordinate 74,327,049 of OX645062.1, forward strand.
TTATACCTCAAAGCATTGTATATATACAATGTATCGTCAACAATTAATTTGGTTAAAGCTTTTTTTCGCGGATGAGTTCGGGTGTAAAGTTGTTTGTTGTGTTTTTTGTTCGCAACGTGGTCTTGTCATCTATTGGTGGGATGTCTCGATCGGAAGTTCTCTCTTAAATGAATTAATCTGACGCATTCCAATTGATTTGACTTGCGCATTTCTCATTTATCTCGTACTGTTTGATTGAGAGACATAAATGGGCGAAAAAGCTACCGATTAATGTCGACTACATTGATAACTCATGATAGCTGTGGACTTGGCGTTGCCGATTATGGTAAAGCGGTAATTGTATTGAGGTTGTCACAAATGGGTAACGACACCGGGCGCGGGAGAAGCGCTTAATATGAGGTGGAATATGGCTACAGATTTTATGAATCCAATAAGGACTTGACAACTTTTTTTTAACCTTTATCATCAGCTTGAAGTACAATCAAAACATTTATAAATGGAACTCGACTTCGTTCATATGGCCACCGCGGGCACGTTTGGAGCGGTCGATTCGTTGGACCCAATTTTCGATGACTCGGCCGAAACGGCCGATATTTCGCGTCTGAGCTCTTCCAACGTCGTCGGCTTGTTGGTATAAAGCAATGACTTTACGTAGCCCGAAAGAAAATAGTCTAGAGGCGTTAAATCGCACGAACGAGGCGAGATAACACGTTCACCAAACTTACTCTCCAATAATCGATTGTAACGTGTGCTGTGTGTGGCATGTGGCACCATCCTGTTGAAACAACATGTCGTCCAAGTTCATATCTTCCAATTCGAGCTAAAAATAATCGGTAATCATGGCGCGATAACATTGACTGACCATTCACAGTAACGTGACGATCGTTATCGTCGACCAAAAAATATGGCCCAATAACGCCGCCAGCATGCAAACCTCACCAAATAGTTATTTTTTTTTGTTGATGAAGTGGTGATTCATGAAGCACATGTGGATTTTCATCCGACCAATAACGCATATTTTGCTTATTGACAAACCCATCGAGCCAAAAATGAGTTTAGTCACTGAAGATGATTTTGCGATAAAATTTATCATCTTGGCGCATCTTCTCCAGAGCCCAATCGAAGAACATATGTACGTCGCTTCAAATGGTCCATCGGCTTCAATCCTTGAGTTAGCTTGATCTTGTATGGGTGTAAACCAAGATCCTTACGCAAAATACGCCATAATGTGGTCTGAGCGATGCCCAATTCTTGAGAACGCCGTGGAGTCGACTGATTTGGATCGTTTGCTACGGACGCCCGAACGTTGCTCGTTCGTATACTTTACCATGATGAAAATGTTGAGTTTACTGAATAAATTGACAATGGCAGTTCGATGATTAGTGAAAGGGTGCGTTCACAATTTGAATTCAAAGTTGTCAATTCCCTATTGGAACACCCTTTACATATACAGGGTGCCCCACGAGCAGTGTGCCAAAAAGCTAGAGCGTGTAGGTCTCCCCGTTTAGCCGGGAGAGGCAATTGTCTAACAAATTGACTTAATTTGGAAAAAAAAAATATTAAAAATCAACGGTTACATCCACAATAATAAGTCCCAGCATCTTCCAAGCAGAGCTGCATGCCATCCTAACATGCGTATATTTAAATCTTGAGACTGGCATCAGAGGAGTAACCATCAACATACTCTCTGATAGCCAAGCAGCGCTTAAAGCGTTCATACAGCACGAACTCAAAAACCGTCAAGGAATGCCATGACGCCCTACAAGGCCTCGCCAAAGGAAACTTTGGTGGGTGCCAGGCCATAAAGGTATCAAGGGCAATGAAATTGCCGACCAACTTGCCAGGAAGGGCTCCAGTGACAAGTATATAGGTCCGGAACCATTCTGCGGTATTCCTGCGTCTAAGATAAATTATTTCTTAGACAAGTGGGAAAAATTACAACACCTGTCCTTTAGGAAAAGCGTTCGGGGACTCCGTCAATCTAAACGACTTATACGACCCCTGAACAAGCACCCTATTGACATACTCAAACTCAATAGGATGGATATCAGAAGACTAGTCAGCTATCTAACGGGACACTGCGGTCTGAGATATCATTTAAACAAAATTATCCTCTCGTCTGAAACTGAGTGTCGGCTCTGTCTTGAGGACGATGAGACGGCAGAACACATACTGTGTGAGTGTGCTGCTCTCTGCCATCTTAGGAAGCGTATCCTTCTCAGTGAAGTTATGACTCCTGAGGGGATCACCCTGGCTCCTACGAGAAGCATTCTCAACTTCATTGTGGAGGTTGAGAGGTTACTCGGCTAGCAGGCACAATAGATCTGCAAAGGTTGCAGTGCCGCATTGCTATTGATAGCACTAGCCCTACATATAAAAATATACATCCACAATGCCGTGATATACTTTTCTGTAAAGCCAGAAACCTCTTCTTTCATCTTGTTTTTAAACAAAGCTGTTTTAAGGAATGGTTTTTGAGAAATTAATTTTCAAACTTAAAATTTTGAAAAAAAATAATTCGAACTATTTTTTTTTTTTTTTTCAAAATTGTATGTAATTAAGTACTTTTTTTTCAAAAATTCAATTCTCTTATCAGTTTTTAACAAATTTTAACAGGAAACCGGGTGCAGAAATGTCTTGTGGTTTTTGAGAAATTAAAAAAAAAAAAAAACCCCAAACCACTTTTTTCTAAGACAAACTTTTTTTTTTTTTTTTTTGTTTAACGCGCGGCTGGACTTGTAGGCAAATTAATGTTCGAAACATTGACCTCGTTTTTATTATTTTTAAAAAAATCGGAGTTTTTTATAATAAATTTCCAATATGATCCCCATTTTTTAGAAGGCAAAGATTATATCTCCTTCTAATGGCTGCACATACATAACTCTATGCTTAATATATTTTCCTGCAATTTGACTCCAGCGACTTCAATCCGTTCTTTCAGTTGTATCAAAGATACTATTTCCACTTCGTAAACATAATTCTGAATCCCCACACATAAAAATCTAGAGGAGTTAAATCTGGTGATCTAGGTGGCCATTCCGTGGGGCTCCTTCTTCCGATCCAACGGTCACTAAAATTATGATCATCCAACCAGTTTCTAACCTGTAAGCTGTAGTGTGCTGGTGCTACACCTTGCTTGGCTATGGCCAAGGGAACGTTGTCCATCAAATCGGGCCAAAGGTCTCGTAGGAACTGAACTGCAAGTATGATTCTCCGTTAATAAACGGCATTCAAAAATCGGGGTCCGATTACAGTTTGTCCAACAATACCAAGCCAAACATTACAGCTAAAGCGGTGTTGTGATTTATTTTGTTTTGTTGTGTGGATTGGTGCTACTCCAATGATGCAAATTGTGGAAGCCAGTAACCCCATTTCTGGTAAACAGTGCATCCGGTTTTCTGTTTTTAACTAAAAACTGATAAGAGAATTGAATTTTTGAGAAAAAAAAAAAAGGACTTTATTACATACAATTTTGAAAAAAAAAAAAAAAATAATTCGAAATATTTTTTTTTTCAAAATTTTGAGTTTGAAAATTAATTTCTCAAAAACTTTTCCCTAAAACTGCTTCATTTAAAATAAAAATAAGATGAAAGAAGAGGTTTCTGGCTTTACAAAAAAGTATATCACAGCATTGTGAATGTAACCGTTGATTTTTAATATTTTTTTTCCAAATTAAGTCAAGTTTTTAGACAATTGCCCCTCCCGGGTCTTGACCAGACATACACGCTCTTGCTTTTTGGCACACTGCTCGTGGGGCACCCTGTATAGAGATGTGAAAAATAATAAGGACGGCCACAACAATTTGAAAAAAAATTAAAATAGTTAAATGCCCATTTTTGAATTTGGTTTTTATGTTTCTTTTAAAGACAGTTCTTTTAGTTATATGTAAAACATAAAAGAAAAATCCAAAGTGCCAGCTTCTCTTATATTGCCTGTGAAAAAAAAAATAAGGGACACCTTCACAGTAACCGCAGGAGTACCTTCGAATTGGCTGGAAACTAAAGAAAAATGATAATAAAGTTTAATAAACTAAAAGCTTTATCAAATACCTACCTATGTTAGTACTTTATTGTATAACCCTTATTTTTGATTACAGCCAAGCAACGCCGAGGCAACTTTTGGCAAGTACTTGGCGGTATTCCCTCCCACGCTGCTTTTAGAGATGACTACAACTTATTACTTTTGGCGAAGTTTTGATTACTTATTGCGACTTTAACCACACGCCATAGTTTCTCTATCGGGTTAAGTCTGGCGATTGAGATGGCCAACTTAAAACATTAATATTTTTTCTTTGAACCAATTTTTCGCCCGTTTCGTTGCGTGTTTCGGATCATTGTCCTGTTGCAACACCCATCGAAGAGGCATATTGTCGTCAGCATAGGAGAGCATTATGTTATTCAATATGCTTACGTACGCCACAGCTGTCATGGTGTCCTCAAACCTGTAAATGGGACCTATCCCCTGGTAAGAGAATGATCCTCAAACCATTATACTTCCTCCTACATGTTTAATAGATTTTACTGTATATTTGTTACAATATGCTATATTGGGGGGTCTCCGCACAAGATGGTTATAATTCAATAAGTTCACCTTGGTCTCATATATTCTGCCATTTGCTTTCCGGTCAGCTCAAAAATTTTAACCTTTTGCCTACATTCTTTCCGGATAGCAGCGGCACTTTTCTGGCGCTCCTGGCCTTTAAATTGTTTTCAATTAATATTTTTCGAATGGTCGAGGTGTCGACATCCAAACTAAATTCCATTTTTATTTTGCTGGATGAGGCGAAAAGTTCCTTTTTTACATACCTCTCAAAATCCTTTTTTTCAAAGAAGTGTTTTTTTTTCCGTTTTCTTCCACGTGTTTTGGCTTTGGATTGAAACTTGGCCGCTTTCTCCACCATTGTCTTTGATCGCCCGAAAGTTTCCACTATTTGGCGGTAGGAAAATCCGTTATGTGTAATTCCTTTATTTGACTTCTTTCCTTAAGGGTGCAATGCTTCCTTGCCGAAATCCGGTGCATGTTTCAAACGGTTCCGAAGTCCTAGAACCGAGTTGCAAGGTGCATCGCGAATTTTTTAGCGTGGCGCGACACAACTGGATCAGTTTTCCCGGGATCCCGAATTCGGCCATCGCCCCAAACAGTTCTTCCCAATGAATGCTGTCGTATGCTGCTTTGAAATCGATGAAAAGATGGTGTGTATCGATTCGAAACTCGTTGGTCTTTTCCAGAATTTGTCAAAGTGTGAAAATTTGGTCTATAGTCGATTTGCCGGGCCGGAAGCCGCACTGGTAGCTACCGATTAGTGCGGTGCAAAATGGCTTTAGACGTTCACACAATACGCTGCACAGGATCTTGTATGCGACATTGAGCAGGGATATACCTCTATAGTTCTTGCAAGAGGTAGGATCGCCTTTTTTGTGGATGGGGCAAATAGAGCTGGTATTCCAGTCGTCGGGCATGCTTTCATCTTCCCAAATTCTGCAGATGATCTGGTGCATCGCCGCCAGCCTTGAACAGCTCTTATGGCAAGCCATCTTGTAAAAAACTCGTGTTTTATGCTTATCCCCAGACTCTTCGATATCCTTGAGCTCGTCGAAGGCAGCGAAGATTCTTTTCTTTTGTCGCAGTAGTTTTTGCTCCTCCCTCCTTCTGGATCGGTACTCTTCTTGCACTGCCTGGTTTTTCTCTGCAGCCCCTTTTGATACGCCTCGTATCATACGCTTTTCTGCTCCTACTCGCCATCATACCACGGGTTTCTTGTCGGGGGTGGTAGGTATCCTAACGTGGTTTCGGCTACTTCCTGAATGGCTGAGCGGCAAAGCAGCCACATATTATTGGCATTTCTGTTCGACGTAGGCATACCGTAGAGTCTTTCACTCAGCTGCTCCCTCGCCTTGATTTATCAATTGCTACCGGGTCGTAAGTATAAATCCAATCGGAAAACACTGTTTGCACACATTTCAGCGATGTTTATCTCTAAAAAAAAAGTGTTTTCGGTACCAATCGAGATTTGACGCATCTGAGGCGCCGCTGTCAAACAGTATGCACAGTACGAAGACGAAAGAGAATTCCGTCCACCCGACTTAGACTGGGTTAAGCTAGCGATATCAAAACTGAAGTCAAAAACTGCTGGCGCTGAGCTATTTAAAGCAAACTGGAGATGGGTTGGTTGGGATCATGCATAGGACATGGTCGGAAGAAATCATGCCCGATGAATGGAATCTCAGCATCGTTTGACCGGTTCATGAAAAAGGAGACCCCTTTAACTGCGCCAACTATAAGGGAATAAGACTCCTTAACATTGCGTTCTCTGCCGTGCAGTGTGAACGCCTGGAACCATGGACAATCCGATAGGTTCCTATCAATGTGACTTCAGGCCAGGAAAATTCACGATATACCAAATATTCGCACTGCCGTAGATCTTGGAAAAGACCCATGAATTTTAGGTCTACACACTGCCTTTTCCGATTTTAAAGCCGCATATGAACGGTGTCTATAGGGTCGGGCTATATAGAGCCATGTTATGTTTTGACATCCACGCCAAACTCGTCAGGTTGTGCAGGAGGACAATGGATAATTCTCGCTGCTCCATTAAGGCCGGTAAGGAGTTAACCGAAACCTTCGATGTCAAAAAGGGTTTCAGACAGTGCGACGCACTGATTTTTGGAATATCATCCTCGAAAAGATCGTGCGGGATTCACCGGTCAATACAAGATTCACGATCTATGTACTTCAAGTCTGCACGATTGCTCGCATACACTGGTGAGATTGACGTGATTTGGGAGAAAGCAGCGAGACGGCAATGAAGCTTTTGTTAGCATTGAAGCAGAAGCGGCTAAAGTGGGTATGAAGGTAGGCAAGGGCAAAACTAAATATATGTAATGCTGTCGTCAAAGAAAGACGCACAACACCGATGACTTGACCAGAAAGTCTCTATTGGCAGCTAGTCAAGGATTTCGTATATCTTGGTAACAAGCGGCAACGACTCCAACGCTGAGATTATTAGACGCAGAATAACCGTTATTTCTATGGGCTCAAGAGGCCATTGAGTAGTAGAGGCCTTTCTCGGAAAACTAAGGTGACCATCATCCCGGTCCTCCTCTACGGCGTAGAGGCTTGAGACCTTATCACAAATGGATGAAAAGGCCCTTGGTCGTTTCAAAAGCAAAATTGTGCGTACAATCTAACGGTCCCGTTTGTGTTGACGGTGAGTGAAGGAGAAGATTCAACCACGGGCTGTGCAGCGACATCAGCCTAGTACGACGTCGGACGACCAACTGGACATGCGGCACTGGAAACAGTCAGCAAAAGATCGTGCTAGCTGGGAAGGCTTTTTTTTTTTTTTTTTTTTTTTTTGAAGGCTTCTGCTATCTGTTGGAGCACTCAGGCGCAAATACTGGTCCATTGGGGAAGGGTTGTGGGTTAAGGCCTAGATTCACCCCAAACTGTAGCGCCACCTAAGACGGCTTACAGGCACCAAACTCTTCGATTTTTTTTGACGTGAGCTTCGTCGACAGAGATTTTTTTGTAATATGTATGACTATGTTGTGTGAGTATCGCAACTTTGTAAACGGTATATGTAGATTGTGTAGGTAGGTGCTCCTAAATTACAGGAAAATGGCGCAACATATTTAAGTTCATCAATGTTTGATCATAAGAACTGATTGAAACGATTGTTACTCTATTTCCTGGTTTTTAGCTTCAGTTTCAACCAGAATATCTAAGTAAAGATTAAAAAAAAAGTATTAAATCGATGTTAAAGCAATATTTGTTTAAACCACCCCCCATCACGAAAGGTCAGACATTATTTATTCTTCAAAACAGTTCGTCGTTTAAGGACACATTTTGGGAGTTCACATATCCTTTCCGCCATGGCGGATATGAAAGATTATTTCAAGAAGTTATCATCCGTGCGGTAGTAGGTTGTAAGAGAAATATTCAATGTTCTCTTAAGACACCCTTGGGCTACAATGTTTATATGCAATGGGATTGGCAACATGCTGATGGAGCTTATATTATGCTCTCTTAACAACACCTTGCGTTGTTTCTTCTACCGAATTCGTTTTCCGATTGCTCTATTATTATTATTCCCTACTATCGTGCCGTGCCGCCTTCACTTATTTTCGCTAAATCTTGTAATGAGGTCTTTTTCCATTATTTGCTCTCCCTCTCTTTCTATTCTTATTTGTTGTTTTTCCCTGCATTTTTGTTTTTCGCTTATTCGCTAACATCGGGCCGTTTGTTGCGGAACATAGCGGTCAATTTTGTGGTGTTGTCGATTGTGGCTTAGAGAACTTTTACTTTAGTTTTTAGTTCGCTACTACAGTTCGGGACTTATACTTGCGTGTAGCGGAATAGTGCGGAACGATCAATTTGGATTTTTCCCTCGTTTATTTTATTATATTTTTATTTTATCCTTGTTTGTTTGTTTTGATTTTTCTGTTTTCATTTTGCGTCAAATAAACACAACACTTCCAACGAGATGCGTCCGATGCATTGTTTTGCTGTATGATTACGAATAGTCATTTCTGAGATAAAGTTTGTGTACTAGACGAATACTTGATCAAAAAGAAAAAAAAAATAATTTTTTTTTTTGTGTGAGTGTTTTTACGTCTGCTTGCATCGTTTTCCGGTCGTCGTTTGATATGGTGACTCCCTCTCCGGCTTTTGTGTCGTCAGAGTGCCGTCAAGAATCCGTCGTATCATAAACGATAAATCTGACACATATGTATAGACAGGTAGCTTGTTGATGAGCGAATGACATTAGTTGCTAAGTTCAGTGTCGACACATCGCGTAACAGTAATCTAAGTGACAACAGAGTATGTATGTATGTAATTCGTCAAAAGGAAGCAATAAGACAAACCAACCAACAACAACAAGAAATACCTTTGGATTAGATGTGCCCAAAGAGAGAAGCAACATTTTCTTTTCCTTTGTATGTGAACCATCGTGACATTACATTTCTCTATTGTCATACATATGCATGTATGTGCATACATAGATATACATATGTATATACAATTTTTCTAGCCGATTTTGTTTCTCTAGACAAAATACATGTTTAATGCACATACCGCTAAAGCTTGCAAAAAAGTACGTCAGTATATTCGGGACACGATCGCAGCTTTTTGGAAGGTGTGTTTTTTTTGGTTTTAGTGTAGTGTGTGCGGGGAAATTGGAACAAGTTACGAGAGTATACACGAGACAAGCCAAAAACCTTAAGAAGCACGGAAAAATTAAAATATTTTCGGTTGCTCTTCGGCTTGATGTAGTTGACTTAACACTGCCGCGCGTATATTAATATAAATATTTCCGAGTGACGATAAGAGCGTCTCGCTTATCGAATACTACCGTGTTCATCATTAGAGTTTTCATTCGGAGCTAGTTTTCCGCGGGCGAGAGTTAGAGATTTATCGGAATTTGATATGCTGCAACACGTAGGCATAAAATAGTTACAACACCTTAACGGGGGGTAGAGGGGGCATATTCGCCGACGACCGAACGGAATCTTTGTGTCATTTATTTTTTTCTCTTTTAGGTATTTACTATTATTTTATTTTTATTTATTTTTTTTTCTTATTCCACCGACAAACACAAATACGAATTGTTGCGTCTCGCCGCATACTATAAAACGACTTTGATTTGTTTTTTTTTTTTTTTACGTTGCTTGCATTTTTCTTTACACAGAATGTATAGATAACAGAAGTGAGAAAAGAACAGTGAGCATTTTTCCCAATTTTATTAGTTCCTGTCAACTGCATATATGTATATCTGTACATAAATATATATTAAGAAAAAGGAAAATATTTGTCGTCAGTGTGTGTCTTGCTTATAGTTTATCTCTCTCGGCTGATTTGATTTTTTTTTTTTTATCGGAAGTTTTTCATTTTGAGTGCACTATACAACCGAGTGTGTGATAGTGAATAAATAAAAAAAAGCGTATTTGAGTGGAAATTGAAAATTTCGTAACGTAAGCTAGATACTCGTTTTTCTTATTTATTTTAATTTACCCTTGTAAGGAGAATATTGTGTTCATAACAAAAAAAAAAAAACACAAACAAGTGATCATCGTTTAAAATCGTTTCTATTTACCTACACACATTACTAAATATCCGGTAGATTTCATTTCGTGAATTATTCTCGCTGACGAGAAGAAGTGTGTTGTGCTGCTAGACCTTTATAACAGTAGGATTCACTTGTTTCGTTCTAAGAAATAAGTTACTAATACACACACAGCTGGCCGAAAAGTTACACATTGACATTTTGCAGTGCATCAAGAATTTTCTATACATACATACAGAGTCATTTTGTTTTTGCTTTTTTTTTTTTTTTAACAAAAATCTTGTTGACCAAGAAACAACTGCTAACGTATGATTCTAAAGGAAGAAAATAGCAGAATGTCAGGATTTAGGTGAGTTGTTAAATTAACGACAAAAAAAAAAAAAAAAAAGTTTATTCCGTTTCTGTAGGTAGGATATGTAATGGCTTTCATTTTCTAATGCCATATCTCACTACATAGAAAGCATCTCAAAACAACTCACTAACACGCGTATGACTTTCTTTCAATGTGTTTTTGTGTTGATCTTGTGTTTTTTTTTTTTTTGTATTTCTTTCCCTGCAAATCTAATAATAATTGTCTTGCATTTGTATTTATTACATTTTTTTTTTTTTGTCGGAAAGGAGAGAAAACGTCCAACACAGTCATTCGAATATACAGTGAATGTGGTGAAATGCAAACAAAAAAAAAATAAATGCGAATAGTTTGTTGTTGAATGGGGATAGTAGTATGTACATATGTATCACTTGTATGGGATCTGTTTTCGGATGCATTTTATTTGTTGATTGATAAATGGTTTTGTGGATGATCAAGGTACCTCCAAATGTTTGAATTCGCTTATTGTTTTCATTGCAAATCGATGCGTAATAATGACGTTGATATGTACACCTACATACTTAAGTATCTGTCACTTTGACGAACTCAGGCCGGTTTATTATTGACGATTCAGGATGTCATTGGCCGACATTTTTATACCTACAGTGACATACATGCATATATATGTATCTACATATGTACATGCATACATATGTAGTTGCGAATTCCGAAATCTCCTCAATCATTTTTCTTTTTTTTTTGTTTTTTTTTTTTTTAATATAAATCGAGTTGAACTTATAATCTCCTTTCGTCGCATTCGAAGATTAAAAAGACAAAGCATAAATACGTTTGTCTGGATTTATTATTAATTTTTTTTTACATATGAACATGCATATGTACATATGCATGTGTCTACATACATATGTACGTAAATTGTTGAAATCGACGGCAAATAAGACGTTCCGGTGATGTACATACATACATATGTACCTACATACATACAGTACAGCCTCGCTTGTCCGGACACATTAAATTTCGCCTATGTCCGAACTAGCAAAATGTCCAGACTATAGAGAAAAACTAAAATAAAGTGGGCAACCGTAAACAAACACCTTTTATTAAAAACAAATTTAGTTCATAATTGTATGTACAGTCACTCACTTTAGTATTCAGACAGATAGTCTTAATACATTTATTTGAACGTAAAAAATGAAATAAAAGGCCTACAAACTCAAATTCAATACATTATATTTAAGAGTAAGTAAGAAAAAGAAAACATCTAAAAACCTAAAATTATTTAGCTAAAAGTTAAGGAAAAATTATTTATTTTGAACAAAGGCACATACATATGTATGTACATACATTGAATTCACAAAAATATTCGGGCAAACAATACAAATACATCATGTATGTATGTATGTTGGCGTTACAGTCCATGAAGAACCTGAGCCGAGCTTCTCTCAATCACCCATGTTGTGTGTGATTTAATTTTCCCATAGGTGAAAGGGACCTACAGTTTATTGCCGGTTCCGAACGGCGAATTTCGAGAAGCTTTTCATGACAATTTTACGACAGGGGGTTTTGTCAGAACCCCGCTGAGGAGAAACACCGTGAAAAACACGTTCGATGACATGGCTGTGTCGGGATTCGATCCCGTGTCATCGGCGTCAGAGGCCAACACACTACCCACTGCGCCACGGTGCTCTCATAAATACATAATACATAATAAACAATAAAATAATAATAAACAAACAAATAATTAATACTTTGTGTGGTAACCTTTTTGCAGAATGACACTGTTTAATCTTCGAGGCATAGAAGACACTAGGTTTTTTTATTTTTGTTTCGTAAATTGTGTGCCATTCGTCTTGGACAATCATTTTAAGCTGTGCCTTATTACTTATGTTGGGTTTTCGAACTCGTAGTTCCAACTGATGCCAACTGATCATGTCCGGCGATTGAGGTCGAAGATTAAGGACTTTTTGGCAGTTATAAAACAACCATGTCTTAACCATAAGAGCAGTGTGCTTGGGCTCATTGTTTTGATAGAACCGAAAGCTTTCTCCTATTCCCAAGCTTGGTGCACTCTTCATCAAATGGTCTTTTAAAATGTCCAGGTACATAACCTTGTCCATTATTCCATCGATTAAGATTAAGTCACCCAACCCTTCCGACATACACCACCAAACCATAGCCGAGGTGCCACCATGTCTGACTGTACCCAGCAAATTTTCTTTATTTATTTGCTGATTTCTTCCTCCATACTTTTACCCTTCTGTTGACCCGAAAACATTAAATTTGCTTTCGTCGCAACATAAAACGTTGGCCCAAGAGCCTTCAACCTGATTCTAGTACAATCTTGCAAATTCTAATCTTGTTTTTATTCACTTCACTTATTGACGGTTTTTTCCGTGCCGATCTGCAGTTGAACCCATACCTTTTTATGCACCTCCTAACAGTTTCAGCGTTAACAACCTTGCCGTGATTTTCTCCCAACTCTGTTTTTATTTTAGTTGCAGCTATCCTAGGACCTTCCTTCACTCTTTTTCATTACATTCATTACAGTGAGAAGCTTACTTGTGCTGCAACATGCAGCACAAGTAAGCTTCTCACTGATGCCAAGCACGTAGAGATGCTTAGCAAAAGTGTAATGACCCGTCATGATCCCCACAAGTCTTCTGCAGTCAATTCTCCTTAAGGACAGGAGGAATGCTGCGAATTTCTTGGAGATATCAGGGCATACGCGCTTTGTGTGTATTAACATCCAATCGTTAATGTAGGAACTTAACGTGGACGCAGATAGACCTAGAGCAGATTCAGGTCCTGAGAAACTTTTCTCTGAACTCGTTCTGGCGGGTTCAGGTCCTGAGAAACTCTCCTCTGAACCCATTCTGGCGAGTTCATCAGAGATCTCAATTCCTGGGATCCCAGAGTGGCCTGGAACCCATATAAGCCTTAGTGAATTTAGTCTACCGACTCTGTTTAAGGGGGCATTGAGGTCATGCACTAATTTGGAGCTAGTTGAAGGGTTGGACACAGCTTTGAATGCAGCTTGACTGTCACTGCAGACACATATGCTTTTTCCCCTTCACCTGTGCTTCACAACATAGTGCATGGCCATTAGGATTACGTACATCTATGATTGAAAGACAGACGCATATTTTCCTAACGAGAAGTGCAGTCGGATGTTTTCGCACCCCAGCTCCGGACCTCCGCCAAGACCAAATGCGTTGACTATCATTTCCAGGTTCAGTATCCAGCCGGAGCTAGTGGGATAACGTGTCAACGCGTCACAAAGCATGTCCATGAGGCAGGGCATGCACACTTTTATTCCTGTGCGAGTTGTACCAAAAGCCATTTCTCTTTAGACGAGATATGGCTTTCAGAGCACACCCTCTGATAAATACATTAAGAGGTGGAAGGTTCATCATAGCATCTAGAGCAGTGCCCCGCGTGCTGGGGAAAGCCCCTGTACAGCTGAGACAAACTGTTCTTTGGAGTTTGGTGAACGAGGCTACGACGTGTTTGCGTGTTAGCCTGTTCCACCAGATAACCGATGCATATGAGATGATAGGTTTTATCATTGCCATGTAGATCCAGCGGACCTTTGCCGGCGATAAGCCTCCTGTTTAGCTAAACACTCCTTTGCATTGCCAAAAAGTTGACAGCGTTTTGTTGATTTTTGACTCAATATGTTTTGACCAAAGAAGCTTGCTATCTAAGATGACTCCCAAGTTCTTAGCTTTCTTGGACACCGGGATCGGAGTGCCTTTTAGTATCTACTTACTTAGGTGGCGCTACAGTTCGGGGTGAACCTGGGCCTCAACCCAGCTGGCACGATCTTTTGCTAGCTGTTTCCAGTGTCGTACGCCCAGTTGGTTAAGGTCCCTTTCCACCTGTGCGCGTCACCCTAGATGCGGCCGTCCCCTGCAACGTCGTCCTTCCGGGTTGGAGTTAAAGACTTTTCGGGCCGGAGCTGTGTTGTCCATTCCCTCTACATGGCCTAGCTATCTTTGACATTTGATCTGTAGACGTCGTACTACGCCGATGTCGCTGTACAGTCCGTAAAGTTCGTGGTTGAAACTTCTCCTCCAATCTCGGCCAACACAAACGGGACCGAAGATTGTACGCATAGTTTTCCCCTCGAAACGACCAAGGGCCTCTTCATCCACTTTTGACAAGGTCTGCACGGCAGAAAATATCTTATACGCGATGATATGGGGACTTATTCCCCTATAGTTGGTGCAGTTATAGGGGTGTCCTTTTAGTACCAATATGTACTAGTATTTGTCCTCCTTCTCCTGAAAACGGATTAACCGACAGCCCATACATATGTACATATGTATGTATTGTTTTCTAATCAATGGTTTCGGTGAGGTGTAACTATGTTGCATAGGAATAGGTATTTAATCAGATTTCATTTCATATGACAAATATTTACGATTTCAGAAATTGGAAGCGCTCACATTCACATTGTGTGCTTATATGTCGTTGTTTTCCATTTTCGAAGCAAAAAACAATTGTTCTAGAAGTAAACGATCGCAGAGCTTCAAATAGACGCTACACAAAGTTTTCGTCATATTATTGATCATTCGATTTCAGTTGAATAACTCCCCCATCGTGTCGACTAATATTGGAAAGCTGATCAAACATAGAAAAAAAATAGTACGTAATCGTGGACAAATACTACAAGTCCTGATAACGATTGTTGTTTTTTTTTATGTAAAAATAAAATAAAAAAATTACGTCCGGGGCATGAATGAGCATCCCATTCATTCCCTTTCCTTATTTTTATTTCTTTTTTATTCTACTTACTCTAGCTCCTTACGGAGATAAGGAAGACGGAAGAGTTCGAAAGAAATCTTTGTTTGAATCGGGAAGAAAAAAAAATCATTTTTTCCTCACATTTAAATACAAAAACATCGCGCAGGCGACGACGATGGCGATGGCGAAGAGTATGCACAGAACGTGTACAAAGAAAAAAAATTCATTCATAAAAATCTCTTGGCACGACCAGCCACAATAAAGTGTAACTATAGTTTTGGTAGTGTGTAATGTACACATATGTATGTATAAAACACCCAAATCCCTGATCTTTATATTTAACAAACTGGCCTGGTGTTGTAGTTGCTGTTGAGACTGCACACTATACGAGATGCGGCGGTGGAGTAAAGTGTGCTGTGTGAATGGCGTTGCATTTCTTATCGTGTGCGTTAGTCGTTATTCATTCAAAAGAAAATAATGATTAAAGGAGAGCATCATTTTTTTTTTTTTTTTTTTTGAAGACCTGACTGGCTATGGACTTTACGGTCCATAACGCTAAATCCATAAAGTGGTATACAGTGTGTACATATTTAACTTATCGACGAAAGAGGTTATTCGAAAATACTGTCAACCACTATTGCCGCCAGGCGTAGTGTTAAACATTGTAAAGCTGTTGAATATCGTATAAGCACATTCCTTTGTAATCCTATGCCGTCGAGGAAATACTAATAACCTGACACTAATGCTGATAAGTCTATCTGCACGTGCACTTCTCATGATTGTAAACAACAACTTAGGACACACGAAGATCCTCTTAATTAAAAACAACAGAAACGAAATACGTTTCCAAGAAAAGAATATGCACGTCTCCCGAACTGCAGCCGATCGCACCCTAGCCTGGCCCCACGTAACGTATAGTATTGAGTCAGTAAATACGAGTAAACAAGAAAAAAGAGAATTGAACGAACAAAAAATGGAAAAGAATGAGAAGTGCACGTTTCGAGATGTTGCAATGCATATCATCAGTACACAGGCATTGTAATCGCTATCCTTCTTGTTGTTATTTTCCTCTTCTCAGGAATGCAATGCTACAACTTATGTATGCGGGAGAAGCAATATGTACATACATACATACATATGTAATACGTACAGCCAATTCTTTTTGTCTTTCATCATTTGGGCTGCTGTTGCAAGAACAAATTGTTCTTTTCATA
Source organism: Eumerus sabulonum (assembly GCA_951905685.1). NCBI lineage: Eukaryota > Metazoa > Arthropoda > Insecta > Diptera > Syrphidae > Eumerus > Eumerus sabulonum. Next base: position 74,343,400 of record OX645062.1, read on the forward strand.
GTCAACCAAGTCCACCATAGTTGCAATTACTATGTACAGGGTGGGCCATATGTATATCGTTTTTTTTTTTTTTTTTGGCACTGACAGTTGTTTCCTGCTCGAAATCTTGACAGAAAGTCAGTATTATACCTCCTCGGAACGAAATGTGTTGCTTTTTTTTTTTTTATAGTTCGCGCAGGTTCAAGTTTGGGTCATAGATGTGCGTTCACTACTTTTCAAGGGTGGTTGTCCTAGATAGGATTGGAGAGGAACCGATCAAATTTTCACGTTGGTTGTAGTTCTCAGAAACTGTTCTATGTACTTAAGGTGTTATATTAGAATTGCACGCACAGTGTATGAATTTAAAATGACCAGTGAGTGTTATGCCTTCATCAGTATGTTTGATCACTTCTCATTCACAATAGCTGAGTTGCATCATTTTTCCGTATAGGTGTTGCATTTCTTGACTGTGGACATACTTTGAACTACAGACCTTCCCTTCCGCTCGACAATTGGTGATATTTACCATTACATCACGGCTGCCCCCTTTACAAGCTTTTCAAGCTTTACGCTTGAACAATGGAAATATTGAAAACTTATTTCCAAAGTAAGTGTGCTGTGTTAGCCCAAACAGTGCGTTTTTTAAAAAGAAGTTTCGGCCGAACGGAAGAACCCACCGCGACTGCTGTACGCAAATTTGTGCAAAAAGTTCGTGAGACTGGTATGCTAGTGGACAGTCATGGTCCCGCGTACAGATGAGAATGTTGCTGTGTGAGAATCAATTCATGAACATCAACTCGCCATCGCACAAAGTTCTCGGATTATTATTCGCTTACAAGCTCCAATTGACTCATCAATTGAAAGCGCGGAGCGGACAACGATTTTGGGCGAAAAATCATCTTTTCTGACGAGGCGCGTTTTCGTCTCGGCGGCTACGTTAACAAACAAAATGACCGCATCTGGCTGGGGCTAGGAAAACCCGCACGTTATTGTCGAGAAGCCAATGCATCCACATAGAGTGGCAGTTTGGTGCGGATGATGGTGGCATCATACCATTTTTTTCGAAAATGAGGCTGGGAACAACGTTTCGGTCAACGATGGGCGTTACAGAGCCATGTTAACCAACTTTTTTTTGTTTTTTTACTGAAATTGAAGACATGGATTTGGAGGACCTCTGGTTCATGCAGGATGGTGCGCCATGCCACAGTCGATCTTTTACGCACCAAAATCCCAAATCGTGTTATCAGTCGTCTTGGCGAAGTCAATTGACCGCCTCGGAGCTGCAATTTGACCCCTTTGAAGTTTTTTTTTTTTTTTTTTTTTTTTTGTTGTGTTATGCCAACATTGCGGAAACGATTCAAGCACTTAAGGCCACTATCATCCAAGCGATCCGTGAGCTACAGCCCGAGAAACCATAAACAAGGTCTTGGAAAATTGGGGTGACAGATGCGCTACTGCGAAGCCAGCCGATGCAGTCACTTGAACGACGTTGTATTTCATAATTAATGGGAATATTTGTTCTTACTTTTAAAGCCATCATACATGGAAAAAATGTAATTTTGTTCATTTTATCGCATTTTTAAAAACAAACTTGTTTTTGGCCCACCCTGTACATATTCGACTCGAAAAGTTGGAAAAGCTTACGTGTAAAATATGCCATGGCGAGATAGATGACCCTCATTTTCGATACCACTAATACTGCCACATATACATACATATGTCTACACAACCATGTATCAGGTGTGTTATGCTTACTCTGCAAATATGTATCCAACTTCACCGTTAATTGCATTCCATCAAGACTAGACGTTGGTTGTATTCTTCATATTCGTATTGTTATTGTCTCGTGAAGTAAACATAATCGCTTAGGTGTCAAATTGTTGATGTTTACGTGGCCGTTCGATAAATCGAATTGTTTCCGAGATATCTATGTATCTCACATGTGATGGGAACTAAAGAAAATGTCTGGGCATACATACATACATATGTATGTACGTACCTAAAAGCTATGCGAATCTGAATATGGAGAAATAAATGCACACGTATATGTAGTAATCCGGGGTCTCTGCTTTCTTTGAAGATGGCGCATTCACTGTTGGCGTGATTAGCTTCTGGAGCCAAGCATGGTAGCGTCAACATACTAACTAGATGCATACAATATTGGTTATTTCTCTCATATCCCTTTCTGTGTTTTCCTTAAATTTTCTTTTTGCTCTTATGGTATTCTGTTGCATTTTTCTTGATTCCTTGATTCTTGAGTTTTGTTTTGATCATTTCTTGAGGATTGCATCTTGGGCGTATTGTTTGCGTACGTTCGCGTGATGCGAGTTGATTGTACAATGGAGTAGCGTATATGCGCGCACTCTCCAGACGGATTTTGTTGTGCCTTTGAAGGTATTTAATATTGCCGTCTCTGCAAACCGCCCTGACCACCACACACTGGTGGTATGTTGCCGATCTTGTTTTGTTGTTTTGCGGTGAAGTGTGTATATAGTACGGGGAAAGGCCAATGGCAAAAATCAAAACAACAACATTAATAAGCGGGAATGGGTGTGCGGCAGCAAGAGTTGTAGTCGCCACATTGATGGATCCACTAGTTTGTGGAATAAGTAAATAAAAAAAAAAACGAAAACAACTAAACAGCAACCGACCGGTGAATTCCATTAGCAGTATGGTAGCCTTTGCGAAGAGGAAATTGTAATGTCTTTTTAGTTGGCCATAACTGCGTGCTGCTGCATGCCACTTGAAGGCGACTGACATCGATGGCTTTTTCGAGCCAAAGTAAAAAAGAACTAGGCTGTAAAACGACGAAGGCGTCGGCGCGATCAATTTTAAGCGTTAAGGCATGGTTTTCGTTCCTAAGCACGCTCTCTGCTGCTACTCTGCTGAGAAAGAATGTTGCAACGCGCAGACGTACATATGTACATATATGTATGTACGTAGTAAACAACACAAGGATGTTTGTTGTTATCGAAATGGAGCTCTTTGGCGTGCTGTGTTTCGTTTTCTTTTCATTCTATTTTTAGTTTTGTTTTCCTTTTGATTCTCATTTGTTTTGATCGCATGTTGTTATATTACTACTTTTGCATTCAACATTCGAGACAGTCTTACCACCGGACATTGACTTTGCTAATTCATACCAGAGAAGATGTCGGAACGGAAATTGCATTCGTTGACATCGTGAATAGAGAAGTGATTGGGATCGAAATTCCAACAGAATAAAGTAATAGACTCTTGCTGCTACATATTTTTCTATACAAATATGAAAAGAAACCCTAAATGCTGTGATGCACAGGCACATTGTAGTAATGCAAATCCAAGAAAATGCGACTAAGTTCATTAGTGTAGCTAATGCTTTATATATATTTTAGCCTTCGCTTTGCTTGTATTTCCTCCCATTGTTAAATCAGCGTTTAGTAGCTGTAGTTATCGCTATACTACAATATAATGTCCTTTTTGTGCTTACTCGTAGTTGAATGCTTTTACCAATTATCTAAAAAACACTCATGTCGCACATTTAAATCAAACACAAAGGCGTTAAAAACAAAAAAACCAAACAAACAGAAGCAACAAATAACATACACTTAATTTGTTATGTTATTTTCTTTTATTTTGTTATCCTTTTGTTTTTCTTGTTGTTCACAGTGTTTCATCAAAAATTTTAATAAGCGGTATACCGCTGCAAACATGTTTCGAAGACATCGAACCACTTCTAAAGCCATATGGCATCGTCAAACAGTGCGACGCTGTAACTAGTAAGGATCCAAATACTCAGACTGTACATATAACGTTTGAAAATCCTGATCAGGCACAAAGGTATCATTATTATTATTAAGAATGCATACATACATACATATGTATCTATCATGGGTTTGATGAGATGAGATCGGTTGTTATTTGTTTAGTCGGTTGTTATTTGGCCTAAATCTAATCTAAATTTTTATACATAAATAGTGTAAAGGTGTTTTTTTTGTTTTTTTTTTTAACAATTAACAATTCATTTACAATTTATTTGTTTATTGTTTAATTTTAGAGCTGCTGGCGGACTTAACGGTGTTGAATTTCAAAGTAATAAACTTCACGCCGAACAATTGGATAAGGGTCAACGTCGTGCTGCACGCAGTACACGTAGTCAATACGCAGGAATGCCAGGTCCAGGACGTCAAGCTGACTTTCCACTACGCATATTGGTACAAAGTGAGATGGTTGGTGCCATAATCGGACGTCAGGGTACTACAATTCGAACGATCACACAACAGAGCAGGGCTCGTGTTGATGTTCATCGAAAGGAGAATGTTGGCAGTGTAGAGAAGGCGATTACAATTTATGGGAATCCTGAAAATTGTACTAATGCTTGCAAGCGAATTCTTGAGGTTATGCAACAGGAGGCTTTGTCTACAAATAAAGGGTAAGCCAATCAATAGACACATACATATGTGTGTACATGTAACAATATATGTAAATATCGTTTCTATTCTTGATCATGTAGGGAAATTAGTCTCAAAATTTTAGCGCATAATAATTTAATTGGCCGTATTATCGGTAAGAATGGCAACACAATTAAGCGAATAATGCAAGAAACTGACACGAAGATAACAGTCAGCTCAATCAATGATATAAGTAGCTATAATCTAGAACGTATCATAACCGTAAAAGGTATAATTGACAATATGTCACGGGCTGAGAGTCAAATTAGTTCGAAACTTCGTCAAAGCTACGAAAATGATTTACAAGCGATGGCACCACAAAGTTTAATGTTCCCTGGCTTACATCCAATGGCAATGATGTCCACACCGGGCAATGGTATGGTATTTAATCCAAGTATGCCATATACATCATGTCCAGCATATCCATTGGCCAAGACGCCAGCGGCGGTTGTGCCACCCGTCTTCCCAAATGAACAACAAGAGACCACCTACCTCTATATACCGAATAATGCGGTCGGTGCTATTATCGGAACCAAAGGATCACACATTCGAAATATTATGAGATTTTCGGGTGCGTCGGTGAAAATTGCACCATTGGAAACTGATAAACCAGCCGAACAACAGGCCGAACGTAAGGTGACCATTGTTGGTACACCCGAGGGTCAATGGAAAGCTCAATATATGATTTTTGAGAAGATGCGAGAAGAAGGATTCATGTGCGGCACTGATGATGTTCGGTTAACTGTAGAAATTCTGGTAGCTAGTTCGCAGGTAATTTAATATTTTATTTTTATTTGAATTCATATATGTATACTATTGGTTTGATAGGTTGGAAGAATAATTGGCAAGGGTGGACAGAATGTTCGTGAGTTGCAGCGAGTGACAGGTAGTATTATAAAACTTCCCGAACTTCCCGTAACGGGTGAAGAGGAGACAACTGTTCACATTATTGGGCCATTCTTTAGTGTGCAGGTAAGCAGTGTGCCATTGCAGTTCATTATTTTATTTCGTTTTAAGTCTACGTGTTCTTTTTAAGTCGAAAATACATTTTATCAATCTGCAATTTGTGTTTTATTTCTTCATATCACTTGATGGTCGTCGAAAAAAATACTCGAGTAATGTGTGGGCTTTAACCGTCTATTTTTATATGTTTCTAGGCTGCAAAGCCATTCAGTTTGCTTTTTAGTACTTATGTACTAAATGTCATTTATTTCAAACTATTTTCTTTTCAAACCCCTTTTCTCGCATTTATGTACGTACACACTAGAAATCTGAGGTTACAGAGATCTCCTTTCGACTTATAGTCATTCAAAGTAAATGTCCTCGTACTTTCCGTTGCGGAAAGGTATGCTCAACTTAAAACAATTCTGTTTTATCCCAACGTTTAACTCGAATGCTACCTTGCTTGCAAATAATCAGAACCCAGAAGATGTTCAAAACAGAAATAATAAAAAACACAATTTAGTTTTAATGAAAATTTCAATTCTATATTTGTATTGTCGACACTTTGTACATAAGACTAACGCCATATATGTATGTACATAGGCTTTTAAAATACGTATGATATGTCATAAAATAGTCTAAGTATATACATAAGAATAAATATTTAATTGTTTATCCAAAGATGATCGTTTTAAGTGTTATCTATCAAACTTTTTTTGCATACGTATAGCATAAAAACAAAAATAATAATTTGATTTCAAACCGTATTTCTTCAAACCTTTTGCGTTTCTATTGTAGTCCGCTCAAAGAAGAATCCGAGCGATGATTTTGTCAACAAATCCACCTCCAGTGACTAAAAAACAAAAAGCTGCCAAAGAGCAATCATCATCAACAAGCGGGACCCAATCACAACCCCAAACAGTCCAACAACAGCAGCAGCAGCAGCAACAGCAGCAAACTACTCCAACTCAACAGCAGCAACATCAACAATCTTCAAGTTCGAGTCAATAAAGTAAATTGAAAGTGTTTTGATTTCTTCTTTTTTTATTTTTATCACAATCAATTTTTCTCCATTCATAAAACGAAAACAAAAACAAAAGTAAGAAAAGATAGTTATTACAGTTAAAAACTGAAAAGAAAAAAAGCACATAAATACTTTGCATAATTACTTTTAAAGCGCGGCCCCACCCAAGAATAATTTCTTCGAATCAAATGATTTTTAGTCCCCCTCCTGTCACATACATTCTGTTTTTTTTTTTCTTGTTTTTTAATTAACAGTATATTCTTCTAAAATAAAAATAAAATAAAAGGAAAAAAAAAAAAAAAGAAATCGAAGAAAGGGTTTTAAAAAAACAAAACTGAAGAAAATGGTTTGAGAAAATGTCCCGAAAGTTAGCTATCGTCTATAAAAAAAAAAACGGAAACAAATGAAATAATTGTAGATGTCGTCAGGAAAAAATTAAGCAACAATATAATAAAACATAATTGAACAATAAGATACATAAAATGAATGACCAATGCCATTACTGAATGGCATGTAATGAAAGTAAATAAATTAATAACTGAATATCTTTCCAATGTAAAGAGAAATGAATTGCCTTGAAACGGTGCTGAAATGTTAATGATAATTTAATTAATTAAAGTAATTGATTATACTACTTACTATTGCTAAATGTTATGTAATTGATTTTTATACTCTTTTTTTTTTACAAACCCATTGTTAAGCAGTTAATAATGAATCATAGGCAAAACAGGTCTTATTCTGTTAATCAATTTTCTTTGTGGAATTTGAAATAATAGTCTCCCAAACAACAGTGTGCCGCCTACAAATAATCAAAAATAGTAATAGTGTATTTCTTGTTAAATTTCCTTTACACACACACACACACACACACACATACACATCCATCCTCGTAGTAGTAATCCTGTTATCCCCTTTTATCCATGCTCGTGTACTGTACCCTCCTTTTAGCAATAACAATAACAACAGATAAAGTTTCTTCACATACAGTTATTATATATTTTTTTACTATAAAAATATATATTTTAAAGAAAATGAAAGTTGAATTGTTTAAACTAATCACTGTTATGTTCATTCTTAGAAAGAGTTTTTTCAATAGCTTAATTGTAATTGTTTTAATTTAAAATGAATTTTAATGAAATGAGAAGAAAAATGAAAATAGGTAATTATTAATTCAGGAAATTTTTTAATTAACACACCCATGTCTACCATTATTCCGTTCGATCATCAATCCTAGCATATGTATATTAAATTAAATCAAACATTTTCGGCACAAAATTTTTAATATTAATAAAATCATTCAAACATTTCGGCAAACAAATGAAAATTAAAAAAGAAAAATCCTTCTAACGACCTAATATAATAACAAATATTATAATTCAGACAATTTTTGGCATTTCGGAAAATAAAATAAAAAAAATGGAAAAGAAAAAAAGGATCATCGACTAGTTACATTTAAATTTAGGAAGATAATAAAATAACACGATAAAACATTATTTAGAAGAAATATAAATACCTCAGAATAAGTGCATTATATTAAAGAAAAAAAAAAGAAAATATAAAAAAACAAATGTATTAATGATTAATTGAACACGAGACTAGATTTACTCAAAATGTACGTCATGAATTCATCAACCTTCGAATGGGAACAATCTCTGCTATTCGAACATAAATAAAAATCAGATAAGAACAACATTTTTAGGACGCATATCAATAATAAATAAAATAAAAATTAAAAAAAGATCTACCAATATCGCTATATGCAAAAAGTGCTTAAATCCAATAATGACCACCTTTGCTACCGAATCTGATTTAAATTTCAAATGTTTGTATGACTCAATTGAAGAAAAGAAGAACAAAAAAAAAAAAAAAAACACAAAGAATACGAAAAATAAAAATCCTTTTCGTGGACTAAATGACTATCAGTTTAGACACATAAAATATAATATTATCCTTGTAAAAATCAGGCTATGCATGTTTGGAATCATATTTAGACTCCTTACGCATATCAGCAGTTACAAGTTTTTTTTCTTCTTGTTTGTCTTAAAATTAAATATTTGGACAGTTACAAAAAAAAAAGAAAAAAATACAATTACATTTCCATACCAACATCAATCGTTTGATTGCAGAAAAAAAAAACGAAACAATCATTACTCAAATTAAAATAAGAAAAACATTTTTGTTGAGTAAACTTACATGCTTATAATAATAAACACGTATAATACGAATGCTTGTATTAAGCTCGAGGGAAAGTTTGTACATAAATCTTTTATGTAAGGATATATTACATATTAAAATTAAACAGCAGGAAATTTAAAGTGGGGTTCATTTAAGAATAATAACAATAATAAAATCGAAATGAAAATAACGAAATAAAAAAAAAATAAACACATTTTTATGTATTTATATTCATATAAATATATTCTATACATAGATTTTATTTTGTTGGAAAATCGTACATATATTCAGAGAATAAATTATTAATATATTTTATATATATAATTGAAGAAGGAAATGAGTATGATGAAAAAACAAAAACATTTTTAACTATTTTAGGAATATATCGAGGAGTTGCTGTCTCATTTATAAAACTTGTTTCAATTAACTTTTTTTTTTTTTTTTAAGAAAAAAAAAGCCTTCACGGCAATTATTTTAAGAAATATCGAAATAAAAAAGAAGAAAAGGGAAACCTAGAAGCAACTTAAAACTTGCCCAATTTCTTTTCAAGTGGTGAACAATTTATACTTAATGGGAAGAAGAACTTTTGAATAATATTATTGATATAAGAAGAGAAAGTATTTTTTATAAAATTGAAAAACAAAAAAAAAAATTCTTATGGAGAGTAAAAATAAAATTTAAATATTTATAGTGTTTAGAGGCTATTTATATCGTTATATATTTTTTTACTGTAAGGAACGTGTAAAGAAGTAATTTTTTATTTTATTTATTTAATTCTGAAATGAACGCTAACTTTAAAGGTTCTTTTTTGTTGATTTGGACAATTTGTTGATTTTTCCTTTTGTTTTTAGTTTCGGTTCTGAATTATATTATTAATTCCTTTTTTTTTGTGTAAATTATGAGTGTATAAGTTGTGCCAAGTACTGAATTAAAAACTAGTGTGATAATCGTTCGTTTTAGAGGCGATTTTATAGAGAAGAAAAAAATTGAATATAAATCTTTTTGGATTATTTTAATAATTAGTGTTTTGCTAATCAAAATTAAATGTATGGAAAGACGCCAAAGTGTTTTATTCGTTTATTTTAAACTTTAATTTAACTTTAATTTTAAACTAAAATGGCAGTAAGTTATCACACTTTTTTTTTTTTTTATTCGTAAACAGCAAAATTTTCAATTTCAAATATTAGAGCCGACATTTTAGGAAAAGCACACACATTCTATATTTCTTAATGTTTTTGAAAATGAAAATGGTAGTTGAAAGATAAGATGTACTGACGTTAAACCAATCTTACTACGAGTATATACATATAATATATATATTTTTTTTAATGAAGAATAATCTTTATCCCAAATTCATTTCGGATCTTTTCAAAATTTTATGATATTTTGTTAACTCTTGGTTTTTTTTTTTCTATAATAATTCTGTTGTAATTTTTCGTTTATGCATTTCAAAATTTCTCGTACAAATTCAAGTACAAATCGAATAGTAGTAAAATTATACATTTTGGATTTTCTTACATTTCCATTTATTTACATCAGTATATATAGCAGCGTAAATGCAAATTTGTCATCAACAGCATCAGTAAGAATATTATAAAAAAACGAAAAACAACAAACAAGGAACGTCAACTCAAAAATAAAATAACGATATAGATTTGCAAGAATCGAAACATAGCCACTATATAATTAAAAATTGATTAAGACAACAACAAACCGATCTTTTACCATCCCGAAACGTTATAGGTACTCCACATTAGATATGATATGAGACACATATGTACGTTTTAGTTTTCCTTTACGCATTAAAGCGAATAATACAGAGAGCAGCCCCTCTAAAATAAATTCTCGAATTATTGTTACTTAAAAATGAAATAAGCGATAGAATAGAAATAAAAGTGAAATAGAACAAGTGATGGAAAGAAAAGCCCTCGATTGAAAATAAAAATAAATAAACAAAATCATAAATGTGACAAAATACAAAAACAACCCCTCAACAACAACAACAAACAAACAAATAGGTCAACAGAAATTCAGACCAGAAAACATGTCTATAAAAAATAGAAATATTTCTATAACAAATTAAAAACAAAATTGGCAAAGTCTATATTTAAAAATAATTGCTTAAACGACAATTTAAAAAAAAACTATAATGAAAAAAAAGGAAACATGTAAAAAGCAATAAACACTACCGAATGCTTTTACAAATAAATTAAAAGCAAATTGAAGACATACACTGCCCTGAATGAAAAAAAAAGGAAACACATAAAAAAGAAATATATGAAATATTAAAATTATTTGGATCATCAATTACTTTTTAAGATAATTGCAAAAACAAAAAACTACGGAAAAATATATATTACAGCAACAATTACATATTTCTTTTAGGATTATAAGCTATTACCATTTAAATTTTTAAAATGAAATCAATTTAATATTAAAATAGTCGTGGGTTTTTCAATATTTTATATGCACATATACTGCAGAAAATGAAACAAAAAATAATAATTAAAACATAGATAAGTCAGTGTAGCTTTTGGAAAATATACCTTTTTTTCTGCTCTATATACAGTCACTGTTGATGATATGGATTTAATATGAGCCCTTCTACAAATAAAAAGAAAAACAAAAATCATTCGCATAAAATATTGGTTAAATGTACTTAGATAATAAATAGTCCACTCCACTCAATTCTGTATGACAAATAATTGGGTTTTCTAAATGTCCATATTGTACAAGGTGATTATGTTGTAAGTTAACAGCTAACCGATACTCTTGTCTCATTTAGTGTTTCTGGAGGCAAATAAATTCAAAATCAAATTCGAAGTACATATACATTAATACATTTTCAATACACACTATGCACAAATGTATGCATGTTAACAACCGCAGTTGATATATGAAAAAAAAAACAATACATTATACGGCATTAAACAAAAAAAAACCTAAAACACTCCAAAATTATAAAGAAAAAAAAAAAAAAAAAAAAAAACAAAAAAAACAAATGGTACTATCATTCGCGTACATAGTCCAGTTTGTGTTTTTTCTTTGGCATAAATTATTTAGAAAATAAGAAAACATACGGTATAATCTTCAATTTTGTTGTAGCATATTAGAGATATTCGTGCATTCAAATTGCTGTAAAGAGGACGAATCGAAAAATAAAATTCCAATTCACTCAATCCGTTCACATAAACAAAAATCTGTCTCTCCATATATATATATACATACACACACAGTCACACACATCCAAATAATAAGAAAAATGCAAATATATAAATATACATAAATGTTCAATATTATAATAAAAGCCGCACAATCAAAACAAATTTTTACAATAAAATTGATTTTTTTTTTTATTATTATTTTTTTTAACAATACTATTATTATTATTTGTAACATTGTACATATTTTATATAAATATATATATTTTTTATGTTCACGCTATATGTATGTATTTGAAACGCATCGAAGATAATGCAAAGCCACGATAATTTCTTGGAGACTGAGCTACAACATATTTATTTTATCGTTGGTTTTGAATTATTTTCTTTTTCATCATTTTTTTTTTTTAACAAAAGTTAATCTGGTTTGTATATATAATAACTTGATTTGTCAATACCCTTTTTAAGTGTAATGAAACTGCACACAGCTTTTTTTATATGCATTTTATATAGGATGGTTTGTGAAACGACATCGATATACGCTAAAATGGGAATACAAAAAAGGGGAAATAGTTTATTTATATTTTTGTTTTAATTAATTTGCTTGGAAAGAAATGAACATCAAATACCGGATAAAAAAATATATGTATTTGTTTTGAGATCTTTTGATTGTAATTGAATCGTAATTATTTCTAAATAGGTATCAACTAAAAGATATAAGTTATAAATTCTTCTTTCGCCTTAAAACATATATTTTTTTGTGCGATAAGTTGTTTACTTTTGCCTTCATGCCTTGTGAGTGTATGAATTCATTTTGGGGATAGATGTTTTTTTTTATGTTTATGTTTTCTTAGTAAAGCATCGCATTTTAAAATATTACACAAAATAGGCAAAACACATTTAATATTCATTTTAATAATAAAGTTATATACATTTTGATTTTAGTGTAAACAATCTGAAATTTGCATTCATAAACACGCTATATACATACATATATACATATTCCTTTAGCTATTGTAAATGAAATAATTTTATCAATTTATTATATACACATAACTTTAATTTTTTTTTAAATAAATATGCACATACATATTTTTGTTTTCATATCTGAAAATAGTTGTTAGCATTTATATTAAAAAAAAAAAAAGGAGCAGCAGTTTAGGGATAAGAGAATTAAGAGTAAGAGAGGGAAAGTTAAAACTTGAAATGGCATACTGATCCCAGATATAACCACGGAGCTTATTACGATATATGGTGTATATTTTCGATTTGCAGCATGTCACATTGGGCGGCTTGCCTGTGTGATAATAGTTTATTTTCCAGCCGTTATTATTTAATTTCCAATGTTACATGCCTCAAATCGAAAAATAATATCGTAAATCACAAGATATGAAATATTTGCTTACTTTTCTATCTTAACTATTTTAATATAAATGCTATGGAATTATTTTCCGTTTTTTTTTTTTGTAATTTTGTTTATTTTAATTTTATTTTTGTTGTATTTAAATATGAGCATAAACAATAGGCCAACAGAAAACGAGAAATGAAAAAAACAATTAAACAGATATTAAAATGTGAATTTTCCAAAAAAGAAAAAAAAAACATAAAAAGCATCTATTTTAAGAAAATGTTCCTTGATTGTAACAACGATATACACAGTAAATGGATGTTTATACGACATCCTTCCAAACACCGACTAATCGATTTCTTACCGTAATTTACTATAATTTCTTAAAATGAAAAATAAAACTAAATAGACATGTATGTATATTGAAAATACAACAAAAACAAAAAAAATGTAGAAAGCCAAAAATGTATAACTATAAATGGTACATAAAACGTAAAGCAAAACAAAAAAAAATTAAAAATATAACAAAAACCAAGTAAGAAGAACACAATGAAATATAAATAAAATGGAAACTACCTCAGAAAATATATAAATCTTTATATATTTAAGAAAAAAGCATCTAAATTGTACTATATACATACATATATTAGAAAATGGCGTTAAGCAGTTTTTAATAAAACAAAATAAGTAATACAAGCCCAACAAAACTAAAAATGCATGTAATACAAAATCATAAAAAAAATACAAAAAAAATAAAAAATAATAATATAAAAAATAGGGTCCTAAATTTATCAATATTATAATGTATGTCTATTAACTGGAGTGTTTTTTTATTTTATTTTATTTTTAACCTATATTGAACAATAAAAATGAACGAGTACGTATAACAAATTAAGAAATAGCGCATGTGCTTCAAAAGAAAATTAAATACATAGTAAGGTTTTCCGTTAAAAAAAAAAAAGCAAAAAAAATAACCATTATTTTTCAATTTAGAAAAATTAAAAATAAACACAAGAAGAGAAAATTAAACAGATATTACAAATCAATGTGTTTGGCAATTGTCTTTGTAGCATGTTTATTAAATTAAATTCGATATGCAGTTATCATGTTTTTGGGATAAAAGAAAACAAAATTTTCATTTCAACCATATAATCAAAAGTTAAGAAAACAATACATATGCATCCGCATTATATACCCATGTACATACGTACATGTTATGTATTTATGCTTGTTTGATTTGAGTATGAACAAAAAAAAAATATAAATCATTTTGGTCAAGGAATATTAAAACAACATACGGATTGCTATGTTTTATGAGAGTAACAAAATAAAAAACAAATCAATAATAATCAATCTTACTGTATTCATTGAAAAAAATGTCCAAAATTTGATTAAGTTATATTAAATAAAAAAAATAAAGTTTTTTTTTATGAAAACAGAATTTGTTTTAATTTCATTTTAAATTGTCAATCAACTGGTTTTCATTTTTAAATTGAAGAGAAATCGTGTAAGGATTTTGTCCAAAGTTGGAGTCCGAGAGCGGCTCACAGGATCGTAACACTTGAAATTACGCGAACCAAAAATAGAGACAACTTAAAAACACTATACGGAACGTGCCCAATATAAATTGTTATTCGACAAGTATTATTAAATATCAATAAAATATAGAATATTTACTCAGATAAATGAAGCACTGTCACCATAACTACTATAGTGATTTATTTTATGATTTCACCCAAGAACCACATCGGAATAAAAAAAAATAAAAAATGAACTAGTATCACTTACACATGTACATTGGGCCAGGTCATTCGACTATCCCATTTGACTAATAATAATAAAATGTGGAAATTGAACGCAAAACCTTACCTCGATTTTAAAGAACAAAACATATTTCTGATTTCTGGAGGAAGAAAAACAGAAACACCAGCACACGTCTATTGGACAGTTCTTCGAATAGAAAAAAATCTTCTAAATATTTACGTACAAGATGGTTTTTTTTTTTTTTTTTTTTCTGATTTTTTTGTGCTTACTTCCCACTGGTACGACCACACCATAGACCCCGTGTATCTATGAACGTTCACGTATAAACGTTTTTTTGTTAATTCTATTCTATTCACAGTCCAGTGAGTGAGTGCGAAGTATTCGCATCAACACATGATGTTCTTATACAATATACCCACACTAATAGCTCGTATTAATATAGAGTATATTGAAGAGATTGGCTTTAATTGTATGTAGTATACGTGTATAGTATATTCGGATTTTTGCTAATACACCGGCCGGCTATCCGGCCGGTGCCGCGTAATTGTTATCAACAAATGATGGCTTATTTCAAGAAATCTCATTTTCTTTCATTGCTTTCATTTTCTGCTTTGATTTGAAAGCACTCAAAGCAATATTCCGATGAATATGTGTCTACAGATTTATCTGTAAATGCATATCTTCACTTAACCGATCAGTTTAATACCATTTATACGTTGTACATACATATATCTGGCCACGTATGTACACAGCCATATCATCTCCATACATACATCCATAGGTACGTGTAAAACACGTAAACGACTTGCTTACTCAGCATTTCAATGAAATGACAGCAAATACGGAAAGTATATTAACATCAAACGAAGAGGAAATAAAAAGAATATGAAAAGCTTCGTTCAAAATGCTCTCCTACTCTTTACGATTGACTAATCACAAACACAAATGCCACCCAAATAGGTATACATTATATTAATCATGCGGGGCGGCTAAGATTTGCCCGGCAACAGTGGCAAAAAAGAGCTTTTTTTATTTACAAAAATTAATTGTGATTCATAGAAAATAACTCAAATCCCTAACAACTTGCCGTCTACACACCTCATATGCTTGAATCTAATCAAAGATTAGAAACAAATCCGTTGTATCGAATCGAAATGGAAGATGTTGAGACAAGTGCTAATCCGCAACAAGTGTTTCTAAGCAAATTCATTGGAATGTAATGGAAGTGACTAGTCTATGTGCAACATCTTATTAACGTGATTGTCGACCTTGTGTAGACTCAAGTCGTCATATACAATTGTTGGGTAAATTCTGATACATGTGTATAAGAAATGTTGGGAATGGACAATTGAACGGAACATCTTGGATGCATAGTTTCAGGTGCTTGCGGGACAGTGAGGACGTCTGATTCAATCAAATTGCAAGCAGACGAATGGTTGAATGAAATGTTCAAATTTCAAATACATTCATATGTATGTATGTATGTGCAATCGATCTTGAAAGTTGAATGACAAAAGCGAATAAGCTGTGTGATATACTTATTTTTTTTATATTCATACTCTTATGATGTTTGTCACACAACCTGGTGGTAAATGTTCGTTTACTACTCTCCAGGGGTGGTTGTCCTAGATAGGATTCGAGAGAGACTCGACTGAATTTTCACGTTGGTTGTAGTTCCCAGCAAATGTTCCATGCCATTTTGGTGTTATATTAGAACTGCGCACACAGAGTATCAATTTGAAGGAACCATATACAGGGTGGGTCGAATACAAGTTTCTTTTTAAAAATGCAATAAAATGAACAACACTAAGTTTTTTCCATGTACATATTATGGCTTTATTAGTAAGAACAAACATTCCCATTAATTATGAAAGTGGCTGCCTCGGTTGGCTTCGCAGTAGCGCATTCTGTCACCCCAACTTTCAAAGACCTTGTTGATGGTTTCGGGCAGTAGCTTACGGATTGCTTGGATGATATTGGCCTTAAGTGCTGGAATCGTTTCCACATTGTTGGCATAACATCCGTCCTTCACGGTCCCCACAAAAAAAAAAAAAAGCCCAAAGGGGTCAAGAGGGCGCAGTGGTTAGTGTGTTGGACTCTGACGCACGATGAGCGAATTCGGATCCCGATAACACCAACGCCATCGAATGTTTCTTTCGCGGCGTCCTTCCTCGGCGGGGTACTGGCAAAACCGCCCGTAGTATACTTGCCATGAAAAAGCTTCTCGATTCATGCTGTTCGAAATCGACATTAAACTGTAGGTACCTTTCACCTGTGTGAAAAATAAATCACACACAACATGGGTGATTGAGAGAAGCTTGGCTCTGGTCCTTCATGGGCTGTAACGCTACCAAAGAAGAATTCAAGGCCCAAGCTGCGAAGCGATTATGGAGGGTCGCGCGCCTTCTATTGCTAAGTCAATTGGACCTTGTAAGCGAATAATCCGAGATCTTTGTGCAGAATTCTCCTCAGGCTAGTGCGTGAAATGTTGAGCTGTTGAGATTGATTGCGAGTTTTGATGTTCGTGAATTGAGTCTCACACTCTCGGCCACAGCAGGCACATTCCCATCTGTGCGCATCGTACGACGACGGGGACCATGAGTATTGTCCACTGGCATATCAGTCTCGCAAACTTTTTGCACAAACTTGCGTAAAGCAGTCGCGGTTGGAGCTTCATTTTAGCCAACACTTCTTTAAAAAAAAAGCACTATTTGGGCTACACAGCACTCACTTAAGAAATAAGTTTTCAATATTTGCCAACGTTATTCAAGCATAAAGCGACTCATTTCGTTCTGTGGAGGTACGATACTGACTTTCTGTCAAGATTTCGAGCGGGAAACAGTTGTCAGTGACAAAATGACCATGATTAAAAAAAAAAACACTTGATTGCCCACAACAGCTATGTTGCACAGTTTTTCCGTATAGGAGTTGCATTTCTTTGCTTTGGTCATGCTTTGAACTACAGACCTTCGGCTCGACAGTCGGTGAAGCTTACCACTGCACCACGGCCACCCCCAAATGTTGTATGTATATGTCTTATGACAGGATCACACGGCCCTTGCCACTAGCACTGTTAGTACGTACTTAGAAAAAAAGCTCGATTTAGAGAAAGGCTGTGCATACCATTTAATTGCAACATTTTAGCCGCCAAGTACTTAAAAAAAGACTGAGTAATGCGTGAATTTAAATTTTATTACTCTAATACAAACTTAGGGTCATTTATTTCGAATTGTCTCAGTTATTCACGTTTAATACCATCCTTACCCGATTGCAGTTCACCAGTTGTATGTGTTTGGTGATTTTTTGCACTTGATTTCTATTATTAAGAACTCACACATGATCCGTGACATGTACTAAAGTCAGACATGCTGAGTTAGTATTGCCATTTTATCATGAAAACTTTCAGGCTTACACCTTAATAACATTTACAAATTATTGAATTTTATTCTTAAAATTCTTGGCGTCTGAAAAATATTTTGGTTGGACTTGTATCATTTTATAGTTCGTCATCATTGACCTTGCTTGCTCAAGCAATACCATACCATACCATAAAGAATTGACTGGTTAGATATGTATGTGAATGAGTCAGTTTCAATTGCGGCCTTGGGAGACCCGAAATTGGACTCTCCATATGGAACATTTAAAACATAGTCGTGACTGGTTCAAGTTCAGTCTTTAAATGGCACGCATTGACCTATCAACTTCAACCAACACTTTGTACATTCTAGCAACTTTCCTGTCTCATTTTTGGCAATTAAAACCTAAACGCTTAATAAATCATCCATTACAACGGTTTAGCAGCTGAATGGGTTTTAAGGTCGACTACGACAATATCATTGTATAGAGCTTAGACCAATTCTCAATAAAACACTTGTAGGCCAAATTAGACATGAACCGCATGTTCTCTTAAAACGTTCGGTTCGTGTCAGCATCTTAAATACTATATTTTGTTCCACTTGCAAACGGATGTGAAATTTGGTAAAATTTAATTTGTCTAATTACAAGCAATTGATTCAATTACGTGAATTCCCATTCAACTTAGTCGAAATGCATTGATTCAACTTACGTTTGGCCAAGATCATAATAAAAACTGACAACAACAATCCTACGTGTACTTAACTGAAATGGTTTCAATACAAACTAAAAGATGTTGCTTTAAACGAAACTTAAAATCAGAGTACACAACCATATTAGGTTGTATTCTATTACCTATGTTCAAGTACCGATATGTCGGTACCAGACTCTTCGATTCAGTTAAAGTTGTGGAAGCTTTGTTAAATAGCAAATGAATGAACCATTATGCAGTTTCTACTCAAACCAAGAGGAAATCATAGCTATTCTGTTATATAGCACATTGATAAACCCTTTATGTTTAGCTTCCAACCTTTCTAAGGGTCCATCTACACCGTGCTACATGTCTGAGAGACTTGCGCAAATGTAATACGGGGTAAGTCATTCGATGCGTATTTTCTTTATTAGTTTTTATTCGGACATTCAAATTCAGTGAAAGTACCGGGTGCAGCAAAAGGAGATATTTTATTTTTGTGCGAAATTTAATGCTTTACTTAGCGTAGTTAGAATGATGCGCTTTCAATCGAATATGCATCGTTTTATTCGATAATTTGTCATTTTAAGGGTAATTCTATTATACCTCCTCTCCCAGGAGTAGACGGTAAGTGTTGTCCTGTCGCAACACACTACTTACTTACTTACTTATCAGGCTGAGCTTGACTTGAGCCTGAGCTATAGTTGTCTTCTATTCTTGACGATCCCAGGCACGCTGCTTCCAGTTATCAAGACCAAGTTTTCTTACATCCGTGATTACTTGATCTTTATACCGGAGGTTTGGTCTACCTTTTCTTCTCGAACCAGGAGATTCGACGACTCTCTTAGCTGGGGCGTTGGTGTTCATGCGCTCGATTTGGCCGAGCCAATGTGTTCGACGGATCTGTGCCTTCCGGACTAGATCCACATCTTTGTATAGCTCCTAGAGTTCGCGGTTGTGTCTTCTCCTCCATTCACCTTCCTCATAGACAGGACCAAATATCCGGCGCAGAACTTTTCTTTCGAAAAAACGCAAAATCAGCTCCACGGTCCTGCTTATCGTCCAGCTTTCGTCTCCGTACAGCTCGACTTTGGTTCTACGAGTAACAAGTCTTGACCCAAGTTGTTTGGACAAACCGAAGTAGCAGCGGTTGCAAATGGCGATTCTATGCCGAATCTCCACTGTGGTGTCGTTTGTGGAGATTACGTTTGCCCCGAGGTAGATCAACTTCTTAACCACCTCGAAATTATAGCCGTCAATCGTTAGATTTTCTCCAAGGTCTTGAGCGACAGATCGATTTTTGCTTGACAGCGTGAACTTTGTTTTATCCTCGTTAACTTTAAGATCAACTCGTTTCGCCTGTTCCTCAATCGCCGTGAAAGCTTCTACGACGTCACGCCGAGACCGCGCGATGATGTCAATATCATCCGCGTATTCAATGTCATCAGCTGGACGGGCTGACGCCTGACGCCTGCCCGTCGCACTGCTCCAACATCTGCTATGAAGAAGTCATGCAACAGCCCATCTCATTGCCGAGATCCGGTGCATATTTCAAAAGGTTCAGAGGTCCTAAAACCGAACTGCAGGGTGCATCGCGTATTTTTTAGCGTGGCGCGACACAGCCGGATCAGCTTTCCTTGGATCCCGGATTCGGCCATCGCATCAAACAATTCTTTGCGATGAATGCTGTCGTACGGGGCTTTAAAATCGATAAAGAGATGGTGTGGATAAATTTGAAACATAACCCTTTCCAGGACCTGTCGAATATTTGGTCTATAGTCGATCTGCCGGGTCGCACTGGTAGTTGCTGACTAGCGCAGAGCAGAAGGGCTTTAGACAGGATCTTTTATGAGACACTGAGCAGGGATATACCTCTAAAGTTCTTGCAGCAGGTAGGATCACCTTTTTTGTGGGCAAATAGAGCTGATATTCCAGTAGTCGGGCATGCTTTCACCTTCCCAAATTCTACAGAGGATCTGGTGCATGCTCCGTACCAGAACATCACCGACAGCCTTGAAGCGCTCTGGTGGCGAGCCATCTGAGCCTGCAGCCTTGTTGTTCTTCAGCTTTTGAATAGCTGTGCCGAGGCTGGATGGGAGCACTACTTCAGCGGCTGGGGTTGGGATTTCCTCACCCCCTACCACTCTCTCTTTGTCTCTCTCTCTCGTTAAGCAGCTGCTGGAAATGCTGCTTAAATACATCCACTGTTCCCTGCGGGTCGGGGACAAAATTGCCTTCGCAGTTCCGAAGAGTCTGGGTGCCTTTCTTGAAGCCACCTGCAAGATTTCTTAAAAAACGCCCGTATTATGTGTTAGCCCCTAGACTCCTCGATATCCTTGCAATACAAGTCTTCTCATATTAGCTAAAGCTGATCGCTAGGCAATTCCTTCCTTCAGATCCAATTGTTGACAGTAAAGATCCAAATTGAGAATTTTGCTGTAGGAGGTAGACGATTTCTCGCCAATCCCGTCAAACACAATGTATGCCATTTTACGGATAAAGTTATGATGCTGACACTTACTTCATCCCTTTGAAAAATAGTCTAAGGCATCTGATCGCAAGGTCTAACTGGCTAATTTAATATGTCTTGAATTGTTTGCTCGGTGGTAAACGACTAACAAAGGCCTCGTAGGGGTAGCGTATCAGATATGCGCTGCCTCGTAAAATAGCGAGTAGAAGCCACTGCAGCCGAACATCTAGCAGCTTTGTTAGTAAGTCCTATTTTCACCTCCTCGTGGTGCCACCTGGGGATTTCTATATTACGTCGACTGCTACAAAGAGAGAAGGCAACGCTTATTCGGCTGCGGATTTGTTATTAGAGGTAGACTTAGGCAAAAAGTCTTGAGCGTCCGGTATTTAAGTGAACACCTCATAACAATCCGTTAGCCTAATTTGTGCTCATGCCCCTACCGATGACAAGGATGACGCTACAAAGACGACTCCTACAATCTTTCAGATAGAACATATGCCCAATGTCGTAATTACGATGTTAAAATCGTACTAGGAGATTTTAACGCGAAATTGGGCAAAGAAGTCGCTTTTGATAGGGTCGTTGGCAAGCACAGCCTACACAACACCACATCAGAAAATGTGTTTAGGCTGATAGACTTCGCAAAGGGACGAAATCTTCTAGTTGCTAGCACGCGTTTCCCACATCTCAACATCCGCAAACGGACATCGCGACCTCCGGATCAATCAACCGTCAACCAGATTGACCACATTGCGATTGATGCCAGCTACGTATCCGATATTCTGTATGTACGAACTTTCAGAGGAGCCAACATCGATTCGGACCATTACCACAAGCCCAGCGGCAAACAATGTCGCAATGCCATATCCGCGAGAGATCGCCAGAGCCTATGCCGATTTCGTCTCCCTCAAGCTCTCGGAAAACCGTCCAACACCGTACAACACCAATGGACCGGACCCGTTGTCAACAAGCCTTAAAGAGTGCTGCTTCTGATGTACTGTGTTTCAAAACTCCACCAACAAGAAACCCATGGTTTGACGACGGGTTTATGAGGGCACACGCAGCAAGCCTATCAGAAGGACGAGAGCTGCTCGTGAGCATGATAAGCAAAAGAGGAGGGAGGAGCATAAGTTTCTCAAAGCAAACATATAATGATAAGCTCGCAAGCAATTAAGCATGGGAAGGACACGAACCACTGGCATCTTGGCCAGAGCGCACATATTGGCAGGTATAATTTCGAGGTAGTTAAGGACTTCATCTACCTAGGCTCCGAAGTGACATGCAGCAATTACATCAGTGTCGAAATCAAACGCAGAATAACTTTCCCAACTTCTGCTTCCTTGGGCTCGGGACGCAATTAAGAAACATAACCCTCTCTCGGAAAACCAAGGTGAAAATATACAAGACCTTTATCATCCCGGTCCTGCTCTATGGCGCAGACGTTATGGACGTTATCGAAAGCGGATGAGGAGGCCCTTGGTCGTTTCGAGTAAAAAATTTTGCGAGGGCGGCCAAATTTAAAGTGGCGCACGTAAGTGGAAGAGGACCTTAACCAACTAGGCGTGAGGCACTGGAGACTGCTGGCGAAAGATCGTGCCAGTTGGAGAGGTTTTTAAAAGGAGGCTCAGGTTCGCCATGAACTGTAGCACTGAAAAAAATGTAGTAGTAGTAAGTCGATTATGACGACTGTAAAATGGTCCAAACGGACGGAAAATATTTTTCAGAGCACGAATGCTGATATCAAACTTCAATAATTTGTAAGTGGTGTTCAGGCGGAAGTCTTTCATGGTGGCCTTCAACATAGTCACGAATCATGCGTAAACTGTCAAAGATGAAACATTGAAAGACCAAACAGCAAAGAAATCACTCATTGTACTTTGTCGCTCTTATTATTTATCCCGTCAATTCAAATAGGTTCCAACTCACTCACTTGCTTAGATCAAGATCTCTTACGAGTTCTCAATACACTAAGCTATTGACATTCTTCACACACTTCTCTTCTTATACCAATAAATAAGAGTGATTCGCTTTGGTTTTCATATTCGATGATTTTCTCCAACGTTTCCAGGCAGATTGAGTGAGTGGCTCTTACTAGGGTTTGAATTCGATCTAAGAAATGCAAGCAACCTACATGAGCGGTTTAAGATGGTTTTGATCTTCGCTATAATTATTTAATTTCTGAATCTTCTTCGATCGTGGTGGGTTTTTTTATGTCTCTCTTAACAAAATTGTGTTAATTCCTGGACCAGTGTGCACTGACACCGTGTATACTTTAGGTGTAGTCATTGTACAATATGATCACTCTGCCTTAATGTGGGTGATCATAGACGGTGAACAAACAGGGTGTGGCTGCAAACAGGGGGAACGCTTTTAGTTCGACGTCTTGTTTAGTACAGTTTGGTGTTTTAGAGAGAGAAGTGGTGCTTTGCGCATATACATATGTATGTATGTATGCAATTAAGCCCTGGCCATCTGACTGTGATAATATGAACGGGTGCTAATCTATGTATAAGTTGCAGGGATAAGTACGACCACTGCGACAGTCGAAACCAGCAATAAGACCGACCAGAATAGTGAAGCAAGTCCCAAGTATTATCGTCAATCGGCAAAAACAGCGATCAGAACTGGTAGCCAATGACGTCGTCAGATTAAAATAGAGTGACAAAGATTGTGACGTTCGAAAATGTTTGCCTAACATATCTTCCCTGCACAAAGAGAATAGAGCAGCCCATTTTGCGTCAACCGTTCGGTTATAGAAATAAGATAGATTTTTATGAATTCACGTTTTGGAGAAATGACACCCAACAGTTTTATTGCCTATTTGCTTGATGCCTACGAAATGATCCGGTTGTTGGTCATATTTTTTTTAAAGTTCGCGCAGGTTTAAGAGTCATACTCTTATTATGTTCCTCACACAACCTGGAGTGCAGATGGTGTGGGTCATAGATGTTCGTTCAATACTCTCCAGAGGTGGTTGTCTTAGATCGGATTGGAGACTAACTCGACTGAGTTTTCACGTTGGTTGTAGTTCCCACCAAATGTTCCATGCCATTATGGTGTTATGCTGAGTGTTATGGCTTCATCAGTATTTTTGATCAATTCCCATTTACAACAGATGTGTTGGATACATTTTTCGTATAGGAGTTGCATTTCTTAGCTATGGACATACTTTGAACTACAGACCTTCCGCTCGACAGTCGGTGATGTTTACCATCACACCATGGCTACCCCCAAATTAGGTTAGATTAGGTTGACCAAATTGTTGGCGAGAAGATTATTCTGGGTGCGAAGCTTATCAATCTGGACAAAAGCTTTGCCAATACCTGCTAAATCTTATATGAACAATAAAACAACAAATTTAAAGATGTAGTTTAAAAAAAAAAACTTGTTGTTTATTTTGTTTTAATTTTGTCCAACTCATCAACCTTATTTGAATTGGTGTGTTGTAAGACTCGAAAAAATTGTTCGCTTTCCCCCTATGAGTTGGACGAGGCGAACACACTACCTACTACCTAAGGAAAAGGTGTTTGTCCCTTCATCGTCTATATTCGACACATGTTTCCTTTAGAATGTTTCCAAGACGAGCTAGAGCTTGATATCTTCATATTGTTACTCATCGCGGACGTTGGTGGTAAAACATCCCCAACTATAGCTTGAGCGCTTTTGATACTGTAGACTTTCTCTCCAGTTCTGACCCCGTAGTATTTGACTCGCTAATCTAATTGTCGCAGTTGCAGATTGTTTCAATCTGACAATATTAGATTCAAGACGTTATTGGAGATGAGCAAGTCATCTTCATTAACTTCGTTGAAGACGTCCTCCGGTTTCTTCGTGTGGAACATGAGTTCACTTGTGGGTTTGGATAAACCATCCTCATTTAGGTGATTTATCCAAGTGAATAACTCATCGTTGGTTATCTCCACCCGGATCTCCGGAATTTAGTCCCCCAGCTAATGACAGTTATAACTGTCACGTGAACTGTCAAAAATAAGACACTGAAAAAACAAAAAAAAAAAATCACTCATTATATTTTGATTATGATTTTTCCCTATCGATTCAAAGTAGTCGAGCTATTAATGCCCGTATAACAATACTGCGTTAGCGCTAGCTTCGAGTGACATTTAACATTCAACACAGGCAATTTAATGGGGCACTCTACAATACTGCGTTTGCATTAGCGAGCTTACGTTCATTAAAAAATGAGAGGAAATAAGAAAAATGAGAGCGAGAGAAAACGTAAACTCATGTAACCAAAGCAGACAAAAGTCAAACACGTCGGAAATTTCTGTGCGTTTGAACAACTGTTGCTATGTATTGATGTATATGCTGTATCTGTGTATTTTGTGGTTTGTGTTGTGTACGTTTACGTCAGTGTTTTGATATGGAGCAGTCGATAAAATTGAATTGTCATTTTCAAAGCATGCGTCGAAGCATTTCTCGTAACACGTAATGAGGCACGCACCAACGCGTTAGGGTATGCGTTTAACATCCAACACAGGCAATTCAATGGAGCACTCTACAATACTGTGCTTGCGTTGGCAAGCTTACGTTTGTTGAAAAATGAGATAAAATAAGAAAAAATGAGAGCGGTGAGAGTACGTAACCTCACGTAATAAATAGGGATAAAGATTGAGAGATCAATTTATTGGCTTTGACAGGCACTTTGACAGTTTGCACCTACAAACGCGTTGCGGTTCGACGGCGTCTTGACTATGTCATTCTGCCTTGTTGCGACCATTTTGCCACGTCTTGACTCTGCACATCGACGTCGATTGATGTGCATTGATTGATTTTTTTAATGTTTTAGATTGGTGACCTTGAAACAGCTGATATGAAATGTCATTTCAAAGTACGGCTGACGCATTCGCACGTAACGTCGAGGACGGTAGCACTAACGCAGTATTGTGAATCGGGCTTAATTCACGTCTTTAAATCGAGATCTCTTACGGGTTCTAAGTACACAAATGTGTTGTATTCTTCAACACTTCTCTTCTTTTACCAATAAAAGAGAGTCACTTGTTATGGTTTGTGTTTTTGCTGATTTTCTCCAACACTTTTCTGTCGGATTGAGTGAGTTTAGGGTGCCGAGTCTTAATAGGGTTTGAATCCGCGCTAACAATTGTGAGCAATCTACGTGGCGATGTGGAACTTAGCTTAGAAGTTATAATAATTGGATCATCATCGATGGTTAGGACCTTCGCTGTAATCATCTACTTTCTGAACCTTTTTAGATCGTGGTGGGTTTTAATTTTGTTTCTCTTTCAATAAAAATCTGCTCATTCCTGAATAAGGGTGCTCTTAGTTTCGCATTTTACTTAATACAATTTGGCGGCTTGGAGAGTGGGATGATGTTTTACGTATTGTAACAATGGCAACACTTCCTGAATATAAAACGATGACAGGTTGTGATTATAGGGTGATGACAGGAGACGTCAGATGGATGATCGGATCTATAAATACGAGTGCGCGGCAGTAGCAGGGAGCATTGTAGTGGTGAAACCGAAACGTGTAAGATAAGCGATATACCTATGTATGTGCAGCGAGAGATTCGAAAGGAAGTTGTTGGTAGAAATAAGGTCTTGACTACAATCGACACTGGAGCCACGGCTTCCATTATAAGGAGAGAGCTGCTACTGTCTGGCCGCAACTGGGGAATCGGCAAAAGTTTATGGAGAAGTTCGCTTGGAGATACAACTGGAAGGTCTGAACTTCTTCCATGCGTTCTTGGTGGCTGACATTTGCGATGAGTGCACCATTGGACTCGATTTCATGAAAACGTACTATAAAACATTGAATAATGGAGAGCAAGTGCTGAGATATCGTCGCATCGAAATTCCAATGGAGTACGAGTTTGAAATACAACATTGTAAAGGAAAGCTTCATTCTAGTGCAGATGCAATGTCCCGAACGCCGTGCTAAGTCGACTGCAAACATTGCGCGCAAAGGGGAGAGAAGGATGCTGGCTTCATTCAAACAACAAGAGCCGAATCAAGACCTGGCTGGAGCACAGAAGAAATCCGAAATAGCCAGAAGGAAGACCCGGATATCGAGCTCATACTGGCTTGGAAGGAGCACTTGGAAAAACCCGACAGCCAAGATATAGTCGACAGTACCCCTACTCTGAAAGCATATTGGCCACAATGGCCGAGGACGGCATCTTAAAACGAAAAACACACAGAAAAACATACAGGATGTAGCTTCTGTACCGCGCTCAACGGCGGAATATCGGATGGTCATTTGGGAGTAAACAAGACCTTGGGGAATGTTAGGGAACGACTTTATGGGCTCGGTGCAAGAGATGACGTCGAAAACTGGCGCCGAAAATGCGTCACGTATGCAGCCAGCAAAGGCCTTAATGTGAAAACTAAGGAGAAGATGCGCCCTTCGAACAAATAGCCGTTGACATCGCAAGCTCGTTTTCGGAAACTGACAATGGCAACCGATACATCCTAGTCCTAGTCGTCATGGACTACTTCAATAAGTGACCTGAGGCATTCGCCTTCTCCAACCAAGAAGCGAAGACGGTTGCCGAGCAAATCTTCAACAATTGGGTAAGTAGGTTTGGAGTCCCCATGGAGCTGCCGACTGGCTATGGTGGCCTGGTAAGCTGTCGAGCTACCGGTTACCTATGGCGGCCTTTTAAGTTGTGGAGGTACCCATCATCTATGGCGGCCTGGTAAGCTGTCGTACTGCCGTCCAACTGTGGTGGCTTGGTAAGCCATCCACCTACACTGTCAAGCTGTCGGCCACCTATGGCGGCCTGGTAAGCTGACGAGTTGCCGGCCACCTATTGTGGCCCCGTAAGTTGATGAACTATCGGCCACCTACAGTGGCCTGGTAGTCTGTCGAGCTGCCGGCCACCTGTTGGTGACCTGGTAATCTGTCAAGCTGTCGGCCACCTACGGCACCTGGTAAGCTGCCGAACTTCCACCAATTGTGGCCTGGTAAGTTGTCGATCTGCCGAGCACCTATTGTAGCCTGGTAAGTTGTCGAGCGCCGGCCACCTATGGTGCCGACCACCCATGGTGGCTTGGTAAGCTGACGAGCTGACGGCCACCTATTGTGGCTCTCTAAGCTGTCGGGCTGCCGGTCACCTATGGTGGCCTGGTAAGCTGTCGAGCTACCGGTCACCTATGGCGGCCTTTTAAGTTGTGGAGGTACCGGTCATCTATGGCGGCCTGGTAAGCTGTCGTACTGCCGACCAACTGTGGTGGCTTGGTAAGCTGACGAGCTGCCGGCCACCTTTTGCGGTTCGGTAAGCTGCCGATCTGCCGGCCACCTATGGTGGTCTGGTAAGCTGTCGAGCTACTGGCCACCTATGGTGGCCTGGTAATCTGTCGAGCTGCCAGCTACCTATGGCGCCTGGTAGGGGGGCCGTGGTGCAGTGGTTAACATCATCGATCGTCCAGTGGAAGGTCTATAGCTCAAATCGGTTTCATAGCCAAGAAAAAATAATTCCTATACGGAAAAAAAGTATGCAACACAGTTGTGAATGGAAAGCCACCAAACGCACTGCTGCAGGCATAACACTCACAGTATATGGTCAATTGAAATTCATCCTCTGCGTATGCAATATTAACACCAGAAGTGCATGAACGAAATACTGTGAATTATAACCAACGCGAAATTTGGTCGGCTCTAGTCTTATCAAGGACAAAGCACCCCTGAGAGTAGTGAACGAACATCTGTAATGTAATTAAATGTATGTTGGCGTGTACAGCCCATGAAGGACCTAAGCCGAGCCCCTCTCAATTACCCATGTTGTGTGTGATTTAATTTTCCCATAGGTGAAAGGGATCTACAGTTTATTGCCGGATCCGAAGGGCGAATTTCGAGAAGCTTTACATGACAATTTTATTACAGGAGGTTTTGTCAGAACCCCGCTGAGGAGAAACATCGTGAAAAACACGTTCGATGAAGTGAACGAACGTCTACGACCCAAAAAACCACTGCACTCCGTTCAGGTTGTGTGTCAAAAGCATCAACCTGCGCGAAACTCTCCCTCTCCCTGTTACCTTCGCTCGCACAACGTTCGTTCAAAACGTTATAAGGCATTAGCCTTGAGTGCGGGTGTAACTATAAAAAAAAAAAAAAAAACGCAGTGGAACTGCCGGCCACCTATGGTGGCCTGGTATTTTGTCGTGCTGCCGGTCACCTATGGCGGCCTGGTAGGCTGTTGAGCTGCCCTTCACCTACAGTGGCCTGGTATGCTGTCGAGTTGCCGGCCACCTATGGTGGTCTGGTAATCTGT
Source organism: Eumerus sabulonum (assembly GCA_951905685.1). Lineage (NCBI taxonomy): Eukaryota > Metazoa > Arthropoda > Insecta > Diptera > Syrphidae > Eumerus > Eumerus sabulonum. Next base: position 74,372,986 of record OX645062.1, read on the forward strand.
CGAGCTGCCGGCCACCTACGGCGCCTGGTAAGCAGTCGAGCTGCCGGTCTCCTATGGCGGCCTGGTAAGCTGTCGAGCTACCGGTCATCTATGGCGGCCTGGTAAGCTGTCGTACTGCCGTCCAACTGTGGTGGCTTGGTAAGCTGCCGGCCATCTATGGTGGTCTGGTAAGCTGTCGAGCTGCCGACCTCTTTAGGTGATCTGGCAAACTGTCAAGCTGCCGGCGGTAGCCTTGAAATGTCAAGCTGCCGGCCTCTTTAGGTGGTCTGGTAATCTGTCAAGTTGCCTGCCACCTATGGTGGCCCGGTAAGCTGTCGAGCTGCCGGTCACCTATGGCGGCCTGGTAAGCTGTCGAGCTGCCATCAACCTACAGAGACCTGGTAAGCTGTCGAGCTGCCGGTCTCCTATGGCGGCCTGGTAAGCTGTCGAGCTACCGGTCATCTATGGCGGCCTGGTAAGCTGTCGTACTGCCGTCCAACTATGGTGGCTTGGTAAGCCATCCACCTACACTGTCAAGCTGTCGGCCACCTATGGCGGCCTGGTAAGCTGTCGAGCTGCCATCAACCTACAGTGACCTGGTAAGCTGTCGAGCTGCCGGTCTCCTATGGCGGCCTGGTAAGCTGTCGAGCTACCGGTCATCTATGGCGGCCCGGTAAGCTGTCGTACTGCCGTCCAACTGTGGTGGCTTGGTAAGCTGTCGAGCTGCCAGCTACCTGTGGTGGTCTGGTAATCTGTCGAGCTGCCATTCACCTACAGTGGCCTGGTATGCTGTCGAGTTGCCGGCCATCTATGGTGGTCTGGTAATCTGTCGAGCTGCCGGCCACCTACGGCGCCTGGTAAGCAGTCGAACTGCCGGTCTCCTATGGCGGCCTGGTAAGCTGTCGTACTGCCGTCCAACTGTGGTGGCTTGGTAAGCTGCCGGCCATCTATGGTGGTCTGGTAAGCTGTCGAGCTGCCGGCCTCTTTAGGTGGTCTTGAAAACTGTCAAGCTGCCGGCGGTAGCCTTGTAATGTCGAGCTGCCGGCTTCTTTAGGTGGTCTGGTAATCTGTCAAGCTGCCTGCCACCTATGGTGGCCCGGTAAGCTGTCCAGCTGCCGGTCACCTATGGCGGCCTGGTAAGCTGTCGAGCTGCCATCAACCTACAGTGACCTGGTAAGCTGTCGAGCTGCTGCCGGTAAGCTGTCGGTCTGCCGGCCACTTAGGTTGCCTGGTAAGCGTCGAGCTGCCGGCCATTTATTGTGGCCCGGTAAGCGTCGAGCTGCCGACCACCTATGGGGGCCCGGCAAGTTGTCAAACTGCCGGTCACCTATGGTGGCCTGGTAAGCCGTCGAGCTTACTTTTAACTTTCCTTGTTCCAACTTCGTATTGGGAAGTTCAAAATATTTTTCTCGGTTGCTTAGGAATAATCCCTTTTTTTTTTTTTTTTTTTTTTTTTCATAAAAATATTAAATAGTTTATTCTCTTCTTGAAATAGTAACGGAAATATAACGGAATAACACACAGGTAAGCAACAGAGGATAGTACAAGGGTATCAAGAGCGGCAGGGTGGTGAGGGCAACACAGCATGAAAGCGTATTTTCCGTCACGGCATAAGAGTCGATTTTACTACCAAGGTGCGCCAATCGGTGTTTTATATCAAAAAAGTGTTATCGTACCCTAGTTCCTAGTACAAAAAGTTGGATTAGAACATAATCAGATACTAGATGACGTTATTGTGGATTTCGAGTGTGAAAACAAAAGAGACTCACCTTCTGCAATCTCGTTTCTGCACAGATACAACAAGAGCAATTTGCAGAACTCCTCTCTCAGTTCAATTGTAAACATTTGCAGCATCTGGGCCGCTTTGACAAATGTTTGCAAAAGAATCAAAGCGTTGCAAACAAAAGGAGACTAAGGCCATATACATGTGTAGATACAGATGTATATATACATATGTACGTACATACTTGCATATGGATGTAATTAATTGTTCTGCAGAGTCGGTTTTTAATTGGGTCTCGCTTCTACAGACGAATTAGATGATTAGATCTATGTACATACATATATCCATACATAGCTGCACCCGTATCTGCTTTTGTTTATTGGTTTCACATCGATGCGTCTCAAGCAATTGCTCTTTATTCTGTACGATTCTTTACACTGGATTCTCCACATCGGTCGCTCAGCTCAGTATGTTAGGATTGCTGGCTGCACTTTCAGTATCCGACGAAATACTGTCGTTACTATCACGACAACCCCTTGCAAAACCGTGTTAGTTTATATCTATTCTTGACCCGGTGTATACACAGCTCATAGAATCTGAGAGCGTTTCGAGGAGTTTTTGCGACGCTGCGTGGAAAATCGAAGCAACTACTCTGCAAATGCCTGAGAGGGCCACGGCGGAATTCTGTGCAAAGTACATACGTACATGTACTTGGGCCAGTTGCACTAACCAAACAGAACGTTTCATCCCATCGATTGGTCTTAATTTAATTAAAAAATATAATAAAGAGATAAATTGAAACAAAACAGAAAATAGTTTCCTGTTTCTGGCGGTTTCAATAACTCAACTGATTTTTATTTTCTTTTCGTGGTGTTCCATATGTTTGAGTATTGCATATGAAAAGTGTACCCTTATAAGCGGGCGAACGAAGCGGCGGTTGTTTAACGCGGAAGAAATCAATCAAAAGTTGTGAAAGGAAGTCGAGGAAGAGGAAAATTAAAAAAAAAAATAAAAACTTGGAAACTAAAGAAACAAACATGACATCGTATATTGAGCTATTCGGTTTGTTTGTCATTTTAATGTTGCCCTTTTTGTACGAGACGAGCCATATTTTTCGATATTACTTCAAATTCCTTATATACTATGGCGTAGTGTCGTTCAATTCAGTGGTACTTATTCCTGCTTTTCTGTTTCGTCCTTGCGATGTAAGAAATCTGCTGTAAGTACTCCGATCAATGTGCAAATAATTTTTTGTCTTTTCTTTTAATATTTGTTCATCGGGATTCGTTGTTACTTTCTTGTCATCGCTCGTCCTTTTATTGTTTCTGTATCTTTTGTCAGTAACGAATATTGATTTTTATTGTGCACAGAATGTCAATGGGTGGTTGGGGTGTGGTATACTGTAGTTGTCAAATCCCTTTTATTGAAAGAGTTAAACGTTTGTATTTAATTTTTTATATTTGTTTAAATTAACAAAATTGTGTAATCAACATAGTCAAAAGACATGCCATACCATGTACATATAAAAACTCGCGTAATTGTGCGTGCGAGAGGAAGAAATGATTCATTACAATAGTCTGTGCAGCCGGTAAGCTTGCTGTCGCGTAAACAAAGCGATACCTCGCTACATAAATGTACATAGATTGCCGCCCATAAGATTCGTAAAATAAGATTACACTTATGTACAGTGGTGTTCTCATAAATAGCACACCTTTATTCAAATGTGTATTTGCCTCCAATACACACTGTACTTAAAAACTGCAGAGGAGTAAAGCCATTATATCCTAAGGTAGTACCGTTATGAATATGAAAACATACTACAAAGAAGATCCCGTTAGGTTTTCCTGGTTTTGCAATCGTTAGATTTTGTGATCATTGCAAATTGGGTGTTCATGTAAATAGCACATATCATGGTGTGTCAGAAAAAAAATATTTTTCGGTTATTTAAGTGAGGTTAGTGTGAGTCCTTATAAGCATAGCCATAATTACACTAATTTCGTACACAAATAGGAGTATTTAAAATGGGCAGAGAAAAACGTTGCACGGAGAAAGGAGGCAAATAGTCGCTACCATGATACAGGATGGAAAGACTATTTCAGAGGTTGCAAGGACATTAAGGTGCTCTATGAAGTTTGTTCAAAATGCAGTGAAGGTCAGAGGTTGCAAAGACATTAAGGTGCTCTATGAAGCTTGTTCAAAATGCAATGAAGGTCATACGGTGCAGCCAATCTTCCGAAAATCCATTAAGGAAACCCAAAAAACGAAAAACGACAGAAGTAACTGTAAGAATTATTCACAAAATCAGTAGCAGCGACCTTTTCATAACTTCCCGGGAGATAAAGCAACAACTACCTGACCAACACAACGTCCAAATATCAGCCGTCACTGTAAGTCGCCGGTTAATTGAATTCCAGCTTCGTGGAAGAATCGCCAGAAAAATACCACTTGTTTTAAAAAAAAAGAAATCGAAAGGGAAGACATATTTTCGCAAACGCTCACAAGAACAAACCCTTGTCCTTTTCGAAAAATATATCTTGTGCAGCGACGAAAATAAGTTCAACAGGTTGGGATCAGATGAAAAAAAGGATGTGCGAAAGCCAACGAACCGAGAGTACCATCCCAGATACACCATTAACAGTGCCAAGAATGGCGGCGGGAGCATAATGGCGCAGGCGGCGACGCCATGGCATGGCGTTGGACTAATTGTGAAAATAAATGGCATTATGAATCAACATCAGTATAAGCTAATCCTGGAGAACCAAATGGAGCCATATACCGACGACTCTATGCCTGTATCATAGATTTTTATGCATGACAATTATCCAAAGCATACTTCGCGGATAGTGAAGAATTTACTTTCGAAGCGACAAATTTCCCTGCTTGGTTGGCCGGCCCAAAGTCCCGATCTGAATCCTATTGAGAATCTTTGGAATGATGTTGACTCCCTTGTTAAAGACTCCAGCTCAAAAAATCTAGAAGATTTTAGACAAACCATAAAGGCTGCTTGGGAAGCTATACCTGCCCAGAAATGTAAGCGCTTAGTAGAGAGTTTGCAAAAACGTTGTCAAGAGTGATAAGGAACAAGAAATATCCTACAAAATATTAATAAAATATTTACTTATACAATGTTTTTTTTAGATTTTTTATTAATTTTTTTAAGTATTCCGTTGACTGTGCTATTTCAATAACCAACTACTTTTTTATTGTATCCCATTGTGAATTATTATTTTTGAGTTGATTTAAAGGAATTACGTGATTTTTAATAAAGTACATATAAACGCACATCAGTTATAAAACAAAAAAGCTGAACCTCTTTTTAGACTTTTGGCTTAACATAATGTATGAGAACTTACGGGTGTGCTATTTATCTGAACACCACTGTATGTAGTTGATTGCTTCCACTAGTACGTTGTTGTTATAAATATTGTGCGAAAATACGCTGAGTGATGAGGACTCTGATTCGATTACACAAACTTTTGCATATATGACATGTATCTTGGATTCTGTTTTTTCAATCTACGATAGTTGCTATTTCATCTTTTTAAATCGTTGCATGCTTGCCACTAATTTATTAGAACAAAGGTTCTTTTGCACGGGCTAATAACTCTATTGATTTAGAATTTTTAATAAATTTTTTCATGGTAACATGTAATTTTTTTTTCATACAATGTTGAACACTATTGGATATTTATTTAAGAATAGACAAAAATTAATCTATTTGACAATAAAATTTATGATTGAACATGTATGGGTATAAGCAGCTTTACTTAAGCTGAACCATGAGTGTAATAAAACGATTCTGGGAAAATCCCAGTTGAAAATCGTTTTGTAGTAATAAAATAAAGGACAAAGAATTATTGAAATCTTTTGAAACATGTGTGAGCCAGATGCTACATTTTCAAGAGTGTAGCTGGTTAGGATAGTTTTGAGTTTATAATTATTCATTAGTCTCTTGAAGATATTGTCAAAGACAAGACCGTGTCCACCTTCCTTGAGTTCGCCTGAGTAAGAGTAAAATAGTTTTTAATTATTTACTTAATAACCTTTCCAACAAACACCTATTGTGACTCAAACGGCAAAGTCCTGGTAACAAGAATCTGTGTTTTCGCATTTCAGTACGATTTAACAAGTTTTGAGATGTATGTACATATGTACGTCATGGATAAAAAAAATACAACTGTATCCACTTAAAGATCTGCACTATATCAGCTATCTGAAATAATGTATTAAAGAATTTTTTTACCAAAGTACTACTACAAATAGTAGGTCATTCTGTTATATGCAATTTATACAGAAAAGTGTGTTCTTTGGGATTGTAGTTAAAGATTGTAGATGTTCATGTGGACAAAAAAATAAATATATACAATTCAATGTTCCGTCAGTAAATTCGCTAGTGTTGCTAAAAAGTGTTAGCATCAGGCAATCCAATAACCTTGACACCGATTGGCAGAACGGATTGTGGCAGCCCGCATTAACTGCTTGAACACAATGAGGTTGCAGTCGCTGTCTCGGTCGCCTGTCAAAAGTTAAATGCACGTAAATCCCATAACGTAAGCACAATGATGTCGCGGTCGCTGTCTCGGTCGTAGGGTGTGTCGCGCGAGTTGGATAACTTTTAACTCGGTCGCACGACATTGTAACAGCTGTGTAGAAAAAAACAAAACACAAGGAAATTTTCAAATCAGCGGCTGACGGTACTTACAACGTACAAGGTGTCTCAAAAGAAAGTTTATATTTAGTGGATCGAATAAAAACGAAGCAAACATTCTATCGAAAACAATTTTATTTATCATTAATGTTCACAACTTGGGAATTTATTTCATTTCATTTAATGTCATCTTAATGTAATTCCTCCACTCATTTAATCGAACAGCAAATTTTCTTATTACAGCTCTGCGCGCTTCCGCGCGCCGTCCACTTGCCCGTCCAGATTTTGGTTTTTCTAGTGTGGAACCAGTGTCTTCAAACATTTTTACCCATTTTCGAATGCGAGGAATGCTCCCCGCATCATTTGAATGGCGTAAAATTCGAAAATTGCAGAATTTTCTACGTGCCATAGTCGCCAAATCACCGTTTTTTAAAACCCTCATACGCTCAACGCGCGGTCTGCACCTGAGAAACGCTCCATAGCGGCTGAATTCCCAAGAGCCAGGCTACCGATTGGCATACTCCCCGCGACCCTCGGATACGTTGCGTTCACGCAATAAGCTAAACAAATATAAAGTTTCTTTTGAGACACCTTGTACATAGACAAAGGTGAAAACAGCTGTTTAAAATTTGACATAACAAGGCGACCTCAGTGTGGGCGAAATTTTGCCAAACCTAACGACTTCAAAAAGCGTTAGTCTTTGCGAATTTTTACTATGGAACAGTACACGTCACAAAAACGCGCTGTTATTGTTCAGCTTTACATTCAAAACAATTTCGCAATTGTGAAAACACAAACACGCGTACCATTCAAAATTTAAAGTGAGAGACGCGCCTCTCCCATGATCATTAGGCGCTTGCAGCAAACATTTTGGGCCACCGGTAATCTTGGCAGTGCCAGTGTTCAAGGGCCTTAGTTGAGATCTCACCACGAACATCGAGTCGCCGCCGTTCCGCTTAGTTGGGCGTCAGCCGCAGCTCACTGCAACGCCTAATTCGGTATGATTTGAAGTTAGTTCCGTACAAAATTCAAATTACTTATCGATTATTGTCGACCGATAAGTCACGTCGCTTGGATTATGCGAAATTCGTCGTGAGCTTGGTTCAAACCGATACTGATTTATGGGAAAAAATCATCATGAGCGATGAGGCTCATTTTTCGTTAAATGGAACGGTCAACAAACAAAATTGTCGATTCTACGCTGCTGAAAATCCTCAATTAATCCATGAAGAACCTCTCCACGATCAACACGTGACTGTTTAGGCCGGAATTTGTGCAGATAGGGTCATTGGATCGTTCTTTTTTGAAGACGACGATGGGATGCGCACCACCATTAATGGTGTTCGTTATCGGGCGATGATAACGGATTTTTTGTTGCTGGTTTTAGTGGAATATGGTATAAACAACTTCTGGTTCCAACAAGGTGGCGCCACAGCCCACACAGCTCGAACTACTTTCGCCTTATTGCGCCTTAAGTTCGTCGATCATCTAATTTCCAAAAACGGTGATTTTGACTGGCCACTGAGATCGCCGGACTTTTTCTTGTGGGGTTTTTTTTAAAGTCCACAGTCTATGTCAACAGGTAAATCCACAATAGACCAAATATTTACGCTACGGCAGATCTTGGAGAAGACCCAGGAGTACCAAATCGACACTCACCACCTCTTCGTCGATTTCAAGGCCGCGTATGACAGCGTATATAGAGACGAGCTGTACAAAGCCATGTCTAGTTTTAACATCCCTGTCAAACTCGTCCGACTGTGCAGGATGACAATGGAGAATTCTCGTTGCTCCATTAAGGTCGGTAATGAGCAAACCGAGACCTTTGATGTTAAAAAAGGATTTAGGCAGGGCGACGCGCTGTCGTGCAACTTTTTCAACATCGTGCTTGAAAAGATCGTGCAAGAGTCACTGGCCAACACAAGAGGTACGATTTATTTCCAGTCTACGCAATTGCTTGCGTACGCCGACGATATTGACGTAATTGGACGAAAACAGCAAGACGTCAATGAGGCTTTCGTGAGCATTGAGGTAGAAGCGGCTAAGATGGGTCTCAAGGTTAATGAGGGTAAAACCAAATATCTGCTTTCATCTAAAAGAGACGGACAATACCGACGTATTGGCCAGAACGTCACCATGGGCGGATATAACTTTGAAGTGGTCAAGGAATTCGTCTACCTTGGCTCACTGATAACCAGCGACAACAACACCAGCGCTGAGATAAAACGCAGAATCACTCTTGCCAACCGCTGTTTCTTTGGGCTCAAGAGGCAATTGAGAAATAGAGCCCCCTCTCGGAAAACCAAGGTGACACTATATAAGACCTTGATCATCCCAGTCCTCCTTTACGGCGCAGAGGCTTGGACCTTAACAAAAGCGGATGAAGACGCCCTTGGTCGTTTCGAGAGGAAAATTCTGCGCACTATCTACGGTCCCGTTTGTTCAAACGGTGTATGGAGGAGAAGATATAACGAAGAACTGTACGAGTTGTACAGCGACATCGGCCTGGTACGACGTCTACGGATACAGCGTCTAAGGTGGCTAGGCCATGTAGAGCGCATGGAAGATACAGCTCCGACCCGAAAAGTCTTCGAATCCACTCCGGAAGGAAGGCCCGGCAGAGGACGGCCGCATCAGCGGTGGCGCACGCAAGTGGAAGCGGACCTCAACCAACTGGGCGTGCGGCACTGGAAACAGCTGGCCAAAGACCGTGCCGGCTGGAGACGCTTGTTGGTTGAGGCCCAGGTTCACCACGGACTGTAGCGCCACCTAAGTAAGTAAGTAGTCTATGTCAACAAGCCACTGACTGTGGAAGAGCTCAAGGCCAATATTCGACGCGAAATAGCTGCTATAGAGCCCGCAAAACTTCGCAAAGTGATTAAAAATGCTCAAAAACCATTTGTATGATGTCATCTTCAAGAAGTGACCAAAACAAATTGTTCAAGGTCCAAAATAAAAGGCTAGTCATTCAACAGCAAATAAATTGGGCTACCCCTTATATCAATACTTAGTACTATCGCATGGCCTTTATTTTTTATTTCGTTCATTCTTTTGGGCATAGAATTGACAAGTCATTGGCATGCCTCTAAAGATATTTTTTATTTCGGGAATTTCTGCTGCCAACAACATCTTTAACTTGCTTTCACAGATTTTCTTTTGGATTTAGATCAGGGGACTGAGCAGGCCACCCCAAAAGAGCAACACTATTGTTGGTAAACCATTCTCTGGTTGCTTTAGCGGTGTGCTTCGAATCATTGTCCTGTTGGAACGTTCACACCAACGGCATGTGGCAACATTTCGCTCTGGAGTATGTTCATATACACTTACCAAGAGAAGCATGCCCATACCATAATGCTGCCACCTCCATGTTGGGTGGACGTCTAACATTGTGTCTGCTATCAGATCCGAACAAATTAAATTCGCACTCATCGCTCCAAAGAATGTTCCGCCACTTGTTTATACCCTGATCGCTCAGAAGCGAACATCATTCTACGCTTTATTGGGACCACCCTTGGCGATCTGGATGGAAGGCTGGATTCAACATGCCTTCGTCTAATCGTTCTCGCACTGACGTTAAGATTAGTGGCTTTTAGAATGTTGCTGGAAGAGATAAAAGGGTCCTTGCTCGTTTTTCGTGGACGCCCCCTAAATTCCTATGCGCCATCTGTATTTGTACCATACCTAAAGAGCAGCCCAGAGTGCTTGCTACGGCCCATTTCTTTCTTTGAAATCGTTATTGATCTATTGTAATATTTCAATCTAACTATTTGTTCAAACAATAAAACACACCTTTCCACCTTTTAACTACAATAAAATTAACTTTTTTCATATTTTTTATTGAAAACACGTTCGATGACATGGCTGTGGTCGGGATTCGATCCAGTGTCATCGGCATCAGAGGCCAACACCCACTGCGCCGCTGCGTTTTAAGATACTTTACTTAGTTAGATGGCGCTTCAGTTCGGGGTGAACCAGAGCCTCAACCAACAAGCCTCTCCAGCCGGCACGCCCAGTTGGTTGAGATCCCTTTCCACCTGTGCGCGCCACCTTAGATGCGGTCGTCCTCTGCTGCGTCGTCCCTCGGGGTTGCTGTCAAAGACTCTTCGGGGCGGAGCGGTGATGTCTATTCGCTCTACATGGCCCAGCCATCCTAGACGTTGGATCCGTAGACGTTTAACTAGGCCGATGTCGCTGTACAGCCCGTACACTCTCCGTTTACACAAACGGGACCAAAGATTGCACGCAGAATTTTTCTCTCGAAACGTTCAAGAGGTCTCTTCATCCACTTTTGATAAAGTCCAAGCCTCAGCGCCGTAGAGGAGGACCGGGATGATTAAGGTTTTGTAGAGGGATACCTTGGTTTTTCGAGGGAGGGCTCTACTACTCAGTTGCCTCTTGAGCCGAAAGAAGTAGCGGTTGAAAAGAGTTATTCCGCGAAACTCTCCCTCTCTCTGTTACCTTCGCTCGCATAACGTTCAAAAACGTTATAAGGCATTAGCCTTGAGTGCGGGTGTAACTATAAAAAAAAAATACCTAAAGCTGTCATACACTCCTTCCTTTGTCTCAATTTTCTCATAAATGCCTGATGCGACTAAAGGTCAGCTATTGTGGAGGAGAACCTAGAAGTTCTGTTCGCTTTAATATTCTATAAATATTCTGTCGCTGACTTGTTCAAATTTTACTTCCCGCATGTTAGCATCCCCAAAGCTAGATAGCAGTATACCTCAATTTTTTTTCTTTTCGTTTTTAGGGTTCCGTACCCAAAGGGTAAAACGGGATCCTATTACTAAGACTTCACTGTCCGTCCGTCCGTCCATCTGTTATCAGGCTGTATCTCATGAACCGTGATAGTTAGACAGTTGAAATTTCCACAGATGATGTATTTCTATTGCCGCTATAACGACGAATACTAATAACACAATAAAATGAACATTTAAGGGGGCTCCCATACAACAGACCTGATTTTCATCCAAAAAATCCCCTTGGTTTCCATACTGAACTAAGGTTAGTCGACAATATCCCACAACCAGTAGCAAACTTCCAAGCATTGATCCCTATGGTATCTTCGATGTATTAATCCTAGCTGCAACCCTTTTTTCTATAATTACGAACAACCAATAATAAATACCCTTTAAACTTTGATGATCCCTATTGTGTCACTGCTAAGTTAATCCCTGCTGCAAAACCTTTCGTACAATTGCTATTCCCCACTTTTTCCATCCTGATAGGTTATAAATTCAATTGTTGTGAAATTAACTTTCGATCATATCCCACACCAATAAAACACTTCCAAGCATTGATCCCTATTGTGTCTTTGATATATTAATCCTAGCTGCAAACCTTTTCCCCATAATTATTGTTATTCACTTTTTCACCTACTTGCTGTCAAGTAAGATAATTGATTTGAATTCAATGGACACTTTGATGATCAACTATCTCATCATGGAGATTTTTGATCATCAAAGTAATATGCCTATAATCTGCATGCAACCAAGATCTGTCATCGTGCAAAAATTCATTTCAAATGGATTAGCCGTTTTAATGTGATGACTGATGAGTGATGAGGTAACATACAACGTCTCTTGCATATTTTTATATACAGATGGTACGGACTCTTCATTTGCGAGTCCGACTCGCACTTGGCCAGGTTTTTTTTTTTTTTTTTTAACAAGCGGCCATATCTACAAGATAAAGTGATGAATGTATCTACATACATTTTTTTTGTTTTTATAGTTCGCGCATGTTCAAGAAGGCAGTGGTTTAGGTCATAGATGTTCGTTCACTACTCTCTAGGGGTGGTTGTCGTAGATAGGATTCGAGAAGAACCGACCGAACTTTCACTTTGGTTGTATGTATGTAGTTCTCAGCAACTGTTCCGCGCACTTATGGTCTGTGGCATCGTAGCTTCTTAACGAATGGACAGATTGTGATGCTTTTTTTTTTTTTTTTTGAAAGCTGGCGTGATCGAGATGGTTCTTAGCTACCATTTGTGAAGATTTGTTCAGGTGTTTCAAGGTTATCAGCTCTTTTTGTTAGCTTGTCCGATCACCTCAATCAACCAGCGTCGGGCGCGGTCAGCATTTAGATGGGGAACCGATTGGGAACACCGCGTGTTGTTGTCATCAAGCTGCCCTTTTGCTGTTGCTCCACGCAACCACAACACTGTTCGAGCAATCTCATATGTATCTCAACACCGCGTGTTGCGTCGCAACAAGTAATATAAATAAAAAGAAAAACGATCCAACAAGTAATATGTATAAATAAAAAAGCGCACGAAGGGTTCCGTTTTACTTTTGGGTACGGAACCCTAAAAAAGGATCACAGTAGCTTATGTATCTATCCTATGTGTCCACTTCAAACAGATTGAAATATAAGTATTACCTGGCAATTAATAAAAGAGTAGTACCAACTTGCCATCTAAAGAATTCAATTCAACTCAATTGCGGAACGTAAGATTTTACTCCCATTCAACTCAATGCGGAACACCGCGTGTTGTTGGCATCAAGCTGCCTTCTTGCTGTCGCTCCATGCGACCACAATACTGTTCAAGCAATCTCATGAGTATCGGTCCTCGTCGGATCACCGCAATCAACCAGCGTCGAGCGCGGTCAGTACTTAGATGAGGGACCGCTTGGGAACAACGCGTGTTGTTAATTTGTTTGCCTATTTTTAGGGTTCCGTACCCAAAGGTAAAACGCAACCCTATTACTAAGACTTCGCTGTCCGTCTGTCACCAGGCTGTATCTCATAAACCGTGATAGTTAGAAAGTTGACGTTTTCACAGATGATGTATTTCTGTTGCCGCTACCACGACAAATACTAAAAACCGAACAAAATTAATATTTAAGGGGGGCTCCCATACAACAGACATGATCCAAAAAATCCTGCCTGCAACCAAGATCTGTCATTTGATGAGGTAACATACATGGTCTCCTTCATATTTATATATACAGATGGTACGGAACCCTTCGTGCGCGAGTCCGACTCGCACTTGGCCGGTTTTTTTAATTATTTGATTTCTAACGAAAAACCGGTGGACCGATTTTGCCGAAGTCTTAATCAGTACCAAGTTGCTTAATTATGCGTCGAATGAAACTAGTCCCATGTCAATATCATCTTTGGTTCTCAAGATAATCGAGGCACGCACATACGTACATAAACACACACATATCTCTATAAAAACCTTGGATTTGGATTACGATGACCTTGAAACGTGGGGTTATGTCAACATTTGGAATTCGCAAAATCGGCCCCATTACAATAACTTCCCACTCGGAAGTTAATAAAATGACTGATCCTCTTGAAATGCCAACAATAAGCACCAAATGTTTGATTTTTTGGACGTGAGCTTCTTCGGTTGAGGTTAATGGTCACACGGGACGCTCATCCTCTTCGACATGTTCTCGACCTTCTTGGAACTCTTTATACAACTTGTAAACATTCTTTTTCGACAAACTTCATCCCCAACGGCTTTCTACATCATCCTTAACGAATCAGCAAACAAAATTGAATGCAAATTCTTTGTTCAACAAATTTAGACATTATAACAAATGTCACTGTTAGCAACTCACAAAAGGAAGCGTATCTCAAACACTAAGTAATATTCTGATGTGAAATTTGGCCGGGATGTCAAGGACAGTCCTACCAACGTCAAAATAAAAGCATTTCACCAAATCCATTTGCGCGCGTAGTTTAAATTCAAATGTCCCCTTATTTTTTGGACACAGCAATAAGTGATACATATAAGTTTTCATACATATACATAAATGGCGTCGATTGGCCAGTATATAGCTTGATTCAAAAGTAAATATTTGCAGTCCTAATTCGCACCTTAGTTGGTTAACTCTATACAACTGGCACGCTTAGAGGTATACAACTGGCACGCTTAGAGGTTATTGATCGAGGCTTGATTAATTTGTGGAATTGGATTCAATTGGTTACAAATCGTGTACTGCCTGAAGAAATTGACTGATTGACTTTCAGATACATACATACATATGGATCTATACCCACGAATGCAGCGACTTAAATGGCACTAAAAGAAATTCGTTCATAAACACAATATTCATTCACGCATGTTTGTACTTCTACATGTGGATGTCGGTACATTATGCGTGCAAAGGCTGTAATTGCATACAACTGCCTTTTCTAATTAACCGATTCATTGGGATCAATTTTTTTGTTCATTAACGTTTTTTTAATTTACAGAAATATAGAATAAATCATAGATTCATTAGATTGTGTATTGGTTTAACAAAGCCTTTAAATGATGTACATATGCATATGCCAATATCTGTCTCTGACCATATGAATCGAGTTCCATTGCATTTACAGGGATTCTACGATGTTTCATTCACTCATTACCTAAACTTGCCCATGAATAATAACCGCAGAAACTTTATACTTCGTCGGTAGAATGGGAATGATGTAAGTATGATTATAAAGAGTGTTTTTTGAGGTATGCAAATCCAGTATGAAATAAATCACTTAAAGCTAATGTTAATGTCTACGGTATTAGCTTTATTTTTTCTTCTTCTTCTTAGTGGGCGCTACAGTTCGGGGTGAACCTGGGCCTCAGCCAACATTCCCCTCCATCTAGCACGATCTTTCGCTAGCCTTTCCCATTGCCGCACACCCAGTTGGCTGAGGTCCCCTTCCACCTGTGTGCGCCATCTTAAGTGCGGCCGTCCTCTGCTTCTTCGTCCCTCGGGGTTGGATTCAAAGACTCTCCGGGCTAGAGCTGTGGTGTCCATTCGCTCTACATGGCCCAGCCATCTTAGGCGTTGAATCCGTAGACGCCTGACTAGGCTCATGTCGCTGTACAGCCCGTAAAGTTCGTGGTTGAATCTTCTCCTCCATCCCCCGTCTGCGTTTATAAGCCCAAAAATCACGCGCAAAATCTTTCTCTCGAACCGTCCATGCTTCTGCGCCGTACAACAAGACCGGGATGATAAGGGTCTTATATAGAGTCAACTTTGTCGTTCGGGAGAGGGCTCTACTACTCAGTTGCCTCCTGAGCCCAAAGAAACAGCGATTGGCAAGAGTGTTTCTGCGTTTGATTTCGGAACTGATGTCGTTGTTCCAGGTCACTGCGGAGCCAAGGTAGACGAAGTCCTTATCTACCTCGAACTTATATCTGCCTATACAAACGTTCTGGCCGAGACGTCGGTGTTGAGCGTCCTTTTTTGATGACAGCATATATTTAGTTTTGCTCTCGCTTACCGTCAGACCAACTTTCGCCGCCTCCACCTCAATACTCGCAAACGCCTCATTGACATCTCGCTGTGATCTACCTATTATGTCAATATCGTTGGCGTATGCAAGGAGTTGCGAGGATTTGAAATAGATTGTGCCTCTTGTATTGGCCAGTGATTTTTGCACAATCATTTCCAATAGGATGTTGAAGAAATCACACGACAGCGCATCGCCCTGCCTAAATCCTTTTTTGACATCAAAACTATCGGTAAGGTGTTCACCGATTCGGATGGAGCAGCGAGCGTTCTCCAAAGTCATCCTGCATAGTCTGACGAGTTTAGCAGGTATGTCAAAGGTAGACAAAGCGTTGTATAGCTCGTCTCTAATTACGCTGTCGTATGCGGCTTTGAAGTCGACAAATAGGTGGTGAGTGTCGACTTGAAATTCATTGGTTTTGTCCAGTATCTGCCGTAGTGTGAAGATTTGGTCGATGGTGGACTTCCTTGGCCTGAATCCGCACTGATAAGGACAGCTTATTTACAAAAGGCTTCAGGCGTTCACACAAAACGGCAGAGAAGATTTTAAGGAGACTTATTCCTCTATAGTTGGCGCAAACAGAGGGGTCTCCTTTCTTATGGATCGGGCATACGATGCTGAGACTCCATTCCTCGGGCATGCTTTCCTCTAACCATATCCTACGAATGAGCTGGTGCATGCTCCCAACCAGATCATCGCCAGCTGCCTTGAAGAACTCAGCAGACAGTCCGTCTGCGCCAGCAGCTTTATTCGCCTTGAGCTTCGATATGGCAATCTTAACTTCGTCGAGGTCAGGGGGACAGAATTCTCTGCGGTCTCCGTCGATTAGAAATGGATCATTCTGCTTGACAGCGGTATATTGACTAACATCGCCGTTATACAGTCTGCTGAAGTGGTTTTTCCATATTCTCAGCATCGACTGCGGTTCTACTACTAGGTGTCCGTTCTCATCCCTGCAGGCTTCCGTTCTGGCTTTATAACCTTGGCATGTTCGCTTTATCTGTTGATAAAACTTTCGAACGTTGCGCCTGCAGTAACATGTCTCCAAATCCTCAATCGCGCGCTTCTCGTGCTCTTTCTTCTTTCTTCTAAGAAGCTTATGCTCCTCCCTTCTTTTTAACTCGTAGAGCTCACGAGCTGCTCTTGTTTTTTGCTATTTCTATTGATTAACTTCTAAATGTACCATTAATATTCTCATAAGAGTCGAGAGATTCAACAAATACTTTTTCATATTTAGTAGATAAACCATCTGGAAATGATTACTTGACATTATACTCGTATGTAATTAGTTTATAAAGTTTTTGTTCCTAAATCGCTTTTTCCACGCTTCGATTAACTGCTGTAGTTGATGATGTGACCATTAATACGTCGCAGTACAAACAGTTAATTATCAGACCTAATCTACATACATGTTTATGTTTACATATGTAGCTGTCCTACGATATATGTTAATTGGCATTATGATCCCTTTGGTTTACTTTGAAGTTAAATTTTGTTTTTTTGGAGCGATTAAATCTCTGCGTCGTAATGGCCAATAAGGAGCTCTCGCTCGAAAGAAAACTAATTTCGAATTGTCTTTTGTATTCCCCAAAGGCGTGAACCTAGGCCTCAACCAACAAGCTTCTCCAGCTGCCACGATCTTTTGCCAGCTGCTTCTAGCGCCTGTGCTACACCTTAGGCTGGAGTTGTGTTGTCCATTCGCTCTGCATGGCCTAGCCATCTTAGACGTTGGATCCGAAGACGGATTTGTATAGCGCAATCTAGGTTGCTGCATAGAATTAAGTCGATGCTCAATAGCCGTATTATATCTGCCACAGCTGGAGAGGTCTTGGTATCGGCGGTTAAGGGGTATCCACAAGGAGGAGTCCTTTCCCCCCTTCTTTGGTCGAAAGTTATCGACGACCTACTCCGCAAGCTAACTTTTCTCAGCTATGAGGACATCGTATATGATATATATATAAATAAATAAATAAATAATCTCGTTACGGGCAAGTGCGAAACTGCTGCCTGTGGGCGCTTCAATTATCTCTGACTCTACTTAGGTAGTACACTGATAGCTCCAATATGGTTTTTGGCACTGGCGCCGGCATCTTTGGAATAAATCGGATGATTTCGAAGGACTTAGGAATGAGTCCCAGTATCATCCAAGGGGAATTATATATGCCCTTTTAACATGTGTCAACAACAATGTCCTATGGGCTATAAAAAGCTTTGAACCCTACAAGTCCCCAGGACCGGATGGGATCATACCAGCAGAGCTTCAGCAGGTACCAGATCTCATCCTCCCCTGGCTTGTATAAAAGGCTTGTATAACATATACAAGAGTTGCCTATCCCTATCCTACATCCCCAGCAAGTGGAAGGTAGCCAAAGTAATTTTCATACCCAAGGCAGGCAAAAGCTCCCACACGGATGCAAATAACTTGAGGCCTATTAGTCTTACTTCTTTTCTATTAAAAACTCTAGAGAAGATTTTAGGCGCACACATTCGGTACAAGGTTATCTCAGGCAGGCTGTCGGATAATCAACATGCGTACAACAAAGGCAAAACGGTGGAAACAGCACTCCACTCACTGGTCAGCAAAATAGAAAGGTCACTGAAACGTAATGGATATACTCTAGTCGCCTTTCTCGATATTGAGGGCGCCTTTGACAATGTTGAACCATGCGTCGTCACCAAAGCGCTGTCTGATCTAGGTGTTACGGGATCAGTGATAGAACCGGTATGACAACTGCTAACGCAAAGAGTCGTCAAAGCCAACTTCGCTGGTGCCGTCTCAAATAGAATGGTGTAGTACTCTCCGCTCTCCTCTGGAACGTGGTGGTCAACGAACTACTACTGTCTGTTGTTAGAACAGGAAGGGTACGCTGTGACCGCTTATGCAGATAACATTGCTATTGCCGCCACAGGAAAATTTTCCAGCACTCTAAGCGACCTAATGCAGGGTGCATTACATACAGTAGAAACCTGGACGCAGTACTGTGGACTTGGGGGAAATTCTAAGAAGACCGACCTAGTACTGTTTACTAATAAATATGAAATTCCGCCCTTCAACGCAACGAAGCTGGGTGGAACCCAACTAATAGTCAAAGATCAGGCTAAAAACCTAGGCCTAGTCCTTGACAGGGGGCTGAGTTGGAAACCCAATATTCTTGACCGTGTCAGGAAAGCAACCACTGCCCTCTACAGTTACAAGAAAGTGGTGGGCAAGAAGTGGGCTTTCCAACCAAGCATTATGCACTGGCTCTACACAGCAGTCATAAGGCCCATCCTCCTGTTTGGCGTCGTAGTCTGGTGGACTGCTGTGGACAAGGCAGTCTATCGAAACTTTCTGGGGAAAGTACAAGGATCGGCCAGTTTATTTATAAGCGGAGCGATCAGATCAACTCCCACGGAGGCCCTAAGTATCCTATTACATTTTCCACCGTTGGACCTCTTCAGCTAGCAAGTTGCTGCCTGCGCGGCTCTACGGATTAGGGGCATAGGAAAAGGGCCCACATCACATAAACTCCATACTAGCATTCTTAATCACTTCGAAGTACCCATGGACACAGACTACATCATCCCGCAGAATGTGTGTCTTTCCATCCAGGGAGGAATGGGCTGAAGGGAAAGTCATACCAAAGGACTCGATTCCCCTCTATACTGATGGCTCTAAGATGGTGTCGGGTGTAGGTAGTGCAGTATTCTCCAAGCAACGTAACCTCAACCTAACATTCAGACTCCCAAGTTACTGCAGTGTGTATCAAGCAGAAATAACAGCGATAACGGAAGCCCTTGTATGGCTCAGGATCAATGTAATATCCGCTAAGGATATTATCATTTGCACCAACAGCCATTCTGCGATAAAATCCCTGGCCGCAGGTAACCCACAAATCAAATACATCCCTTAACTGCTGCCTATCTCTAGACGAGATGGCTGAACAGTTCAACATTAAAATACCAGGAAACTGCGCGGCCGACGGACTCGCAAAGTTAGGGTCAAGCACACTCGGCCTTCCTACCCTCGTCGGGTACCTAGAAACACCAATAAGTACGGTAAAGCACGTGATTAAACTTTGAACCATAGAGGCGACCAACCTCCAATGAAATGAAAGTAACATCGGCTTTATCACTAAACAAATCTGGCCTAAGTTAAACCTAGGATGAACCAGGGACCTAGTGGCAACAAAAAGGGCAACCTTATGCAAGTTAATATCATAGAGCATTGATTTGATCCGTAAGCGATGTAAACAATCTGCGGTCAAATCACATGCCACATATTAGGGAGACCAGGAAGTGCGATCGCTTTTTGTTGACACAGCTGCGACTTAATGGCAAAATGCTTTTAGTCGAAGTCAAGTGGTTGCAGCTGCGTCAGCATATTCTTCGTGATCTGTATTAGAGGTCCAAGGTCAAGCAAAAATAATTTATGGTCTAAGTCCAAAGTCCAGCAAAGGGACGCTGCCGTAGAGCAGCATAACGCTTAGTATATAAGTTAATCTAAGTTCAGCCCAACTTCAGTTCATCAACATCAGAGGACCCCGCAGTTCATCATCAACATCAGAGGACTTAGCAGTTCATCATCAACATCAGACGATTCAGCAGAGTTCGATAGCAGCACTGAGATCGAGTGGACTCCGCGGCTTGGGTGTTTAAATAAGTAAATTTAGCTAAGTAAAGTAGTGTATGTAGTAGTGATATAATAAAAGCAAAGCTAGTTTTATCTTTTTAAAAACTACTCCAGTCGCGTAAAAAAATTAATTGGCGCCCAACTTTCGGGGCAGTGCGAAAAATAAAAAAACCGGTAAAAATTAAACCTTGAAAAAACCAAGTAAAGTTCGGTGATCGCGCTGCAGAACCAAAACGCTGCAGACAATCAAGTATCTCCACGAAGGAGAGAAAAAAGAAAAAAAACACAAAAAAATTATCAAGTATCTCCACGAAGGAGAGAAAAAAGAAAAACTATAGATACATATACCTACATATGTAAGTATATACCAAGTATCTCCACTACGGAGAGAAAAAGGAAAGTGAAAAACTAATTACAAAATAAAAGAACAAAAACTATAAGTGCCAAAACTACAAAAAACAAAAAAAAACAAAAACTATAAGTGCCATAAATAAAAAAGAAACTAGCCAACAAGAGTATAGATGACAGCATAGACGACAGCATAAACGACAGCATATAAGACAGCATAAACGAAAGCATAGACGACAGCAAAGACAACAGATCAAGAAGACGTCAACAGTAAGCGTACATTTCTGTATTTTTTACGTATTGCATAAACTTAAGTATCCAGCACCTATTAAAATAGGGCTCACTTGTGAAAAAATATCCATATCCATATCGTTAAACAAAATGAGTTTGACAGACCGGGACGAACAGACTGGATTGAACGCGATGACACTAACCCCAAACTTAGTAAACAGACTAATCAGTGCAAGTACTGCTAGTCTTAAGACCGAGCTTGATCAGTTAAAAGAACAGCTGAAATTGCTTACCTCGTCAAACCTTGTCGCGGAATACGAACAAGAACAAATTGACGATAACATAGTTTGTCTCGAATCTCTTGACATAGTTAAATCCCTTCCGGTATTTTCAGGTGCTAATTACGTTAGTTGGCGAGAAGCCGCTAACAACACTATGAGTCTATACGATAAAGGAAGTCGCAAATACTTTGCAGCTTTGACAATCTTGAGAAACAAGATTGTTGGGGATGCAAATAACATCCTAACGAATCACGGATGTGTTCTGAATTTTGATGGCATTATAAGTCGTTTAGATTTCGCGTATGCCGATAAAAGACCAATTCACATAATCGAACAGGAAATGAGCATACTTCGCCAAGGTAATAAATTAATATTAGAATATTATAATATGGTCAATGAAAAATTGACCCTGTTAATAAACAAAACCATCATGACCTATGGCACAAACACACCGATTACAAAAGAACTCAATAACAAAAACCGTGCGAATGCTTTACGCATCTTTATTACGGGTTTAAATGCGCCTCTCGCAAACATTTTATTTTCTCTCAAACCCGAAGACTTACCCAACGCGCTTGCAAAGGCTCAAGAATTGGAGTCGAACAATCTTCGAGCCAATTTCGCGATGCAATTCGGAAGAGGCATGAACAATACTCCTCCACAAAATAATAACCTGAGATTTCCAAGAAGAAATAATTATAATAGTTACCAAAATAACCCCACTTATCCAAAACCTGTACCCATGGATGTTGATCCTTCCAATCAAAATCGAAATGATTTCCATGCAAACAGACACTCTTTTCCAAATAGGTTTTCAAATCACAGATTTTCAAATAATCGTAATTTCAATAACTCACACAATCAAAACGTAGGTGAAAAACGCGCCCACGGCAGTGGACAATTCTCCGCTCAGCCGCATAATAAAACTCAAAGAATAAATAATATCAGTGACTCTTTTTTAGACAAAGGCCCCGATTGCCTTACATATATAAGTTAAGTGAGAAAACGGGAAGGAAATTTCAAATAATGGTAGACACAGGAGCTACTAGTTCGTACTGTTCACCCAATACACTCCCCAATAGAAAGGAATTAGACATTAGGAAAAGAGTTAGGACAATTAATGGTTTTTCCATTATTACTCATTATTGCGAAGCATTTATATACGGAGTCAAAGAAAGATTCTATGAAATAGAAAACTTAGAGGCAGATATTTTAATAGGCTATAATTTATTGAAAAAGGCAAATATAAAATTAGATTTTTCGAAAGGCACGCTTACACATGGCACAAGGGAAGAAAAAATATACACTTCAGGAAAAGAATCTGAAGTACGCGAATCAGTGAAGAACACTGATGATAAATTAAATAAAAAAAATACTTTCGGTAGTGAATCCGAAGGACTAAAGTCAGATAAAAATGCTGACATTGAGGTACAAAAAATATACACTTCAGGAAAAGAATCTGAAGTATCCGAATCAGTAAAAAGTACCGATATTAAAACAAATGAAAATACTTTCGGTAGCGAATCCGAAGGACTACAGGCAGCAAAAGACGCTGACGTTGAAACGTTAAATAAACAGGTAAATGAATTAAATTTGGGAGGCAACGCTCCTGAAATCTTGAAAATGAATAATACGAACGCCGAAAGTTCGAAAGATAAAAATGAAAAATTAAAAAGATTAGGATTGGTGATGAGGAAAAAGATTGAAGAAATTCACTCTGATATAGATACCAATCTTCCATTTAGAACGGATATTAAAGCGGAAATTCGTACAATTGTTGGATCTCCTATATGGAGTAAACAATATCCCTACCCGCTCTCAGTAAATTCGTTCGTAAACCAAGAAATTAATAAATTACTAAAGGACAATATAATTCGTCCAAGCAAAAGTCCATATAATTCTCCTATATGGGTAGTACCCAAGAAGGGTATAAATGAAGATGGTACTCCAAAATTAAGAATGGTAATTGATTTTAAAAAAATTAACGAACAAACAATATCGGATCGTTATCCTATTCCGGATACAAATGTAATACTATCAAACCTGGGCAACTCAAAATACTTTTCAACGATAGACTTAGAGTCAGGATTTCACCAAATTCTCATGAAAGAAGAAGACATTGAGAAAACCGCTTTTTCAGTAAGTAATGGGAAATACGAATATTTAAGGATGCCATTTGGATTAAAAAATGCACCAAGCATATTCCAAAGAGCAATGGACAATATCCTTAGAGACTTTATAGGCAAAATTTGCCATGTTTACATTGATGACATTATAGTTTACTCTAGCACAATAGAAGAACATACTCGACATTTAGAATTGATAATAGATACACTAAAAGATGCCCATATGAAGGTATCTTTAGAAAAATCCGTATTTTATTCGGAACAGATTGAATTTTTAGGCTATATAGTAGGTCACAAAGTAATTAAAACAGACCCCAAAAAAATCGAAACAATTTTAAATTATCCTATACCAACCACACTTCGACAACTTAGAAGTTTTCTCGGTATGACTGGATATTATCGCAAATTCGTGAAAGACTATGCGACGGTAACCAAACCACTAACAAAATATCTTTCAGGGGAAAACGGAAAAATTTCCCAATATTTATCGAAAAAAATACAAATTAATTTAGATCAAGAAGCAATAAAATCTTGTGAAACTTTGAAACAATTGTTAGCAAACCAAGTAGAATTAACACAGCCAGATTTCAATAAGAAATTTATTTTAACCACAGACGCTTCAAATATAGCACTAGGAGCAGTTTTATCTCAGGAAGGTAAACCGATCACTTTTATTTCAAAAACCCTAAATTCCACAGAAATGAATTACGCAACTAACGAAAAAGAGCTCTATGCCATTGTCTGGGCTCTCAAAAATTTAAGAAATTATCTTTACGCAGTTAAAGACTTAGAAATTCATACTGACCATCAACCACTTACTTTTGCTATTTCTACACGAAACCCTAATGCAAAAATCAAAAGATGGAGGTCATTTATAGAAGAATTTTCACCTAAAATGGTATACAAGCCAGGAACCACTAATGTAGTTGCAGACGCACTTTCGAGACAACATCTCAACAATATGTCTGACGACCAAACAAACAATGAAACAGAATCATCTGACGATTCTTTCGTCACTCAACATTCAGCTGACAGTAGTGACCACACTAAAATTTTAGAAACCTCAAAGCCACTGAATCAATTTAAGCAACAGCTCCTTCTTGCAAGAGCAAAGTTTACTATTCATGAATCTGTCCACAACTTCGGAAAAACAAGGCATATTATAGAATTTGATACACCAGAAAACTTAATGACAATTTTAAAAGAGTACTTACAACCCAATCTCGTGACAGCAATTCATTGTACACCAGAAGACTTATACATTATAAAAGGAAAACTTTTAGAGACATTTCAATGCAAATTTTTATACACTAAGAACTTCCCTTTGGACATTACAAATCGCGATGATCAATGGGCAATCGTAGAACAAACACATTCCCGAGCACATAGAAACTACACCGAAATTATTAAACAGATCCACAAATACTATTACTGGCCTAATATGAATAAGCAGTTCAAACAATATATCAGAGCTTGTGAAATATGTAACAGGAATAAATACGATAGGCATCCAAAAAAAGAACCAATTGGAGAGGCTCCAATTCCTAAGAAAGAGGGGGAGCATGTCCACATAGACATTTTCTATGCACAAAATTTAAAATTTCTAACTTGCATAGATTCATATTCAAAGTTCCTAACTATAAAACAAATATCCGACAAAACGAATTTAAACGAAAAAGTCTTAGAAATATTGCAAAGCTTCCCACAGGTGAAAAAAATAACATTAGACAATGAACCAGGTTTTACCACAGTACAATTTAAAAGTTTGATGTCGAGACTGAGCATAGAAATTTATTTTTGTAATCCTCACCACAGTACGACAAACGGTCAAATAGAGAGAGTGCATTCTACCATAATAGAAATCGCTAGATGCTTAAAAGACGAATATAAGTTAATCGATTATTCGGAATCCATATACAGAGCGGCTCAACAATACAATAAAACGATCCACTCTGTGACAAACGAAAAACCATTCGAAATCATGTACAATAAGGTACCTCACGAAAACGTTCGTAACCAGTTACTAGCAGCACAAGCAAAAATGCTAGAAAGAAATAATAAAAATAGAAATAGTAGAAATTACGCTTCCGATGACATAGTTTACGAAAAAAGAATAGGGGAAAGAAATAAGCTAAAACCCAGATATATAAAACAAAAGGTAAAAGAAGATTTAGGGCATAAGATAAGAATATACAACAAAAACAGAATAATCCATAAAGACAATATTAAAACCTAACAACCCATTTAAATCCTAAACCCCGGAATACTGAATCCTAGAGAAATTCAAGACGTGACACGACATACAAAAATAACCATAACAGACCTTATGGATGTTTCCAAATTTAAAATTCTCCAAAATAAAGATGTAATAGTAATATATATCAGATATCCAATAATAGAAAAAACATGTAATCTTTATGAATCTAGAGCTATTGCCCAAAATAACAGCAAGCTTCTAATTGAAAACAGAATTGCTAAATGTAATAACACTTTTAAAACGGTCGAAAATTGTTCAATAGAATTGACCAATACCTTTTGTAAATTAAGTCCAAAAGAGACTTGCTTGTCATTAATTTTAAATAATAAAGAAGCAGATTGTACAAAAATTATAGAGAAAAATAAAAATATTGATGTTATCAAAGATGGAGCTATCTTGGTAGCAGGAAACAATACAGTAGATAAGTACAATTTAAATGGAATATATTTAATAACATTTGAAAACATTACTGTTATAAACGATATAACATTTTACAATCCCGCTAAAATAATACTTAATTACCTAAAACTAAATCGACCAATAGAATTTAATGTAATTGAATATGTAGAACCCGATGATTTGGAACGGGAATTTGAAAACATTAATCTTATGTATGTAACTCGTAAAGAGATCGAAACCCGCTCGGTACTTTGGACCTCCCTTATAACAATTATAATAATACTTTTGTTGTTTATGTTTTTATTTAAAATGCGTAACACCCTCTCGAATTGTAAAAAGGAACATAGTAAGAAACCCGATGTAAAAATATTAAAGAACGAAAATAAAAGTGATGAACATTTTGAAGAAATTATGTTAAAAGATTTGAATGAAAAAATTGATGATCTAGTAAAAAAAAAACTAAGAAAATTGAAAATAAAGATAACGAAAACCTTGAAGAAATTATGTTAAAAAGATTTGAATGAAAAATTTATGATTTAGTAAAACGAAGAATCGGGACGATTCATTTAAGAAAGAGGGGAGTTAATATCATAGAGCATTGATTTGATCCGTAAGCGATGTAAACAAGCTGCGGTCAAATCACATGCAGCATATAGTCAATAACATGAACCATTGATTTGATCCGTAAGTAATGTAAACAATCTGCGGTCAAATCACATGCCACATATTAGGGAGACCAGGAAGTGCGATCGCTTTTTGTTGACACAGCTGCGACTTAATGGCAAAATGCTTTTAGTCGAAGTCAAGTGGTTGCAGCTGCGTCAGCATATTCTTCGTGATCTGTATTAGAGGTCCAAGGTCAAGCAAAAATAATTTATGGTCTAAGTCCAAAGTCCAGCAAAGGGACGCTGCCGTAGAGCAGCATAACGCTTAGTATATAAGTTAATCTAAGTTCAGCCCAACTTCAGTTCATCAACATCAGAGGACCCCGCAGTTCATCATCAACATCAGAGGACTTAGCAGTTCATCATCAACATCAGACGATTCAGCAGAGTTCGATAGCAGCACTGAGATCGAGTGGACTCCGCGGCTTGGGTGTTTAAATAAGTAAATTTAGCTAAGTAAAGTAGTGTATGTAGTAGTGATATAATAAAAGCAAAGCTAGTTTTATCTTTTTAAAAACTACTCCAGTCGCGTAAAAAAATTAATTTGCACTCTAGTGGGTGTCATTACAGGTCACTGCATCATTGGAAAACATGCCGCCACACTAGGGCTACCCTCCGATGACTTCTGCGGTGGCTGCATGGACGAGGAGGAAGAGGAATCAATACATCACCTTCTCTGCTCATGTCTCTGCGAATCGCAGGAGGATCTACCTTGGCGCGCCCTTCTATGAAAATCTAAGTGAGCTAGCAGACCTAAAAATAGCTCAACTCCATCGCTTCATCAGATGCACCGGTTGGTTCTCAGGGAGGGGATCAGGTTAGTATGATCCATGTGGTATTACAATGGGCCGACTTTGGCCTACGTGTGGCTTATGCCTACCACTTTAACCTAAACTAACCTAACATGTCTCAATCTAAACTTGGCATAAGAGGAGTAACCATCAGCATACTCTCTGATAGCCAAGCAGCGCTTAAAGCGCTGAGTTCGCATATCATAAACTCAAGATTCGTTAAAGAATGCAATGGTGCCCTACAAGACCTTACCAAAAGAAACAAAGTCAAACTCTGATGGTTTCCAGAGCACAAACGTGTTAAGGGCAATGAAATCGCCGATCAGCTTGCCAGAAAGGTTCCAGCAAAAGGTACATATGTATGTGGGTCCTGAACCTTTCTGCGGCACTCCCAAATCTAAGATAAGCTTCTTTTTAGACACTTGGGAAAAATCGCAACACCTGTCCTTTAGGAACAGCATTCGAGGACTTCGCCAAGCGGAATGATTTATAGGACCCCTGAAAAAACACTCTATTAATATACCCCAACTTAATAGAGTAGATATCAGAAGACTGGTCAGCTACCTTACGGGACACTATGGTCTGAGATATCATCTCAATGAAATTAATCTCTCGCCTGAAACTCAGTGTCGACTCTGTCTTGAGGCCGAAGAAACTGCAGGGCACGTACTGTGTCAGTGTCATCTGCGTACGCAAGCAGCTGCGCAGACTTGAAATAGATCGTACCTCTTGTGTTGGCCAGTGAGTCTCGTATGATATTTTCAAGTACGATGTTGAAAAAGTGACATGGCAGTGTGTCACCTTGTCTTCTGACGAGTTTGGCAGACGACAATGGTGGCTCGTCTCTATGTACACTATCATATGCGGCCTTGAAAACGACGAAAAGGTGATGGGTGCCGATTTGGTATTCTTGGGCCTTCTTCAAGATCTGTCGCAGTGTGAATATTCGGTATATTGTGGATTTACCTGGCCTGAAACCACACTGATAAGAACCTATCAGATTATCCACAAAGGGTTTCAGGCGTTCACACAATAAGGTGAAGAAGATCTTGTATGCGGTGTTAAGGAGACTTATTCCCCTATAGTTGGCACAATCATAGGCATCTCCTTTCTTGTGGACCGAGCAAACGATGCTGGGAGTTAATTCGTCGGGCATGCTTTCCTCCGACCATATTTTACAGATGAGCTGGTGCATGCGCCCTACCAGTTAGAAATATTTTTCTAAAGTGTGAAATAAGGATATCCAAGAGCCTCCGGAATAGCTGTATAAATTCACTTTTCTAATCAACGCAATAAATAAGCTGAAAAGTGGAATGTTGACCTCTCTAACCGACATTAATACATAAATTGGTATTAAAGAAAAATAAAAAAAATTGAGAAAAAGGGAATCCAATTACGGGTGCTCCAAATCAATTTCAATATTTCCTTCATCCCTCCTCTATTCTACGGTGCTAATGCAATCAATAGAGTTCACATCTCTGCGTGCCAAAGTACACATAACAGAAATGGTTGATGGATTTATTGCCTGATGATCGAAGCGGCATGCCTCGTTGCACTGCTATATTTAAACTGCTTAATTATCTACGATATATCGGAGCATATCCGATGACCTCGTACCCACGAGTGATTAGCTTGCGTAGTAGGTCGTCGAAAGCTATCGACCAGAGAAGGGGTGAAAGAACTCCTCCTTGTAGACACCCCTTAGTCGCCGATACTGTCACCGAGGCCTCTCCGGACGTGGCCGTTATAACACGGCTATTTAGTATCGCCCTAATCCAGTGCTTAGTGGAATGGTTTACACCCCTGCAGGATAGAGCGGTGGTGATCGAGTCATAGCAAGTATGGTCAAAAGTCCCCTCAATATCGAGGAAGGCGCAAATCGCGATCTCCTTGTGTGCGTAACTATTTTCAACATGCGCCACTAGGTGGTGTAGCGCATTCTCGGCACATCGTTCTTTCCGACATGCATACTGATAAAGATGCAGTGGTATCTGGTTCTTTTGGATACCTATAATATGGAGCTACATACATACATCACGTTTTCCATTGTTTTTAGTAGGAACGATGTTAGGCCGAGAGGGCGATAGAATTTAGGTTGTTCAATTGGCTTTCCAATCTTGGGAATGAAGACAAGGTTGACTTCTCTCCAGTTTTGAGGGATGTAACCCAGGTTGAAACAAGACCTAAAAAGAGCTATCAGATAAAATAGTGTTCATACCTCTCTGTAAGATAGCTGGAAAGACACCGTGTTTGCCTGGGGCCATATAGGGTTTAAATGAGCTGATTGCCCATTTAACTCTATCGGGGCTAAAAAGTCTACCAGAGGGCCATTTGTTCGACTGTCGATGCTATTTATGGCGTTCGTCTGATCGTCAGAAGGCATCAATTAGGGAGTAGAACCAGGGAAGTGCGCCTCAAGCAAAGTCTCCAAGGTTTCCGTGCGCTTTATGGAGTCGGCCCGCAGTTGGTAGCGAGTCTAGGTAGGTAGGTAGGATCGTAGCCTTCCCAAAGGGCCAGGTAGGCCCGTTGTGCAGCTACGAGGGGGTTTTGCCCCCCTATTCGTGGAACCATTTTGTGCTTCTTAAGAAGTTAAGAAGATCAGATATCCCTACTTTCTGAACATCTGTCAGATCGTTAAGGAAGTAAGAGCCTAGGTATCGATTATATTTTTCGTAATCCTGATAGAACTCCCTTCAAAATAAAAAAAAAATTGAATCGCGCTCGAGTATTTCGAGATGACGTGTTTTTTTTACAACTTTGCGACTCCCCCATTTCCATATGCCAAGCTCAAATGGTCAGATTACTGAAATATACACTTTTCAGAATGTACTTAACTTACCTGTTCTTAATCTGACGCGCTCGAGTTTCTCTGAGGATCGATTTTTTTTTACTAATCTGACGGGCTGCCCTCAACGCACTCCCCTATATTAAGGGTTCATATTTGGTAGGGGTACATTACAGGGTGCAAGCTTTCTCCCCATATGATTTTCTGACACGCTCGAGTAACGCGCGAAATCCATGCTTGGGCTCCTCTACTATTGTATGTCGTCGATTGTACTCGTTATCTAGCAAAGACATCGCCAATTTTCTAACATTTGTAAAACCATGGACTTTAATACAAGCCATGACAATCGACAAACACTCATTGACCAACATTTCATTAACAAAATTCTTACTTTCAGTCAATTCTTATTACAAAAGAGTGTATCGAAATTAACTTAATCTTAGAAACTACCATGTGCTCGACATGAATTCGAATCGACTAGAAAATTTAAATTCAATATGCGTAGCAAATCGTCAATAGTATGTATTTGCAAAACTCCTATAAATAGGCGACACATGACATTGAGGTGCACGGAAAAGAGAAGAACGAGACCGTAAGCCCTCAAACGTTGTGCAAGCCTGGCTAGAATAATGATTATTGGACGTAACAAAATGCATAAGAAACGTGTGGTATGCGGCTTTTGTTTACTTCCATCTGTAGAATTGATTTATTTGTATGAGTAGTTGGGATTCGTGCGTCCTCTGTAAAGCAAAGAAACGCAAAGTGTTATTCAAGTGAAGAAGAAGCAAAGCGTCTAGATAGATAAGCCGATTGTCATGTTTTGCATTCTTTCTAAGTTTCTAAATGAGCACCACCTCTCCAATGTCAATACCAAAAATGAAAACTTTGTTTTTCCTAAATGTATATCGAAAATAATTTCTCTAGCAATTCGAGATCATCTTTCACCTAACTAGCACATTCCCTTTGGCGAATTGGTCAGTGGTGGGGCAAGAGTCCCATTATGTCGACGTGGAACCAATTTCCGGTCTGCCGTCTTGCATCGATTGGGCTAACAATTAAACGTTTTGTAGAGCAAGTGGCCGGTCTCGTATTGCATTTTCGATCTCAAGAACTGTTGTGGTCGTGAGACGTTGGTGGCACCGAATTCGGGTGAAAGACCTGAAGATGTTCGCTAATAAAATGCAAACCGTTCGCCAAATGTTGACTGCTGGTCGCCAAGTGATGGTGTATAAAAAGAAAACATTTTTTTGCCGGAGGCTTCTGCTATCTATTGGGGCACTCAGACGATAATACTGGTTCATTGTACTCCAGACAGAAACCTTACATTAATGTATTTTCTCCGTTTACCGGAGAAAAATGAGAAGGAGCTTCAGTGATGTAGAGCTAAGAGAATCGGCACAAACCATGTCGGCCCCAAGGGTGCGCCACCGCGCGCGGGCAAAAGCGGGAGAAAGTGTTCTGCAGTGTCATCCTCCTCGCAACATGCAGAACAAGTAGGCGTCTCCCTGATGCCAAGCACGCAGGGATGCTTAGCAAAATTCTAATGACCCGTAATGACTTCCACAAGTCTTCTGCAGTCAATTCTCCTTAAAGAGAGGAGAAATGTTGTGGATTTCTTGCAGATATCAGAGCATACGCGCTTTGTCATCTTGCATCCTGGTTGTGTGTATTAAACCCCAATCGTTAATACAGCATTTTATCGTGGGTGCAGGTAAACCTAGAGCGGGTTCAGGTCCTGAGAAACTCTATTTTGAAACCATTCTGGCGAGTTCAACAGATATCTCATTTCCTGGGATCCCAAAGTGACCTGGAATCGATACATGCCTTAGTGAATTTGGTCTACCGGCTCTGTTCAAGAAGGTCTTGACTTCATGCATTAATTTGAAGCTAGTTAAAGGGCTGGACTGCTTTGAGTGCAGCTTGGTTGTCACTGCAGACGCATACGCTTTTTTCCCTGCACGTGTGCTTCACAACATAGTGGATAGCCATTAGGATTGCGTATATCTCTGATTGAAAGACATACGCAGATTTTCCTAACGAGGAGTGCAGTAAGATGTTTTCGTGCTCAAAGCAGATCCCAGCTCCGGACCCTCGCCCAGACCTGGAGCCATCCGTGAATATGCGAAGAGTATCCAACCAGAGCCAGTCCGGATGCCATGAAAACTCGACTGTAAAATTACAGCGCAGTAGGATTACGGGTGGTAATGTGTCAGAAGCCATGTCTATGAGGCAGGGGTCGCCGGACATTTCTTGCGGAAGCACACTGTTATTCCTGTGCGAGTTAATATATTAATACGCAAATTACTACGAGTCCAGAATAGGGTTCGCTCACTGGATTGCGTTAAACTACAACTACGAGTTTGTTTATTCAATACACACACTTGATTTTTGCAGCTCAGACCAATTATCTGGTCGCTGCATCTTTATTACAAGCTTTTACACACTTTACACCTTATTGCTTACACACCCCTTTGTCTATACTTTGTCTCTACAACTCACTAGGTGGCTTGATTACTTTCGCACTGAATACCTATTGTACACTTGTTATTGAATTCAAAAAACTGAATGCTCCCCAGGGCGGGTGCTCTCCCGCTTATATAGCCCTCGGTCCATTTTCTCGAATGTTCGCCGTCAAACGTTCCCCTTCAGAAGTCTCTAGAATGCTCTGGCATTTACATTTAGCAGTATGCCGCCGAAGGTTACCATCATTTTGTTTTTTTAGCTGCAACATAGCATTCCAAACTGTGACAGCGAATATCGAACTAACCGTCAGTTCGTGTCCGCTACAATATCAAGTGGTGGACGGTTCATCATAGCATCTAGAGCAGCACCCGGCGTGCTGGGGAAAGCCCCTGTATAGTTGAGACCAACTGTTCTTTGGAGTTTGCTGAACGAGGTTACGATGTGTTTGCGTGTTAGCCTGTTCCACCAGACAACCGATGCATATGAGGTTATAGGTCTTAGCATTGCCATGTAAATCCAAAGGACCCATATTTGCCAAAAGCTCCTTTGAAGCTTGCTGTATAGGATGACTCACAAGTACTTAGCTTCCTTGGACACCGGGATGGGAGTGCCTTTTAGTACCAGCTGAGTCATGTCAGTATTTTTTCTCCTTCTCGTGAAGAGAACGACATCGGTCTAGACCTTTGTTTGTCCTAGCAAGATGGCGCAACCGCCCACACAATCATGATGTGCGAATCTCCAATTTCCAAGTCGTGCGATTTACAGATTTGACGATATGAAATGGCCTGCCAGATAGCTGCATTTGGTACCGACTTCTTCCTTAGCCTCTTTTTGAAATCTCGTGATGACTACAACAAACCGCAAACCCCGCAAGCCTTAAAAGTCAATCTTGAAAAAGAAATCGTCAATTTAAAGCCATAGTTTTTGTAAGCAAGGCTTTAAAATGGGATAAAACGAGTACAAATGTGGATCTCCTCGAGATGTGGTGAGGTGTGTGTGATCAAAATGACTTTTTAGCTTAATATCATTCATTTCAAACGTTCAAGGAAATTACTCGTTTAACCGGAGGCCATGTTTCTTTCATTTCTAACAAAATGAATTCGCATTATAACATGGTGGTCTGAAAAGTTTCCGGCTTATCAAAGATACAAGACATGTTTCCTTAAAATGTATTCTTATTTTTCTACATAGTCTCCTTGTAACTCTATTCACTTCTCCCAGCGGCCATCCAAATAGTACTCGGCTTTTCTCCCTGCAAAATAACAGTCCACTGTTTTGACTGTATTTTAGTTTTGGCGAAAAAACTCTGATTTGTTGCGCCTCTGTGACTCACTCAGTCAACGTTGTACACTGAACTGGATGATTTGGGTATCGCAACCAAATTCAGGGCGGTCTTTTATCGTTCAATTCATATTCGATTGTTAAACCTCGACGCGAGGACATTCTTTTTAGGTTTTCGTACCCAAAGGGTAAAGCGGGACCCTATTACTAAGACTTCGCTGTCCGTCCGTCCATCTGTTACCAGGTTGTATCTCATGAACCGTGATAGTTAGACAGTTGAAATGTTCACAGATGATGTATTTTTGTTGCTGCTATAACAATGGAATAAAATATTTAAGGGGGGCTACAATACAACAGACATGATTTTCATCCAAAAATCCTAACGTTAGTCGACAATATCCCACAACCACTAACAAACTTCCCAGCTTTAATCCCTATTGTGTCTTTGATGTATTAATCCTAGCTGCAACCACCCTTTTCTGTAATTACGAACAACCAATAATAAATAGCCTTTCAACTTTGATGATCCCTATTGTGTCACTGCTAAGTTAATCCTTGCTGCATCCTGATAGGTTAAGATATCAAATGTTGCAACAAATTCAATTGTTGTGAAATTAACTTTCGATCATATCCCACAACCAATAAAACACTTCCAAGCATTGATCCCTATTGTGTCCTTGATATTGTTACGAAATTTAATACCCACTTGTAATAGGGTTCGTATCACTGGATTGCGATAAACTACATGTCCACTTCTTATTCGAATTAAAACACACACTTTTCTTATTTCTCCTCAGATCAACTATCTGAGTACTTTACCACTTTTATTTACTGTTACACTTGATTACACAAGCAAACCTTTACCAAAAGCTTTTATTTTCACACTGGTTTATCGACCGAACACACTGTATACAGACTTGTCACACGCTATTCACTTCCGTAAACTGAATGAATGCCGAGGGCGAGTGTTCGCGCTTACATATATAGCTCTCGGTCCACCTTCTCGAATGTTCGCCGTCGGAAGTTCCCCTACGGAAATCTCTTGAATGCTCTGACAACTAGCATTACGCCATTGACAGTTGACATAACTCCAACTTCCGCTTCATCAGAGCATTCGAACTTCGATAGCGAAATTCGAACTTAACTGTCGGTTTGTGTCTCCGCAACACTACCTTCCTCCTAAACTTGTTCGTCTTCGAACAAGTGATTGGATCCTTCTTCGTAATATGGCGCTAACCTCTCTACGTGGACAATCTTATACTTCGCCCGTCTGTTTCCCATCTGCTGTATTCGGTACACCACGTCGTTAAGTTTCTTGATGACCTCATATGGCCCACCCCAGGCTGATTGCAATTTGGGGCACAAGCCTTTTTTTCGTTGTGGGTTGTACAGCAATACCAATTGTCCTGTCTCGAATCCAGAAGAGTTCGCCCTTAAGTCGTACATGGAAATTTCGGCGTCAAAGATGGACCTCGTTCTAGTCGACCAGGCACTCAAGAAGTCGATGAAATTTTGCAGATGGTGAAGCAAAAACTGTCAGGCGATAGCGGAGACACGAAACATCAACAACAGCCACCAAAATGCAATCTTGGAGGAACTACTGCGAGAATATCAGAGAATGTCGGAGAACCAACATGCCTACAATAAAGGCAGATCGGCGGAAACAGCACTCCAGTCACTAGCTAGCACCATAGAATATACCCTAGTAGCCTTTTTCGATATTGAGGGCGCTTTTAACAGTGTTGAGATATGGGCCGCCACCAAATCGCTGACTGATCTGGGTGTAACGGGATCAGTGATAGAACTGGTACGACAACTGATTACACAAAGAGTCGTCAAAGCCATCTTCGCTGGTGCCGTTTCAACTAGAATGTTTAGGAGAGGTATACCACAGGGCGGCGTACTTTCCTCTCCACTCTGGAACGCGTTAGTCAATGAACCATTAATTTTGCCAGTAGTTTGGTAGATTGCTCTTGACAAGGCAATCTATCGCACATTCCTGGGGAAAGTGTAAAGATCGGCCAGCATTTGCATCAGTGGTGCGATTTGATAGACCCCCACGGAGGCCCTAAACATTCTACTACATCTCCCACTATTGAACCTCTTCAGCAAAACAGGTTGCTGCCTACGCGGCCCTGTGGATCAGGAGTATAGAAAAATGGCCGACACTACACAAAGGCCATACCAACATTTTAAACCACTTCGAAGTACCTATGGACACGGACTAAGAACTTCGAAGTTATCTTTCCATCCCGGGAGGAATGGGCTGAAGGAAAGGTCATAACTAAGGACTCGATGTCTTTCAATACCGACGGCTCCAAGATGGAGACGG
Source organism: Eumerus sabulonum (assembly GCA_951905685.1). Classification (NCBI taxonomy): domain Eukaryota; kingdom Metazoa; phylum Arthropoda; class Insecta; order Diptera; family Syrphidae; genus Eumerus; species Eumerus sabulonum. The sequence continues at coordinate 74,409,138 of OX645062.1, forward strand.
GTGTAGTTAGTGTAGTCTACTACAAGGAACTTAACCGCAACGGAGGCCCTTGCATGGTTTAGTATCAATGTAATATGCGTAAAGGATATTAATATATAAATCCCTGACATCGGTAACCCACAAAACAAAGACATCTCTCAACTGCCGCCTATCTCTCGACGATATAGCTGAACAGTTCACTATAAAACTACAGTAGGAACCCACTGGGCATAGGGATATTCCAGAAAACTGCGCGGCTGATGAACTCGCAAGGTTAGGGTCAAGCACACTCAGTCTTCTTCTTCTTCTTCTTAGCGGGCGCTACAGTTCGGGGTGAACCTGGGCCTCAACTAACATGCCCCTCCAACTAGCACGATCTTTTGCTAGCCTTTTCCATTGCCGCATACCTAGTTGGCTGAGGTCCCCTTCCACCTGTGTGCGCCATCTTAAGTGCGGCCGTCCTCTGCTTCTTCGTCCCTCGGGGTTGGATTCAAAGACTCTCCGGGCTGGAGCTGTGGTGTCCATACGCTCTACATGGCCTAGCCATCTTTGACGTTGAATCGGTAGACGCCTGACTAGACTCATGTCGCTGTACAGCCCGTAAAGTTCGTGGTTGAATCGCAAAATCTTCCTCTCGAACCGACCAAGGGCCTCCTCATCCGCTTTTGATAGTATCCATGCTTCTGCACCGTACAGCAGGACCGGGTTGATAAGGATCTTATATAGAGTCATTTACTCAATTGCCTCCTGAGCCCAAAGAAACAGCGATTGGCCAGAGTGATTCTCCGTTTGATTTCGGAACTGATGTCGTTGTTCCAGGTCACTAAGGAGCCAAGGTAGAGGAAGTCCTTAACTACCTCAAACTTATATCTGCCAATACAAACGTTCTGGCCAAGACGTCGGTGGTGAGCGTCCTTTTTTGATGACAGCATATATTTAGTTTTGCCCTCGTTTACTGCCAAACCAATTTTCGCCGCCTCCATCTCAATACTCGCAAACGCCTCATTGACATCTCGCTGTGATCAAAACTACCGGTAATATGTTCACCGATTCGGATGGAGCAGCGAGCATTCTCCAAAGTCATCCTACATAGTCTGACGAGTTTAGCAGGTATGCCAAAGGCAGACATAGCGTTGTATAGCTCGTCTCTAATCACGCTGTCGTATGCGGCTTTGAAGTCGACAAATTGGTGGTGAGTGTCGACTTGAAATTCATTGGTTTTTTCCAAGATCTGCCGTAGTGTGAAGATTTGCTCGATGGTGGACTTCCCTGGCCTGAATCCGCACTGACAAGGACCTATCAGCTTATTTACAAAAGGCTTCAGGCGCTCACACAAAATGGTAGAGAAGATTTTGTAGGCGATGTTAAGATACTTATTCCTCTGTAGTTGGCGCAGTCAGAGGGGTCTCCTTTCTTGTGATGCTGAGACTCCATTCCTCGCGCATGCTTTCCTCTGACCATATCTTACAGATGAGCTGGTGCATGCTCCTAACCAGGTCATCCCCAGCTGTCTTGAAGAGCTCAGCAGACAATCCGTCTGCGTCAGCAGCTTTATTCGACCTGAGTTTCGATATGGCAATCTTAACTTTGTCGAGGTCAGGGGGGCGGATTTCTCTGCAGTCTTCGTCGATTAGGAATGGATCATTCTGCCTGACAGCGGTATATTGACTAACATCGCCGTTATACAGTCTGCAGAAGTGGTTTTTCCATATTCTCAGCATCGACTGCGATTCTACTACTAGGTGTCCGTTCTCATCCATGCAGGCCGTTCTGGCTTTATAACCTTGGCATGTAAGCTTTATCTGTTGATAAAACTTTCGAACGTTACGCCTGCAGTAACACCTCTCCAAATACTCAGTTGCGCGCTTCTCGTGCTCTTTCTTCTGAGAAGCTTATGTTTCTTCCTTCTTTTTAACTCGTAGAGCTCAAGAGCTGCTCTTGTCTTTTATGCAGCGAGGCTTTAAAAGCATCCTGCTTCGTTGTGTGAATCCTCCTGCACTCGTCATCGAACCAGGTGTTCCTTCGTGGTGGAGCCTTGAAGCCTAAAACTTCGGATGCAAAGCTTTTCAGGGCTTGTTTGCAAAGGTTCCACTGCTGTTCTATTGATAGCGTGGAGGGTTGAGGTGTATTGGAGAGCTTAAGGGAGACGCGATTAGTAAAAGCACGAGCGGTTTCTGGCGATAGTAACTTTCCGACGTCATAACTTTGTATTCTTACTCTACTCCGCTGCGTTCGTGATATCCGTAGTGGTGGTCGATTGATCAAAAGACCGCTAGGTGCCTTTGTGTATATCGAGGTGCGGGAAGCGCATACTGGCTAAAAGGAGATTTCGCCCCGTAGCAAGATCAATCAGCCTGTGTCCGTTATCGGATGTGGTGTCGTGTAGATCATGTTTGCCGATGACTCGTTCAAAGATGCTTTCCTTACCCAGCTTAGCATTGAAGTCTCCTAGTACAATTTTGATGTCATAGTTCAGACATTGGGCATACGTTCTGTCTAGGAGATCGTAGAACTCATCTTTGGCGGAGTCATCCTTGTCTTCCGTGGGGGCGTGGACGCAGATCGGGCTGATGGTAGAGAATTTAGCCTTGATACGGACCGTTATGAGGCGTTCGCTCACATGCCGAAAGCTTAGGACTTTTAGCCTTGGTCCACCTCGAACAGCAAATCCGCATCCGAACAATCGTTGTCCTCTCTCCCTATAGCAGTCGCCGTAGTAAATATCGCAGTTTTTCATCCGCTTTAAGGTCCATTCCATCGCATTTCCTGGATGGCGGTTATGTCCGCTTTATAGCGGTCTAGGGCGTCCGCAAGTTGTACGGTTGCAAGTGGCCTGTTTAGGGACCTAACATTCCACGTACAGAGCCGAAGATCATTGTCCTTTTTTCGTTTTTTGCAAGGGTCGTCAACATTAATCCGGTCCGTTATATCCGAGGCTTGTGGTTGTTTCGGAGTTTTTGGTTTTTTTACGGCTTACTAGGCCATAGCCCAACCGACTAATCCGGTTTTTTTGCGCAGAAGGCTCGCCATTCGCCCTTTCCCCGTTTGCAATTTCCATTGAAAATCTCCAGATGGCACCACGAGGAGGTGGGGATGGGACTTACTAACAGTGCCGCAAGATGTTCGACTGGGGTGACTCTTCTCGCTTTTTAGCAGGCCAGCATCCGTCGGATAGATTCTACCCCTACGAGGCCTTTGTTAGTCCTTTGCCATCCCACTCAGTCTTTGAAAACACCGATAAGCTCGGTAAAGCATATGATAGAATTTCGAACCATAGAGGCTTAATCACTAAACAAATCTGGCCTAAGCTAAACTTAGGACGGACCAGGGAGCTTGTGGCAACCAGCACATTAATGGGTGTCATTACAGGTCACTGGACCATTGGAAAACATGCCGTCAAACTATGGTTACCCGCCAATGACTTCTGCCGCGGCTTATGGATGAGGAGGAAGAGGAATCAATTCACCACCTCTTCTGCTCATGTCCCTCTGTTACGAATCGCAAGAGTATCTACCTCGGCGCGCCCTTCTATTTACAATAACTTAAGCGAGCTAGCAGATATAAAAATAGCTCGTATCCATCGCTTCATCAGAAGCACTGATTGGTTTTTAGGTGGCGGATCTAGGTAATATGGTCCATGTAGTATAACAATGGTCCGATTTCGGCCTACGTGTGGCGTATGCCAACCACTACAACCGAACTTAACGTAACCTCATAACTAAAGTATGTCGTACCCTTCGTGTGAAGATTGTTTGGACTACTGGATTCTTTCTATTGTTATCATTGTCTTTAGAGTGATATATATTGAAAGGTTTGATTTGCTAAATGACTGTCTCATCTGTACAGAAACGAAGCACAAGCTTAAAGGCGACAAAGCACGTTCTTTCAGTAGTTTTTTTTTTTTTTTTTTAGAGTCATACGCGCACTCAAGGCTAAGGCCTTATAACGACGGACGTTGTGCGAGCAGAAGGTAGCAGGTAGGGGGAGAGGAGCTGCTTATTGACATTGGTCTTAAATGTCTGCATATTGTATTCAGGGGGGAAGACCGAACGAGGTAGCGCGTTCCACATTCGTGTAGTTCGGTTGAGGAAAGAATTTCTATATTTGACATTACGACCGAAAACGGGCTTCAAAGTGAATTCATGCGCATTCCGGGAGAGGCGTGTATCGCGGGAGAAGTTGTGAAGTGGCGGAATGCAACTGGCTAGTTCGTCAGAGCATTTATGATGAAAGTAACGATAAAACAATGAAAGGCAGGATACGTTCCTACGATGTTCCAGCGAGTCTAATGTTTTGGTAATGCTGGGGTCATCTATCAGTTTTATCGCGCGTTGTTGTATTCTATCTAGTAGGTGCAATGAGGTCTTAGATGCACCAGACCAGACATGAGCGTTGAACTCCAACTTAAGACGAATGAACGCCTTACAAATTGTAGCCAGATCGGTGGGTGTGAAGAATTTCTTGCATCTGTATAGGAAACCTAGGCATTTCGCGGCATTCCTAGCGACACTAAATATGTGATCATTCCAACAAAGGTTGTCACTGATGCACATACCCAGGATGGAAAGCTTTTCGGTTTCCGAGATACAAGTGCCATTCATGGATAATGGCAATGGGTCGGTGTTACGCTTTAACGACAGAAGATAGCATTGTGTTTTAGAAGCATTAAATTCCACTCTATTGTTTTTACCCCATTGGATGATGCTGTCGATGTCGGAATTTAATGAGTTTAACATACGCTGCTGCTCACTATTTACAGCCGAAGTGCCGGGTCGTAAAGAAGTGAACGAATATGAGAAGCTGAGGGTACTGTCGTCAGCGAAGAAGTGAATTGGATTAGAAGTAACAGACAAGAGATCATTTATAAAAATGAGAAAGAGTGTCGGAGACAAAACGGAGCCCTGGGGAACACCAGCATTTACAAAGTGAGTGTCAGACTTGAATCCGTCCAAGACAACTTGAATTGAACGATTCGAAAGGTGGCTTCTAGTCCATAGAAGAAGAGAGTCGTCGATCTCGAATGCACGTATTTTCGACAAAAGAGCTTCATGCCAAACTCTGTCAAATGCCTTTGAAAAATCAAGTGCAACTAGTTTGCTCTCACCCGCCTGGTGGAGCGAATACCATCAAATCACCAGTGGATCTGTTGCTGCGGAAACCGTACTGCCGGTCATTGAGGAGTTTTTGCAACTCGAGATATTTCATTAACTAACGATTTATCAGTGTTTCCATGACCTTGGAAAGAAGGGACGTTAGTGCAGTAGGTCGGTAATTGGAGAGAGAAGAAGATTCGCCTTTTTTGGGAATGGGCTGGACAAATGCTGTTTTCCACCTACTCGGGTAGAGCCCAGAAGAGTAGGAAAGGTGAAAAAGCTTACGCAGTGGTTTTGCCAGCGTAGAAGAACACCTCTTCAGAATTATTGGGGAAATACCATCTGGACCAGCGGATTTGAGTATGTCAAGTTCTTTAAGAACCCTTGCAACTGCACGAGTACGGAAGTGAATTTGTCCCATGGTGGAATTAACGTACTCCAGAACAGGCGGTGACAAAAATGATTTGGGGAGTATGTAGTTTGTATGTGTTTATTATAGAGTTTATATGTAGTGGTAACATCTAAGTTAACTTTATTCTGCCATGTATGGAAAAAAACAATAGGTTGCATCGGCCGGGAATCGAACCCGGGCCGCCCGCGTGGCAGGCGAGCATTCTACCACTGAACCACCGATGCTTGCGAAAACCTTTTGCCTAACCTTGCTTTTATACAAGTGAACTGGAGCAGTTCTAATCGGAAAGTAACTACCTTCCGAGCAACTCAGTTGCGTAGAGTGAAACACATTTTTTCTTGTTATTTCCGATCATTTACGAATTTGCTCTAATTATTACTTATTACTGTTTGATCCATAAAGTATAGTGATTATATGAATAGTTGTGGGCAATTGTTTCGTTTTGAGCTCATTTGCTAAGCTACGCCTTTTGGTACTTGACGCATGCACTCTCAAACTGTGTTTGGTTTATTAGTATTGTTGCCTACCCTTGGGCTTGAGTAGAAGAATTTAAATTAAAAGTCCGTTGTCATTTACCTTGTGGAACACTACTGTTTCGTAAAAATTACTTCATGAATTCGTGGCGTGTGGTCCTGGGCCTCAACCAACAAGTGACTCCAGCCAGCACGATCTCTTGTCAGCCGCCTCCAGTCACGCACACCCAGTTGATTGAGGTCCTCCTCGACTTGTGTGCGTCTATTGAGTCGAGGGCATCCTCTGTAGTTGTCCCAATGGCTCGGATTCGAAGATTCTTCCGGCCGGAGCTGTGCTGTCCATTGGCCCTACATGGCCTAGCCATCTTAAGCGTTGTATCCGTAGACGCTTAACTAGGCACATGCTGCCGTACAGCCCGTATAGTTCGTGGTCGAATTTTCTCCCCCAGATGCCATCAACGCATAACTTTTCTCTCGAATAGACCAAGGGCGCCGTGGCGCAGTGGTTAGCGTGTTGGACTCTGGTGCACGATGATGAACGAGTTCGGATCCCGACAACACCAACGCCATCGAATGTTTATTTCGCGACGTTCCTCCACTGCGGGGTACTGGCAAAACCCCCCGTAGTAAACTTGCCATGAAAAAGCTTCTCGACTCACGCCGTTCGGAATCGGCATTAAAACTGTAGGTCCCTTTCACCTGTGTGAAAAATAAATCACACACAACATGGGTAATTGAGAGAAGCTTGGCTCTGGTCCTTCATGGGCTGTAACGCCACCAAAGAAGAAGAAGACCAAGAGCTTCCTCATCCGCTTTCAATAGCGTCCATGCCTCTGCACCATAAAGCAGGGCTGGGATAATTAGGGTATTATAAAAATCCAGCTAGTTTTTTCGACAGACGGCTCTGTTACATAATTGCCTTTTGAGCCCGGTACTGATGTGGTTCGTTTTTGTTACTTCGGATCCAAGATAGACGAGAGCACCGTGGCGCAGTGGGTAGTGTGTTGGCCTCTGACGCCGATGACACGGGATCGAATCCCGACACAGCCATGTCATCGAACCTGATTTTCACGGTGTTTCTCCTCAGCGGGGTTCTGACAAAACCCCCTGTAGTAAAATTGTCATGAAAAGCTTCTCGAAATTCGCCGTTCGGAACCGGCAATAAACTGTAGGTCCCTTTCACACACAATCACACACAACATGGGTGATTGAGAGAAGCTCGGCTCAGGTTCTTCATGGACTGTAACGCCAACATACATACATACATCCAAGATAGACGAAGTTGTTGACTGCCTCGTAGTTCGTGCTGCCCATTGTAACGATCTGTCCGAGGCGTCGATGCTGTGCGTCCTTTCTTGATGCCAACAGATACTTCGTTTTGCCATCATTTACCGCCAGACCCATTTTGGCCGCCTCTGCTTCAATTTCAGCAACCCTCTCATTGACGGCCCATTGCGTTTGACCAATCACATCAATATCATCGGCGTAAGCTAGCAGTAGAACGGACTATTGGAAGATCGTGCCCCTAGTGCTGACTTGTGAGTTTCGCTCGCCTTGTCTTTAAACTTTTTTGACATCGAAGGTCTTGGTAAGTTCGGTAAGGTGGTGAGTGTCCTGCATTTCTTCGGTCTTTTTCAGGATATGTCGCAATGTGAAAGTCACTATCACTATCAGGGTATTGGCGGACGGTTTCAACCGTTCACACAAAACAGAGAGGATTATGTATGCGATGTTAAGGAGATTGATCCTTAACTGTAATTTGCACAGCCAAAGGGATCTCCTTTCTTGTGGATCGAGCAAACGCCACTGAGATTCCACTCATCGAGCATGCATTCCTCCGACCATATCTTACAGATGAGCTGATGCATGCGCCCTGCCACGCCATCCACACCTGCTTTAAACAGTTCCGCGGACAGCCCGTGTGCTCCAGCAGCTTTGCTGGACTTCATCCTTGATAATGCTATCTTGACCACGTCATAATCGGGGGGACGGAATCCCTGCCTATCGTTGTCCAAGTTGAGTGGGACATTCTGCCTGACAGCGGTATTTGAGTCTTCCTCGCCGTTTAACAGTCTGCAGAAATTATCCTTCCAAATTCTCAGTATCGACTGCATCTCTACTATGTCCCAGCAGTCTTCGGCTCGGAATTTATACCCACTGAATTGCTGTGTTGCCTTTTGGTAAAACTTCCGGATTTCATACCTGCTGTAACATCTCTCCATTTCCTTGACCGCTCGCTTCTCATACTCCGTTTCCTTTTTGAGAAGCCGATTCTTCTCTCTCCTTTTCTGTTCGTAGAGCTCACGAACAGCTCTCGTCTTTCGATGCAGCATTGCTTTGTTCGCGTCTTGCTTAGTTGCATGGGCCTGGAAGATGCATCGGTTTTTCCTGTGCGGTGGTGTCATAAAACCCAGCACATCAGTGGCAGCTTCTTTGATAGCATTTTGATAAAGCTTCCATTCTTCTTCTACCATTAGTACAGGCGGCAAAGCTCCTAGGGGGCTTGCATCATATTATCCTTTCCTACATACATACATATACAAACTGTAAAACTGTTATACTAAGTCTTTGTCTTTGCTTTCCTTTCTAGATGGGCAAGTGCATTTTGTCATAGAATATCCAACATCATAGGCTTAAGATGGGAACTGCGAGGCAGAGAGATACTGGAGAAGGACCAAGCGTGCATCATCGTGGCTAATCACCAGAGTTCCCTCGACGTCCTAGGTAAGACTATTGTGCTTAAATACAATATTAAAAGGATAACTGACAACACCAATTTCATTTCATTCAAGGAATGTTCGACATATGGCCAGTGATGAACAAGTGCACAGCCGTTGCCAAGCGTGAGTTATTCTACGCGTGGCCATTCGGCTTGGCTGCATGGTTAGCAGGATTAATATTTATCGATCGTGTCCGTTCCGAGAAGGCGCGCGAAACACTCAACGAAGTCAATCGAAAGATTAAGAAACAAAACATCAAATTATGGGTTTACCCAGAGGGAACACGTCGCAACACCGGCGAAATTCATCCATTCAAAAAGGGAGCATTTCACATGGCCATCGATGAACAAATTCCAATAATGCCGGTCGTGTTCAGTTCCTACTGTACATTCCTGAATGATAAGAAGAAGATCTTAAATGCCGGACACATAATCATTACCACACTACCGCTAATATCAACGAAAGGTTTGACCAAAGACGATATACCGGCGCTCGTGGACATGGTACACAAGCAAATGTCCGAAACGTATAAACGAACATCGATGGAGGTACTGTCAAAGTACAAGCTGACAAAAGACCAAAACCGTTGCATTCGAGAAAATCAAATAATGAAGACGGACATGATGCACCTAAGCAGGGATGGTGGTGGTGGCTATCGTCAAAAGCAGTTCGCGAGCGGCTTTCGTAATTTCATGAAGGCCAACTAATAGCTATCCAACTATTAACCAGTTGGGCGTTTTGTTTTCATTTTTATTTTATTGTATCTTTTCCAATACATACGTAGTTCAATGCTATAGATATTAGTGATAAATCAATGACTGCACGATTGCAAAACAACAAATGTTGGACTTAAAGTATGTATTGAGGAAACTGACCTTGGAAAACATTCTAAGTTTAATTACACTGTTCAACAAAAATGACTTTTTTTTCTGTGACATGTAGAACACAAAGTGACCTTCCACCACTGAACCTTTTCAGCAAACAAATTGCTGCCTGCGCGGCCCTGAGGATGAGGAGCATAATAAAATGGCCCACATCACAAAAAGGCCACACAACCATCCCTAAACACTTCAAAGTACCCTTGGACACAGACTATATCATCCCGCAAAACGTGTTCACTAGGAACTTCGAAGTTGTCTTTCCATTCAGGGAGGAATGGGCTGAAGGGAAAGTCGTACCAAAGGACTCGATCTCCCTCTATACCGATGGCTCTAAGATGGAGTCGGGTGTAGGCAGTGGAGTCTTCTCCAAGGAACTTAACCTCAGCCTATCCTTTAGACTTCCAAATTACAGCAGTGTGTATCAGGCTGAAATAACAACTATAACGGAGACCCTTGCATGGCTCAGGATCAATGTAATATCCGCCAAGGATATTATCATTTGCACGGACAGCCAATCTGCGATAAAATCCCTGGCAGTGGTAACCCACAAATCAAAGACATCTCTTAACTGTCGCCTATCTCAAGATGAGACGGCTGAGCAGTTCAACATTAAAGTATAGTGGGTTCCCGGGCATAGGGATATTCCAGGAAACTGCGCGGCCGACGAACTCGCAAAGTTAGGGTCTACCACACTCAGCCTACCTACCCTCGGGTACCTAGAAACACCAAGAAGTACGGGGAAGCACATGATAAAACTCCAAACCATTTAGGCGACCAACCTCCAATGGAATGAGAGTAATATCGGCTTTATCACCAAACAACTCTGGCCTAAATTAAACCAAGGACGAACCAGGGAACTAGTGGCAACCAAAAGGTCAACCTTAAGTACTCTGGGTACTCCGGTGGGTGTCATTACAGGTCACTGCATCATTGGGAAACACGCCGCCAGACTAGGACTACCCTCCAACGACTTCTGCCGCGGCTGCATGGACGAGTAGGAAGAGGAATCAATACATCACCTCCTCTGCTCATGCCCCCCTCTTTTGCGAACCGCAGGAGGATAATCGCATGATAATCTAAGTGAGCTAGCAGACCAAAAAATAGCTCAACTCTATCGCTTCATCAGAAGTACCGGTTGGTTCTCTGGAAGCGGATCTGGGTAGCACGATCCATGTGGTATCACAATGGGCCCACTTCGGCCTACGTGTGGCCTATGCCGGACACATTGACCTAACCTAACCTAAGGAACACATAGTGTTCCTTAAGCAAAATTATACTCCAGACGGACACCTTCTTTTCTTTTCTTTTGGTGGCGTTACAGCCCATGAAGGACCAGAGCCAAGCTTCTTTCAATCACCCATGTTGTGTGTGATTTATTTTTCACACAGGTGAAAGGGACCTACAGTTTTAATGCCGATTCCGAACGGCGTGAGTCGAGATGCTTTTTCATGGCAAGTTTACTACGGGGGATTTTGCCAGTACCCCGCCGAGGAGAAACGTCGCGAAATAAACATTCGATGGCGTTGGTGTTGTCGGGATCCGAACTCGTTCATCATCGTGCACCAGAGTCCAACACACTAACCACTGCGCCACGGCGCCCTTGGTCTATTCGAGAGAAAAGTTATGCGTGTGATCTTTTGTCCTGTTTGCGTTGATGGCATCTGAACTATGCGGGCTGTACGGCAGCATGTGCCTAGTTAAGCGTCTACGGATACAACGCTTAAGATGGCTAGGCCATGTAGAGCCTATGGACAGCACAGCTCCGGCCGGAAGAATCTTTGAATCCGAGCCATTGGGACAACGACAGAGGATGCCCTCGATTCGCGTGAGTCGAGAAGCCTTTTCATGGCAAGATTACCACGGGTGGTCTTGCCAGTACCCCGCCGAGGAGGAACGTCGCGAAATAAACATTCGATGGCGTTGGTATTATCGGGATCCGAACTCGCTCATCGTGCGCCAGAGTCCAACACACTAACCACTGCGCCCTCGCACAGACACCTTACATCACTGTGTTTCCCCCGTTTTCCGGAGAAAAGTGAGGAGGAGTTTCAGTGATGTAGAGCTAAGAGATTTGGCACACACCACGTCGGCCCCAAGGGTGCGCCACCGTACGCAAGCAAAGATGGGACAGTCACAGAGAAAATGCTCTGCAGTGTCATTATCCTCGCAACATGCAGCACAGATAGGCGTCTCACCTATGCTAAGCACGCAGAGATGCTTAGCAAAAGTGTAATGGTACGTAATGGCTCCCATAAGTCTTCTGCAGTCGATTCTCCTTAAAGACAGGAGGAATGTTGCGGATTTCTTGCAGACATCAGGGCATACGCGCTCTGTCATCCTGCATCCTGCAGTCGTTAATGTGGGAATTAATCGTGGACGCAGGAAGACATATAGCGGGTTCTGAGAAACTCTCCTCTGAACCCATTCTGGCGAGTTCATCAGAGATCTCAATTCCTGGGATCCCAGAGTGGTCTGGAACCCATATAAACCTTAATGAATTTAGTCTACCGACTCTGTTCAAGAAGGACTTGAGTTCAAGCACTAATTTTGAGCTAGTTAAGGGGTTGCACACAGCTTTGAGTGTAGGTTGGCTATCACTGCAGACGCATATGCTTTCATCCCTCCACCTGTGCTTCACAACATGGTGCATGGCCATTAGGATTGCGTATATCTCTGGTTTGAAGACAGACGCATATTTTCATAACGAGAAGTGCAGTCGGGTGTTTTCGCGCTCAAAGAAGACCCCAGCACCGGATCCCCGCTCAGACCTTGTGCCATCCGTGAAAATGCGAAGACTATCCTATCCAGGTTCAGTATCCAGCCAGAGCCAATTTTGACGTCATGGAAATTCGACTGTGAAATTACGGGGCAATAGCATAACGGGCGTCAGAAGGCATGTCCATGAGACAAGGGTCGCAGGACAATTCTTGCGCAAGCACACTGTTATTCCTGTGCGAGTTGTACCAAAAGCCACTTCTCTTCAGACGAGACATTGCCTTCAGAGCACACCTTCTGATAAATATATCAAGGAGGTATTTAGAGTTTGGTGAAAGAGGCTACGACGTGTTTGCGTGTTAGTCTGTTCCACCAGACAACCGATTGCATATGAGATTATAGGTCTTATCATTCCCTTGTAGATCCAAAGGACCTTTGCCGGCGATAAACCCAATGTTTTGCCAAAAGCTGCTTTGCATTGCCAGAAAGCTGAAAGCGCTTTGCGGGTTTTTGACTCAACATGCTTTGACTAGAGAAGCTTGGTATCTACAATGACTCCTAGATACTTAGCCTCTTGGCTTGGATATCGGGATGGAAGTGCCTTTTAGTAACAGCTGAGTCATATCAGTATTTTTCCTCCTTTTCGTGAAGAGAACGACATCGGTCTTAAGAGGATTGACCGACAGCTCATTTCTGGCACACCAATCATCGATCACATTTAGCGCCGCCTGTGCTTTAAGACGGACAGTCGCTAAGCGTGAGCCGACAGAAAGAACGGCGACATCAGCCTGGGGGTATTGAGAGCATCAAGCAGAGAGTCGACCACCATGCACCAAAACAGCGGAGACAAGACGCCACCTTGCGGGCAGCCCCTGTTTACGCCGGATTTGACATATTGGTCGAGGCCTGCATCACAAGCACTGCTTTGATATACAGGACCAGTGCTTCATCCACGCCATGATGTCTGGCAGCGTTGCACATGCTGTCGAATGTTGCGTTATTAAAAGCTCCCTCAATGTCGATGAAGATGCCCAGCGCGTACTCTTTCCTTTCGAGCGCGCATTCAATTCTCCCGACTAGGTTTTGAAGCGTAGTCTCGCAGGATTTTCCACGCTGGCAAGCATGTTGCTTCTCCGAAAGAGGATGCATTCGAAGGGCAACTTTGCGCACGTGCAACTCTACCAGTCTCTTCATGCTTTTCAGCAGGAAGGACGTTAGACTAATTGGTCTAAAACTTTTGGCAAGTGAGTAGTCCTCTTTTCCTATAAAGACTACTTTAACAGTGCGCCAAGGAATGGGTATGTGAGCAGGTGCTAGACTAGCAGTGAAAATTCTTTTCAAAGTAGGAAGCAGCTGCCTTATACCTTTTTGCAGCATTACAGGATATATTCCGACGGTACCCGGCGATTGGAAACCATTGAAGGATGCCACAGCAAATTTATTGGCTTCAGACGTAACCACGCGCGACGCAATATACCAGCTACGCCGAGTTGTTTTCATCGTTTCAGTTGCAGTTTTCCTTGAAGGAGTGTGCAACGAGCCAATGTCGATTTGATTTCCCGGGAAATGAGTCTCAAACAGTAAACTAAGAGTTTCTGCTTTAGACTCAGTAAAGGTACCATCAGCTTTTCTGAGTACGTCTAGCTGAGTCGGTTTTCCCCGTTTAAGGACTTTAACCAACTTGCTGTCGCACTCAGAGACTCGATCTCTTCGCAGAAGGTCCTATAAGAATCGTTATTCGGTTTAAGAAAAAGTTTCTTATATTCTTTCTGCTTCGACTGGTATTTGTTCCAGTCATCTTCCGAATTCGATTTGAGCGATCTATTCAGAAGACTTCTGCTTCCCTGCGAAGACTTTGGAGCTCGGCATTACACCAGGGAACCAATTTCCTGCCGGGAAGTTTGCTGACAGGACATGCGAGTTCAAAACAACTTATGATGGCGCTATTTCGACAGCATAGCATTTGGCAAGACTCGCTTTCAGATTGATGAAAGCGATGTGATGTGAAGTGATGTTCTTCACATATCTGTTGGATAGGGTCAGGTCAATCACCTCCTGTCGTCTTGTGGCAACAAACGTTGGTTGAGAGCCAACATTGTTGATGGTAAGGCCAGACGAGAGAATGAAGTCTAAAAGACGGTCGCCTCTTGTGTTACACTTGCTGCTGCCCCAAGCAGTGTTTTGGGCATTAGCATCGCAACACAAGATGGGACCAATCTTTCTGGCTTCACAGTACTCTACGAATTCAGAAACTTCCTTCGGTGATGGAGGTAGTATCGAGTCGAAGGGAAAGTAGGCAGACGCAACGACGAAGTGTTCTATTGCTCCGTGCGTTTTGTAGCTTACTCTAGCAGCCACCAGATCTTGTCCACAGAGTGTCCAAGTTTGGTTGCCGATAATGAGTTCGATATGATGAGGCCGACCCTAGGCTTTCTACGTTCAGAGTCCGTGTGTCAACCCCGCCACCTTTTTCGGCGGCAGCGCCGGACATAGCAGAAACCTGAAAGCTTCCGGCCCTGTCGTTACGGGAATTGATCACGCTCTTACTGGGTGGTTGAACCTTCCCAGTACCTTCCCAGGCGCATGCCGAAAGTGCCAGCATGCTTATGCCTTCTTCGGAAGCCTTTCCCAACCACCGATGCTTTCCGCGCTGCGCACCTTAGAGAGAGAGAGAGAGAGGGGACCACAGGAAAGAGGGTTGGATCGATTTCGTTAGGAGATATTTTCGTCGATCTAACCCTCTTAACTGGTTCCCCCAGAGGTTTAGCCTCGACCATTGTGCTTTCGGCTTTGTCAGCTTCTTTGCGCAATTTTCAGGCATGCCTGAAGGAGAAATCCTTCTTTGTTGGCACTTACCAGTGCATTCAGCGGTACGTTGCTATTCCGGGGCGGTTTCCACCTTTGCTGTTTCCCGTGCCACGTCATCCGCTGAATAAACCGCTTATGCTCAGTCCGATCAATTGGTTCCACACTGAACCGTGGGAGTCGGTGTCGTTCCGGTATGCCGTAGAGTTAAAAATGAATGTCGGGGCCTCCAGAATCCTTGCCCCGCCGCGATCAAAGAGATCGCGGTTGGATTTCCGCTGTTGCGGGTACTACCTGGAGTACTCAAATCCTTTAGGTTGTCCATTCATTTTTGGGTCTTCGAGTCTTAGTTCGAGGTCTACATATGCCTCTCAAGCCTCCCGCCACGACAAGACGCCCGAAGAAGGGAGGAGTGTTTAACATCCTTTTTGTCCATTTTTTTCTTTGTGTTTACGTTGCTTACTTAGATGGCGCTACAGTTCGGGGTGAACCAGGGCCTCAACCAACAAGCCTCTCCAGCCCTCACGATCTTTTTCCAGCCTCTTCCAGTGCCGCACGTCCAGTTGGTTGAGGTCCCTTTCCACCTGTGCGCGTCACCTTAGATGCGGTCGTCCTCTGCTGCGTCGTCCCTCGGGGTTGGTGTCGAAGACTCTTCGGGCCGGAGCGCTGATGTCCATTCGCTCTACATGGCCCAGCCATCCTAGACGTTGGATCCGTAGACGTTTAACTAGGCCGATGTCGCTGTACAGCCCGTACACTCTCCGTTTACACAAACGGGACCAAAGATTGCACGCAGAATTTTACTCTCGAAACGCCCAAGAGCCTCTTCATCCGCTTTTGATAAAGTCCAAGCCTCAGCGCCGTAGAGGAGGATCGGGATGATTAAGGTTTTGTAGAGGGATACCTTAGTTTTTCGAGGGAGGGCTCTACTATTCAGTTGCCTTTTGAGCCCAAAGAAGCAGCGGTTGGCAAGAGTTATTCTGCGTTTTATCTCAGCGCTGGTGTCATTGCTGCTTGTCACTATCGAGCCAAGGTAGACGAAGTCCTTGACTACTTCAAAAATGTAGCTGCCGAAGGTGACGTTCTGACCATGACGTCGGTGTTGCGCGTCTTTCTTTAATGACAGCATATATTTGGTCTTGTCCCCATTTACCCTTAGACCCACTTTAGCCGCTTCTGCTTCTATGCTTGCGAAAGCCTCATTGACGTCTCGCTTTGTCCGTCCAGTACCTCTTGTATTGGCCGCAGAGTCCCGCACGATATTTTCAAGAATGATGTTAAAGAAATCACATGACAGTGCGTCACCCTGTCTAAAACCTTCATCATCGACCGCCGAGCGGAAGGTCTATAGTTCAAATTCGCTTCGAAGCCAAGAAAAAGTAATTCCTATACGGACAAAAAGTATGCAACGCAGTTGTGAATGGATAGTGACCAGATGTACTGCTGCAGGCATAACACTAACAGTATATGGTCATCCTCTGCGTATGCAGTACTAAAGTGCTCGAACGAATTACTACGGACTAACCAACTCGGAATTTGGTTGGCTCTCGTCCTACCTAGGACAACCACCCCTGAGAGTAACTGTGAACAAACATCAACGACCCAAACCACTGCACTCCGTTCAGGTTGTGTGTCTAAAAACACATCATAAGAGAATATAAAAAAAACTCTTTTTGAACCTGCGCGAGTCTCTAAAACAAAAAAAAAAAAATGTTGGTGTTCTTACTCGACTCCGTTGATTCCAGGAAATTCGTATCCGTTCCTTGGCTGCAACAAGGTAATGATCCGAGTCGATGTTGGCTCCTCGAAAGGTTCGGACATCTACGATGCTGCAGGAGTGTCTGCCGCCGATCGCAATGTGATCAATTTGATAAATTGTCGATTGTCGATTGATCGAATGTTGTGTAGGCAATGCTTTCCTATGACTCGTTCAAAGATAGCTTCCTTACTTCCAGCTACGCATTGAAATCTCCTAGAGCGATTTTGGTGTCATAGCTGGGATATGTTCTGCCTAGAAGATCATAGAAGTCGTCTTTATGTTGGTCATCTTTCTCCTCTGTGGGGGCGTGGACACATATTAAACTCATATTGCCGAGATTGGCGTTGATGTGAATAGTTATGAGGCGCTCGCTTACATGTTGGAAGCTTAAGACGTTTTTCCTGAGTCTGCCTCGAATAACAAATCCGCACCCGTATAAGCGTTGTTTGTTCTCTCTGTAGCAGTTTCCGTACTAGACATCACAGTTTTTCATCCGCATTTTGCCTGGCCCATCCCATCGCACTTCTTGGAGCGCGGTAATGTCTGCCTTATAGCAGTCCAAAGAGTTGACCAGTTGTCCGGCTGCGCCTGGTCTGTTGAGGGACCTAACGCTCCAGGTGCAGATCCGGAATTCGTTTCCTTTTAGACGTTTGCGGGGGTCGTCAACATGTAATCCGTCCGTATCTGAGGCTGTTGGTTGTCTCTGAACAAATATTTATTTTACGCGATGAAATGTTAACCCTAAGCGCAACCCCCAACAAGGGATCGGGTCGCTGCACACATTTGTTCACTTCCTGGCGGGTGCCAGTATAGCTTTCCAGGGGGGCCACGCGGAGGCTGTGTGTCAACTTGGATTGAGCAAGGACAGAGATCGAAGCTGGCGCTTGCCATGTTAAACGCGATCAACTTCTTTGCTCTGTTTGCTCGCTCCCAATGTATAAAAGCACTTAATAGTAAAAAACCGAATTGGACATAACGATCCGAAGACAACTGAGTGCAGTTTCTTTTTGGTGGAATAAAGCAGAGAGTTCTAGGTCGTTTCTGGCGAAACTTGGTTCGCTTAATTCAAACACAAACATCGGGGTGGCAAATGAATATCAAACAGTAAGCACATCCTTCTCATCATCTATCTACATACTAGTAGTCAATAAGAATTTATTAAATGTCATAAAGTGAAAAAGAAAAGAAATGATAAATCGAGTCAACACTAGACCCTGTCCATAAAGCTTATTATTAAGACCAAGAGAGAGATATTGCTGCTTTACTTGCCAAATGGTTTTCCTGAAAGACCAGACATCGCATCATTAAAGAAATACTTAACAATTGATTAGTAGTCTACATACCACGGCCGAAATTTCCCATAAAGAGACGTCCTCTTCCGAAACTTGTAACCGAACTTGCATCGTCTGTATCGGTATTGAGATCGGTTAGATCATTTCCAGCTGTCGAAACATCAATTCGAAATTGTGACTCATCCGGCTGTGGTGGTACTTGGCGGGAACGTGATGCCCAGTGATTAACATCCGATTCATCGTCTTTGTTTAATAGGGAGCTCAAGTCATTCGATGTTGTTGTTCGGGCCTTTTTCTTTCCTCTGCCAATTAAATCGGGGAAATCGTCCTTCGTGAACATTGCATGACGAGTAGAAATATTCGATTTATGATCGTCATAATAGACCTTATGCTCGGATAGGGCTTTTGTTACGTGTGTTGATTCACTTGCCATTGAGACGAACGATTCGGTGTCGCTGAATTTCGAACTGTGTCCTTGGGGCTGTGTATCGGTTTCGGATTTAATGTTGATTGGAAGATGACGTCCGGGTATCGGTTTGATTGCGAGATCGTTTAGTATGTACTCGGCGAAGTAATATCCCCAACGTACTACGCATGACAGCGTACAGTAGTTGCTCTTATCACGCTCCTCGTGGTACTGTGAAAGAAGACATGTATAAATGAATGATATTCAGGATCTTAAAAATACTCGAGCTCTAAGGTAAGTTGGGGCGAATATAGACGTGAAAATTAGGGAGATATTGTCCAGCACATGGGCCATCAATTCATTTGATCCCTACGAATCCCCGGGGGAGGATGGCATCTCCCCAGCCCTTCTCCAGAAGGGGAGTGCGCAAATCAGCCCCATGCTCATTAACATCTTTAGAACCAGCTATGCATGGAGACACAAACCAACAAGCTGGACAGAGGTAACGGTAAAATTCATTCCCAAAGTAGGCCGTAGACCCACAGACCTGCCTAAGTCCTACAGACCGATAAGTCTTACCTCTTTGTTCCTAAAAACAGTGGAAAAAGTCCTGGATAGGCATATCAGGGACGGTGCACTGATTGATAACCACTTCACAAAAACCAATATGCCTACCAGCCTGGGAAATCGACCACGCATGCTCTTCAGGAACTAACGGCCCGGATCAACAAATCCCTGAGCGACAAAGAAACTGCGATAGGTTGCTTTCTCGATATTGAGGGTGCTTTCGATAACACCGAATAAACTCAAATAAAACGTTGCAACCTCGGCACAGGGGTGGATAACACCACATGCAATTGGATACAACACATGCTTAGTCATAGGAAAATAAACACTTCACTAGGCAATGATAAAATCAGTGTAAATGCCCCGAAAGGATGCCTTCAAGGCGGGGTTCTTTCATCTCTCCTGTGGTCCATCATAGTAAATGAACTGATCAGCATACTTAGCAACAATGGCTTCTATGTCCAAGGCTACGCTGACGACATAGTGATCCTGATTAGAGGCAAATTCGGAGACATAGTCTCGGAACTCCTCCAACGGGCACTAAACCTTGTTGCAAACTGGTGCATAAGGGTTGCACTAAATGCCAATCCTAGGAAAAGCACCATAGTCGCCTTCACCAAAGAGAGGAATAGGCACAAACTTACCAAACCTACCCTCTTTGGTGAAGCGATAGAGTTCTCAAAAGAAGGCAAATATCTAGGGATATCTCTAGACGAAAAGCTCACCTGGAACTCTCACATTACAAAGACCATTGAGAAAGCCAGGATCTCTTTATGGACCAGCAAAAGTCTCACTGGCAAAAACTGGGGCACAAACCACCAATCACCAGACCAATTCTTACATATGCTGCACCCGTCTGGTGGCACAAAACAAAACAAGTATCAGTGCAAGCCAAGCTCAACAAATTGCAAAGACTAGCTTGCATCTGTATCACCGGGGCCATGAAAACAACCCCCACAGCAGCACTAGAAGTCATCACAGACCTGCCACATCTTCATCTCCAACTGAAGAAAGAAGCAATGGTCTTCGCCCATAGACTGATCGTGGAGGATGACTCTAACCGTAGGCTCTTTCACCCTGATATCCTTACCGATATAACAGGCATGGAATCCTAAAGATATCTCTCCCAGACAACTGTCTCCCCAGATAGTACAACTTCAGCCAAAACTACAAGGTCAAATTCCCCAACCGCCAAAACTGGGAACAGGATAGACCCTCCTTCAATCGTGGATCCTACGTGTGGTACACAGATGGCTCCAAAACGGATGAAGGCGTTGGGGCTGGAGTATACGGAGCAAATAGAGGCACATGCATCTACGTCAGCATGGACAGATATAACTCAGTTTTTCAAGCAGAGATATTTGCTATAGAACTCTGCCTCAGAGAAAATATAAACAGAAATATATTCAACAAAACATTTACATTCTCTCTGACAACAAGACTGCACTCCTAGCCCTAAAGAGCTACGTAATCACCTCCAAACTAGTATGGGACTGCCTACAGCTGCTTCACCAGCTGGCCAGCACAAACAGAGTTCACCTCATTTGGATACCTGGACACAGCGGCCATACAGGCAACGAAAAGGCGGACCTAATAGCAAGGAAAGGCTCTGCATCACCATTTATGATGCCACGGCCCTTTTGCGGCATACCCAGCAGCACCACCAAATGCTGCTTAAACAATTGGTTAAGGAACACGATGGATCACTACTGGTTACAAACAAAAGGTAGCAGACAAGCCAAGCTGTTCCTCCCAACTACATCCCTCAAAAGAACGAAACAACTTCTCATGCTTTCGAGGAGTCAGATTCGTTTAATCACAGGTTTCCTTACTGGACACTTACTTACTTAGGTGGCGCTACAGTCCGTGGTGAACCTGGGCCTCAACCAACAAGCGTCTCCAGCCGGCACGGTCTTTGGCCAGCTGTTTCCAGTGCCGCACGCCCAGTTGGTTGAGGTCCCTTTCCACCTGCGTGCACCACCGCTGAGGCGGCCGTCCTCTGCCGCGCCTTCCTTCCGGAGTGGATTTGAAGACTTTTCGGGTCGGAGCTGTATCTTCCATGCGCTCTACATGGCCTAGCCACCTTAGACGCTGTATCCGTAGACGTCGTACCAGGCCGATGTCGCTGTACAACCCGTACAGTTCTTCGTTATATCTTCTCCTCCATACACCGTTTGAACAAACGGGACCGTAGATAGTGCGCAGAATTTTCCTCTCGAAACGACCAAGGGCATCTTCATCCGCTTTTGTTAAGGTCCAAGCCTCTGCGCCGTAAAGGAGGACTGGGATGATCAAGGTCTTATATAGTGTCACCTTGGTTTTCCGAGAGAGGGCTCTACTTCTCAATTGCCTCTTGAGCCCAAAGAAACAGCGGTTGGCAAGAGTGATTCTGCGTTTTATCTCAGCGCTGGTGTTGTTGTCGCTGGTAATCAGTGAGCCAAGGTAGACGAATTCCTTGACCACTTCAAAGTTATATCCGCCCATGGTGACGTTCTGGCCAATACGTCGGTGTTGTCCGTCTCTTTTAGATGAAAACAGATATTTGGTTTTACCCTCATTAACCTTGAGACCCATCTTAGCCGCTTCTACCTCAATGCTCACAAAAGCCTCATTGACGTCTTGCTGTTTTCGTCCAATTACGTCAATATCGTCGGCGTACGCAAGCAATTGCGTAGACTTGAAATAGATCGTACCTCTTGTGTTGGCCAGTGACTCTTGCACAATCTTTTCAAGCACGATGTTGAAAAAGTTGCACGACAGCGCGTCGCCCTGCCTAAATCCTTTTTTAACATCAAAGGTCTCGGTATGCTCATTACCGACCTTAATGGAGCAACGAGAATTCTCCATTGTCATCCTGCACAGTCGGACGAGTTTGACAGGGATGTTAAAACTAGACATGGCTTTGTACAGCTCGTCTCTATATACGCTGTCATACGCGGCCTTGAAATCGACGAAGAGGTGGTGAGTGTCGATTTGGTATTCCTGGGTCTTCTCCAAGATCTGCCGTAGCGTAAATATTTGGTCTATTGTGGATTTACCTGGCCTGAAACCACACTGATAAGAGCCGATCAGGTTATCCACAAACGGTTTCAGGCGTTCACACAATACGGCAGAGAAGATCTTATATGCGATGTTAAGGAGACTTATTCCCCTATAGTTGGCGCAGTTATAGGGGTCTCCTTTCTTATGGACCGGGCAAACGATGCTGAGATTCCATTCGTCGGGCATGCTTTCCTCCGACCATACCTTGCAGATGAGATGGTGCATGCACCTTACCAGCTCATCTCCAGCCGCCTTAAAAAGCTCAGCAGACAGGCCGTCTGCGCCAGCGGCTTTATTAGACTTAAGTCTTGATATCGCTATTTTGACTTCGTCTAGGTCGGGTGGACTGAATTCTGTTACTTCGTGGTCCATTGCGAATGGCTCGTTCTGCCTGACAGCGGTATCTTGTCTATCATCGCCGTTATACAGTCTGCAGAAGTGGTCTTTCCAAATCCTCAGCATCGACTGCGACTCTACTACCAGTTCTCCATTTTCATCCCTGCAGGCCGCCACTCTGGCTTTGTAGCCATGGCATGTTCGTTTTACCTTGTTGTAAAACTTACGGGCGTCATTCCTGCGGAAGCATCTCTCCATCTCCTCGATCTCACGCTTTCCGTGCTCTCTCTTCTTTCTTCTGGAAAGCGTGTGTTCCTCTCTTCTCTTCTGCTCATAGATTTCGCGAGCAGCTCTCGTCCGTCGTTGCAGCACGACCTTATATGCCTCTTGTTTTGCTGCATGGGCTTGTTCGCATTGTTCATCGAACCAGGGGTTTCTAGGTGGTGGCTGTTTGAAACCCAGCACCTCTGAGGCAGCATCTCTGACGGCGCTCTGGCAATGAGCCCATTCCTGCTCTATTGTTTGTGCTGCTCTGGGCGGATTTTGAGAGAGCTTTGAGGAGACACGATCGGCAAAGATTCTGGCAGTCTCTTGCGATTGTAGCTTTCCAACGTCAAACTTACGTTGTCCTACTCGACTCCTAAGCATTCTTGATATCCTCATTCGTACCTTGGCTACAACAAGGTAGTGGTCCGAGTCGATGTTGGCCCCTCGGAAGGTTCGTACGTCGAGAATACAGGAGGAGTGTCTGGCGTCGATCGCAATATGATCAATCTGGTTGGTGGTCGATTGATCACAAGACCGCCAGGTACCCTTGTGGATGTTGAGATGGGGGAATCGCGTGCTTGCTACAAGGAGGTTACGCCCCGCTAGGAAATCGATTAGCCTTAATCCGTTGTCGGATGTGGTGTTATGGAGGCTATGCTTTCCTATGATCGACTCAAATATGTCCTCCTTGCCCAGTTTTGCATTAAAATCTCCTAGGACTATTTTTGTGTCGTAGCTGGGACATTGGGCATATGTTCTGTCTAGGAGATCGTAGAATTCTTCTTTGAGTCGATCGTCCTTTTCTTCCGTTGGGGCGTGAGCGCATATTAAGCTAATGTTTCCAAATTTAGCTTTGATGCGGATTGTTATGAGGCGTTCGCTTACATCTCGGAAGCTTAAGACTTTTTGTCGGAGTCTTCCTCTAATAACGAATCCGCACCCAAATAGGCGCTGTTTGTTCTCCTTGTAGCAGTTCCCGTAGTAGATGTCGCAGTTTTTCATCCGTTTTTTGCCTGGTCCATCCCATCGCACTTCTTGGAGTGCGGTTATATCTGCTTTATAGCAGTTGAGGGTTTGCTCCAATTGATCGCCTGCACTCGGTCTGTTAAGGGACCTCACATTCCAGGTGCAGACTCTCAAGTCCGTTAGTCGTTTGCAGGGGTCGTCCCTTACTGGACACTGCCCAGTTAATAAACACCTCAAAACAATGGGCATCATACAAGATGCCACTTGCCGAATGTGTAATGAAGACGAAGAAACAGCAGAGCACATACTATGCCACTGTAACTGCCTGATCAGTACACGTCATCGTCACCTAGGCAAGTATTATCTTGAAGCAGAAGACATCGCGGCTAGCTCACTCAAAAGCATACTAAGTTTCATCACGAACTCAGGATTTCTGAGTGAACTTTAAGTGGGGGATATCGCAATAGGCCCACTCGTGGCCGCAGTGATCAGGCGACTTTGTCCCACCCGCTTATCGTATCTATCTATCCTAGCACATGAAAGGGTAATGGCGCTTTTAAGAATAAGAATGTCGGGCATTTCTTTCAAATTTTTGGAGGTATGTACCTAAAATCTAATCTAAACTAACTAAAGGAACTCAACGTTGGATAGAAAAAGGAAGGAGGAAGAGCGGACAAACTATTGAGGCGGGCTATGGTGTCATAGAGAGTACAAGACGGCGCAAAATTAATCATCCGATGTCAGTGTTGATTCACATTTGTACCCACTTTTTCCATGACTTCCCGCAAGATTTCCGATGATGACTGTTCGCATTCCTGTCGAATATTTCCCTTAAGGGCTGCGATTGTCTCATGCTTGTTGGCATAAACCCGCGACTTCAAGTAGCCTCAACGAAAGAAGTCTGGGATGGTTGAATTAGGCGATCTTACTGGCCATGCCAAATTGCCAAAACGGGAGATTACGCGACCAGGAAATGCTTCCTTCACAATATCCATGGTGGCTCGTGATGTGTGTGCGGTTGCATCGTCTTGTTGAAGCCACATGTTCAGCAAGCCCCGCTCATCCAATTCGGGCAGTAAGAAGTCGTTCATCTTGGCCCCGTAGTGTCCGCCAGTAACAGGGACCGTATTGCCGATGGCGACCCCATCAGTCCTCCCGCGTGAACGCCGCACCATACAGTGGATATGAGTGGATGTAATGGCTGTTTGTGCATAACCGCTTAATTGGAAATGCGCCTCGCCGTTCATGATGATTTTCGACGCAAAATCATCCTCTCCGTTGTTGAGATTAAGGATGGCTTGACAGTAATTCACACGTGACTGACGGTCAGCATGCATTAACTGATGCACTGTTTGCACTTTGTACGGGAACATCTGTAAGTCTTTCATTAAAATTCGCTATAAGGTCCGTCTGGTGATGCCCAATTGCGTGGTCCGCCGTCTGGTTGATGTTACTTCGTTCTCAGCGACATCGGCAGCCACAGCCGCGATATTCTCGGTCGAACGACCAGTCCGGTGGCGGCCACGCCTTGCGTGGTCTTCTGTGGTTCCGGTCTGTTCGGAGTCGAGTAGCTAAGCAACGGAATGTTTGCCCAGTTGGCGCGACACGATTAGGAAATCGACGTCGAAATTCACACTGCGCTAACACCACCGAACGATTATTATTGGTCAAAAAAATCGACACTCCGATAGGGTGATTCATTTTGCGCCACCTTGTAGAAGAACGGAGGCATGACATAGGACGCGGAAAGAGATTTTTCAATAGATGGTCTATAGGTGGATCAGTAAAAGTCGAGGGATATTTGTGATTGGTTACCTACAACGTAACAGTTGGTGCGATAAAGGACGAGTCGAAAAAGCTATATAGGCCTCAGGCGACGATGTTTGATGGTGAGTGAAATCTTTTCCAGAAGGGCAGGTGAGTCGATAGTTCCAGCTAATAGTTGGTAAGCAAAGATGATGTCGGCTATTTACAGGGCTTGTAAGCCAATCAACTGCAGTCGATATTTGTAGAATGGTAACTCAATTCTATCAGACCACTTGAGAGCCTTTAATGCAAAACGGAAGAATCTACGTTGCACAGCTTCTATTCGTACGGAATGGCTAACACAGTGGAGATCATGTTTTGTTTTTGCTTTTTTTGTCGGAGGCTTCTGCTATCTGTTGGAGCACTCAGACGCAAATACTTGTCCATTGTACTCCAGACAGACACCTTACATTCATGTATTTTCCCCGTTTTCCGTAGAAAAGTGAGGAGGAGTCGCAGAAAAAATGCTCTGCTGTATCATCCTCCTCGTAACATGCAGCACAAGTAGGCGTCTCACTGATGCCAAACACGCAGAGATGCTTAGCAAAAGTGTAATGGCTCGTAATGACTACCATAAGTCTTCTGTAGTCAATTCTCTTTATGGACAAGAGGAATGCTGCGAATTTCTTACAGACATAAGGCCCTACACGCTTTGTCATCCTAAATCCTGGACAATTCCTCCATCTACGGTTGTGTGTATTAAACACCCAGTCGTTAATGTGGGAATTAACTGTGAACGCAGGTAGACCTTGAGCGGGTTCAGGTCCTGAGAAGCTCTCTTGTGAACCCATTCTGGCGAGTTAATCAGAAATCTCATTTCCTAGGTTCGCAAAGTGGCCTGGAACTCTCTGTTCAAGAAGGTCTTGAGTTTATGTACTAATTTGAGGCTAGTTGAAGGGTTGGACCCAGTTTTGCGTGCAGCTTAACTGCCAATGCAGACGCATATGCTGTTAATCTATGATCGCGTTTGTATAAACGGCGAGTGGAGGAGAAGATACAACGACGAACTATACGGACATTTACGGATCCAACGTCTAAGATGGCTAGGCCATGTAGAGCGAATGAATAACACAGCTGCGGCCCGAGAAGTCTCCAACCCCGAGGGACGACCGAATCTAAGGTGGCGCATACAGGTAGAAGGGGACCTTAACCAATTGTGAGTGTGCCGCTGGAAACAGCTTGTAAAAGACCGTGACAGCTGGGGAAGTTTGTTGGTTGAGGTCCAGGTTCACACCGGACTGTAGCGCCAGCTAAGTAAGAAAGGACGTCGACCGACTACCACATCAACTGAGAGTGTGAAAAAAGTGAGAAACAAACTGGAGCGAAAACCATGGCCAAAGAGTAAGTTGTGTTTGTGATAAGGATGCTTCTCGTATTACGGAATTGGCTGATGGACAAGTCCCTCAAAATACCAAAGGCAATGTGGCTCAAAAAAGGGGACGGATGGAACCGGCGGTTGGATCGCGGCGACTTGAAAAATTATTTGTGTACTGATGAGGTGTCCACTGTGCAGCAATTAGTAAATAAACAAAACGATCGGGTTTGGTTGTCTAAACGCTGTTCTATGAATTTAGATCAATTGCGGGCACTTCGTCGTCAAAAACCCCGATGGCTTGGGCTAGAGTAACCGCGACTGGACGTGGACTATACGTGTAATTGAACGTTGTTGATGTGGTTCAAGTGATTCAGTCCGGACACTATCGGAAGTCGATTGTACATGTAAACTACTCTGCAATAAACAGCAGCAGTAAAGGGTTCGAATTTCATTTAAGAGAAATCGTTGAGCCGATTTATCGTGCGATGTTTTATTCAAACCTTTTTTTCCACCGCCAAATTGCGTTGTCAAATGACCCCTCGAGGTTGACGAAAATTTTCAGCGCGTACTTCTACCTCCTCTCTTGGATATCAGAAAGAAGTTGCCTTAGTAAGACACTGTCTTTTCATACGTTTAAGCCAGGACGAGTTACATACGTACCCAATCCTCTTTCCCTATCGTAGAGGATAATGGCATATTAGCGAGAGCTAAGCTTTCAGCTTTCAATATAAGGAGCAGCTGCTTTGGGCAGGCTATATCCCGCCAGTACCATCAAATGAGGGAGCAGAGTTTGGAATGGTTTCAACGCGAGGTTGTCTTCATCACCTTGATCGAGAAGACGAACTGTTTTGGCAGATCCCACCCGTACACAAGGTGGCTTTCGGCTTTCATCTCGAAGGCACCACCTTCTTAAGACCAACAAGGCGAGGCAGAGGTCCATACAATACTACTACGGAATGTTGGATCGGAACTTCCATTTGATTGATTCACCATTCCTCAGGCAGAGGAAAAGCAAGGGGCCGAATCTCACCCCACATTAGAGTAATCTACTTGCACCACTCAAAACTACAACCCAATCTTACTTACAGCACAAGCTATCCCAGTGATATATTCGAAGATATCCCTATTGAAGTAGGCATCAGTCACATAAGAGGACGACGGCTTCGGATTCTCTCCAACTTCACAAGCAGCCTCCTTCAACACGTAAAAGAGATACTGGATTGAGTAAATATCCAATTCTATATCCCTGGCCCCCGTATCCGATCGAATAAAGTTCAAAGTTGATTCAACAATCGGCATGACCTTGCTGTGGGTAAACACTGGCGGATAATCGCCATTAGCATTCGTTGGCAGGAACTTGAGCACTTCGGCGTATAGTTTTCCAAGATTTGCTTCGCCCATTGCATTGGGTGGCAATGGCAATTGATGCGTATCATCGGCATGTTGCTGAGCCTCGTACGTGTGTCCATAGATGTTTATACCTAAAACGATTGGAACGATTTAGACGACTGAACGATTGACTACTATGTGACCTGCTTACCGGGGTTAACAAATGAGTGAAACTTGTTTATTACACCGTCTTTTAAGGAGAATTCACTTAGTGATATCTCGGCTGGAAGGTATACGCCACCTTGAAGGGTTTTCGTAAAGAAATTCACCATTACGAAGTAATATCTCTTCGTTTCCAGTTCTGAAAGAAACGATAAACAGCGTTAACCACCAGCACATTACCATATGGGACACATGAGAAACCGAGCAATCGTACGCGTGCGACAAAAAGGACAAACCATATTTACCGTTTCTCTTCAGGCTATCTTGAACCATCTTCTCGATGCTCTTTTTCATAGACCGAACCTTATGCTCCTGCTCTATTTTCTCCTTTTCCACATGGGCCACCGGCACGCCGGTACATGTAAGCTTCTCCCTCGTGTTTTTGCTGGCAATTTTGTCATCCTTTGCCCTTTCCTTATAAGGTCCACGTTCCTGGGGCGACATGTTCTGAGAACGAAAAATAACACTTCATTACACAAAGAGATAACAGGCCGGGGGAGCTAGGTTCATTTACGGCCCAAATTTCGCCGCACTTGGCAGTCGCCTGTTGCAGACTCATCGTTTTTCCATATTTCTCTTTCCAGTCTAAAGTGAAGACCATGAATGCGTTTAACTTTTTCTTTG
Organism: Eumerus sabulonum; assembly: GCA_951905685.1. NCBI lineage: Eukaryota > Metazoa > Arthropoda > Insecta > Diptera > Syrphidae > Eumerus > Eumerus sabulonum. Next base: position 74,438,147 of record OX645062.1, read on the forward strand.
GCGGCATCTCGTATTTCCGTTTTCTTCCTCTCTATGAACTCGAACGGGTAGTAATGTAGTAATAGCAACTTCCTTCAACTATAGATAACCTTCCCGGAATTCCTGCTGCTGCCGATTTCACAGTTCCCGCAATAGACTGACAGTTGCTGTACAATTGTGCTGGCAATATGCAAGGTAAGCAAATGGCATGAAACGGTGTTTGTTTACTTATTAAGCGCGGTTCACATTGAACGATTTGTCGTTGCGATTTGCTTGACAACCGTGGCTGAACGACAAATTGTGTACGCACGACCAATGTGAACGCTCTAGCAACAACTCGGTACGATTTGTAGTCAGGAAGTTGAAAATTTCCAACTTTTTGCTTGTTGGACGACTTGTCGTAAGGTGTGAACAGTTGTCGTACAACTTCAGAGCATTTTTTCACTTTTGCTTGTGCGTTCAGAGAATCAACACAAACTTTGAGCGAAATGAACGATATAGAGGCGTTCACACCATACGATTTGTCTATACGATTTTTTTGACAATCAAAAGTACGTAGCGTTCACACTATACTGCAAGTTTGATAGATTTCATGCCTGTTTCACAATGCTCCTACATGGCGCGGCGACAGCGCAACTACAAACGCCGTAGCTGTCAAATCCATATTCATTCATTGGAATCATATGGAGTAAGTCACGTAGTTCCTATGTGACTTACTCCCTATAATTTCATTGAATGAATATGGATTTGACAGCTACGGCGTTTGTAGTTGCGCTGTCGCCGCGCCGTATAGTAGCATTGTGAAACAGGCATTATTTGTGAGAGAGAATTTGTGTCGTGAATATCGTTACCTCTGTTTTTTTTTTTTAAATATACATCCGAGTTGTTACAAAATGGGGAGAATGAAGGGCATGCCTGTCGTAAGAGGCGAGGCGTTGGAGTACTGCCTTGCTCCAAAGTTGGGAGTTTTTCTAGGGTGAGGTGCTAGACCTCGAGCTTTGCGGGACTCATCTGGAAGTGACCTTGCGATCGCGAAGCTCCACCGGTAGCTATAATCTGGTACCACGAGAAACAGGAGCCCCGCAACTGGCGGTCAGTATCTCGGTGCCTGGCATCGGTTCCGGCGGCTCCCAAGTGGAAGTATCGTGGTGGCGTGTAGTAGAAAATATTTTTGTAATTATAACCACAAGATTTAGAGTTTTGCTGACCACTACCAATTTAAGCCAGCTACATACATATATCCGAGACCACCGTGGCGCAGTGGGTAGTGTGTTGGCCTCTGACGCCGATGACTCGGGATCGAATCCCGACACAGCCATGTCATCGAATGTGTTTTTCACGGCGTTTCTCCTCAGCAGGGTTCTGACAAAGCCCCCTGTAGTAAAATTGTCATGAAAAGCTTCTCGAAATTCGCCGTTCGGAACCGGCAATAAAACTATAGGTCCCTTTCACCTATGTGAAAATGAAATCACACACAACATGGGTGATTGAGAGAAGCTCGGCTCAGGTTCTTCATGGACTGTAACGCCAACATACATACATACATACATACATATATCCGAAGCTCGGAAGTAGACACCAATCCCGCCAAAAATAGCCTATTATTACATCTACAAGCTTGGAAACGCCATAGCTTGTCACTAAATTCGTCGTCATATCGCTTTTGTCCGCTGATGTTCACCCTTCGAAATCACAAAAAAAGTGAAAAACGTATGGAAGTATCATTTCTGACTTTTACACATACACGGGCACCCACACAAGCAAGGCAAAAAGTCGAAAATTCTGAACTTCATACTAAAAATCGTATCGACTTGCAGTATGGAGCGTTCACATTGACGATTGGCAGTACAGACACGAGTCATCAAGCAAATCGTATAGACAAATCGTATGGTGTGAACGCCGCTTATGACTTCAAACAAAGAAAAATAATTTCGGTTTGATTTTGATTCGTATGAGGAATTATTTCTCTCAGTAACTCATCATACGTTCCTTTCAATTCGCAAATAATTACGAAAATCCTCTGGCAAATTTTGGTGAAATTCTCTTAACAGCTACCGGTTTTTTTTTTTTTTAAATTTGCGCGCACTCAAGGTCTAATAACCTTATTATGTCGGCGACACAGTGCGGCAGAAGGTTGAGAGGAAGAGAAATAGAGGAGATGCCGATGGACATTGATCTTAAATGCTTGCATGTTGCATTGAGGGGGGAAAACCGAATCCGGCAGGGAGCTCCAGAATCGTGTGGTTCGGTTAATGAAAGATTCTCTATATTTGACAGTACGTCCGAAAGCGGGCTTCAGAGTATATTGGTGAGCATTCCTAGAGAGACCTGTATTGCCGCGAGCGCCGGAGAAATGTTGAAGGGGCGGAATGCAACCGGCTATTTCATCAGAGCATTTTTGGTGGTAGTAACGATAAAACAGGGAGAGGCAGGTAACATTCCTGCGGTGTACCAGCGAGTCTAATGTTTTGGTAAAGCTGGAGTCACCTATCAGTTTTATGGCTCGTTTTTGTATTCTGTCTAGTAGGTGCAGTGAGGTCTTTGAAGCACCGGACCAGACATGAGCGTTAAACTCTAATTTGGGGCGAATGAACGCCTTATAGATTGTAGCCAGATCTAAGGGTGAGAAATATTTCTTGCATCTGTTTAAGAAGCCTAGGCGTTTCGCAGCATTCTTGGCGACACTGAATATATGGTCGCTCCAATTAAGATTGTGAGCAACACTCATACCCAGGATGGAAAGCTTTTCAGTTTCTGAGATGCAAGTGCCATTCATGGATTAAGGCTGCGGGTTATTTATACGCTTTAACGACAAGAGACAGCATTGTGTTTTGGAAGCATTAAATTTCACTCTATTGTTTTTACCCAATTGCATGATGCTGTAGATATCGGAATTTAATGAGCTTAACATACGCTGCCCCCACCTGATTATCTACCTTGACGTGGTGTGGGGGCTTATCACTAAAGGATAATCGACCCCGTCATTCCCTCTCACCAATCCAACTCCCATCTTCCATCATTCCCACCACACCCATCCACTCCATATCCCCTGGGCTGGACATAAGGTGTCAACCGAACCGTGCCGAGGTGTCGACCAGGCTGAGAGCCCAGTTCAAAAATAGCTCAGTCACAAACGGTGTATCCGGATACCTGGCGCCCTCCGGATCAGCTAGCCTTACCTGGGTATTGCGGATCTCTGCCCAGGCGGACATTTAATTCTCCGCATCTCGTGGGAACCATATGTACAACCTAAACAAAACAAACAATGAGTCCGGATCTCATAAAAAACCGGAAGGGGACGAAATCCCCTCTACCTCTAAGGCAGAAGAAACTCCGGCAGGAGTATTAAGAAGCCGATCCGCAAAGTTGTCAGAAGACAAATCTGACAACAAGAGGCTAAACCCATCGACCAAGGCCTACAGAGACCGAAAGGCGGCCTTGAGAATTATTAAACGATGGGGCCACTCAACTGACTTAACAGAGAAGGCTAAAGAGTCGGTCGCCTGGGCGACAGGATTCCTAGCCCAAGACAATGATAAAGCCAAGAGGCCTAGATCGTCCCCCGAGGAACCAAACCGAGAGGCTAAAAAGGCTAGGCTGGGAGCACCGGCCAAGCTATTAAAGCCCTTCGGCGAGGTTGCGAGGGAGTGCCTGACGGTCGCAATCATAGATGATAGCGACCCAGACGGCAAATTGACGGCAGAAAAATGGAAGAAGGTCGACCATGCGTTATCGGCTAACTTCCTAAAAATTGCTAGGAAGAACCCTGGACCACCGCCCATCTGCGATGACGCTGGATGGTATCAAGGCAGAGTCAAACTATTAAGCTGTGCCGACGAAAGATCAGTTGATCTTTTGAAGGCTACAGTTACTGAAATAGGGGAAGTTTGGGAGGGAGCTAGGCTCAAAGTCGTAACCAGGGAGCAAATCCCTAAACGACCACGTGCTAGATGTTGGCTCCCGCTTGCACCAGATAACCCCCTCGAAATTGTTGAGACCATCAACTACTGCAATCCCAATCTCCCAACAAGGGATTGGAGAATCGCTAAGCTGGAGGAACCAAAGGGCCAATCAAGACAGGCAATCATTGTATTGAACTGTGAAGCCCTGGAACCTCTGGCCCAATGCGACCACTATATTAGGTTTGGCTTCAAGAAAGTCAAACTTACTATATATAAAAAGGATGAGAATGTGCCACCATCCGGCAAAGATAACACGACAACAACCGAGGTCGAAAACGAAAGCTCGAAGGAGCAGGAACCCCCAATCCCCTCAGGGAGCAAGGGCCCTGCGACGGTCGAAGCTGAGACCCCAGCAATATCCCTGGTGAATAAAGACCAGGAGTCATCGCTCGACTCCGGAAGCGAGGACTACTCTACTAGCTCGCCGATGGAAGACGATCTCCTGGATTCGGATCTGGAAGATCTGAACACCACCGTGGTGGAGCTTAATCGAATTAATAACAGCCATGATGCTGAGACTAATTCAGATTAACCTCCATCACTCCAAGGCGGCAACCGCGAATCTTCTTCTCAGGCTGGCTAAAGGAGAAGAAGACATAGCCTTAATCCAGGAACCTTGGGTACATGAACACAAGGTTCTTGGATTAAGAACTTCAGCCTACAACTTGTTCATACCACAAAAAGAAGGTAAGCCCCGTACTTGCATACTTGCTAAGAAGTCCCTAAACGCTTACCTTCTCCCAAATTATAGCTGCCCTGACACCACAGTGATTTCCATAGAATCACCAGGGCACAAACTACGGATAGCCTCAGCGTACATGGCGCAGGAAGAGTCCATTCCATCGGACGAAATTAAAAGACTGGTCAGTGACTCGTCGGGACACCAAGCTGGGCTCCTCATCGGTGCGGATGCGAATGCGCATCACACAATTTGGGGCAGCAGCGACATAAACGAAAGAGGTGAGTGTCTTATTGAATTCATTCTATCCTACAATCTTAACATTTGTAACAAGGGTCATACACCCACATTTATTACTAAAAACCGAAGGGAGGTACTAGACTTAACTCTAGCATCCCCCTCTCTCGCTAATAGAATAAGAGAATGGAAGGTCTCTGAAGAACATTCCTTCTCGGATCATCGATATCTGGTTTTCAACCTAGCTCTTGAGGTCCCAACCCCAATTGAATCATCCTGCAACCCAAGAAGAATTGATTGGGAGCGTTATAGAGCCTTCATTAGCAACTCCATAGTAAAGAGGACCCCTGATACCCCGCGGTCCACGTTAGACATAGACAAAATGGTCGACACTCTAACAGTTACTTTGGGCAACGCACGGGTCAACAGCTGCGCAACCCACAAATCAAGAAAGAGCTCTTACCCTTCTTGGTGGAACGCAGAGCTAAGTAAGCTCCGCAGGGACTGCCGAAAACTCTTCAATAAAGCAAAGAGTACAGGCAACGACAGAGACTGGAGCCTATATAAAGTTTCACTCAGAGTGTACAAACAAACCCTGAGGAAAGAACAAAGGCTGTCTTGGAAACTCTTCTGCAACAGCATGGAGAAAATTTCAGACGCCTACAGACTGAGAAAAATACTCTCGAAAGATCCACAATCTCCGAGCTGCCTCACAGTGAACGGAGCTTGGACAACATCTGAGAAGGAAACCCTAAATCTTCTCCTCAATACGCACTTCCCGGGCTGCTATGAACAGCAAGACCCAGTACACTCGCGAGGAAATCACCTCTCCTCCGCGACAGGGGAAAAGTACGATCACATTATCTCTAGAGAGAAAATCATATGGGCATTAAAAAGCTTCAAGCCCTACAAATCGCCAGGTCCGGATGAAATTTACCCTATCGAACTCACACAAACTATGGAATGGACTATACCATGGCTAGAGATAATCTTTAAAGGATGCCTAGCTTGGAGTCACATTCCAGAAAAGTGGAAGTGCGCAAAGGTAATTTTCATCCCCAAAGCCGGCAAAAACTCCCACACTTCTCCCAAGGATCTAAGGCCTATCTGTCTATCATCCTTTGTACTAAAAACTTTGGAAAGGCTGATAGACTTACACATACGCCACAATTTGGATCCGTCATTAATTTCCAAGGCACAGCATGCCTACTGTAAGGGTAGATCTATCGAGACAGCCTTGCACACACTGGTGAGGAAAATCGAAAGATCAATCCATCTAAAAGAATATACTCTAACAGCCTTCCTAGATATAGAGGGCGCTTTCAACAACGTCACTCCCACAGCAATAATAGAAGGGCTAAAAAAGCTTAAGGTAGAGGGGACTCTGACAGAACTGATCAGCGAGTTACTATTAACGCGCAGGATTCAGTCCAAATGGGGAAGCCAAGTAACCACCAGAGTGGTTACCGTGGGAACCCCGCAAGGTGGGGTCCTCTCACCTCTTCTCTGGAACGTAGTCGTTAACGAACTACTAATTAAACTGGAGAAAGAAGGCCTGGACGTTATTGCCTACGCTGATGACGTTGCTATTTCAATCTCAGGTAAATACCTTTCCACACTGAATGACCGCATGCAAACGGCATTCTCAATTCTTTGCAATTGGGCGCATAGCAACGGGCTCAGGGTGAATCCCCAGAAAACGGAGCTCGTGCTATTCACCAAAAAGCATAAAATCCCGGAACATTGTCCTATTACTCTGCTTGGTACCAGATTAAACTATTCCTCCAATGCCAAATATCTTGGTATAATACTAGATAGGAAATTAACCTGGAAAAGCAACACATTCGAAAGAGTTAAAAAAGCAACTATAGCTCTTTACACATGCAAGAAAGCCATAGGGAAGAAATGGGGATTCAGCCCCAAGATTACCCTATGGCTCTACATCACGGTCGTCAGACCCATACTAATGTATGGAGTAACAGTCTGGTGGACAGCACTGGACAAGACAACATACCTCAAGCAATTCGAGAAGGTACAAAGGTTAGCGTGTATGTGCATTACCGGGGCCCTCAGGTCCACCCCAACGGCTGCGCTTAACATGATACTAGACCTTACACCTCTCGATATTTTCGGCAAGCAAATTGCTACACAAGCGGCCATCAGACTTAAAGCAAACTCAAACTGGTCGAGCTATGTCACTGGTCACTCCTCCATCCTGAATAACAGGTCAATTATGGCAGAATACCTAGACCTCACAGAACCCACCACAGTCTTGGAAAAAAACTTTACAACGACCTACCCGGATAGACAAAACTGGACTCGTCAGACGCAACCTCGTAGAAACTTCGTAGACTTCTACACTGACGGGTCTAAGACCAAAGACGGGGTGGGTAGTGGGGTATTCTGCAAACAACTTAAGCTGAACAAAGCTCTAAAACTACCAAATCACTGCAGCGTTTTCCAGGCGGAACTGTTGGCTATAAAAGAGGCTTTGTCTTGGCTGAAGTGGAACGTGATATCCACCACGGATATCCGCATTCTCACGGATAGCCAAGCAGCCTTAAAGTCGTTGGAGTCCTACGTGTACACATCAAAAACTAGCCTCGACTGTCGCCTATCTCTTAACGAGATGGCTGAACAGTTCAACATACAACTTATCTGGGTACCGGGACACAGCGACATTCCAGGAAACGAAAGAGCCGACAAACTCGCCAAACAAGGAACGACGCTACAATCAATCGTGGCTTGTGAGGGTATACCCTTTGCAACCATTAAACACAATCTTATAAATCTCGCCAGGACCGAGACGAACCGGAGATGGACTCAGGGACATACCTGCCTCATCACCAGACAAATCTGGCCCTGGCTCAACAGTCAACGGACTAGGAGTATTATCTCCCTTAAAAGAAATGACATCCACAAAGTCATTGGTGTCATCACTGGACACTGCCTTATTGGTAGTCACGCGCAAAAACTAGGTATAACTCCGAATGATTTTTGCAGGAGCTGTCAGGACGAGGAGGAGGTGGAGTCCATTCATCACCTTCTCTGTGCCTGCCCAGCATTCTGCACAATCAGGAAACGATACCTAGGATCTTACTTCCTTAACGATCTGACCGAAGTTCAGCAAGTTGGGATATCTGATCTTCTTAATTTCCTAAGAAGCACTAAATGGTTCCACGAATAGGGGGCAAAACCCCCTCGTAGCTGCACAACGGGCCTTTTTGGCCTATGTGTATCTTCTCAATTCTCTTTTGGGAAGGCTACGGTCCTACCTACCTACCCAACATACGCTGCCGCTCATTATCTACAACCGAAGTGCAGGGTCGTAAACTGGTGAACGAATATGAGAAGCTGAGGGTACTGTCGTCAGCGAAGGAGTGAATTGGATTAGAAGTAACAGACAAGAGATCATTTACAAAAATAAGAAAGAGTGTCGGAGCTCTGGGGAACACCGGCATTTACAAAGTGAGTATCAGACTTGAATTCGTCCAAAACAACTTGAATTGAACGATTCGAAAGATAGCTTCTAATCCATTGAAAGAGAGACTCATCGATCCCAAAAGCACGCATTTTCGACAAAAGGGCTTCATGCCAAACCCTGTCAAATGCTTTCGAAATATCCAGTGCAACAATTTTGCTTTCACCTGCTTGGTGAAGCGAGTGATTCCACTTTTCAGCGAGATATGCCATCATATCACCAGTGGATCTGTTGCTGCGGAAACCGTATTGGCGGTCATTGAGGAGTTTCCGTGATTCAAGATATTTCATAAGCTGACGGTTTATCAGCGTTTCCATGACCTTGGAAAGAAGGGACGTTAGTGCAATGGGTCGGTAGTTGGAGGGAGAAGATGATTCGCCTTTTTTGGGTATAGGCTGGACAAATGCTGTTTTCCACCTACTCGGAAAGAGCCCAGAGGTGTAGGAAAGGTGAAAAAGCTTAATCAGTGGTTTTGCCAGCGTATAAGAACACCTCTTCAGAACTATTGGGGCAATACCATCTGGACCAGCGGATTTGTGTATGTCGAGGTCTTTAAGAACCCTTGCGACTGTACGAGTGCGGAAGTGGATTAGTCCCATGGTGGAATTGACGCACTCTAGTACAGGCAGAGACAAAGTACAGGCTGGCAGCTGATGAGGAATTATTACGTTTTCTGACCCATGGTTTAATCCAAATTCGCTTTTTTTTTTTTCTTCATTTTCGAGTATTTTATCAGTTATCACTCCTGTAACCAGAGCATACGCCGCCATGTTAATACTTCGAAATTTCTAACGCAAGTGAAGTCGGTCAAGCAAGTTGTATGGTGTGAACGCTACGCACTATTTGGTCGTCAAGCAAATCGTAACGACAAATCGTTCAATGTGAACCTCGCTTTAGAAAGCGAAATTGAAATCGCGTTACCGGAAGATGTCGCTGGTGGTAGTAGGTAGGCATCGAGAAGTTGTGTTCAGCCGATTTAATGAGAATTGATTTAAATTCGTTCACGGTTTACATACATAAGTATATGCATAGGAAACACCACTAACACATAGCGGTTCGTGAGTTTTGATTCTTGTTGGTGAAGCGGAACTTACTACTGCAAGGGCATAACACCTACTTCACGGCTCTGCTTAGTTGGTGTTGCGTTCGTCAATGTTTTGCGTGTTGTACTGATGGGGGAATTCAGTATTCAGTTCTCTAACATTCGTGGGTTAAGAAAAAATTTCTTTGCCACGTACGCCCATGTCTCTCTCCACAAACCGGCTGTTTTGGCTCTTTGTGAAACACAGATTGACGAAGAGTCTGATCCTTCGGATTTTAGTCCTCCTAGATATAGCTTAGTGCCATTATTCGTTTCCCACCGCGGTCTCGCCATCTATGTTCGTAGTGATGTCGTTTATCAGCTGCTTCCGCAGTATAGCCAAACATCCACCACAGCAATTCACTGCTGTTTTCTTTACAGAAGCCCAAACCTGGACAGAGGTATCACGTTCGACGCGTTTGATGCACTGTCCGACTCGATCCAAAGAATTGTTTAATTGTCTCCTCGCACTGAAATCGTTATTGCGGGTGATTTCAATGTTCACAATTCTCAGTGGCTTCGACATTCTGGACAGAAAACACCCGAAGGAAGTTACATACATACAAATGTCGAAATTTTCGCTGAGTTGAACCCATTAACTCAGTCATACCGCCAATACCCTGGACTTGTTTCTAACCCCTCAACCTGATGGGTATTATCTCCTCTAAGCTCGTCTGATCATTGTGTCATATCAGCCAAATTCCCACACTCACTCCACTCAGTTAAAGAAAAAGCTCCCAAAAGAATAATATGGGAATATAAGAAAGCTAATTGGTGCGGCCTTAACAACTTCTTTCGGAGCTTTAACTGGTCGTTGTGCTTCCTCGACAACGACGTGGACGCCGCGGCTGATATGATTACAAACATTATCAACACTGGCATAAGCAATTTTATCCCTAAAACGGTAAAAAGTCTAAAGCCGGTAGATAATGCGCGGTTTGACTGAAGCTGCAAAGAGGTTATCAGGTTGAGAGAGATAAGCTTTCGGAAAAGGCAAACACCACTGAGGAAAACCGAAAAAGCTCAGGCTCAGATCCTCCATGTATCGCTGGCCTGATAAGTAAGTAAGTGCTCTGAAAGCCATGTCTCATCGCAAGAGAATTGACTTTGGCACAACTCCCACAGGAATAACAGTGTGCTGGTGCGAGAAATGTCCTGCGACCCCTGTCTCATGGACATGCCTCCTGACATACTGACCCCGTTATTCTAGTGCATGGCAATTTCACAGTCGAGATTCCAGGGCGCCATGACTGGCGTTGGCTGGAGGATAGTCTTCGCATTTTTATGGATGGCTCCAGGTCTGGGTCCGGAGTGGAGGTCTTCTTTGAGCGCGACAACATCCGACTGCACTTCTTGTTAGGAAAATATCCGTACGTCTTTCAATCCGAGATATACGCATTTTCTTGGAAGAAAAAATGCATATGCGTCTGCAGTGACAGCTAAGCTGCACTCAAAACTGTGTCCAACCCTCTAACTAGCTTCAAATTAGTGCATGAACTCAAGACCTTCTTGAAAAGAGTCGGTAGACTAAATTCACTAAGGCTTGTATGGGTTGCAGATGATACTGGGATTCCAGGAAATGAGATGTCTGTTTAACTCACCAGAATGGGTCCAGAGGAGAGTTTCTCAGGATCTGTACCCGCTCTAGGTCTACCTGCGTCCACGGTAAATTCCTACATTAATGATTTGGTGTTTAATATGCCCAACCCTAGATGGAGGGATTATCCAGGATGCAGGATGACAAAGCGCAGAAGATTTACTAAGCATCTCTGCGTGCTTGGCATCAACGAGACGCGTACTTGTGCTGCATGTTGCGGGGAGGATGATACAGCAGAATATTTTCTTTGCGACTGCCCGCCTTTCCTCGCGCACGGTGGCAAATCCTTGGGGCCAACGGGGTGTGTGCCTCTCAGCTCTACATCACTGAATCTCCTTCTCATTTTTCTCTGGAAAACGGGGAAAATACATTAATGTAAGATGTCTGTCTGGAGTACAATGGATCACTATTTGGGTCAGAGTGCTCCAACAGATAGCAGAAGCCTCCGACAAAAAAAAAACTAAAAAAAAAACATGGGTACCAAAGCACAGCGATATTTTACGAAATTAAAGAGCTGACATACTCGCCAGACAAGGAACGACCTAACAAACAAACATGGGTCACGCAGGCATATCACTAGCATCAGCAGGTTGAGACGAACCGCCAGTCAAATCTGGCCTCGACTTGACCGTCTCCCTGAAACCAATTGACATCAACAAAATTGGTTTGCGCCTGTCTGGCCTACTTCCCTAACGATTTGACTGACGTTTAGCTTAACTACGTAAGAAGCGCAAAATGGTACCATGAATAGGGGGTCGACCCTAGTATCTAACTCATAGACCACTCTGTAAAAAGTCGTTTTGTTTTTTATTTTAAATTGGCTTTCTTTCGTAAGATGTCTATGTCAGCGCTAAGGAGATAATTGAAAAGCCTAACGGTTTTCTTAAGTCATGAAAGCCTATTTGTCATATTGGTTGTAAGAGAGTAACAAGAACAGGCGGGACCTTGAGAAATTGGCGTGGAAGCGGATCAAAAACTCTTCAATATGGGGTTTCAACTACGAACAATTTCTCATGTGCTGTTTTTGGTGTTTGTCGTTGGAGGTGTATCGGTATTTAACTGCTTATTAACTATAATTTCTATTTTACTAATTGGGAATATATAATGCATATAGACAACCTCGATATTTGAAGAAATAGATCATGAAGAACAGATGAAACAAGGCAGTTTAGGAACCGAAATTCACAACTTCAAAGTATCAAGAATCTCCAGAGAGGTGAGATCCTGTTGCTTTTATTACTATTGACTACGCTAAGGCATACGTGTATTTTTAGGAACCAATCGTTCAGCCTGATTTGTCACCTGAACTCATTTTTGGAGGATTGTTTAAGAACTATGATGTGCACGTTACGGAGCAGAAGCTAGAAGAGACGGAGGCAATCAGAGAGATAATTCAAGAAACTGTCGAGACTGGAACTTATGCTGTTGAAATGGATGAGAGCGATTTTCAGGATGTACGTATGTATAAATGTGATTGTTTCTTTAGTTTTGCGTAGTAACGCATTTCACTCGTCTAATTTGTAATGATCTGCTTTTGAAATGAGCGTTTTCGTGATCGTCTCCCAAAAATGCGCGCACGCGGGATCTCCAGGCCACTCGATCCTCAGACATCGACTCTAACTCATCAGGAGCTATGCCCAAGCGCACCCAGGCGAGTTTTTGGACTTGGTCCTGGGTCTGCCAAGCGGTCGCCTGCCTGATGGTATTGCATCCAAGGCACGCTTCGGAAGTCGTGATGATGGCGACATTCGTCTCACGTGACCAAACCATCGAAGCACAGCCCTTTCCGTTCGGGCAGCTGCTCAACATTCAGCTCTCCGCGCACTGCCGGGTTTCTCACCCTATCCCGGCGAGTAACTCCCACAACAGCACGAAGAAATCTCATTTCGGCAGCTTGTATTCGCGATCTTATTCCTTCGGTCAATACCCAAATTTCATGACCATAGGTGAGAGTTGGAACAAATACTGAGTTAATAATCGCTAACTTGGCTTTGACACCAAGCTCGGTCTTCCTGATTACAGATCTTTCAAGCCCAGCTTGGCCAATCATGGAGGAAAGTTCAGTATTACTCCTCATCCTCCTCCCATCACTCGTGAAGAAGAACCCGAGATACTTAAACTTCTCCACCTGCTTCAATGGGACTCCACTAACATGTAGAGTGCACCGGTGTTCTGGAAATAACCATAACCTCGAATTTGTCCACGTTAACCCTCATTCCAGCTGAAGTTCCATCTGGGAGGTTGTGAGGATAACTAAGTCATCTGCAAAATGAAGATGGCTTATACTCAACTTTCTCAATGTGAAACACTCTTCGCCTCGACTGCGCTGCAAAATCCAGTCCATATATATAATTAAAAGGAGAGGTAACAAGACGCATCCTAGGCGAAGTCCAACGCCCACGGTGAGAGGTGTTGATTTACTACCGTTAACCCGAACGCAGCTGCTACAGTTTGTGTATAGAGACTGATTGGCCCTCAACAGAGGACCATCAATCCCATACTCCTGCAGAACACTCCACAGTTTACCTCGAGGAACTCGGTCATACGCATCTACAAAGCAGCGGTAGATCGGTTTAGCGTACTCTCAAGCCTTCTCGAGTACCATTCTTAGAGTGAAAATCCGGTCGGTTGTACTTCTGCCGTGACGAAACCCGCACTGTTCCTCCCCTATCCTGGATTCGACCATAGCTCTAGAACGCGCCTCCAGCACCTTAGCGTAGACTTTATCGGGGACACTTAAAAGAGATATGCCAGTATAGTTGGAGCACTCTTTTTTATCCCTCTTTTTGAAAATAGGGACAACTACCCCAGTCTGCCAATCGCTAGGTGTCTCACCACAATCCCAGGCCATCTTAATGACACTAGAGAGCCATAATACTCCCTCTTTACCCATTACCTTAAGCATTTCTGGCCGAACTTCATCCAAACCGGCGGATTTGCCAACTTTTAGCGATTCAATCGCTAAAATGACTTCCTCCACCGTTGGACTATTCTCCGCCCCACCCAAGACTATGGGCCTGTCGCCCTCAGTGCCCTGTTCGGGCAGCTCCGGAAAGTGCTCGCTCGATCTGCGTAAGATGTCCATCTCATTGGAAAGCAACTCCAATTTTGTTGAATTTCCTTCCTCTGAGCCGGCCAATGTTTTGCCAGAACACCTTTTTCGCAGATCTATGGTCGCCTTCCAACTTTTCGCCGAACTTCTTCCACGACTGCTCTTTAGCTGCTCGCACAGCCAATTTGCAAGTTCTTCGCGCCACAGTGTACCGGGAAGCAGAGTCCCCCAAAAGAATCCAGTCCCTGTAGGCCTTCTTTTTCTCTCTGATGGCATCTTGAACTCCGGGTGTTTTGAACCACGCAGTTCTTTTCTCACCACCAGCCTCCACGCCAAGCCGCTTCTCTCCACAAACATCACGTGTAGAGGCAATGACAGCTGTTGAAAATAGTCGCCATTCTTCCTCTGCATGCGATGGAACAGTGGGAATTTGCTGAAACCTGTCGAATATGTGTCGTGCGAAGTGTTCCCGCACCTCACTGCTCTGTAGTTTCACCCATCGTATGCGTGTAACCGCTCTTGGTTTCCGCCTTGGCAGACGAGGTACTCTATCAGTAAGATACAGCTTACACAACACCAGGTGATGATCAGCTGACAGTGCCCCTTTCAACACACGAACGTCACAAACCATCCGTTTCACACACGATGATACCACAGAGGAATCTATCAACGATTTCTGTTGAAGACTCTGACGATACCACGTATATGTACTTATGAATGCCTTTGTGCGGAAAGAAGGTGTTCATAATGGATATGCCATTTGCGCAGCAAAAATCCAACAATCTCTCTCCGTTCGCGTTTTGATGAGGATCACCGTTCCTCGCAATCACACTCCCCCGTGTCGTTACATCTACACCCACGAGGTCGTTGAAGATCCCCATCAGGATATAGGATTCCATCTCAACCCTATCAAGGGCAGCATTAACTTCATCCAGGAAAGTCGCATACTCTGACTCTAGATTCGGTGCATACAACTGCACCAGGCCAAAGTTGATCTTTCAAGCTTGGGTTTTAAGATCGCGACTCTCCCTCTAAATGGTATCCACTCCAATACCCTGTCTGCCAACCTGGGACTTATGAGTATCCCCACTCCCGCCTGTGCAGACATTTGAGGTGCAACTCCCGACAGGAAGAGTTTCCACCCATCCGGAAGGTCCACAGTTCTATATCGTCTTTGCTTTGTCGAACAGAAACCTACGATATCTAACCGTTACCTGGCAGCTTCCTCAACCAGCTCGAAATGTTTTCCTGTGAGCGATGAGACGTTCCATGTGCCCATCCTAAGTCGATGCCGTTGTCTGTTGCCTCTTACTATCCGCTTGCACTGGTTAGTGCATGGCGTGCATCCCCCTCCACCTCTGTAATGGGTTGTTCGTGACTTCTTCGGGCTAAGCCCGGCCGGCTGCCGAGCGGAACAGACCGGCCACCATTTAGGCCTGGCTTCGAATGGGGCCCTGGCACACCAGGGTAGGCATTTTCCGAGGCAGGTCTCCTTTTTGTCATCCAGAGGGGTTTTGCGCTTTGTTAGCCCGATTTGAACTGTACGAAAATCAATTCACCGGGAGGAGGCCACCTGCCGGTTTTATTTTTTTGTTGGAAGCTTCTGCTATCCGGTGGAGCACTCAGACGCAAACACTGGTCCCTTGTACTCCAGACAGACACCTTACATTACTGTATTTTCCCCGTTTTCCGGAGAAAAATTTAAAGAAGCTTCAGTGAAGTAGAGCTAAGGGATTCGGCACACACCACGTCGGCTCCAAGGGTGCGCCACCGTATGCGCGCAAAGGCGGGACAATCACAGAGGAAATGCTCTGCAGTGTCATCCTCCTCTTCGCCACATGCAGCCCAGGTAGGCGTCTCACTGATACCGAGTAGAGATGCTTGGCAAAGTGTAATGGCCCGTGATAACTCCCACAAGCCTTCTGCAGTCGACTCTCCTTAAAGACAGGAGGAATGCTGCAGATTTTTTGCAGACATCAGGGCAACCCGGACAATCCCTCCATCCACGGTTGTGTGTATTAAATACACAATCGTTAATGTAGGAATTTACCGTGGACGCAGGTAGACCTAGAGCGGGTTCAGGTCCTGAGAAGCTCTCCTCTGAACCCATTCTGGCGAGTTCATCAGAGATCTCATTTCCTGGAATCCAAGAGTGACCTGGAACCCATACAAGCCTTAATGAATTTAGTCTGCCGACTCTGTTCAAGGACTTGAGTTCAAGCACTAATTCGGAGCTAGTTAAGGGGTTACACACAGCTTTTAGTGCAGCTTGGCTGTCACTGCAGACGCATATGCTTTCCCCCTTCCACCTGTGCTTCACAACATAGTGCATGGCCATTAGGATTGCGTATATCTCTGATTGGAAGACAGACGCATACTTTCCTAACGAGAAGTGCAGTCGGATGTTATCGCGTTCAAAGAAGACTCCAGCACCGGACCCCCGCCCAGACCTGGAGCCATCTGTAAAAATGCGAAGACTATCCTTTCCAGGTTCAGTATCCTGCCAATCCAGACGCCATGGAAACTCGACTGTGAAATTACGACGCAATAGGATAACTGGCGTCAATGCGTCAGAAGGCATGTCCATGAGATAGGGGTCGCAGGACGATTCTTGCGCAAGGACACCGCTATTCCTATGCGAGTTGTACCAAAAGCCATTTCTCATCAGACGAGACATGGCTTTCAGAGCACACCCTCTGATAAATATATCAAGATGTGGAAGGTTCATCATAACATCTAGAGCAGCGCCCGGCGTGCTGGGGAAAGCCCCCGTGCAGCTGAGACAAACCGTTCTTTGGAGTTTGGCGAAAGAGGCTACGACGTGTTTGCGTTTTAGTCTGTTCCACCAGACAACCGATGCATATGAGATTATAGGTCTTATCATTGCCGTGTAGATCCAGAGGACCTTTGCCGGCGATAAACCCCATGTTTTGCCAAAAGCTCCTTTGCATTGCGAGAAAGCTGACAACGCTTTGGTGGTTTTTGACTCAACATGCTTTGACCAGAGAAGCTTACTTGCCGGTTTTGTTACTTTTATAATCAAAAGGACTTACCTTTCGTTACAAGGAAAATGAACAAGTGCAAGAGTCAGGAGAGCCAGAAGCAAGTCCAGGATCAGAAAGTCAACAAGAATCGGAATCTGAACAGGAACCTAAATCTGAATCGGAATCCGAATCTGAAGAGGAAGTATTACCAACATTTGAACCGGCGCCGGAACTCGTACCCGAATCACCATCAGAACCTGAAACCGAACCCGAAAGTCAACTTCGTTCATCAATTTTCGCCAAACTAAGACTCAAACCTCGAAAAAATCGAAAATTCCGTCTAAGAGGCTTGCTGACCAAATGGATTAAGAACAAATGTTTGTTTGGAAAATGTAAGAAGTAACGGTCACAAATGTTTGTTTTTGTTTTTTGTATATATTTTTATTAATTTTTTTTTAATGTTTATTTGTTAATACAATATAAGGTATAAACGTTAATTAATAGCTGATTTTAGATTTTGTTTTAATTCAATTCTCTTCACTTTTATTTTGTATATTGTGTGTTTACGTAGAAAAGGAATTTAACGAATATTAGCTTTGATTTGCTGTTATTTTCATATATATGTATATATACTATTTTATCTATAACAACCCACATCCCGATTTGTAATTGCAAAAAAATCGTTTTGTCTGCATACAACACATGCGTCGATTTTTGTTTTGTAAATAGGAAAAAACCAAAAACCAAAATTCGGTGATGTTATGTAAAATAAAATAAGAATATCTGATGTACGAGAAAGAAATTAAAATAAAAGTCAGTAAGCATTAACCATTATATTGAATAAATTGTTTTGTTCATGCTTAGCGGTAATAAATCTACAATATATCTCAACTACGCTTACATTTTAAGGCTGCGCACGCGCTATGCGTAAGGTATTTCTTTTCGTGTTGCTCATTGTTTTTTGTTTCTTTTATTTCATTGTTGGTTCAATCATTCTATCGGTATAAAATGTATAAAAAAATTTGGGGGAAATTTAACTTAAAGTAGCCCTAAGGGAAGCATTGCCTACATATACATATGCTCGTAAATATAGATATATTTATATACACTGATGGACAAAAGTATTCGTATTGTGGTGTTACTAACCATAAAAAGCGGAAAAAAACACTTTTAAAAAGTTATTATTTGGAAAACGTTCTTCTTATCTTATAGAGAAAGATATATACAACAAATTATATAAAACTCAGAATAAATTCCATAACGAAAACAAACAGTAGCAATAAAAGTAATTAAACACTTCAGATTTTGATTGGACAAAAGTATTCGTAATTTCTAAATAGCATACAATATTTCCGACCCGCAGGGAATAGTGGATGTATTTAAGCAGCACTTCCAGCAGCTGCTTAACGAGCATGACCAAGAGAGAGTGGTAGGGACCGAGGAAATCCCAACTCCAGCCGCTGAAGTAGTCCTCCCACCCAGCATCGAAGAAGTCGGCACAGCTATTCAGAAGCTGAAGAACAACAAGGCCGCAGGCTCAGATGGCTTGCCATAAGAGCTCTTCAAGGTTGGCGGCGATGTTCTGGTAGGGAGCATGCACCAGATCATCTGCAGAGTTTGGGAAGATGAAAGCATGCCCGACGACTGGAATACCAGGGGTGGAATCGGCTAAGGTGATAGTCACTTTGGTGACAGTCATATGTGACTATCATCATCTGTTGGTATCGGGTAAGATTATCACAAAAAAAGTTTAGAAAAGGAGCAACACTTGCTTTTTCGGAATTACTAATAGATAAAGGTAGCCCTAAACGGCGAACATGTTCGCCGAATCCGTTCGTTTGCGTTACTCTCTACACGGCGAACACATTTGGAGAACATTCATTTCGTGCTGATTCTTCAGAGGGTAAACATGCACGATAAATAAACACAAGTGGTTGCGCTTATGGTTATTTATTTATGTTTACTCGGCGACATTCACAGCAAATTCACGAACAAAATCGGCGAACATGTTCGCTGTGTAGGGCTGCCTTAAGACAGCTGTTAGATGGGTAAAAAGAAATTTTGAAAATAAATTCAGGGCCGTTGTCACCGATTGTTTTGCACAAATACTGGGAAAAGTAAATAATGTACATATTAGAAATGCTATTATTGCATTCAATTCATTTATTGGCCGATTATACATTTTGTCGGCGTACAGGGAAAGGAAACCGATTTAGACCGATTTCTCGAATTCTTCCTCAGATGAAAGTGATAGCTAAATAGCTGTCACCAGAAAACTGTCACAAAAATGTGACAATCACAGTGACTATCACCTTACACGATACCGAAACCGCGAATGTGACTGTCACTTGTCACAAATCACCTTAGCCGATTCCACCCCAGCTCTATATGCCCCATCCACAAAAAAGGCGATCCTACCTCTTGCAAGAACTATAGAGGTATATCCCTGCTCAATGTCGCATACAAGATCCTGTCCAGCGTATTGTGTGAACGTCTAAAACCATTTTGCACCGCACTAATCGGCAGCTACCAGTGCGGCTTCCGGCCCGGCAAATCAACTATAGACCAAATTTTCACACTTCGACAAATCCTGGAAAAGACCAACGAGTTTCAAATCGATACACACCATCTTTTCATCGATTTCAAAGCCGCATACGACAGCATTCATCGTGAAGTACTGTTTGGGGCGATGGCCGAACAGGCGAAACGAGTTGGTCTTAAGATCAATGAGGACAAAACGAAATACATGCTGCCAAGCAAAAACCAATCCGTCGCTCACCCCTCAGTCCATATATATAATTAAAAGGAGAGGTAACAAGACGCATCCTAGGCGAAGTCCAACGCCCACGGTGAGAGGTGTTGATTTACTACCGTTAACCCGAACGCAGCTGCTACAGTTTGTGTATAGAGACTGATTGGCCCTCAACAGAGGACCATCAATCCCATACTCCTGCAGAACACTCCACAGTTTACCTCGAGGAACTCGGTCATACGCATCTACAAAGCAGCGGTAGATCGGTTTAGCGTACTCTCAAGCCTTCTCGAGTACCATTCTTAGAGTGAAAATCCGGTCGGTTGTACTTCTGCCGTGACGAAACCCGCACTGTTCCTCCCCTATCCTGGATTCGACCATAGCTCTAGAACGCGCCTCCAGCACCTTAGCGTAGACTTTATCGGGGACACTTAAAAGAGATATGCCAGTATAGTTGGAGCACTCTTTTTTATCCCTCTTTTTGAAAATAGGGACAACTACCCCAGTCTGCCAATCGCTAGGTGTCTCACCACAATCCCAGGCCATCTTAATGACACTAGAGAGCCATAATACTCCCTCTTTACCCATTACCTTAAGCATTTCTGGCCGAACTTCATCCAAACCGGCGGATTTGCCAACTTTTAGCGATTCAATCGCTAAAATGACTTCCTCCACCGTTGGACTATTCTCCGCCCCACCCAAGACTATGGGCCTGTCGCCCTCAGTGCCCTGTTCGGGCAGCTCCGGAAAGTGCTCGCTCGATCTGCGTAAGATGTCCATCTCATTGGAAAGCAACTCCAATTTTGTTGAATTTCCTTCCTCTGAGCCGGCCAATGTTTTGCCAGAACACCTTTTTCGCAGATCTATGGTCGCCTTCCAACTTTTCGCCGAACTTCTTCCACGACTGCTCTTTAGCTGCTCGCACAGCCAATTTGCAAGTTCTTCGCGCCACAGTGTACCGGGAAGCAGAGTCCCCCAAAAGAATCCAGTCCCTGTAGGCCTTCTTTTTCTCTCTGATGGCATCTTGAACTCCGGGTGTTTTGAACCACGCAGTTCTTTTCTCACCACCAGCCTCCACGCCAAGCCGCTTCTCTCCACAAACATCACGTGTAGAGGCAATGACAGCTGTTGAAAATAGTCGCCATTCTTCCTCTGCATGCGATGGAACAGTGGGAATTTGCTGAAACCTGTCGAATATGTGTCGTGCGAAGTGTTCCCGCACCTCACTGCTCTGTAGTTTCACCCATCGTATGCGTGTAACCGCTCTTGGTTTCCGCCTTGGCAGACGAGGTACTCTATCAGTAAGATACAGCTTACACAACACCAGGTGATGATCAGCTGACAGTGCCCCTTTCAACACACGAACGTCACAAACCATCCGTTTCACACACGATGATACCACAGAGGAATCTATCAACGATTTCTGTTGAAGACTCTGACGATACCACGTATATGTACTTATGAATGCCTTTGTGCGGAAAGAAGGTGTTCATAATGGATATGCCATTTGCGCAGCAAAAATCCAACAATCTCTCTCCGTTCGCGTTTTGATGAGGATCACCGTTCCTCGCAATCACACTCCCCCGTGTCGTTACATCTACACCCACGAGGTCGTTGAAGATCCCCATCAGGATATAGGATTCCATCTCAACCCTATCAAGGGCAGCATTAACTTCATCCAGGAAAGTCGCATACTCTGACTCTAGATTCGGTGCATACAACTGCACCAGGCCAAAGTTGATCTTTCAAGCTTGGGTTTTAAGATCGCGACTCTCCCTCTAAATGGTATCCACTCCAATACCCTGTCTGCCAACCTGGGACTTATGAGTATCCCCACTCCCGCCTGTGCAGACATTTGAGGTGCAACTCCCGACAGGAAGAGTTTCCACCCATCCGGAAGGTCCACAGTTCTATATCGTCTTTGCTTTGTCGAACAGAAACCTACGATATCTAACCGTTACCTGGCAGCTTCCTCAACCAGCTCGAAATGTTTTCCTGTGAGCGATGAGACGTTCCATGTGCCCATCCTAAGTCGATGCCGTTGTCTGTTGCCTCTTACTATCCGCTTGCACTGGTTAGTGCATGGCGTGCATCCCCCTCCACCTCTGTAATGGGTTGTTCGTGACTTCTTCGGGCTAAGCCCGGCCGGCTGCCGAGCGGAACAGACCGGCCACCATTTAGGCCTGGCTTCGAATGGGGCCCTGGCACACCAGGGTAGGCATTTTCCGAGGCAGGTCTCCTTTTTGTCATCCAGAGGGGTTTTGCGCTTTGTTAGCCCGATTTGAACTGTACGAAAATCAATTCACCGGGAGGAGGCCACCTGCCGGTTTTATTTTTTTGTTGGAAGCTTCTGCTATCCGGTGGAGCACTCAGACGCAAACACTGGTCCCTTGTACTCCAGACAGACACCTTACATTACTGTATTTTCCCCGTTTTCCGGAGAAAAATTTAAAGAAGCTTCAGTGAAGTAGAGCTAAGGGATTCGGCACACACCACGTCGGCTCCAAGGGTGCGCCACCGTATGCGCGCAAAGGCGGGACAATCACAGAGGAAATGCTCTGCAGTGTCATCCTCCTCTTCGCCACATGCAGCCCAGGTAGGCGTCTCACTGATACCGAGTAGAGATGCTTGGCAAAGTGTAATGGCCCGTGATAACTCCCACAAGCCTTCTGCAGTCGACTCTCCTTAAAGACAGGAGGAATGCTGCAGATTTTTTGCAGACATCAGGGCAACCCGGACAATCCCTCCATCCACGGTTGTGTGTATTAAATACACAATCGTTAATGTAGGAATTTACCGTGGACGCAGGTAGACCTAGAGCGGGTTCAGGTCCTGAGAAGCTCTCCTCTGAACCCATTCTGGCGAGTTCATCAGAGATCTCATTTCCTGGAATCCAAGAGTGACCTGGAACCCATACAAGCCTTAATGAATTTAGTCTGCCGACTCTGTTCAAGGACTTGAGTTCAAGCACTAATTCGGAGCTAGTTAAGGGGTTACACACAGCTTTTAGTGCAGCTTGGCTGTCACTGCAGACGCATATGCTTTCCCCCTTCCACCTGTGCTTCACAACATAGTGCATGGCCATTAGGATTGCGTATATCTCTGATTGGAAGACAGACGCATACTTTCCTAACGAGAAGTGCAGTCGGATGTTATCGCGTTCAAAGAAGACTCCAGCACCGGACCCCCGCCCAGACCTGGAGCCATCTGTAAAAATGCGAAGACTATCCTTTCCAGGTTCAGTATCCTGCCAATCCAGACGCCATGGAAACTCGACTGTGAAATTACGACGCAATAGGATAACTGGCGTCAATGCGTCAGAAGGCATGTCCATGAGATAGGGGTCGCAGGACGATTCTTGCGCAAGGACACCGCTATTCCTATGCGAGTTGTACCAAAAGCCATTTCTCATCAGACGAGACATGGCTTTCAGAGCACACCCTCTGATAAATATATCAAGATGTGGAAGGTTCATCATAACATCTAGAGCAGCGCCCGGCGTGCTGGGGAAAGCCCCCGTGCAGCTGAGACAAACCGTTCTTTGGAGTTTGGCGAAAGAGGCTACGACGTGTTTGCGTTTTAGTCTGTTCCACCAGACAACCGATGCATATGAGATTATAGGTCTTATCATTGCCGTGTAGATCCAGAGGACCTTTGCCGGCGATAAACCCCATGTTTTGCCAAAAGCTCCTTTGCATTGCGAGAAAGCTGACAACGCTTTGGTGGTTTTTGACTCAACATGCTTTGACCAGAGAAGCTTACTTGCCGGTTTTGTTACTTTTATAATCAAAAGGACTTACCTTTCGTTACAAGGAAAATGAACAAGTGCAAGAGTCAGGAGAGCCAGAAGCAAGTCCAGGATCAGAAAGTCAACAAGAATCGGAATCTGAACAGGAACCTAAATCTGAATCGGAATCCGAATCTGAAGAGGAAGTATTACCAACATTTGAACCGGCGCCGGAACTCGTACCCGAATCACCATCAGAACCTGAAACCGAACCCGAAAGTCAACTTCGTTCATCAATTTTCGCCAAACTAAGACTCAAACCTCGAAAAAATCGAAAATTCCGTCTAAGAGGCTTGCTGACCAAATGGATTAAGAACAAATGTTTGTTTGGAAAATGTAAGAAGTAACGGTCACAAATGTTTGTTTTTGTTTTTTGTATATATTTTTATTAATTTTTTTTTAATGTTTATTTGTTAATACAATATAAGGTATAAACGTTAATTAATAGCTGATTTTAGATTTTGTTTTAATTCAATTCTCTTCACTTTTATTTTGTATATTGTGTGTTTACGTAGAAAAGGAATTTAACGAATATTAGCTTTGATTTGCTGTTATTTTCATATATATGTATATATACTATTTTATCTATAACAACCCACATCCCGATTTGTAATTGCAAAAAAATCGTTTTGTCTGCATACAACACATGCGTCGATTTTTGTTTTGTAAATAGGAAAAAACCAAAAACCAAAATTCGGTGATGTTATGTAAAATAAAATAAGAATATCTGATGTACGAGAAAGAAATTAAAATAAAAGTCAGTAAGCATTAACCATTATATTGAATAAAATGTTTTGTTCATGCTTAGCGGTAATAAATCTACAATATATCTCAACTACGCTTACATTTTAAGGCTGCGCACGCGCTATGCGTAAGGTATTTCTTTTCGTGTTGCTCATTGTTTTTTGTTTCTTTTATTTCATTGTTGGTTCAATCATTCTATCGGTATAAAATGTATAAAAAAATTTGGGGGAAATTTAACTTAAAGTAGCCCTAAGGGAAGCATTGCCTACATATACATATGCTCGTAAATATAGATATATTTATATACACTGATGGACAAAAGTATTCGTATTGTGGTGTTACTAACCATAAAAAGCGGAAAAAAACACTTTTAAAAAGTTATTATTTGGAAAACGTTCTTCTTATCTTATAGAGAAAGATATATACAACAAATTATATAAAACTCAGAATAAATTCCATAACGAAAACAAACAGTAGCAATAAAAGTAATTAAACACTTCAGATTTTGATTGGACAAAAGTATTCGTAATTTCTAAATAGCATACAATATTTCCGACCCGCAGGGAATAGTGGATGTATTTAAGCAGCACTTCCAGCAGCTGCTTAACGAGCATGACCAAGAGAGAGTGGTAGGGACCGAGGAAATCCCAACTCCAGCCGCTGAAGTAGTCCTCCCACCCAGCATCGAAGAAGTCGGCACAGCTATTCAGAAGCTGAAGAACAACAAGGCCGCAGGCTCAGATGGCTTGCCATAAGAGCTCTTCAAGGTTGGCGGCGATGTTCTGGTAGGGAGCATGCACCAGATCATCTGCAGAGTTTGGGAAGATGAAAGCATGCCCGACGACTGGAATACCAGGGGTGGAATCGGCTAAGGTGATAGTCACTTTGGTGACAGTCATATGTGACTATCATCATCTGTTGGTATCGGGTAAGATTATCACAAAAAAAGTTTAGAAAAGGAGCAACACTTGCTTTTTCGGAATTACTAATAGATAAAGGTAGCCCTAAACGGCGAACATGTTCGCCGAATCCGTTCGTTTGCGTTACTCTCTACACGGCGAACACATTTGGAGAACATTCATTTCGTGCTGATTCTTCAGAGGGTAAACATGCACGATAAATAAACACAAGTGGTTGCGCTTATGGTTATTTATTTATGTTTACTCGGCGACATTCACAGCAAATTCACGAACAAAATCGGCGAACATGTTCGCTGTGTAGGGCTGCCTTAAGACAGCTGTTAGATGGGTAAAAAGAAATTTTGAAAATAAATTCAGGGCCGTTGTCACCGATTGTTTTGCACAAATACTGGGAAAAGTAAATAATGTACATATTAGAAATGCTATTATTGCATTCAATTCATTTATTGGCCGATTATACATTTTGTCGGCGTACAGGGAAAGGAAACCGATTTAGACCGATTTCTCGAATTCTTCCTCAGATGAAAGTGATAGCTAAATAGCTGTCACCAGAAAACTGTCACAAAAATGTGACAATCACAGTGACTATCACCTTACACGATACCGAAACCGCGAATGTGACTGTCACTTGTCACAAATCACCTTAGCCGATTCCACCCCAGCTCTATATGCCCCATCCACAAAAAAGGCGATCCTACCTCTTGCAAGAACTATAGAGGTATATCCCTGCTCAATGTCGCATACAAGATCCTGTCCAGCGTATTGTGTGAACGTCTAAAACCATTTTGCACCGCACTAATCGGCAGCTACCAGTGCGGCTTCCGGCCCGGCAAATCAACTATAGACCAAATTTTCACACTTCGACAAATCCTGGAAAAGACCAACGAGTTTCAAATCGATACACACCATCTTTTCATCGATTTCAAAGCCGCATACGACAGCATTCATCGTGAAGTACTGTTTGGGGCGATGGCCGAATTCGGGATCCCGGTAAAACTGATCCAGTTTTGTCGCGCCACGCTAAAAAACACGCGATGCACCGTGCAACTCGGTTCTAGGACCTCGGAACCATTCGAAACATGCACCGGATTTCGGCAAGGAGATGCGCTGTCATGTGACTTCTTCAACCTGGTGCTGGAGCAGATAGTACGACGGACAGGCGTCAACAGGGAAGGCACTATCTTTTACAAGTCCATCCAGCTGCTAGGATACGCGGATGATATCGACATCATCGCGTGTTCCCGCCGTGGCATTGTGGAAGCATTCACGGCGATGGAAGAACAGGCGAAACGAGTTGGTCTTAAGATCAATGAGGACAAAACGAAATACATGCTGCCAAGCAAAAACCAATCCGTCGCTCACCACCTGGGACAAAATATAACAATTGACAGCTACAATTTCGAGGTAGTTGAGGAGTTTGTCTAACTCTGGGCAAACGTAAATTCCACAAATGACACCACAGTGGAGATCCGGCATAGAATCGCCCTTTGCAACCGCTGCTACTTCGGCTTGTCTAAACAACTGGGGTCAAAACTCCTCACTCGAAAGACCAAAGTCATGCCTTACAAAATGCTCATACTGCCAGTCTTGCTGTACGGAGCTGAAAGCTGGACGATAAGCAGGACAGCGGAGCTGATTTTGGGTTCTTTCGAAAGAAAAATTCTGCGCCGGGTATTTGGTCCAGTCTGTGAGAAAGGTGAATGGAGAAGAAGACACAACCGCGAACTCTACGAGCTGTACCAAGATGTGGATGTAGTCCGGAAGGCAAGGATCCGTCGACTACACTGGCTCGGCTACATCGAGCGCATGGACATCAACGCTCCAGCTAAGAGGGTCTTCGACTCCGAGCCTCCTGGTTCGAGAAGAAGAGAAAGACCGAACCTCCGGTATAAAGACCAAGTAATCGCGGATGTAAGACATCTTGGTCTTGACAACTGGAAGCTGCGTGCCCGGGACCGTCAAGGATGGAAGGCAGCTATAGCTCAGGCTCAGATCCTCCATGGATCGCAGGCCTGATAAGTAAGTAAGTAAGTAATACAACTCTTCAGTATTCGGGTCCGCACCTCTTTTGGCTGGTGTTGCGCTTCAATCGTCATTGGTCTGTCAAGCAGTGAACATCGGAAAAAAAAAACAAAGGGACATTTTAGTGCGTGGTTGCACTTAATATCTCTGTCAAAGGAAACGTCTCTTTCATATGAAATGTCAAAAGACAGAAACACTACCACAATTAAACAAGGTTCACATATACAATTTTTTCTTCTAGAAAAATTAATCCCGTGTATGCTTCAGTGTAGAGCATCAAACCGGTCTTCCTGCTGCTAGCGATATTCTCGTGTATACAGGCCCATTGAATGAATATGGATTTGACAGCTACGGCGTTTGTAGTTGCGCTGTCGCCGCGCCGTGTAGTAGCATTGTGACACAGGCAACACCGTGTATAGACCGCACTGTGTAGTATTTTAAGGGTGAGTTTGGTTGCGTGAAACGAGTGCCCCGTTAGAGAATCTGTGTGTGCAGAAGAAAAACAGGAATTGATCCTGGACAGCCGACGCGATCAGATGCGCCACAGAATCAGTGCAAAAGTGCAATCTATCGGATCGATTTTATTAACTACTCTATCATACATTCATAGTCTCTTTCATATTTATATGGATTGACAGATGGTACGGAACCCTTCGTGCGCGAGTCCGACTCGCACTTAGCCGGTTTTTTTTATTGTTAGTAACATCACTTTACGAATACTTTTGTCCATCAGAGTATATATTTTCCGTTCTCTACAGATAGTCAGATAATTGTTGTTTTTGTTTTTTTGTTTTCTAAAATTCACCTGATGCTATAAATATTTTTTTCCCTTTTTTTAAATTTTATTTCAATTATTTTCTCAAATAGGACTAATTTTATTAAAATTTCTTGATCCACTAACAATGGTACTGTAAGCCAATTTCGATTTGAGTTTTATGAAAACCGTATTTACTAAAGCTCTCAACTTACTAACTATTTATTTATTATTTTTAATTTTATTTTAATTAATTGTTAATAAAATGGGGGAAAAATAGGAAATTGTTTTAAAAAAATAAAATGGTACAATAAGTTGAAGCAGTGCTTAATGTTATTAGCAAGTGCATAATTCGTGGGTATTTTTGAATACATTTTTTTTTATCTTTATTTTCTTATAACAATATTAATTTCGTAATGAAAACAGCCAAAGTAATGTACCACATTCCTGTTCCTATACTAAAAACATTCAGTTGTTTACAGTATTGAATATTTTCTTTTAAAATAATTGTTTTACAAAATAAACATGTTGTCGTTTAAGGTATGTTTGGTAAATGATTTTTATCTAACTTCGTCCATGTCTTCGCCCTCGGATGAACTTCGAATTGTATTGTATTGAGAGTTTCGACTTCGTAGCATGCGAAGGAAACTGCCAACGGCAAAAATGGTGCGTCGATGGCGGTGAAATATTCCCTGGTACAATGCTTCTCGTAATGTTTTACGATCCTCGACGTCAACTGAAGACGTCAGAGATGCTTGATGGGGTATGCGAACTGTAAGGAGAAAAGAGAAACTTTGATGAACCATTGTACCTATGTATTGCTTTTAAACAACATTCATTCTCAAAAAATCCTTATGCAAAGTGCATATACAAGTTTGGTTTTTACGTTTACATTCGATAAAAACGAGAAAAATAAAAAAATCCATAGTATTGAACGCCTTATAACGGTCCGCATCAAGGCAAAATTTTGTAACATCAGCCTCATATGTGTCCATGCCCCCACGGAAGACAAGCATAACTCCATCAAACATGATTTCTATGATCTCTTAGACGGAACATACTCCAAAATGCCCCAGCTATGATACCAATATCATACTAGAAGATTTTAACGCCAAGCTGGGTAAAGATAGCATCTTCGAACCAGTCATCGGCAAACACAGCCTACATGACACCACATCCGATAACGGACACAAGCTGATCGACTTCGCCACGGGGAGAAATCTACTTTTAGCTAGCACACGCTTTCCGCACCTAGATATACACAAAGGTACCTGGCGGTCTTTTGATCAATCGGCCACCAACCAGATTGATCACATCGCGATCGACATCAGACACTCCTCCACTATTCTTGATGTTCGTACTTTTCGAGGAGCGAACATCGTCTCAGACCACTATCTTGTAGTAGCCAAGATACGTCAATGGATAACATGAACACCGCGGAGTAGAGTTAAAACACCAAGCTATGACGTCGGAAAGCTACTATCGCCGGAGATCGCCAGTGCCTTTGCCAACCGCGTCTCCCTCAAGCTCTCCGATATACCTCAATCCTCCATTTACTCAGTTGAGCAGCAATGGAGCCAGTGCAAACAAGCCCTGAAGAGCATAGCAACGGAAGTGTTGGGCCTTAAAGCTCCACCACGACGAAACACCTGGTTCGATGACGAGTGTAGAAGGATAGATGCAGAAAAGTAGGAGGCATACAAAGCCCCACTACACAAAAAAACCAGAGCGGCTCGCTTTGAATCCAACCCCGAGAGACGAAGAAATAGGGGACGGCCGCATCTAAGGTGGCACGCATAGGTGGAAAGGGAAAAGCGAAAGATCGTGTTAGGTGGAGAGGCATGTTGGTTGAGGCCCAGGTTCACCCCGAACTATAGCGCCCGCTAAGTAAGTAAGTATTAAAAAGATTTTCGGTATTCTTGCAAAAATTGAAACACAACGCAGAAGAACAAGGTTAGTTCTTAAGGAATTCAATCACACGCAGGCATATTGTCAAAAAGAACCGCGTTGTGTTAAGTGTGCCGGACCACACCTAACGAAGGAGTGTCTTTTATCAAAACAGTCCCCTGCAGTATGCGCCAATTGCAAGGGAAAACATCCAGCAAACTATCGTGGCTGTGAAGTTGCTAAGAAGGGGTTGGCCGTGTTGCAGTGGTAAACATCACCGACTGTCGAGGGGAAGGTCTGTACTTCAAAGTCGTTCCATAGCCAAGAAAAAACAATTCCTATACGCAGAAATGATGCAATACAGCTTTGGAAGTGATCAAAATACTGATGGAGGCGAAACACTCACAGTATATGGTCACTTCAAATGTATACTCTGTGTAGGCACTTCTAATATCTATAACACCATAATGGCATAGAATATTTGCTGAGAACTGTAACCAACGTGAAAATTCAGTCGAGTTCCTCTCGAATCCCGTCTAGGACAACCACCCCTGGAGAGTAGTGAATGAACAACTACGACCCAAACCATTTGCACTCCGCCCAGGTTGTGTGACAAACATAATAAGAGTATGACTCTTGAATCTGCGCGAATTATGAAAAAAAAGTGAAACGCTGCTAAAACGCAACGAAATCAAGCCATTTTCGGCTTGCCAGTGGGAAGTTATTGTAATGGGGCCGATATTGCGAATTTCAAATGTTGACATATCTCCAAGTTTCAAGGTAACCAGATCCAAATCCAAGGGGATTTGTGTGCGTATGGGCGTATGTGCGTTCGCAATTTTTGTCTTGATTATCTCGAGAGCCAAAAATGTTATTGACATGGGACTGATTCGATGCGTAATTACTTAGAACTGACTAAGTTTCCAGCAAAATCGGTCAAAAAAAGCAAACAAATTATGCAACACAGCTGTTGTTGTACTGATTAAGGCGTAACACTCACAGTCTATGGTCACTTCAAATTCATAGTCTGTGTATGCAATTCTAATATAACACCAAAATGACATGTAACATTTGCTGAGAACTGCAACCAACGTGAAAATTCAGTCGAGTTCCTCTCGAATCCCATCTAGGACAACCACCCCTGGAGAGTAGTGAACGAACATCTACGACTCAAACCACTGCGCTCCGTTCAAGTTGTGTGATAAACATAAAGAAAGATATATGTATGTATGTATACGCATCTTCTAAACCATTGAAAACCCCATACTATTAGGAGTAACAAAACGTTTATGTAAAAAAAAAATATTATTTAAAACTTGTTGCATAGTTTCAGGCCTTGATTGAACTAAAACAAGCCAAATCCGTATTTTGGCTAGTGACTCTCGACAAATGACTTAGAGGCCTGAACAAAGCGATGTGGATTGTTTGGTTAGATTGGAGGGGAATAGCCAACTATGAGCTGTAAAAACTTGGCGTAACAGTTAATTCCGTTCTCAACCATTCATAGCTCGACCGTTTGAACGAAGCAATTAGGAAAGGTTGTTCGATGTCTCGAAACAAATTGACGGAACTTGATTGGGAAATTTCGATGCATTCGTTTCATTTCGGTCTCGGTAGGAAATTCGCCGGTTGAACCCCGAGGTATGGGCTCGGGCGTACAGGTTTAAGTTGTTGATTACTCTTTGTTTCAATGCCCGGGTCAAATTGACATACAGCCTCCTCGCGGTGCCCTCTGGATTGCCACTGCAACAACCGTTGAGAGGCGCTACAATATCGCGACCAGTTTGGCGGTTGTCCGGCGGGTCGACAACCCGCCCATGTAAAAAAAAAAAAAAGAAAAAAAAACATGTTATGAATGAGCAAAGTGCATCGGATACACGGACGAATTCTCGAAGACGACATGGCGCAAAAAAGGAACACGATTTGCGAATATGCTCCTGGAATGCCAGAACTCTGTACACTCCTGGAGCTGCTTATAAACTGGAAAGAATCCTCACGCAGTACAAGGCGGATATTACTGTGATCCAGGAAATACGGTGAATGGGAAACGGTGTGATGAGGCAAAAAGATTGCGATATCTATTACAGCTGTTACAAAAGATTGCACATGTTGGGGTGCGGATTTGTCGTGGAAAAGCGGTTAAGATCGAAGGTCAACCTGTAAGCGATCGCCTGGCTGGGTTTTGCATCAATGGCAAATTTTAGAACATCAGCCTTATATGCGCCGTGGCGCAGTGGTTAGTGTGTTGGACTCTGACGCACGATGAGCTAGTTCGGATCCCGATAACACCAACGCCATCGAATGTTTATTTCGCTGCGTCCTTCCTCGGCGGGGTACTTGCAAAACTCCCCGTAGTATACTTGCCATGAAGAAGCTTCTCGACTCAAGCCGTTCGGAATCGGCATTTAACTATAAGTCCCTTTCACCTGAAGTTTGGCTCTAACCCTTCACGGGCTGTAACGCTACCAAAGCAAGCCAGCAAGCCTCATATGTGCACACGCCCCTACCGAAGAGGCTGAAGATCCCATCAAAGAGGATTTCTATGATCTCTTAGACAACGCATACGGAGATTTTCCGGAGTACGATGTTAAAATCGGTAAGGAGAACACCTTTGGTGTATTGATCGGAAAGCACAGCCTCCATGATACAACAACGTATAACGGCTTCCGATTCAGGGACTTTGCGACAGATCGTAATTGCGGTGATCTTGTGATAGCACACCATTTCCCCGCAAGCGAATTCATGCCCAGGCTCTTCGAAATTTCGAGGGTAATCTTGTCACCGACCCGCAGGGAATAGTGGATATATTTAAGCAACATTTCCAGTAGCTGCTCAACGATCATGACCAAGAGAGAGTGGTAGGGACTGAGTAAATGACAGTTCCAGCCGTTGAAGTAGTCCTCCTACCCAGTATCGAAGAAGTCGGCACAGCTATTCAAAAGCTGAAGAACAACAACAAGGCCGCCGGCTTAGATGGCTTGCCGTCAGAGCTCTTCAAGGCTGATGTTCTGCTAGGGGATATGCACCAGATCATGTAAAGAATTGGGGAAGATGAAAGCATGCCCGACGACTGGAATATCAGATGTATTTGAGAGTACCGTGGCGCAGTGGGTAGTGTGTTGGCCTCTGACGCCGATGACACGGGATCGAATCCCGACACAGCCATGTCATCGAACGTGTTTTCACGGTGTTTCTCCTCAGCGGGGTTCTGCCGAAACCCCCAGTAGTAAAATTGTCATGAAAAGCTTCCCGAAATTCGCCGTTTGGAACCAGCAATAAACTGTAGGTCCCTTTCACCTATGGGAAAATGAAATCACAAACAACGTAGGTGATTGAGAGAAGCTCGGCTCAGGTCCTTCATGGACTGTAACGCCAACATACATACGTACAACATACATACAACATACATACAACATATATATAACATACATACATTTGTCCCATCCACAAAAAAGGCGATCCTACCTCTTGCAAGAACTATAGAGGTATATCCCTGCTCAATGTCGCATACAAGATCCAAGGTACTTAGTGAACGTCTAAAGCCCTTTGCACCGCACTAATCGGCAGCTACCAGTGGGGCTTCCGGCCTGGCAAAGCGACTATAGACCACATATTCACATCGATACACGCTATCTCTTTATCGATATTAAAGCCGCATACGATGGCGATGGCCGAATTCGGGATCCCAGGAAAACTGATCCGGCTGTGTCGCGCCACGCTAAAAAATACGCGATGCACCGTGCAGTTCGGTTCTAGGACCTCTGAACCGGCAAGGAGATGCGCTGTCGTGTGACTTCTTCAATTTGGTTCTGGAGCAAATAGTGCGACGGGCAGGCGTCAACAGGGGAGACACTATCTTCTACAAGTCCAGTTGCTAGGATACGCGGATGATCTTGACAACATCGCACGGTCTCAGCGTGCCGTTGTAGAAGCTTTCACGGCGATTGGAGAACAGGCGAAACGAGCTGGTTTTAAAGTCTACGAGGATAAGACAAAGTACTTGCTATCAAGCAAAAACCGAATCGTCGCTCACCAACTGGGACAAAACATAACGATTGACAGCTATAGTTTCGAGATGGTTAAGGAGTTTGTCTACACCGGAGCAAACGTAAGCTCCACAAACGACATCACAGTGGAGATCCTGCATAGAATCGCCCTTGGCAACCGCTGCTACTTCGGTTTGTCCAAACAACTTGGGCCAAGACTCGTCACTTGAAGAACCAAAGTCATGCTTTACAAAGCGCTTATACTGCCAGTCTTGCCGTACGGAGCCGAAAGCTAGACGACAAGTAAGACGGCGGAGCTGATGTTGGGTTCTTTCGAAAGAAAAGCTCTGCCCCGGATATTTGTTCCTGTCTGTGAGGAAGGTGAATGGAGGAGAAGACATAACCGCGAACTCTACGAGCTGTACAAAGATTTGGATTTAGTCAGGAAGGCAAAGATCCGTCGACTACATTCGCTCGGCCATATCGAGCGCATGAACACCAACACTACAGCTGAGAGAGCCTTCGACTCGGAGCCTCCTGGTTCAAGAAGAAGAGGAAGACCGAACCTCCGATATAAAAACCAAGTAATCGAGGATCGAAGACAACTTGGTCTTGATAACTGAAGCAGCGTGCCCGGGACCGTCAAAGATGCAAGGTAGCTATAGCTCAGGCTCAGATCCTTCATGGATTGATGGCCTGATAAGTAAGTAAGAACCGCCGCTGAAAATCGCTTGGCAAAGTTTTTCGCCGATAAACTACAGAGGTTCTAGACTGATGGAATTATGAAACTACCCGAAAAGCGGCAGAAGGTCATAGGCAATAATGGCTAATATGAAGATTGAAAAGAGAGTTTTTCGTTCAAGAAATTACAATAAAAAAAGGCCGCGGAGACCTTTACACATTCAGTAAAGATTTATAGGAGTACATACCTGCTACCGGCGATTTAGGTGACTTAACAGGGAAATCCTCCAAGTCCTTTGGCGCTACCAGATCTAGCTTGAGAACCTTCTTTGTTATTTCCTGTGTTGCAACTGGTTTCATTGAGATTTTCAAATCTATCGATCGTTGGCTCACAGCACTTTTAATAACCTCTTTACTAGGAGTATCCGAATTTTTTATTTCCGGCTGCTGTTGCGCTAACTCTTGATCTTGATGCGACATATTGTCAGATTGATTGCCTGCCGATGCGTTATGCTGATGAATTGGTGGTGCTGATGTGTTTTGATGATGGTGATCTACAGTAACCATGTTTCAGCGAACACCAGTGACTGGAGTTGCTCGATTTAGAATTTAAGAAAATAGGAAAAGCAAAACTTGTTGCCTTGTTGGTTTATTTGTTTTTGAAATGATTAGTGAACGACTTTTTTTTACGGCGGTCTTGCCTCACTATTATAGTCAGTTAAACTGGACACGTCTACTTCAAGGCTCTGTTGCTTGCGTAAGGTATTCTCGTGAGATTTTCCGCCGTGCGATATAGCGCTATCTATCGTCGAAGTTGTTGTTGAAAAATCAGTCAACACTATTCTGGGTAATGATCCTAATTCACTGATCTCTAAGTGATTAAGGTTCTCGATTAGGTCGTGAAAATTTTGGCACTTCACTGAACTATCATTTCCCACTGGAATTGTTTGTCGTTGTCCTTCTTTTGGGTGTAAAATATCACTCATGTCCTGAAGTTCCTGAGTTGAGCAACGATCAGAGTGCAGGCCTTCGCGTAACGAGGAGCGCGTTATATTGACGCGAATATTCAAATTTTTGCTTTTCTCGGAATAGCGTGAATTTTGAGCAGAACGACAATTTCGAACTATACGTTTCACTACCGAAGCAAATCCTAGAGAACGAACTTGTGTAACATTGGCTTCAGTGGATTGCGGTCGACTGGTGGTGATGATGCCTTCAAAACGGGGTGGTGATTTGGTTCCAAGTTCGCTTATTTGATTATTCTTCGTATTACGTTCGCCAATCGATTCTAAGTACTTTATGTGTGCGAGAAACCCTTCATTGTAGCATTCCGAAGCCAAGTGGGCAAAATACCTGTCTTTCTTTTCACTGACCACCTCACGATTGGAATGCTCATTTACATGCAAATTCTTATCATTGACCTTAATATTGCTGCTTGAGGTTGATTGCTCATCGAATCTCTCAAATGGAATATGACCTAAAATTCTCTTTTTAGTGGAGAGACTTGTGCAAGATACTATTCGAGCCGTATGTGGATGATTGGCTGGTATTCTCCGATGGGTTCTTACTTCTGTCCTTACCTTATCGAGACGTTCCTGATGCCGTGCAAGAAATTTAAAATCATCAATTGTATTGGCAGAAAGTATTCGTCTCAATGTATCGTTATATACTGCACCCAATGGATTTAGGCGACAGCAATTCGCTTGATTGCTTTGGCGAAAGGTGTTTGGCGTGGATCTGGAAGTAAGAAAATTAAATGTCGAATGTTATTTATTGCTTTGAAGTGACTTATTTAATGCTATCTCAATGCATTCAATATATGTACATAACGTACGAAATAGCGGTTATGGTTCTTAGACATTCAAATAACTATTCCCTTTTGTGGATATCTCTTATTACAGCGGAAGCTATCAATTCTATTTTTTTATTTAAAATAAACAATTGCACTATACTCTATCAGCTTTCCTTAAATACCTACATATGTACGTATCTGCATTATGCGATTTATTTTTCTATAGGGAAAGGACTTAACTTCTTCTTTCTTTTTCTTTAGGTGGCGCTACAGTTTGAGGGGAACTAGCGCCTCAACCAACAAGCCTTGCCAACTAATTGGTTCCAGTGTCGCACGCCCAGTTTGTTGGAGTCCGCCATCTTAAATGCGGACATCCTCTGCAACGTCGTCGTCCTTCCGGGTTGGAGTCGAAGACTCTTCAGGTCGGGTCTGTGCTGTCCATCCGCTCTACATGGTCTAGCCATCTTAGACGTTGGATCCGTAGACATCGTACTAGGCCGATGTCTCTGCACAACCCGTGTAATTCGTGGTTGAATCCTCTCCTCTACTCTCCGTGAACACAAACGGTACCATAGATTGAACGACCAAGGTCCTTTTTATCCATTTTTGATGACGTCCTAGCCTCTGCGCTGTAGAAGAGGATGATTAAGGTTTTATAGAGGGTCACCTTAGTTTTCTGAGAGAGGGCTCTACTACTTAGTTGCCTCTTGAGCCGGAAGAAACAGAGGTTGGCAAGAGTTAGTGAGCCAAGGTAGACGAAATTATAGCTACCAATAGTGACGCTCTGGCCAAGACGTCGGTGTTGTGCGTCTTTCATTGAGGACAGCATATATAATTGTGCGGCAATGGAAAGCCGCAGGGGCATGTTGGTTGGGGCTACCCCGAACTGTAGCGCCCGTTAAGAAGAAGAAGATGTGTGTATGTGCGTATGTGGGTAAGTGCGTTCGGAATTATTATTTCGATGGTAATGACATGGGACTGATTCATTCGACGTGTAATTACGTAACTTACGTTTTTTGCTAGAAATTAAAGAACTAACAAAAGGTAAAAAAAATTAACAACACGCGGTGTTCCCAAGCGGTCCTCCATCTGAGTACTGACCACGCCCGACGCTCGTTAATTGCGGTGATCGGACGAGAACCGATACATTACCCATTATTCGTCTAGGAACCCTACCGCAGCTAACAAAAAGAGTTGATGACCTTGAAACACCTGAACAGATCTTTACAGATTGTAGCTAGGATCCCATACGATCACGTTAACTTTAAAAAAAACTTTTAGAAAAGAGCATAAGAGCACAGACACCTCAAACTTATAACACCCCTCCTTTTGCGTCCACTTTTCCACTGGGAAGTTAATCGTGTGGGACTTGCGGGTCGCACCTAGACCACATTTTTTTTTTTTTTTTTTGTACTCTAAGCGCACTAGTGTCCAGCTCCCAAGAGCAGCCATTGGGAAACTGGTAGTGAGAACAGACTTGTCGCAGTTACCTTTTATTTTAAATTTACTTTCGAAACCATGCATTGGATGACCGTGTGTGGTTGAGAAATCCGTCAATTCAGCCGGTTTCGCTAGAACTTATGGAATCAAGTATTTAACCGAAAGGTTGGTGAAAACGCTTCCACAATTAATACTTATTCACTCGATGGCTAATGTATTCCAGTTGGTTATATGTCAAGGTTGCTTCTAGTTATTTCACATAATCAT
Source organism: Eumerus sabulonum (assembly GCA_951905685.1). NCBI lineage: Eukaryota > Metazoa > Arthropoda > Insecta > Diptera > Syrphidae > Eumerus > Eumerus sabulonum. Next base: position 74,476,231 of record OX645062.1, read on the forward strand.
GTCAAGCTACAAACTTACTGGGGAAAGTTAATCCTGTTAACAGGTAAAACCTCACGGTAATTCCAAATTTGATCCCTTGCGATCAGTAGTTTCCTACGACGCAAAGTATCGTCTTGACGAGGAGGATGCGTTTTTCGATAATGCTTATAGTCGCGGTAGTGATTTGCAATTTCATGTTTAAACTCTTCACAACTCCACCAGTTCATTTTAAATATTTTCCTAGACACTGGCTTCTTCTTGTAATTTAAAGAGTTGTTTAATAAGATATTATGGCCATTTACAACGAACGAATCTGTCATTACACCAAGTCAAAGGTTAACCTTATCTCGATACCACTTGCACTACAACTAACGTGGTTATGGATGCATAGTGGGAGGTTTCCTACAATTTCCGATTATCGAACAATCATGATTGATAACTGTCGTGGAAGAAGGACAACTTTCCAGTAGATACTTAATGCAAATATTCCATTTGAATCCAGTCCATACTCACTGTTGTTAGTTGTGATGTATCTATAGGTACCACATGCTTCTGTCTATCTATCTATGTACCTACAAAGCAATCTCAAGGAACGGTTGAGTGAGCGCATGTTTTTGTTTATTTAGTTTAGTTTGTGCGCCTTATCTTCATTTATTAGACGGCAACATGCAATAAATTAATTTGAATGTTTGGCAGAAAGCGATTTGGAAGCATTCAGGAGTGATAGTAAATGGAGTAAGGAAGCCGAGGGAGCCATCAATTAAGTACAATATAAGTTGTTCTTACTATTACGATATCTGTGTTGTTCTACGGAATAAATTAGTGTAGCAATTGAGTTCTTACTGGTTTGATGCGCAAAAGTTGCTTGTAACTATGTTTTCCCTTTGATACGGCATGTCGAATTATTGGCATCATAACCTACTGAGCAAATTTAAGGCCAGGGAGTTTAACTGCGCCGTGTGCAAGATATTTGTTCCTCGTAAGCGGGGGAAACTTTCAAAAGATAGAGGTTATGGTATTTGCTAAGCTACAATACTCAGGTTTGTAGTAACAAACAAGCTATAGTACTATTAGAATCAACATTTGAGGACGTTTATATCGAGTGCGATCGAGTTTATCTTTTATTTTGGGTTGTTCAATGCCATTTTTTTTTTCTCATTTTTTTAAGAGCACCGTGGCGCAGTGGGTAGTGTGTTGGCCCCTGGCGCCGAAGACACAGGATCGAATCCCGACTAAAGTCATGTTATCGAATGGTGTTTTTCATGGTGCTTCCCCTCAGCGGGGTACTGACAAAACTCCCTGTAGTAACGTGTGACCCAATAAAAGTGTTAGCATCTTCTTCTTTGGTGGACTTACAGCTCATGAAGGACCAGAGCCAAGGATCCTTCAATCACCCATGTTGGGTGTGAATCTATTTTTCACATAGGTAAAAGTGACCTACAGTTTAATGCCGATTCCGAACGGCGTGTGTCGAGAAGCTTTTTCATGGCAAGTATACTACGAGGGTTTTGCCAGTACCCCGTCGAGGAGGGACGCCGCGAAATAAACATTCGATGGCGTTGGTGTTATCGGGATCCGGTCTCGCTCATCGGACGTCAGAGATTCCAACATACTAACCACTGTGCCACGGCACCCTCAAAGTGTTAGCATCAGGCAACCCAATAACTTTGAAACTGGTTGGCAGAACGGACTGTGACAGCCCGCATTCAAAGCGTTAGTCTTTGCGAATTTTTTTATTCAGCTTTACATTCAAAACAATTTCGCAATTGTGAAAACACAAACACGCGTACCATTCAAAATTTGAGGTGAGGGATGTGTCTTCTCCCATGACCATTAGGCGTTTGTACAAAACATTTTTAGCAATACAAGTCGTCAAAGGAGAGAGCGTACGAGATGGTCCGATGAGAATATTGAGACTGTACGGGCCTCAGTTAAGGCCTCCCCACGAACATCAGGTGGGCATCAGTCGCAGCTCACTGCAACGTATAATTTGGTATGATTTGAAGTTATTTCCGTACAAGATTCAAATTACTCATCGATTATTGCCAACAAATCGGTACTGGTACATGGCATGGACAACTCTTGGTTCCAACAAGATGGCGCCACAGCCCACACAGCTCGGGACCACCATCGCTTTATTGCGCCGTAAGTTCGTCGATCGTCTAATTTCCAAAAACGGTGATTTTGACTGACCAACGAGATCGCACGATGTGACGCCACCGGACTTTTTCTTGTGCGGTTTTTTCAAAGTCCAAAGTCTATGTCAATAAGCCACGGACAGCGGAAGAGCTCATTGCGCCATCCGCAATTGTCAATTGTACACAAGGTAGGTGATTGAGAGGAGCTAGTCTTAGGCTCTCCGCAGCTGCAACGCCATATACAATATAAAACCATTGGCACATTTGATAGTACACGCATGTTACTAAACACCTTCGACTGATTTGTTGAGCTGTAGCGAGGGACATGTTGGCACCCTATCGCCGCCGTAGCAAGTCGTTGAGTCGCTGTCGTACAATATCGAGTATAAACTCTAACGTACATATAGTCAGCCTTGATACAAAGAGCGCCGACCTAGACGACGACTTTTTTGTGATCGACAATCCTCAGGAGAAAGCAGGAGAGCTGCCTTCCAGGAAGAGTACAATGGGAATGATAGTATTCGTCTGAATGGAGAACAGGGTCCTGCTTCACCACTTCTCTTTGATCCGTTAACCTTGGTTTTAATAAGTTCAATGACATCTTTATGGCCAATGGAGACCGGACTTGACTAGCATATTCAAGGAGTGGTCTGACGTAAGTGGAATAAAGGGCTTGAGAATTCTTAAGACCATCGTTTTATAAAACCAAGGGAAGAATAGGCTTTGTGAACGATATGGTTAATATGCCACCAGGCACGGGCTGGTGGGAAGTTTTTTTGTGAAAAAGTAACGGGCGGCTTTTACCGACGTTAAGCTCTAGGAAATTAGTACCAAAGGAATCAAGGTCGTTTTGAAGTGGGACTGAGTCAGCAGGAACGTATATTGTCCTGCTGATTTTCAGAATTGTAGCCATCAATACTGGTCATTGTCCTGTCGGCACTCATGCTGCCTCATTGGGCATGCTATTTAACACACACTGCCGAAGTTGCAAGAATCTGCTGGAAAAGGAAACCCCTCACAATTTCCCAAGCGCACACATGACAAAGCCTTCCTTGACGTCCTTTCAGAATTCAGTAACATAGAATCCTGCAACATCACGAAATTTCTCAACTCCACAGGATGGAAACACAAATCGACAAACAAATGGAAAGTGTGTTACTTCAACACACCAAAACATTTTTCTCTGTTTTTGAATTGATTGTTTTTTCTGGCATGGTTGCATATATGTAGTTGGGAAATCTCCGTTTTGTTTGATTGATTGATCCAAAGCGTGTCAATTATTAATAAATTACTGCAACACACTTAAGGTGTCGCCAAAAAAGGAACGACGCTACAAACAACTGTGGTCTGCGAGGGTATACCCTTCGCAACCATCAAATACAATCTCAATACCCTCGCCAGGGCCGAGACGAACCGGAGATGGACTCAGGGACACACCTGCCTCATCACCAGGCAAATCTGGCCCCGGCTCGATAGTCAACGGACTAGGAGTATTATCTCCCTAAATAGAACTGACATCTATAAAGTCATAGGTGTCATCACAGGACACTGCCTTATTGGCAGTCACGCGCAAAAACTAGGTATCACTCCGAATGATTTTTGTAGGAGCTGTTTAGACGAGGAGGAGGTCGAATCCATTCATCACCTTCTCTGCGCCTGCCCAGCATTCTGCACAGTCAGGAAACGATACCTAGGATCATACCTCCTCAACGATCTGACCGAAGTTCAGCAAGTGGGGATATCTGATCTTCTTAAATTCTTAAGAAGCACAAAATGGTTCCACGAATAGGGGGCTAAACCCCCTCGTAGCTGCACAACGGGCCTCCTTGGCCTATGTGTGCTCTTCCCATCTCTGGGAAGGCTACGGTCCTACCTACCTACCTAAGGTGTCGTTAGAGTTTTTATTCATGACCCGCAATAGAACATGTTATAGTTTTAACACGAACAAGTGCCACACTTAAACTTAAAGTGTGTCAAATGACACACTTACTGCGTGTTGTTTAACACACTAGCATTTGCAGCGTACGCGCTAATTAGGCCTTGATCTCTTTGAAACCAGGCAGCCACTTCTACCTACGAGTGGAAAGATCCCGGAGCTAATAGATAATTTGCTGTATGGCCTTAATCAAGCTCATGGTTTCTTATGGATGCATCCTAGGACTTGCCTTTGAATACACAGAACACAAGAGTACACAAAATGCTAGCCCCAATAAAATCCTGTACAACAGGGCAAGGATTTTACAGATAGGCAACTTTCTGATAAGTCTGTTTCCAGGTCAAGTTGCAAGGGCAATGACTTCGGCCAATAACTTGATCTCTGGGGTTTACTACCCCAACAATATGTACCAGAGGAGAGTGCGATTTAAGGGCCATGCCCACCAGAAGCATTCCCCCAATTGGATCAATGTAGGCTTGTCTAGGAGAGAGTGGCGGTGACGCTAGTCCCTTATGAGCCAGACGTCGGGCTTTGTGAGCCCGAGCGTGCTTTTGAAATTTTGATATTAAACCAACAATTTATGGTAGTCGAAAGACGCATATAAGTCAGAATGTCCCCATGGGGTCTTCTTCTTCTTCTTTTTCTTCGTGGCGCTACAGACCGGTGTGGTCTTGGGCCCCAACCAACAAGCGACTCCAGCCAGCACGATCCCTTGCCAGCCTTCTCCAGTTACGCACACCAAGTTAGTTGAGGTCTTTCTCCACTTGTGTGCGCCAGTTGAGTCGAGCGCGTCCACTGTTGCGTTGTCCCAATGCCTTGGATTCGAAGTTTCTTCTTAGACTTCTTAAGCGTTTTATCCGTAGACGCACAGTTCGTGGTCGAATCTTCTCGTCCAGATGCCATCAACACAAACAGGACCAAAGATTGCACACAGAACTTTTCTTTGGAAAAGACCAGGCGCTTCCTCATCCGCTTTCAATAGCCTCTGTCCATGCCTCTGCATCATAAAACACGACTGAGATAGTAAAAATGCCCTCTGAGCCCCAAAAAAAAAAAAACAGCGATTGGCAATAGTTATTCTGCGTTTAATCTCAGTAATGATGTTGTTCGTATTTGTTACTGCGGATCCAAGGTTGACGAAGTCCTTGACCCCCTCGAAGTTCTTGCGTCGATGTTGTGTGTTCTTTCTTGATGACAGCATATACTTCGTCTTGCACTCGTTTACCACCAGACCCACGATGTCCGCCTGCGCTTCAGTACCATTAAACGCCTCATTGACGGCCTGCTGCGCTCCACCAATCACGGCAATATCATCGGCGCAAGCTAGCAGTTGAACGAACTTTTGGACGATCGTGCCTCTAGTGCTTACTTCCCATGATCTTCTCAAGTATGACGCGAGCATTTTTCATCGTTATCCTACACAATCTGACGAGTCTGGTAGGGATGGTAAAACTAGACAAGGCTCTGAATAGTTCGTCTCTATGCACGCTATCATATGTGGCCTTGAAATGGACAAATAGGTGGTGGGTGTCGGTCTGCATTTCTTGGGTCTTTTCCAGGATCTGCCGCAGTGTGAAAATTTGGTCTATTGTGGACTTTCCTGGCCTGATACCACACTAATAAGGATCTACCAGGGTGTTGACGACCGGTTTCAGGCGTTTACAAGACAGAGAGGATTTGGTATGCGATGTTAAGGAGAGTGATTCCTCTGTAATTGGCACAGTCAAAGGGGTCTCCTTTCTTGTGGATCGGGCAAACGACACTAAGATTTCTTCACTCGTTGAACATGCATTCCTCCGACCATATCTTACAGATGAGCTGTTTTAAACAGTTCCGCGGACAGTCCATCCGCTCCAGCAGCTTTGTTTGACTTCAGCCTTGATAATGCTATCTTGACCTCGTCAATTTGGGGGGGAATGGGATCTTTCTATCGTCGTCCAAATTGAGTGGGACATTCTGCCTGACATTGGTATTTGAGTCTTCCTCGCCGTTTAACAGTCTGCAGAAGTGAATCTTCCAAATTCTTAGTATCGATTGCCCTTCTACTACAAGTTGTGCATTCTCGTCCCGGCAGGTTTCTGTCCAAAGTTTGTATCCACTGGATAGCTGTTTTTTGCCCTGTGGTAAAACTTCCGTACTTCACTCCTGCTGTAACAACTCTCCAGCTCCTCGACCGCGCGCCTCTCAAGCTCCTTCTTTTTCTTTTTGAGAAGCCGGTTCTCATCTCTCCTTTTCTGTTCGTAGAGCTCACAAATAGCTCTCCTCTTTTGATGCACCATTGCTTTGTAGGCGTCTTGCTTAGCTACATGGGCCTGTCTACACTCGTCCTCAAACCACGAGTTTTTCCTGGGCGGTTGTGTCGTAATACCCAGCACATCAGTGGCAGCTTCTTTAATAGCTCTTTGAAAACGCTTCCATTCTCCTTCTACAGTTAAAACAGCCGGCGTCGAACTTTCAGATAGTTTTTAGGAGGCTCGGCCCGGTCCATTGTACTCCAGACAGACACCTTACATTACTGTATTTTCTCCGTTTTCCGGAGAAAAATTTGAAGGAACTTCAGTGATATAGAGCTAAGGGATTCGGCACACACCACGTCGGCTCCAAGGGTGCGCCACCGTGCGCGAGCAAAGGCGCGACAATCACAGAGGAAATGCTCTGCAGTATCATCCTCCTCTTCGCCACATGCAGCACAGGTAGGCGTCTCACTGATGCCGAGCATGTAGAGATGCTTGGCAAAAGTGTAATGGCCCGTGATAACTCCCACAAGCCTTCTGCAGTCGATTCTCCTTAAAGACAGGAGGAATGCTGCAGATTTTTTGCAGACATCAGGGCATACGCGCTTAGTCATCCTGCAACCCGGACAATCCCTCCATCTACGGTTGTGTGTGTTAAATACGCAATCGTTAATGTAGGAATTTACCGTGGACGCAGGTAGTCCTAGAGCGGGTTCAGATCCTGAGAAGCTCTCCTCTGAACCCATTCTAGTGAGTTCATCAGAGATCTCATTTCCTGGGATCCCAGAGTGGCCTGGAACCCATACAAGCCTTAATGAATTTAGTGTGCCGACTCTGTTCAAGAAGGACTTGAGTTCAAGCACTAATTTGGAGCTAGTTAAGGGGTTACACACAGTTTTTAGTGCAGCTTGGCTGTCACTACAGACGCATATGCTTTCCCCCTTGTACCTGTGCTTCACAACATAGTGCATGGCCATTAGGATTGCGTATATCTCTGGTTGGAAGACAGACGCATACTTTCCTAACGAGAAGTGCAGTCGGATGTTATCGTGTTCAATGAAGACTCCAGCACCGGACCCCCGCTCAGACCTGGAGCCATCCGTAAAAATGGGAAGACTATCCTTTCCAGGTTCAGTATCCAGCCATAGCCAATCCTGACGCCATGGAAACTCGACAGTGAAATTACGACATAATAGGATAACGGGCTTCAGTGCGTCAGAAGGCATGTCCATGAGACAGGGGTCGCAGGACAATTCTTGCGCAAGCACACCGTTATTCCTATGCCAATAACCAAAAGCCATTTCTCTTCAGACAAGGCATGGCTTTCATAGCACACCCTCTGGTAAATATATCAAGCGGTGGAAGGTTCATCATAACATCTAGAGCAGCGCCCGGCGTACTGGGGAAAGCCCCCGTGCAGCTGAGACAAACTGTTCTTTGGAGTTTGGTGAAGGAGGCTACGACGTGTTTGCGTTTTAGTCTGTTCCACCAGACAACCGATGCATATGAGATTATAGTTCTTATCATTGCCGTGTAGATCCAAAGGACCTTTGCCGGCGATAAGCCCCATGTTTTGCCAAAAGCTCCTTTGCATTCCCAAAAAGCTGACAGCGCGTTGGTGGTTTTTGACTCAACATGTTTTGACCAGAGAACCTTACTATCTAAGATGACTCCTAGATACTTAGCCTCCGTGGTTATCGGGATGGAAGTGCCTTTTAGTACCAGCTGAGTCATGCCAGTATTTTTCCTCCTTCTCGTAAAGAGGACGACATCGGTCTTAAGAGGATTGACTTACAGCCCATTTCTGGTACACCTATCATCGATCACATTTAGCGCCGCCTGTGCTTTGAGACGGACAGTCGCCAAACATGAGCCGTCAGAAAGAATGGCGACGTCATCTGCATAGGCCTGGGCGTAGATTCCAGAGGCATTGAGAGCATCAAGCAGGGAATCGACCACCATGCACCATAACAGCGGAGACAGGACGCCACCTTGAGGGCAGCCCCTGTTTACGCCGGATTTGACACACTGGTCGAGGCCTGCATCAGCGGTCAATGTCCTGTGCATGAGCATTGCTTTGATCCAAAGGACCAGTGCTTTATCTACGCCATGATGCCTGGCAGGGTTGCACATGCTGTCAAAAGTTGCGTTATCAAAAGCTCCCTCAATGTCGATGAAAATGCCCAGCGCGTACTTTTTCCTTTCGAGCGCGCATTCAATACGCCCAACTAGGTTCTGAAGCGCAGTCTCGCAAGATTTTCCGAGCTGGTAAGCATGTTGCATCTCCGAAAGAGGGTGCATTCGAAGGGCAACTTTTCGCACGTGCAACTCTACCAGTCTCTCCATGCTTTTCAGCAGGAAGGATTATAGACTAATTGGTCTGAAGCTCTTGGCAAGTGAGTAATCCTCTTTTCCTATTTTGGGAATGAAGACCACTTTCACTGCGCGCCAAGGAATGGGTGTGTGAGCAAGTGCTAAACTAGCAGTGAAAATTCTTTTCAGAGTAGGAAGCAGCTACCTTATACCTTTTTGCAACCTAACAGGATATATCCCGTCGGTGTTCGGCGATTTGAAGTCATCGAAGGATGCCACAGCAAATTCAATAGCTTCAGTCGTAACCACGCCCGACGCAATATACCAGCTACGCCGAGTTGTTTTCATCGTTTCAGTTGCAGTTTCCCTTGAAGGAGTGTGCAACGAGCCGATGTCGATCTGATTTACCGGGAAATGAGTCGCAAACAGTAAACTAAGAGTTTCCGCTTTAGACTCAGTAAAGGTACCATTAGATTTTCTGAGTGCATCTAGCCTAGTCGGTTTTCCCCGTTTGAGGACTTTAACCAACTTGCTAGTCGCACTCAGAGACTTGATCTCTTCGCAGAAGGTCCTATAAGAATCGTTCTTCGATTTACGAATAAGTTTCCTATATTCTTTCTGCTTCGACCGATACTTGTTCCAGTCATCTTCCGAATTCGATGTGAGCGATCTACTTAATTACTTTGATGGCGCTACAGTTCGGGGTGAACCAAGGCCTCAACCAACAAGCCTCTCCAGTCGGTACGATCTTCGGCCAGCCGCATCCAGTGCCGCACGCCCAGTTGGTTGAGGTCCCCTTCCACCTGTGCGCGCCACCTTAAATGCGGTTGTCCTCTGCTGCGTCGTCCCTCGGGGTTGGAGTCGAAGACTCTTCGGGCCGGAGCGTTGATGTCCATTCGCTCTAAATGGCCTAGCCATCTTAGACGTTGGATCCGAAGACGTCTAACCAGGCCGATGTCGCTGTACAGCCCGTACAGTACTTGGCTGAATCTCCTCCTCCATTCTCCGTTTACACAAATGGGACTAAAGATTGCACGCAGAATTTTCCTCTCGAAACGTCCAAGAGCCTCTTCATCCGCTTTTGATAACGTCCAAGCCTCAGCGCCGTAGAGGAGGACCGGGATGATAAAGGTTTTGTTAAGGGAAACCTTAGTTTTTTCGAGAGAGGGCTCTACTACTCAATTACCTGTTGAGCCCGAAGAAGCAGCGATTGGCAAGAGTTATTCTGCGTTTTATCTCAGCGCTGGTGTCGTTGCTGCTTGTCACTTTCGAGCCAAGGTAGACGAATTCCTTGACTACTTCAAAAATATAGCTGCCGAAGGTGACGTTCTGACCAAGACGTCGGTGTTGTGCGTCTTTCTTGGATGACAGCATATATTTGGTCTTGTCCCCATTTTTCCTTAGACCCACTTTCGCCGCTTCTGCTTCAATGCTTGTGAACGCCTCATTGACGTCTCGCTTTGTTCGTCCAATAACGTCAATGTCATCTGCGTAGGCAATCAATTGTGTGGACTTGAAGTAGATCGTACCTCTTGTATTGGCCGCAGAGTCCCGCACGATCTTTTCAAGAATAATGTTGAAGAAATCACATGACAGTGGGTCATCCTGTCTAAAACCTTTTTTAACATCAAAGGGGTCGGTTAGTTAACCTCCGACCTTAATGGAGCAGCGAGAGTTCTCCATAGTCATCCTGCAAAGTCTGACGAGTTTGGCAGGAATGTTTAAACATGACATGGCTTTGTATAGCTCGTCTCTATAAACACTCTCATACGCGGCTTTAAAGTCGACGAAAAGATGGTGCGTGTTGACCTGGAATTCATGGGTCTTCTCCACGATCTAGTGTAAATATTTGGTCTATCGTGGATTTTCCTGGCCTGAAACCACACTGGTAGGAACCTATCAGATTGTCCACGAACGGTTTCAGGTACTTACACAGTACGGCAGAGAGGATCTTGTACGCGATGTTCAGGAGGCTTATCCCTCTGTAATTGGCGCAGTCATAGGGGTCTCCTTTCTTATGGACCGGGCAAACGATACTGAGATTTCATTCATCGGGCATGCGTTCTTCCGACCATATCTTGCAGATGAGTTGGTGCATGTTCCTAACCAGCTCGTCGCCAGCTGCTTTAAACAGTTCCGCGGGGAGTCCGTCTGCTCCAGCAGCTTTATGAGACTTAAGTTTCGATATCGCTATCTTAACATCGTCTAGGTCGGGTGGACGGGATTCTCCTTCATCTTCGTCCATTGTGAATGGTTCGCTCTGCCTGACGGCGGCATTTTACTATCATCGCCGTTATACAGTCTGCAGAAGTGGTCCTTCCACAATCTCAGAATCGACTGTGACTCCATTACTAGTTGTCCGTGATCGTTCCTGCGGGCTTCTGCTCTGGCTTTATAGCCTTGGCATGTTCGTTTTACTTTCTGGTAAAATTTTCGAACGTCGTTCTTGCCGTAACATCTCTCCATCTCCTCGATCTTGCGCTTCTCGTGCTCCTTCTTTTTCCTTCTCTGAAGCGCATGCTCCTCCCTCCTTTTCCGTTCATAGAGCTCGCGGGCAGCTCTCGTCCGTCGATGCAATGTGGCCATGTATGCATTCTGTTTCTCTACATGGGCCTGTCTGCACTCATCATCAAACCAGGGGTTTCTCGACGGTGATGGCTCGAAACCGAGTATATCTGAGGCGGCCTCTCTAATGGCTTTCTGACAACGACTCCATTGCTGTTCTATGGTTTCTGCAGATTGCATCGGGACCTGAGAGAGCTTGAGGGAGACTTGATCGGCAAAGGTTCTGGCGGTCTCCTGCGATTGCAGCTTTCCGACGTTAAATTTTGGTGTTCTTACTCGACTTCGTTGGTTCCGAGAAATTCGTATCCGTACCTTGGCTGCAACAAGGTAATGATCCGAGTCGATGTTGGCTCCTCGAAAGGTTCGGACATCTAGGATGCTGGAGGAGAGTCTGCCGTCGATCGCAATATGGTCAATTTGGTTGGTTGTCGATTAATCGAAAGACCGCCAGGTCCCCCTATGGATGTTGAGGTGTGGGAATCGTGTACTTGCTACTACCAGGTTATGTCCCGCCATAAGGTCCACTAGCCTTAGTCCGTTTTCTGACGTGGTGTTGTGTAGGCTGTGTTTTTTTCAATGACCCGTTCAAAGATAGCTTCCTTACCCAGCTTCGCATTGAAATCTCCTAGAACGATTTTGGTGTCATAGCTGGGACATTGCGCATACGTTCTGCCTAGGAGATAATAGAAGTCGTCTTTATGTCGGTCATCTTTCTCCTCTGTGGGGGCGTTGACACATAGTAAGCTTATATTGCCGAGATTGGCCTTGATGCGGATAGTTATGAGGCGTTCGCTTACATACTGGAAGCTTAAGACTTTAGATGTGAGCGATCTATTCAGAAGAGTTCTGGCTTCCCTGCGAAGATTTTGGAGCTCGGCATTACACCAGGGAACCAATTTCCTGCCGGGAGGTTTGCTAACAGGACACGCGAGTTCAAAACAACTGGTGATGACGCTATTCAGGTTATAAACAGCGTTCTCTACCAATTGTTTCGTTCTAAGTTTAGGTACGGCCTGAGTGGATTTCTCAAGCTCCTCTCGAAACCGTACCCAGTCCGTCCTTCTCGGATTCCGTCTGGGTTGCAAGGAAGAGATCCCACAACCCAATCGGTAGTTACAGGAACATAGAAATAAAACGGAAATATAATGTAATCGAGGAAGAAGAGTTCAACTGCATTTAAGATAGAGATATACAAATCAGATAAATTTGAAACATAAATTCGTCCCGTCCAAGTTTGGCATAGTTTCAGTATGAAAAACAAAATTCAGAATCGTATTAGCTACTCAAAAAAAAAAGAGGAATCAGATATCATGCATCATGCGTTCTCTGATATTAATGGATAGCTTCACAACATCCTCACCATGTTATGTAATAACTCATGAGAAGATTCCCAGAGGCGAATGAACGAATTAAACAAGCATGTGTACGACCTTGTGAATCTGTTCCCCCTAACTTTGAGTTTTATGCTGTAGTATAAGTACCTATCCTGCCATACCATCTGGAATTAGTACCATCGAGGGGGAATTACATCTTTTATTTATTTTTAATTTTGCTTTAAGGTTGATCGGTTTTCTGTGTTCATTCAGCTGCCATTCTGCAAATTGAATCTGTTCCTTGGAGCTACGTATTTCTTCTTAAAATACGAGTATGAATCGGTGGTATGAATATGTGGCATAGTGGTGAGCATAGTGCGTCATCTAATTCACAGCATGGTGTTTGCAAGACGATCTTGTAGTTATCCCTTTTTGTTTTTTTGCTTCAAAATATCGGATATCTACCTTAGATGTCCTTTAAAAGAGCATGTTTTGTGGCTTTTGAGGCCCGGGATGAGTGCAAAGCAAAAACATTACATCGTTTGGAGGTAGAAAACACTAAGAGCAAAAAACCCTTGCGCTCGATGCCCACTTAACTGCGACATTCTTTTCCAGAAGAAAAGATGTACTTATGCTTGTAAATAGTACATATGTGCATACATACATACATACATATAATATAATTCTCTTGGCGACTATTTATCACTAAAGTGTACGTCATGCAAAGTCAAATGTACAAAGCTATTAGCCTACATTTGCGAATGCTTTACGAGCTGAGAAGAGCAACAATCGGAAGAGCTTTAGAAAAAGGACTTCTACCGACCGACACTGCGAATGCCATAAATATGCTCATATGGCACACAGTTAGCACCATCTCTCTACACAATGAAATACGTATGTTATCTATACATACATACATACTACGTACATGGAGGTTAAGTTTTGCGTTAGTTGTCAGGCTAAATGTTCCTTTCCTCTGTCGTTATCTAGGAATTAAAGTTGACAAACGACGCGCCGACCAAGCGCTTTCAGATCTAAACCGCATTACTGGCTTCCTTCAGTTCATTGCCCCCGATGAAGCAAGGTGCGGGTAAATTCTAAGTATAGTTGAGATGACAGATTTAAGATAAAAGGATACATGAAAGGAGCACATTTATGAGTTCAAGGGTTTTTCCTATGGACTTACAATAATAAGATATAAATCATTTTGGGGATAAAATGTCATTACGGAAATATATCTTAATTTGATTATATGTAGGTACATGGGTATGTATCCAAACATATTCTAGTACTTATGCCAGATGGGGTAGATGATTAATTACCTGAAGCACATGGAAATAATTTTACTGGCTTAGCTGTTCGAGTACAATGGACCAGTGTTTGCGTATGAGTGTTCCAACATATAGCAGAAGCCTCGTAGCTATTGAACGACCAATTGGATGATATGGTTTTATGTTGACAGATCTTTTTAGCTCTTCAGAGCGTAGGCTTCCATCAGCGGAATATTCCAACCTTCATAACTAGGAGGCATATCCACTTGCTTTTACGATGAGAAATGTAACGTAAAATTTGGACATTAGTTCAGCTTAACAAGCTACCAACGGTTCAATGTGTACGTAGGGTGTGTACCCTCATCCACGGGTAACGTTTTGATCGTCACAATTAATCATCAGTATTATGCAACCTTTCATGCTAATAGCGTTATACACAGAAGAACGTGGGTCATTTCAAGGGGACGTGTCATGTAAAATGTTTACTGCGTCAGACTCTACAATCATTTTAACCCACGCAGTGCCCTAAAGAAAAGCTGAAGCTTCTTAATATTTCCGTTTTTCGTTATTTTTTAGAGCTAGAGTTAGAGAGGGTTAGGTGGTAGGACAAGGTCGTCTGATCACTGCGGCCACTAGTGGCCCTATTGTGAGTCAATAATAAAACTTAGTATGCTATTGAGTCAGCTAGCAACAATTTCTTCTGCTTCAAGATAATACTTGCCTAAGTGACGATGTACTGACAAGGCAGTTACAGTGGCACAGTATGTGCTCTGCTGTTTCTTCGACCTCACTACACATTCTGCAAGTATCATCTTGTATAATGCCCATGGTTTTGAGATGTTTGTTGACTGGTCAGTGTCCAATGAGGACACCTGTGATTATACGAATCTGACTCCTCGAAAGCTTGGGAGGAACAACTTGGCTTGTCTGCTACCTTCCGTTTGTGACCAGTAGTGATCAGCCGTGCTCCTTAACCAACTGTTTATGCAGCATTTGGTGGTGCTGATGGGTATGCCGCAGAAAGGTCGTGGCATTATGAATGCTAGAAGGTCCGCCTTTTCGTTGTCTGTATGGCCGCTGTGTCCAGGTATCCAAATGAGGTGAACTCTGTTTGTGCTTGCCAGCTGGTGTAGTACTTGTGACAGTCCCATTCCAGTTTGGAGGTGATTTCATAGCTCTTTAGGGTCAGAAGTGCAGCCTTACTGTCAGAAAGAATATAAATGTTTTTGTTAAATATACTTCTATTGATATTTTCTCTGAGGCAGAGTTCTATTGCAAATATCTCTACTTGGAAAACGCAGTTATGATGCATGTGCCGGTATTTGCTCCGTATACTTCAGACCCAACGCCTTCATTCGTTTTGGAGCCGTCTGTGTACCACACGAAGGATCCGCGGCTGAAGGAGGGTCTATCCTGTTCAAGAAAAAGAAACTCTCCCAGCAAACAAGATGTAAAAAAGCACGTTGGCAATGCAAAAAGTGTGTGCAAGCTTTATGCGCTAAAAGAGAATGCTTTGAAGTTTTTCATAACACCATAAGTGCATGAAAAAGTTGCTGAGAACTACAACCAACGTGGAAATTCGGTCTGTTCCTCTCGAATCCTATCTAGGGCAACCACCCCTGGAATGTAGTGAACGAATATCTACGACCCAAACCACTGCACTTCGTTTAGGTTGTGTGATAGACATTATAAGAGTATAAGCTCTTGAACCCGCGCGAACTATAAAAATAATAAAATAAAAATGTATGTATGTATGTGTGCCTGGCGCACATTTGACGGAACTATTTGATTGTCAAACTTTTTAAGTTGCTTAGAAAGCAATGCGACCTTGAAGCTGTGGTCGTCTGCGGTGAAAGGCGAAAAGCCAGCGTCCGTGATGGTTTGATCCGGAGTAACTGAGATTGGATGTACCCCGCTTGTTTTTGAGCCGGCGCGGCGAGAGTAAAAATAAACGCCGAGCTTTACCATGAAGTTGTGTTGGAAGCTTGTGTCTAACCTTAGGTAGTCAAACATTTCTTTCCGCAGAACTCTGCACTTGCTCACAAAGGCAGGAAGACTCTCAACCGACCTCAAAACGGTAGACTTCGCCTTATAAGGCATTTTGGAGAGCAAGGTTACCTTCTTACTTAGGTGGCGCTATATTTCGGGGTGAGCCTGGCCCTCAACCAACAAGCCTTTCCAGCTAGCACGATACTTTTAGAATTGCACGCACGCCCAATTAGTTGAGGTCCCTTGCCACCTTGATGGGGCCGTCCTCTGCAACGTCGTCCTTCGGGGTTGGGAATGTTCATTTGCTCTACATTTGTTTTTTTTTTTACAGTTCGCGCTGGTTCAACAGTTAGGTATAGTTTTATAATGTTTATCACACAACCTGAACGGAGTGCAGTGGTTTGGGTCGTAGATGTTTGTTCCTTATTCTCCAGGAAGGTTGTCCTAGATATGATTCGAGAGAAACCGACCGAATTTTTTCGTTGGTTTTAGTTCCCAGCAACTGTTCCATGCACTAGTTATTCGCATTAGGAATAATCGCGGAGGTCAACTCAACCGGATGTGCAATGGCCATGACTCGCCCCGGGGGAACCGCCTTCATGATCATGGTAACCACAGGTAAGTGATATATTAGAATACCACACACAGAGTATGAATTTGAAGTGACCATGTACCGTGACTGTTATGCCTTCATCAGTATGTTTGATCACTTCTCTGTTACAACAGCTGTGTTGCACAATGTTTCCATATAGGAATTGTGTTCCTTGGCTGTGGTGAGACTTTGAACCACCCACCACGGCCACCCCACATGGCCTCCCATCTTAGACGTTAGAAGAAACAGCGGTCGGAAAGAGTTATTCTGCGTCTAATCTCACCGATGGTGTCATTGCAGCTTATTACTAGTGAGCCAAAGTAGACGAAATCCTTGACTACATCTGCCATTTTCTGGTCCAGACGTCGGGTCTGTGCGTCTTTCTTTGACGACAGCACATATTTGGTTTTGCCTCGCTTACCTTTAGCCCCACTTTAGCTGCTTCTGCTTCAATGCTCACAAAAGCTTTTTTGACGTCTCTTTGCATTCTCCCAATCACGTCATATAATCACCGTATGCGGAAAATAGTGCAGACTTGAAGTAGATCGTGCCTCTTGTATTGGTCAGTGAATTCCGCATGACATTTTCGAGCATGATGTTGAAAAAATCACATTATAGTGCGTCGCCCTGTCTGAATCCTTTTTTTACATCGAAGATCTCGGTTAACTCCTTACCGACCTTAATGGAGCAGCGAGAATTCTCCATAGTCAAACTGGAGGAAACTTATAGGATCACTTTGTTGTCCGTCCGTCTGTCTGTCTGTCAATACCCTTTATCTCGGGAACGCGTGGAGGTATCGAGTTGAAATTAAACTTCCAAGTTCCACCCGACCTAGACGAAGTCAAAATAGCGATATCAAGACTTAAGTCTAATAAAGCCGCGGGCGCAGACGGTCTGTCTTTTTAAGGCCGCTGGAGATGAGCCGGTAAGGTGCCTGCACCATCTCATTTGCAAGGTATGGTCGGAGGAAAGCATGCCCGACGAATGGAATCTCAGCACCGTTTGCCCGGTGCATAAGAAAGGAGACCATTATAACTGCGCCAACAATAGGGGGATAAGTCTCCTTAACATCGGAGATAAGATCTTCTCTGCCGTATTGTGTGAACGCCTGAAACCGTTTGTGGATAACCTGATCGGCTCTTATCAGTGTGGTTTCAGGCCAGGTAAATACACAATAGACCAAATATTTACGCTACGGCAAATCTTGGAGAAGACCCAGGAATACCAAATCGACACTCACCACCTCTTCGTCGATTTCAAAGCTGCATACGACAGCGTGTATAGAGATGAGCTATACAAAGCCATGTCTAGTTTTAACATCCCTGCCAAACTCGTCCGACTGTGCAGGATGACAGTGGAGAATTCTCGCTGCTCCATTAAGGTCGGTAATGAGCAAATCGAGACCTTTGATGTTGAAAAAGGATTCAAGCGAGGTGATGCGCTTTCATGCAACTTTTTCAACATCGTGCTTGAAAAGATCGTGCAAGAGTCACTGGCCAACACAAGAGGTACGATTTATTTCAAGTCTACGCAATTGCTTGCGTACGCCGACGACATTGACGTGATTGGACGGACACAGCGAGACGTCAATGATGCCTTTGTAAGCATTGAGGTAGAAGCGGCTAAGATGGGTCTCAAGGTTAATGAGTGTAAAACCAAATATCTGCTTTCATCTAAAAGAGACGGACAACACCGACGTATTGGCCAGGACGTTACCATGGGCGGATATAACTTTGAAGTGGTCAAGGAATTCGTCTACCTTGGCTCACCGATGATCAGCGACAACAACACCAGCGCTGAGATAAAACGCAGAATCACTCTTGCCAACCGCTGTTTCTTTGGGCTCTAGAGGCAATTGAGAAGTACAGCCCTCTCTCGGAAAACCAAGGTGACACTTTATGAGACCTTAATCATCCTAGTCCACCTTTACGGCGCAGAGGCTTGGACCTTAACAAAAGCGGATGAAGATGCCCTTGGTCGTTTCGAGAGGAACATTTTGCGCACTATCTACGGTCCCGTTTGTTCAAACGGTGTATGGAGGAGAAGATATGACGAAGAACTGTACGGGTTGTACATCGATATCGGCCTGGTACGACGTCTACGGATACAGCGTCTAAGGTGGCTAGGCCATTTAGAGCGCATGGAAAATACAGCTCCGACCCGAAGAGTCTGACGGCCGCATCAACGGTGGCGCACGCAGGTGGAAGGGGACCTCCACCAACTAGGCGTGCGGCGCTGGAAACAGCTCGCCAGCTGGAGACGCTTGTTGGTTGAGGCCCAGGTTCACCACGGACTGTAGCGCCACCTAAGTAAGTAAGTAAGGTACCTAATAATTTTGGTGTATGTAGTACAGTTTGCACTGTTATGCATACCTGCTTATTTAATTTAAAATTTTGTAATTTAACATAACCCTCACCCTAACACAACCCTAAATACTGGACTCGCACTTGTCCGGTCTTATTGTTAATTACTTTGACCTGCGCTCGTATATAGTTATTAACTAATAAAATAACATTTTAAAAAGCTTGCCTTAATTTTAGTATCCTTCAGTCACCTGAAAAAAAAATTTAAAATTAAGTAACTTATTGGCATTGAAATTAACGGTGTAGGTATTCAGGAATAAGAAAATAATAAACGGAAAGAAAAATATTGTAGAG
Organism: Eumerus sabulonum; assembly: GCA_951905685.1. NCBI lineage: Eukaryota > Metazoa > Arthropoda > Insecta > Diptera > Syrphidae > Eumerus > Eumerus sabulonum. The sequence continues at coordinate 74,495,218 of OX645062.1, forward strand.
AACAAGTGGTGTAGAATATCGGACACTGCAATGAACTATAATCCCATTACTAGCTACGCACCTTTGGCATAGATTTTTTCCAATTGTCTTGCTTTTCCTTTCTCTCTATTCTTATAAGTCCTATTTGGGTGTGCTTTGGAACTATTTTTGTATGTGTATAAAGAGGCGTAATTGAATTATAATCTATTCAATTTGGGCTCGACATATTGCGCGAGCTACGACGTCTACCCGCACCTCATCACCCCCTTAGCAACTCCCTCGTCACACATAGGCCGAGTTGCGTTATCTACATGTCATCCCACCGCTCGCCAAACTATCCAACATTACGACACCCGACACATGCCTCGCTACCCACCTGCCCCACGTCGACGGTGAACACCGTAACATAGATGACCTCGTCACCCTCAGGCCAATGCACCCAAGCAACGGCACCGATCGTACACTTTTATTCATTTACTTGCTGACCCGGCGAACTTTGTACCGCCTAACAGCCGATTCTTTAATTTTTTATTTTTTTTAATACTTATTCTGCTATTCCGGACACCGGGAGAGCTAGTAAGATAAAAAACAAAAAAAAAAAAGCCGCGCAGAGTCTCGTCCCGACTCTGACGACCATATCCTAAATTAGGATTGAGAGCACGTTTCAAAAATCTTGAAGTTCCGTAGAGTTCAACGCAAAGAAATTGTAGATAAAATTTTCTCTTCGATCCGAGCTCGTATGTCGTGTTGGTCGATCACGAGAGTCTGCTAGCGTTTATATAAAATTTTCTCTTCGATTCGAACTCGTATGTCGTGTTGGTCGATCACGAGAGTCCACTAGCGTTTATACAAAATAAAATTTCTCTCTTCGATCCGAGCTCGTATGTCGTGTTGGTCGATTACGAAAGTCCACTTGATATATTTTTCTAACCAAAATTTTATTTTTGTATGCTGCATGTCGTGTCGCGAAAACATGTCGATCGCAAAATTTTTGAAACGCGCTGGGCATTTTCATCGACATTGAGGGAGCTTTTGATAACGCAACTTTTGACAGCATGTGCAACGCTGCCAGACATCATGTCGTAGATAAAGCACTGGTCCTTTGGATCAAAGCAATGCTCATGCACAGGACATTGACCGCTGATGCAGGCCTCGACCAGTGTGTCAAATCCGGCGTAAACAGGGGCTGCCCTCAAGGTGGCGTCCTGTCTCCGCTGTTTCGGTGCATGGTGGTCGATCCCCTGCTTGATGCTCTCAATGCCTCTGGAATCTACGCCCAGGCCTATGCAGATGACGTCGCCATTCTTTCTGTCGGCTCATGTTTGGCGACTGTCCGTCTCAAAGCACAGGCGGCGCTAAATGTGACCGATGATTGGTGTACCAGAAATGGGCCAGAAATTTTTGAAACGTGCTCTCAATCCTAATTTAGGATAAAAAGAAAGTTCATAAGTCAACAATTGCATAATGTTAAAAATTAAAAATTACAGAACACTTAAAATTCTTTTAATAGTCACTAAAAAATCACAATGAAAATTACAATTTCGATTTCTTATTATGATACCTACTTATTATGTTTTATTTTATTTTTATCCTAAATTAGGATTGAGAGCACGTTTCAAAAATTTTGCGATCGACATGTTTTCGCGACACGACATGCAGCATACAAAAATAAAATTTTGGTTAGAAAAATATATCAAGTGGACTTTCGTAATCGACCAACACGACATACGAGCTCGGATCGAAGAGACAAATTTTATTTTGTATAAACGCTAGCAGACTCTCGTGATCGACCAACACGACATACGAGCTCGGATCGAAGAGAGAAATTTTATTTTGTATAAACGCTAGTGGACTCTCGTGATCGACCAAAACGACATACGAGTTTGAATCGAAGAGAAAATTTTATATAAACGCTAGCAGACTCTCGTGATCGACCAACACGACATACGAGCTCGGATCGAAGAGAAAATTTTATCTACAATTTCTTTGCGTTGAACTCTACGGAACTTCAAAATTTTTGAAACGTGCTCTCAATCCTAATGGTAGAAACACAATGTGGCGTGCGCGCGCGCGTGCTTTTGATCGGCTTTATACCGATTTACGGGATAATGTATCAGACGCACGCAACCACAATTCGCAACACACAATCTGGCTTCAAGTCAGCTGCGCGTAGAGAGCTTAGGAATGTGACAATACTATGTTCTGTTTCCTCAAAATGTACACATATGAATTTAGTGCAGAAAGAAGAGTAGATTTGTGTTCTGTTCTATTTATATGATTTAATTGAAACATAAATATAAGAAAATTTCATCTCAAATAAAGGTATATGCTTATAAAAAAATATGCGTTTAGATCTGTAATACCCATCATCATTAGTTTGCATCCAAAAAATCCAATAATAAGCTACGAAAATGTATGCATGTTGAAAGCGAACAACTCGGAACACTACATGACAGAACACGTTACACTATTCTGCTACAATCGAACAACACGGGTGGCCGTGGTGCAGTGGTTAACATCATCGACCGCCGAGCGGAAGGTTTATGGTTCAAATTCGCTTCATAGCCAAGAAAAAGTAGTTTCTATACCGCCAAAAAGTATGCAACGCTGTTGAGAATGGAAAGTGACCAGACGTACTGCTGCAGGCATAACACTCACAGTATATGGTCAAACGAAATTCATCCTCTGCGTATGCAATACTAAAAAAAAAAGTGCTTTAAGGAATTACTACGGACTATAACCAACGCGGAATTTCGTCGGCTCTCGTCCTATCTAGGTCTAGGACAACCACCCCTGAGAGTAGTGAACGAACATCAACGACCCCAACCACTGTACTCCGTTCAGGTTGTGTGTGTCAACACATCATAAGAGAATATAAAAACTCTTGAACCTGCGCGAGTCTCTAAAAAAAAAAAAAAAATACATCTGTCAAACGCACGCCTTGAGTAGAGAGTAGCTCTACTCCGGCGCTTTGCTCGACTTTACGATATTAACGATATGAGGTCGAGCAAAAGTTGAGGTAACATTATGTGTTGCTTCATAAGATATCGTTGTTCCTACTCATGCTGTCAAAAGCACGCGCGCGCGCATGCCACATTGTGTTTCTACTTTAATTTAGGATATGGTCGTCAGAGTCGGGACGAGACTCTGCGCGGCTTTTTTCTTATTCTAAATTAGGATTCATTTTTATTGTAGTACTTTATGGTACACGATATTTTTTGTTTGATTATCTGGCGCGTAAACAAACAGATCAGATGGTTTTCCAACACGGGAACAGGCAACATACAATTGACCATGCGAAAAACACGGGTTTTCTAGATTAATACCACAAACACTTAATGACTGCCCCTGTGATTTGTTTATAGTCATAGCACAGAGAAGCCGTACTGGAAACTGTAGTCGTTTAAACTCGAATGGTACGGGGTATCAAAACGTTTTCTCCTTTATACTTTCCTTTCAATATGATTACTTCTATTACGTTATTCAGTAATTTTTTTATCGCTAATCGTGTGCCGTTACAAAGTTGCGGTTGGTTAATATTTAGCAACATTATAACTACAGATCCAACCATTAATTGAAGATTGTGAGGCGGCAATCCTGGCAAATCAAGTGAGTTTAAAAATTCCGGTGGATAGTTCACAACATCATCTTCATTAGTTGCCGTATCAACTGATTTATATGTCCTCATTTCGCCAGGATTGTCATCTTGAATTTTTAAATTTAATTCATTTACATCAGTGGTTTTGGCAGCCAGTATAGCTCGTTCGCTCAACCAATCATGGAATAAGAAATTTTGAGCAACATTTGGAAACACTTTTTGAATGAGTTCAGCTTTTGATTGCGTTAACTGACAAAAACTCTCAGGAAAGGAGATGCAGCCATTACCAATATCAATGAGTTGTTTAGAGAACATGTCTCCAGATTGATCATTTTGCAAGATGACGCCCATATTCTTGCTTAAAAGTAATACCTTGACATGTTTCCACAAATTTGAAGACTTTAAACATGCATTCAGTTCATCAGCTTGCGTTGAACGTGGAACCACTGGCAATGTTTGGCGGAAATCTCCTGATAATAAAATCATTGTGTCACCAAACTGGTTTTGGTTGTTCCGTAGATCTTTTAAGATTCTATCTAAAGCCTCTAAAGATTTTTTATGCGCCATCGTGCATTCATCCCACACTATTAGTTTACATTGCTGCAAAACCTTTGCCATTGCCGAATTCTTGGAAATGTTGCATGTTGGAGTTTCGTTTCTTTGCATATTCAATGGCATTTTTAGAGCGGAATGGGCTGTTCGACCGCCTTTAAGCAAAGTTACCGCAATGCCTGATGAAGCAAGAGCTAGAGCAAATTCATTTTTTGAGCGAAAGCTGTTCTCGAGATTTGCGCTTAGCAACACATTCAGCGATTCATTTTTATATTATAGATTATTGTAATTGCAAAGGTGAGACTATGAACTTGCTGTATAAGCGTCTGGCCAACTTCCGACCAAAATTCAAATCGCAAGCTCATGGTATCACCTGCGCAAATCGAAGCCAAAATGCAGAAGTAAAAAATGATTGTCTTCTTCTTCTTTGCTGGCCCATGAAGGACCAGAGCCAAGCTTCTCTCAAACACCCATGTTGTGTGTGATTTATATTTCACATAGATGAAAGGGACCTACAGTTTATTACCGATTCCGAACGGCGTGAGTCGAGAAGCTTTTTCACGGCAAGTATGTATGTATACTACGGGGGGTTTTGCCAGTACCCCGCGGAGGAGGAACGCCGCGAAATAAACATTCGATGGCGTTGGTGTTATCGGGATCCGAGCTCGCTCATTTTCAGATCAGATAAAAAACGTCCGTGAATTGTAACAGTTGTTTTTTTTTTAAGAACTCCATCAGCTCCCAACTTATTTCGCGCGATAAACAGATGAACGGATGTATCTTTCCTTGTCCTGGGGAGGGCTGCTAGTTTTTTTTTAAGTTTTTTTTTTTTTTTTGAGTTTTATTCCAATTCTTTTTATTCTTTGTGGCGCTACAGAATCGTGTGGTCTTGGGCCTCAACCAACAAGCGACTCCAGCCGGCGCGATTTCTTGTCAGCCGCCTTCAGTCACGCACACCAAGTTGGTTGAGGTCCTTCTCCACTTGTGTGCACCATTTGCGTCGAGGGCACCGTCTGTTGCGTTGTCCCAATGGCTCGGATTCGAAGATTCCTCGAGACGGAGCAATGTTGTCCATACGCTCTACATGGCTTAGCCTTCTTAAACGTTGTATCCGTAGGTGCTTAACCAGGCACATCCCGTTGTTGGATCTTCAGCTCCAGATGCCATCAACGCAAATAGGATCAAGGATCGTACGCATAACTTTTCTCTCGAAAAGACCAAGAGCTTCCTCGTCCGCTTTCAATAGCGTCCATGCCTCTGCACAATTAGGCAGGACTGGGATAATTAAGGTATCATATAAAGACAGCTTGGTTTTTCGCGAGACGGCTCTGTTACTCAATTGCCTTTTGAGCCCAAAAAACGGCGATTGGCAAGAGGTATTCTGCATTTAATCTCGGTACTGATGTTGTTCGTATTTGTTACTGCGGATCCAAGGTATAAGAAGTCCTTGATTACCTCGGAAGTCTTGCTGCCCATTGTGACGTTCGGTCGAAGGCGTCGATGCTTCGCGTCCTTTCTTGATGACAGCATATACTTCGCTTTGCCCTCATTCACCGCCAAAACAATTTTGGCCGCCTCCGCTTCAATGCCAGCAAACGCCTCATTGACGTCCCGCTGCGATCGACCAATCACGTCAATATCATCGGCGTACGCTAGCAGTTGAACGGACTTTTGGAAGATCGTGCCTCTAGTACTGACTTGTGAGTTTCGCACGATCTTCTCATGTATGATGTTAAAAAGTCACATGATAGCGTGTCGCCTTGCCTAAAACCTGTCTTGACATTGAGCGTCTCGGTAAGTTCGTTACCGAGCAGCGAGAATTTTCTATCGTCATCTGGCACAATCAGACGAGCCTGGTAGGGACGCCAAAACTAGACATGGCTCAGTGTAGTTTTGCTTTATGCAAGCTATCATATGGGTCTTTGAAATCGACAAACAGGTGGTGGGAGTCTATCTGTTTTTCCTGGGTCTTTTCCAGGATCTGCCACAGTGTGAACATTTGGTCTATTGTGGACTTCTTTGGCCTGCAACCACCATGATAAGGATCTATCAAGGTCCAACAGAGAGGATTTTGTATACGATGTTAAGGAGACTGATACCTCTATAATTGGAGTACTCAAAGGAACCTCCATTCTTGTGGACCGGGCAAACAACACTAAGATTCCACTTACAGATGAGCTGCTGCATGCGTCCTTTCAGGTCATCCACATCTGCTTTAAACAGTTTCGCGGACAGTCCGTCCGCTCCAGCAGCTTTGTTTGACTTCATCCTTGACATTGTTATCTTGACTTTGTCAAAGCCGGGGGGATGGAATTCTCTACTACAAGATGTCCACTCCCGTCTCGGTAGGCTTCGATCCGGAGTTTGTATCCATTGGATAACTGTTTTGTATTTTGGTAAAACTTCCGGACTTCATTCCTGCTGTAGCAACTCTCCATCTCATCGACTGCGCGCTTCTCTTCTTTTGGAGAAGCCGATTCTCATCTTGCCTTTTCTGTTCGTAGAGCTCATAAACAGCTCTCCTCTCCCGATGCTGCATTGCTTTGTAGGCGGATTGCTTAGCTGCATGGGTCTGCCTGTACTCATCGTCAAACCGCAGGTTTTTCCTGGGCCGCCGTAAAACCCAAAACATCAGTGGCAGCTTCTTTAATAGCTCTTTGACAACGCTTCCATTCTTCTTCTACCGTTAGAGCAGGCGGCGTCGAACTTTCAGAGATTTTTTTTGAAAACTCGGTCGGCAAAGTTCCTAGCGGTCAGATGCGATTTTAGTTTTCCGACGTAAAACCTTGGTGTTCTTTCTCGCCTCCGTTGTTTTTTGTTTTTTTTTTTTTTTATATCCGTGCTCTTACCTTGGCCACAACAAGGAAATAATCCGGGTCGATGTTGGCTCTTCGGAACGTTCGGTCATCAAGAATATTGGAGGAGTGTCTGACGTCGATCGACAGTTGATTGATCACCGCCAGGTTCCTTTATGGATGTTGTGGTGTGGAAACCGCGAACTCACTACAGACAGGTTCCGCCCCGAGGCGAAGTCAACTAGTTTGAGTGCGTTCCCGGTTGTATTGTCGTGTAGGCTGTGTTTTCCTATGGTTTTGGCAAATATCTCTTCTTTTCCGAGCTGTGAATTTAAGTCTCCTAGAATGATCGAATGGTGTCGTATCTGGGGCAGTTTTGGTATGTCTTTTCTAGGAGATAATCATCCTTGTCCTCTGTTGCCCGATTTAGCCTTGATGCGGATTGTTATTAGGCGCTCGCTTATATATTTAAAGCGTAAGGCTTTTTGCCTTAGTCTGCCTCGACCTTACTATCGCCGTAATAGAGTTCGCAGTTTTCATCCTCTTTTTGCCCGGCCCATCCCATCGCACTTCCTGGATTGCGGTAATATCTGCTTTGTAGCAGTCAAGCGCCTCCGCGAGTTCATCTGGTCTGTTAATGGACCCCACATTCCATGTGCAGAGCCGATATTCATTGTACTTTTTTCGTTTGCTGTGTACCGGTCACGGGAAGCAGAGTTTCCCAAGAGAATCCAGTCCCTGTAGGCCTTCTTCGTCTCCCTGATGGCTTCTTGAAATCCAGGTGTTTCAAACCACGCAGTTCTTTTCTCAACACCAGGCGCCGCTTCTCTCCACAAACATCACGTGCAGAGGCAATGACACCTGTTGAAAATAGTCGCCATTCGTCCCCTAGATGCGATAGAATAGTTGGAATTTGCTGAAACCTTTCGAATATGTGTCGTGCGAAATGTTGTCGCATCTCACTGCTCTGTAGTTTCTCCCGCCGTATGCTTGTAGCCGCTCTTGGTTTCCGCCTTGACAGACGAGGTACTCTATCAGTAAGATACGGCTTACACAACACCAGGTGATGATCAATTGACAGTTCAGCCCCTCTAAACACACGAACGTCACAAACCCTCCGTTTCACACACGATAGTACCACAAAGAAATCTATCAACGATTTCTGTTGGAGACTCCGACGATACCAAGTATATTTATGAATTGCGGAAAGAAGATGTTCACAATGGAATACCATTTGCACAGCAAAAATCCAACAACCTCTCTCCGTTCGCGCTTTGATGAGAATCACTCCCAATTACACTCCCCCGTGTCGTTACATCCACACCCACGTGAGCGTTGAAGTCACCCATCAGGATATCGGAATCCATCTCAACCACCCTATCAAGAGCAGCATCAACATCATCCAGGAAAGTTGCATACTCTGACTCTAGATTCAGTGCAAACACCTACACCAAAGCCAAAGTTGATCTTTAAAGCTTGAGTCTTAAGATCGCGACTCTCCCTCCTAATGGTATCCACTCCAATACCCTGTCTGCCAGCCTGGAACTTATGAGTATCCCCACTCCCGTCTGTGCAGACATTTGAGGTGCAACTTCCGATAGGAACAGAATTCACCCGTCTAAAAGGTTCACAATTCTATATCCACTTTGCTTTGTCTAAGAAATACCTACAATATCCAACCGATACCTGGCAGCTTCCTCAACCAGCTCGAGATGCTTTACTATGAGCGATGAGACGTTCCATGTGCTCATCCTGACTTGATGACGTTGTCTGTTACCTTTGACTCCCTGCACGCGCTGGTTAGTGCATGGCGTGCATCCCCCTCCACCTTCGTAATGGCTCACGAAGCCACTGCCGGGTTGCTCGTGACTTCTTCGGGCTAAGCCAGACCGACTGCCGGGCGGGACAGGCCGGCCACCAAACGCTCGCTCCGAATGGAGCCCTGGTACAAAAGGGTAGGCAGTTTCCGAGGCAGATCTCCTTCTTGTCATTCAGAGGGTTTTCGCACTTACCGTACGGAAATCAATTCGCACACCTGCTGCCCACCCCCCACCACAAGGAGTTCAGCTGGTGGGGGGTCACAGGCAGGTATTGCCATTCGAATGTTATAACATTGAATTGACCAAGACCGCGTGTTATAAAAACGACGACATGATGAATATCACTCCGCGCTTTCCGCTAGTTTTCGAGTAGATACCATCACCTAAGGCAACTTGTCACCCAGCTTACCCCATACGTGTCCTCAATTCGCACGCGAACTCTTACTCAACATTATGTCCAGGTCCACACCTATTTGCCTTTTTTTTTTTCGTTTGTTATTTTATACTTTATCAGGTGCACGCATAATTAATTCAAGGCTACCAAAGGTAAGGGTGGCTGAATGTAACAGGATATCATTTGGTAAACCATAGTCTTGCGAAACCTATCATAAACTGTTCATATGTACATACACCTATGTATGTAGAAGGACGACAGTTTATTCGTTATGCTACTATCTTTAAGGATATCAAGGGTACACCTCGTTTTTTCCCCGAGGAACGTCATCCCATACTTCATTACACCTGTCAACGACGAAATATGCAAATGAACGATACTCCTGGCATAAGGTGAATGACTCTTTCCAAATGGGTTACACCAATATCTTGTGGAGAATTTCTGTAATTTCTGTAATTTTTTTTCTGTTTTTTGCTTTTGCCATGAATCTTTCATGACTACTCATATTTCCAACCACAAGACTGCAAAATTCAGGACAATGAGATCAAGCTGCGTCAGGAGAAGAAAAATGTCAACTGCCTCCTACCATCGCATACTAAGTGGGGGAAACACTCGATTCGTGACAAAAGGGCCTGCTCCTAATGGATGAAATTTGAATAAATTTCGCATGCAATTTTGGTTTTCTTTCTTTTTCTTGGTTGGACCCCAAATCAGGCCAGCACATGCCCTTGTGCGATATTCGCATCACATCCATCGGGTATTGATTGGCGTCTAAGAAAATAACATTTTCCCAACTGCATGACCTGCCTCTCTATCTGGAGCAGACGTTGGTTTTCACTGGATGCTGATGATATATTTTATTTATAATTACGTACATGAAACTCAATGCCTTACAAATGCCGCCCACACAAAGAATTTATAGCGCAGCCAATCGTTTGTTGCTTCGAGCTAATTAGTACTTTGAGCCATAAGCTTATGTGCGGTCGTGTACGTGTCACAGGATCTCAGGATTGCTGATTTCTAACCCTTGCAAGGCAGTAGACTAGACAGTTTTGGTTTTTTTTTATCTTTTTGGTCGTTGTGACGCATATCGTATCTTACAAATTTAGTCATTAACTTAAGGAGCTACATTTATGTCACGTAAGATAAAACTAATTGGATTTCTTTTTAAGTGAGGTTTTAAGCGAGCCTAATTACTAGTTGTATCCTTAGGATACGCATAGTTGTTACGTGGAATTATCTCACGGGGGACTTAATGACGGGTAGCATACTTGGAGGGCGATTTTGCACTTCTCCATGAGAAATTCTCATGTCCTTGTCTCAGAATTGTTATTCAGTTCGAGGAAAGGAATGTTGGCGCCGTACGAATTGTGTGTTAAGAAATGAGTGCCACATGTTAGGGTGCATGACCTTATCTTGGTAGGTACTCGGGCGATGGAAGTTGCGTTATAATGATTCTATAGAGCTGAAGTGTGTGACGCTATTATGACTGGTAGATTGATCTGTTCAGTGAGGTTGTTTTCATTTTTCATCTAATGACAGTATAAGTGAAGTGAAAGTGAGAGTTTTGTTGTGGTTATTGGAGAACATGGAGAGAAAGCGAAGACTGCAAGATTATGGATGTCCGAACAAACATTGACTCGGATCAACCACATTATAAGGCGGTCACAAAGGAGTCGAGAAGAACCACAGGAGTTTGTTCACACGAAGTAGTTGTGTATGAGGCGACAGCGAAATTTACAGATCACTAAACCGCAGGACTGCACACTTCAACCACTCTCCCCGCGGGACTGCCGTTAGGTATTACTTCACGGGGCTCTGGTCTTCTGTCTCCTTTGGGCTGCTGTAGCCTCGAATGAACTAACGCAATGTACGAGCGTAGTTCATTCCAGTTACCTACCGAGTCCATCATGTAAGGGACCAGGTTTTCCGGGCATGGTATGTTCACCCTTTGTCTATCTAGTACAAGATCGTTGTTTAACAGAGCTTAACGGAATACACCAAAACCTCGGTTTGCGTCATTCCGATTTGCGTCTTTCGAAGTTGCGTCGTTCAAAAATGATCGTGGTTTCGACGCTGCGTCGTTTTTGTTTCAGTTTGCGTCGTTCACAAAATTTTGTGGTTTCGGACCTTCTTCGGTATTATTTCGGTTTGCGTTTTTGTTATTCCTTCTTCCATTTTTTTTTTTTTTTATAGAAAGGGGATTCCCCAAGTTTAAGATTTATGTACATATTGTTGCGGAGATGCAAACGGACGGTTAAGTTCGAATTTCGCTGTCGAAGTTCGAAAACTCTCTGGAAGCGGGGATTGGAATGATGTCAACTTCCAATGGAATTGTCAGAGCGTTCTAGAGATTTCCGAAGGGGAACTTCCAACGGCGAACATTCGAGACGGTGGACCGAGAGCTATATAAGCGCGAACACTCGCCCTTGACAGACATTCAGTTTTGTGGTATCGAACAGCGTGTGACAAGTCAGTGTGATCAAACAGTGTAAAAATAAAAGCTCTCAATAAAGGTTTGTTTGTGTAATAAAGTTTAAAGTGGATAGTATTGGATAATAAAGAAAAGTGGTGAAGCTACGCAGATAATTGATCTGTGGTGAAAGAAGTAAAAGTGTGTGTGTGTTTTAATTCCGATAAAAAGGACAATTGTAGTTTATCGCAATCCAGTGGTGCGAACCCTATTTGGTGTGGGGATCGAATAATTTCGTAACAATATGTACGTTAAGTCAGTCAGTTTGGAGAAATATTTGCAACAGTGAAGCTTAACTTTTTTGCAGTCAACATCAAAATGAGCCAAAAGCGAAAACAAATTAATTTGGAATTAAAACTGGACATTTTAAAACGTTTCAAATCTGGAGAAAAAGCTGTTGACATTGGAAGAAGCCTTGATTTAACTCCCACCACAGTAAGAACAATTTGTAACCGCGATGCTGATAAAATTAAAGAGTTTGCTAAGACTGCTACACCATTACAGTCTAAACAAATTACGAAGAAAAGAAATCCTCTTATGTTAAAAATGGAGTCGCTTCTTAGCGTTTGGATAGAAAGCCAAAATCAGCGAAGGATGCCAATTAGCAAAATGGTTATTCAAAAAAAGGCCTTGACAGATAGTTTTCCTTTATCAAGTGGTGAATATTTAGAAGAATTTGAAGCAAGTCATGGTTGGTTCGAACGTTTCAAAAATCGAGCAAATTTACATAATGTCGCGTTGAAAAGAGAAGCAGCTAGTGCAGATATTTCAGCTGCAAATAAATTTAAGCTTTAATTAAAAGCCATTGTTGAAGAAGGTTGATATTCTCCTTAGCAAGTTCTGAATGTCGATGAAACAGGTCTATTTTGGAAACGCCTACCAGGGAGAACGTACATTTCCAAATCTGAAAAATCTTGTCATGGGTATAAAGTCAGCAAAGATCGGCTTACACTTCTTTTAGGAGGAAATGCAGAAGGCGATTTTAAATTTAAGCCTTTTCTGGTCTACCATTCTGAAAATCCGAGAGCTTTCAAAAACGTGAAAAAGTGTGATCTTCCGATTTATTGGCGTGCAAACAAGAAGGCCTGGATGACTGCAGCGCTATTTAAAGATTGGGTAGAAAATTGCGCAGTTCCTGACTTAAAAGCCTATTGTTCTGCTCAAAATATTGCTTTTAAAATGTTGTTGATATTAGACAATGCTCCTGGGCATCCAATTTATTCTGATGAATTTTCTAAAAATATAAAAGTTGTTTTTATGCCTCCAAATACCACCTCCATCATACAACCAATGGACCAAGGTGTAATATCTAACTTTAAATGCTATTATCTACGACGTACGTTTAGTCAGCTTATCGCAGAAACTGATGGAGAAGGTAAACTAACTATGAAAGAGTTGTGGAAAAATTATAATATCATGATGGCTATCGAAAATATCAATTTGTCATGGATAGAAGTAAAAAAATCATGTATGAGCGGAAGTTGGAGTCAAATATGGCCAGAATGCATTAGTAAAGATATAGCAGAAGTTGATGATGTACCCACCGTTCGTAGAGAACTTACTGAATTAGCAGCAGCAGCAAACTTTGAGGGTATGGAGGAGCGCGATATTGACGAGTTATTGATATCGCACGATGAAGAGTTTAGTAACGAACATTTGATTGGTATGAATGTTGAACACGCTGCGGAAGATGATATTGTTGCACTTGAAGTGGTTGTTGAAGAAAAGAAATTAACAACTGGTCTTATTTCGAAAGCGATGCAACTTATTTCACAGGCAATGGACATTTTTTCTGATAATGATCTTGATGAAAAGCGTAGTTTAAAAGTAACAAAATCTGTGACGGACGCCATCAATTGTTACAAAGAAATTTATTTGGATAAAAAGGCAATGACAATTCAAAAAACTATGAACCAATTTTTAGTAAAATCAACACGACAACCAAATCAGGCAACATACATTTCCATTGAAACTTTAAATTGAATTAAATGAATTGAATGTCCTTACTATTGAAGCCATATTTTCTGTAAAATTTATCGATTTTTTAACTAATTTATATAGTTTTAAGAAATATTTATGTTCCTATTATTTGGTTGCGATGAAATTAAATATAACTATTACAAGCAATAAATATTTGGATTTATATTTATATATTTTATTCTGCTGCAAATTAAACCAAATGTAGTGAAAATAGTACACGGGAATCGTTAGTTCGATTTGCGTCGTGTTTTTCTGGTCCCAATTAACGACGCAAAGCGGGGTTTTGGTGTAATTAGTTGGACTGGACTGCTCTAACAAAATACAACCTCGAAGTGAGGAAATCCAAGAGAATGCCTTGGAGGAAACACTGCGAGAACATTGACTCGCTTCCAACTGCGGCCCGACTCCATTAAGCGCTATCTCAAGAGCACACAAATGGACTCGGGTTGCTTCGCAAATCAGACGGCCGCTTTACCGTCAATTGCAGGGAAACTTTGCTCGAGGTTCACTTCCCTGGTTCTACTCCCCACTCGATGTCATCTGACGATCAAACGAACGTCATAAATAGCATCGACACTAGAACAAATAGCCTTCCTGGCAGACTTTTTAGCCCTGATAGGGTTAAATGGGCAAGGAGTCCTCTCACCACTTCTCTGGCCGATAGTCATCGATTACCTACTACGCAAGCTAACCACTCGGGGCTACGAGGTCATCGGATATGCTGACGACCTAGTAGTCATTGTTACGGGCAAAACCACTGCCTGTGAGCGCATGCAGCTTGCGCTCCAATTTGTCTGATTGACGATTAACCCAAATAAGACAATCTTAGTTAGTTTACAAAGAGAAGAAAGGTACAGCCCTGCTCAATTTTTCTAAATAGCACACGCATAGGATTTTCAGAGGAAGTAATGTATCTAGGTATTGACGTAGACTACAGACTCAACTGGAACTCCAATATGAAAACTAAACTTATGAAAGCGATTAAGGCCATGTGGGCCTGTCTACGCAATTACGGTAAAACCTGGGGACTTAAACCTAAGGTAGTCCACTGGTTATAAGCCGCGATAGTAAGACCTATGGTGGACAAAAGTTGAGCAGAAAACTACAATTGTTAAGCTTCAACGCCTTCAAAGACTAGCGTGTCTCGGCATTACAGGCGCTATGCCAACTTGCCGCACGGCAGCCCAAGAAGCGCTCGTTGGACTTAATCCACTACACTCCGCAGTGCAATCGGAATTCTTTGCTCGGGAACAAATATGCCATGTAGACTCGTGGGTCCCATGTCCATATTACAACACCTTCCCGAGTTGGATATGATTACCTCGGTCTCGGACGCATTGCCACACACCTTCACTTTTGACAAGAGATTTAATATATTGATCCCAGATTGCTGAACATGGTAAAACGGTCCCTAATGTCAAAGGCCTTAGGTGGTATACGGATGGCTCCAAGATGGCTTCTGGCGTTGGCGCCGGCATTTTTTGGCCCAAATCGTAAGATCTCAAAGGCCCTGGAAATAAGTCCTAGCATCTTTCAAGCAGAATTGTATGCCATCCTAACATGCGTCAATCTAAATGTTGAGACTGGCATTAGAGGAGTAACCATCAATATACTCTCTGACAGCCAAGCAGCGCTTGAAACGCTGGGTTCGTACATCACGAACTTAAAAACCATCAAGGAATGCCATGATGCCCTACAAGACCTTGCCAAAAGAAACAATGTCAAACTTTGGTGGGTGCCAGGGCACAAAGGTATTAAGGGCAATGAAATTGCCGACCAACTCGCCAGGAAAGGTTTCAGCGATAAGTATATAGGTACAGAACCATTCTGCGGCACCCCCAGGTCTAAGATAAATTTCTTCTTAGACAAGTGGGAAAAGTTACAACACCTGTCCTTTTGGAACAGCGTTCGGGGACTCCGTCAGTCGAAACGACTTATACGACCCCTGAACAAACACCCTAGTGATATACTCAAACTCAATAGGGTGGACACTGCGGTCTGAGATATCGTCTAAACAAAGTTAGTCTCTCGTCTGAAACTGAGTGTCGACTCTGTCTCCAGGACAAAGAGACGGCGGAACACATACTGTGTGAGTGTGCTGCTCTCTGCTATCTTAGGAAGCGCATCCTTCTCAGCGAATTTATGACTTCTAAGGGGATCACCTTGACTCCTACGAAAAGCATTCTCAACTTCATTATGGAAGTGGAGAAGCTCCTCGGCTAATCGGCTAGCAGGGACAATAGATCTGCAAAGGTCGCAGTGCCATATGCACAAACCCCAATTTAAAAAAACAAAATCTAGCACATAGCGACTACAGTCAAAAACTGTGTGCTCTGAGTCCTCTTCAGAATATTGACCCATCATGTCCACATCTATTAAGATACTTTCGATAGCCGCCGCCGTGTCCAGACAGAAACTGCGAGAGGGGGTAATTAGAGTCTCCTGCCAGGAAGGGATAACGGGATACCAGGATACAGGATTCAGCATACCTACTAGGAACTTCGCTGATTCCTTAAACATAATTGTCTGAACACCGACAAAGAAGTTCGCGGCTTCGATTTTTGGGTCGCGCTATTTCCGCAAGGGAGGGAGCGAGCAAACAGAGCAAAGAAGTTGATCGCGTTTAACATGGCAAACGCCAGCTTCGATCTCTGTCCCTGTTCAATCCAAGTTGACACACAGCCTCCGCATGGCCCCCCTGGATAGCTACCCTGGCACCCGCCAGGTAGTGAACCAATGTGTGCAGCGACCCAACCCTTGTTCCTGGGGAAAGAGGAACCTGGCCCTCCAGGTTGGGGGTTGTGCTTAGGGGTAACATCCCTATCACGTAAAAACCCACTTGATCCGAAACGACAACAAGCCTCGGATACGGACGGATACAAAGCTGACGACCCCTGCAAACGACTAACGGACTTGAGAGTCTGCACCTGGAATGTGAGGTCCCTTAACAGACCGGGTGCAGGCGATCAATTGGAGCAAACCCTCAACTGCTATAAAGCAGATATAACCGCACTCCAAGAAGTGCGATGGGATGGACCAGGCAAAAAACGGATGAAAAACTGCGACATCTACTACGGGAACTGCTACAAGGAGAACAAACAGCGCCTATTCGGGTGCGGATTCGTTATTAGAGGAAGACTCCGACAAAAAGTCTTAAGCTTCCGAGATGTAAGCGAACGCCTCATAACAATCCGCATCAAAGCTAAATTTGGAAACATTAGCTTAATATGCGCTCACGCCCCAACGGAAGAAAAGGACGATCGACTCAAAGAAGAATTCTACGATCTCCTAGACAGAACATATGCCCAATGTCCCAGCTACGACACAAAAATAGTCCTAGGAGATTTTAATGCAAAACTGGGCAAGGAGGACATATTTGAGTCGATCATAGGAAAGCATAGCCTCCATAACACCACATCCGACAACGGATTAAGGCTAATCGATTTCCTAGCGGGGCGTAACCTCCTTGTAGCAAGCACGCGATTCCCCCATCTCAACATCCACAAGGGTACCTGGCGGTCTTGTGATCAATCGACCACCAACCAGATTGATCATATTGCGATCGACGCCAGACACTCCTCCTGTATTCTCGACGTACGAACCTTCCGAGGGGCCAACATCGACTCGGACCACTACCTTGTTGTAGCCAAGGTACGAATGAGGATATCAAGAATGCTTAGGAGTCGAGTAGGACAACGTAAGTTTGACGTTGGAAAGCTACAATCGCAAGAGACTGCCAGAATCTTTGCCGATTGTGTCTCCTCAAAGCTCTCTCAAAATCCGCCCAGAGCAGCACAAACAATAGAGCAGGAATGGGCTCATTGCCAGAGCGCCGTCAGAGATGCTGCCTCAGAGGTGCTGGGTTTCAAACAGCCACCACCTAGAAACCCCTGGTTCGATGAACAATGCGAACAAGCCCATGCAGCAAAACAAGAGGCATATAAGGTCGTGCTGCAACGACGGACGAGAGCTGCTCGCGAAATCTATGAGCAGAAGAGAAGAGAGGAACACACGCTTTTCAGAAGAAAGAAGAGAGAGCACGGAAAGCGTGAGATCGAGGAGATGGAGAGATGCTTCCGCAGGAATGACGCCCGTAAATTTTACAACAAGGTAAAACGAACATGCCATGGCTACAAAGCCAGAGTGGCGGCCTGCAGGGATGAAAATGGAGAACTGGTAGTAGAGTCGCAGTCGATGCTGAGGATTTGGAAAGACCACTTCTGCAGACTGTATAACGGCGATGATAGACAAGATACCGCTGTCAGGCAGAACGAGCCATTCGCAATGGACCACGAAGTAACAGAATTCGGTCCACCCGACCTAGACGAAGTCAAAATAGCGATATCAAGACTTAAGTCTAATAAAGCCGCTGGCGCAGACGGCCTGTCTGCTGAGCTTTTTAAGGCGGCTGGAGATGAGCTGGTAAGGTGCATGCACCATCTCATCTGCAAGGTATGGTCGGAGGAAAGCATGCCCGACGAATGGAATCTCAGCATCGTTTGCCCGGTCCATAAGAAAGGAGACCCCTATAACTGCGCCAACTATAGGGGAATAAGTCTCCTTAACATCGCATATAAGATCTTCTCTGCCGTATTGTGTGAACGCCTGAAACCGTTTGTGGATAACCTGATCGGCTCTTATCAGTGTGGTTTCAGGCCAGGTAAATCCACAATAGACCAAATATTTACGCTACGGCAGATCTTGGAGAAGACCCAGGAATACCAAATCGACACTCACCACCTCTTCGTCGATTTCAAGGCCGCGTATGACAGCGTATATAGAGACGAGCTGTACAAAGCCATGTCTAGTTTTAACATCCCTGTCAAACTCGTCCGACTGTGCAGGATGACAATGGAGAATTCTCGTTGCTCCATTAAGGTCGGTAATGAGCATACCGAGACCTTTGATGTTAAAAAAGGATTTAGGCAGGGCGACGCGCTGTCGTGCAACTTTTTCAACATCGTGCTTGAAAAGATTGTGCAAGAGTCACTGGCCAACACAAGAGGTACGATCTATTTCAAGTCTACGCAATTGCTTGCGTACGCCGACGATATTGACGTAATTGGACGAAAACAGCAAGACGTCAATGAGGCTTTTGTGAGCATTGAGGTAGAAGCGGCTAAGATGGGTCTCAAGGTTAATGAGGGTAAAACCAAATATCTGCTCTCATCTAAAAGAGACGGACAACACCGACGTATTGGCCAGAACGTCACCATGGGCGGATATAACTTTGAAGTAGTCAAGGAATTCGTCTACCTTGGCTCACTGATTACCAGCGACAACAACACCAGCGCTGAGATAAAACGCAGAATCACTCTTGCCAACCGCTGTTTCTTTGGGCTCAAGAGGCAATTGAGAAGTAGAGCCCTCTCTCGGAAAACCAAGGTGACACTATATAAGACCTTGATCATCCCAGTCCTCCTTTACGGCGCAGAGGCTTGGACCTTAACAAAAGCGGATGAAGATGCCCTTGGTCGTTTCGAGAGGAAAATTCTGCGCACTATCTACGGTCCCGTTTGTTCAAACGGTGTATGGAGGAG
This sequence comes from Eumerus sabulonum, assembly GCA_951905685.1. Lineage (NCBI taxonomy): Eukaryota > Metazoa > Arthropoda > Insecta > Diptera > Syrphidae > Eumerus > Eumerus sabulonum. Next base: position 74,514,349 of record OX645062.1, read on the forward strand.
AAGATATAACGAAGAACTGTACGGGTTGTACAGCGACATCGGCCTGGTACGACGTCTACGGATACAGCGTCTAAGGTGGCTAGGCCATGTAGAGCGCATGGAAGATACAGCTCCGACCCGAAAAGTCTTCAAATCCACTCCGGAAGGAAGGCGCGGCAGAGGACGGCCGCCTCAGCGGTGGTGCACGCAGGTGGAAAGGGACCTCAACCAACTGGGCGTGCGGCACTGGAAACAGCTGGCCAAAGACCTTGCCGGCTGGAGACGCTTGTTGGTTGAGGCCCAGGTTCACCACGGACTGTAGAGCCACCTAAGTAAGTAAGTAAGCTATTTCCGCATCGACATTTACAAGCCAATCATTCACTTTGGAGATAGCTGTGTTCGTAGCCACCTCCATTTCCTCCTCTAGGTGCTTGGCACTATGACAATAGCCAAACTTAGTAGCACTACGAACAGCTTGCTGGCTAAGACCCATACTCAGCTCACACCAACGGAAATCAGTTATCTTTCAGCAAACATAAAAAGCAAACGTGGGTGCAAAAAAGGATAACCCGAAAGAAGCACAAGTACTTCGAAAACAAAGTACTTCGAAGAGCGACCCATACACGTCTAGAAGCTATACAATTAACTGAAACATCAAAATTGTACGTTCTCTGTTACCACCCTTTTGTGCTGCAAGGGTTGTTGAACTGTAAGAAAAAAACCCACAAATGACATTGACAAAGGGCAACAGACCAAGGTAATATTTATCCACATGTGGATATAATTGCCCCCATGTCCCATCCATGATACTTCAGAGTAGATGAGCACCTACTCCTTTTGTCGTCATACTATCCCTATCCCAAAGGAACAACATGTAATCGTACTTTAATCGTTAGAAAAGGGCATTCGATCTCCTTCCGACACAGATATACACGTAAGAGTACGTTCTTGAAGATTTTATGCCTCGGTCGTTCACATAATTCTAATTTATATCGCAATTCCGTATGAATAGGCTGTGGAATAGCACATTTTTATCGCTGCGAAGTGTGCATTTATATGCAAATCCCAACTTGGAAGTAGTTCGTCAGTCATGGGTATAGAATGGAAATTACTAGAGGGCACCTGTCATGTTCCCTAACGCTTCAATGATTCATTGCTTGCAGATACTTATAAATAGCAGAGGAAATATGTCAGAATTGCTAAGCGGTGCGTGCATTTTTTCCATATGACATATGCATACATATGTGCTGGGATTGTGCTCGATTAGCTCCATTTGACGTAGGGTTTATTCATTTATAACCACAGCAATTACGTGGTTTAATTGTTTAATAGTGCACACGTACAAATAGGAAGTACCTTCCCCAGTACCATTCCCACTTTCAGAATGACTTAACAAGATTTACACATTTTTTTAGAAGGCATGGGCTCGAACATACAAGGTAAAGTTGTTGATTGATCTCAACTTGGCGAGATACCAGCAACGACCCCTGTTTCAATGCCTGGGTCAAGCTGATAACAGGCTCCTCGCGGCGGTGAACAAATGTATACAGCTATCGCCCTTGGCAAGACGGCGCTACAGTACCCCTTATAGGCCTTATATGTGCACACGCCCCTGCCGAAAAGGCTGAAGACCCCATCAAAGAGGATTTCTACGACCTCTGACGACGCCTACGGAGCTTGCCCGGAGTACGATGTTAAAATCGTATTCGGGGACTTCAATGCCAAAACCGGTAAGGAGAACACCTTTGGCGGAGGGATCGGAAAGCACAGCCTCCACGATACAACGGATAAAGGGCTACTTTGCGACAGCTCGTAATGCGGTGAAAACATTTTCCCGCAAACGAATCCACACAGCTACCTGGCTATCTCCGGATGGTCATCTTCCTCTAGCAGCAAGATTGAGAGCTCGGCTGCCCGATGTCAGAAAGCTGCACCAGCCCACCATGAGGAGGTTCGCCTGAGCACACCGGAGGTTACCAGAGTCTACAGGGAGCAGCCGCGCGAAAGGCTCTCCGGTATGTCTACGTCGCGCACAATGAAACCCGTGGTAGGAAGGCGAGTGTGAGCAGAAAAAGACAGCAACCGACAAGGCGTACCAAAAGGCGCTGCAGCGAAAATCTAGAGCTGCACGAGAGGAGTACCGAGCCAGAAGATGGGTGGAGAAAAAACTGCTGCGACTAGAGAAAAGAGTCTTCGTGGTCTCCTAACTCAAGAATATCGGGGAGTCTAGGGACAAGCATAAAATACGGGCCTTTTATAAGAAAGCTAAAAGCTTTGCGGGCGGCTTCAAGAAAGGCACCCGGGCTCTTTGAAGTTTCGACGGTAATCTTGTCACCGACCCGCAGGGAATAATGGATGTATTTAAGCAGCATTTCCAGCAGCTGCTTAATAATATATGACCAAGAGAGAGTGGTAAGGACTCCAACTGATTCCAGCTGAATTATTCCTTCCGAGCAGCATCGAAGAAGTCGGCACAGTTATTCAAAAGCTGAGGAACAACAAGGCCGCTGGCTCAGATAGCTTACGTGCCTCAAGTTTCGGTCCTTCGGCCTATATTTTTTCTTATTTATGTATATTAGATCCATTTTCAAAAAAAACTCGAAAACAAAATGACGGCTTTTGTCGATGACTTATTGATGAGAAATAATAAATGAAAATGTTGTCGGTCTAGCTTAGAAAGCGTTTGATCGTATTAGACAGCAAGGGGACATGACCACTCATTTCGAATTATTGTTTGCAGAAGATTTTGCATCGAATCGGCAATGTGATTCAAACCTCGACTGATCAGAGGGATTTTGGGGCTGAATCTTCGAAAGCAGTATTATAAAAAATGGCCCCATCGGGGAAAGTATAATTTTAGAGACTCTAATTTTCTAGGCTTCTTACTTACATACATCCTTATTTAGGTGGCGCTACAGTTCGGGGTGAACTTGGGCCTCAACCAGGAAGCCTTTCCAGCTTGTACGATCTCTTACTAGTTGTTTCCAGTGTCGCACGCCCAGTTGGTTGCGGTCCCTTTCCACCTGTTTGCGCCACCTTAGATGCGGCCGTCCTCTGCAACGTCGTCCCTCGGGGTTGGAGTCGAAGACTCTTCGGGCCGGAGCTGTGCTAATCAATTGCTCTACATGGCCTAGCCATCTTAGACATTGGGTCTGTAGACGTCGTACTAAGCCGATGTCGCTGTGCAGTCTGTACAGTTCTTGGTTAAATCTTCTCCTCCACTATCCATCAACACAAACGAGACTGACAATTGTACGTATAATTTTCTTCTCCTCCATTTCTAAGAAAGTTCAAGCCTCTGCGCCCTAGAGGACGATCGGGATTATTAAGGTTTTATAGAGGGTTCCTTTAGTTTCTATTGAGTTGCCTCTTGAGCCTGAAGAAACAGCGGTTGGCAAGAGTTCTTCTGCGTCTAATCTCTGATGTCGTTACCGCTTGACTCACTAGTACCAAGGTAGACGAAATCCTTGACTACATCAAAGTTATAGCTGCCAATAGTGACGTTCTGGCAGAGACTTCGGTGTTGAGCGCCTTTCTTTGACGACTAAATATATGTTCTTCCCCCATTTGCCTTTAGACCCACTTTAGCAGGTCACAAAGGCTTCCTTGATATCTCGTTGTGTTCTTCCAATTACGTCAATGTCATCAACGTATGCAAGCAATTCTGCAGACTGGAAGTAGATCGTGCCTTTTGTATTGGTCAGTGAATCCGGCACGAGGATGATGTTGGAAAAATCACATGACAGTGCGCCCAGTCTGAATCCTCTGTTGACATCGAAGGTCTCGGTTAACTCCTTACTGACCTTTATGGAGCAGCGAGAATTTTCCATTGTCATCCTGCACAACCTGACGAGCTTGGCAGAGATGTCAAAACATAATATGGCTCTATATGGTTAGTCCCTCCAGACACTCTCATATGCTGTGGTGGCGTTACAGCCCATGAAGAGCCAGAGCCAAGCTTCTCTCAATCACGCATGTTGTGTGCGATTTATTTTTCACACAGGCAAAAGGGACCTACAGTTTAATGCCGATTCCGAACGGCGTGATGTTAAGGAGACTTATTCCCCTATGGTTGGCGCAGCTTTAGGGACCGGGGAAACGATGCTAAGATTCCTTTCATCGGGTATGCTTTCTTCCGGTCAAATCTAACAGATGAGCGGGTGTATGATCCGAAACAACTCATCTCAGCAGGCAGGTCGTCTGCGCGAGCAGCTTTATTAGAAAAAAAAAAAAAAAATAAAAATAAAAAAAATTTCGCTATCTTAACCTCGTCTAAGCCTTTTGCTTTGGTGGCTTTACCCGAGCCAGAGCCAACTTTCTTTCAATCACCCGTGTTGTATGCGATTTATTTTTCACACAAGTGAAAGGGACTTACAGTTTAATGCCGATTCCGAATGGCTTGAGTCGAGAAGCTTTTTCATGGTAATTATACTACGGGGAGTTTTGTTCGATGGCGTTGGTGTTATCGGGATCCCAATTCGCTCATCGTACGTCAGAGTCCAACATACTAACCACTGCACCACGGCGCCCTCGAATATATGATTAGGTAAGTTTATTATTAGTCCTAAGTCCTAAGCCTTCGGCATGTGAGCGAACGCCTCATAACGATCCGTATCAAGGCAAAATTTTTTAACATCAGCCTGATCTGCGTCCACGCCACCACGGAAGACAAGGATGACTCCGCCAAGATGAGTTCTACCATCTCCTAGACAGAACGTATGCCCAATGTCCCAGCTATGACATCAAAATTGTACTAGGAGACTTCAATGCTTAGCTGGGTAAGGAAAGCATCTTTGAACGAGTCATCGGCAAACATAGCCTACACGACACCACATCCGATAACGGACACAGGCTGATTGATTTTGCTACGTGGCGAAATCTCCTTTTAGCCAGTACGCGCGTCCCGCACCTCGATATACACAAAGGCACCTGGCGATCGCCAGATCAATCAATCACTAACCAGATTGATCACATCGCGATCGACGTCAGACACTACTCCCACTAATCTTGATGTTCGAACTTTCCGAGGGGCTAACATCGACTCGGACCACTATCCTGTAGTAGCCAAGATGCGTCTATGGATATCACGAACGCACCGGAGTAGAGTAAGAATACAAAGTTATGACGTTGGAAAGCTACTATCGCCAAAAACCGCTTGTGCTTTTACCGATCGCGTCTCCCTTAAGCTCTCCAATACACCTCAACCCTCCACGTTATCAATAGAACAGCAGTGGAACCTTTGCAAACAAGCCCTGAAAAACTCTGCATCTGAAGTTTTGGGCTTCAAGACTCCACCACGAAGAAACATCTGGTTCGATGACGAGTGCAGGAGGATTCACACAGCGAAGCAGGATGCATATAAATCCTCGCTGCATAAAAGAACAAACGCAGCTCGTGAGATCTACAAGTTAAAAAGAAGGGAGGAGCATAAGCTTTTCAGATGAAAGAGGAAAGAGCCCGAGAAGCACGCGATTGAGGATTTGGAGAGGTGTTACTGCAGGCGTGACATTCGAAAGTTTTATCGACAGATAAGGCGAACATGGTGCTGAGCTCTTCAAGGCAGCTGGGGATGACCTGGTTAGGGGCATGCACCAGCTCATCTGTAAGATATGGTCAGAGGAAAGCATGCCCGAGGAATGGAGTCTCAACATCGTATGCCCGATCCACAAGAAAGGAGACCCCTCTGACTGCGCTAACTACTATTCCTCTGTAGTCTTCTTAACATCGCCTACAAAATCTTCTCTGCCGTTTTGTGTGAACGCCTGAAGCCTTTTGTAAATAAGCTGATATGTCCTTATCAGTGCGAATTCAGGCCAGGGAAGTCTACCAACGACCAAATCTTCACACTACGGCAGATCCTGGAAAAAACCAATGAATTTCAAGTCGACACTCACCACCTATTTGTCGACTTCAAAGCCGCATACGACAGCGTAATTAGAGACGAGCTATACAACGCTAATCGATTTCCTAGCGGGGCGTAACCTCCTTGTAGCAAGCACGCGATTCCCCCATCTCAACATCCACAAGGGTATCTGGCGGTCTTGTGAACAATCGATCACCAACCAGATTGATCATATTGCGATCGACGCCAGACACTCCTCCTGTATTCTCGACGTACGAACCTTCCGAGGAGCCAACATCGACTCGGACCACTACCTTGTTGTAGCCAAGGTACGAATGAGGATATCAAGAATGATTAGGAGTCGAGTAGGACAACGTAAGTTTGACGTTTGAAAGCTACAATCGCAAGAGACTGCCAGAATCTTTGCCGATTGTGTCTCCTCAAAGCTCTCTCAAAATCCGCCCACAGCAGCAGAAACAATAGAGCAGGAATGGGCTCATTGCCAGAGCGCCGTCAGAGATGCTGCCTCAGAGGTGCTGGGTTTCAAACAGCCACCACCTAGAAACCCCTGGTTCGATGAACAATGCGAACAAGCCCATGCAGCAAAACAAGAGGCATATAATGCCATGCTGCAACGACGGACGAGAGCTGCTCGCGAAATCTATGAGCAGAAGAGAAGAGAGGAACACACGCTTTTCAGAAGAAAGAAGAGAGAGCACGGAAAGCGTGACATCGAGGAGATGGAGAGATGCTTCCGCAGGAATGGTGCCCGTAAGTTTTACAACAAGGTAAAACGAACATGCCATGGCAACAAAGCCAGAGTGGCAGCCTGCAGGGATGAAAATGGAGAACTGGTAGTAGAGTCGCAGTCGATGCTGAGGATTTGGAGAGACCACTTCTGCTGACTGTATAACGGCGATGATAGACAAGATACCGCTGTCAGGCAGAACGAGCCATTCGCAATGGACCACGAAGTAACAGAATTCGGTCCACCCGACCTAGACGAAGTCAAAATAGCGATATCAAGACTTAAGTCTAATAAAGCCGCTGGCGCAGACGGCCTGTCTGCTGAGCTTTTTAAGGCGGCTGGAGATGAGCTGGTAAGGTGCATGCACCATCTCATCTGCAAGGTATGGTCGGAGGAAAGCATGCCCGACGAATGGAATCTCAGCATCGTTTGCCCGGTCCATAAGAAAGGAGACCCCTATAACTGCGCCAACTATAGGGGAATAAGTCTCCTTAACATCGCATATAAGATCTTCTCTGCCGTATTGTGTGAACGCCTGAAACCGTTTGTGGATAACCTGATCGGCTTTTATCAGTGTGGTTTCAGGCCAGGTAAATACACAATAGACCAAATATTTACGCTACGGCAGATCTTGGAGAAGACCCAGGAATACCAAATCGACACTCACCACCTCTTCGTCGATTTCAAGGCCGCGTATGACAGCGTATATAGAGATGAGCTGTACAAAGCCATGTCTAGTTTTAACATCCCTGTCAAACTCGTCCGACTGTGCAGGATGACAATGGAGAATTCTCGCTGCTCCATTAAGGTCGGTAATGAGCAAACCGAGACCTTTGATGTTAAAAAAGGGTTTAGGCAGGGCGACGCGCTGTCGTGCAACTTTTTGAACATCGTGCTTGAAAAGATCGTGCAAGAGTCACTGGCCAACACAAGAGGTACGATTTATTTCAAGTCTACGCAATTGCTTACGTACGCCGACGATATTGACGTAATTGGACGAAAACAGCAGGCTCACTGATGACCAGCGACAACAACACCAGCGCTGAGATAAAACGCAGAATCACTCTTGCCAACCGCTGGTTCTTTGGGTTCAAGAGGCAACTGAGAAGTAGAGCCCTCTCTCGGAAAACCAAGGTGACACTATATAAGACATTGATCATCCCAGTCCTCCTTTACGACGCAGAGGCTTGGACCTTAACAAAAGCGGATGAAGATGCCCTTGGTCGTTTTGAGAGGAAAATTCTGCGCACTATCTACGGTCCCGTTTGTTCAAATGGTGTATGGAGGAGAAGATATAACGAAGAACTGTACGGGTTGTACAGCGACATCGGCCTGGTACGACGTCTACGGGTACAGCGTCTAAGGTGGCTATGCCATGTCGAGCGCATGGAAGATACAGCTCCGACCCGAAAAGTCTTCGAATCCACTCCGGAAGGAAGGCGCGGCAGAGGACGACCGCCTCAGCGGTGGCGCGCGCAGGTGGAACGCAGGTGGAAGGGGACCTCAACCAACTGGGCGTGCGGCACTGGAAACAGCTGGCCAAAGACCGTGCCGGCTGGAGACGCTTGTTGGTTGAGGCCCAGGTTCACCACGGACTGTAGCGCCACCTAAGTAAGTAAGTAAGTAAGCCCGGCGTATTTGTACAACAGACTGAATTTCACTCGGTCTTCTAGAACCACGAACATTATTCCCTTCTGCAGTAATTACCTACGTCACCTCGTCACGTCTATTCTTCATTCACGCTATTAGACTATGGAACTCCTTGCCCTCTAATATAAGATCAATCTCAAACTTGTCCGATTTTAAAAGTGTAATCCTTCGTCATTTTACCAGTCACCATCCATAAAATGATAACCCTCCAGCTATTCCTGTGCTTAGATTTAAGAAATACCTTGCAAAGTAGTTTTAAGTACTTATGTATATTGCAATCCAATCTTTCTGATATTAATTTACTAAGTACTAAAAAAGATTCGCATCTTAATGTACATTCCAATTAATAAAATAAATGAAATGAAAAAATGAAATGATGGCGCCCACAGGTGGAGGGGGACCTCAGCCAACTGGGTGTGCGGCAATGGAAAAGGCTAGCAAAAGATCGTGCTAGTTGGAGGGGCATGTTGGTTGAGGCCCAGGTTCAACCCGAATTGTAGCGCCCGTTAAGAAGAAAAGGATGTTTATTAACCAATTTTGCAATTCGTTTTCCAATTGGAATTCGTGACATTCATGTTCTTTAATGTTCTAGAATGTTTAAAAAAAAAAAAAAAAACATTTCAAAACGAATTAGTCACGAAAAATAAAAGAACAATACAAATTCATATTTCAAAAATCAAACAGGTTGTAAGGTTCATAATTATAATTCACATCCCGATTTAGAACCTCTGTCGTTATTTATAAGTCGGAAAATCCGGTGCCTATTTTCGGAGATGCAATTCTGTTCGTTTTCTTAAATTATCATTTCAATCCACAACATCACTCAGCGAAACAAAATGAGCTCATATGGATGCAATTGAATTTATTTTATTTTATTCTGTTGATATATGCGAGTACATATATCGCGATGAAACGATTTCCGTTTATAATAAATTTGAGAAAATTGCTATTTAAGGGAAACAAAACTGCGATTTTATGGGACGTTGCTTAAACATTATTGTTCAATTTCGCTTTTTAACTTGATCGAATATTGTGCTTGAGTACGGGTATTTAGCGTTTTTTTTTAGGGGAATGCGTGGATTGATTATCGAAAAACATTCATAAATCGAGATCAAACAAACAGGCTAAGGAAACAATTAATGCAGAACTAATAAATAATGATTGGATTTCGGAGCATTATCCGTTCGTGTTATTTGGTAGATAAGCATATGGATATCTTGGGTACACACATATCAATCAGTAGATTGGTCAATCTAACATGTTTGTGCACTGGGTGTACTGAAATGGAATGAATGATTGAACTTTGTCCTCATTCACTTTATGTAGCACAATCTAATATACAATGTATCTAGGACAAAGAGCGTTTTTTTTTTTAAATGGTAACTTTTCCTTGAATTAATTTTGTTCGGTAAAATTTTTCGTAAGACTTTTGAACAATTTTCCAGCCATTTCTCGAATTAATTTGAAACATGGAAGCTCTTCTATAGAAAAAAATCACCGCTCCGAATACTCTGAGCTACTTCACAGCTTTTATGGCTTTTACTGGTTCGTGTTTTGTTTTAGCTGCAAAAAGTTTTAAGGATACACTTGCACAAGTTGGTACCAGTGTTATCATTAATTAGAGGTTGCATTTAAGGAAACATTATTTGCACTTAGATATAAATACTCTTCCTAAGGGGAAAGGTTTATGTAGAACGTAAATAAGCACTCTGAAGTTGCAACAAATGAACGTTTTGATACGTACATTGAATCACTATGCAATATATGTATAGAGTGGGCCATCTAGTGATTTTTTTTTGGGAAATCGTAGGTTATTTTGACACCGACAGCTCTTTCCCGCTCGAAATCTTAACAGAAAGTCACCATCATACCTCCGCGGAACGAAATAAGTAGCTTTACGCTTGAACATCGTTGGGAAATTTTGAAAACTCATTTCCAAAGAGAGTGCTGTATATCCCAAACAGTGCGTTTTTTGAAAAGAAGTTTTGGTCGAAATGAAGCAACCACCGCGACTTCTGTAAGCAAGTTTGTGCAAAACGTTCGTGAGAATGGTACATATGGTAGTGGACAGAACTCATAGTACCTGTCGTCGTACGGTGCGCACAGATGAGAATGTGGCTACTGTGGCCTAAAGTGTGAAATTCAATTCACGAACATCAACTCGCCATCGATATCAACAGCTCAACATTTCACGCACTAGCCTGAAATGAATTCTGCACATATCTCTCGGATTATTCGCTTACAAGATCCAACTGTAAAGGCCCGCGACTATCTGCTTCATTATTGCTTCGCAGTTTGGGTCTTAGAGCAGCCAACGCATCCGCAGAGAGTGACAGTTTGGTGCAGATTGTGGTGTGGTGGCATCATTGGACCATTTTTCTTCGAAAAGGAGAGCCATTTTCCATTTTCCATGTTAACCGACTTTTTTGTTACTGGAATTGAAGAGAAGGATTTGGACGACCTCTGGTTCATGCAGGATGGCGCGCCATGCCACACAGCCAATGCCACAACCGATGTTTTGTGCACCAAATTCCTAAATCGTGTTATCAGTCGTCATAGAGATCTCAATTGACCGCCTCGGAGCTGCGATTTCACCCCTTTGGACTCTTTTTGTGGGGAACCGGGAAGGACCGATATTATGCCAACAATCCGGAAACGATTCAAGCACTTACATAAGGCCAATATCATCCAAGTATTCCGCGAGCTACAGCCCGAAACCATCAACAAGATCTTGAAAAATTTGGGTGACAGAATGCGCTACTGCGAACCAGTCCGCGCCAGCCACTTGATTGACGTTGTATTTCATAATTAATGGGAATGTTTGTTCTTACTAATAAAGCCATTTTACGGTCGCCATAATCGTCCTACCGAGAGGACTATTCGCAGTGTGGTGGATAAATTCGAGGCCATCGGTTCAGTAAACTAGTGAAAGTGCCCGTTTTGCAAACATCACCGTGGTAAACATCACCGACCGTCGAGCGGAAGCTCTGTAGTTCAAAGTCTGTCCATTACCAGGAAATACAATTCCTATACGAAAAAATTGTGCAACACAGCTGTTTTGAATGAGAAGTGATCAAACATACTGATGAAGGCATAACACTCACAGTATATGGTCACTTGAAACCTATACTCTGTGTGTGCAGTTCTAATATATCCCAATCATTTCATGGAACATTTGCTGAGAATTACAACCCACGTGAAAATTCAGTCGAGTTTCTCTTGAACCATATCTAGGATAACCACCCCTGGAGAGTAGTGAACGAACATCTACGACCCAAACCACTGCAATCCGCCTAGGTTGTGATAGTGTGACCATAAAAGTATGACTCTGCTTATATAAATATGAAAGAGACTATGTATGTATGTATGTTCTCTCATCAGTCATCACATTAAATCACATTTTTTGTATGATGACAGATCTTGGTTGCAGGCAGGTTATAGGTATATTACTTTGATAATCAAAAATCTTCATGATGAGATACAGTTGATCATCAAAGTGTCAATTGAATTCAAATCTTACTTGACAGCAAGGATGTGAAAAGGTGAATAACAATAATGGGAAATATGGGCAAAAGGTTTGCAGCTAGGGTTAATACAGCAAAGACACAAAAGAGATCAAAGCTGGGAAGTTTGCTACTGGTTGTCGACAAACCTTAGTTAAGTATGTGACCCAGGGGATTTTTTGGATGAAAATCATGTCTGTTGTATGGGAGCCCCCCTTAAATATTCATTTTGTTCTGTTTTTAGGATTTGTCGTGGTAGCGGTAGATGAAATACATCATCTGTGAAAATTTCAACTGTCTAACTATCACGGTTCATGAGATACAGCCTGGTGACAGACGGACGGACGGACAGCGAAGTCTAAGTAATAGGGTTCCGTTTTACCTTTGAGTACGGAACCCTAAAAAAGAGAATTCGAGGCAGTTGATTTCGCGTCGCTGGTAAGAACTCGGCCTTTCGCAGACCACAACTTGGCGAATTTTGCAACGTGACTTGGACATGCACCCGAATAAAGTTAAACTGAGCCAGGAGCTGAAGGTAAACGAACGTAGACAACGACGTGTGCTCGCCGAATGGGCTCTGAATCAGTTGGAGACTGACCCTAATTTTCATCGAAAAATAATTTTCAGAGATAAGGCCCATTTTTGGAATATGGTACGATACGAATCCACATGAGATCCAAGAGCGTCCAATGCATTCCGGTAAAAGTCACTGTTTGGTGTGGATTTTGCGCTGGCGGTATCATCGGTCCATACTTTTTTGAGAACAACGTTGGCCAGGCAATCACCGCCAACGGCAAACGCTGTAGGTCGATGACTACCAACTTCTTTTGGCCTGAATTGGATGATATGGATACCAACGACAAGAGGTTTCCTCAGGACAGCGCTACGTGCCACACAGCTCACGCCACATTGGAAATTCTGAACGAGCAATTCGAGGACATGGTCATCTCACTTGGAGGTGATGTGAACTAGCCACCGAGATTTCACCCCGTTAGACGTTTTCTTGTGTGTGGATAAGCCACAAACACACAACGGCTCTTAGAGCTAACATAACCCATGCCATCGGTCAAATTCAGTTTGATTTATGCGTCAGAATCATGGAAAATTGGACATTTCGATTATAAGGATTAGCCCTGTTGAGATTCCTCTAATTACCTTAGACGAGCTACATAAAGCTGTCTCTAGGGAAAAGATTAATAAAGCACCCGGACCAGATGGAATTCCAAATAAGGCGGTCAAAGCGGCGATTATGGCTAGGCCTGACACTTTCCAGCACACGTTTGAAAAGTGACTACAAAAGGGAGTCTGCCCTGTCTAATGGGAACAATAGACTAGAGAAGATATTAGAACGAGCTATCTGTGATACTGTGTTACTGGCTAATGGTGCATTGTCAATCCACCATTTGCTAAGTATAGTCTTGAACTATTTCAACAACAGGAGGCTTATGTACTACACTCACGAAGGCAGCAAGTTATACAGTATAATGGCGGGAAGTCCATAGGGATCAGTCCTCGCACCTCTCCTGTAGACAAATATGTAAGATGGCGTTTTACGATTAGCGCTTCTCGAAGGAGTACGAATCATTGGTTTTGCCGACTATATTGCTATTGACGCATAGCCAAGCACCTAGAGGAAGTGGAGGCGACTACGAACACAGTTATCTCCAAAATGAATGATTGGCTTGTAAATGCCGGCCTGGAACTAGCGGCTGACAAAACGGAGGCTGTGCTCATAACCAACCGACAGAAGGTGGGATATGTGAGCTTCTTAGTCGGAGATTAGACGATTAGGTATGAGGATTCAGTGAAGTACTTAGAAGTTATGCTGGACGACAGGTTCACCTTTAGGAAACACATAAGGTACGCCAGAGAAGGCATCACTTACACAAAGAACACTGTCACGAATGCTTCCGATTGTAGGCGGGCCCGGATATGCGCTCAGACTCCTACTCTCACGGGTAGTCAGTTCAGTCCTAGGGCACTTAGACGACTGAAACGGATGATGACGTCAATCTATAGATCCTGTTCAATAAGGACAATCAGCGGATTCAGGACCATCTCCGCCAGTGTTCCTGGCGGACGAGCTCAAGAGAGTATATCGCAGGCCAGCATCTGACCAGCAGCAGGTGAAGCATATAAGAGTAGAGGAACGGGCAACATGCTTAACGATGTGGTAATTCAGATGGGATGCCTCCACAAAGGGGAGGTGGACGCATAGGCTCATTCTCGTTATTGAGCCGTGGACACGGCGGCTATCGAAGGTATCTTTATAGATGTGGACATGGTGGGTCGCCCCTGCATTCACAATGTCCGAATTCTGAGGAAGACGAAGAGCATGCAGTTTTTGTCTGTAGTCGCTTTGCACCAGATAAAAAAAGGGTGAACATACCAAGTCCCGAAAAAACCTGGCCCCTTACATGATTGTCTCGATAGATAACTGGAATGAGCTATGCTCGTACATTGCGTTAGTCCGTTCGAGGCTACGGCAGGCCGATGGAGTGAGAAGAGCTAAGGAGGGCGCCACCCGAAATATAGCGTTAATTGCTAACCAACCCCGCGAAGTAATACCCAACGGAAGACCCGCGGGGAGAGTGGTTGAAGTGTGCAGAGGTGTGGTTTAATACGTATAGACGAATAAAAAGGAGAATAAATACCCGCGAATCGTCATGCATGCTGGTAACCAGGGTTAAGTTAGGTTAGGTAGTCCGTAGCCTCCCCAGGGGGGAGAATACATTTAGGCCAGAGAAACTCGTTGTTATTCCTTACCAGCTGAACATCGGGTAAGTCGTTAAGGAAGTATGATCCCAGGACCGGGATGATAGGGGTCTTATATAGAGTCAACTTTGTCGTTCGGGAGAGGGCTCTATTACTGAATTGCCCCCTGAGCCCAAAGAAACAGCGATTGGCAAGAGTGATTCTGCGTTTGATTTCGGAACTGATGTCGTTATTCCAGGTCACTGCGGAGCCAAGGTAGACGAAGTCTTTAACTACCTCGAACTTATATCTGCCAATACAAACGTTCTGGCCAAGATGTCGGTGGTGAGCGTCCTTTTTTGATGACGTTATATATTTAGTTTTTCCCTCTTTTACCGCCAGACCAACTTTCGCCGCCTCCATCTCACTACTCGCAAACGCCTCATTGACATCTCGCTGTGATCTACCTATTATGTCAATATCGTCGGCCTATGCAAGGAGTTGCGAGGATTTGAGATAGATTGTGCCTCTTGTATTGGCCAGTGATTTTTGCACAATCATTTCTAATATGATGTTGAAGAAATCACACACGACAGCGCATTGCCATGCCTAAATCCTTTTGGAGCAGTGAGCATTCTCCAAAGTCAGCCTGCATAGGCTGACGAGCTTAGTTGCTCGTCAAAGGTAGACATAGCGTTGTATAGCTCGTCTCTAATTACGCTGTCGTATGCGGCTTTGAAGTCGACAAATAGGTGGTGAGCGTCGACTTGAAATTCATTGGTTTTTTCCAGGATCTGCCGTAGTGTGAAGATTTTGTCGATGGTGGGCTTCCCTGGCCTGAATCCGCACTGATAAGGACCTATCAGCTTATTTACAAAAGGCTTCAGGCGCTCACACAAAACGGCAGAGAAGATTTTGTAGGCGATGTTTAGAAGACTTATTTCTTTGTAGTTGGCGCAGTCAGACGGGTCCCCTTTCTTGTGGATCGGGCATACGATGTTGAGACTCGATTGCTCGAGCATGCTTTCCTCTGACCATTTCTTACAGATGAGCTGGTGCATGCTCCTAACCAGGTCATCCCCAGCTGCCTTGAAGAGCTCAGCAGCATGTTCGCTTTATCTGTTGATAAAACTTTCGAACATCACGCCTGCAGTAACACCTCTCCAAATCCTCAATCGCGCGCTTCTCGTGCTCTTTCCTCTTTCTTCCGAGAAGCTTATGCTCCTCCCTTCTTTTTAACTTGTAGATCTCACGAGCTGCGTTTGTTCTTTTATGCAGCGAGGCTTTATATGCATCCTGCTTCGCTGTGTGAATCCTCCTGTACTCGTCATCGAACCAGGTGTTTCTTCGTGGTGGAGCCTTGAAGCCCAAAACTTCGGATGCAGAGTTTTTCAGGGCTTGTTTGCAAAGGTTCCACAGCTGTTCTATTGATAGCGTGGAGGGTTGAGGTGTATTGGAGAGCTTAAGGGAGACGCGATCGGTAAAAGTACAAGCGGTTTTTGGCGATAGTAGCTTTCCGACGTCATAACCTTGTATTCTTACTCTACTCCGCTGCGTTCGTGATATCCGTAGGCGCATCTTGGCTACTACAGGATAGTGGTCCGAGTCGATGTTAGCCCCTTGGAAAGTTCGAATATCAAGAATAGTCGGGGAGTGTCTGATCGCGATGTGATCAATCTGGTTAGTGATTGATTGATCTGGCGACCGCCAGGTGCCTTTGGGTATATCGAGGTGCGGGAAGCATATACTGGCTAAAAGGAGATTTCGCCCCGTATCAAGATCAATCAGCCTGTGTCCGTTATCGGATGTGGTGTCGTGTAGGCTATGTGTGCCGATTACTGGGAAAGACGCTTTCCTTACCTTGAGTCTTATGTCTCAAAGCAGTCTGGGAAGTGCGTATTGAGGAGAATATCGAATGTTTCTTCTTCTTCTGACGTTCTCCATGGATCTTTCGAAAAGATTTTTCTTAATCTCGGGGCGTCCGAGATTCTCTCCACATTGCTACAGAAGAGTTTCCATGGTAACCAGGGTCGCCAGTATCTTCCGGAGATTCTGCATCTTAAAAACGAATAAAGAATGTCGATGATCTCTCACTCACACTTTGTTTTATATAAATTTAAAGGTAGGAAGCGCTTAATGAAAGACCCTGTAGAAGCGGTTCCTGCAAATAGATGCAATCGATCCCCTGCCATGGCCCTATGATATACATATTGTATTATTCGCTGCTTTACCAAGTATTTACGCGTAGATTCCCTGCTAATCCATCAACTTATGCTAATTAATTACATCATTGCCTTTTCCTGCGTGAACATCCGTCTTTATGAAGCATTCCAAAGGTGATCTGGTCCATAATTCCTCGTATGCCTTCATTTCAAAAATATAGCGAAGGAAACATTTTCCGCGGATGTCTTTCTCCGCCTGATCCTACCCTTCTGAATTTCCGATTTCACAGATCTTCTATCTAAACAAACAACATCACATCATACTAGATGGACGGATAAAAATTAACTTCAGCCTCGCATCAACCAAGCCCCTCAAAATCCACATACCGGATTGGATCTATGTATTTACATATGCATAGTATGTAGATACATTCCCACGATAAGTACGATTGATGACACAAAATCAAAACAGAATCCACTACCACTGTTCACTATCTGAGTGTATGGGATCTTCGGTCAATTGAGTCTATAAATACCGTCATCTATACCCAAATAAGATGGAATTTTTGACCCAGAGAGCCAAGAGTATGTTATTCTGAGAAGATCACTGCGTCAGTGAGACGATCGCATCTGCGTGTTTCCGTTTCGAAGTAGGATGTGTCCACGAATAAGCGTGCGGAATATTTCTATCTTGGTCATTTATAGTAGATACGTTTTATATAAATACATATGTATGTAAAAGGAAGCACAAGCTTTTTAAAAATTATGAGCATTTGTCCCCTTGATTCGTTGTAATTACGCAGCTGTTTGAAACGCTCTCCAGGCCACTAGCTCATGTATGTATGTCGGTCAGTCAGGTACTAATGCATCTTGTATGAGCATCTAATTTGATTGAGTATCTCGGAGAGTTTTTAGTTTTCTGTCCTACGTGAACTTTCATTAAGATTATGAGTACATCCATCCATTGATTCTAAGAAGCATCAATCGAGGCTTGGCCAAGATAAGGACTATCGTCTATCGTATATTCTGCGTACCCTGTATAAAGGTTTTTTTTTTTATTATTATTGAAAAGATTAATCCGCAATCTATAGTCATTTAGTTTATTTGTTTTTTGTTTTGTTAATATAATTTTTAATTGTTTTTGCGTCAGAATGAAGGAAGCGTTGTTTCGCGAACTTTGTTTTTGACAATTTGACAATATCAAAGCGTAATAGAATGATGCGATACAATCTGTCGAAAACATCTTGTCTTGTATAAATATTTGTGAACAATTTCTTCACTACGTTCTATACATGGGATAGGGGAGAGGAAGCGAGCAAACAGAACAAAGAAGTTGATCGCGTTTAACGCGGCAAAGGCTGGCTTCGATCTCTGTCCCTGCTCAATTCAAGTTGACACAGCTTCCGCGTGACCTTCCTTGGATAACTAACAATGTGTGCAGCGACCCAACCCCCTTGCTCCTGGGGCAAAGGGGGACCTGGCGCTCCAGGTTGGGGATTGTTCTTAGGGGTAACATCCATATTATTTAATAAATTAGTTGTTGCGTAGCAACCATAAACCTTGGATACGGACGACGCCTGTAAACGACTAAATGACTTGCACCTGGAATGTGAGGTCCCTTTACAGACCGGGTGCAGTCAATCTATTGGAGTAAACCCTAAACTGCTATCAAGCAGGCATTACTGCACATTAGCTTGATATGCGCTCACGCCCCAACCGAAGAAAAGGACGATCGACTTAAGGTTCTTCCTTACGGTTTACGGTTCTACGATCTCCTAGACAGAACCTATGCCCAATGTCCCAGCTACGATACAAAAATAGTTCTAGGAGATTATAATGCGAAACTGGGCAAAGAGGACATATTTGAGTCGATCCCGGGGAAACATAGCCTACACAACACCAGGTCCGTAAACGGACATCGGCTACTCGACTTCCTGGCGTGGCGAAATCATCTTCTGGCTAGTACGATTCCCGCATCTCAATATTCACAAAGGAACTTGGCGATCACCTGATCAGTCTACCACCAATCAGATTGTACAAACCTTCCGAGAAGCCAACATCGACTCGGATCACCACCTTGTTGGTACGAATGAAGATATCAAGGATGCCACGGAGTCGAGCTGGACAACGAAAGTTTGACGTCGGAAAGCTACAATCGAAGGAGACTGCTAGGAACTTTGTCGATCGAGTTTCCCTCAACCTCTCGCAAACTCCAATGACACCGGAGCAATCCACAGAACAACAGTGGGAACATTGCCAGCGTGCCATGAGAGACGCTGCCTCTGATGTGTTGGGTTTCAAGCCACCGTCAGCTAGAAACCCCTGGTTTGATAAACAATACGGGCAAGCTCACGTAGCATAGCGAAACGCCTACAAAGTCATGCTACATAGAGGGACGAGAGCCGCTCGTGGACATTACGAGCAGAAACGGAGAGAGGAGCACACGCTTTTAAAGAAGAAAAAAGGACAACATGAAAAGCGTAAGATCGAGGAGATGGAGAGATGCTACCACAGGAATGATGCTCGCAAGTTTTACTAAAAGATGAAACGAACCTGCCAGGGCTATAAAGCCAGAGCGGAAGCCTGTAATGATGAAGACGGATAACTAGTAGTAGAGTCACAGTCGATGTTGAGAATATGGAAGGAACACTTCTGTAGACTGTTTAACTGCGGTGAAAGATCAAATACCACTGTCAAGCAGAATGATCTATTCGCAACGGACGAAGATGTAAGAGAATTCCGTCCATCTTACCTAGATGAAATTAAGCTAGTAATTTCAAAGCTGAAGACTAATAAAGCGCAGGCGCAGACGGCCTGTCTGCCGAACTATTTAAAGCGGCTGGAGGTTATCTGATAGTGCGTATGAACCAGCTCATCTGTTAAATATGGTCGGAGGAAAGCTTGCCCGACGAATGGAATCCCATCTTCGTTTGCCCAAATCCATAAGAACGGAGACCTCTATAACTGCGCCAACTACAGGGGAATAAGCCTCCTTAACATCGCATACAAGATCTTCTCTGACGTACTGTGTGAATGCCTAAAACCCTTTGTGGATAATCTGATAGGTTCGTATCAGTGTAGTTTCAGGCCAGGTAAATCCACAATAGACCAGACATTCATACTGCGGCAGATATTGGAGAAGAATACCAAATCGACAGCCATCACCTTTTCGATTTCAAAGCCGCATATGACAGGGTGCATAGAGACGAGCTATATGGAGCCATGTCTAGTTTTAACATCCCTGCCAAACTTCTTAGATTATGCAGGATGACTGTGAATTCCCGCTGCTCCATTAAGCTCGGTAGCAAATTAAACACGATCTACCTTTGATGTTTAAAAAGGATTTGGACAAGTTGACGCACTGACGTGTAATTTCTTCAACATGGTGGTTGAAAAGATCATACAAGACTCATTGGCCAACACAAGACGTACAATCTATTTCAAGTCTGCGCAATTGCTTGCGTACGTGGATGACATTGACGTAATTGGACGAGCACAGCGGGACGTCTATGATGCATTCGAACGCATTGAAGCGGATGCGGTTAAAATGGGTCTTTCGGCCAGAACGACCCACGACGACCCCGACGTCGGCCAAGGACTTCGCCTACCTTGACTCGATAGTGACAAGCAGCAACGGCACCAGCGCTGAGATGATACGCAGAATTACTCTTGCCAATCGCTGCTTCTTTGGGCTCAAAAGGCAATTGAGAAGTAGAGCCCTCTTTCGAAAGACCAAAGTTGCGCTGTAAAAAAACCTTAACCATTCCGGTCCTCCTCTATGGCGCAGAGGCCTGGACTTTAACGAAAGCGGATGAGGAGACTCTTTGTCGTTTCGAGGAGAGGAGAGGCGGCGAACTATACGGACTATACAGCGACATCGGCCTGGTACGACGTCCACGGATCCAACGTGTAAGATGGTTATGCCATGTAGATCGAATGGATAACCCCGAGGGACGCCGCAGCAAAGGATGACCGCACACAGGTGGAAGGGGAGCTTAACCAACTGGGAGTGCTTAACCAGCTGGCAAAGACCGTGCCAGCTGGAGAAGTTTGTTTTTTGAGACCCAGGTTCACACAGGATTGTAGCGCCACCTAAGTAAGTAACTAAGTAAGCTATACATGGGATGTATGGATGTACATGTTTATCATATCGAAGAAGTAGATTCTGCAGCTGATTTCTATGCTATGACGAATGCATTGTGACATGGCCTTAGTCAAGGAGAAATGTCCTTTGGACTACGTGAGTTTGGACAAAATAGACTTCACAAGATGGTATATGGACCTGTAAGAGGTAGAGCAGAGCAGCGACACATAGAAGGGACAGACACTTAATAGGGTAACCTGGCGTAGTGGCCGTGACAATATACCAACATTTTATTCTATAATATATGAATAGGAGCGAATGATCTTTCCGTTCTAAAATCACAACAATACTTGAATTATTAGCGAGTTGATTCCCTTTCGGTCTTTAGAAATGTATCTTGCTACCACAGAGAAAGATACGAACCACTCATTTGCTTATTACCCTCATTAAGTGGCAAAGTAAGTCGGTCAAACATCTCTATCCTTTCTAACCCACTTTGCTCGAGTGGCAGAATATAAAATTTAAATTCCATTAGGTTCGTTATTTTTTCATTGAGTGTTCAGCTTCCAAAATGAGGGAGTAATCGACGTTATCGATTGGAACCGAATACCACTTGTTGACTTCTTCTAATACTGTACACACGTGTGTACTGTGGATGTCGTTATTTTTTTTTTTCTTTTTCAAGCTAGATGTCTGTGGCTGAGTGCTAAATTTAAAATATTTATGTCACCTGTAAGTGACATCCGCATCCAAGGCAGATTCTACAATATCAGGCTCCGCATCCGCTCCGCATCACCATTCATGATCCCACGGCATTTCTGCGGTATACCCAGCACCACCAAATGATCCATAAACAGATGGTTAAGGAACACGGCGGATCACTACTGGTCACAAATGGAAGGTAGCAGACAAGCCAATTTGTTCCTCCCAACCTCTTTCCTCGTAATGCGGTGATAAGTAGCACAAGATTCCCTCGCAAGCGAATCCACACAGCAACCTGGCGATCTCCGGACGGTCGAACCGCCAACCAAATCGACCATGTGCTCATTGACGCAAGGCACGCGTCAAACATCCTGGATGTGCGAACATTCAGAGGGGCAAATGTCGACTCTGACCACTTCCTCGTAGCAGCAAGATTCAGAGCTCGACTGTCCAATGTCAGAAAGCTGCACCAGCCCATCAGGAGGAGGTTCGACATTGGGCGCCTGAGCACACCGGAGGTTGTCAGAGTCTACAGGAAGCAGCTGAGCGAAAGACTCTACGGTATGCCTACGTCGAGCACAAATGCCAATAATATGTGGCTGCATTGTCGCTAAGCCATCCAGGAAGTAGCCGAAACCACCTTAGGATACCTACTACCCCCGACAAGAAACCCGTGGTATGATGGCGAGTGTGAGCAGAAAAAGGCAGCAACCGACGAGGCGTACCAAAAGGCGCTGCAGATGAAAACCAGGGCAGCGCAAGAAGAGTACCGAGCCAGAAGATGGGAGGAGAAAAAACTACTGCGACAAAAGAAAAGAATCTTCGCAGCCTCCCAGTTCAAGGATATCGAGGAGTCTAGGGATAAACATAAAATACGAGCCTTTTACAAGAAAGCCAAAGGCCTTGCAGGAGGCTTCAAAAAGGGCACCCTGGCCCTCCGAAACTGCGAGGGTAATCTTGTCACCGACCCGCAGGGAATAGTGGATGTATTTAAGCAGCACTTCCAGCAGCTGCTTAACGAGCATGACCAAGAGAGAGTGGTAGGGACCGAGGAAATCCCAACTCCAGCCGCTGAAGTAGTCCTCCCACCCAGCATCGAAGAAGTCGGCACAGCTATTCAGAAGCTGAAGAACAACAAGGCCGCAGGCTCAGATGGCTTGCCATCAGAGCTCTTCAAGGCTGGCGGCGATGTTCTGGTAGGGAGCATGCACCAGATCATCTGCAGAATTTGGGAAGATGAAAGCATGCCCGTCGACTAGAATACCAGCTCTATACGCCCCATCCACAAAAAAGGCGATCCTACCTCTTGCAAGAACTATAGAGGTATATCCCTCCACCGTATTATGTGAACGTCTAAAACCATTTTGCACCGCACTAATCGGCAGCTACTGGTGCGGCTTCCGACCCGGCAAATCAACTATAGACACTATTTCACACTTCGACAAATCCTGGGAAAGACCAACGAGTTTCGAATCGATACACACCATCTTTTCATTGATTTCAAAGTCGCATACGACAGCATTCATCGTGAAGAACTGTTTGGTGCGACGGCCGAATTCGGGATACCGGGAAAACTGATCCAGTTGTGTCGCGCCACGCTAAAAAACACGCGATGCCCCGTGCAACTCGGTTCTAGGACCCCGGAACCATTCGAAACATGCACCGGATTTCGGCAAGGAGATGCGCTGTCATGTGACTTCTTCAACCTGGTGCTGGAGCAGATAGCAGATAGTGCGACGGGCAGGCGTCAACAGGGAAGGCACTATCTTTCACAAGTCCATCTAGATGCTAGGATACGCGGATGATAGCGACATCATCGCGTGTTCCCGCCGTGGCATTGTGGAAGCATTCACGGCGATTGTAGAACAGGCGAAACGAGTTGGTCTTAAGATCAATGAGGACAAAACGAAATACATGCTGTCAAGCAAAAACCAATCCGTCGCTCACCACCTGGGACAAAGTATAACAATTGACAGCTACAATTTCGAGGTAGTTAAGGAGTTTGTCTACCTCGGGCCAAACGTAAATTCCACAAATGACACCACAGTGGAGATCCGGCATAGAATCGCCCTTGGGAACCGCTGCTACTTCGGCTTGTCCAAACAACTGGGGTCAAAACCCCTCACTCGAAAGTCCAAAGTCATGCTTTACAAAACGCTCATACTGCCAGTCTTGCTGTACGGAGCCGAAAGCTGGACGATAAGCAGGACAGCGGATCTTTTGGGTTCTTTCGAAAGAAAAATTCTGCGCCGGATATTTGCTCCTGTCTGTGAGGAAGGTGAATGGAGAAGAAGACACAACCGCGAACTCTGCCAGCTGTACCAAGATGTGGATGTAGTCCGGAAGGCAAGGATCCTTCGACTACACTGGCTCGGCCACATCGAGCACATGGACATCAATGCTCCAGCTAAGAGGGTATTCGACTCCGAGCCTCCTGGTTTGAGAAGAAGAGGAAGACTGAACCTCCGGTATAAAGACCAAGTCATTGGACCAAGATGTCTTGGTCTTGACAACTGGAAGCAGCGTGCCCGGGACCGTCAAGGATGGAAGGCAGCTATAGCTCAGGCTCAGATCCTCCATGGATCGCTGGCCTGATAAGTAAGTACATAAGTAACCTCTTCCCTCATAAGAACGAAACAACTCCTCATGCTTTCGATGAGTCAGATTCCTGTGGAATGTGTAATGACGACGAAGAAACAGCAGAGCACATACTAAGCCACTGTAACTGCCTTGTTAGTACACTTCGTCGTCACTTAGGCAAGTATTATCTTGAAACAGACGAAATTGCTTCTAGCTCACTCAAAAGTTTTATTATGGACTCAGGATTTTTGCGTGAACTGTAGGTAGAGGATATCACAATAGGCCCATTAGTGGCCGCAGTGATCAGGCGACTTTGTCCCACCCCCTAATCGGCTCTAACTTTAACTCCTAGTTCCAAAGACTAGCTTTTTGAATTTCCAATACAAAACACGGATTTGGCTTGTTTTAGGTCAATCATTGTTTTGCCTGGAACTATGCAACGAGTTTTAATAATCAAATTTTTTCCATAAGCTCCTAATAGTATGCGGTTTTCAAGGGTTTAGATCTTCGTTCACTACTCTCCAGGGGTGGTTGTCCTAGATAGGAGGAGCGGAACCGACCGAATTTTCACGTTGGTTGAGTTCTCAGCAACTGTTCCATGCACTTATGGTTTTATATTAGGATTACACATGCAGAATATAGATTTAAAGTGACCATATATTGTGCAACACAGCTGTGTTGCATCATTTTTTTGCCTTTTTTTTAGTTATTTAATTTCTAACGAAAAAAAACGGCTAGACTGATTTTGCTGGAAACCTAACCTAAGCTACGTAATTATGCGTCGAATGAAACCAGTCCCAAGTCAATATCATTATTGGTTCCCGACATAATTGAGACGAACAATTCCGAACACACATACGCACATACGTACATACCCACACATATGTTTCTATAAAAACCTTGGATTTGGATTCTGGTGACCCTAAAACCCTGAAACTTCCCACTGGAAAGTAAACAATTCGATATATGTACCTAAAGTAGCCGGCTGCCCCAAAGGGTTGCACTAGGACTAGAGCACTATACCACTTATTCATGCTTCATTGATTTATGACAAATTTATTGATTTATTTCCGCCACACTTGTAGCGATACTTCCATAAAAACTCTCCATTTTAGGTAAGTATAGCTTGTGGCTAAATAAGTTTTGCTTAATTTTAGTTTTCCTACACGAATCGAGTTAGTAATAGGATAGCTGTTAGGAACGATTAAATTTATTGATTTTATATACGAGTACTCCCATGATAGACAGTTAACAGATACTTCCACTAAGATACCAATAATTTGTATCTACTCATATACATAGTATATGAATAGGCTGATTCGTCACATCATGTGCTACGACATCTAATAAGTGCCTTTACCTTCCTACGGGTCGGGAGAGGCTATAAGATATCGTTCAGTATTTTGTGGGCAAATATTTGGGCAGCTTTTCGGGGTTACACATATGTAGGTGTTTAGGTTGCACGATACATGCTCTGTCATTTTACTTATATAGGAGTGTATTGGAGCAATCAATAGACTGAAAGCTAATTTCTTGTTACCCACGTTTTAGTTGCGGTTTTAATAAATACTGGTAAGACGAATTGAAGTAATTTGAAAAATGATTCAATCACGTACAAACTTTCTTTCTGTAGTTCATTATTTACAGTTCGTTAAAGCTACCAAAGCGTTGCCTAACGTCTTTAAACTCAACTGCCTGACGGCAGCACGTCATCAAGCGGATATAGACATAGCCGGTCACTATCCCGAGAAGACAGAATTAGCGCCAAACTCAAATATGTACGCAACGTACAGACTACGCATCTTCGTGGCATATTTGCATTTGTCATGGAGAGTGAATCAGCCAAGGCTGTCAAAAGCAGTCAGTTGTCAGTCAAGCATGAACTGCCAATCCAAATCCCGCTGTTTGTTTGCTGTAAATTTTGCAGATACGATGTATTTCGCTGTTTACCGAGTCCTTTCACTTTCGAAAACAATTCATCCTAAAATACTTATCCAAACAACTACACCGTCCTCACGGTAATCTCAAGGTACCCTTGGTCTACACCCAGTCGTACTTAAATAACCCGAGAATGAGATTACGTAAAGCCGACCGAATCATAACATGAAAGGTGCGAATACACTTTCGTCATTCCGTCAACAAGTGCGTCGTTACCTCTTCAATGTGAAGCGGAGATAAGACGGAAACAACGGTGCAAGAAGCATCTGCTTCGCTCTCCCAATCTCCTTGATCTCAATGTACATAAAGCGTTTTCACACGTACTCGTATAGTTTGTTAGTTTGTCGGCGGCTTACGAATGGTTTTTGAACGATTCAAATTCAGAAATTTGCATTTCTAACAGTGCAGAACTAATGCGGAGCGGTATGGTAATGAATCAGTTGCCCTGCCGCTGTTATGCAAATCTTGATTTGATCAGCTTGTGGTCAAATGGTTTTACGATACCGCTGAGCATTTGTAATTTTGAATTGAATATGATAATTTGAGGTAGAGCCAAGAGCGCTTGAATTTCAAATTCAGCACACTGTCTATGTACGGTATAAGTAGGGGTTGGGGACATGGTATGGAAGGCAGACGCCTATGGGGGCGACTCTTGAATTTGTTAAGGGCGAAGGGTCTTAATTGGTCGGAAATGGGTTAGGTATCACTTGAGCTGTGCTAGCATACACCTCGTATCTAAAATGTGCAGCTGGATATGTGGCGTTCGTGGCTACGATTAAGATTCCACTTAATTCAAATTATTTCATATCTACTCGGATGTATGTATTCCATCTTAACCAGGCTAGTAGCATCTGCCTTAGTGGTGAACTGGATTACGTGGACAACTGACTGTTAAGAATTGCGTGGAGGATGATTGAATAGAGCGAGGTGGCGTTACAGTCCTTGAAGGAACAAAGCCGAGCTTCTCTCAATCATCCATGTTGCGTGTGATTTCATTTCCCCATAGGTGAAAGGGACCTACACTTTATTGCCGGTCCCGAACGGCGACTTTCGAGAAGCTTTCATTACAATTATACTACAGGGGGTTTTTGTCAAAGCCCCGCTGAGGAGAAGCACCGTAAAAACACATTCGATGACATGGCTGTTGTCGGGATTCGATCCCTTGTCATCGGCGTCAGAGGCCAACACACTGCCCACTGCGCCAGGGGGCTCTCTAGGTGTAGTCTAGTACTCAAGCGCAAAAAAGTTTTCTAAGTATCTGGAAGCTTGTGCTTAAAGATAAGCCGTTGTCTGGATTGTCACGTTTGGCGTATGAAATGTCGGAGTTTTATTTTCTATTGATCACCTCTGCTAATACAACTGCTGACAAATTTACTTCGCAGTCTTGTCGGCGCATTACTTACTTACTTTCTTACTTAGGTGGAGCTACAGTCCGGGTTGAACCTGGGCCTCAACCAACAAACTTCTCCAGCTGGCACGATCTTTTGCCAGCTCTTTCCAGCCTGCCAGTTGGCTAAGGTCACCTTCCACCTGTGTTCGCCACCTTACATTCGGTCGTCCTCTGCTGCGTCATCCCTCGGGGTTGGACTCGAAGATTCTTCGGACCGGAGCTATGATATCCATTCGCTCTACATGGCCTAGCCATCTTAGACGTTGGATCCGTAGACGTCGTACTAGGCTGTCGTCGCTGTACAGCCCATATACTTCGTCGTTGTATCTTCTCCTCCACTCCCCGTTTAAACAAACGGGACTATAGATTGAACGCAGAATCTTCCTCTCGAAACGACCAAGGGCCTCCTCATCCGGAGTGTGAATATTTGGTCTATTGTGGATTATCCACGATGGGTTTCAGGCGTTCAGGCAGTACTTGTGTTTGACGTAAAGGAGACTTATTTCCCTGTAGTTAGCGCAGTTATAGGCGTCTCCTTTCTTGTGGACTGGGCAAACGAAGCTGAGATTCCATTCGTCGAGGATGCCTTCCTCCGACCATATTTTACAGATGAGCTGCTGTATGCGCCCTACCAAATCATCTCCAGCTGCTTTAAATAGCTTGGTAGACAGGTCATCTGGGCCCGTGGCTTTATTAGTCTTGTGATTTGAAATTGCTAGCTTAATTTCATCTAGGTCGGGGGGACGGAATTCTCTTGCATCATCGTCCGTTTAACAGTCTACAGAAGTTTTCTTTCCATATTCTCAGCATCGACTGTGACTCTACTAGTAGCTGTAGTCTTCACCTACATGCTTCTGCTATGGCTTTATAGCCCTGGCATGTTCGTTTTACTTTTTCGTAAAACTTGCGAGCATTACTCCTGTGGTAGCATCTCTTCATCTCCTTGATCTCACGCTTTTCACGCTGTCTTGTTTTCTTCCTTAAAGGCGTGTGTTCCTCTCTCCTCACCGTTTCTGCTCGTAATGTTCACGAGCGGCTTTCGTCCGTCTTTCTAGCATGGCTTTGTAGGCGTTTTCCAATGATACATGGGCTTGATCGCATTGCTCATCAAACCAGGGGTGTCTAATTGTCGGTTGTTTGGCACCCAACACATCAGAGGCAGCGTCTCTGATGGCAGGCTGGCAGTGCTCCCACTGTTGTTCTGTGGACTGTTCCGGTGTCATTGGAGTTCGTGTCATTGGAGTTGCGATTGTAGCTTTCCGACATCAAATTTTCGTTGTCCAGCTCAACATCGTGGCATCCTTGATATCTGCATTCGTACCTTGGCTACAACAAGGTAATGATCCGAGTCTAGGATGCTGGATGAGTGTCTGGCGTCGATCGCAACCTGATCAATCTGATTGGTGGTAGACTGATCAGGGGTCGCCAGTGAGATGCGGGAATCGTGTGCTAGCCAGGAGAAGATTACGCCCTGCCAGGCAAATCGAGTAGCCGATGTACGTTTTCGGATGTGATATCGTGTAGACTATATTTCCGAGGTATATAGCACGTGTTTAATTTTAACATTCCTGTCCAAACTCGAAAAACTATTGAGACCAGCAGCAGAGTCTTTTAAATTCCTGGAGCAGGGCGAGACGCTGTCACTCTTTCAACATTGTCCTTGGAAATATCGCGTAGAAATCGTTGGTTGACAAAAGACTCACACTGTTGGCATCCTGATGAGGCCGCAAGCACATGTTTTCCATGTGCGACGCGAACTCGGCAAGAAGGGCTGCATCTTCCACCATGACAATGGTGCGCCGTCCCATCCCACTTTGCAAGAGTGTTTGGCGAAAAAGAGTTTCCAACGTTGAAGCATCCATCGTATAGGCTGCGACATTTTTTTGTTCCCCAAGATAAAGTCACACCTCACTGGAACTCATCATGGCGGTCAAAGAGGCTATAACTATGGTTCTGAACGAGTTAATTTCGGAGGATTGTCAAGGGTGCTTCGAAACGTGGGCGCAACGTTGGAATCGTTGTGTAGACTTAGAAGGTGGTTGGTGTGAAGGTCAATAATAAAATTTTGCGACAAACTTTATTTGCTTATTTTTTGTTTACAAATTCCCGGAACTTAATTGCCCCACCTGCCAATAAGCCGCCAGTGCATTTGTTGCAACGGAAGGAGTTTGCGGCCTTCAAAATATTTCAATAACTGACCAACGCCAAAATTGGTAAGGAGAACATCTTTGGCGAAGTAGTCGAAAAGCACAGCCTCCACGATACGACAATAGTCAAGGGCTTCCGACTAACGGACTTTGCGACAAACCGTAATACGGTAATAAGCAGCACAAGATTTCCTCGCAAGAAGACCCACACAGCAACCTGGTGCTAACCAAATTGACTATATGCTCATTGACGCAAGACATGCGTCGAAAATCCTGGATGTTAAAACGTTCAGAGGGGCAAAAGTCCGCTCCGACCATTTCTTTCTTGGCAGCAAAGCTCAAAGTCCGACTTACGAACGTTAAAAAGCTGCATCAGCTCACCAAAAGGGGGTTCAGCGTTGGAAGCCTGAGCAGCTGAGAGATCACCAAAGACTACAGAGAGCAACTGAGCGGACGACTCACAAGTATGCCTACGTCGGACATAAACGCCAATAGTATGTGGTTCCATTACCGCTCGGCCATCAAGGAAGCAGCTGAAACTACAATAGGCTACGCGATAAAAACGCGATAAGAGAATTTTAGAACAAAAAGCCAAAAGCCTCGCAACGGTCTTTAGAAGCAGCACCCAAGCTCTTCGAAATTGCGAGAACGATTTTGTTATCGCCCCGCAGGGTGTAGTGGAGGTTTTCAAGCAGCAATTCCAGTGGTTACTTTACGAGAGAGTCGTAGTGGACGAAGCGATCCCGCCTCCAGTCGACGAAGTTTTCCCCCCTCCCAGCATTGAAGAAGTAGGCATAGCTATTAAAAAGCCGTAGAACAACAAGGCCGTGGTCTCGGATGGATTACCATCAGACCTCTTCAAAGCTGGAGGTAATGTTCTGGTAGGGAACAGTCATCAGATCTTCTGCAAAATTTGGGAGGACGAATGCCCGACGACTGGAATACCAGCTCTATATGCCCCATCCACGAAAAAGGCGATCCTACCTCTTGCAAAAACTACAGAACTACAGAGGTATATCCTTGTACCGTACTAGTCGGCACATACCGACATACCAGCCCGGCAGATCGAATATAGACCAAATCTTCACGTTGCGATGAATCCTGGAGAAAGCCAGCGAGTTTCAAATCGATACCCATCACCTCTTTATCGATTTTAATGCCGCATATGACAACACTGATCGGCCGAACTCGGGATCCCGGCAAAACTGATCCGGATGCGTCGAAGCGCGCTAACAAATACTCGATGAACCGTGCAGTTCGGCTCCAGAACCTCCGAGCCTTTTGAAATCTGCCCCGGATTCAGGCAAGGAGATGCGCTCTCATGCGACTTTTTCAATCTCGTGTTATAACAAATAGTGCGGCGGATCAACGTCAACACGGAAGGCGCTATCTTCCACAAATCAGTCCAGTTGCTGGGCTATGCAGACGATATTGATATTGTCGCAAGTTCCCAACGCACCATTGTGGAGGCGTTCACGGCGATTGGTGATCAGGCGAAACCCGGTCTTCCCATCAATGAGGGGAAGACGAAATATATGCAATTAACAAAAAAGGGATCCGTTATCCATCATCTGGGAGAAAATATAACGATCGACAGCTATAATTTCGAGGTGGTGAAGGAGTTCACATACCTCGCGGCAAACATAAACCCCGCGAATAACGTCATAGTAGAGATTTGGCGCAGAATCACCCCCTGGGAACCGTTGCTACTTCGGCTTGTCAAAAAAGCTAGGGTCCAAACTCCTGTTCCGAAGAACCAACGTTATGCTCTACAAGACTCTTATCCTGCCAGCCCTGCTATATGAAGCCGAAAGCTGGACGATAAGGAAAACAGCAGCGCTGATCCTTGACTCCTTCGAAAGAAGAATTTTGCGACGAATATTCGGTCCGTTCTGCGAGGAAGGCGAATGGAGAAGAACGCATAGCTGCGAACTCTATGAGCCGTACAAAGATGTTGATATAGTCCGGAAGGCAAAAGTCCGATGGCCACAATGGCTCGGCCACATCGAGCGCATGGACACCAATGTTCCAGCTAAGAGGGTCATCGAATCCAAGCGAAATAGCAAATAGCATTTGGCACTGCGACCCTTTCAGATCTACTGTGCCTGCTAGCCGATTAGCCGAGGAGATTCTCTCCTTCCATAATAAAGTTGAGAATGCCTCTCGTAGGAGATGAGGTGATCCTCTCAGGCGTCATAACTTCGCTGAGAAGGATACGCTTCCTAAGATGGCAAAGAGCAGCACACTCACACAGTATGTGTTGTGTCGTCTCTTCGTCCTCAAGACAGAGTCGACACTCAGTTTCAAACGAGAAGCTTATTTTGTTAAGATGATATCTCAGACCGCAGTGTCCCGTCAGGTAGCTGACTAGTCTTCTGATACCCACCCTATTAAGTTTGAGTATGTTAATAGAGTGTTTATTCAGGGACCATATAAGCCGTTTCGATTGACGAAGTCCCCGAACGCTGTTCCAAAAGGACAGCTGTTGCGATTTTTCCCACTTGTCTAAGAAGAAATTGATCTTAGACTTGGGAGTGCCGAAGAATGGTTCCGGACCCTTATATTTATCGCTGGAACCTTTCCTGGCCCTTAACACCTTTGTGCACTGGCACCCACAAGAGTTTGATATTGTTTGTTTTGGCGAGGTCTTGTAGGGCATCATGGCATTCCTTGACGGTTTTTGAGTTTAGATTGACGTATGTTAGGATGGCATGCAATTCTGCTTGAGAGATGCTTGGGCTCATTCCCAGGGCCTTCGAGTTCTTACAATTTGGTCCAAAGATGCCGGCGCCAACGCCAGAAGCCATCTTGGAGCCATCAGTATACCACCTAAGGCCTTTGACATTAAGCAAAGGATCACTGGTTTTTCATGCTGAGCGATTTGGGATCAATATCTCAAATCTCTTGTCGAAAGTGAAGGTATGTGGCAAGGCGTGCGAGACCATGGTAATCATATCCAACTCAGGAGGGTGCCGAGCCTCTTGGTTCGATAAGAAGAGGGAGACGGAACCTCCAGTATAAGGAACAAGTGATTGCTTGGTCTTTCCGACTGGAAGCAGCGTGCCA
Organism: Eumerus sabulonum; assembly: GCA_951905685.1. Classification (NCBI taxonomy): domain Eukaryota; kingdom Metazoa; phylum Arthropoda; class Insecta; order Diptera; family Syrphidae; genus Eumerus; species Eumerus sabulonum. Next base: position 74,546,834 of record OX645062.1, read on the forward strand.
AGGGTGGAAGGCTGTAATAACTCAGGCCCACACCCCCTGGGCTGCTGGCCTGAAAAGTAAGTACTTAAGTAAGTAACGATGTTAGACTAGTCAAACGTCTATGGACATAAAGCAGTAGATGACTGGGCTATGTTTAGCGAATGGATAATACTACTTCAAACCGAAGATTTTTCAAGTCCAATTTTGATTTTGAAAGAAGATCTAAAAGAGGAACATTAAATTCAGCCAATACACTGTATAATACTAGAGGCGGCCAGCAAAAGAGTTAGATGTTAGAAGGAAAAGCCTATCCAAGCCTCCTCCGATTTTTGCACCATATAAGAAGAAGGAAGCTTCGATTTCTGTCCCTGCTCAATCCAAGTTGACATACAACCTCCACGTGGCCTTCCCTAGATAGCTATACTGGCACCTGACAGGTAGTGAACCAATGTGTGCAACGACCCGACCCCTTGTTCCTGGCGAAAGAAGAACCTGGTTCTCCAGGTTGGGAGTTGTGCTTAGGGGTAACATCCCTATTATGTAAAACAAAAATTTGTTCAGAAACAACCAACAGCCTCGGATACGGTCGGATTACATGTTGACGACCCCCGAAAACGTCAACAATTCCGGATCTGCACCTGGAACGTTAGGTCCCTCAACAGACCAGGTGCAGCCAGACAACTGGTCAACTGGACTGCTATAAGGCAGACATCACCGCGCTCCAAGAAAAGCGATGGTATGGGATGTAAAACTGTGATATCTACTACGGAAACTGCTACAGAGAAAATAAACAACGCCTATTCGGATGCGGATTTGTTGTTCGAGGCAGACTCAGAAAAAAAGTCTTAAGCTTCCAGTATGTAAGCGAACGCCTCATAACTATCCGCATCAAGGCCAATCTCGGCAATATAAGCTTAACATGTGTCCACGCCCCCACAGAGGAGTAAGCTGACCGACATAAAGACGACTTCTATGATCTCCTCGGCAGCACATATGACCAATGTCCCAGCTATGACACCAAAATCGTTCTAGGAGATTTCAGTGCGAAGTTGGGTAAGGAAGCTATCTTTGAACGAGTCATAGGAAAGCACAGCCTACACAACACCGATGAAGTCTCCCTCATGCTCTCTCGGAGGTGAACTAACCGACACCTTCGATGTTAAAAAAGCTTTTAGACAGGGTGACGCACTGTCATGTGATTTCTTTAACATCATTCTTGTAAAGATCATGCGGGACTCTGCGGTCAATACAAGAGGTACGATCCACTTCAAGTCTACACAACTGCTTGCCTACGCAGATGACATTGACGTTATTGGACGGACAAAGCGAGACGTTAATGAGGCGTTCGCAAGCATTGAAGCAGAAGCGGCTAAAGTGGGTCTAGGGGTAAATGGGGACAAGACCAAATATATGCTGTCATCAAAGGAAGACGCGCAACACCGACGTCTTGGTCAGAACGTCACCTTCGGCAGCTATATTTTTGAAGTAGTCAAGGACTTCGTCTATCTTGGCTCAGTAGTGACAAGCAGCGACGACACCAGCGCTGAGATAAAGCGCAGAATAACTTTGTGCTCAAGGGGCAACTGTGTAATAGAGCCCTCTCTTGAAAAACGTATACATCACTTAATCATCCCGGTCCTCCTCAATGGCGCTGAGGCTTGGATATTATCAAAAGCGGATGAAGAGCCTCTTGGACGTTTCGAAAGGAAAATCCTGCGTTCAATCTATGGTCCCGGTTGTGTAAACGGAGAGTGAGTGAGTGAGTGTAAACGGAGGAGAAGATTCAACCAAGAACTGTACGGGCTGTACAGCGACATTGGCCTAGTTAGACATCTACGGATCAAACGTCTAAGATGGCCGGGCCATGTAGAGCAAATGGACTTCACCGCTCCGGCCCGAAGAGTCTTTATGGTCGCGCACAGCTGGAAAGGGGCCTCAACCAACTGGGCGTGCGGCACTGGAAGCAGCTGGCCAAAGATCGTGCCGGCTGGAGAGGCTTGTTGGTTGAGGCCTTGGTTCACCCCGAAGTGTAGCGCCATCTAAGTAAGAAAGTATAAGAAGAAGGAAGCTTAAAACAATTGGTCAAATTCCATTACATTGTACAGGCGACATTTGTCGACGATAACCTTGAACTCTTTCGTTAGTAGAGCTCATCGATGCTAAATTGCAGTACCTTCTGCGGCACATTAGGACCCCTTTCGAGTGTATAATATTTACTATCTTAATGGAATCTTTCCAGTAATTAAGACCTGAAACATTCGATGCGTATTATTAATATTTTTGCTGCACTCCAACGCAAGCAGAGTCCTAAAATAGCTCATTCTTTGTTGATCAAACGAAAGACAATAAAAAAAAAATCGAAATGTGAACAACAAATGTTTGTTTTATTACAAAGGTAGACCAAAATAGGCGGCTCTCAAATGTTTGTTTTATTACAAAGGTAGACCAAAATAGGCGGCTCTCACAAAGCGATTTTTTTCTCCGTCTTACTAGCAAGCTTAACGCTCTTAGATTAGAAAAACGAAACGATAGCTTGTTTACATAGATACTGAACAACCTGGCTGGCACTGATTTATTTTTCGATTACGATACTATCTAGTTCTCAATTATGGCCAGCAAACTATCACAAAAAAAACGAACGCCACTTAGTCACGAGCACGACGATAGTGTGACGAAATTGTGAAACGCCAATGTTACACGTTCGTTTGCTCTCCTTCTTTCGCCACGTTAGCCCCCATCTATCCCACACTAACGTCAAGCCCACACTACAGCAAGAAAAGTATCGCAAAATGAATGGACTTCAATCAAAATATCAACGCTCCAATCATCAACAGGTGCTAAGTGGAAAATAAATGCGCGAATTTAATGGAAACACAATACTTGAAGTTGCCATTAACACGCGATGTCCAGTCGGATCCTGAAGGAAACGATATGTAATACTAAGTACGTACTAACATAAGCTGCGGGGTATCGTCGTACGAAGGAAATGTTACCATTGCCTCAGAATACACTCCAAACCTATAATCTAGAATGTGCACGATCTAAATGGTGTTCGCCGTCATGAAATCGGGAGTGTTTTAGTTTTATGTCGTTCGCGCCGGCTTTTGTGTTTTTAATGGGAGAAAACTGACAGAGGAGAGGGATCTTGTGATGACCGGATGTCCTTGTAGGTTAGAATAATTGGCTCTTTTGGGCGAGGTGCGATATCACACGGCGTAGGTTGTTTTTATGATTATCACGTAAGACGGTGTGTACAGAGACAAGATTATTAGGGTCGGAAAAGAGCAAGACGCAACTGATTTCGTCCACCTTGGCTCACTTGTTCCATGCAGTATACCACCACTTACTTACTTACTTTGATGGCGCTACAGTTCGGGGTGAACCAATGCCTCAACTAGGTTAGGTTAGGTATATGGGTGCCCTTTTGACATAAGGTTAAGGCTCACGTATACTACGTTGAGTCCATTGTGCCCACCTGTTTTGTTTAACCCGTTGATCCTATACATTTTCCGTCGAGCTGAACCAGCCAGACGAGGATAAAAATCCCAGTATTCTGTTCAGCCCAATATTACCTACCTCTTCTAGTCCCGAAAGGAAGTATCTTCCCAGGAATATATTCCTTTTTTGGGCTAGCGCCGGACATTCGCACAGCAGGTGACGAACGGACTCAATTTCCTCTTCGTCCCTGCAGCTTCTGCAGAAGTCATTGTAAGGCTGGCCTAGTCGAGCTGCATGGTAGGATAGCATGCAGTGCCCGGTGAGGGCACCGACTGCCAGTCGAATGTTCCCACGATTGAACTTCAGCAGATTTTCCATTCTTTTCTTATCATAGACGGGCCAAGTCGATCTCGCCGTTGCGCATGTATCTAAGCGACACCATCGCTTATTGGCTTTCACCAATAGCTCCGTCTGTATCTCCCAGTAGAGCGCACTGAGTAGTGCTTTGGCCTCAGCTGAGATCTGCGCAATATTAGCACCTGATCCCACCCTAGCCAGCTCGTCCGCCCTCTCGTTTCCGGAGATATTCATATGACCAGGTACCCAGCAAAGGGTCACCTCATTTACATTGGATATCTCTTCTAACTTCTCCTTGCAGAGTTTGTCGAGTTTGGATCTTATCCATGCTGCCTGCAGAGCCTTAATGGCTGCCTGGCTGTCAACATAGATGCTGATCCTTTTTCCTGTGATATTCTCTTTGCTGATCAGGTCCGCCGCCTGCTTGATAGCGAAGACCTCAGCTTGGAAGACACTGCATCCATCATCGAGCCTGTAGGAGCGATGCATATCCCGAGACTCAAAGTAGACTCCTGCACCTGTGCCAACATCCATTTTGGATCCGTCGGTGTAGAGTGCCAGTTCACTTTCCGTGCGTACCAAATCACCGGTCCATTCCTCCCTGGAGGGAATTCTAATAGAGAATCTCCTCTCCCAGGAAGGAAGTCGGGTGACATAGTCCGTTACGGTTCTGAATCTCGAGACGGCCCATCGATCCAAGACTGATGCATGTCCGTGAGGACTCCTTTTCCAGAGACCTGTAATCTTAGCGCAGTTCTGGTTGCGGCGCTCTCGCAGTACATGTCCAGGGGTGGGAGGTTCAGCATGACTTCAAAGGCCGCCGTTGGTGTGGACTTCATAGATCCCGTCACCGCCAGACAGCCTGCTCTTTGAACCTTTGACACACTCTGAAGATGACACTTTTTCTCAAGCGCATTCCACCAGACAACCGAGCCATAGACTAGGATAGGTCTTACCACCGCAGTGTACAACCAATGTACTAACCTCGGTTTGAGGCCCCATGTCTTTCCAGAGGCTACCTTGCACGAATATAGTGCCACATAGGCCTTTTTGATTCTTTCCTCAATATTTTCTCTCCAACTAAGTATGGGGTCCACGATTATGCCAAGATATTTGGCAGATTTTCCAGAGATCAGATCTATACCATTCATACGGGGGTAGGTGTATCTTGGTACAGATCTTTTCCTTGTAAAGAGTACTACCTCCGTTTTCGCCGGATTTACTCCCAGACCTCGCCCCTTGACCCAGCTATCCACTAACATCAGAACATAGCTTAGTCTATCGCTGAGGACCTGCGGACCTGCCTCAACTAACAAGCCTCTCCAGCTGGCAGGATCTTTGGCCAGCTGCTTCCAGTGCCGCACGCCCAGTTGGTTGAGGTCCCTTTCCACCTGTGCGCGCCACCTTAGATGCGCTCGTCCTCTGCTGCGTCGTCATTCGGGCTTGGACTCAAAGACTCTTCGGACCGGAGCGGTGATGTCCATTCGCTTTACATGGCCCAGCCATCCTAAACGTTGGATCCGTTGACGTCTAACTAGGTCGATGTCGCTGTACAGCCCGTACGTTCTCCGTTTACACAAACGGGACCAATGATTGTACGCAGAATTTTCCTCTCGAGACGTCCAAGAGGTCTCTTCATCCGCTTTTGATAACGTTCAAGCCTCAGCGCCGTAGAGGAGGACCGGGATGGTTAAGGTTTTGTACATGGCTACCTTAGCTTTTCGGGCTCTACTACTCAGTTGCCTCTTGAGCCTAAAGAAGCAGCGGTTGGCAAGAGTTATTCTGCGTTATATCTCAGCGCTGGTGTCGTTGCTGCTTGTCACTTCTGAGCCAAGGTAGACGACGTCCTTGGCTACTTCAAAAATATAGCTGCCGAAGGTTCACTTGCTGACCAAGACATCGGTGTTGCGCGTCTATTTGATCTTGTCCCCACCCCTAGACCCACTTTAGCCGCTTCTGCTTCAATGCTTGCGAACGCCTCATTAACGTCCCGCTTTGTCCGTCCAATAACGTCAATGTCATCTGAGTAGGCAAACAATTGTGTAGACTTGAAGTAGATCGTGCCTTTTGTATTGGCCGCAGAGTCTCGCACGATCTTTTCAAGTATGATGTTAAAGAAATCACATGACATGGCGTCCCCCTGTCTAAAACCTTTTTTAACATCGAAGGGGTCAGTTAGTTCACCTGCGACCTTAATGGAGCAGCGAGAATTCTCCATAGTCATCTTGCACAGTCTGACGAGTTTGGCAGGAATGTTAAAACATGACATGCGTCTGTATAGCTCGTATCTATAAACACTGTCATATGCGGCTTTAAAATCGACAAAATGATGATGCGTGTCGACCTGGAATTCGTAGGTGTTCTCCAAAATCTGCCGTAGTGTAAATATTTGGTCTATTATTTATACGCTTTAACGACAAGAGACAGCATTGTGTTTTGGAAGCATTAAATTCCACTCTATTTTTTTTACCCCATTGGATAATGCTGTCGATATCGGAATTTAATGAGCTTAACATACGCTGCCGCTCATTATCTACAACCGAAGTGCAGGGTCGTAAACTGGTGAACGAATATGAGAAGCTGAGGGTACTGTCGTCAGCGAAGGAGTGAATTGGATTAGAAGTGACAGACAAGAGATCATTTATAAAAATAAGAAAGAGTGTCGGAGACAAAACGGAGCCCTGGGGAACACCGGCATTTACAAAGTGAGTATCAGACTTGAATCCGTCCAAAACAACTTGAATTGGACGATTCGAAAGGTAGCTTCTAATCCATTGAAAGAGAGACTCATCGATCCCAAAAGCACGCATTTTCAACAAAAGGGCTTCATGCCAAACCCTGTCAAATGCTTTCGAAATATCCAGTGCCACAATTTTGCTTTCACCTGCTTGGTGAAGCGAGTGATTCCACTTTTCAGCGAGATATACCATCATATCACCAGTGGATCTTTGTTTTTTTTTTTTTTTAGAGACTCGCGCAGGTTGAAGAGTTTTTATATTCTCTTATGATGTGTTTACACACACAACCTGAACGGAGTGCAGTGGTTGGGGTCGTTGATGTTCGTTCCCTACTCTCAGGGGTGGTTGTCCTAGACCTAGATAGGACGAGAGCCGACACCAAATTCCGCGTTGGTTATAGTTCATAGTAATTCGTTCGAGCACTTTTAGTATTGCATACGCAGAGGATGAATTTCAGTTGACCATATACTGTGAGTGTTATGCCTGCAGCAGTACGTCTGGTCACTTTCCATTCACAACTGTGTTGCATACTTTTTGTCCGTATAGGAATTACTTTTTGTTGGCTACGAAGCGAATTTGAACCATAGACCTTTCGCTCGGCGGTCGATGATGTTAACCACTGCACCACGGCCACCCCAAATCTGTTGGATCTGTTGTTTCCGCGATTAAAGATATTTCATGAGCTGACAGTTAATCAGCGTTTCCATGACCTTGGAAAGAAGGGACGTTAGTGCAATGAGTCGGTAGTTGGAGGGAGAAGATGATTCCCCTTTTTTGGGTATAGGCTGGACAAATGCTGTTTTCCACCTACTCGGAAAGAGCACAGAGGTGTAGGAAAGGTGGAAAAGCTTACGCAGTGGTTTTGCCAGCGTAGAAGAACACCTCTTCAGAACTATTGGGGCAATACCATCTGGACCAGCGGATTTGTGTATGTCGAGATGATATCAATGAAACCCTAACTTTAAAAGTGTATCAAATTGTCGCAAGGAGCCGGTCAACGTTAAACTTGCTGACATTTAGTCATCAACAGCAGCTCTCTGTATAAAGGAGAGAAAATCAATTCGAAAAAAATAAACGGAAACACACGCCGCAATCTAATAATTTTCTCGAAATAAAAATAAATTTCAGAATCCGTATAGTATCTCGCGTTTGGCTAAAAATACAATTCGATAATGTGCTTAATTCTTAACACAAACAGAGAAATAAGCTACTCGTATCTATTGCTTAATTATTTATCTTCCACTTGGAACGATACGTATAAGCCCATATGTATGCAGATAAATATTTGCATATAATATTCAGAGTGTCATAGGACGATAAATCAACTCGGTTTCTTGTTGGAAGAATGAACTGGGAACACGATTCAGTAGAATGGTATCCAAGCTATATACCCAGGTATACGTGGCTAGAAGGACATTTGTGTGACATTGTGTTGGCTAAAACCAATCGCGACGAGTGTTGTAAAATAAGACCCAATAACCAATACACCGTAGTTATCATAAAACCCTTGCAACATCCACAGCATTAACTACGTAGATAGTCAGTAAAGCATTGCAGTAAGCATTCCTTCCTGACCAGGCACAAATCCATTTGTTCAACTTTATCTTAATTGCATTGTCGTTAGCGTGATCTATTTTATTTTGAAGGTGATGGAAGGCACTATTTAATCATGTCCATTGTCCGATAGACATTGTGACTAGTATGGATTCAATTTGCTATTTCTTAGTTATATGGTTTCTCTTATTGGCTTTTGGCAAACGCTACACTTTTGCTGATAATAAATGAAAGGCGTTTGGCGTAATCAAGTGGAAAGTAAGCAGACATAATCAAATTCCAAAGATGGGAATGTGCACTTCCACTCGGTTTAACAGTGAATTAAAAGCCTGGAGGCGGCAAAACAAATTGCTTATTCAGAGACGAGAACTGATTGAGAGAGTTATGGTTCTTATGGCCTTTAGAAGCCTTACTTTGTGTATTTTGCTTTTTTTTGTTGACATATCTTTAGTACCCTTATCTCAAATTATTCGTTGTTTCGTTGTGCCTAAAGTGAAACAAAAGTTGTCGTACATATTGGCCATGATTGACTATAACTTCAACGTCTGTGACTTATTGGCGAAAAACTCGACCAATAAGCCGGTCAGTCAACCGGTGCAAGGTTCGAGCTATAGGTTGGATGTATCAACATTTCCCAATCAAGTCCCATCAATTGATTCCGAGACATCCCTTATGTGCGTGACCTGGCATTGTTACGATAGCACTCCTTTTCTATTGGCAGATTCTGGTCAACCTTTCCTGATTGCCTCGTTCAAACGATAGAGTTTTACATTTCAGACGCCTATAGACTGAGGAAAATACTCTCGAAAGATCCACAATCTCCTAACTGCCTCATAGCAAATGGAGTTTGGACAGCATCTGAGGAAGAAACTCTAAATCTCCTCCTCAACACGCACTTCCCTGGCTGCTCTGAATCGCAAGACTCAGTACACTCGCGAGGAACTCATATCTCCTCTGCGGTAGAAGGGCAGCAAGATCACATTATCTCCAGAGAGAAAATTATATGGGCATTAAAAAGTTTCAAGCAGTGGAGTATAGAACCCACCATAGCCTTGGACAAAAACTTCACGACCATATATCCGGACAGACAGAACTGGACTCGTCAAACTCAACCCCTGCGTGGATTTCTACACTGACGGGTCTAAAACCAAAGACGGAGTGGGCAGTGGAGTATTCTGCAAATAACTTAAGCTGTATAAAGCTCTAAAATTACCAGATCACTGCAGCGTTTTCCAGGCGAAACTGTTGGCAATAAAAGAGGCTTTGTCTTGGCTGAAGTGGAACGTAATATCCACCACGGATATTCGAATTCTCACAGACAGTCAAGCAGCCTTAAAGTCGTTGGAGTCCTATGTGTACACATCAAAATTTGGTCTCGACTGTCGCCTATCCCTTAACGAGATGGCAGAACAGTTCAACCTGCAGCTTATCTGGGTACCGGAACACAGCGACATTACAGGAAATGAAAAAGCCGACACACTCGCCAAACAAAGAACGACGCTACAATCAATCGTGGCTTGTGAGGGAGTAACCCTTACAACCATTAAACATAATCTAGCCAATCTCGCCAGGGCCGAGACGAACCTGAGATGGACCCAGGGACATACCGCGTCATCACTAGGCAAATCTGGCCTCGGCTTGACAGCCAACGCACAAGGAGTATAATCTCCCTAAAAAGAACTGACATCTACAAGGTCATTGGTGTCATCACAGGACACTGCCTCATTGGCAGTCACGCACAAAAACTAGGAATAGTTCCGAATGATTTCTGCAGAAGCTGTCAGGACGAGGAGGAGGTCGAATCCATTCACCACCTTCCCTGTGCCTGTCCAGCTTTTTGCAACATAAGGAAACGTTACCTAGGCTCTTACTTCCTTAACGGTCTGACAGATGTTCAGAAAGTAGGGATACCTAACCTTCTTAACTTCTTAAGAAGCACAAAATGGTTCCACGAATAGGGGGGTAAGACCCCCTCGTAGCTGCACAACGGGCCTCCCTGGCCTATGTGCATTCTTCTCAATTCTGGGAAGGCTAGAAACGTACCTACCCACCTACCTACCTACCTACATCGAAGAGACATTGAATTGAATTGAAAGTTTTACCAGTCCCACTGAACACTCCGCTTCACCCGTTTATGGAGGGTCACAAGTTTCTGACCATAAACGCTTACGTTGGATATTTGCATACTAAGTCAATTTTTCATCGTCCGTGAGCATCGTTTCACTAATTTTTGGTCAATTTGGTCGGTCAAATTTCTGTGTGGTAATTCATGTGGTACCCAAACATCTGGCCTCTAAGAGAAGCTTGCTCTTTTTGGATGACTTCACTATGTTCTGCTCCTGCTTCAATGATTTGCCACCGACATTTTCCAAACGGAATCGAGCAAAACAGGCCTGGATTCGTTCACTCATAGCATTCCCACCCTACACTTCACAATTTTTTCGGCATGTTTTTGCAGCGTTTTTATTGCCTTTTTTATCGATTCCTTTCCATGAGGTCTTAGACGAACCGTACCAGGTATGAGCGTTAAACTCTAATTTAGGATAACTGAACGCCTTACAGATTGTAGACAGATCCAAAAGTGAGAAACATTTCTTGTGTCTTTATATACATATCGACCATGTGCTCATTGACGCAAGGCACTCGTCAAACATCCTGGATGGGCGAACATTCAGAGGGGCAAATGTCGACTCTGACCACTTCCTCGTAGCAGCAAGATTCAGAGCTCGACTGTCCAATGTCAGAAAGCTGCACCAGACCATCAGGAGAAGGTTCGACATTGGGCGCCTGAGCACACCGGAGGTTGCCAGAGTCTACGAGGAGCAGCTGAGCGAAAGACTCTACGGTATGCCTACGTCGAACACAAACGCCAATAATATGTGGCTGCATTGCCGCTCAGCCATTCAGGAAGTAGCCGAAACCACCTTAGGATACCTAACACCACCGACAAGAAACCCGTGGTATGATGGTGAGTGTGAGCAGGAAAAGGCAGTAACCGACGAGGCGTACCAAAAGGCGCTGCAGAGGAAAACCAGGGCAGCGCAAGAAGAGTACCGAGCCAGAAGAAGGGAGGAGAAAAAACTACTGCGACAAAAGAATAGAATATTCGCAGCCTCCCAGCTCAAGGATATCGAGGAGTCTAGGGATAAACATAAAACACGAGCCTTTTACAAGAAAGCCAAAGGCCTTGCAGGAGGCTTCAAAAAGGGCACCCAGACTCTTCGAAACTACGAGGGTAATCTTGTCATCGACCCAGCATCGAAGAAGTCGGCACAGCTATTCAGAAGCTGAAGAACAACAAGGCCGCAGGCTCAGATGGCTTGCCATGAGAGCTCTTCAAGGCTGGCGGCGATGTTCTGGTAGGGAACATGCACCAGATCATCTGCAGAATTTGGGAAGATGAAAGCATGCCCGACGACTGGAATACTAGCTCTATTTAACCCCATCTACAAAAAAGGCGATCCTACCTCTTGCAAGAACTATAGAGGTATATCCCTGCTCAATGTCGTATACAAGATCCAGCGTATTGTGTGAACGTCTAAGGCCATTTTGCACAGCACTAATCGGCAGCTACCAGTGCGGCTTCCGGCCCGGCAAATCGACCAAATTTTCACAATTCGATAAGTCCTGGAACTGGGCCAACGAGTTTCGAATCGATACACACCATCTCTTTATCGATTTTAAAGCCGCATACGACAGCATTCATCGTGAAGAACTGTTTGGAGCGATGGCCGAATTCGGGATCCCGGGAAAACTGATCGCGCCACGCTAAAAAACACGCGATGCACCGTGCAACTCGGTTCTAGGACCTCGGAACCATTCGAAACATGCACCGGATTTCGGCAAGGAGATGCGCTGTCATGTGACTTCTTCAACCTGGTGCTGAAGCAGATAGTGCGACGGGCAGGCGTCAACAGGGAAGGCACTACCTTCTACAAGTCCATCCAGCTGCTAGGATACACGGATGATATCGACATCATCGCGTGTTCTCGCCGTGGCATTGTGGAAGCATTCACGGCGATTGAAGAACAGGCGAGACGAGTTGGTCTTAAGATCAATGAGGACAAAACGAACTGCATGCTGTCAAGCAAAAAACCAATCCGTCGCTCATCACCTGGGACAAAATATAACAATTGACAGCTACAATTTCGAGGTAGTTAAGGAGTTTGTCTACCTCGGGGCAAACGTAAATTCCACAAATGACACCACAGTGGAGATCCGGCACAGAATCGCCCTTGGCAACCGCTGCTACTTCGGCTTGTCCAAACAACTGGGGTCAAAACTCCTCACTCGAAAGACCAAAGTCATGCTTTACAAACCGCTCATACTGCCAGTCTTGCTGTACGGAGCCGAAAGCTGGACGATAAGCAGGACAGCGGAGCTGATTTTGGGTTCTTTCGAAAGAAAAATTCTGCGCCGGATATGTGGTCCTGTCTGTGAGGATGGTGAATGGAGAAGAAGACACAACCGCGAACTCTACGAGCTGTACCAAGATGTGGATGTAGTCCGGAAGGCAAGGATCCGTCGACTACATTGACAAGGATGGAAGGCAGCTATAGCTCAGGCTCAGATCCTCAATGGATCGCTGGCCTGATAAGTAAGTAAGTATATATATATATTAAGCGAACAAGCCTTATAGAGTGCTGCTTCTGAGGTGCTGAGTTTCAAAAGGCCCCCAAAAGGAAACCCAAGGTTTGACGACGAGTGTAGGACGGCACACGTAGCCAAGCAGCAAGCTTATCAAGCGGCGCTACAGAGACGGAGGAGCATAAGCTTCTCAAAACAAAACAAAAAAACCTCGCGATCGAAGAGATGCTATCGCAGGAATGACGTCCGGAGGTTTTATCAACGATTAAAACGAATAAAGCCAGAAGGCAAGTAAGCAAGGGCAAAAATGGAAACCTAGGAGTACATTCACAGTCTCTACTAAGAGTCTGTAAAGACTGCTTCCGCACACTGTATAACGTCGATGACGAAACAGATTCCGCTGACAGGCAGAATGACCCATTCACAACGAACGATGATAGTAAAGAATTCCATCCCTCTGACCTGGATAAAGGTTGAAATGTTTTTTCTAAGCTTATGTCCAACAAAGCTGCTGGAGCAGAGGGACTACCTGCCGAGACTGCATTAAGGTAGCTGGAGACGACCTGGTTCGGAGTATGCATCAGCTCAACTGTAAGACATGGTCGGAGGAATATGTGCCCGATGAATGGAATCTTAGTATCGTTTGTCCGATCCACAACAAAGGAAACTCCGTTGTCTGCGCGACTAATAATCTGATTGGTCCATCTCAGTGTGGTTTCAGGCCCGGGAACTCCACTATCGATCAAGTAGTATTCACACTACGGCAGATCCTAGAAAAAACCAACGAGTTCTAGATCGACACCCACCATCTGTTTGACGACTTTAAGGCCGCATACGATAGCGTATATAGAGACGAGCTATGCAGCGCCATGTCTAGTTTTGACATCCCAGATTGTGCAAGATGACATTGGAGAATTCTCGCCTTGGACCGAGGCCTTTTTTTTTTTTTTTGTGGAGACTGGCGCAGGTTCAAGAGTTTTTATATTCTCTTATGATGTGATACCACACACAACCTGACGGAGTGCAGTGGTGCTTGGGTCGTTGATGTTCGTTCACTGCTCTCAGGGGTGGTTGTCCTAGATAGGACGAGAGCCGACCAAATTCCGCGTTGGTTTTAGTAGTAATTCGTTCGAGCACTTTAGTATTGCATACGCAGAGGATGAATTTTCAGTGGGCCATATACTGTGATTGTTATGCCTGCAGCAGTACGTCTGGTCACTTTCCATTCACCTTCTGCACCACGGCCACCCCTAACGTTAAAGAAGGTTTTAGACAAGGCGACACGCTATCGTGTGATTTTTATCGTCCTTGAGGATCGTGCAAAACGCACTGGTCAATATGAGGGCAAGGTCTTTTTCAAGTTCGTACAACTGCTCGCATATGCCGATCATATTGACATGATTGGACGAACTCAGCGAGATGTCATTGAGGCATTTACGAGCATTGAGGTGAAAGCGGCTAAAATGCGTTTGGCGGTAAATGAGGGCAAGGCGAAATATATGCCGTCTTCGAAAAAGGACACGAGCCGCCGGCGTCTTGGCCAGGGCGCTCATATTGGCAGGTATACATTCGAGGTAGTCAAGGACTTCATCTACCTAGGTTCCACAGGGACTTGGAACAATGATATCAGTGCCGAAATCAAACGGAGTATAACTTTTGCCAATCGCTGTTTCTTTGGGCTCGGGAGGCAATTGAGAAGTAGAGCTCTCTCTCGGAAAACTAAGACCTTAGTATTCCGGTCCTGCTTCATGGCGCAGAGACATGGACTTTATCAAAAGTGGATGAGGAGGCCCTTGGTTGTTTTGACAGAAAAATTCTGGGTAGAGCTTTCGGCCCGATCTGCATAAATGGGGAGTGGAGGTGAAGGCTTAATAGCACGGCGTCTTTGGATCCAAGGCCTAAGATGGCTAGGCCATGTAGTGCGCATGGAAACCACGGCTCTGGCCCGAAAAGTCTTTGAATCCAACCCTGCGGGGCGACGCGGTCGAGGACGGCTAAACTTAAAGTGGCGCACGCAAGTAGAAGAGGACCTCAACCAACTAGGCCTACGGTACTGGACACTGCTGGCGAAAGACCGCGCCAATTGACGAAGTTTTTTAAAGGAGGCCCAGGTTCACCATAAACTGTAGCGCTGAAGAAGAAAATATAAGAAACCTAGGCATTTCCAAGCACTCTTGGACGTTGTTGACGTTATCAACTAGGATTGTCAGTGACACAAGCTTTTCGGGTTCTTAGGTGCAAGTGCTAATTATGGATAATAGCTGCGAGTCGGTTACTAACACATTGAAGAAGCACGCATTTTCGACAAAAGGGCTTCGTGATAAGCCCTGCAAAATGTTTTCGAAATATCCAGGTTAACTGCTTTGCTTTCTCCTGCTTGGCAAAACACAAGAATCCACTTTCCGGTAAGATATGCCATCAAATAATTAGTGGATCTGTTGCAACGGAAGCCATACTGTCTGTCATTGAGGAGATTCCGCGATTCAAGGTATTTCAATGAATAACGGTTAATGACTTTGGAGAGAAAGGACGTTAGTGCAATGGATCGCTAATTCGAGGAAGAAGAAGATTTTTTTCACCTACTCAGGAAGAACTCAGAGAAGTATGAAAGGTGAAAAAGCTTACGCAGTGATTCGCCAGCATAGAAGAACCATTGGGGACCGCCCCGCGACTTTACAAATAAGAAAGTAGATTTGGTCCATGGTGGAATTGTTCCGCCTGTACTAGGCTGAAACAAAGTGCAAGCAGGGAGCTGTGAACTACACTATTCCCCGCTTAGTTGACGCTCGCTTAATTGATTTACCCGCCTAATTGAACGAAAAAAGTGGGCTTGAATTCTACTCATATAAAGTATACACAAATTTGTATAGTTAATTGAGTCCCGCTTAATTCATAAGCCCGCTTAATTTAACTAAAAGTTTACAACAAACAAACTTCAAATACATGCAAATTTGTCGGTTAATTGATCGGCGGTATACAAAAAAAAATTTCACTAACGATAGGCAAATTGTAACATCTGGAAACATTTTTTTTTTTCATTTAAATTTGCCTCACCAGGCCAATTGCTGAAGTAGTCGATCACCAGCGCGTATTTGTTTCCAGCGTTGCTCATTGGAAATGGAGTTGTGCTCCAAAGTGGACCCTTTGCCTTCGCAGACTGTTCACACTTCCGTGTTTTTGAACTGCAGCAGCCACGTCAACGCTGCGGAGTCCGTCCTAAAATGAAAAGCTTGGCCATAGAGATATTTGTGGAAATGCTTGACACAGTCGACCACGGCAAATAGCTCCCTCCCAGTTACACAGTAGTTCCTCTCCGGTTTTGACAGGATCCTACTGTAGTAAGTGAGGACCCGTTCTCGCCCGTCAATCATTTGAGAGAGTACTCCTTCGATTCTACGTCCGCTTGCATCGGTATCCAAAATAAACTTTTGTCCCGGGACAGGATATGCAAGAAACTGCGCACTGCAGAGCAATTCCTTCAAGTGAATGAACGCTTCCTCCTGTGGCTTCTCCCACTTGAATGGCCAATTGTTTTTGGTGCACTCGTGCAGACTGCTGGCAACGTTTGAAAATCATGGGACAAATCGCCTGTAATATGTGAAGATTCTTCGGCCGTGGCCATTTCTTGACCGCCGAGATTTTGTCTTCATCTGTATGGACTCCTTCTGCAGTCACAACATGTCCCAAGTTCTTCACTTCGTTTTCGAAAAGTCAACATTTCTTCGGGCTCAATGTCAGTCCGGCTGCTTGAATACGTTCCAGTACCTCTTTAAGCTTCTTAAGGTGATCGTCGAAATCTTTGCCCATGACAATTGTGTCATCCAAAAACAAGGCAAGCCCTGCAGTGAAGTCCTGCAAAAACTATCCAATACGTACGAAGCAGCTAGAGTGCTCTACTTTTCTGCTTCTCCACTAGATGTTGCGTCCACTCTCTGGCGATTGTTTCCAAGAACGCTTTGTTGGTCTAGATTTCCTGGTGTTTCCGATCCTCGCAGTTCATAATGGCGGCAGCTTCTTGGCACTGAGCGATAGGTGTTCCCTTTTGTACAGTCTCAGCTGTACTGACTGAATTCAGGACTCTTACTGGAACCAATTGGTCTTGTCGAAGTTCCACGAGAGCCCTTCAAACAATAATATCGCCGGGTCGATGTCGTTTGTCGGGTTCGACCACCCACATTCGGCTTGTCCCCGCATCCTCTTCTGCCCAAACCACAGCTTCTGCATTCGGAGGAACTGTTTGGTTCTCGTGCACGACTATTTGCCGGATCTTGTTACCCCGTCCATTATCTATTATTAGTGGGAGCTACTTCATTACTTTTTGGCTGAGGTCCAATGTGAAGCCATGCCTAATCATGAAGTCGACGCCGATTATAATGTTATCAGTAATGTTCGCAATGATGAAATCATGCTGGTTCGATTTCAGATACCAATCCGCTTCGAATGACTGAATGAGTTGCGCCGTATCCAAAGTTAGTAGAAACCGTTGCCCGCCCATTGTTCCTTCGACGACTAGGCTAGTCACACACGAGGATGCTGGGGCACTCCGATATGGGAGTGCCCCTCTACACTGACTCGTTCTCTCTCTTTTTGGCGAACTAGACCTCGAACGCTTTCTTCGCAGGCGGCAGTTTTTTCATGTGGGAATTCAAGTATTGCTTTAAGTGTTGGATGAATACATCATCTTAACTGATTTGCTCAATCAAGCTAACCTCGGTTAATTTTACTAGAGATGAAATTAAACGGGGTTCCGCTTAATTGAACAGATGGGTCAATTAAGCGGGATTTCGTTAATTGAACCACCCGGATAATTGCTCAAAAAATCTGACAAAGTGGCAAGTTCAACTAAGCGGGGAACACTGTAGCTACAAAGTGGCTAGCATGAACATTAGCTTTGTGAAAGACTTTGTAGAATGACGTTGTTAATAAGTTCCAAAAATTCTAAAAGTATGAACTTTCTGTAAATGGATCATAGCAAATGAATGGGCTTATGCGAACGGGTTAATCTGGATATTCCATTAAATTATGGAACGCATCGTTAGTGGTGATACGAGTAAGACATCCCATCAATCCAATGGACATTGATAGGGTGCCACTTAAATGGGTCCTTTACTGACCATTTTTTGATATTTGTGTTGTTGTTCACATAAAATTTCTTGGGGGAATCAAGTAATGAATAATCAATATTATTTGGGGGCTCGACAGTGAGTATACGCCTCGAAAGAGACCCAAACCAGTCTGAACAACAAGAAATTGGACCCATTTCTTTTAATTAGTAACAACGCCCGTATTGCTTGCTAACCATGTCAAGATATTCACATGAGTACTTTGCTAAAAGGTTGCAATTGACTTGTTCTTCTAAGTGGTTCCACAGGTTATGGGCCCAGATATATAATTGTTTAATTGTAAAAACTTAACCTCACAACGGTTTAACTTTCTGTTGCTGATAATGGCACAAGCGAGTTCTTCTCCGAGACTTGACCTATTGTCCAAGGATAATTACGACACATGGTGCCTTCAAGTAGAGGCATTACTTATTAAAAACGATACATGGGATTATGTGTCCGGTGAAATACCTAAACCACCAGAGCCAACGGACGCCGAAGACACTAAGATGAGGAAAGCTGACCTTGTATTGTCAATCAGTCCGTCTGAGCTCAAACAAGTCCGCGGTTGTGAAACTTCTCGTGATATCTGGAAGAAACTTGAGTCGATTTATGCGTCGTCTGGTCCAGCTCGAAAAGCCGCATTGCTTAAGCAACTTACACTTCAGGAAATGAAGGAGGGAGATGAAATCCGTGATCATGTGAGTAAGTTCTTTGATGCCGTTGATAAACTCGAGGCAATGGATGTCAAAATTCACAAAGATTCGTTGAGTATAATGCTGTTGTACAGCTTACCAGAATCGTTCGTACGTTTTCATTATGCTATCGAGACTCAGGATGTTCTTCCAGATGCTGAAAGGCTCAAAGTAAAAATTCTTGAAGAAGCCGAAGCCCGCAAACAAAAATCCAAAGAGTCTGAAAGTGGAGCGATGGTTGCATTTAGAAGTTTTACTCCGAAACAACCAATTAAGGAAAATCCACCGAAAAGGTTTCCATTCCGATGCAGCAAGTGCAACAAAATTGGACAAAAGGATGCTGATTGTCGTGTAAAACGTCAAGCTTCCCAACGTGCCGAATGTGTTAAGGATTCCTTTTATATAATGTCAGATGCTTCTGAACATGCCCTGTGTACGGATACCATCGACTTAAAACGAAGCTGGTGTTTGGATAGTGGTTGCACTTCCCATCTGTGCCGTGAAGAGGATAATTTCGAGTTTGGACACCATCAACGAGAAAAATTGCTATCTCAAGAGATGTTACGTTTGTTGATGAGTCCAGAGAAACTCGAGACGATATCGACATCATTTCATCTGAAACCAAGTGTGGCAATGGCGGGCCCCTGGAGCAACAGTGTCTTGCTGAATCCGATCATGCTGAAACTTCATACGACCAAGAGCCTAGTGACTCGTTTACATCTGATCGAAATAGTGAAATTGAAAATGACGCTGAGAATCTTTTGGATGATGATGTTGTGGCATATGCATTTAATGCCGAAGTAAGTTTCAAGGAAGCCCTCAAAGATGATGACTGTGTGGAGTGGAAAAACGCCATTGTAGCGGAAATTAAAAGTCTAATTAAAAACGACACTTGGCAACTGGTTCGCGAGAAGTCTGAACGGAACAAAGTTGGATGTCGCTTCGTGCTTACAAACAAGCGGAATCAGGATGGTGTTATTACGAGGAGAAAGGCTCGACTTTAACTCAAGGTTTTACTCAACAACCAGGTGTAGACCACACAAAAACGTTTTCTCCTGTTGCTCGCTTAGTATCGATACGCCTTATGTTCGCTCTTGCTGCTCTCGCTCTCCAAAGTTCATCAAGTCGATATCACCTCAGCGTACTTAAATGGAACATTGAATGAGCAAATTTATATGAAGCCGCCACCGTTGCTAGAAGATGTTTTAGAAGAAATTCTACAAAGTGAGCCGACAAACAGTTACATTGCCCAGAAGGCAAAAGCAATGCTTCAATCATTTCGTGAAGGAAAACAGGTGTGTTACCTGAAGAAGGCCCTCTATGGCTTGAAACAAGCCGGGCATCAATGAATTGATCGTAAGTTACAGCAAAGTGGACTGAAAGCCACGAAATCAGATCCATGCGTGTATGTTGCGGGAAGAAATGGTAAAATCTTAATCCTTTCGATATATGTTGACGATATTCTTCTTTGCTCCGAGGATCTGAACTGGATACACTCAATTAATAATTGTCTTATGGAAGACTTTGAAGTTAAAGATCTTGGAGAGGCAAAATATTGTCTTGGAATTGAGATTTCGCAAGATTCAGGTTCTATATCCATAAGCCAAAAGGGTTACATCCGTAACTTGCTTCAGAGATTTAATATGCAGGACGCCAAACTAGTGACAATTCCCATGCAACCAGATTCAAGGCTTGTGAAGGATATAAACTCTGTTGATCAAGAAAGGCGGCCATACAAAGAGTTAATTGGAGGGTTAATGTATGCTGCTGTTTGTTCCAGACCGGACATATCTCATGTTACTAGTGTTCTTGCTCAATTCCACAGTTGTTTCAACGATGTCCATTGGGGCGCTGCAAAGCGTGTGCTACGCGCTACCTTCAAGGCACAATAGACTATGGATTGCAATATTCGTCAAATAATGAAGGCATAAATGGATTCGTCGATTCCGATTGGGGAAGGTGCGCAATTGATAGACGATCGTACACTGAGTTTGCCTTTATGTTTTCCAATGCAGTCATAAGTTGGAAATCCCAAAACCAAAGGACTGTTGCTCTTTCTTCGACCGAAGCCGAAGGTATATCGGAGGCTGTGAAGGAAGCAATTCATCTAAAGAGTTTCTTAAAGGAACTTGGTCTTGAGGACTTGAATGAAATCACTTTATATAACGACAATCGTGGAGCCGCACTTCTTGCTGAAAATCATGTGTTCCATCAAAGGACAAAACATATAGATATCCGACACCACTTCATTCGCGATGTATTATCCAAGGGAGGCATAAGACTGGAATATCTACCTACGGGAGAAATGCCTGCCGATGTTCTGACTAAGGCGCTTAGTGGGCCGAAGCATTGCAATTGTCTATCCAAACTTGGAGTCATCAAGGTATGAGGACTATCTCATTGAGGGGGCGTGTTGGTCATCCCTGTCAATTCATGGCCAATCATACCTACCAATATTTATTTACAAAACTACTACCAGCGTGGAATAAGACAATCTTTATATAAAAAAACCATCCTGCAGTGCTTGCAATTAAATTCATTTTCATTTATTCTGGGTAATTTCAATTGATCGGTTCCACAGTTTTAAATGGGCAATGCACCCCATCTTATTCCGAACATGTATTTATTCATCAACTACGACAGAATAAGAACGAAGCGTTCTCACTTTGATTCAATTGAATTGACAGCGGGTCAAACAGCGGTTGACAGGCTTATAAAATGATAGTAGGCATCACTCATCGATAAAGGTGAAAGCAATGAAAAGCAGGTCAAACGCTCAATCCATCTCATAAGATAAATGGATAGCGAATCGGCCAGCAAATATGTCATCCGAAACACCTCATGACGCAATCGGGTGGCAGAGCCTTTTGGCTTCTATTAGATCTCGTTTAAAGTCAATTTAGTTTTATTTATTACGATTCCCATGAACTCTGACGGGCGCAAAATACGTACAAACGTTTGATGCGGTTTGATGTACATTACGGTAATTAGTAGTTTTCAATTCATTCATTTGATAGTATCGGCCCGATCTTGTGATGCTACATTCGTTTGTAAAACCAGACATGTGTTGATGGCGTTTAATCCGTTTTTCCTATTTCAATTAAAGTCGGAAATTGGTGATTAGTTTAGTTTACGAGTGTACGAGCCGAGCCGTTTTCGGTATTGTTCTGGAGCTGGGAGGAAATCTATTTTACGACATTCTTTTGACCTATTGTTTGCAGACTTTCATTCACATTTTTGTATTTCCACGCCTTAATGAGAAATGAGTCAAGAGCTTAATAACATAATTAGCTTCCGTTTTCATCCTACAACCGCACCTGAGATCTGATGACCTTTTTCAATGAAGCCGCAAGTTGAAGGTGACTTGAGGTTGCAGACCGCATTTGAAAAGGTTTCACTTGTATACCTACCACTGAAGGAAAGTTTCCATTTGACCAAAACTTTTATTTTATCATAATGAAAATGGAAAGCAGTTCCTACGCTGATATTGCTTTCATTACAACATCACGTTGTCTGGGTTTAAATAACATTTTAGCGTTAGCATTATGATGATTTTCATTCAATTTCTTTTGGAATCGGAATCAGTCAAATGTACTGATGATATGGGTTGAGCGAACGCCTCATAACAACCCGCATCAGCTTGATATCCGCTCAATGTTCCAGCTAAGACACCAAGATTATTCTAAGAGATTTCAACACAAGCTTGGGTAAGGAGGACATTTTAAACGAGTCGTAGGAAAGCACAGCATACACGACACCATGTCCGAAAACGGATTCAGACTAATAGACTTTTTTTTTTTGTTTGTTGAAGGCTTCTGCTATCTGTTAGAGCACTCAGACGTAAGCACTGGTCCCTGGTCCATTGTACTCCAGACAGACACCTTACACATTACTGTATTTTCCCGTTTTCCAGAGAAAGATAAAAATGAGAAGGAGCTTGAGTGATGTAGAGCTAACATAACAGATTCAATTACAGATGCAGTGTCATCCTCCTCGCAACATGCAGCACAGGTGGGCGTCTCATTGATGCCAAGTACGCTGATATGGTTAGCAAAAGTGTAATGGCCCGTAATGACTCTCACAAGCCATCTGCAGTCGATTCTCCTTAAAGACAGGAGGAATGCAGCGGATTTCTTGCAGACATCAGAACCTACACGCTTAGTCATCTTGCAGCCTGGATATTCCCTCCATCTACGGTTGTGTGTATTAAACACCCAATCGATAATGTAGAAATTTACCGTGGACCTAAGGCGGGTTCAGGTCCTGAGAAACTCTCTTCTGATACCATTCTGGCGAGTTCATCAGGGATCTCATTCCCTGGGATCCCAGAGTGACCTGGAACCCATACAAGCCTTAGTGAATTTAGTCTACCGACTCTGTTCAGGAAGGACTTGGCTTCATGCACTACTTTGGAGCTAGTTAAAGGGTTGGACACAGCTTTGAGTGCAGCTTGGCCGTTATTGCAGACGCATATGTTTTTTCCCCTCCACCTGTGCTTCACAACATAGTGCATGGCCATAAGAATAGCGAATATCTCTGATTGGAAGACAGACCCATATTTTCCTAACAAATAGACTTTCTGGCGGGGCATAATCTCTTAGTACCTAGCCTACGATTCCCCCACTCGATATCCATGAAGGGACCTGGCAGTCTCCTGATCGATCACCTGTTAATCAAATTAATCATATTGCGATCGATGCCAGACACTCCTCCAGCATCTAGGATGTCCAAACTTTCCGAGGAGCCAATGTGAACTCGGATCATTACCTTGTTGTGCAGCCAAGGTACGTATGCAGATATCGCGAACACTGCGGAGTCAAATAGGACCATCAGGATTCTACGTCGCTGCACTCGCAAGAGAGTGTCAGTAACTTAGGCCGATGCAAACTGTACAAACCATAGAACAGCAATGGAGAAGTTGTCAAAGCGCCATCAGGGATGTTGCCTCCGATGTACTCGTATACTCGTATTAGGTTTCCAGCCACTACCTAGGAGAAACCCTAGAAAAACAGAATGCATACATGGCCACGCTGCATCGACGTACGAGAATTGCTCGTGAGCTCTATGAGTGGAAAAGATTGGAGGAGCATGAGCTTTTCAGAAGGAAAAAGAAGGAGCATGAGAAGTGCGTCGAGGAGATGGGGAGATGTTATTCCAGGAACGACGTTCGAAAGTTTTACCAAAGAGTAAAACGAACATCCGAAGGTTATGAAGCCAGAGCGGAAGCCTCCAGGGATGAGCACGGACAACTAATAGTGAAGTCACAGTCGATGCTAAGATTGTGGAAGGACAATTACAGCAGACTACATAACGGCCGTGAAAGTCAAAATGGCGCCGTCAGGCAGAACGAACCATTCGCAATGGACGAAGACGAAAGAGAATCCCGTCCACCCGACCTAGGCGATGTTAAGATAGCGTTATCGAAACTTAAGTCTTATAAAGCTGCTAGAGCAGACGAACTTCCCGCGGAACTGTTTAAAGCAGCTGGCGATGAGCTGGTCAGGAACATGCACCATATCCTCTGCAAGATATGACCGGAAGAATGCATATCCGATGAATGGAATCTCGACATCGTTTGCCCGGTCCATAAGAAAGGAGACACCTATGACTGCGCAAATTACAGAAGGATAAGTCTCCTGAACCTTGTGTACAAGATCCTCTCTGCCGTACTGTGTAAGCGCCTGAAACTGTTCGTGGGCAATCTGGTAGGTTCATACGAATGTGGTTTCAGGCCAGAAAAATTCACGATACACCAAATATTTACATTAGGGCAGATCTTGGAGAAGAACCATGAATTCCAGGTCGACACGCCCCATCTTTTTGTTGACTTTAAAGCCGCCTATGACAGTGTTTATAGAGACGAGCTATACAGAGCCATGTCATGTGTTAACATTCCTGCCAGACTCATCAGACTGTGCATGATGACTATGGAGAATTCTCGCTGCTCCATTAAGGTCGGATGTTTTAGACAGGGTGACGCACTATTATGTGATTTCTTTAACATCATATGTACTTGAAAAGATCGTGCGGGACTCTGTGGCCAATACAAGAGGTACGATCTACTTCAACTCTACACAATTGGTTTCCTACGCAGATGACATTGACGTTATTCGACGGACAAAGCGAGACGTCAATGAGCCGTTCGCAAGCATTGAAGCAGAAGTTTCTAAAGTGGTCCTAAGGGTAAATGGGGACAAAGAAAGACGCACAACACCGACGTCTTGGTAGGAACTACGGTATCCCTATACAAAACCTTAATCATCCCGGTCCTCCTCTATGGCGCTTAGGCTTGGACGTTATCAAAAGCGGATGGAGAGGCTCATGGACGTTTCGAGAGGAAAATTCTGCGTGCAATCTTTGGTCCCGTTTGTATAAACGGATAGTGGAGGAGAAGAATCAACCAAGAACTCTACAGGCTGTACAGCGACATCAGCCTAGTACGACGTCTACGGATCCAACGTCTAAGATAGCTAGGTCACGTAGAGCGAATGGAGAGCACAGGTCCGGCCGGAAGAGTCTTCAACTCCAACCCGGAAGGACGACGTTGCAGAGGACGGTCGCACCTAAGGTTTCGCACACAGGTGGAAAGGGAGCTTAACCAACTGAGCGTGCGACACTGGAAACAGCTGGCAAAAGATAGTGCTACCTGAAAGGCATATTGGTTAGGGACCAGGTTCACCTCGAACTGTAGCGCCACCTAAGTAAGTAAGTAAAATATGGGTTGATACACACAGGTTCAAGGGAGTAATTTGTAAATAAGAAGAAAAAGGCATAGTTTAGGTGACGACCCTTATATTCCATAATGAATATTCCTTTGCTGTCATAGCTACCGATGGTATATTACGTGCAAGGGTAATCTCGTGGGATTTCCTGTGACTAACAATCCCCGTCTGCATGGTCGATATATGTACGAATGAAATATTGAAGTAAATCTCTTACGAACCGTAAAATTAATCTCTCAATTGAAAAATCTAAAAGTCTCCGGGGAGAAAGCAACTTCAATCCCACAAGGCCAAGGCTATTGAAACATTTACTTACTACATGCTATTCAATTGTAACTTATTTGCCTTTATACTGCAACCCTACTTCGATTGTACTTGCGAATTGTGAATCACGTTCAAAAAGAATGTCCCTCTTACCACTGTTCAGGGAACGTATGCATATTCATAAGCTACGGTCACGATCTAGAACACGCATTCTTCATATGAATCGCGGACGGATAGAGAATTCGCAGTTCAGACTGTCTACAACGTTTGCTAGGGTGACATGCGTGGGTAACAGCAATGACTTGCTTCTTAAGCACGACTCACTCACTAACCATTTGTCAATTATCAGTCCAATCAAGACTGTTCCAGAGGAACACGTGGTATGTACGTACCACGTATTCTTTAATCCTTCAAGGATATATGTACTTGTTTCTCATAAAGATAAAGAATGGAATATTCATGACATTTGCTTACATATGTTCCACAGGCTTCTTATTAACAGCTCTAATTGCAGGCAGTGCCGCAGCCATATGCCGTGTGTAATGTATGCCTTGATTGCATATTGCCTCACTCGACTATGTCATGTAGCCCGACTGTAGAAGGTACAAATACATCCTTGAGGTTAATCTATGTATATCTACATATCTTTACTATCTTCTAGCAATTTGTTAAGGTCTATGAAGAAGAATTCAATTAAAGCCGCACGACTTGCAAGGAATGAGATAGGAATAAGGATATTCGACGTGTTATAGGGCGACGAAGCAAAAGGTTTAACGAAGGGAGCAATCACATTGCATTAAATTCAATTAAACCTTTGCATCAAATGTGCTTCTTTGCCTTGGTCGATTTTTTTGCTGTTTGGTTTTTCAGTATTCCATTTTAGCCAGTTCGCATATGATTCGTGATATATTTCAATATCAGTCGTGCTCAGATTACATTGCCATTTCACTATTGAGAGACTTATAAAGAAAAAAAGTTTGCAAAATACCGCATTTTATCACCGAAATTCGTGTTCGGTGGAAAAGGTTTTTCTACGTATTTAGACCATTTTGCGATCGTTATAATGCCGTTATAATGTATAAATGCCGTCGATAACTCCGGCTATAAGCTGATATACAAAGAGGATGTCGGCTAACCCCGCGTGCTTTCAGGGTTTGTAAGCCGATCAACTACAGTCGGTCTTCGTAGGGGGGTAATGCAGTTCAATCAAACCATGGGAGACCCCTTAAGACAAAACGTAGGAACCTACGTTGCACAGCTTCAATTCGTACAGAATTGCAAACGTAGTACAGGGACCAGACTTGACTCGCATATTCTAGGAGTGGTCTGACGTAAGCGATGTAGAGGGATTTTGGAATTGATTTCTAAACCATAAAGCCAAGAACAGAATTAACTTTATGTATGATATGGTTGATGTGGGAGAACTTTAGCTCTCTATCTCATATGATTCCTAGGTCCCGAATGAGAGAGACATGGGGTACAGGCTCGTTAAGTAGGTATTCATTTCTAGGAGTCAAGTTGACATACAGCCTCCTCGCGGCGCCCTCTGGATAGCCTCTACAACAACCGTTGGCGGCGCTACAATACACCGACCAGACTGGCGATTGTGCAGCGGGCCAACAACACGCTCATATAAAAAAAAAAGTTATGAATGACCCGGATACTAAAAGCACGACATAGCACGGAAGTGGAACACGATTTGCGAGTATGCTCCTGGAATGGCAGAACTCTGTAAACTCCTGGAGCTGCTTATAAACTAGAAAGAACCCTTACGCAGTACAGGACGGATATTACTGCGAACCAGGAAATACGCTGGATAGGAAACGGTATGATGTGGCAAAAACATTGCGATATCTATTACAGCTATCACATAAGATTTCACATGTTTCGGTGTGGATTTGTCGAGGGAAAGCGGTTACAGTCGAAGGTCATCGACATGAAGTGATCGCCTGGCTGTGATCCGCATCAAAGGCAGATTCTACGACATCAGCCTCATATGTGACCCTGAAGACCCCATCAAAGAGGACTTCTATGATCTCGCGGACAACGCCTACGGAACTTATCCGGAGTACGATGCTAAAATCGTACTCGGGGACTTCAATGCCAAAATCGGTAACGAGAACACCTTTCACGGAATCATCGGAAAGCACAGCCTCCAAGATACAACAACAGATAACGGTTTCCGACTCACGGACTTTGCGACAGCTTGTAATGTGGTGATAAGAAGCACAAGAAGGGCACGCTGTGACCGCCTATGCAGATGACATTGTTATTGCCGTCACAGGGAAATTCCCCAGCACTCTAAGCGATCTAATGCAGGCTGCATTACATACAGTAGAAACCTTGACGCAGTACTGTGGACTTGGGGTTAACCCCAAGAAGACCGAGCTAGTATGTATGTATGTGTGTTGGCGTTACAGTCCGTGAAGAACCTGAGCCGAGCTTCTCTCAATCACCCATGTTGTTTGTGATTTCATTTTCCCATAGATGAAAGGGACCTACAGTTTATTGCCGGTTCCGAACGGCGAATTTCGAGAAGCTTTTCATGACAATTTTACTACAGGGGGTTTTGTCAGAACCCCGCTGAGGAGAAACGCCGTGAAAAACACGTTCGATGACATGTTTGTGTCGGGATTCGATCCCGTGTCATCGGCGTCAGAGGCCAACACACTACCCACTGCGCCACGGTGCTCTCCAAACTGGTAAGAACCCATCAGATTATCTACAAAGAGTTTCAGGCGTTCACACAGTACGCCAGAAGATCTTGTATGAGATGTTAAGGAGACTTATTCCCCTGAAATTGGCGCAGTTATGGGGGTCTCTTTTCTTGTGGACTGGGCAAACGATGCTGAGATTTCATTCGTCAGGCTTTCAGGCATGCTTTTCTCCGACCATATTTTACAGATGAGCTGGTGCATGCGCCCTACCAGATCATCTCCAACCGCTTTAAATAGTTCGGCAGACAGCCCGTCTGCGCCCGCGGCCTTATTAGTCTTGAGCTTTGAAATTACTAGCTTAATTTCATCCCTTGCGAATGGATCATTCTACCTGACAGCGGTATTAGATCTTTCATCGATCTACAGAAGTGTTCCTTCCATATTCTCAGCATCGACTGTGACTCTAGTACTAGTTGTCCGTCTTCATCCCTACAGACTTCCGCTCTGGCTTTAGAGGCCTGGCATGTTCGTTTTACTTTTTCGTAAAACTTCCTGTGATAGCATCGCTCCATATCCTCGATCTCACGCTTTTCATGCTGTCTTTTTTTTTTCCTTAAAAGCGTGTGTTCCTCTCTCCATTTTTGCTCGTAGTGTTCACGAGTGGCTGTCGTTCGTTTAAGTAGCATGGCTTTGTAGGCATTTTGCTTTGCTACATGGGCTTGCCCGCATTGTTCATCAAACCAGGAGTTTCTAGCTGACGGTGGCTTGAAACCCAACACATCAGAGACAGCGTCTCTGATGGCACGCTAGCAGTGCTCCCACTGTTGTTCTGTGCGTTACTCCGGTGTCATTGGAGTTTGCGAGAAGTTGAGGGAAACTCGATCGGCAAAGGTCTTAGCGGTCTCCTACGATTGTAGCTTTCCAACGTCAACCTTTCGTTGTCCAGCTCGACTCCATGGCATCCTTGATATCTTCATTCGTACCTTGGCTACAACAAGGTAGTGATCCGAGTCGATGTTGGCTCCTCGGAAGGTTCGTACATCTAGGATGCTGGAGGAGTGTCTGCCCTCGATCGCAACGTGATCAATCTGATTGGTGGTAGACTAATTAGGTGATCGCCAGGTTCCATTGTTAATATTGAGATGCGGGAATCGTGTGCTAGGAATCGATTGCGCCCCGCCAGGAAGTCGAGTAGCCGATGTTCGTTTTCGGGCGTGGTGTCGTGTAGGCTATATTTTCCCGTGATCGACTCAAATATGTCCTCTTTGCCCAGTTTTGCATTAAAATCTCTTAGAAATATCTCTGTGTCGTAGCTGGGACATTGGGCATAGGTTCTGTCTAGGAGATCGTTCTTCGGTTGGGGCGTGAGCGCATATCAAGCTAATGTTTCCAAATTTAGCTTTGATGTGGATTGTTCTGAGGCATTCGCTTACATCCGAGCTTACAACAAACTTAAGACTTTTTGTCGGAGTCTTCCTCGAATAACGAATCCGCACCCGAACGAGCGCTGTTTGTTCTCCTTGTAGCAGTTCCCGTAGTAGATGTCGCAGTTTTTCATCCGTCTTTTGCCTGGTCCATCCCATCGCACTTCTTGGAATGTGGTTACATCTGCTTTATAGCAGCTGAGGGTCTGCTCCAATTGATCGCATGCACCTGGTCTGTTAAGGGACCTCACATTCCAGGTGCAGGATCTCAAGTCCTTTAGTCGTTTGCAGGGGTCGTCAGCTTTGTATCGACGGGTGCCCATGGTCCTTCATAAAATCCTTAATTGTATGTCCCTAAGTAAGTTATTGTGCAAGATCACGCGACTTAACTTTGACCATACCTATATGGCCACCATTCAAAACTTAAAATAATAACGTCACTGGCGCCGAGGAACCTTGAAAATTAGGTACCCAACTTGAGTCAATATTTGTAGTCTTGATTCGCGTTTACTTTCTTCCACATTATTGAGCATTTTGTAATCTAGTACTCTCGAAAAGACGGAGAGATTTGATAACGTTGCCTGCCTTCCTAACGAAGGTCTTTATTTAGGCGATAAGTGGTGAAGCTTTAATAATAGAGGATATTGAGAAAAAAAAAAAAAAAAAAAAAGAAACTGTTGGAGGTCGCTATTCAAGCAAACATTTAGAGCACTCAGGCGCCAGATAGTAATCTTACTTCGTAATATTTTCCATGTCACAGCATTCAATAGGAAGCGTTACCTATAACAAGCGTAAGCGGGACAGTTAAAGAGGAAGCATTTCGCGTTTTCATCACAACCGATTCAGATAGAGGTTTTATGTGTAGTTGCTCGTATTGAGTTCTCCTTAAGATTTAGGAGAAAAGCCAGTTGTCGACGAAGGACTTGACCGTGAATGCGGGCAGACCCAAAACGAGTTCAGGTCCCGAGAAGTCGTTCTGTAAGCATATGCAGAGTGGTGATAAGGTTAAGCATAGCTTGGCTATCAGTTATTACGAAAAACGGCCTTACACTGTAAATGCTCGCGTGTTAAATAACACGCAGCAAGTGTGTCATTCCATACACTTAAAGATTAAGTGTGCCACTTAACACATTTGATCTTTGAAATTGAGACATTTATTCGTGTTAAAACTATAACACGTTCTATTCCGTGTCATGAATAAAAACTCGAATGACAACTTCATTGTGTTGCAGCGACACGCCTATTAATAATTAACACACTTTGGATCAATCAATCAAACAAAAGGGAATTTTCCCAACTACGTATATGAAACCTTGTCAAAAAGTAATTTGCAAGTCGGATCCATGGCGTAATGATTAACACACTGGACTCTCAGTCATCAAAAGGCAAGCAATCAACCTCTCCTTTCCCATTTTACACTGGTCCTTCGAGCCGGATGGCATAATCATCATTGATGTTGCGTTACAACAAAAAGAAACATTAATTCAATCAAACAAAGAACAATGTTTCGGGCTTGATAGGCCTCGAAGCGACAAGTGCTCGTAGAGCGAGGACCAGGTGAGTTCTCGGTTCACATGAACCTTGAGGTTTGAATACGGGATCACTGGATTGGAAGTCAAGTGTGTTAACCATTACACCATGAGTCTGGTTGGCAATTTACTTTCTGACAAGGTTACGTATGTATAGTTGGAATTTTCATACAAACACACTTTAAGTTGCATAAAAAATTACTACAATGAAAACACACCTTTTGGTGTGTTGCAGCGACACACTTGCCATTTGCAGTGTATCGCTCACGTAAGCATATCTCTAGACTTCTGAGCCATTAGAAGCATTGAACAGGAAGCATACCAGCGGAGCCAGGACATCAATTTGTGGGTAGCCACGGTGAATGATTGGGCCGCGTCGGCAATATACATATGTATGTATGTCCTGGTGATCTGGTAGACTTTGCCTCAATTAAGGGAAGATAAGAAAATGGAATACGGCGTTCCAGTTAGCAACAATGTATGGTTCCTACCTGGGCGCACGTTGCATTAGTTCGTATGACAAGTAGACTATTTACACGAATTCTTGCAGTAGACGCCCTGCGTGTTTTTCGTTAAAATGGACAAACTTGAATACCATGTGGCCATACAATTCTCAGTTTTGTATGGATCGACTCCCAATGATATTCGTCTGAAGTAGGGAAAAGTTTACGAGGACTCTGCATCTTCGATAATAACAGTTAAAAAGAGAAGTAAATCCCCCAAGGCTAGAAACCACAACCACAACGGAGACCATCGGAAGTCGCATAATATCATAATGAAGGTGGCGAAACTAAAGCTTTGCGCAAGCTGGGCAAATGCGCAATAGGAAACCGATCGATATTGAAGCAGCGTCTTGTCAAAATAAGTAAGACATGGGACCTCCACTATACGCAAAAAAAAAGCAAAGACTATCAGATCTGCCTGAAAGGTCATGGCGTGCGTGTTTTGCGATACGAAAAGGGTCCCCCAAGGCTAGAAACCACAACGGAGACCATCGGAAGTCGCATTATATCATAATGAAGGTGGCGAAACTAAAGCTTTGCGCAAGCTGGGCAAATGCGCAATAGGAAACCGATCGATATTGAAGCAGCGTCTTGTCAAAATAAGTAAGGCATGGGACCTCCACTATACGCCAAAAAAGCAAAGACTATCAGATCTGCCTGAAAGGTCATGGCGTGCGTGTTTTGCGATACGAAAAGGGTCCCCCAAGGCTAGAAACCACAACCACAACGGAGACCATCGGAAGTCGCATAATATCATAATGAAGGTGGCGAAACTAAAGCTTTGCGCAAGCTGGGCAAATGCGCAATAGGAAACCGATCGATATTGAAGCAGCGTCTTGTCAAAATAAGTAAGACATGGGACCTCCTCTATACGCCAAAGAAAGCAAAGACTATCAGATCTGCCTGAAAGGTCATGGTGTGCGTGTTTTGCGATACGAAAGGGGTACTATTAATTGATTACCTTCCCAGTGCTGGAACGCGGACGCGTTCGTAGTTCAAGAAAGTAGAGTACCAGTAGAAATGTTTGTGAAATATTGTTGATAAAACCGTGATACTCGATCTTATTTTCTATACCATTTAAAGGATTCATTTGGACTTTGTGTGGTTAAACAAATACTCCACAGTAATTGCTCTATTTTTTGATAACCTTCAAACCAACAAAGATGTTGCTTTATAGCACACTATCAAATTGAGTGAGGTGATTTGTCTATTCAAGATAATACCTTTCACCTTTGTATACCTGTAAGGTTCAGCAATCCATTAGTAACTAAACACCATCCTGGAGCAATAACCTAACCAATCAACTTATTGTGTATCACCTGTAAGGGCAAAGGTTGTAGACCACTCAGTATTACAATCGACTATAAGATTGTTCTTATCAAAAGCTATCCGTATTCTATATCCATCGATTCCTGAGTGCATTGATCGATATAGTCCTATGTCGGATACCCAGTTGTTGTTGTTGTTGTTAAATCAAAACATGTTCGTAGCAATGTGTGTATGCCCACAAATGGTACTCTGGTATCATATAGTTCCAGGCTCCGATACTCATGCATTTAAGCGTAAGTTTTGTAGTGAATGAAGAAAAAATCAATAACACGACACTGTCGTCCATGCACGCATAGGCATCATCGTACGAAAGTTGATGTCCACATGAAAACTGAAGACCTTATCGGAAAAGGCAATCACACATTTACTCATCTACATGTTCATAGTCTTCTATGTGGATCCAATCAAACAGTTGTCATCCACGCAAAGCAACCTGTCCTACAAGTTGCCAGTTCTATTTAGCTCGCCTGGATTGTCGTGTCTCATATGAAGAGCGGTTACTTGATATCAGTCTCGTTAAGAGCTATTTGGAGATCCAGAAATAGCATCCTTCACTGAATCCATTTAACATTGAATGGATTTATCTGCTCTAATGTACAATATACATATCTATGATTCGCAGTAAAAGCGAATTCATGAATGAAACAACTTTTATAAATAGCCACGGTGCCGGTTCGTCGTAAGGCGGGCTTTCGTATACAAATGTCTCCCCCACAAATTGACGTCACGTATTCCTGTCGAAAGTCTGAACGGCGGATGAGGATGAAACCAAATTTAGATAATCACAAAAGCCAATGTGGAAACAAAAGATTAGCTTCGGGACTCATAGGGGCGAGAAGGCTTAGTATTTCGATTCGTAATCAATTTAGTTGGTTTGTCATAGTTGCTGACACTTGCAGATACCAGTATAAGCAAATGAGAATGAACCGATTGGGGTTATCAGCGAGTGGCAGAACGGATGGCGTGTGGTGTGCAAGTGGTCACGGAGAACCTGATTTGATGATTGTGGCTATGGCTAATCATGAGAGTGATATTACTGGTTTCGTGCTACTGCACTGTTTGAATTTCCGATGACAAACAGATGGACCTGATTAGGCAATAAGACTGGATTTTAGTTAGATACTTCTTGCCGGTAATAGGACGAGAATCAGAGAATAATGTGCCCATATCTCTTCTTTTGGGGGGAGTAGGGAGCGAGCAAACAGAGCAAAGAAGTTGATCGCGTTTAACATGGCAAACACCAGCTTCGATCTCTGTCTCTGCTCAATTCAAGTTAACACTAAGCCTTCAGCCTGTGCAGATGATGTCGCCGTTCTCTCTGTCAACCCATGTTTACTGAAAATCTGTTTCAAAGCACAGGCGACGCTAAATGTGATCGATGAGTAATGCACGAGAAATGCACTGTCAGCTGATCCTCTCAAGACTGATGTCGTCCTCTTCACGAGAAGGTGGAAAAAAATGCCAGCTGGTGGTAAAAAGCATTTCCATCCCTATATCCAAGAAAGTTCAATACCTGGGAGTTATCTTAGACAGCAAGCTTCTTTAGTTAAAGCATGTTGAGTCAGAAACTACCAAAGTACTGTCAGCTTTCTGGCAACGCAAAGGTTCTTTCGGGGTTTATCGCCGACAAAGGTCCTGTGGATCTATGTAAGCCATGTCGCGTCTCAGGAGTAATGGTTTTGGTACAATCCGCATTGGAATGAGAGTGCGCTTGTGCGAGAAATATGCTACGACCCATGTCTCATGGACATGGCCTCCGTTGCAATAACATCTGCCATCCTATTGCACTATAACTTCATAGTCGAATTTTCCATGACGTCAAGATTGGCAACCTCCTTGTAGCAAGCACACGATTCCCCAATCTCAACATCCACAAGGGGTTGCACCTGGCAGTCTCCTGATCAATCGACCACTAACCAGATTGATCACATTGCGATCGACGCCAGACACTCCTCCAGTATTCTCGACGTACGAACCTTCCGAGGAGCCAACATCGACTCGGACCCCTTGGACCTTGTTGTAGTCGGAAAGCTACAATCGCAAAAGACTGCCAGAATCTTTGCTGATCGTGTCTCCCTCAAACTCTCTGAAAAAAAACCCCTGGTTCGTTGAACAATGCGAACAAGCCCATGCAGCCAAACAAGAGGCATATAAAGCCACGCTGCAACGACGGACGAGAGCTGCTCGCGAAATCTATGAGCAGAAGAGAAGAGAGGAACACACGCTTCTCAGAAGAAAGAAGAGAGAGAGCACGAAAAGCGTGACAATAAGGTAAAACGAACCTGCGATGGCTACAAAGCCAGAGCGGCGGCCTGGAGGGATGAAAATGGAGAATAGGGATTAGAATCAGAGTCGATGCTGAGGATTTGGCAAGACCAAGATGGCAGACAAGATACCGCTGTCAGACAGAACGATCCATTCGTAATGGACGACGATGTAAGAGAATACCGTCCACCCGACCTTGTCGAAGTGAAAATAGCGATATCAAGACTTATATAAGTCTAATAAAGCCTCGGGCGCAGACGGCTTGTCTGCTGAGCCTTTTAAGGCGGCTGAAGTCGCAAGAGTGCATGAGTCGCTTGCCAACACAAGAAGTACGACTTATTTCGCGTCTACGCAATTCCTTGCTTACGCCAAAGACATTGACGTGACTGGACGAACACAGCGGGACATCAATGATGCGTTCGAAAGCATTGAATCAGGCCCAGATTCACCACGGACTGTAGCGCCACCTAAGTAAGTAAGTAAGTAGGATTGGCTCTGGCCACATACTGGCCACCCGAAAAGGATTGTTTTCACATTTTCACAGAAGGCTCCAAGTCTCAGCTGGGGTCCAGCGCTGGAATGTTCTTTAAATATCGAAACGTCCGACTGCACTTTTCATTAGGAAAATATACATCTGTCTTTCAGTCAGAGATATACGCAATCCTGATGGCCATGCACTATGTTGTGAAGCATAGGTAGAAATACAAAAATATATGCGTCTGCAGTGACAGCCAAGCCTTTGACCCTTTAACCAGCTCCAAGTTAGTGCATGAACTTAAGGCCTTTCTGAACAAATTCGGAAGACTAAGAAAGACTTGAGCTTCCGGCATGTAAGCTAACGCCCCACCACAATCCGCATCAAGGCCGAATTCGCCAACATTAGCCTAATTTGCGCTCACGCCTCCACCGAGGACAAGGATGGCGCTACAAAAGACGACTTCTACGATCTAATGCCCAACGTCCCAATCGTACTCGCAGATTTTAACGCAAAACTGGGCAAGGAAGTCGCTTTTGATAGTTTCATTGGCCAGCACAGCCTACCCAACACCACATCCGAAAATCATTTAGGTTGATAGACTTCGCGAACGGGGCGAAATATTCTAGTTGCTAGCACGCGTTCCCCACATCTTAACATCCACAAGGTGACTTGGCGGTCTCCGAATCAATCAACCGTCAGCCAGATTGACCACATTGCGATTGATGCCATGCACGCACCCAATATTCTAGATGTACGAACTTATAGAGGAGCCAACATCGACTCGGACCACAGCCAGGTTACGACTACGAATATATCTGGCTAAGTAAAATCGAGTAAGACCAGTGGCATACAACGTCATCCTCTGCGTATGCAATATTAAAGTGCTCGAACGAATTAGTACGGATTATAACCAACTTGGAATTTGGTCGGCTCTCGTCCTATCTAGGACAACCACCCCTGGGAGTAGAGAACGAACATCAATGACCCAACCCACTGCACTCCGTTCAGGTTGTGTGTGTAACAAGACATCATAAGAGAATACAAAAACGAAAATCGTCCAACACTGCTCAGACCGTACAACACCAATGGACCCGTTGTCAACAAGTCTTAGAGAGTGCTGTTTATGAGGTATTGGGTTTCAAAACGCCACCAATAAGAAACCCATGGTCTAACGACAAGTGTAGGAGGTAGGAGTGTGCACACGCAGCCAAGCAGAAGGCATATCAAGCTCAAGCAGCGTTGCAAAGAAGGCTCGTGAGCATTATAAGCAGAAGGGGAGAGAGGAGCATTAGCTTCTCAAAACAAAAAATAAGAAGCATGAGAAGCTCACAAGCAAGCAAGCATGGAGAGATGGTATCGCAGGAATGGCGTCCGGACGTCAACGAACGAATAAAGCCAAAAACGGAAGTCTACAGGGACAAAAAGGGAAACCTTGTAGTAGATTCGCGGTCGCTACTAAGAATATAGAAAGACTACTACTACTACCACTACTGCAGACTGTAAAACGGAGATGACGAAACAGATTCCGCTGTCAGGCCGAATGACCCATTCACAACGGACGATGATAGCAGAGATTTCCGCCCCTCTGACCTGAACGAAGTTAGGAATGCTTTTTCTATGCTTCTGTAAGATAGGTTCAGACGAATGCATGCCCATGGAATGGAATCTTAGTATCGTTTGCCCGGTCCACAAGAAAGGAGACTCCTTTATCGGCGTCCAGTAACAGAGGTAGAAGTCTCCTGAACATCGCTTATAAGACCTTCTCTGCAGCACTGTGTGAACGTCTGAAACCGTTCGTTGATAAACTGATTGGTCCATATCAGTGTGGTCTCAGGCCCGGGAGGTCTACTATCGATCAAGTATTCACAGTGCGGCAGATCCTGAAAAAAACCAAAGAATTCCAGGTCGATACTCACCATTTGTTTTTTGAATTTAAGGCTGCATACGATAGCGTACATAGAGACGAGCTATTCAGCGCCATGTCCAGTTTTCACACCCCTGCCAAACTTATCACCTGCAGGATGACGTTGGAGAAAAAAGGTTTTAGACAGGGCGACATGCTATCGTGTGATTTTTTCAACATCGTCCTTCAAAGGATCGTACAAAACTCACTGGCCAATACGAGGGGCACGGTCTTTTTTAAGTCTGTGCAATTGCTCGCATATGCCGACGACATTGACATAATTGGACGAACTTTACGAGCATTGAGGCTTACTTACTTACTTAACGGGCGCTACAGTTCGGGGTGAACCTGGACCTCAACCAACATGCCTCTCCACCTAGCACAATCTTTCGCTAGTCTTTTCCAATGCCGCATGCCCAGTTGGTTGAGGTCCGTTTCCATCTGTGCGAGCCACCTTAGGTGCCGCCGTCCTCTATTTCTTCGCCCCTGGGGGTTGGATTCAAAGACTCTACGGGCTGGAGCTGTGGTGTCCATTCGTTCTACATGGCCTAGCCATCTTAGGCGTTGGATCCGTATACGTCTGACTAGACTCATGTCGCTGTACAACCCGTACAGTTCGTCATTGAATCTTCTCCTCCAACCCTCCTCTGTGTTTATGGGACCGAAAATCGCACGCAGAATCTTTCGCTCGAAACGACCAAAGATTTCCTCATCCGCTTTAGATAAAGTCCATGTTTCTGCGCCGTATAACAGGACCGGGATAATTAAGGTGTTATATAAGGTCAACTTGGTCGTACGAGAGAGGGCTCTACTCCCCAGTTGCCTCTTGAGCCCAAAGAAGCAGCGGTTGGCAAGAGCAATTCTGCGCTTGATTTCGAAACTGGTGTCGTTGTTCCAAGTCACTGCGGAGCCGAGGTATATGAAGTCCTTAACTACCCCGAGCTTATATCTGCCAATATGCACGTGCCGTCCAAGACATCGGTGGTAAATGTCCTTTTTCGATGACAGCAGATATTTAGTTTTGCCCTCATTAACTGCCAAACCAATTTTCGCCGCCTCCTTCTCAATACTCGCAAACGCCTCATTGACATCTCGCTGTGATCTACCTATTATGTCAATATCGTCGGCGTATGCAAGGAGTTGCGAGGATTTGAAATAGATTGTGCCTCTTGTATTGGCCAGTGATTTTTGCACAATCATGTCAAATGTGATGTTAAAAAAATCACACGACAGCGCATCGCCTTGTCTAAATCCTTTTTTGACTTCGAAGCTATCGGTCAGTTCTGCACCGATTCGGATGGAGCAGCGAGCGTTTTCCAGGGTCATCCTGCATAGTCTGACGAGCTTAGCAGGGATGTTGAAAGTAAACATGGCGTTATATAGCTCGTCTCTAATTACGCTGTCGTATGCGGCCTTGAAGTCGACGAATAGATGGTGCGTGTCGACTTGAAATTCATTGGTTTTCTCCAGGATCTGCCGTAGTGTGAAGATTTGATCGATGGTGGACTTCCCTGGTCTGAACCACACTGATAAGGACCTATCAGCTTGTTAACGAATGGCTTCAGGCGTTCACACAAAACGGCAGCGAAGATCTTGTATGCGACATTAAGGAGACTTATTCCTCCATAGTTGGCGCTGTCCAAGGGGTCTCCTTTTTTGTGGATCGGGCAAACAATGCTGAGACTCCATTCCTCGGGAATGCTTTCCTCTGACCATATCCTACAGATGAGCCGGTGCATGCTCCTAACCAGCTCACCCCCAGCCGCTTTGAAGAGCTCAGAAGACAGTCCATCTGCGCCAGCAGCTTTATTCGACTTGAGTTTCGACATGGCAATCTCAACTTCGTCTAGGTCAGGGAGACGGAACTCTCTGCCGTCTTCGTCGTTAAAAAATGGATCATTCTGCCGGACGGCGGTATGTTGGCTGTCATCACCGTTATACGGTCTGCAGAAGTGGTTTTTCCAAATTCTTAGCATCGACTGCGATTCTACTAAGAGGTGTCCGTTCTCATACTTACAGGCCTCCGTTCGGGCTTTATAGCCTTGAGACATTTGTTTGATCCGCTGATAAAATCTTCGAACGTCGTGCCTGCAATAGCACCTCTCCAAGTTTTCAATCGTCCGCTTCTCGTGCTCTTTCTTTTTTCTCTTGAGAAGCTCATTTTCCTCCCTTCTTTTAAGCTCGTAGAGCTCACCAGCCACTCTGGTTTTTTTGTGTAGTGAGGCTTTGTATGCCTCCTGTTTTTCCGCATGAATCCTTCTACACTCGTCATCGAACCAGATGTTTCGTCGTGGTGGAGCTTTAAGGCCCAGTACTTCCGTTGCTGTGGTCTTCAGGGCTTGTTTGCACAGGCTCCATTGTTGCTCTACTGACTGAGTGGGGGATTAAGGTGTATCGGAAAGCTTAAGGGAGACGCGGTTGGCAAAGGCACTGACGATCTCCGGCGATAGTAGCATTCCGACGTCATAGCTTGGTGTTCTAACTCTACTCCGCGATGTTCGTGTTATGCGTTGATGTATCTTGGCTACTACAAGATAGTGGTCTGAGTCGATGTTCGCTCTTCGGAAAGTGCGAACTTCAAGGATAGTGGAGGAGTGTCTGACGTCAATCGCGATGTGGTCAATCTGGTTGGTGACTGATTGATCTGGCGACCGCCAGGTGCCTTTGTGTATATCGAGGTGGGAAAATCGTGTGCTGGCTACAAGAAGATTTTGGAAGAGGCTAAAATGAGACAGGCAGAAAATGAGGGCAAGAGGAAATATACGCTGTCGTCGAAAAAGTACACCAATCACCGGCCTCTTGGCTAAGGCGCACGTATTGGCAGGTATAATTTCGAGGTAGTCAAGAACTTTATCTACCTAGGCTCCGCAGCGACGTGCAGCAATGACATCAGGCGCAGAATAACTCTTGCCAATCGCTGTCTCTTTGGACTCAGTAGGCAATGGAGAAGCAGAGCCCTCTCTAGGAAAACCAAGGCCCGCCCGATCTGCATAAATGGCGAGTAGAGAAGAAGGCTTAATAGCGAACTGTACGGGCTGAACAGCGACATGCACGTAGCACGGCGGATCCAACGCCCAAAATGATAAGTTATGTAGAGCGCATGGAAACCACAGCTCCGGACCGAACGGTCTTCGAATCCAGCTCTGCGGGGCGACGCGGTCGAGGAAGGCCAAACTTAAAGTGGCGTACGCAAGTAGAAGAGCACCTCAACCATCTAGGCGTGCGGCACTGGAGACTGCTGGCAGAAGACAGTGCTAGTTGGTGAGGTTTTTTTAAGGGAAGCCCAGCTTCGTCATGAACTGTAGCGCCGAAGAAGAAGAAGAAGATTGAAATATCTAGAACGTATACCATGTCGTTATAGTGTATTTTGTACTTGAGTGGATAGTCTTATTAGGACGATAACTGATTGATAAAAAAACTCCAAAATAAGAAAACCTTTTCAAAAAAAATCTACGAAAGTAAATATCACTTTTGAATGAGATTCTACGAAATCATATATTAAAAACAAAACAAAAACCCTGATAACCCGGCTACTTTGGCAATGAATTTCTGAACTCTGCATCAGGGCGAACGTAATAACGTTGATAAGCACGAATCCGTGCATAAGCGACGACGACAAAGTCGAACAACAAAGACGAAGAAGAACAATCAGCATCTAAATACAAATTGTACGAATAGCGAAACGTGACAAAAATAATTTGTTATTAAAATGCAGCCAAGACATGTGGAGCGTTAAAGCAATTTTACTGCTTAATCTACATATAGGTCTAGAGAAGCCAC
This sequence comes from Eumerus sabulonum, assembly GCA_951905685.1. Taxonomy (NCBI): domain Eukaryota; kingdom Metazoa; phylum Arthropoda; class Insecta; order Diptera; family Syrphidae; genus Eumerus; species Eumerus sabulonum. The sequence continues at coordinate 74,588,138 of OX645062.1, forward strand.
CTTACAGTCTATATGAAGGAATTATACAAGCCGACCTTGGTCCTTGTTGTATTGCTAATGGATTCTAATGGTTTATCTGTGATTTTGGCACCCCACGAGATAGTGATTACATGCTGTGTGAAATATGGAATTAAGTTGGCACATCATGAGGAAGTCAATAGACCTGAAGTAGTATCCACCGAAGTTCAGGACCTGGTTAGGTATTGCGACCAGAAGAAACATCACCTGATAATCGATTGTGATGCAAACGCGCATCATACGGAAAGGGCAGCAGCAATACAAATAAACGAGGTGAGTCACTCTTTGAATTTTTTATAAGCAATGATCTCACCGTTGCCAATAGAGGCAACAAACTTAGAGAAGAGGTGCTTGACCTCACTATCTCTAGCCCATTTATTTTCAACGCAATTGGTGACTGGCACGTCTCCAATGAAGCCTCACTGTCTGATCACCAGCACATCAGATTCAATATCTCCGGTGAGGTTAAATAGGCTGAGCCTGGATACCAGCCCAAACGAACTAATAGGGCTCTGTTTCAGGCTCAACTCTTCGCTAAAGAAGATATACTTCTTAATTCGATTGAATCGACAGATGATATCGATGAAGCGGCTTACCAGCTCAATGCAGCACTTATCTCATCCTTTGGGGACAGCTATACACTCAGGTCAAGTACGTACAAGCGGTGTGTGCCCTGGTGGAATACTCATCTTGAATACCTTAGGAAACAGGTGAGATCGCTGTTTAACAGAGCTGTTTGAGAGCGCTATCTCAAGAGCACACAAATGGACTCGGGCTGTTCCGGAAATCAGACGGCAGCTTTACCGTCAATCGCAGGGAAACCCTGGAAACTTTGCTCGAGGTTCATTTCCCTGGTTCTACTCTCCACTCAATGTCATCTGACGATCAAACGAACGTCATAAATAGCATCGACAGTAGAACAAATAGCCTTTCTGGCAGACTTTTCAGCCCTGATAGGGTTAAATGAACAATTGGTTCATTTACACCATATAAGGCTCCAGGCAAAGACGGTGTCTTTCCTGCCATCTTACAGAAAGGCTTGAACACAATTTTACCACCGCTGATAGTTCTTTTTAGGTCTTGCTTTAACCTGGGATACATACCCCAAATCTGGAGAGAGGTCAATCTTGTCTTCATTCCTAAGATTGGAAAGCCAAGTGACTTCGTTCTTTCTTAAAACAATGGAGAAACTGATAGAGCTCCACCTTAGAGGTATCTTGGAGAATCAGATACCTCTGCATCCCAATCAGTATGCATACCGCAAAGAGCGGCTTACTGAGAATGCGCTGCACCATCTTCTTCTTCTTCTTCTTTGGTGGCGTTACAGCCCATGAAGGACCAGAGCCAAGCTTCTCTCAATCACCCATGTTGTGTGTGACCTACAGTTTAATGCCGATTCCGAACGGCGTGAGTCGAGAAGCTTTTTCATGGCAGGTTTACTACGGGGGCTTTTGCCAGTACCCCGCCGAGGAGGAACGTCGCGAAATAAACATTCGATGGCGTTGGTGGTATCGGGATCCGAACTCGCTCATCGTGCGCCAGAGTCTAACACACTAACCACTGCGCCACGGCGCTGCACCATCTGGTGACGTCTATTGAAAACAGCTTCACACACAAGAAGATCGCAATTTGCGCCTTCCTCGATATAGAAGGAGCCTTCGATAATACTGGCTATGATTCGATCACCACTGCACTATCCTACAGGGGTGTGGACCGTCTCACTAGTCACTGGATTAGGGCGATGCTAAATAGCCGTATCATATCAACCACAAGCTGAGAGGTCTCAGTGACAGTATCGGCAGCTAGAGGATACCCACAAGGAATAGTCTTCTCACCACTGCTATGGTCGATAGTCATCGATGACCTACTACTCAAACTAACCACTCAGGGCTACGAGGTCCTTTGATACGCTGAAGACCTAGTAATCATTGTTACGGGCAAACGCGAAACCACTGCCTGTGAGCGCATGCAGAGTGCACTCCAATTTGTCTCTGACTGGTGTGACAGAGAAGGTTTATCGATCAACCCAAATAAGACGATCTTAGTCCAGTTTACAAAGAGGAGAAAAGTACAGCCCTGCTCGATCTTTCTAAATGGCACACGCACCTAGACCGCAGACTCAACTGGAACTCCAATATGAAAACTAAACTTATGAAAGCGACTAAGGCCATGTGGGCCTGTCGACGTACTTACGGTAAAACCTGGGGACTTAAACCTAAGGTAGTATACTGGTTATTCACAGCGATTGTAAACCTATCGTTACCTACGGGTCAACCATATGGTGGACAAAAGTTGAACAAAACACTACAATTGTTAAGCTTCAACGCCTTCAGAGACTAGCGTGTCTCGGCATTACAGGCGCTATGCCAACCTGCCCCACGGCAGCCCAAGAAGCACTCATTGGACTCATTCCACTGCACCTTTTTATCAAAAAGGTGGCATTACGCAGTGCAATCAGAATTCTCTGCTCGGGAACAAATATGCCATGTAGACCCGTAGGTCACATGTCCATATTACAACACCTTCCCGAGCTGGATATGATTACTATGGTCTCGGACGCATTGCCACACACCTTCACCTTTGACAAGAGATTTGAGATATTATTCCCAAATCGCTCAGCATGGTAAAACAGTGATCCCTTGCTAAATGCCAAAGGCCTTAGGTGGTACACGGATGGCTCTAAGATGGCTTCTGGCGTTGGCGCCGGCATCTTTGGACCAAATTGCAAGATCTCAACGGCCCTGGCAATGTGTCCCAGCATCTTTCAAGCAGAGTTGCATGCCATCCAAACGTGCGCCAATCTAAATCTTGAGACTGGCATAAGAGGAGTAACCATCAACATACTCTCTGACAGCCAAAGCGCTGGGTTCGTACAGCTCGAACTCAAAAACCGTCAAGGAATGCCATGATGCCCTCACACGACCTCGCCAAAAGAAACAATGTCAAACTTTGGTGGTTGCCAGGGCACAAAGGTATTAATGGCAATGAAATTGCTGACCAACATGCCAGGAAAGGTTCCAGCGATAAATATATGTATGTATATGTAGGACCAGAACCATTCTGCGGCATCCCCAAGTCTAAGATAAATTTCTTCTTAGACAAGTGGGAAAAATTGCAACACCTGTCCTTTTGGCACAGTGTTCGGGGACTCCGTCAGTCGAAACGACTTATACCACCCCTGAACAAACACCCTAGTGACATACTCAAACTCAATAGGGTGGATATCAGAAGACTAGTCAGCTATCTGACAGGACACTGCGGTCTAAGATATTATCTAAACAAAATTAGCCTCGACTCTGTCTCGAACACATACTGTGTGAGTGTGCTGCTCTCTGCCATCTTAGGAAGCGTATCCTCCTCAGCGAAGTTATGACTCCTGAGGGGATCACCTTGGCTCCTACGAGAAGCACTCTCAACTTCACTATGGAAATGGAGAAGCTCCTCGGTTAATCGGCTAGCAGGCACAATAGACAATGACATGCGACAAAGGTCGCAGTACCATATGCTAAGAGTAGCACTAGCCCCAACAAAAAAAAAAAAAGAAAAAGAAAATAAAATAGACATGAAGTAGACGTAAGTACTCGTAGATGTGATGTAACTACACACTGATTAAGGCAAATCATCTCGTGTATGCTAAGTGCATCGTGTCTCTAATACCACAGCACGATAACATCACGCAAAATGGATTAAACCCACAATCCAAGTGCACACTACTGACCGCAATCAAAGGGGGGAAAAAAAAGAAAAGATATATGTAATGTATGAATGTATATAATATCTAGTACGTACCTTCACAATTCAGCCGGATGCTGTCCTTTTATTATGGCACAAAAAACCTTGGATCTCTGTGGCAGCAGCTTTCAGTCGCCACGTTTCCCAGTAGACTTAACACTGTTAGATAAGTAATTGTCGACCGACAGTACACCGACCTAGATATCAGATACTATGTACCCCCGAAACCCCACTGATATTCTCCCCACACCGCACTACACAAAACCGTGAAACAACGTTGAATGGGGGTTTTAAATTGAAATTTGGATTATTTTGAATTTCGTTGTGTATTCAAGCGATTAAACCGCGTACCGAATAAATTCTTTGAAATTTATTTATGAGCACGTTATAAAGGTTAAAAAGAAATTGATGAATATACAAGATACCGCCGACAGCAAGACCTATTGCACTCGATGGATTCGTTGTAACAGCATCGATTCGTATAAATATTTGACATGAATCGAATGGCACTAGCACAAATCGTGTATCCTCAATATTGCATTACATACGAGTACACGATACACAATATGGGTTAATGCGAGCCCCAATAAATTCCGATCTCAATCCCGATTCTCGGGTCTCGATTACGATTGTCCTTTTACGATTGCCGCTTTTGTCTTCGTAATGGAATGCGCTTGGTTGAATCTTTTACTACACAGATAAGATATACACGATGGTGGTAGAACGACACACTTGTCGGAGGACGTACATGTCATGCATGAGCCAGAATAGGAAAAGGACAACAATAAAAGAAAATGGAAAACTACGGCTGAGGGAAAATCGATGGGAAATTTGTATTTGTGGCACACTTCTCCGAGTACCTCTTTCCTCTTTCGTCCTGTCTCTCTCACCGTTCGATCTGTGTGTTTTTGTGTTTTCCTTTTCAGTCACAACTTGTGCTCCTTCCTTTTTGTTTTCTTCTTCTTCTTCGACTATTTGGTCTTTGAGTCCTTGTCGGTGTCGTAAAAAGACCGCATATCATAGACAACGATATATCCTCACGTTTGCGTGTTGCGTTTAATTGTTATCAATTCTTTATGAAACAACAACGGACAAATGAACAGATAATATGTTACCACTTGTTGTTGTTATGGGGAACACACTATGTATACCACCGTCTTGGACTTGGACAAGGATAGTTAGTATCTGTCGAGCTGAAAAATATTTCGTATCGTTTCGGCTTTAATCAATCGAATAATGAATCAATACTGCGTTTGTCATATTCGCCAGTATTCTTCAATTCTGTCCGTCTAAATGCGTTATGCGTTTTCAAATTTAAGTCACACAACGCCCCTCTATGCCATCTGGGGAGTTAACACTTGCGTCACACGCGAACTTTTTTTTTTTTTTTTTGTTTTTTCTTTCAATTTTAATAACAAATAAACGTTCAAATAACTAAAATCCTCGAACCACGAACCACGAATCACAAACGAAATTCGAAAACAACGTATTCGAATGAATTGAACAGCGAGATACTCTGTATCTTATAACCGAAAAAACAACATAAGAAAATCCAAAGAAAAAATACAAAACAAATGGATAGAATGGAGCAGAACACTAATGATATGCGGCGGTGTACTCTCGTTATCAGAAAAGCACTTTGTACATATGTCAGCGACTGAGTGTTTTCCATTGAACTGGTTTCGTATATTACCACGGGGGTTGCATTGGCCTAATGACAGCGTTTGTCGGTCGCTTATATAGTGGCGATAGAATGCTCCTTCTCTTCGACTGTGTTTGCTCTGGTTTGGAACGGATTGATATGACTATGAGCGGCAGATGAGCTTTTGGATTGTGTGAGCGTTACTTTGGGGTGTATTGGTTTGGCCCATTGAAGAAAGCTTTGGCGATGAATTACCGGATGTGTCCGTATGTATGTAGTATACGTGAATTGTGTTTGTGTCGTATGAGAGACAGATGAGGAAGTGCACTGGCTGAAAGCTTAATGGTGAGAAAGGCTGTGTTGTTGTTTTTCTTTTTTTTTTTCTTAGACCAGTTGGAGAGTGTAACTTGGGGAGTATGGGCGGAGCGGCAATCCTAATTACGATTGAGGGAGCATCGAAAGGGGCGCGCTTTTGTTTACAAGTTCAGCATGTTGTTGTTCGGTGATTTCGTAGGGTTGCCATTTGAATTCGAAATGTGGCAAATTAACTTTTCGACCAATTGAATAACGTCTTCAATTTTTGAATTTGTACATAGTGAATTTTGAATGGATGGTAAAGGAATAACAAAGGCTTCGTAGGGGTAGCATCTATCTGACCGATGGTGGCCTGCTAAAAAGCAAGAAGAGCCACCACAGTCGAATGTCTTGCGGCACTGTTAGTGAGTCCCAACTCCACCTCCACGTGGGGCCATCTGGAGATTTCCTATGGAAATTGCAGACGGGGAAGGGCGAATGGCGATCCTCCTGCGCTAAAAAACAGGCTAGTAAGCCGTAACCCTAAAAAAAACCACAAACTCCGAAACAACCTCAAGCCTCGGATATAACGAACCCGATTAATGTTGACGACCCTTGCAAAAAACTAAAAAAGGACAATGATCGACGGCTCTGTACGTGAATGTTAGGTCCCTAAACAGGCCACGTGCAGCCGAAGACCGCTATAAAGCGGACATAACCGCCATCCATGAAATGTGATGGAATGGACCGAGTAGGTATAAAGCGGATGAAAAACTGCGATATTTACTACGGCGACTGCTATAGGGATTTGTTTTTCGAGGTGGATTAACGTGAGCGAACACCTCATAACGAGCCGTATCAAGGCTAAATTGTCTAACATCAGCCAGATGTGACGCCCAATGTTCCAGCTACGACATCAAAATTGTACTAGGAGACTTCAATGTTAAGCTGGGTAAGGAAAGCATCTTTGAACGAGTCATCGGCAAACATAGCCTACACGACACGACATCCGATATCGAACACAGGCTGATTGATCTTGCTACGGGGTGAAATCTCATTCTAGCCAGTATGCGCTTCGAGCACCTCGATATACACAAAGGCACCTGGCGATCGCCAGATCAATCAATCACTAACCAGATTGATTACATCGCGATCGACGTCAGACACTCCCCCACTATTCTTGATGTTCGAACTTTCCGAGGGGCTAACATCGACTCGGACCACTATCTTGTAGTAGCCAAGATGCGCCTACGGATATCACGAACGCAGCGGAATAGAGTAAGAATACAACATTATGACGTCGGAAAGCTACTGTCGCCAGAAACTACTCGTGCTTTTACCGATCGCGTCTCCCTCAAGTTTTCCAATACACCTTAACCCTCCACGCTATCAATAGAACAGCAGTGGAACCTTTGCAAACAAGCCCTGAAAAGCTCTGCATCCGAAGTTTTGGGCTTCAAGGCTAGACCACGAGGAAACACCTGGTTCGATGACGAGTGTAGGAGGAGTGAAGCAGGATGCATATAAAGCCTCGCTGTATAAAAGAACAAGAGCAGTTCGTGATCTCTACGAGTTAATAAGAAGGGAGGAGCATAAGCTTCTCAGAAGAAAGAAGAAAGAGCACGAGAAGCGCGCGATTGAGTATTTGGAGAGGTGTTACTGCAGGCGTGACGTTCGAAAGTTTTATCAAAAGATAAAGCGAACATGCCAAAGTTATAAACCCAGAACGGAAGCCTGCAGGGATGAGAACGGACACCTAGTAGTAGAATCGCAGTCGATGCTGAGAATATGGAAAAACCACTTCTGCAGACTGTACAATGGCGATGTTGGTCAATATACCGCTGTCAGACAGAATGATCCATTTCTAATCGACGAAGACCGCAGAGAAATTCGTCCCCCTGACCTCGACGAAGTTAAGATTCCATATCGAAACTCAAGTCGAATAAAGTTGCTGGCGCAGACGGACTGTCTGCTGAGCTCTTCAAGGCAGCTGGGGATGACCTGATTAGGAGCATGTACCAGCTCATCTGTAAGATATGGTCAGAAGAAAGCATGCCCGAGGAATGGAGTCTCAGCATCGCATGGCCGATCCACAAGAAAGGAGCCCCCCTGACTGCGCTAACTACAGAGGAATAAGTCTTCCTAACATCGCCTACAAAATCTCCTCTGCCGTTTTGTGTGAACGCCTGAGGCCTTTTGTAAACTTTTGTAAGAAAAAAAAAAAAAAAAAGTCGACACTCAGCACCTATTTGTCGACTTCAAAGCCGCATTCGACAGGCTTATTAGAGACGAGCTATATAAGCTATGTCTACCTTTGACATACCTGCTAAACTCGTCGAACTATGCATGATGACTTTGGCGAATGCTCGCTGCTCCATCCGTCAATAAAGGACTCAGGCAGGGCGAAGCGCTGTCGTGTGATTTCTTCAACATCATATTGGAAACGATTTTGCAAAAATCACTGGCCAATACAAGAGGCACAATCTAACTCAAATCCTCGCAACTCCTTCCATAGGCCGACGATGTATGTATGTGTGTATGTTGGCGTTACACTCCATGAAGGACCGGAGCCGAGCTTCTCTTTCAATCACCCATGTTGTGTGTGGTTTCATTTTCCCATAGGTGAAAGGGACCTACAGTTTATTGCCGGTTCCGAACGGCGAATTTCGAGAAGCTTTTCATGACAATTTTACTACAGGGGGTTTTGTCAGAGCCCCGCTGAGGAGAAACACCGTGAAAAAAAAGGTTCGATGACATGGCTGTGTCGGGATTCGATCCCGACGTCATCGGCGTCAGAGGCCAACACACTACCCACTGCGCCACGGTGCTCTCATAGGCCGACGATATTGACATAATAAGTAGATCACAGCGAGCAGCGAGATGTCAATGAGGCGTTTGCGAGTATTGCGATGGGGGCGGCGAAAATTGGTTTGGCAGTAAACGAGGACTGTCATCAAAAAAGGACGCTCACCTTCAGCGACATAGGCCCGGTACGACGTCTGCGGATCCAACGTCTAAGATGGCTAGGCCATGTAGAGCGAATGAAAAACACAGCTCCGGCCCGAAGAGTCTTCGAGTCCAACCCCGAAAGACGACGCAGCAGAGGACGACCGAATCTAAGGTGGCGCACATAGGTGGAAGGGGACCTTAACCAACTGAGAGTGTGTCGCTGGAAACAGCTGGCAAGAGACCGTGCCAGATGGAGAAGTTTGTTGGTTGAGGCCCAGGTTCACACCGGACTGTAGCGCTACCTAAGTAAGTAAGCTTCAACCACATGGCCGCTATCAAAAGTTCGGAAGCCGCTATTGGAAGGTTCAGTAGTTAGAAAGTTTTTTTTTTTTATGAGCGCAGGACACTATGAGCATCGTTAGCGCATGCTCATAGTAGGTGAGATTTCTATTAAGTCATTCCACTTCTCTGGCAAAATTTCATTCTCGACGTATTCACATTTGGAAGGCGACATTCCAACAAAAGTTGCGGCAGTTTCCTCTCTGTTCGTGCGGTTAAGATTTATCACGCTAAGTCAAGAGGTCTTGTCCTTTGAAGACGGCGCCACATATTTTGTTCCATTGCTGTTCTATGGTTTGTACAGTTGGCATCGGCTCTTGGAGGAGCTGGAGGGAGACACGAAGTTAGTGACATTAGCTCCTCGCAAACCTCGGACATCTAAGATACTGGAGGAGTATCTGGCGTCGATCGCAATATGATCAATTAACAGATAATTAATCAGGAGACCGCAAGGTCCCTTTATGGATATTGAAATGTGGGAATCGTATGCTAGTTACTAGGAGACTACGCCCCGTCACAAATTCTATTGGTCTGAATCCGTTTTCGGACGTGGTGTCGTGTAGGCTGTGCTTTCCTACGACTCGTTTAAAGATGTCCTCCTCACCCAGCCTTGCGTTGAGATCTCCTAGAACAATATTGGTGTCATAGCTGGGACATTAACCCTATGTTCTATCTAAGAGGTCAGCGAAGTCATCTTTGACTTTGTCGTGTTTTCCTTCCTCTTTGGAGGCGTGAACGCATTTAAAGCTGATGTACCCGATGATAGCTTTGATGCGAATTGCTATGAGACGTTCGCTCACATGCCGGAAGCTTAGGACCTTTTACCTAAGTCCACCTCGAACAACAAATCCAAGTCCGCACCCAAATAGGCGTTGTTCGTTCTCCTTGTAGTAGTTTTCGTAGTATATGTCGCAGGTTTTCATCCTTTTTCTACACAGTCCATCCCAATGCTCTTCTGGGAGTGTGGTAATGTCTTTTTTCTAACTGTTCGACCACACCCGGTCTGTTAAGGGTCCTAACATTCCAGTTGCAGGACAGATGCTCCTGTCCTCTTATACGTTTGCGGGGGTCGTCAAAATGTAGTCCGTTTGTTAAATCCGAGGCTTCTGCTTGTCTCTGAGTGATGATGATTTTTTTACGGTTACGGCTTATCAAGCCGTTTTTTTTTTTGGGCAGGATACTCACCATTCGCCCTTCCCCGTCCGTAATCTCCAGATGGCACCACGAGGTGGTGGGGATGGGACTTACTAACAGTGTCGCAAGGTGTTCATATGCGGTGGCTCTTCTCACTTTTTAGCAGGCCAGCATCCGTCGGATAGATACTACCCTTACGAGGCCTTTGTTAGTCCTTTACCATCCATAACCGATTTATCCGGTGCAAGAATAGCTTTATCGTGGGCGAACGTGACTGTAAAACGTGAACGTGAGTCTAAAGTAAATACAGAAGTGGGGCCGAATACAATCCTCTGGGAGACGTCTTGTTTTTTTTAGAGTCACACGCGCACTCAAGGCTAAGGCCTTATAACGATGGACGTTATGCGAGCAGAAGGTAACAGGGAGAGGGAGAGGAGCTGCCTATTGACATTGGTCTTAAATATCTGCATATTGTATTGAGGGGGTAAGACCGAACGAGGTAGCGCGTTCCGCATTCGTGTGGTTCGGTTGAGGAAAGAATTTCTATATTTGACAGTACAATCGAAAACGCAAGAAGTTATGAAGGGGCGGAATGCAACTGGCTATTTCGTCAGAGCATTTATGATGAAAGTAACGATAAAACAATGAAAGGCACGATACATTCCTACGATGTTCCAGCGAGTCTAGTGTTTTGGTAGTGCTGGGGTCACCTGTCAGTTTTATCGCGCGTTTTTGTATTCTATCTAGTAGGTGCAATGAGGTTTTAGATGCACCAGAATAGACATGAGCGTTGAACTCCAACTTAGGACGAATGAACGACTTATAAATTGTAGCCAGATCGGTGGGTGTGAAGAATTTCTCGCATCTGTATAGGAAACCTAGGCATTTCGCGGCATTCTTGGCGACACTAAATATGTGATCGTTCCAACAAAGGTTGTCACAGATGCACATACCCAGGATGGAAAGCTTTTCGGTTTCCGAGATACAAGTGCCATTCATGGATAATGGCATTGGGTCAGTGTAACGCCTTAACGACAGAAGACAGCATTGTGTTTTGGAAGCATTCAATTGGCAAGATATGTCTTTGTTCTCTGGTAAAATTTGTCATAGCATAGACATCAAGCCTTCGTGCCAAACTTTTTTAAAGGCTTGAGACACGTCAAGGAATACAGTCGAATATATCAGTTTGTGTCCGAGTCAGTTATTCGAGTTATTCGATGTACTTGGTCAATAGTAAGAGACGACTTTCAGTGCAATTAACTTTGGCGTATGTTATGATCAATCATAACAAAACGAAGAATAAGGCATCGAGTGTTATTTTCTTTGTGACAACAATGGCTTACCGGATTACAAATACCAAACGATGGCTTTGAAATATAGAATTGAACTGCTCAAACAATAATATTACTCTTACTTACTTACTTAGGTGGCGCTTCAGTCCGTGGTGAACCTAGGCCTCAACCAACAAGCGTCTCCAGCCGGCACGGTCTTTGGCCAGCTGTTTCCAGTGCCGCACGCCCAGTTGGTAGAGGTCACTTTCCACCTGCGTGCACGACCGCTGAGGCGGCCGTCCTCTGCCGCGCCTTCCTTCCAGAGTGGATTCGAAGACTTTTCGGGTCGAAGCTGTATCTTCCATGCGCTCTTCATGGCCTAGCCACCTTAGACGCTGTATCCGTAGACGTCGTACCAGGCCGATGTCGCTGTACAACCCGTACAGTTCTTCGTTATATCTTCTCCTCCATACACCGTTTGAACAAACGGGACCGTAGATAGTGCGCAGATTTTTCCTCTCGAAACGACCAAGGGCATCTTCATCCGCTTTTGTTAAGGTCCAGGCCTCTGCGCAGTAAAGGAGGACTGGGATGATCAAGGTCTTATATAGTGTCACCTTGGTTTTCCGAGAGAGGGCTCTACTTCTCAATTGCCTCTTGAGCCCAAAGAAACAGCGGTTGGCAAGAGTGATTCTGCGTTTTATCTCTGCGCTGGTGTTGTTGTCGCCGGTCATCAGTGAGCCAAGGTAGACGAATTCCTTGACCACTTTAAAGTTATATCCGCCCATGGTGACGTTCTGGCCAATACGTCGGTGTTGTCCGTCTCTTTTAGATGAAAGCAGATATTTGGTTTTACCCTCATTGACCTTGAGACCCATTTTAGCCGCTTCTACCTCAATGCTCACGAAAGGCTCATTGACGTCTTGCTGTTTTCGTCCAATTACGTCAATATCGTCGGCGTACGCAAGCAATTGCGTAGACTTGAAATAGATCGTACCTCTTGTGTTGGCCAGTGACTCTTGCACAATCTTTTCAAGCCCGATGTTGAAAAAGTTGCACGACAGCGCGTTGCCCTGCCTAAATCCTTTGTTAACATCAAAGGTCTCGGTATGCTCATTACCGACCTTAATGGAGCAACGAGAATTCTCCATTGTCATCCTGCACAGTCGGACGAGTTTGACAGGGATGTTAAAACTAGACATGGCTTTGTACAGCTCGTCTCTATATACGCTGCCATACGCGGCCTTGAAATCGACGAAGAGGTGGTGAGTGTCGATTTGGTATTCCTGGGTCTTCTCCAAGATCTGCCGTAGCGTAAATATTTGGTCTATTGTGTATTTACCTGGCCTGAAACCACACTGATAAGAGCCGATCAGGTTATCCACAAACGGTTTCAGGCGTTCACACAATACGACAGAGAAGATCTTATATGCGATGTTAATGAGACTTATTCCCCTATAGTTGGCGCAGTTATAGGGGTCTCCTTTCTTATGGACCGGGCAAACGATGCTGAGATTCCATTCGTCGGGCATGCTTTCCTCCGACCATACGTTGCAGATGAGATGGTGCATGCACCTTACCAGCTCATCTCCAGCCGCCTTAAAAAGCTCAGCAGACAGGCCGTCTGCGCCAGCGGCTTTATTAGACTTAAGTCTTGATGTCGCTATTTTGACTTCGTCTAGGTCGGGTGGGCCGAATTCTGTTACTTCGTGGTCCATTGCGAATGGCTCGTTCTGCTTGACAGCGGTATCTTGTCTATCATCGCCGTTATACAGTCTGTAGAAGTGGTCTTTCTAAATCCTCAGCATCGACTGCGACTCTACTACCAGTTCTCCATTTTCATCCCTGCAGGCCGCCACTCTGGCTTTGTAGCCATGGCATGTTCGTTTTACCTTGTTGTAAAATTTACGGGCGTCATTCCTGCGGAAGCATCTCTCCATCTCCTCGATCTCACGCTTTCCGTGCTCTCTCTCTTCTTTCTTCTGAAAAGCGTGTGTTCCTCTCTTCTCTTCTGCTCATAGATTTCGCGAGCAGCTCTCGTCCGTCGTTGCAGCACGGCCTTATATGCCTCTTGTTTTGCTGCATGGGCTTGTTCGCATTGTTCATCGAACCAGGGGTTTCTAGATGGTGGCTGTTTGAAACCCAGCACCTCTGAGGCAGCATCTCTGACGGCGCTCTGGCAATGAGCCCATTCCTGCTCTATTGTTTGTGCTGCTGTGGGCGGATTTTGAGAGAGCTTTGAGGAGACACGATCGCAAAGATTCTGGCAGTCTCTTGCGATTGTAGCTTTCCAACGTCAAACTTACGTAGTCCTACTCGACTCCTAAGCATTCTTGATATCCTCATTCGTACCTTGGCTACAACAAGGTAGTGGTCCGAGTCGATGTTGGCCCCTCGGAAGGTTCGTACGTCGAGAATACAGGAGGAGTGTCTGGCGTCGATCGCAATATGATTAATCTGGTTGGTGGTCGATTGATCACAAGACCGCCAGGTCCCCTTGTGGATGTTGAGATGGGGGAATCGCGTGCTTGCTACAAGGAGGTTACGCCCCGCTAGGAAATCGATTAGCCTTAATCCGTTGTCGGATGTGGTGTTATGGAGGCTATGCTTTCCTATGATCGACTCAAATATGTCCTCCTTGCCCAGTTTTGCATTAAAATCTCCTAGGACTATTTTTGTGTCGTAGCTGGGACATTGGGCATATGTTCTGTCTAGGAGATCGTAGAATTCTTCTTTGAGTCGATCGTCCTTTTCTTCCGTTGGGGCGTGAGCGCAAGGCTGTATATTTAGTGTTTTTTTTTAAATTCAATTTCCTCACCAGGACTATACACATCTCCATGTCACAAGAACCCACTGAACGCATACACCCCTTATCTATTTGTTTACAATCGACAACAAATCGAACAGAACCACATTCAGTCAATTTTGTCAGTCACGGCCATCTTTCGACTTTAATTTATTTTATTTTGCTTCACTTTGCAGCAAAACAATTATATTAATTCTCAGAATTTATGTAAGCACTGATAGGGCGAACTATCAACTAAAAAAACAAAACTCTCGCGAAAGGCAATTGAAAATAGAGGAATTCAGTATTCGTGATGGCAAGTGAACACAATCCATTCTCAGGCCTTTTGCAAGATCAACCAATAAGTACACCCAATGATAATCCGAGCGCAGTAGATGGGGAGCAATTGAGTAATTTAATTGAAGATGTCTTCCTGTTCACAATAAAAACGAGTAACCTGCGCGGTGGAAAGCATTTTGTTTATATGGAAGAAATCGCATCACATGCCAACGAAGATCGATTACTTGACTTGGAGCTATTGGAACAGGCACTATTCGAGAGATTGCTTTTGGCCAATCCGAGGGATTACTTAATGGCTGCACATGAAAACGACGAAACGGCCATCAATCGGGCTGTGGAGACTCATGTTATTACTTATCTGTACAGAGCGTTTAGCGATTGTGCGACCTTTCGCAAAGATATTGCCAATGAGCAGTTGGGTCCAGCATGCGATCGTATAGAACAATTGATACTGCGAAATACGGCGACTTCGATGAGCCAGCCGTCATTGTACGAGGGTCAGTCGTTGTCGGAGCAATGGTTGGAGATTCTGAAGGAAGAGAACGACGAGGAATGTAAACAAAAGTTCTTGTCAAGTGAGTGAGAATGGATAGCGTGGCGACGACTAGAAAAAAATGTGTCTTTGACTCTGTTCTAGGTACGGTGAAGGAGATGTATACAGAGGACGAGCTGACCTCAATTGGTTTGCTGAAAGCGATATTTTATCCCTTATTCAATGAGCTACAGAAGACGCTTCTGGTGAGCAACCTAATTACACAACCCAGGTACATCACTCAGCTCCTAATGTACTTTGTGCGAGACAAGTCAGTTCCGCAACTGGGCGAAATTTTAATTGACTATTCGACACCGAATCCAGATACCAATGGCAGAGCATTCGGCGATACACTCCTCGGGCAACTATTGTCCATATCCATCTTACCGAAGAACGACAACGGACCATTTGATTTCTATGGCAATCTGGCAGAGACATCCACTGGTGTTCACAACTTACGTAGTTGCCTGACCAAGCATCAGGACAATGTATTCACAATATTTCGTGCTCTAGTCGCACTAGGGCCAACGGTTAAGAACAAAACAATGTCATGGATAGGTCAATGCCTGCATGTGAATGCATCTCGTGGGCAATTGTGGACCATGCACGGCATGTCTGCTATGTCCAATACAGCCAGTGATGCTTTTATGTTTGGCCTGTGTGCGGTTTTGCTTCGATTGTGTCGTCCCCTGTGTAAGCCATCGTTTAAAGTGTCCTTAGTCGACCCAACGTATTGTGCAACGCCCGAGGAGGAATGTGCCGCAAAGGAGGTGCACATGAAGAAGGCTTGGGAGGAGACATGTCTGCTGCCGGTCGAGAACAATGAAAAACGTGAAACAGCAACCAAATACAATTTCATCACGGAATTGTTCTTCATGACCCACAAAACCATCGAACTGAGTAGGTGGCTTTGGCTTATCCCTTCAGATTTGGTTGTTTCATCCTTGTTCGTAGGTTATCGCGTCTGCATTAGTCGATTTTCACGCATGCGACGGGAGGTTCAAAACATGCAAGCCGCACATCAAGATGCCATCGCTCAAGGTCACACAAATGTGGCAGAGACCATCATGCGTCTACTACAGTCTCAGTCGCAGCAGTTCTTCTGTTTCAAAAACACCATGCTCAATGATGAGAACGACACATGGATGACAAGATTTTGCGACGCAACGGCCCAATGGTTACTGAACATCAATGCGAAAACGAAAGAAGAGTACGAGGAAATGGTTGCACAGAAATCATTCGCGCTGAAAAAACTCGACGACGTGCAGTTACCATTGCCATCGTTTGTTCCGCCGTATCTGTCGTAAGTGCGCCTTATGGTCCATGATGAGCCATGTGCGCAAAGGTTCAATTTTCCTGTCCTCTTTTGTAGGAGTATCCCGGAGACGGTCATGGAGAACATTGTTATTTACATGTCGTTCGTTCGTCGTTTTGACACCATGTTCGGGATCTATTTCGAAGGACCGATGTCATTTTTCAAGATGATCATTGCTTTTATGGGGAACGCGAATCGTGTCAAAAATCCACATTTACGCGCAAAACTTGCCGAGGGACTAGAGAGTCTTTTGCCACGACAAGGCGGCCTATTGATCCGTGATCCATTCTTGAATCATGTGGATCGTTTACAGGTGGTGCCGAGTTTATTGGAGGTTTTCGTGAGTATTGAAATGACTGGTCAGTCGGTGCAATTCGAACAGAAATTCAACTATCGCCGACCAATGTATGCGATCATGGAATACCTATGGACACTGGATGAACAGAAGCAATGCTTTAGGTAAGAAAGACCCAGCAGTTTTCAGGGGAAGTTTATTTACTATTCAATCGTTCGCAGGGAGCTGGCAGAAGAAGCTGAACGGAACATGGAAGCTGTGGAACCACCGCTCTTCCTTCGTTTCATCAATCTCCTAATCAACGATGCAATATTCCTGCTCGACGACTCATTGTCCAATTTAGAACAAATCCGTCGATTGCAATCAGCACAAGACAGTGGCGAATGGAACGAACTATCCGCCAATGAGCGACAACAGAATCTAACCAACTTGCAGCATCTGGGCATGATGGCAAAGTTCGGTAATATCCTCAGTCGGGACACAATCAATATTTTGAAATTAATCTCGTCCGAAATCAAAGCGATATTCTCGCATCACAGCATGGTGGACAGGATAGCGTCGATGTTAAACTATTTTCTTCTCAATTTAGTCGGCCCTAACAAGAGTAAATTCAAGGTAACCCATCACCACAACCCACTCCAACTCATTTAATCGAAGTTTATTGATAGGTAAAAGCCAAAGATGAACTTAATTTCGATCCAGCACACACCGTGCTGGAGATCTGCCAGATATACATTAACCTGAGTGCTTGTGATAGTTTCTGCTTGGCGGTATCACAAGACGGCCGCTCCTACAGCAATAGTCTATTCGAATACGCCGAAACTGTATTAAGTACGCCGATACATAGTATACGAGAAACGTCGTACGCTAACCCATTCTCCCCTGTTATGTTTCAGTTCGTATTGGCGGCGGTCAACTGATTGGAGAAATGTCCGAATTCGCAATCAAAGTGCGAAGCCTCGAAAAGAAACACAAAGAAGATCAAGAAGCACTGATTAACCCGCCCGACGAGTACCTAGATCCAATTATGTCTAGCCTCATGACCGATCCAGTGATATTACCTAGTTCCCGTGTAACTGTCGACCGTTCAACCATCGCACGACATTTGCTTAGTGATCAAAGCGATCCATTTAATCGTTCCCCACTGACCATGGATCAGGTTCAGCCAAATATCGAGTTGAAGCACAAGATCGAAGAGTGGATCGAACAGAAACGAAGGGAATACAGCGAACGATCGAGTTTAGCTGAAAGCGAAACCATCGAACAGCAGTAGGGCAACTGTTTGCGTACGTGTCCGTCGCCTATCACTTATGTATTCTCCATTCCGTGCAACTAAGTTAAACCGAATTGAGACAAAAAGAACACTTTTCTCTTAGCTCTTTATTTCTATCGATTATGCGAGCATTTTGATTTGATCCAAAGGCCACACTCTGCACAGTACACGACTCTTGATAAGCCCCTTCGGGACGGGACCATAGAAACGTGAATCCGTACTGTTTGACGCATTGTCACCTTCCAGCCACACTTGTCCACGCGGTACAAACGTTTCTATCGTCTTTCCACTTGGTTTATGCTCAACATTATCTTCGATTTTTCCCTCGCTCAACTTGAACTCCTCGAAAAGCCTCCCGGAATAGAATTCGGTTGTGGTGATTTTGTCACCGGGCAGGCCAACGACCCGTTTGCATACGTGCTGCGTTGGATTTGTTGGACATTTTGCAATGACAATGTCGCCGATTGAAATTCGTGATAGTCTTGGAGAAATACGCTCAGTCACGAGGATGTTATTCGAGTACAGAGTTGGTTCCATAGACGGGCCACTGCACTGAAAGAAAATGCAATTGTTTCAGTGATTATAGGTTGGAGGGTGTGTGTGTCTGTTATACCACTACGAAATCTCCCAGATACTCGAATGCGCAATGCGTTACGCAACTATACACAATCACGTTGCCAGTAAATCCGAGAGCCTTGGATAGAAATCTGGACATGTTTACGTCAGTTTACGTCCCACACCAACTACGATGGTATGTCAAAAAGTGACAACTAATCGACAGCTGTCACGTTCATGGGAATTATTGGAAGCTCTTCCCCCAAGGTATGTTTGATTGTTGTGCTGTGTAGAAGCCGAACTTAAAATGATTACCTAACTACCGTTACAGTAAGTGGATCACAGACCGCGAAAGTGCACGTGTTTAGCGTGTCCAGTAAGCTCTCTACAGCTCGTCAGTGTAAAACAAATCCTTAAGCGTGCTCTCGGGTAAAGAACAAAAGCGCTCGGTGGACAACAAAAGTTCGATCTCCGGTTCGGACAAAAATGTTTTTCGAAGTTAATTGGAAGAAACAGAGATATGCTGTCAAACGTCGCGAGGAGGCCCGCGTTCGTAGTATTACCAGGTTTTGCAGCGCCAACCGCGATTAACCCAAAATTTAACTTGATTAAGCACCCCTTGCTCGGTGGCCGACAGACATAAGCAGCAGCCGCATCAGCAACAACTGTATCAACAGCAGCAACCGCATCAGCAGCAGGCATTATGAATGAGATGGCAATCCGATGGCTTTGACAGATCGCACCTAGAAACGCTTTGCGGTTTGACGGGATCTTAACTATCTCATTCAGTCTTGTCCCGACGTCTTGAGACTAACAAGCGTCGATTTTAAACGGGAATTACACGTATAGTATTGGTGTATTACAAAAGCAAGAACCAACCCCTGCGGGGATCACAGGGCAGACGTACCGAAGGTTTTCCATCTCTTCGAAGAGAAACTCCGACGCCTCCAGATTAAGAAACGTTCTCTCAAAATATACTGTTGCGGATACGAACCGAGGGCTGTGTTCGAATTTCGCTGTCAAAGTTTGGAATGTTCTGATGCAGCTGAAAAGGAAATTATGCTAACTATCAGAGGCATACTACTGAATGTCAATGCCAGAACATTTTAGAGACTTCTGAAGGAGAACTTCTAACGGCGAACATTCGAGAGGTTGGACCGAAGTCTTTAAAAGTAGAAACACTCTCCCTCGGCAGCATTCAGTATTCATTCAGTGTAATCATTGATTCAGTATCCAGTGATCAGTCGGTAATCAAGTGTGAAAGTAATCAAGGGATCTAACAGTTGTAGTGAGAAGTGTGTAAAAAAGGTGTGTGTAAGCAATAAAGTGTTAAGTGTTATAAAAGGTTGCAATAAAGGTGAAGCGCCCAGATAATTGATCTGAGGTGGAATAATAAAGTGTGTATTGAATAAACAAGCAATCATTTGTAGTTTATTGCAATTCAGTGATCGAACCCTATTCTCGACAGTTGATTTTCGTAACAATACATTAACTCCGAGCTGCTCCTTATCCAAGGGAGTATGGACAACGTCAGAAGAAGAAACACTCGATCTTCTCCCCAATACGTACTTCCCAGGCTGCTCGGAGAGGCAGGACTCAGAGCAAACGCGAAGAACTCAAATCTGTTCCGCAATAGAGGGACAGTACGATCATATAATCTCTAAAAAGAAAATCACTTGGGAGTTAAAAGGCTTCAAGCCACTCCAATCGCCAGGGTCAGGTGGAATCTAACCTGTCGAAGTTACACAAACTATACAGTGGAGATTACCATTGGCTAGGGATTATCTTGGCTTGAAGACACATTCCCGAAAAATGGAAACCCGCAAGGTACTCTTCATCACCAAGCTCCCACACCACTCCCAGGGATCTTAGGCCTATCTGTCTATCATCCTATCATCCCTTGTATTAAGAATCCTAGGAAGGCCGATAGACTTACATACATACATGCCACAACTTCGATTCATCTCTAATCTCCAAGGCACAGAACGCCTACTGCAAGGGTAGATCTGTCGAAACAGCCTTGCATACACTGGATGAGGAAAATTGACAGGTCAGTCCATGTTAAAGAATACACTTTTATAGCCTTCCTAGACATAGAGGGCGCCTTCAGCAAAGTCACTTCGAAAGCAATAATGGAAGGGCTAGACAATTTAGAAGTGGTTTGGACTCTAATAGAGTTGACTGGCAAGTTACTTTCGACACGCAAAATCCACTCTAAATGGGGCAGCCAAGTAACATTAAAATCAGTTACCAGAGGTACCCCTCAAGGGGGGCCCCCTCTCCTCTTCTCTGGAATGTAGTTGCAAGCGAACTGCTGACCAAACTGGAGAAAGAAGGCCTCAATGTTATTGTTATTGTCATCTCGAGCAAATATCTATCTTCACTGAATGACCGTATGCGTACGGCATTCTTCATACCGTCTAAATGGGCACAACACAATGGGCTCGGGATAAGAAAGCATAAGATCCCGGAAACACGCCCAATCGCTCTACTTGGCACCAGGTTAACCTACTTTTCTAGTGCCAAATACCTTGGCTTTATATTAGATAGTAAACTAACCTGGAAGGGCAATACAGTCGAGCGCACAATAAAAAAAAAAACAACTATAGCTCTCTACACTTGTAAGAAAGCCTTAGGGATGCCTTGTGCAAAGGACCCCAAAACCGTAAAATGTGAACTGGACCAAGACAAGGTGGTGGATAAAGAGGAGCGCATATTTTGTGGAAGCTCAAGGCACCCTGCAAACTATGACCAAGGCTGCTTCCAAGGTCTCAGTGCCCGTCCCCTAAACACATGTCGCTGAGGTAAACCTGCGCTCTATTCTGCTCGCGTTATTCAAGGGCAGATCTGCCAGAACCAAGAGCACGCGAATCAAATAGACAGGACCCACTCGCCTTTACCAGGCCTAGCGCTGCTAGAGTCGTAAAGGGTACGGTGGTAGAGAGTGCATTAAGAATTCTCTCAAGAGAGCCAAGAGCAGTAAACGTGGCACACCACAGGGAGGAGTACTATCGCCGCAATTATGGGTGTTAGTTGTAAACGAAGTATGTACTCGTATCCCTGGAGGCCAGCGAGTGCAAGGTCATTGCTTATGCAGACGATATTGCAATAGGAATTAGTGGGAAACACCTCCCAGCAATTCGAGGTTTGTTGGAAACAGGCCTAGAGAACTGCGCGCTGGGAATTAATCCCTCCAAAACGGAGATAGTTGTATTCACAAGAAAACTGCAGACACCTCAAGTCTCTCCTCCAAAACTCAATGGGGCTTACCTTAGATTTGCAGGTCATGGGCGTGATACTTGACAGAAAGCTCAACTGGGATCTGAATGCGGAAGAGCGCATCAAAAAAGCAACAACTACGCTATACACCTGCAAGAAAGCCTTTAGCACCAGATGGGGTATCAAACCCCATATCACGCACTGGTTGTATACCGCGGTCATTAGGCCTATACTGACGTACAGCTGGTTAGTCTGGTGAACGGCACTACGCAAATCTAACTATATCTAACTCCTAAGTAGAGTACGAAGGATGGAATATATCTCTATAACTGGGGTACCTCGAACAACTCCCATTGCAGCCCTCGGAACGATGCTCCACCTACTCCGGGTCTCTTTGGCAAGGAAAAGGCAAAGAAATCAGCGTTGCGACTTAAGGAATCAGCTCATTGAAAGTTCTCCGAAATAAGGCATGGAAAACATGCCGCTAATACAATGAGGAAGAGGAAGAATCTCCATCTCCTAAGCAATTGCCATGCCCCAGTCACCTCAAGAAGACGATTTTTGGAAGAGCGCTTCTTTGATGAACTGGCGGATCTATCCGAATCGGAGATCAGCAAACGGACTCAAGTGGTAGCACAATGGACTTATCGTGGTCTAAGTGATCCCCACCACTTTACGGAGGGAAGCCATCCAACCAACGAACCATGTTGGCTCTCTTGAAGCAAAGAAAATGTAGGCTAAGTGTGTTGATAGTGCTTAGAAGAATGTCACCTTTCCTGTTTGTTATTTAAGAGCGCCAGTCTGTGTTGTTTTGGTGGTAAGCGACTAACAAAGACCTCGTAGGGGTAGCGTATCCAACGTACACTGGCCCGCAAAATAGCGAGTAGAAGTCACTGTAGCCGGACATCTAGCAGCTCTGTTAGTAAGTCCTATTTTCACCTCCTCGTAGTGCCACCTGGGGAATTCTATTTGAAATCGCGGACGGAAAAGGGCGAATGGCGAGTTTCCTGCGCCACAAAACAGGACAAGTGTCGGTTAGGCTATGGCCCGGAAAGCCATACCTGGAAAAAGCCTCGGATTAAAAAAAACGGACGGATTAACCGATGACGAGCCAGGAAACAAAAACATAAGGAAAAATGATATTCGGCTTTGTGCGTGGAATGTAAGGTCCCCCAACAGATCACGTGCAGCCGAACAACTTGCGGAGGCCCTAGACTGCTATAAGGCAGATATTACGGCAATTCAGGAAGTGCGATGGGATGGACTGGGAAAAAAATGGATGAGAAACTGGGACATCTATTACAGCGATTGCTAAAAATAGAGAAAGCAACGCTTATTCGAATGCGGATTTGTTATTACAGGTAGACTTTTGTAGGCGAAAAGTCTTGAGCTTCCCGCATGTAAGCGTACGTCTTATAACAATTCGACAGAGGACAAGGATGACGCTACAAAAGACGACCTCTACGATCTTATAGATTGAACATGTGCCCAATGTGTTAATCGTACTGGGAGACTCTAACACGAAACTGGGCAAGGAAGTCGCTTTTGATAGGGTCATTGGCAAGCACAGCCTACACAACACCACATCCGAAAATGGATTTAGGAAGATAGACTTCGCAACGCGGCGAAATCGTCTAATTGTTAGCACGCGCTTCTCACATCTCAGCATCCACACCTGGCGGATCTCCGGATAAATCAACCGTCAACCAGATGGCGATTGATGGCAGACACGCATCCGATATTCTGGATGTACGAACTATCAGAGGAGCCAACATCGACTCGAAACACTATCTTGTGGCAGCCAGGTTACGACTACGAATATGGCTGGCCCAGAAAAATCGATTAAGGCCAGCGGCATACAACGTTGCAATGCTACAATCGCAAGAGACTGCCAGAGCTTATGCCAATCGCGTCCCCCTCAAGCTCTCGTAAAACCCTCCAACACCTGCTCAAACGATACAACACCAATAGACCCGTTGTCAACAAGCCTTAGAGAGTGCTGCATCTGAGGTACTGGGTTTCAAACCGCCGCCACCAAGAAACCCATGGTTTGACGACGAGCGTAGGAGGGCACACGCAGCCAAGCAGCAAACCTATCAAGAGGTTCTGTACAAAAGGAGGAGAGCTGTTCGTGAGCATTATGAGCAGATGGGGAGGGAGGAGCATAAGCTTCTCAAAACAAAAAAAAAGAGAGCATGAGAAGTTCGCGGTCGAAGAGATGGAGAGATGCTATCGCAGGAACGACGTTCGGAGGTTTTATGAACGAATAAAGCCAGAACGGAAGCCTGCAGGGACGAAAATGGAAACCTAGTAGCGCATTGACAGTCGGTATTAAGAATCTGGAAATACAACTTCTGCAGACGGTAGTGATAAAACAGACTCCGCTGTCTAGCAGAATGACCCATTCACGACGGACGATGATAGCAGAAAATTCCGTCCCCTGACCTGGGCGAAGTTAGGAATGCTTTTTCTAAGCTTAAGTCCAACAAAGCTACTGGAGTAGATGGACTCCCTGCCGAGCTCTTTAAGGCAGCGGGAGAGACGCGGTCAAGGACGGCCAAATTTAAGCTGGCGCACGAAAATGGAAGAGGACATCAACAAAAGCGAAAGACCGTGCCAGTTGGAGAGGTACTCTAAAGGAGACCCAGGTTCGCCATAAGCCTTAGCGGCGAAGAAAAAAAAGTCTGCGCTTACGTCACCTGTTACAACGAATCTTTTCCCGAACATGTTGATATCGTTGAATACACGTTGGATCCATAGACGTCTAACTAGGCCGATGTCGCTGTACAACCCGTACAGTTCTTGGTTGAATCTTCTCCTCCACTCCCCGTTTATACAAACGGAACCAAAGATTGCACGCAGAATTTCCCTCTCGAAACGCCCAAGAACCTCTTCATCCGCTTTTGATTACGTCCAAGACTCAGCGACATAGAGAAGGACCGGGATGATTGAGGTTTTGTATAGGGAAACCTTAGTTTTTCGAGAAAGGGCTCTACTACTCAGTTGCCTCTTGAGCCCAAAGAAGCAGAGGTTGGCAAGAGATATTCTGCGTTTCATCTCAGCGCTGGTGTCGTTGCTGCTTGCCACTATCGAGCCAAGGTAGACGAAGTCCTTGACTACTTCAAAAATATAGCTGCCGAAGGTGACGTTCTGACCAAGACGTCGGTGTTTCGCGTCTTTCTTTGATGGCATCATATATTTGGTCCTGTCCCCATTTACCCTTAGACCCATTTTAGCCGCTTCTGCTTCAATGCTTACCAACGCCTAATTGACATCTTACCTTGTCCGTCCAATAACGTCGATATCATCTGCGTAGGCAAGCAATTATGTAGACTTGAAGTAGATCGTACTTCTTGTATTGGCTGCAGGGTCCCGAACGATATTTTCAAGTATGACAGTGCGTCACCCTGTCTAAAAGCTTTTTTAACATCGAGGGGGTCGGTTAGTTCACCTCCGACCTTAGTGGTGCAGCGAAAGTTCTCCATAGTCATCCTGCACAGCTTGACGCGTTTAGCAGGAATGTTAAAACATGACATGGCTCTGTATAGCTCGTCTCTTTAAAACACTGTCATATGCACCTTTAAAGTCGGCATATATTTGGTCTATCGGGGATTTTCCTGGCTGGCTTCGTGCTCCTCCCTCCTTTTTTGTCCATAGGGCTCTCGGGCAGTTCTCGTCCGTCGATGCAGTGTACTATGTATGCATTCTGTTTCTCTGCATAGGCCTGTCTGCACTCGCCATCAAACCAGGGGTTTCTTGACGGTGGTGACTTGAAACCGAGTACATCTGCGGCGGCCTCTCTGATGGCGTTCTGACAACGACTCTATTGCTGTTCTATCGTTTGTGCAGATTGCATTGGGACCTGAGAGAGCCTGAGGGAATCGTAAGGGCCTTGCGGTCTCTTACGATTGTAGCTTTCCGACGTTAAATATTGGTGTTCTAACCCGACTCCGTTGATTCCGCGAAATTCGCATCCGTACTTTGGCTGCAACAAGGTAATGATCCGAGTCGATGTTGGCTCCTCGAAAGGTTCGGACATCTAAGATGCTGAAGGAGTGTCTGCCGTCGATCGCAATGTGATCAGGTCCAGGTTTCCTTATGGACGTTGAGGTCTGGAAACCGTGTACTTGCTAGTACGAGATTATGTCCCGCCATGAAGTCCACTAGCCCTAGTCCGTTTTCTGACGTCGTGTTGTGAAGGCTGTGCTTTCCTATGACTCGTTCAAAGATAGCTTCCTTACCCAGCTTCGCATTGAAATCTCCTAGAACGATTTTGGTGTCATAGCTGGGACATTGGGCATATGTTCTGTCTAGGAGATCATAGAAGTCGTCTTTATGTCGGTTGTTTTTCTCCTCTGTGAGGGCATGGACACATGTTAAGCTTATATAGCCGAGATTGGTCTTGATGCGGATGGTTATGAGGCGTTCGCTTACATACTGGAAGTTTAAGACTTTTTTCCCATTGCACTTCCTGGATTGCGGTAATATCTGCCTTATAGCAGTCTAATGAGATGACCAGTTGTCCGGCCGCGCCTGGTCTGATGAGGGACATAACATTCCAGGGGCAGATTCGGAATTCGTTTCCTCTCAGACGTTTGCGGGGGTCGTTAACATGTAATGCATCCGTATCCAAGGCTGTTGATTATTTCTGAACAAATATTTGTTTTACGCGATAGGGATGTTAACTAAGTTGTAGTAGCCCGAAATAAGGTGTTCACCAGGTACTTCTTCTCGCTCGAACCGTGGGCGCCGCCGTTGACTCCATCTTGCGAATTCTTCCGCCGCCATCCCGTAGAAGCAGCTGAGCCCTGGTGGGCCCTGAGTCGTGAGCTCTGTTTTATTGTAATCAGGCATTTTGAAATAATTTCTATCTGTGAAGTGCGTGGCGCAGTGGCTAGTGTGTTGGACTCTGGCGCACGATGAACGAGTTCGAATCCCGATAATACCAACGCCATCGAATGTTTATTTCGCGACGTTCCTCCTCGGCGGGGTACTGGCAAACCCCCCCGTAGTAAACTTGCCATGAAAAGGCTTCTCGACATACGCCGTTCGGAATCGGCATTAAACTGTAGGTCCCTTTCACCTGTATGAAAAATAAACCACACACAACATGGCTGATTGAGAGAAGCTTGGCTCTGGTCCTTCATGGGCTGTAACGCCACCAAAGAAGAAGAAGTGCGTTAAGGGATAAGGAACAAAACGCTTTAATTTCCATGGAAGTCGTTTTTCGCGCCCTTTGACCATTTTACTGTCGTCATAATCGACCTATTGAGCGAACAATTCAAGCCATACTGGTTTGGCCGGCAAGACCATGTGATTCAACGTCTTTGGACTCTTTTTTCTGGGCATACGTCCAATCACCCGTCTATGCCGATAAGCCAGCGCTAATTGCAGCCGTGGGAAACATTACATGTCTTATTAGCGAGATACCAGCTGATTTACTTACTTAGGTGGCGCTACAGTCCGATGGGAACCTGGGCCTCAACCAACAAACTTCTCCAGCTGGTTAAGGTCCCCTTCCACCTATGTGCGCCACCTTAGATTCGGTCGTCCTCTGCTGCGTCATCCCTCGGGCTTGGACTCGAAGACTCTTCGGGCCGGAGCTGTGTTTTCCATTCGCTCTTCATGGCCTAGTCATCTTATACGTTGGATCCGCAAACGCGTTACCAGGCCGAAGTCATTGTACAGCCCGTATAGTTGTATCTTCTCCTCCACTCCCCGTTTATACAAATGGGACCATAGATTGAACGCAGAATTTTCCTCTCGAAACGACCATCCGTTTTCCTTAAAGTCCAGGCCTCTGTGCCATAGAGGAGGACCGGGATGATTAAGGTTTTGTACAGCGCAACTTTGGTCTTTCGAGAGAGGGCTCTACTTCTCGATTGCCTCTTGAGCCCAAAGAAGCAGCAGTTGGCAAGAGTAATTCTGCGTTTGATCTCAGCGCTGGTGTTATTGTCGCTGGTCACTAGTGAACCAAGGTAGCCGAAGTCCTTGACCACTTCGAATCTGTAGCTGCCAATTATGACGTTCTGGCCGAGACGTCGGTGTTGCGCGTCTTTTTTGCTTGACAGTATATGTTTCGTTTTACCCTCGTTAATCGAAAGACCCATTCTAGCCGCTTCTGCTTCAATGCTTTCGAATGCTTCATTGCCGTCCCGCTGTGTTCGTCCAATTACGTCAATGTCATCCGCGTACGCAAGCAGTTGTGCAGACTTGAAATATGTCGTACCTCTTGTGTTGGTCAGTGGGCCTCGTATGATCTTTTCAAGTACGATGTTGAAGAAATGACATGACAGTGCGTCACCTTGTGTAGATCCTTTTTTAACATCGAAGGTCTTGTTCAATGCGCTACCGATCTTAATGGAGCAGCGAGAGTTCATTGTGTGCAGTTGTCATTCTGCACAATCTGACGAGTTTGGCGGGGATGTCAAAACTAGACATGGCGCTGTATAGCTCGTCTCTATGCACACTGTCATACGCGGCCTTGAAATCGACGAAAGGGTTATGGGTGTCGATTGATATTCCTGGGTCTTCCCCAAGATCTGCCGCAGTGTAAATATTTGGTATATTGTGGATTTACCTGGCCTAAAACCACACTGATCCGAACCTATCAGATTATCCACAAAGGGTTTCAGGCGTTCACACAGCACGGTAGAGAAGATCTTGTATGCGATCTGTAGTTGGCGCAGTTATAGGGGTCTCCTTTATTGCTTTCCTTCGACCATATTTTACAGATGAGTTGTTGTATGCGCCCTACCAGCTTGGTGGGCTGTCTACGCCCGCGGCTTTATTATTCTTAAGCTTTGAAATGACTAGCTTAATTTCATCTAGGTTGCGAATGGATCATTCTGCCTGACAGCGGTATTAGATCTTTCATCGCCGTTAAACAGTCTACAGAAGTGTTCTCAGCATCGACTGTGACTCTTCTACTAGTAGTAGGTACCAGCTGATACCAGCCAATTTACTTGAAAGAGTAACACAAATTAGACTCTCCATGTAGACTGTCTGGAACCTTATATGGCAAGCATTGTTTTATCAACTCAACTAAATACTGTCGAAGTGCTCTGAATAGTTTCCAAGTCGTTGATTTGCCTTTTGAACTTTTCTTTAATTAAATTTAAAATAATTTGAACGCAAACGAACATCACTGTCACTTCCTCCTTCCACCGGGGGGAGGCAGGTTTTGACGTCTGTCAAATTCACTTTTGGCGGCTGTTGATTTTGTATTTTACAAGCTTTACAAGCAAGTAACGGCAACGGACGCTTACAAGTCTTAAGGCTTTAGTTTTTATGTTTTATTTTGCATTTAAGTGTTTTTAGTTAGTATGCCGTGCTTCAGATGCAAAGCCAAGGATATCCGTTACCAACGGCTGGAACGATCCAGGATCCGGTTCATTCGGAAAGCCTATCCCGAATTCAATGTACATATGTGTCCTCTCGAATAATGACCGAGTCGCATTGGCAGGTGATTGAGCTTATTTCGTATTTACAGGACTCGCATTGCTTGTGTCGAAGATGCTTTCAAAAGTTCGAAAACACATACCAAGCGAAGAAGAAGCAGAACATCAATTCGGCATCGAGCACGAGTATATCGATGGTAACAGCCCGTACAGTGTCTTCCACATCGGAGAGTAAGGACTCATCGCACCATACATCACAACCTACTGCTCAGCAAGGCATTCTGTTATATAGCCAGCCAACCACGTCTTCATTAGATGAGTCAATCGATTCTGTGGATCGCCTGGTACACCTGACTAGGGAAATCCCCTCACTTTCGGATTCGATAGGGTTGACGCAAAATCCTGAAGTTAACATTGCACGGCAGGCAGCTGAAGAGGCAGAGAGAAGTTCGTTAAGGCGTAGACTGACGCGGGAGCCAACTAAATCTCCCGAGACGCCAAAAAGAAGACGCGGGCCAAATAGTCCCATGCCTGCACACGACATCAATGATGATGTGGAACAAATTGCTGTAGATCTACCACCGAATGACCTGGCGCACGTGCGGCCAATTGTGAAAAGTGAGTGGTTTGCAAACAGTTGTCGTTTTAACAACTGATGTTCTCTTCCGTTTTTTAGAGCGCAAGACGCCAGTGGTGTACGCGCAGCCAGACATAATGGACATCTACCTGGCAAATACATCCGGGGGATAGAGCTTAGTCGTATGGTATTCATCTATTTTATATTTAATTTGTTGTAAAAGCTCATATTGTTCGAGCGTTATAGTTCGTCTAGAAATAAAGGCATGTCGTTGGAAAATGTGTTTTATTCTCGCTGTTCATTCTTCATTTTTACAGCAAGCCTTGCCGCTTAAGATCTTCGTACGTTTTCCTGTTGACCACATTGCCCAGCGAGTCTTCGAACTCCTCCTCCTGGTCCGCTATCCATCGTTCGCTTTGCTTTTGCGTCTTCAATTTCTCCCATACTGCAAATGGGAAAGAAAATTCTGTTAGAAAAGCACAATTTGCCATGGAATCAAGCACTTACGAGTAATTGCGTCTTCGATCTGTGTGACATTTGCAAAGTGAGCAGTATTTGGGATGCCCAGACAGCGCATTCCGTGGGCGTGTCTCCACTCAGCAAAGTGCCGCTGAAATGCTTTCGGTCCCTTGTACGTAAAGTTCCCGCAAATTTCGCAGTTGTAGTTGATGTTCAATCCATGCAACTTGTACAGCCAGTAGGGAATCGGCTTGCCATCCCAGCCGAGCGGAAGATTCTTTGGATTATAGGGAACATCATCGGCGTCATCGTCGTCGTTTTCGCTTTCACTGGCTTCGGCATCACTATCGTCACGTTCACCACCTGTACGAGCTTGCTTCCGTTGGACATTTTCCTTCGTAGCACTGCGCTGTTCGGACACAAACTCGACATAGCGATACAGCATGGCCTCTAGAAGGGCGATTTCCTTTTGACGAGCTTGCTCGCGAGCACTAAATTTACTACTGGCCTTCTTCGCCATAAGAGACGGATCGAGATTCTTCTTGCCTTTGGTAGAGAACAATCTCTGGGCGCGCTCCTCTAGTGTGCCACCACATTTGAGACCCAATGCCATTAGAGCGGATTTCAGACGATCCAAACCCAACGATGCCAGCTCTTCCCAACTGGAGAAGGCTGACAGATCAAGATGCGCACCCGTATTGGCTAACACAGATTCGGTCTCTTTCGGCCAACCCGGGAAGGTTCCATTTGCCCACTGTTTCTGAAATTCCGCCTCCAATTTCGCTAGTTCTGCATCGATATCCAATAGGGGTTTTATGCGAATTATATAGTTGTATAGGTATTCGTTCAAGCCTTCCAGATACTTTTTGTATTCCATATTCTTCCGCTCTTTCGGTATATCGAAAACATGATCGAACGTCATAAGGTAGGTGATATAGTCGACTTTTTCGATTCCCCGAATGTTAATGTAATTTTCATAGCACTCATTCAAGTCTAGATAACGTCCGCCACCCTCTTCGTCGGTGAATTCAACTAGGCCACTCACGTCGTCCGGGTTGCTGCACGCCTTCGAGAGCTCTTCGAATTCAATCGATAGCGGGACGCTTATTTCGTTAGGGTGTTTTTTATAGAATTCCTTGATCTGTTTGAGACGAGCGTAGAACTCGTTGAATTCATTCGGTCCCGAGAGAGCTTGCACTTCGGCCTTTCGCTCGTTATCCTTGTCCTCGTAGAGCTCTTTTAGTTTGTACGTGGCATTGTGGTGCAGCTGAAAATAGTAATAATTGTTACAAGGGAACGAATAGGTGTTAATACGCAATTCTACCTCAAGTAGATATTTTAGACGATGCTCCGAATAGATCTTCTCCTTTTCCTATCGACAAGAAATGCAACATTAGTCGATTGCAATGAGGAGAGTTTGTGGTTTACACTTACCCCTGGCTTCCTGTTCGCATATTCGTCGACCATAAGTTTGATTAATCGCTCGCGCTCCTCATGATAACGACGTTGCTGTTCCAAAATAGTTTCCATAATCTAGTTTTTCATAAATTGCAGATAAATTAGTTGAGAAATAAACAATACGGCGAATGCAAAAGTTGACAAGTGAACGTTTCGGTTTGACAGCTACGAAACACTACGAACGCTAGTGTCATCAAATGAACTCGAGACTCGTTGCGGAGCTCCGGTAAGGTAGTGTGACGAGACAGAAAAAATAGAATCAAATAATTGTCGTTAACGATCGTCGTTAGGTATCGGGGAATAGAAAAGCGATCCATATGGAATCCGCTCCGAATATGGACTTTACTTAAGATTGTTGGAAAATGGTGTTCTCAACCAATAACTTATTTTTCTAAGGTGGCATTACAGTGTATGTTGAATCAAAGCCTCAGCCACACAGTGTCACACTCCCCGTTGGTTGAGGTCTCTCTGCACCAATGTGCGATACTTTCATTTTGGCGTCCTCTTTTAAGGTTAAATTCGAAAATTCTTCATTGGATCTATAGACACCTGACTAAGCGTCAGCCGACGTCTATGTATTGTGTATGCAGAGCTTGAATGTTGCTTCTCCTCCATCCCATGTTCTCACGGTAGGACCGAACGCCACCCGCAGAACTTTCCCCTCGAAACGACGAAGGTCGTCTTCATCCGCCTTTGAAACGGTTCATGTTCCTGCACTATAGAGCAGGTCATGGATGATAAAGGTCTCGTATAAGATTACCTTCGTTTTTAAGAAGAGGGCACAAACAGTAAAGGTGAGGCTCTGTTCAGTTATGTCCTTAATACTAACTTAACTATATGTAACCGTGGTAATTCACCAACCTTTATCACTAAAAATAGAAGGGAGGTTATAGACGTTACTTTGGTAAATGGAAACGGTAACGCAAAGGTCTCAGACTGGAGAGTGTCCGACAAAGCGTCACTTTCTGACCATTGCTGGATACTCTTTGATCTGAATCTTTGTGTAACGGATGGCAATGTCTTCCGGAATCCGCGGAAGGCGAATTGGGTAAAACCCTAGTTCGGCCTGCGAATGGAAATTCCAACTCCACAAAAGACATCGATAAGATGATACTGAACCTAACCGATAAGCTAAACTGGTCCTTCGAGAGATCTTGCCCCATCAAAAAACCAAGCAAAAAGAACCACCCACCGTGGTGGAACGCATAAATAGCAGAGCGGCTACGTATCTCCAGACGTAGTTGGAACCTCGTTAAAGAAGGTTCCATCGAATGGTCAACTTACAGAGATAATGTTAAGCGACTCAAACGGAAATTAGATTCGCAAAAAAGAGTTCGTGGAGATATTTCTGCGGGTCTATCGTATCATGTACGGATGCGGATCGTCTGAGAAAGGTCCTTGCCAAGGCTCCCATGCAGGTTTCTTCAATCAGGAAATCGTAGCTGGACAGGAAATGGTAGCTGGACAGACTCAAACGAAAGCATGCTTGACGCCCTTCTAAAGTGTCACTTCCCTAACTGTGTAAACGCGGGAACACTCGAGACGGCAAATACACTGGTAAGGGAACAGACTGGGCCTGAAATAGTCGATAAGATCGTTACCAAAGAAAAAGTCCTGTGGGCGGTAAAATCATTCGAACCCTACAAGGCGCCAGGAATAGACAGAATATATCCGAAAACGCTGCAAGAACCAGGGGAACTTATCACCCCCTGGCTAGAACGCATATACTGCTGGTGCCTCAGGACGGGATATGTCCCACAAGCATGGAGGGAAGTTAGGGTGGTGTTTATACCCAAGTCAGGGAAGGTCAACCATGCCACGGCAAAGGAGTATAGACCTATCAGCCTATCCTCCCTCCTTATGAAAACATTGGAACGACTAATCGACAAATACGTAAGAGATGAGATTGGTGATAGCTACTTATCACAATCAGACAACGCATACATAAAGGGTAGATCGGTAGAGACCGCTCTTCACAGGGTGGTCTATACGATAGAAAAGGCACTCAATGCTTTAGGAATGTGCCCTAGGGGCCTTTCTAGATGTTGAGGGTGCCTTCAATAACGTCAGTACCGAGGCAATAGTGTCCAGCCTACGGATGGCCCACATAAATTCGGGAATCTGTAGATCGGTTGAACAAATGCTAAGTACTCGTATAGTAAACTCGTCGATAGGAGGAGCAAATGGAAGGGTGAGAGTCAACCGAGGCACACCACAGGGGGGTATTCTATCGCCTGCTAAAACTCCTAGAGACACAGGGTTTCAACGTCACGACCTATGCCGATGACATTGCCATCCTGGTACCTGGGAAATTTCCTCAGGTCCTCAGTGAAAGACTAAGTTATGCGCTGCTACTGGTGAATAACTGGGTCAAGGAACGGGGCCTAGGGGTAAATCCAACTAAAACTGAGATTGTCCTCTTCACACGAAAAAGATCAATACCTAAGTACACATCTCCACGTATAAATGGTATCGACCTGATTCCGAAGAAATCCGCTGGGTATCTTGGAATAATTCTAGATTCCAAGCTTAGCTGAAAGGAAAACATAAATGAAAGAACCAAGAAAGCTTACGTGGCACTATATTCGTGCAGGGTAGCTTTCGGAAGGACATGGGGCTTTAAGCCAAAGGTGGTATACTGGCTATACACCGCGGTGGTAAGACCTATTTTAGTCTATGGATCAATTGTCTGGTGGAAAGCACTTGAGAAGAAATGCAACCTTCAAAGTCTTACAAGGATTCAGAGGGCTGGCTGTCTGGCGGTGACCGGATCTATGAAATCCACACCAACGGCGGGCCTTGAAGCAATGCTGAACCTTCCACCACTAGACATGTATTGTGAAAGCATTGCAGCCAGGGCTGCGCTAAGGATGCAAGAATCCAGTCTTTGGAAAAGATGTCCTTATGGCCACGCATTAATCCTGGATCGATGGGCTATCCTGAGGTCCGCAACCGAAACGGACTATACCACCCCACTTTCTTGCTGTGAGAGGAGATTCTCTATTAGGATTCCCTCCAGGGAGGAAAGGGCCAGTGGTATGGTAAAGACGGAAGAGGAACTGGAAATCTATACCGATCGGAATAGATGTCCGTGTCACTCCTACAGACTTGATGATGGCTGTAGTGTCTTCCAGGCTGAGATCTTCGCAATCAAAAAGGCGCGGATCTGATTATTAGGGAGAATTTCTCAGGTAAGAAAATCAAAATCTATGTTGACAGTCAGGCAGCCATTAAGGCTCTGCAAGCAATATGGATAAGATCCAAGCTCGTAAAACTCTGTAAAGAGAAACTAGAAGAAATATCGGATGTCAATGAGGTAACCATCTGCTGGGCACCAGGGCATGTGAATATTTCCGGAAATGAGAAGGCGGACAAACTAGCCAGACTGGGATCAGGCGCAGATACTTCGCAGATCACAACTGAGGCTAGAACGCCACTCAGCACACTATTAAGAGAAATAGGGGTGGAACTACTAGGAAAGGCCAACAAGCGATGGTGTCAATTAGATACATGCGCTACGACAAGGCTTACATGGCCTGTCTATGACAAAAAAAGGACGGAATGTCTGCTAAATCTTGGTAGAGGGAATATACGACTGGTAGTCGGTGCCCTCACTGGGCACTGCATGATATCATATCATTCAGCTAGACTAGGCCAGCCCTACAACGATTTTTGCAGAAAGCTGTAGGGACGAAGAGGAAATAGAATCCATTCATCACCTACTGTGTGAATGCCCTGCACTGGCCCGAAAAAGACTTACGTATCTCGGGAACTATTTCTTTTCGGGCTTAGAGGAGGCAAGAGACATTAAGCTGAACAAACTGCTAAGGTTCTTAATTGAATGTGGATGGTTCAGCTCAGCGGGCAACTAACAGGTTCCCCTCTGGTTAGCTTTCAAAAATGGGCACAATGGACTCTTAGTAGTCTAAGTGAGCCGTGACCTCATGTCAATAGGGCACCCAACTAACCTAACCAAACCTAAGAAGAGGCCTCTACTACTCAGTTTCCTTCTGAACGGAGCCAAAGTTTTTAAAATCAAGAAGTTACTTCTATTGCTACATACGCTATGAACGAGCCGCCATCCAGCCAGCTAGGTGGCCAGGCAGGCAGCCAGTAGCGTTTTGTTAAGGTCGGAGCAAAGTTTGCCAATGTGTTAATCCCAACTAAAACAGCTTTCAATAGTGTTTTCGAGTTACTAGTAGCTTTCGAGTACTTATATGGTCTGCTTCAAAGTATATTTTGACAAAGGTCACTGCGAAAACAACTCTTTGTTGAGATTGCTTGTGATGTGTTCCACGAATAGAACCTGAGCCTCAACCAACAAGCGTCTCCAGCTGTCGAGGTCTTTGACCTGCTGCTTCCAGCGTCGCGCGTCGCAAGCCCAGTTGGTTAAGGTCCCCTTCGACCTGCGTGCGCCACCGATGATGCGGCCGTCCTCTGACGCACCTTCCTTCCGGATTGGATTCGAAGACTCTTCGAGTCGGAGCTGTATTTTCCGTGAGCTCTTCATGGCCTAGCCACCTTAGACGCTGTACCCGTAGACGTCGTAACAGGCCGATGTCGCTGTACAACCCATACAGTTCTTCATTAAATCTACTCCTTCATAATCCATCTGAACAAACGGGACCGTAGATGGAGCGCAGAATTTTTCTCTCGAAACGACCAAGAGCATCTTCATCCGCTTTTGTTAAGGTCCAAGCCTCTACGCCGTAAAGGAGGACTAGGATGATCAAGGTCTTAAAGAGTGTCACCTTAGTTTTCCGAGAGAGAGCTATACTTTTCAATTGCCTCTTGAGCCCAAAGAAACACACAAGAGTGATTCAGAGCTTTAT
Source organism: Eumerus sabulonum (assembly GCA_951905685.1). Taxonomy (NCBI): domain Eukaryota; kingdom Metazoa; phylum Arthropoda; class Insecta; order Diptera; family Syrphidae; genus Eumerus; species Eumerus sabulonum. The sequence continues at coordinate 74,624,517 of OX645062.1, forward strand.
CTCAGCGCTGGTGTTGTCGTCGCCGATCATCAGTGAGCCAAGGTAGACTAATTCCTTGACCGCTTTAAAGTTATGTCTGCCCATTGTGACGTTCTGGTCAATACGTCGGTGTTGCCCGTCTCTTTTTGATGAAACAGATATTTGGTTTTACCCTTAACCCTTTACCCTTAACCTTAAGACCCATCTTGGCCGCTTCTACCTCACCTTATCAGCTTATCTCTAGCCGCCTTAAAAACTCAGCAGACAGGCCATCTGCGCCCGCGGCTTTGTAAGACTTAGGCCTTGATATCGCTATTTTGACTTCGCCTAGGCCGGGGCTGACGGAATTCGCTTGCGTCGTCGTCCATTACGAATGGATCATTCCGGATCATTTCTGTTTTAGGGGGGCTTAATAAAATTCCGTTGTCGTGACGTAATTCAACAACTTTATCCAATCCATCTTGCAATATTTTCGAATTTAGACACTTATATTGAAGAACTAAGGCTGGGTCATCTGCGAAAGCAAAGGAATTGCCATTTTTGTAGGCACGAAGCGGTTGCTTTACGAAAAAGATGAACAGTATTGGCCCTAGTTTCGATCCCTGTGATACTCTAAAATGAACCGCTGTTTCGCCGCTGTATCTGTTTCCTACATTCACTTTGAAAGACCTTTCACTAGGGTAGTCTTGCAACCTTAATTATTTACTTCAATTCAATTTCATCGTTGGTGCCCAAGATGAAGATCAAGATGTCTTACATCGGGGCATCCGTGGATGAGGCAAGCTGATATTTCAGTCGTCGGGTATGCTTTCACCTTCCCAAATTCTACAGATGATCTGGTGCGTGCTCCCTATCAGAACATCGGAGCCAGCCATGAAGAGCTCTGATGGTAAGTCACCTAAGCCTGCGGCCTTGTTGTTCTTCAGCTTTTGAATAGCTGTGCCGACATCTTCGATGCTGGGTGGGAGGACTGCCTCACCGACTGAAATTGGGATTTTCTCAGTTTCTCAGGATCGGTGACAAGATTGCCTTCTCAATTTCGAAGAGCCTGGGTGCCTTTCTTGAAGCTTCCTACAAGGCTTTTATTTGCGTATTTAATGTTTGTCCCTGGACTCCTCGATATCCTTGAGCTAGGAGGCCGCGAAGATTCGTTTTTCTAGTTGCAACAGTTTTTTTCACTTCTTCTGACTCGGTACTCCTCTCGAGCTGCCCTCCTTGGTATGCCTCGTCGGTTGCTATCTTTTTCTGGTCACCCTCGCCATCATACCACGGACTAGTATGGGTGGTAGGTAGCCTATGGTATTCTCAGCTATTTCCTGAATGGCTGAGCGGCAATGCAGTCATATATTGTTGCCATTCGTACTCGACGTAGGCATACCGGAGAGCCTTTCGCTCACTTGCTCCCTGTAGGCTCTGGTAACCTCCGGTGTGCTCAAGCGTCCAATGTCGAACCTCCTCAAGGGCGGCTTGTGCAGCTTTTTGACATTACATTGGACAGTCGAGCTGCTACGAGGAAGAGGTCAGAGTCGACATTTGCCCCTCTGAATGTTCGCACATCCAGGATGTTTGACGAGTGCCTTGCGCCAATCAGCACATGGTCAATTTGGGTAGCGGTTCGACCGTCTGGAGATCGCCAGGTTGCTGTGTTGATACAGTTGCGAGGAAATCTTGTGCTACTTATCACCGCTTTACGAAGTAAGTCGTAAGTCGGAAGCCGTTGTCTGTTGTTGTATCGTGGAGACTGTGTTTTCCGATCACGCCGCCAAAGGTGTTCTCCTTACCAATTTTGGCATTGAAGTCCCCGAGTACGTAGGTTCAAAAGACGCCGTCCAAGAGATCATAGAAGTCCTGTTTGATGAGGTCTTCAGCCTCTTCGGTAGGGGCATGTGCACACGTGAGGCAAGCCAGGCCATCACTTATAGGCTTTTTTTGTTATCATCCCGTTTCCTATCCAGCGTACTTCCTGGGTCGCAGTAATACCCGCCTTGCACTGCGTGAGGATCGTTTCAAGTTTATCAGCAACTCTGGGAGTATTCGCAAATCGCGTTCCTTATTCGCGCCATGTCGTCTTCGAGAATCCCTCCGTTTATCCGAGGCATTTTGCTCATTCATAACTTGTTTTCTTTTACATGGGCGGGTTGTTGGCCCGCCGCACAACCGCTTACACATTATTATCAATATCACGCGCTCTAATACCATAGATTCCGGGGATCTTTTAGTCTAACTTGAATTTCTTCATTGCTTGTTTCACTCACAGATACAGATTGTGTTGTGCATTATCTCCAGGATTTCTTCTAATAATTTTTCAGCTCATCTTTTAGGTAATGTCAGTAAGCACTACTCTGAGAGGACATTTTTCATAACGGTTTCGTCCAAGTTGGCTGTCTCCTTCCCATTATTTCATTGATGAAGTGGACCAGTAAGTAAAGCATTACACCTTTGCAAATGCCCTAAGGTAGCTCCTATTCCGCATCAAAAAACGTTGAGTCGACGAGCTGAGCTTCAGAGAAATGTGGACGATACTACTTCACCATAATCTTATGGTATGATTGAAAGGTTCAACCTGACGACCCTGATGACAAAATATCCGTGTATGTGAGATTAGAGGGGCTCACGGTGAACACCTTACCGATAGTTTTGGTGTCAAAAAAGGATTTAGGCAGGGCGATGCGCTGTCGTATGATTTCTTCAACATCATATTGGAAATGATTGTGCAAGAATCACTGGCCAATACAAGAGGCACAATCTATCTCAAATCCTCGCAACTCCTTGCATAGATCGACAATATTGACATAATAGGGAGATCACAGCGAGATGTCAATGAGGCGTTTGCGAGTATTGAGATGAAGGCGGCGAAAATTGGTTTGGCAATAAACGAGGACTGTCATCAAAAAAAGGACGCTCACCACCGACGTCTTGGACAGAACGTTTGTATTGGCAGATATAAGTTCGAGTAAGGACTTCGTCTACCTTGGCTCGCAGTGACCTGGAACAACGACATCAGTTCCGAATTCAAACGCGGAATTACTCTTGCCAATCGCTCTTTCTTTGGGCTCAGGAAGCAATTGAGTAATAGAGCCGTCTACTCTATATAAGACCCTTATCATCCCGGTCCTGCTGTATGGCGCAGAAGCATGGACACTAACAAAAGCGGATGAGGAGGCCCTTGGTCGGTTCGAGAGAAAGATTTTGCGCGTGATTTTTGGGCCTATAAACGCAGACGGGAGATGGAGGAGAAGATTCAATCACGAACTTTACGGACAGCGACATGAGTCTAGTCAGGCGTCTACGGATTCAACGCCTACGATGGCTGGGCCATGTAGAGCGAATGGAAACCACAGCTCTAGCCCGGAGAGTCTTTGATTCCAACCCCGAGGGACGAAGAAGCAGAGAACGGCCGCACTTAAGATGGCGCACACAGGTGGAAGGGGACCTCAGCCAACTGGGTGTGCGGCAATGGAAAAGGCTAGCGAAAGATCGTGCTAGATGGAGGGGCATGTTGGTTGAGGCCCAGGTTCACCCCGAACTGTAGCGCCCGCTAAGAAGAAGAAGAATCAGCATTACTCACTTTTCTTACTCATTTTTCTATCCACCGATATCTAACGACAGAGAAGCTGAACTCTATTCGACGTACAAAGAACGTTTCTCCACTGTAAACGAGCTAGAATGTATCAGCGAATGAAGCCATTTTGTTCCACTTTACTTACATTATTTCATCGCCCGATCTAGATAGTTGAATTTTTGAGGATTGGAAAGTAATTATTACAACAGCTTTAAAGGCAATAATTATTCGAATTTAACATTTTTTGTCTCGACACACTAGCTTACCGATGCTGGGGCTCCGCAGCGAGTCTCGAAATCATTTATTGACACTAGCATTCGTAGTGCTTCGTAGCTGTCAAACCGAAGAGTTCACTTGTCAACTTTTGCATTCGCCGTATTGTTTATTTCTCAACCAATTTATCTGCAATTTATGAAAAACTAAATTATGGAAACTATTTTGGAACAGCAACGTCGTTACCATGAGGAGCGCGAGCGATTAATCAAACTTATGGTCGACGAATATGCGAACAGGAAGCCAGGGGTAAGTGTAAACCACAAACTCTCCTCATTGCAATCGACTAATGTTGCATTTCTTGTCGATAGGAAAAGGAGAAGATCTATTCGGAGCATCGTCTAAAATATCTACTAGAGGTAGAATTGCGTATTAACACCTATTCGTTCCCTTGTAACAATTACTACTATTTTCAGCTGCACCACAATGCCACGTACAAACTAAAAGAGCTCTACGAGGACAAGGATAACGAGCGAAAGGCCGAAGTGCAAGCTCTCTCGGGACCGAATGAATTCAACGAGTTCTACGCTCGTCTCAAACAGATCAAGGAATTCTACAAAAAACACCCGAACGAAATAAGCGTCCCGCTATCGATTGAATTCGAAGAGCTCTCGAAGGCGTGCAGCAACCCGGACGACGTGAGTGGCCTAGTTGAATTCACCGACGAAGAGGGTGGCGGACGTTATCTAGACTTGAATGAGTGCTATGAAAATTACATTAACATTCGGGGAATCGAAAAAGTCGACTATATCACCTACCTTATGACGTTCGATCATGTTTTCGATATACCGAAAGAGCGGAAGAATATGGAATACAAAAAGTATCTGGAAGGCTTGAACGAATACCTATACAACTATATAATTCGCATAAAACCCCTATTGGATATCGATGCAGAACTAGCGAAATTGGAGGCGGAATTTCAGAAACAGTGGGCAAATGGAACCTTCCCGGGTTGGCCGAAAGAGACCGAATCTGTGTTAGCCAATACGGGTGCGCATCTTGATCTGTCAGCCTTCTCCAGTTGGGAAGAGCTGGCATCGTTGGGTTTGGATCGTCTGAAATCCGCTCTAATGGCATTGGGTCTCAAATGTGGTGGCACGCTAGAGGAGCGCGCCCAGAGATTGTTCTCCACCAAAGGCAAGAAGAATCTCGATCCGTCTCTTATGGCGAAAAAGACGAGTAGTAAATTTAGTGCTCGCGAGCAGGCTCGTCAAAAGGAAATCGCCCTTCTAGAGGCCATGCTGTATCGCTATGTCGAGTTTGTGTCCGAACAGCGCAGTGCTACGAAGGAAAATGTCCAACGGAAGCAAGCTCGTACAGGTGGTGAACGAGACGATAGTGATGCCGAAGCCAGTGAAAGCGAAAACGACGACGATGACGCCGATGATGTTCCCTATAATCCAAAGAATCTTCCGCTCGGCTGGGATGGCAAGCCGATTCCCTACTGGCTGTACAAGTTGCATGGATTGAACATCAACTACAACTGCGAGATTTGCGGAAACTTTACGTACAAAGGACCGAAAGCATTTCAGCGGCACTTTGCTGAGTGGAGACACGCCCACGGAATGCGCTGTCTGGGCATCCCAAATACTGCTCACTTTGCAAATGTCACACAGATCGAAGACGCAATTACTCGTAAGTGCTTGATTCCATGGCAAATTGTGCTTTTCTAACAGAATTTTCTTTCCCATTTGCAGTATGGGAGAAATTGAAGACGCAAAAGCAAAGCGAACGATGGATAGCGGACCAGGAGGAGGAGTTCGAAGACTCGCTGGGCAATGTGGTCAACAGGAAAACGTACGAAGATCTTAAGCGGCAAGGCTTGCTGTAAAAAAGAAGAATGATCAGCGAGAATAAAACACATTTTCCAACGACATGCCTTTATTTCTAGACGAACTATAACGCTCGAACAATATGAGCTTTTAAAACAAATTAAATATAAAATAGATGAATACCATACGACTAAGCTCTATCCCCCGGATGTATTTGCCAGGTAGATGTCCATTATGTCTGGCTGCGCGTACACCACTGGCGTCTTGCGCTCTAAAAAACGGAAGAGAACATCAGTTGTTAAAACGACAACTGCTTGCAAACCACTCACTTTTCACAATTGGCCGCACGTGCGCCAGGTCATTCGGTGGTAGATCTAGAGCAATTTGTTCCACATCATCATTGATGTCTTGTGCAGGCATGGGACTATTTGGCCCGCGTCTTCTTTTTGGCGTCTCGGGAGATTTAGTTGGCTCCCGCGTCAGTCTACGCCTTAACGAACTTCTCTCTGCCTCTTCAGCTGCCTGCCGTGCAATGTTAACTTCAGGATTTTGCGTCAACCCTATCGAATCCGAAAGTGAGGGGATTTCCCTAGTCAGGTGTACCAGGCGATCCACAGAATCGATTGACTCATCTAATGAAGACGTGGTTGGCTGGCTATATAACAGAATGCCTTGCTGAGCAGTAGGTTGTGATGTATGGTGCGATGAGTCCTTACTCTCCGATGTGGAAGACACTGTACGGGCTGTTACCATCGATATACTCGAGCTCGATGCCGAATTGATGTTCTGCTTCTTCTTCGCTTGGTATGTGTTTTCGAACTTTTGAAAGCATCTTCGACACAAGCAATGCGAGTCCTGTAAATACGAAATAAGCTCAATCACCTGCCAATGCGACTCGGTCATTATTCGAGAGGACACATATGTACATTGAATTCGGGATAGGCTTTCCGAATGAACCGGATCCTGGATCGTTCCAGCCGTTGGTAACGGATATCCTTGGCTTTGCATCTGAAGCACGGCATACTAACTAAAAACACTTAAATGCAAAATAAAACATAAAAACTAAAGCATTAAGGCTTGTTAGCGTCCGTTGCCGTTACTTGCTTGTAGAATACAAAATCAACAGCCGCCAAAAGTGAATTTGACAGATGTCAAAACCTGCCTGCCCCCTGTGGTGGAAGGAGGAAGTGACAGTGATGTTCGTTTGCGTTCAAATTAGTTTAAATTTAAATCAAGAAAAGTTCAAAAGGCAAATCAACGACTTGGAAACTATTCAGAGCACTTCGACAGTGTTTAGTTGAGTTGATGAAACAATGCTTGCCATTTAAGGTCACAGGCGGTCTATATGGAGAGTCTAATTTGTGTCACTCTTTTAAGTAAATTGGCTGGTATCAGCTGGTACCTACTACTATTAGAAGAGTCACAGTCGATGCTGAGAACACTTCTGTAGACTGTTTAACGGCGATGAAAGATCTAATACCGCTGTCAGGCAGAATGATCCATTCGCAACGGACGAAGATGCAAGAGAATTTCGTCCACACGACCTAGATGAAATTAAGCAAGTCATTTCAAAGCTCAAGAATAATTAAGCCGCGGGCGCAGACAGCCCACCAAGCTGGTAGGGCGCATACAACAGCTCATCTGTAAAATATGGTCGAAGGAAAGCAAGGCCGACAATAAAGGAGACCCCTATAACTGCGCCAACTACAGATCGCATACAAGATCTTCTCTACCGTACTGTGAATGCCTGAAACCCTTTGGGAATATTCTGATAGGTTCGTATCAGTGTGGTTTCAGGCCATGTAAATACACAATATACCAAATATTTACACTGCGGCAGATCTTGGAGAAGACCCAAGAATATCAATCGACACCCATAACCCTTTCGTCGATTTCAAGGCCGCGTATGATAGTGTGCATAGAGACGAGCTATACAGCGCCATGTCTAGTTTTGACATCCCCGCCAAACTCGTCAGATTGTGCAGAATGACAACTGCACACAATGAACTCTCGCTGCTCCATTAAGATCGGTAGCGCATTGAACAAGACCTTTGATGTTAAAAAAGGATCTACACAAGGCGACGCACTGTCATGTAATTTCTTCAACATCGTGCTTGAAAAGATCATACGAGGCTCACTGACCAACACAAGAGGTACGACATATTTCAAGTCTGCACAACTGCTTGCGTACGCGGATGACATTGACGTAATTGGACGAACACAGCGGGACGGCAATGAAGCATTCGAAAGCATTGAAGCAGAAGCGGCTAGAATGAGTCTTTCGATTAACGAGGGTAAAACGAAATACATACTGTCAAGCAAAAAAGACGCGCAACACCGACGTCTCGGCCAGAACGTCATAATTGGCAGCTACAGATTCGAAGTGGTCAAGGACTTCGGCTACCTTGGTTCACTAGTGACCAGCGACAATAACACCAGCGCTGAGATCAAACGCAGAATTACTCTTGCCAACCGCTGCTTCTTTGGGCTCAAGAGGCAATCGAGAAGTAGAGCCCTGTCACGAAAGACCAAAGTTGCGCTGTACAAAACCTTAATCATCCCGGTCCTCCTCTATCATCAGAGGCCTGGACTTTAAGGAAAACGGATGGTAGTTTCGAGAGGAAAATTTTGCGTTCTATCTATGGTCCCGTTTGTATAAACGGGGAGTGGAGGAGAATCTACCGTTCTTTGGAGTTTGGTGAAAGAGGCTACGACGTGTTTGCGTTTTAGTCTGTTCCACCAGACAACCGATGCATATGAGATTATACGTCTTATTATTGCCGTGTAGATCCAGAGGACCTTTACCGGCGATAAACCCCATGTTTTGCCAAAAGCTCCTTTGCATTGTCGGAAGGCTGACAGCGCTTTGGTGGTTTTTGACTCAACATGTTTTGACCAGAGAAGCTTGCTATCTAAGATGACTCCTGGATATCGGGATGGAAGTGCCCGATCAGTATTTTTCCTCCTTCTCGTGAAGAGAACGACATCGAGCCTAAGAGGATTGACTGACAGCCCATTTCTTGTACACCAATCATCAATCACATTTAGCGCCGTCTGTGCTTTAAGACGGACAGTCCCTAAGCATGAGCTGACAGAAAGAACGGCGACATAGTCCGCATTGAGAGCATCAAGCAGATAGTCGAGCACCATGCACCATTACAGCGGAGACAGGACGCCACCTTGCGGGCAGCTCCTGTTTACGCCGGATTTGACACATTGCTCGAGGCCTGCATTAGCGGTCAATGTCCTGTGCACAAGCATTGCTTTGATCCACAAGACCAGTGCTCCATCTACGCCATGATATCTGGCAGCGTTTCACATGCTGTCGAATGTCGCATTATCAAAAGCTCCATCAATGTCGATGAAGATGCCCAGCGCGTACTAATTTCTTTCGAGCGCGCATTCAATTCCCCCAAATAGGTTTTGAAGCGCAGTCTCGCAGGATTTTTCACTCTGATAAGCATGCTGCATCTCCGAAAGAGAATGCATTCGAAGGGCAACTTTGCGCACGTGGCGTTACAGTCCATGAAGGACCAAAGCCGAGCTTCTCTTAATCACCCATGTTGAGTGTGTTTTAATGTTCCCATAGGTGAAAGGGGGTTTTGTCAGAACCCCGCTGAGGAGAAGCACCGTAAAAACACATTCGATGATATGACTGTTGTTGGGATTCCATCCCGTGTCATCGGCCTCAGAAGCCAACACACTACCCACTGCGCCACGGCGCTCTCAGACACTGTCATATGCGACCTTAAAATCGACGAAAAGATGGTATGTGTCCGCCTGAAATTCATGGGTCTTCTCCAAGATCAGCCGCAGTGTGGATATTTGATCTATCGTGGATTTTCCTGGCCTGAAGCCACATTGATAGGAACCTATCAAATTGTCACCGAATGATATACGCGATGTTAAAGAGACTTATTCCCCTATATTTAGCGTAGTTGTAGGGGTCTCTCTTTTTATGATTCGGTCAAACGATGCTGAGATTCCATTCATGGGGCATGCGAACTTCTGACCATATCTTGCATATGTATGAGCTGGTACATGTTCTCAACCGACTCATCTCTAACTGCTTTAAATAGCTCAGCAGACAGGCCGTCTGCACCAGCAGCTTTATTAGACTTCAGTGTTGATATCGCTGTTTTAACGTCGTCTAAGTCAGGTGGATGGAATTCTCTATCATCTTCGTCCAGTGTGAATGGTACGTTCTACCTGACAGCGGCATCTTAGCCATCTTCGCGGATACACAGTCCTCAGAAATAGTCTTTCCACATTCTCAACATCGACTACGAGGTGTCCAGGTGCAGGCTTCCGCTCTGGCTTTATAACCTTGGCATGCTCATTTTACTCTTTAATAAGACTTTCGAACGTCGTTTCTGTGATAACATCCCTCCATCTCCTCGACCGCGCGCTTCTCATACTCTTTCCTTTTCCTTCTGAATAGCGCGTACTCCTCCTTTCTCATGAGCAGCTCTAGTACGTCGATGCAACGTGGCCATGTATGCATTCATGCACCTGTCTGCACTCGTCTTCACGACAAATTGATCAAAGAAGTTGATCGCGTTTAACATGGCAAACGCCAATTACGATTTCTGTCCCTGCCCAATCCAAGCTGAGAAACAGCCTCCGCGTGGCCTCCCCTGCGCTGGTACCCGACAGGTAGTGAACCGATGTGTGCAGCGACCCAGCCCTTTGTTCCAGGGAAAGAAGAACCTGGCCGTCCAGGTTGGGGGCTGTGCTTAGGGTCAACATTGCTATCACGGAAAAACTACTTGTTCCGAAAAAACCACAAGCCTCGAATACGGACGGATACAAAGCTGACGACCCATGCAAACGACCAAAGGACTTGAGAGTTGCACTTGGAATGTGAGGTGCCTTAACAGACCGGGTGCAGGCGATCAATTGGAACAAACCCTCAACTAATATAACCGCACTCCAAGAAGTGCGATGGGATGGACCAGGCAAAAGACGGATGAAAAACTGCGACATCTACTACGGGAACTGCTACAAGGAGAACAAACGAAGTGCGGATGAGGATTCGTTATTCGAGGAAGACTCCGACAAAAAGTCTTAAGCTTCCGGGATGTAAGCGGACGCCTCATAACAATACGGATCAAAGCTAAATTTGGAAGCATTAGCTTAATATGCGCTCACGCCCCAACGGAAGAAAAGGACGATCGACTCAAATGAGAATTCTACGATCTCTAGACAGAACCTATGCCCAATGCCCCAGCTACAACACAAAAATGGTTCTAGGAGATTTTAATGCAAAACCGGGCAAAGAGGACATATTTGAGTCGATCATAGGAAGGCATAGCATCCATAACACCACATCCGACAGCGGACAGTTCCCCCATCTCAACATCCACTAGGGTACCTGGCGGCCTTTTGATCAATCTACCACCAACCAGATTGATTATATTGCGATCGACGCCAGACACTCCTCCAGTATTCTCGACGTACGAACCTTCCGGGGAACCAACATCGACTCGGACCACTACCTTGTTGTAGCCAAGGTACGAATGAGGTTATCAAGAATGCTTAGAAGTCGAGTAGGACAACGTAAGTTTGACGTCGGAAAGCTACAATCGCAAGAACCTGCCAGAATCTTTGCCGATCGTGCCTCCTTCAAGCTCTCTCAAAATCCACCCACAGCAGCACAAGCAATAGAGCAGAAATGGGCGCATTGCCAGAACGCCGTCAGGGACGCTGCCTCAGAGGTGCTGGGTTTCAAACCGCCACCACCTAGTTCGATGAGCAATGCGAACAAGCCCATGCAGCAAAACATGAAGCATATAATGCCACGCTGCAACGACGGACGAGAGCTGCTCGTGAAATTTATGAGCAGAAGAGAAGAGAGGAACACACGCTTCTCAGAAGAAAGGAGAGAGAGCACGGAAAGCGTAAGATCAAGGAGATAAATTGATGCTTCGGCAGGAATGACGTCCGGAAGTTTTACAATAAGGTAAAACGAACATGCCATGGCTACAAAGCCAGAGCGGAGGCCTGCAGGGATGAAAATGGAGAACTGGTAGTAGAATCACAGTCGATGCTGAGGATTTGGCAAGACCACTTCTGCAGATTGTATAACGGCGACAACAGACAAGATACCGCTGTAAGACAGAGCGATCCATTCGCAATGGACGACGATAAAAAAGAATTCCGTCCGCCCGACCTGACGAAGTCAAAATAGCGATATCCAGACTTAAGTCTAATAAAGCCGCGGGCGCAGACGGCCTGTCAGCTGAGCTTTTTAAGGCAGCTAGAAATGAGCTGGTAAGGTGCATGCACCACCTCATTTGCAAGGTATGGTCGGAGGAAAGCATGCCCGACGAATGGAATCTCAGCATCGCTTGCCCGGTCCATAAGAAAGGAGACCCCTATAACTGCGCCAACTGTAGGGGAATAAGGTCTTCTCTGTAGCATTGTGTGAACGCCTGAAACCGTTTGTGGATAACCTGATTAGCTCTTATCAATGTGGTTTCAGGCCAGGTAAGTCCACAATTGACCAAATATTTACGCTACGGCAGATCTTGGAGGAGACCCAGGAATACCAAATCGAAACTCACCACCTCTTCATCGATTTCAAGGCTGCATATGACAGCGTGTATAGAGATGAGCTATACAAAGCCATGTCTAGTTTTAACATCCCTGCCAAACTCGTCCGACTGTGCAGGATGACAATGGAGAATTCTCGTTGCTCCATTAAGGTGAACAAACCGAGACCTTTGATGTTAAAAAGGGATTTAGACAAGGTGACGTGCTGTCATGCAACTTTTCCAACATCGTGCTTGAAAAGGTCGTGCAAGGGTCGCTGGCCAACACCAGAGGTACGATCTATTTCAAGTTTACGCAATTGTTTGCGTACGCCGGCGACATTGACGTGATTGGACGGACACAGCGAGACGTCAATGAGGCCTTTGTAAGTATTGAGGTAGAAGCGGCTAAGGTTAATGAGGGTAAAACCAAATATCTGCTTTCATTAAAAAGAGACGGGGAATTCGTCTACCTTGGCTCACTGATGACCGGCGAGCGCATGGAAAATACAGCTCCGACCCGAAAAATCTTTGAATCCACCCCGGAAGGAAGGCGCGGCAGAGGACGGCCGCATCTACGGTGGCGCACGCAGTTGGACGGGGACCTTAACCAACTCGGCGTGCGGCGCTGGAAACAGCTGGCCAAAGACCGTGCCAGCTGGAGATGCTTGTTGGTTGAGGCCCAAGTTAACCACGGGCTGTAGCGTCACCTAGAGTTAGAGAGGGTACGGGGGTGGGACAAAGTCGCCTGATCACTGCGGCCACGAGTGGGCTTATTGTGATGTCCCCCACTTACAGTTCACTCAAGAATCCTGAGTTAGTGATAAAACTTAGTATGCTTTTGAGTGAGCTAGCAGCGATTTCTTCTGCTTCAAGATAATACTTGCCTAGGTGACGAAGACGTGTACTGACAAGGCAGTTACAGTGGCTAGTATGTGCTCTGCTGTTCCTTCGTCTTCATTACACATTCGGCAAGTGTCATCTTGTATAATGCCCATCGTTTTGAGGTGTTTGTTGACTGGGCAGTGTCCAGTAAGGAAACCTGTGATTAAGCGAATCTGACTCCTCGAAAGCATGAGGAGTTGTTTCGTTCTCCTGAGAGATGTAGTTGGGAGGAACAACTTGGCTTGTCTGCTACCTTTCGTTCGTAACCAGTAGTGATCCGTCGTGTTCCTTAACCATTTGATTATGCAGCATTTGGTGGTGCTGATGGGTACGCCGCAGAATGGCTGTGGCATCATAAATGGTGATGCAGAGCCTTTCCTAGCTAGTAGGTCCGCCTTTTCGTTGCCTGTATGGCCGCTGTGTCCAGGTATCCAAATGAGATGAACTCTGTTTGTACTGGCCAGCTGGTGAAGTAGTTGTAGGCAGTCCCATACTAGTTTGGGGGTGATTTCAAAGCTCATTAGGGCTAGAAGTGCAGCCTTGCTGTCAGAGAGAATATTTTCTCTGAGGCAGAGTTCTATAGCAAATATCCCTGCTTGAAAAACGGAGTTGTATCTGTCCATGCTGACGTAGATGCATGTGCCTGTAGTTGCTCCGTATACTCCAGCCCCAACGCCTTCGTTTGTCTTGGAGCCATTTGTGTACCACACGTAGGATCCACGATTGAAGGAGGGTCTATCCTGTTTCCAGTTTTGCCGGTGGGGAATGTTTGCAACAAGGTTTAGTGTCCGTTGGAGGAGTTCCGAGACTGTGTTTTCGAATTTGCCTCTAACCAGGATCACTATGTCGTCGGCATAGCCTTGGACATAGAAACCATTGTTGCTGCGTATGTTAATCAGTTCGTTTACCACGATGGACCATAGGAGAGGTGAGAGAACCCCCCCTTGAGGGCATCCTTTCGCGGCATTTACGCTGATTTTATCATTGCCTATCGAGGTGTTTATTTTCCTGTTGCTAAGCATGTGTTGGATCCAATTGCATGTGGTGTTATCCACCCCTGTGCTCAGGATGCAACGTTTTATTTGGGTGTAGTCGGTGTTGTCGAAAGCACCCTCAATATCGAGAAAGCAACCTATCGCAATTTCTTTGTCGCTCAGAGATTTGTTGATCCGAGCTGTTAGCTCCTGAAGAGCATGCGTGGTTGATTTCCCAGGCTGGTAGGCATACCTATTGGTTTTTGTGAAGCGGTGATCTTTTCAGGGCACCGTCCCTGATATGCCTATCCAGAATTTTCTCCATTGTTTTTAGGAAGAAAGAGGTAAGGCTTATCGGTCTGTAGGACTTAGCTAGGTCTGTGGGTCTACGGCCTTTTTTGGGAATGAATTTTACCTTTACCTCTGTTCAGCTCGTTGGTATGTATCCCCATGCATAGCTGCTTCTAAAGATGTTGATAAGCATGGGGCTAATTCGCGCACTTCCTTTCTGAAGGAGGGCTTGGAAGATGCCATCCTCCCCCGGAGATTTGTACGGGTCAAAAGAATTAATGGCCCATTTTATGCTTCCCTCGTGGAAAATTTTTTGTGGTCTCTTCCAGACCTCCCTGTTGGGTCTAGTTGCCCTGATCTGCGGAGGTATGTTAGAGAGATTAGAGGGAATGATGTTGGAGTCTGGGAAGTGCGTACTGGTTACAATTTTTAGTACTTCTGTACCATTCTCCGCGTAAGTGCCATCTGCTCTCCTCAACAGTCCAATTTGGTTAGTGTGCTCTTTGGCGAGGACTCTGTGGATGCGAGCGCTGCTCTGTATGTCTGATAGACTACTGCAGAACTTTTTCCATGAGTCTCTTTTGGCTCTTCTAATCTCTTGGTTGTAGCTGGTGAGTGAGGCACGGTACTGTGTCCAGTCACCAGTCCGTTTAGCTCTGTTGAACAGTTTCCTGGTCAGTGCTCTTAGCTTGGCCAGATTGCTGTTCCACCACGGAGTGGTACGATTGCCTGACTTGACTTTCTCTGGGCAAGCGTTGTGAAAGCGTCACCTAAGTAAGTAAGTAAGTAAGGACCAATTGTGAAAATGTAAGATTTTAATTGGGAAGGACCTCGATTTAAATACATACGAGCAACTCAAATGCAAGAGACTTACACTATCCACATAAACGAACATTGTACGGGACCAGCCGAAGGGCTCTGGATCATAGCTTTTGTGTAAACAAAAGACCAAGGTCGTCGACAAGATACAGAATTCTATATGTATTAGGAATAGGTACGATTTAAAATGTTTGTTTAGATGAAAGGAGCACACATACTTACAGAGTATGTATTCCTCCCTTCTTAATAGATGTTCATACTCAAGTTCGAACCATACTCATACCTCGTTGTGTCCATACAGCTTTTTGCTGATAGTCTCGCTCTCTCTCTTCTCTGATATTGAAGTACATATGTATCTCTTAAAACAAAGAGGAGATTTTATGAATGAGAATTGGACAATAATAAAATACAAAAACAGCAGAACGTGCTATCAAGACATCCAACCGATATGCGGCGTTGATAGAAACCAGAGGCATTCCAATCACCGGCAAATCGACTCTCTGGGCTACTATGTACGCTCGCGTTTGTACCATCTACCATCTACCATCTCCAACAAAACAGAACGCAACCAGTTCTTTGCTTCTTTCGTTTGTTCACATCTATCGGTCGGCGTACTAATGCCTAGTTTCAGTTCGAGTTACTATTGCTACGAGTGCGATCGTCTCGAGCATAGAAGCGTTTAATGGTTACATTCGCAATAGTGCTCGTATCGTACTACGATACAGCTGAGAGGTAAATTAAACGACCGAACGACCCTGCTACTAGTAGCAGATTTTTTCTTGCCTTCCAAGCCAGTCGCCCTTAGAGTCTGTACGTGAGTGGAGGTGGATAGCACTTCGTTTCGTCTTATCGGTCGATTTTTTTGCTCTTGCTAGTGCAATGCTACGTATTCGAATTTGATTGTTTATGCGAATACTAACGTGTGAATCGTGATCCAGATTGATTGATAGTTTTCGAAATGATTGATGTGCGATGTGGTGAGATGTGATGCAGTGAATAGCAATATTAGCATTCGAGGAAAATGTGTATCAATTTCAAAATCAAGAAGAAATCGAGTGAGTTAGATTACCAGTTGAATTTCGGATTATACGAACGATGCCTTGGAACTGTCTCTGCAGCTCGGAGAAGGAGAAGTACAAGCCGGAGATTAGTGCGCCGATTTTGAATGTGAGTTTATTGTTGTTCTGATAACCTCGGTTAATTCGTGAATTGAGAAATTGTATAATCAGTGTGCTGATTGCAGCACACCAGTTCCACTTTATTCGGTTCGTTTTTATTTTCATTTTGTTTTTTGAATAAATCATTTCAAATTGTCCTGTAGGAGAATCCGTAAATACTACGTATCCCTTTCGAGACAGTGAGACTTCAACTATAATACCATTCATGCGGCTAATGGGGGAAGCAAGACCGTGAATTGTGTACTTCACAACAATACCCATGAGGATTCAATTGCATCTTTAATAGATCCATGATTATATTTGCATAAATGTATGTACATTCACCCGTTCGACAGTAGCATATTATGTTTTCAATAACCATCATTCCAGACCTATTTGGTTTATTCAGCCTGCCTGTCGGCTTTTGTCATTACCTCGGAGTTTGATGATTTGTATTGTGCTTGTTGGTTTCCTTTCTTAATTGATGCGAATTCAGTATTCTTCCCGTTAGCGATACCTGAAGTTAATAAAAGATTTTTCCTTCTTTTTGCCAAGCACCCCTTTTGCAACAGATGTGACCTTGACTTGAACACGTCAGGGATGCTGTGCGACACTGGAGCCCATCATTAGTTGAGTTGGAAAATAGTCTCACGTTTGTAAATGCTGCTCGAGTAATGTTTGCTTGAAGTAATCACTCATAAGGTGACGATTTCACGAAGTCATCGTATGTATTTATGGAACCTCACTTCAATTAATGGACTCATTGAACGGTTCTGTATCCTAAGTTATGTGAGGGTACCAATTGAGTCCTTAGTGAGGGTTTTCCTTCTATGTTGCTTAAGGGGAAATCTACCCATTTTTTCAATGGTACAATATTTTTCTAAATGCGGGTCCTCCGATGCCAACCTTTATATAACATTGACTTCCCTAAACACAGTTCCTTGCACAGGCTTGACTGGCTTTTTTGGTTTTGTTGTTATACTATTGATACATATATGTACATAGCGTAGATAGATAGGGTTAGGGGGTGGGACAGAGTCGC
Organism: Eumerus sabulonum; assembly: GCA_951905685.1. Classification (NCBI taxonomy): domain Eukaryota; kingdom Metazoa; phylum Arthropoda; class Insecta; order Diptera; family Syrphidae; genus Eumerus; species Eumerus sabulonum. The sequence continues at coordinate 74,641,804 of OX645062.1, forward strand.
CTGATCACTGCGGCCACGAGTGGGCCTATTGTGATGTCCCCCACTTACAGTTCACTCAAGAATCCTAAGTTAGTGATAAAACTTAGTATGCTTTTGAGTGAGCTAGCAGCGATTTCTTCTGCTTCAAGATAATACTTGCCTAGGTGACGCAGACGTGTACTGACAAGGCAGTTACAATGGCATAGTATGTGCTCTGCTGTTTCTTCGTCTTCATTACACATTCGGCAAGTGTCATCTTGTATGATGCCCATTGTTTTGAGGTGTTTATTAACTGGGCAGTGTCCATTAAGGAAACCTGTGATTAAGCGAATATGACTCCTCGAAAGCATGAGGAGTTGTTTCGTTCTACTGAGAGATGTAGTTGGGAGGAACAACTTGGCTTGTCTGCTACCTTTCGTTTGTAACCAGTAGTGATCCGTCGTATTCCTTAACCATTTGCTTGTGCAGCATTTGGTGGTGCTAATGGGTATGCCGCAGAAAGGCCGTGGCATCATAAATGGTGATGCAGAGCCTTTCCTAGCTAGTAGGTCCGCCTTTTCGTTGCCTGTATGGCCGCTGTGTCCAGGTATCCAAATGAGATGAACTCTGTTTGTACTGGCCAGCTGGTGAAGTAGTTGTAGGCAGTCCCATACTAGTTTGGAGGTGATTTCAAAGCTCTTTAGGGCTAGAAGTTTAGCCTTGCTGTCAGAGAGAATATTTTCTCTGAGGCAGAGTTCTATAGCAAAAACCTCTGCTTGAAAAACGGAGTTATATCTGTCCATGCTGACGTAGATGCATGTGCCGTATACTCCAGCCCCAACGCCTTCGTCCGTTTTGGAGCCATCTGTGTACCACACGTAGGATCCACTTGCGTAAGCAAGTTACGAGTATTCTTCTCCTGCATTTTGACGTAATAAAGCATGAATTGTTAGCATTCGACGGAGGATTCCAATTTATTTTTCCCTCTTGATGCACAGAGTAAATTTGTTGTTAGTAGATACTCTTAGGCCCTGGGAATCTTGATGGGATACCGATTTCTGGACACTTGTCGAAATATATGTAGTTCCCTCTACAAACCGGCTGTTTTGGCACTTTGTGAAACACAGGTTGATGAAGAGTCTGATCCTTCGGATTTTAATCTTCCTTGATATAGCTCAGTGCCATTATTCGTTTCTCATTGCGGTCTCGCCATGCTTACCAGCTGCTTCCGCAGTATAGCTAAACATTCAATTCGGAATTTAGCTTCTTATGGCTTAAATTCACCGTTCGTAAGCACACGAGCCATTAACTACTTTTTTTCTAAAGAAGCCCAAACCTGGACAGCCGCGCCACGTTCGACACGTTTGATGCACAACTCGATTCTAACCATCGCTCTACATGGCCTAGCCATCTTAGGCGTTGAATCGCTTGATTAGACTCATGTCGCTGTACAGCCCGTAAAGTTCGTGTTTGAATTTTTTCCTCCATCCCCCGTCTGCGTTTATAGGCCCGAAAATCACGCGCCAAATCTTTCTCTCGAACCGACCAAAGGCCTCCTCATCCGCTTTTGATAGACTCCATGCTTCTGCGCCGTGCAGCAGGATCGGGATGATAAGGGCCTCATATAACGTCAACTTTGTCGTTCGGGAGATGTCTCTATTACTCAAATGCCTCCTGAGCCCAAACAAACAGCGATTGGCAAGCGTGATTCTGCGGTTGATTTCGGAACTAATATCGTTGTTCCAGGTCACTGCGGAGCCAAGGTAGACGAAGTCCTTAACTACCTCGAACTTATATTTGCCAATACAAACGTTCTGGTCGAGACGTCGATGGTGAGCGTCCTTTTTTGATAACAGCATATATTTAGGGTAAAATCCCTCGTTTACTGCCAAACTTATTTTCGCCGCCTCCATCTCAATACTCGCAAACGTCTCATTGACATCTCGCTGTCCATATCGTCGGTCTATGCAAGGAGTTGCGAGGATTTGAGATAGATTGTGCCTCATGTATTGGCCAGTGATTTTTGCGCAATCATTTCTTATATGATGTTGAAGAAATCACACGACAGCGCATTGCCATGCCTAAATCCTTTTTCGAAATCAAAACTATCGGTAAGGTGTTCACCGATTCGGATGGAGCAGCGAACATTCTCCAAAGTCATCCTGCATAGTCTGGTGAGTTTAGCAGGTATGGCAAAGGTAGACATAGCGTTGTAGTCGACAAATAGGTGGTGAGTATCGGAATTGAAATTCATTGGTTTTTTCCAGGATCTGCCGTAGTGTGAAGAGATTTGGTCGATGGTGTACTTCCCTGGCCTGGATCCCCACTGATAACGACCTATCGGCTTATATACAAAAGGATTCAGGCGTTCACACAAAACGGAAGAGAAGATTTTGTAGACGATGTTAAGAAGACTTATTTCTTAGTAGTTGGCGCAGTCAGAGGGGTCTCCTTTCTTGTGGATCGGGCATACGATGCTGAGACTCCATTCCTCGGGCATGCTTTCCTCTGACCATATCTTTATAACCGTTCTGGCTTTATAACCTTGGCATGTTCGTTTTATCTGTTGATAAAACTTTCGAATGTCACGCCTGCAGTAACTACTCTCCAAATCCCCAATCGCGCCTGTTCTTGCTTTGGTGGCGTAACAGTCCATGAAGGGCCAGAGCCTAGCTTCTCTCAATCACCCATGTGGTGTGTGATTTATTTTTTTTTACACAGGTGAAAGGGACCTACAGTTTAATGCCGATTCCGAACGGCTTGAGTCGAGCAGCTTTTTCTTGGCAAGTACACTACGGGAGGTTTTCACATTGCGGCAGATTCTGGAAAAAATCAACGAGTTCCAGATCGACATACACCATCTGTTTGTCGATATCTTACATAGAAACGAGCTATACAGCGCCATATCTACATTTGACATCCCTGCTAAGCTCGTCAGACTATGCAGTGAAGATCCAGTGAAGACCTGACCGATAGTTTTGATGTCAAAAAAAGTTTGAGACGGGGCGACACGCTATCGTATGATTTTTCCAAGATCGTCCTTAAAAGGATCGTTCGAAACTCACTGATCGTTGGTACAACCGCATATGCCGACGATATTGACACAATTGGACGAACTCAGCGAGATGTCATTGAGGCCTTTACGAGCATTGAGGCGGAAGTGGCTAAAATGCGTAGTCAATAACATTACTGTCGAAATCACACGCAAGCTCGGGAGGCAATTGAGAAGCAGAGACCTCTCTCGGAAAACCAAAGTGACCATATACAAGAGCCTTATCATCCCGGTCCTGCTTTTTGGCGCGGAGATATGGACCTTTGTCGAAAGCGGACGAGGAGGCCCTTTATCGTTTTGAGAGAAAAATTCTGCGTACGATTTTCGTCTCGATCTGCATAAATGGGGCATAAGATGGCTAGGTCATGTAGAGCACATAGGAACTACAGCTCCGGCACGGAAGATCTTTTAACCAACTGCTAGCGAAGGACTGTGCCAGTTGGAGAGGCTTCCTAAACAAGGCCCAGGTTCATATTGGCCATTATTACCGATGATCTTTTGCTATTTTCTGGGTATATTCATCATTCACCAAAATTGGCCAAGTGGTTTTTAACGACTGTTCGGCCAGCCATTTTTTTACCATCAAGAGCGTTTTGCAGAGACCGAGACAAATGGCAGTCAGACGGTGCAAGGGCCGGGTTATACGGATGATGTGTTAGAACTTCCAAACCAAGTCCCGTCAATTTGTTATGAGACATCAAAGATGTGTGTGGCCTGTCATTTTCATGATGGAACACTAGTTACTCCTTTTTCGTTGGCCAAATCTGGCTGCACTTACTTGATTGCTTCGTTCAAACGGACGAGTAGTGCACAGTAGAGGATCGAACTGACCGTTTCGCCAGGTTATAGCAGTTCGTAATGGACGAACCCTTTCCAATCCCACCAAACAGTCAGCATCACACTATTTGTCGCCAAATCAGGTTGGTGGAAGATCACCGGCCTTTGACTACGCTTGCATTGGAAATTTTTAAATTTAATCCATTTTCACCGCCCGTAATATGTAATTCGCTTCAAAAAGGGTTCGATTTTATTGCTTTTCGAGTGTAGTGCCTCCGCTATTCCTTGCATATCGCTCCTGCAACATCAGCGAAGTGCATTTTTGACACCGAAAGCGAATCGACAAACCACTCTTGGATCTGGTATTCACTCACAGCATTCCCATCCCACATTTTACAAATTTTTCGGAATGTTTTTGTAGGATCCTCTCACTCTCAAAGTAAACGCAAATTAGGATTTACTTACTTTGATGGCGTTCTAGTCCAGTATGGACATGGGACTCAACCAACAAGCTTCTAAAGCCGGCACGGTCTTTTGTATTTTTTGTTGTCGCTGGTCACGACTGAGCCAAGGTAGACGAAATTCTTGACCACTTCGAATTTGTAGCTGTCAATTGTGACGTTCTGGCCGTGACGTCGGTGTTGTGTGCCTTTTTTCGTTGACGTCATATACATATTTTGTTTTACCCTCGTTAACCGAACGACCTATTTTAGCGGCTTCACCTTCAATGCTTTCGAGCGCTTCATGGACGCTGTGTTCATCTAATTAGTTATGCAGACTTGAAACAGATTGTACCTCTTGTGTTGGCCAGTGAGTCACGTACTATCTTTTTTAAGCACGATGTTGAAAAAATTACATGACAGCCTGCCACCTTGTCTAAATTCTGCGAGAATCAGCCATTGTCGTCCTGCGTAAACTGAATTCTTGGGTTTTCTCCAAGATCTGCCGCAGTGTGAATATTGGGTCTATTGTGAATTGACCTGGCCTGGAACCACACTGATAAGAACATATCAGATTATCTACAAAAGGCTTCACGAGTTCACACAAAACGGCAGAGAAGGAGACTTATTCCTCTGTAGTTGGGGCAGTCAAAGGATTCTTCTTTCCTCGGGCATGCTTTTCTCTGACCATATCTTGCAGATGAGCTGGTGCATGCTCCTAACCATGTCATCTCCAGCTGCTTCGAAGAGCTAAGCAGACAGTCCGTCTGCGCCAGCAGCTTTATTCGACTTGAGTTTCGATATAGCGATTTTAACTTCGTCGAGGTCAGGGAGATTGAATTCGCTGCGATCTTCGTCGTTAAGAAATGGATCATTCTGCTTGACAGCGGTTTGTTTACTAACATCACCGTTATACAGTCTGCAAAAGTGGTTTTTTCCATACCCTCAGTATCGACTGTGATTCTACTACTACATAGGCGTCCGTTCTCATCCCTATAGGCTTCCGTTCTGGCCTAATAACCTTGACATGTTCGCTTTATCTGTTCTGATATAACTTTCGAACGTCACGCCTGCAGTAACACCTCTCCAAATGGTGAATCGCGCACTTCTCATGCTCTTTCTTCCTTCCACTGAGAAGCTTTTATACTCCTCCCTTCTTTCTAACTCGTAGAGCTCACGAGTTGTTCTCGTTCTTCTATGCAGCGAGACTTTATATGCCACCTGCTTTGCTGTGTGAATCCTACTGCACTCGTCATCGAACCATGTGTTTCACTGTGGTAGAGCCTTGAAGTCCAAAACTCCGCATATCTTACCGAGAAGTGGAATCGTTCGCTCCACCAGGCGGGTTGCACTTGATATTTCGAAAGCATTTGACAGAGTTTGGCATGAAGTCGAAAATGCGTGCATTCGGGATCGACGACTCCTTTCTTCTATGGATTAGAAGCTGTCTTTAGAGCCGTGTTTAATTCAAGTTGTCTTGGACTGATTCAAGTTTGATACTCGCTTTGTAAATGCTGGTGTTCCCCAGGGATCCGTTTTGTCTCCGACATTCTTTCTCATTTTTATAAATTTTCCTTTGTCTGTTACTTCCAATCCAATTCACTCCTTCGTTGACGACAGTACCATCAGCTTTTCATATTCGTTCGCTTCTTTACGACCCTGCACTTCGGCTGCCCTGCACAATGAGCAGCAGCTTATGTTAAGCTCATTAAAGTCCGATATCGACAGCATCATCAAATTAGGTAAAATCAATAGAGTGGGATTGAATGCTTCCAAAACACAATGCTGTCTTCTGTCGTTAAAACGTAACACTCACCCAATTCCATTATCCATGAATGGCACTTGTACCTCTGGAACCGACAAGCTTTTTATCCTGGGTATGTGCATCAGTGACCAACCTTTGTTGGAAAGATCACATATTAAGTGTCGCCAAGAATGCCGCGAAATGCCTAGGTTTCCTACACAGATGCAAGAAATTATTCACACCCACCGATCTGGCTCCAATTTATAAGGTGTTCCGTTCACTCGTCCTAAGTTGGAGTTCCACACTCATGTCTGGTCTGGCGCATCTCAGACCTACTTGCACCTACTTGACAGAATACAAAAACGCGCGATAAGACTTATAGGTGACCCCAGCATTACCAAAACTTTAGACTCGCTGGAACATCGTAGGAATGTATCCTGCCTTTCATTGTTTTATCGTTACTTTCATCATAAGTGCTCTTCCCCCGCGATGCACGTCTCTCCCGGAATGCTCACGAATTCACTTTGAAGCCCGTTTTCGGTCATACTGTCAAATATAGAAATTCTTCCTTCAATCGAACCACACGAATGCGGAACGCGCTACTTCGTTCGGTCTTCCCCTCTCGATACAATATGCAGATATTTAAGACCAATGCCAATAGGCAGCTCATCTCCCTACCCCTGTTACCTTCTGCTCGCACAACGTCTGTCGTTATGAGGCCTTAGCCTTGAGTACGCGTGTGACTCTAAAAAAAAAAAATGGAATGTATTACAAATCAGATATGTTCCTAATCCTAATTCAGATACATATCTCTTTCGAAAAGCAAATGACGCTCAAATGATCAACTATTTCAATATCAACAAATGCTAGATTCATAGCTCTGCGTATGCTACACATACCGACACACTGTATCCTTAATCCATTAACTACATACAGTACACACACGCAGATAAGATACGAAAAAGGCAGAGGAAACTATGCAATATGTAGACTATCAGCATTCAGACAGCTCACTTCTCGTCGTTTTGAATAATTTAATTTCGACGTTTTCGGATGCTTTTAGATGCCTTTTCGCTGTCGGTGAAATCTCCTTTCAAGTACTTAAGAAACTTTTCCAAACTGTTAGCATACATATCTATGCTGTTTAGCGTAGCGCGTATGCCTATCCTGCCTATGCAAGGAACCTCTGCACATACATATTGTAAACAAACTGTTGGATGGGAAATTGCGCAAAATTTCGTTTACGAGTACGCGTATCTAACACACTATTAGTTTAGATGTTAGTTTTGAATTGATTACGGAATAAGTTGATGATGGCTGTGGCGGCTGTTCCAACCAGCGTAAATCACATAAATTATAATTCAATTGGTTTTTCATGACCGAGTTGGGATTTAGGAATCTATGACACAATTCGCTGATTAAACGCGCCTTAACGACCTCTCATCTAGCGGTCTTCAGACAGCGCGCAATGAATTTGTAATGTTCGCGTCTGTTGTGCGGTAAGAGACGCAATGGCGGCGACGGAAGTTTACGTTTGAACGCACGGTTTCTCTTTTTGTATCGAAGAACGAAAATTTGGAGTGGAAAATGGTCAGTTCGCATTAGTAATTGCGATTGGGGATCGTGTGACATTTGCAATTACAATTTGGATTGACATGAAAACAAAGTTTATCTAAGTACTGTACGAGCGTTGTGTGAGACTGAATAATGGATGTTTGGTCACCTTGAATACGAAAACGTTGAGCATAGTGCCGCAAGTCATCTGCCACGTAACCGAGTTCTTTTGAGATGAAGGTTCCAATGGATAGACATACGCATGTGTCTTCTCGGATAACTATACAACATGTTGGTTGAACGTTAAGCATAGTGTTAGCTCACCGATTTTTTTTTTTCTTCTTTTTTTAATGGAGAAAAGTTGTTCTTCGTTGGCTCTGAATTAGAGAAAGGATTCTCTATCTGTTATTTTTGTGGAAGTACCTTGACCGATATTCTGCTCTTGACATGTCTTCTTGTTGGATTTCTGCCACGTCAATGGAAATGCGGATGTAGGTAGTGCCCTGCAGTAACTTGGAAGGATAAAGTTCTTTGAAAAAGACCGGAAAGTGTAGGTTTTGAGCTGTCAGTAGCATTACTTGGAGATTGGAGTACGCTGAGCATGTACATATGTATGTAGGTGTTATGCTTCCACATGCACATAGATTAGTGGACGTCCTTATTGTGCGTAACTACTACATAAGATCCTGCCTTTTTGTATGTCCACATATCCTATTGGTGGGTGTCCCTTATATTGGTTTGAGATGACATTGGATCTTGTACATATATCATTCTTCTCAGAATACTTTAAGCATCTCCTACGAGTACTTCTGAAAGTAATAACAGCCTCTAAGGGCTTAAGACTTTTTTCCACGCAATCAGTTCAATATAATATGAAGGCGTGAAGAGCAGGGAAGTGACGACATTATATTTGATTTCCTTTAGCCGTATGTTATTTCATTAGTTGAATACTTGCCAGGGTGTCCTGTTTGATTGGATATCGTATTCAATTTATTCAAAGGCATTACTAAGTAATGAACCAGTAGAAATCACGTTTCACGCACTTCGTGGACATTTTGGCCGCCATTACCGCCTAAATGATACAACAATAGGTCATTGGTACGTAAATTCGAGGTTATGGACTCTATGGGAATTGTATAGGGTCTTCCAATAGAGACTTCCGAACTTTGACAGTTGATAGCGTCCACATTGTTGAAGCTTACTTACATACTTACTTATGTAGGTGAAGCTACAGTTCAGTGTGAACCTTGGCCTCAACCAACAAGCCTTTCCAGTTAGCACGATCTTTTGCTAGCTGTTTCCAGTGTTACACGCCCAATTGGTTAAGGTCTCCTTCCACCTGTGTGCGCCACCTTAGATACGGCCGTCCTCGGCAACGTCGTCCTTCCGGGTTGGAGTCGAAGACTCTTCGGGCCGAAGCTTTGCTGTACATTCACTCTACATCCTAGCCTAGCCGTCTTAGACGTTGGATCGCTGTACAGCCCGTACAGTTCGTGGTTGAATCTTCTCCTCCACTCTCCGTCAACACACACGGGATCGAAGATCGTACGCAGAATTTTCCTCTCGAAACGACCAAGTGCCATTTCATCCATTTTAGATAAAATCCAAGCCTCTGCACCATAGAGGAGGATCGGGGTGATTAAGGTTTTATAGAGGGTCACCTTAGTTTTCCGAGAGAGGTCCTTACTACTCGATTGCCTCTTGAGCCCGAAGAAACAAGAAACAGCTGTTGGCATGAGTTATTCCGCATCTAATCTCAGGGCTGGTGTCATTGCCACTTATTACCAGAGCCATGGTAGACGAAATACTTGACTACATGAAAGTAGTAGCTGCCAATAGTGACGCTCTGACCAAGACGTCGGTGTTGCGTCTTTCATTGACGACAGCATATATGTATTTGGTTTTACTCTCGTCTACCTTCAGACCCACTTAAGCCACTTCTGCTTCAACGCTGCGGTTATGCAGACTTGAAGTAGATCGTGCCTCTTGTATTGCCCAGTCAATCCCACACGATCTTTTCAAGGATAATGTTGAAAAAATCACATGACAGTGTGTCGCCCTGTCTGAATCCTTTTTTGATATCAAAGGTCTCGGTTAAACCCTTACCGACCTTACCCTGCACAACTTGAGGAGTTTGGCAGGGAAGTCAAAACATAACATGGCTCTATATAGTTCGTCCCTATAGACACTGTCACATGCGGCTTTAAGATCGACGAAAAGGTCTTCTCCAAGATCTGCCGCAGTGTGGATATTTGTTCTATCGTGGATTTTCCTGGAATGGTTCCAGGCAGTCACACAGCATGTCAGAGAAGATTTTATACGCGATTTAAGGAGGACTTATTTGCCTATAGCTGGCGCAGTTATGGATGTCTCCTTTTTATGAATCGGGCAAATGATACTGACATTCCATTCATAGGGCACGTTTTCTTCCGACCATATCTTACAGATGAGCTGGTGTATGTTCCCAACCAACTCATCTCCAGGCGCTTTAAATAGCTCAGCAAGCAGGCCGTCTGCACCAGCAGCTTTATAAGACTTCAGTGTTGATATCGCTGTCTTAACGTCGTCTAAGTCAGGTGGACGGAATTCTCTCTCATCTCTTGCCAGTCGCCTCCAGTCACGCACACCAAGTTGGTTGTGATCCTTCTCCACTTATGTGCGCCATTTGAGTCGAGGGCGTCCTCTGTTGCGTTGCCCCTATGGCTCGGATTCGAAGTTCTTCGGGCCCGAGCTAAGTTGTCCATACGCTCTACAAGGCCTAGCCATCTTAAGCGTTGTGTCCGTAGACGCTTTAACAGGCACATGCCGCCGTACAGTCCGAACAGTTTGTGGTTGAATCTTCTCCTCCAGATGCCATCAACGCAAACAGGACCAAAGATCGCACGCAGAACTTTTCTCTCGAAAATACCAAGAGCTTCCTCATCCGCTTTCAATAGCGTCCATGCCTCTGCACCATAAAGCAGGACTGGGATAGATAGTGGGGGTATATCCCAGCTTGGTTTCCAAAAGACTGCTTTGTTACTCTATTGTCTTTTGAGCCCGAAAGAAACAGCGATTGGCAAGAGTTATTCTGCGTTTAATCTCGGTACTGATGTTGTTCGTATTTGTTGCTGCGGATCCAAAGTAGTCAAGGACTACCTCGAAGTTCCTGCTGCCCATTGTAACGCTCTGTCCGAGGCGTCGATGCTGTGCTTTTTTTCTTGATGACAGCATATACTTCGTTTTGCCCTCAATTACCGCCAAAACAATTTTGGCCGCCTCCCTTTCAATGCCAGCAAACGCCTCATTGACGTCCTGCTGCGTTCGACCAATCACGTCAATATCATCGGCGTACGCTAGCAGTTGAACGGACTCTTAGCGCGTCGCCTTGCCTAAAACCTTTCTTGACATTGAAGTATTGGTATGATCGTTACCGAATTTGATGGAGCAGCGAGAATTTTCTATCGTCATCATGCAAAATCTGATGAGTCTGGTAGGGATGCCAAAACTAGACATGGCTCAGTATAGCTTCGTTTTATGCAAGCTATCATATGGGTCCTTGAAATCGAAAAATAGGTGGTGAGAGTCGGTCTGCTTTACTTGGGGCTCTTTCAAAATCTGCCGCAGTGTGAAAAGGTGGTCTATTGTGAACTTCTCTGGCCTGAAACCACACCGATAGGGATCTATCAGGGTCCAGCAGACAGGATTTTGTGTGCGATGTTAGGGAGACTGATACCTTTGTAATTGGAAGAGTCAAAGGGGTCTCCTTTCTTGTGGATCGGAAAAACGACACTAAGACTCCACTCGTCGGGCATGCATTCCTCCGACCAGATGAGCTCTTACAGATGAGCTGGTGCATGTGCCCTGCCAGATCATTAACATCTGCTTTAAACAGTTCCGCGGTCCGTCCGCTCCGGCAGCTTTGTTTGACTTGAGCTTTTATATTGCTATCTTGACCTCGTCAAAGTCAGGGGGACGGAATTCTCGTCGATCGTCGTCCAAGTTCAGTGGGACATTCTGCCTGACAGCGGTATTTAAGTCTTCATCGCCATTTAAAAGTTTGCAGAAATGATTCATCCAGATTCTCAGTATCGATTGCGCCTCTACTACTTTGGTCCGTGGTTTGTATCCACTGAATAGCTGTTTTACCTTTCGGTAAAACTTCCGAACTTCATTCCTGCTCGAACACCTCTCCATTTTCTCGACCGCGCGCTTCTCATGCTCCTTCTTTTTGAGAAGTCGGTTCTCATTTTCCCTTTTCAGTTCCTAGAGCTCCCGAACAGCTTCTATTCTTCTTCTACCGTTAGTGCAAGCGGCGTCGAACTTTCAGAGAGTTTTTGGGAGACTCGGTCGGCAAAGTTCCTAGCGGTCGGTGCGGTTGTAGCTTTTCAACGTCAAACCTTGGTGTTCTTTTTCATCTCCGGTGTTTTGATATCCGTGCCACAACAAGGAAATGATCCGAGTCGATGTTGGCTCCTCGGAAGGTTCGGACATCAAGAATACCGGAGGAGTGTCTGACATCGATCCCAATGTGATCAATCCGGTTAACGGTTGCTTGATCAGGGGACCCCCGGGTCCAATTATGGATGTTGAGCTGTAGGAACCGCGTACTTACCACAGAGAGGTTACGCCCCGAGCCGAAATCCACTAGCCTGAGTCCGTAGGCTGTGTTTTCCGATGACTCTGGCAAAGACTGCTTCCTTTTCCAGCTGTGCATTGAAGTCTCCTAGAATGATATTGGTGTCCTAGCTGGGGCAATTGTCGTATGTCGTTTCTAGGAAATCATAGAAGCCATCCTTGCTGTTGTCATCCTTGTCCTCTGTCGAGGAGTGGGCGCTAATCAGGCTAATGTTGCCGAATTTAGCCTTAATGCGGATTGTTAGGCGCTTGCTTATATATTTAAAGCATAAGACTTTTTGCCTTAGTTTGCCTCGAACAACAAATCCACATCCAAATAGGCGCTGCCTTCTATCTCTGTAGCAATCGCCGTAATAGAGGTCGCAGTTTTTCATCCTCTTTTTGCCCGGCCCACCCCACCGCAAGGGTTTTCCCGAGTTCATTGGCTGCACGTGGTCTGTTAAGGGACCTTCCATGTGCAGAGCCCAATTTCATTGTCCTTTTTTCGTTTGCTTTGGTCGTTAACAGTAAAGCCGTCCCTGTCCGAGGCTTGTGGCTGCTTCTGAACCGTATTTTTTTACGTGGTGAGGAAGTTAGCTCCACGCACAACCCCCAACTGGGAGGCCAGGTCCCTTCTTTACTCTCGGGTGGGGGATCCGGGAGGTTGTGAGCGCCGCCGCCGCCGTTGGCTCTACTATGTAGTTCTCATCAGCCGATGTCTCTTTTCCGACCCGACCTTGGAGATTTCCTTTTGGACCTGGGCATCGAAATATTTTTAAGCAGCTCTAAAAGAGGTGTTGTCCAGGTGGCTCCCAATAACCGGAGCTATGGACCCCGCCATTGACCGATGAATTGATGAGCTCGTCCGTCGCCGTCCTGAAGAAGAGTTAAGCCCTGGAGCCGACTTACTCTTACACTTACCCCTCTCTCGTCAGCAGCCCCTAAGACTTTCCAAGGGGGTCGGCCCTATCTTCGGTCAAAGGTACTAGGCTCCCGAATTCCACCACGTGGAGGTGAGAGTAGGGGTTCGTTGACAGAGGCTAGATGCAAACGCTTGTATCCATATGAGTCGCTTGCCGAAGCTTAGTCAGCCACAGCCGCGATATTCTCGCCCAAACGACCAGTCTACATAGTCCACTGTGGTTCCAGTCTGTTCGAGTCGAGTATCTAGGCGCCGGAATGTTTGCCCAGTTGGCGCGATACAATTAGGGCCACCTATTATTGGTCAAAAAAGTCGACACAATTATTCCAAGCTCTTGCGGAGTACAGCTCTCCATTCATTGCTAGTCTATTTGTGTACTGCAGCTGTCTAGTTCACAAATGTCAAATATGATTGAAGTACAACGCTATTTGCAAAAGTCATAGCATCTTCCTATAGGGTGATTAGTTTTGCGCCACCTTATAAAAAACATACAACATTTATCCGACCTGAGACACATATTGAATGAAAGCCCAACATCAACAAAAACCTATTATTTTCATGTCTTATTCAACATCGACTCGGATCATTACCTTGTTGCAGCCAAGGTACGGATGCGAATTTCTCGAAACCAACGGAGTCGAGTAAGAACACCAACATTTAACGTCGGAAAGCTGCAATCGCAGGAGACCGCCAGGACCTTCGCCGATCAAGTCTCCCTCAAGCTCTCTCAGGTCCCGATGGAATCCGCAGAAACCATAGAACAGCAATGGAGTCGTTGTCAGAAAGCCATTAGAGAGGCCGCCTCATATATACTCAGTTTCGAGCCACCACCGTCGAGAAACCCCTGGTTTGATGATCAATGCAGACAGGCCCAAGTAGAGAAACAGAATGCATACATGGCCACATTGCATCGACGGACGAGAGCTGCCCGCGAGCTCTATGAACAGAAAAGGAGGGAGGAGCATGCGCTTTTGAGAAGGAAAAAAAAGGAGCACGAGAAGCGCGAGATCGAGGAGATGGAGAGATGTTACTGCAGGAACGACGTTCGTAAATTTTACCAGAAAGTAAAACGAACATGCCAAGGCTATAAAGCCAGAGCAGAAGCCTGCAGGGATGAGCACGGACAACTAGTAGTGGAGTCACAGTCGATGCTGAGATGGTGGAAGGACCACTTCTGCAGACTGTATGACGGCGATGATAGTCAAAATGCCGCCGGCAGGCAGAGCGAACCATTCACAATGGACGAAGACGAAGGAGAATCCCGTCCACCCGTCCTAGACGATGTTAAGATAGCGATATCGAAACTTAAGTCTTATAAAGCTGCTGGAGCAGACGGACTCCCCGCGGTGCTGTTTAAAGCAGCTGGCGATGAGCTGGTTAGGAACATGCACCAACTCATCTGCAAGATATGGTCGGAAGAACGCATGCCCGATGAATGGAATCTCAGTATCGTTTGCCCGGTCCATAAGAAAGGAGACCCCTATGACTGCGCCCATTACAGAGGGATAAACCTCCTGAACATCGCGTACAAGATCCTCTCTGCCGTACTGTGTAAGTACCTGAAACCGTTCGTGGACAATCTGATAGGTTCCTACCAGTGTGGTTTCAGGCCAGGAAAATCCAAGATAAACCAAATATTTACACTACGGCAGAAGACCCATGAATTCTAGGTCGACACGCACCATCTTTTCGTCGACTTTAAAGCCGCGTATGATAGTGATTATAGAGGCGAGCTATACAGAGCCATGTCATGTTTTAACATTCCTGCCAAACTCGTCTGACTATGGAGAACTCTCGCTGCTCCATTAAGGTCGGAGGTGAACTAACAGAGACCTTCGATGTTAAAAAAGGTTTTAGACAGGGTGACGCACTGTCATGTGATTTCTTCAACGTTATTCTTGAAAAGATCGTGCGGGACTCTGCGGCCAATACAAGAGGTACGATCTACTTCAAGTCCACACAATTGCTTGCCTACGCAGATGACATTGACGTTATTGGACGAACAAAGCGAGACGTCAATGAGGCGTTCACAAGCATTGACGCAGTAGCGGCGAAAATGGGTCTAAGGGTAAATAGGGACAAGACCAAATATATGCTGTCATCCAAGAAAGACGCACAACACAGACGTCTTGGTCAGAACGTCACATCGGCAGCTATATTTTTGAAGTAGTCAAGAACTTCGTCTACCTTGGCTCGGTAGTGACAAGCAGCAACGACACCAGCGCTGAGATAAAACGCAGAATAACTCTTGCCAATCGCTGCTTCTTCGGGCTCAAGAGGCAATTGAGTAGTAGAGCCCTCTCTCGAAAAACTAAGGTTTCCCTCTACAAAACCTTAATCATCCCGGTCCTCCTCTACGGCGCTGAGGCTTGGACGTTGTCAAAAGTGGATGAAGAGGCTGTTGGACGTTTCGAGAGGAAAATTCTGCGTGCAATCTTTGGTCCCGTTTGTGTAAACGGAGAATGGAGGAGGAGATTCAACCAAGAACTGTACGGGCTGTACAGCGACATCGTCTTGGTTAGACGTCTTCGGATCCATGGCTCTAGGCCATGTAGAGCGAATGGACATCAACGCTCCGGCGCGAAGAGTCTTCGACTCCAACCCCGAGGGACGACGCAGCAGAGGACGACCGCATTTAAGGTAGCGCGCACAGGTGAAAGGGGACCTCAACCAACTGGGCGTGCGGCACTGGAAGCGGCTGGCCGAAGATCGGGCCGGCTGGAGAGGCTTGTTGGTTGAGGCCCTGGTTCACCCCGAATTGTAGTGCCATCAAAGTAAGTAAGTAATTCAGAGATTATTTGTACAGATTAATGTGTTTGGCTACACGTGGTCTACTTATAAGCTCAACGTTCCACAAGCACCTAAGGCCTATCTCGTCAAAGACGCATCTTTAACCCAAATGCCCCAGAATAATGAGTACAAGATAAAGCACTAAACACCTATGTACATTTCAAAACCCTCACCTGCGTTATTAACTTCATTTGCGTCCATAACACCTTTCTCAATTAGAAGTAGCAATCCGACTGTTACAAGTACCTACATTATGACTCTGAATTTACGAAATGTAAAAGTGGCGAGATACCCTGTAGGCAGGAAAACATAGGAAACAATTTTCACCGCCACCAGAAGACAACACAATCCCAGTCACATTTACACCCAATTCGCATTTCAAAGATACTCTTTACCTCAGTCAAACATATGTAAAGATAAACTTTAACGAGCAATTGCCTCACTGTACATACTATCTGCGGTGGAGCTCGGTTTAAGTTTTATGAACTATTTGTGTAACCTAAGTAGCGCGAACAAGAGGAGCAAAACGATAGATAAAAAGATAGACAGACAGACAGACAGTTATTCATAGTGCGAGCAGATAAAATGCGTACACGGATCGGTTTTGTATGACAAATACCTTTTAGCGTTCCTTTTGTTTGTGGCTTCTATGGTTGAAGTTCAAAAGGACTGACTGCTCTATTTCTCGTCAACTGTTGAAGGTTAAAAAGAAAACGAAGGAAGACAATCTCATCTGCTTACCGAGTGTCAGAATGAAAGAAAGTTTTGATTAATGCGCGTGAGGCAATGGTTGACATGTGAATGAGAAAATGTTCTCTTCTCCTTGAATCCAATGGATATCTAGGTGAATACGTATCTCTAAAGGTACCCACCTATCACATTTTCGGATGTTGAGGAAGTACATACATATAACAGATGAGTGATAGGATTGTTTTTGACATAATGCGATTTGAATGGAGTATCGATAGTGTCTCGAAGGCGTGGTAACGCATAAGGAATGATGTGAATCAGTGCTGCGAAGAAAAGGTTATCTATAATGTATGCCATTAGGTCGTAATCGAATGGTCGGTTGTGAATGCAGTATCTTTGTGACCAAAATCTATCTAAAATATATGTATGTACATATGTATGTACTTATATGGAAGTAAATGAGGAAATAAAATACCGGCAATGCGTTTTGTTAATGCTAGGGTAGACGTATTGTGTTTTCGTCTTCCGTGACTTATAGTCATTTGTCCGAATTTTGTATCCGCGTCCACCATGCGTAACGATCAAGTTATTGTACGGCATCCCCATTTTCGAGTTTTTCGGGGTCACTGATCTCTGGCTGGCAACCAATTGAACAATTCATTGTCTATAGCTTAGTCAGCCTACTTACGATCACAGAAGGTACTGCGACCTTTATAGATCTATTGTGCCTACCAGCCGATTAGACGAGGGGGTTCTCCCCTTCTTTAATAAAGTTGAGAATGCCTCTCGTAGAAGCTGAGGTGATCCCCTCAAGGCACATAACTTCATTGAGAAGGATACGCTTCCAGAGATCGCAAAAAGCAGCACACTCACACAATATGTGCCCTGCAGTCCCTTCGTCCTTAAGACAGAGTCGACACTTAATTTCAAATGAGAGGCAAATTTTATTGAGATAATATTTCAGGCCACAGTGTCTCGTAAGCTAGCTGACTAGTCTTCTGATATCTACTCTATTAAGTTTGGGTATGTTAATGGATAGCTATACTGGCACCCGTCAGGTAGTGAACCAATGTGTGCAGCGACCCGACCCCTTGTTCCTGGGGAAAGAGGAACCTAGTTCTCCAGGTTGGGGGTTGTGCTTACAGGTAACATCTCTATCACGTAAAACAAATACATATTTATTCAGAGACAACCAATAGCCTCGGAAACGAATTTCGGATTTGCACCTGGAACGTTAGGTCCCTCAACAGACCAGGTGCAGCCGGACAACTGGTCAACTCTTTGGACTGCTATAAGGCAGACATTACCGCGCTCTAAGAAGTGCGATGGGATGGGCCGGGGAAAAAGCGGATGCAAAAATATGAAATCTACAATACACAACAACGCTTATTTGGATGCGGATTTGTTATTCGAATCAGACTCAGGAAAAAAGCTTTAAGCTTCCAGTATGTAAGCGAATGCTTCTTAACTGCCCGCATTAAGGCCAATCTTGGCAATATAAGCTTAGTAGGTGTCCACGCCCCCACAGAGGAGAAAAACGACCGATATAAAGACGACTTCTATGATCTCCTAGACAGAACATATGCCCAATGTCCCAGCTATGACACCAAAATCATTCTAGGAGATTCCTATGCGAAGCTGGGTAAGGAAGCTATCTTTGAACGAGTCATAGCAAAGCATAGCCGACACAACAGAATCTCGTGGTAGCAAGTACACGATTCTCACACCTCAACATCCATAAGGGGACTTGGCGGTCTTTCGATCAATCGACAATCAATCAAATTGATCACATTGCGATCGGCGGCAGACACTCCTCCAGCATTCTAGATGTCCGAACCTTTCGACGAGCCAACATCGAATCGGATCATTACCTTGTTGCGGCCAAGGTACGGATGCGAATTTCTCGGAATCAACGGAGTCTTGTAAGAACACCAAAATTTAACGTCGGAAAGCTGCAATCGCAGGAGATCAAGTCTCCCTCAAGCTCTCTCAAGGCCCGATGCAATCTGCACAAACCATAGAACAGCAATGGAGTCGTTGTCAGAACGCCATCAGATAGGCCGCCTCAGATGTACTCGGTTTCAAGCCACCACCTTCGAGAAACCCCTGGTTTGATGACGAGTGCAGACAGGTCCATATAGAGAAACAGAATGCATACATGGCTACACTGCATCGACGGACGAGAGCTGCCCGCGAGCTCTATAAACAGAAAAGGAGGGAGGAGCATGCGCTTCTGAGAAGAAAAAAGAAGGAGCACGAGAAGCGCGAGATCGAGGAAATGGAGAGATGTTATGCAGGAACGACGTTCGAAAGTTTTACCGAAAAGTAAAACGAACATGCCAAGATTATAAAGCCAAGAGTCACAGTCGATGCTGAGATTGTGGAGGGACCACTTCTGGAGACTGTATAACGGCGATTATAGTCGAAACTCCGCCGTCAGGCAGAACGAACCATTCACAATGGACGAAAGCGAAAGAGAATTCCGTTCACCCGACCTAGAAGATGTTAAGATAGCGTTATCGAAGCTTAAGTCTAATAAAGTTGCTGGATCAGACGGACTTCCCGCTGATCAACTTAAAGCAGCTGGCTGGTCAGGAACATGCACCAACTCATCTGCAAGATATGGTCGGAAGAATGTGTGCCCGATGAATGGAATCTCAGCATCGTTTGCCCTATTCATAAGAAAGGAAACCCCTATGACTGCGCCAATTACAGAGGGATAAATCTCCTGAACGTTGCGTACAAGATCCTCTCTGCCGTACTGTGTAAGCGCCTGAAACCGTTCGTGGACAATCTGGTAGGTTCCATTCAGTGCGGTTTCAGGCCAGGAAAATCCACGATAGAAACAATATTTACACTACGGCAGATCTTGGAGAAGACTAGTGAATTCCAGGTCGACACCCACATTCTTTTTGTCGACTTTAAAGCCGCGTATGACAGTGTTTATAGAGACGAGCTATACAGACCCATGCCATGTTTTAACATTCCTGCCAAACTCGTCAGACTATGCAGGATGACTATGGAGAACTCTCGCTGCTCCATTAAGGTCGGAGGTGAACTAACCGACCCCTTTGATGTTAAAAAAGGTTTTAGACAGGGTGAGATGGACATATTACGCAGATAGAGCGAGCACTCTTCGGAGCAGCTCAATCCCGAACAGGGCGCTGAGGGGGGGACAGACCTGTTGTCTTGTCTTGAATGGGGCGGAGAATAGTGCAACAGTTGAGGAAGTAATTTTAGCGATTGAGTCGCTAAAAGTTGGCAAATCCACCGGTGTGGATGAAGTTCGGCCAGAAATGCTTAAGGCAAGGGGTAAAGAGGGAGTATTATGGCTCTCTCGTGTCATTAAGGTGGCCTGGGAATGCAGTGCGATACCTAGCGATTGGCAGACTGGGGTGATTGTTCCTCTTATCAAAAAGGGGGATAAAAAAAAGTGCTCGAACTATAAGGGCATATCTCTTTTATGTAAGTGTCCCCGGTAAAGTCTACGCTAAGGTGTCAGAGGCGCGTTTGGAGTTATGGTCGAATCCAGGATAGGGAATGAACAGTGCGGCTTTCATCACGGCCAAGTTCCTCGGGGTAAACTCTGGAGTTTTCCACAGGAATATGGGATTAATGGTCCTCAGTCTCTATAGACAAACTGCAGCGGCTGCGTTCGGGTTAACGGTAGTTAATCAATACCTTTCACAGTGGGCGTTGGACTTCGCCAAGGGTGCGTCTTGTCACCTCTTCTTTTCATTAAGGGTAAGCCGTCTTCTTTTGTAGATAACTTAGTTGTCCTCACATCCTCCTAGATGGAACTCCATAGATAAGAGTGGCCGTATGTGCTGATGCTGCAATAAGGGTAAACGTGGACAAATCCGAGGTTATGGTTATTTCCAGAACACCTGTCCAATGCACTCTACATGTCAGTGGAGTCCTATTGAAGCAGGTGGAGAAGTTTTTCAGGGCCTTATTCACGAGTGATGGGAGGAATCCAAAATGGATGTTGGCACAGGTGCAGGAGTCTACTTTGAGTCTCGGGATATACATCGCTCCTACAGGCTCGATGATGGATGCAGTGTCTTCCAAGCTGAGGTCCTCGCTATCAAGCAGGCGGCGGACCTGATCAGCAAAGAGAATATCACAGGAAAAAGGATCAGCATCTATGTTGACAGCCAGGCAGCCATTAAGGCTCTGCAGGCAGCATGGATAAGATCCAAACTCGTCAAACTCTGCAAGGAGAAGTTAGAAGAGATATCCAATGTAAATGAGGTGACCCTTTGTTGGGTATCTGGTCATATGAATATCTCCGGAAACGAGAGGGCGGACGAGCTGGTTAGGATGGGATCAGGTGCTAACATTGCGCAGATCTCAGCTGAGGCCAAAGCACCACTCAGTGCGCTCTACAGGGAGATACAGACGGAGTTATTGATGAAAGCCAATAAGCGATGGTGTCGCTTAGATACATGCGCAACGGCGAGATCGACTTGGCCCGTCTATGATAAGAAAAGAACGGAAAATCTGCTGAAGTTCAATCGTGGGAACATTCGACTGGCAGTCCGTGCCCTCACCGGGCTCTGCATGCTATCCTACCATGCAGCTCGACTAGGCCGGCCCTACAATGACTTTTGCAGAAGCTGCAGGGACGAAAGGAAATTGAGTCCGTTCGTCACCTGCTGTGCGAATGTCCGGCGCTAGCCCAAAAAAGGAATATATTCCTGGGAAGATACTTCCTTTCGGGGCTAGAAGAGGTAGGTAATATTGGGCTGAACAGAATACTGGGATTTTTATCCTCGTCTGGCTGGTTCAGCTCGACGGAAAACGTATAGGTATCAACGGGTTAAACAAAACAAGTGGGCACAATGGACTCAACGTAGTCTACGGTCGCCTTGACTTTATGTCAAAAGGGCACCCATATACCTAACCTAACCTAAACAATTGTGTGCAACTTAGTGTACTTGACTCTGGTTCATTTACTTTTCTCTTGTAACCATCTTGATGATAATTGTCACGCATATGTCACTCAACTCGCACATGCAACACGCTTGCACGCTGACATCCACAAAAATTCCATGTTCATCTGTCTGGTTGTAACAATGGACCCGATTGGGCTCTATTGTTCCCTTTGTTTGCAATGCATTTTAGCAGAATCAACCAATTAGTCATGTTTGCCTTTTTCTTCTTTTTATTTGAACTTGTAGTATCTGTGACAGTGGCCCTTCCTCTCTTTGTCAACACATTACTTTACAGTGCAACACACATGTTCCAAGGATCTTCGATTCCCCTCGCTGCGTTGCGAATGGAATAATTTAATGTGTCATTTTCATTACCGTTAAAACTCTGACCTATTGTCTTCCCCTTATTACGACTATTTCTTACGACTGTCAGTGGTAGCACTGTCAATTAACAGCCAAATGGGAATACCCTTGAAAGTAGAGTCGATCGCAGGTTAACCTAAATCCATTTTACCCCAGAACGGGAAAGAAAATTACTCCGAGTCATGCTATGGATGGCTAAATGCACGGAGAGCTCCTAAAAACGAACGGACAATAGCACCACACGATACTCGCTCGCAGTATTGTCTCCCGACAACCATGACCATATCCATCCCCTTTTGAGAATACTCTTCCAAACGACCGGCTGGATTGGATTTAATTTTTGAAATTGCACAACGCAACCGACTGCCAGAGGCTTCATGTTCCCAATTAAATCGAGCTCTCTTCCTACGTACGTATGAGTATGAGTATTGATGCAGGAAGCCTTTATAATTATACGAAGTGCCCTTGGCATTTGGGCTTCATTTATTATAAGTTATAATCGATGTGGGAGCGCCGCACGGTTCAATTAAACGTACTCATCGGTTCCTTTTGTTTTTCTTTTCCTTTTCGGGAAATTATTTTTGCTTATCAATATCAATACTGTTGGATGATGGTTTATGGTCAGTAAAGTCATTTGGCTTATTTGTTTATGACTAAGTTATCGGCTTCCAGTCTGCATGTTTTTATTGAGAGTCAACAGTGTTAAGTGGTGTTTTGCCTATCCCAGTCTTGAGCTCGCTAGGATGGGAAACTACCGTGTGAATTGTTTTATGGCCTTATCTTCGTTTTGATAAGGCCCTTAATTCTGACATAGCGTGATAATTATAACATTTTATGGACTCGGTAGGACTGAAGACACGATTCATGTAAAGAAAAATCGCCTGCAGATTCGTGCACCTCTGGAATCGATGGTCATTCCAAAAAACAATTGACCGGATTTCTTGAACGGATTTTTTACTTAACGTACGAGTCGTTACTGCATGTTTACCCGATAATTAAATAAATTAGTGGACGTGATTGATGTTGTATCCGACGGATGCTGGCCTGCTTAAAAGCGAGAAGAGCCACCGCAGTCGAACATCTTGCGGCACTGTTAGTAAGTCCCATCACCACCTCCTCGTGGTGCCATCTGGAGATTTCCTGTGGAAATTGCAGACGGGGAAGGGCGAATGGCGAGCCTCCTGCCCCAAAAAAAAAAAACAGGATTAGTCGGTTGGGCTACGGCCTAGGAAGCCGTAACCGTAAAATACACAAATTCCGAAACAACCACAAGCCTCGGATATAACGGACCGGATTTATGTTGACGACCCTTGCAAACAAACGAAAATAGGACAATGATCTTCGGCTTTGTACGTGGAATGTTAGGTCCCTAAACAGGCCACGTGCAGCCGAACAACTTGAGGACGCCCTAGACGGCTGTAAAGCGGACTTAACCGCCATCCAGGAAACGCGATGGAATGGACCGGGTATAAAGCGGATGAAAAACTGCGATATTTACTACAACGACTGCTATAGGGAGAGAGGGCAATGATTGTTGTTCGAGGTGGACTAAGGCAAAAAGTCCTAAGCTTTCGGCATGTGAGCGAACGCCTCATAACAATCCGTATCAAGACTAATTTTTTTAACATCAGCCTGATCTGCGTCCACGCCCCCACGGAAGACAAGGATGACTCCGCCAAAGATGAGTTCTACGATCTCCTAGACAGAACGTATGCCCAATGTCCCAGCTATGACATCAAAATTGTACTAGGAGACTTCAATGCTAAGCTGGGTAAGGAAAGCAACTTTAAACGAGTCATCGGCAAACATAGACTACACGACACCACATCCGATAACGGACACAGGCTGATTGATCCTGCTACGGGGCGAAATCTCCTTCTAGCCAGTACGCACTTCCCGCACCTCGATATACACAAAGGCACCTGGCGGTCTTTTGATCAATCGACTATCAACCAGATTGATCATATCGCGATCGACGTCAGACACTCCTCCATTATTCTTGATATTCGAACTATCCGAGGGGCTAACATCGACACGGACCACTATCTTGTAGTAGCCAAGATGCGCTTACGGATATCACGAACGCATCGGAGTAGAGTAGGAATACAAAGTTATGACGTCGGAAAGCTACTATCGCCAGAAACCGCTCGTGCTTTTACCGATCGCGTCTCCCTTAAGCTCTCCAATACACCTCAATCCTCCACGCTGTAAATAGAACAGCAGTGGAGCCTTTGCAAACAAGCCCTGAAAATCTCTGCATCCGAAGTTTTGGGTTTCAAGACTCCACCACGAAGAAACACCTGGTTCGATGACGATTGCAGGAGGATTCAAACAGCGAAGCAGGATGCATATAAGGCCTCGCTGCATAAAAGAACAAGAGCAGCTCGTGAGCTCTACGAGTTAAAAAGAAGGGAGGAGCATAAGCTTCTCAGGAGAAAGAAGAACCAGCACGAGAAGTGCGCGATTGAGGATTTGGAGAGGTGTTACTGCAGGCGTGACGTTCAAAACGGAGACCGCAGAGAATTCTGTCCCCCTCGACGAAGTTAAGATTGCCATATCGAAACTCAAATCGAATAAAGCTGCTGGAGCAGACGGACTGTCTGCTGAGCTCTTCAAGGCAGCTGGAGATGACCCGGTTAGGAGCATGTACCAGCTCATCTGTAAGATATGGTCAGAGGAAAGCATGCCCGAGAAATGGAGTCTCAGCATCGTATGCCCGATCCACACGAAAGGAGACCCCTCTGATTGCGCCAACTACAGAGGAATAAGTCTCCTTAACATCGCCTAGAAAATCTTCTCTGCCGTTTTATGTGAACGACTGAAGCCTTTTGTAAATAAGCTGATAGGTCCTTATCAGTGCGGATTCAGGCCAGGGAAGTCCACCATCGACCAAATCTTCACTCTACGGCAGATCCTGGAAAAAACCAATGAATTTCAAGTCGACACTCACCACCTATTTGTCGACTTCAAAGCCGCATACGACAGCGTAATCAGAGACGAGCTATACAACGCTATGTCTACCTTTGACATACCTGTTAAGCTCGTCAGACTATGCAGGATGACTTTGGAGAATGCTCGCTGCTCCATCCGAATCGGTGAACACCTTACCGATAGTTTTGATGTCGAAAAAGGATTTAGGCAGGGCGATGCGCTGTCGTGTGATTTCTTCAACATCATATTGGAAATGATTGTGCAAAAATCACTGGCCAATACAAGAGGCACAATCTATCTCAAATCCTCGCAACTCCTTGCATACGCCGACGATATTGACATAATAGGTAGATCACAGCGAGATGTCAATGAGGCGTTTACGAGCATTGAGTTCGAGGCGGCGAAAGTTGGTCTGGCGGTAAACGAGGGCAAAACTAAATATATGCTGTCATCAAAAAAAGGACGCTCAACACCGACGTCTCGGCCAGAACGTTTGTATAGGCAGATATAAGTTCGAGGTAGTTAAGGACTTCGTCTACCTTGGCTCCGCAGTGACCTGGAACAGCGACATCAGTTCCGAAATCAAACGCTATCAAAAGCGGATGAGGAGGCCCTTGGTCGGTTCGAGAGAATGATTTTGCTTGTGATTTTCGGGCCTATAAACGCAGACGGGGGATGGAGGAGAAGATTCAACCACGAACCTTACGGGCTGTACAGCGACAAAAGCTTAGTCAGGCGTCTACGTATTCAACGCCTAAGATGGCTGGGCCATATAGAGCGAATGGACACCGCAGCTCCAGCCCGGATAATCTTTGAATCCAACCCCGAGGGCGAAGAAGCAGAGGACGGCCGCACTTAAGATGGCGCACACAGGTGGAAGGGGACCTCAGCCAACTGGGTGTGCGGCAATGGAAAAGGCTAGCAAAAGATCGTGCTAGTTGGAGGGGCATGTTGGTTGAGGCCCAGGTTCACCCCGAACTGTAGCGCCCATTAAGAAGAAGATTGATGTTTCTTACCTCCGATTTGCATGCTGTTAGAGTTCAAGTGTGCACTTACGCAGCAAAAGGCTAAGACCTAATAGCACGGTACCTTGCTTTAAGGTTGATGAAGTAACTGAACTACTATTGCTTGAAGATGACTAAACACATATCCAATTCCATGAACAACGAATACATTATATAATGGACAAGTGACGAACTCACACAACCAGAACGATTTGAGCTATGGGATAACCATTCACCAACGTTGCTGTCATTCACATTATCGAATCGATTACTTTCGATTGTTGTTTCCTGATCGGTACGATCGAGTTTCAGGTGTTGATTGCTTTGTAACAGAAACTCGAATAACTACAATAGCCAAAAACCGTACCTCCAATAAGTCTGGTTTTACGATCACGATCCGATTAGAAGTACTCATTTGCAACGCAGTGTTTTGGAGTGATACTTTTCGTTGGAGCGCGAAATCATCGAATCCAGTTGATAACGCCTTAAAGCGTGACCTCCGTGATTATAATAAGTGATTAAAAGTGACGCATTTTTTGTACAGTAAACAAAGTTCCCAACCAAGTTCCGTCAATTTGCTCCGAGACACCTAAGATGTGTGTGGCCTGACAATGTCAAGATGGAACCCAACTCCTTTCTGTTGGCTGCTACCGGCCGATCTTTTCTATTTACTTACTTACTTAGGTGACGCTACAGTCCGGTGTGAATCTGGGCCTCAACCAACAAACTTCTCCAGCTGGCACGGTCTTTTGCTGGCTGTTTCCTGCGACGCACTCCCAGTTGGTTAAGGTCCCCTTCCACCTGTGTTCGCCGCCTTAGATTCGGTCGTCCTCTGCTGTGTCGTCCCTCGGGTTGGACTCGAAGACTCTTCGGGCTGTGTTTCCCATTCGCTCTACATGGCCTGGCCATCTTAGACGTTGAATCCGCAGACGTCGTACCAGGCCTCTGTCGCTGTACAGCCCGTATAGTTAGTCATTGTATCTTCTCCTCTACTCCCCGTTTATACGAACGGTACCATCCATAGATTGAATGCAGAATGTTCCTCTTGAAACGACCAAGGCCCTCTTCAGCCGCATTCGTTAAAGTCCAGGCCTCTGCGTCAAGACGGAAAACCGGGATGATTAAGGTTTTGTATAGCGCAACCTTGGTCTTTCGAGAAAGTTGTCTTGGACTGATTCAAGTCTGATACTCACTTTGTAAATGCTGGTGTTCCCCAGGGCTCCGTTTTGTCTCCGACACTCTTTCTCATTTTTATAAATGATCTCTTATTTGTTACTTCCAATCCTATTCACTCCCTCGTTGACGAGAGTACCCTCAACTTCTCATATTCCAAAACCCAATGCTGTCTTCTGTCGTTAAAACGTAACACTCGCCCAATTCCATTATCCATGAATGGCACTTGTACCTCGGGAACCGACAAGCTTTTTATCCTGGGTATGTGCATCAGTAACCAACCTTTGTTGGAAAGGTCACATATTTAGTGTCGCCAAGAATGCCGCGAAATGCCTAGGTTTCCTACACAGATGCAAGAAATTATTCACACCCACCGATCTGGCTCCAATTTATAAGGTGTTCCGTTCATTCGTCCTAAGTTGGAGTTCCACGCTCTGGTCCGTCTGGTCTGGCGCATCTCAGACCTCATTGCACCTACTAGACAGAATACAAAAACGCGCGATAAAACTGATAAGTGACCCCAGCATTACCAAAACATTAGACTAGCTGGAACATCGTAGAAATGTATCCTGCCTTTCATTGTTTTATCGTTACTTTCATCATAAGTGCTCTTCTTCCACGATACACGTCTCTCCCGGAATGCTCACGAATTCACTTTGAAGCCCGTTCTCGGTCATACTGTCAAATATAGAGACTCTTTCTTCAACCGAACCACACGAATGTGGAACGCGCTACCTCGTTCGGTCTCGCTCCCTGAATACAACATGCAGATATTTAAGACCAATCTCAATAGGCACCTCCTCTCCGTATCCCTGTTATCTTCCTGCAACAACGTCTGGCTGGCGTTATAAGGCTTTAGCCTCGAGTGAGTGTGAAACTATGAAAAAAAAAAAAACAAATGGAAGGTGCCTGAGCACAACATTGGATATTCAGTTAGTACCCGCGGACCTTTTCTTTTTAAGTGGCACGAAGATCAACATTGTTTGCCATAAAATCGTCACTGAACCTAGTGAAACCAAGGTTCTCGGGTCGCCAATGTTCGATATCGTTTCGAAGGTAGAAGTGGTGAAGTAGTGCTCTGTTCTTAAGGTCATGGTTCGGGACAATGCTTTCATTCACCTTGTATGCTTCCTGGAACACAACTCAACCTACCAACACTTTGTTCTGACGATCGTCAATCACAAAGAAGTATTCGTTTAGGACGACGCTCAGTGCTCATTGATGACTATACGTGTTAGACGCTCGTTGTTGACGTCCTCGGCAGCTTCAGACCCTGTCATTCTGATTTTTTTCCGAAAGATTTTATTTATCTTCGGGAATACAATCGCGTTGTTGGATTTTACAGCGCGAATTTTGTTGGTCCAATGCCAACTTACAGATGTTTTGTAATCAATTGTTGGAGATTCTTAATCAGTTACTTCAGTATCCTAACCTCCGAGTTTTGTCTGTCGGTAAACTGCCTTTACAAGAGTTTGAGTCTTGACAGGAGTCTAACGGCTACACGTTAGTGGTATCTTGATGCCGTTGGCGTGGTATCGCTCTGTCCATCGTTTGTTTAGTCAACTCGTCCATTTGTATAAGGTTCCTGTCAATCTTGTCGTTTGACAGGCAGTCGGAAAAGTGTGGCCAATTGGCGCTAATAATCGTTGGGGTGCGTTCGCAAATACTCTGCAATTTCTACAAACTCGTCCAGTAAGGGGGTTGTTACATCTTAGGACTTAAGCGACAACGTAAGTTGAATTGAGCAACAAGACTTGCCTTTTATGAATTGACATGAGTGACAAGAATGAGAAGAACCAAATCGCTTTTGTAATTCCTCTCTACTTATCCGAATGTCCCCTTTAAACAGCATTTTCTCTAAGCCGTTTCCATTAAGCCTGTCAATTGACTCAGACAACACGTTAACCAGGAAACTATTATTTAATCGACGCCTATAATTTCGACCACGAAATAGTCTCTCGGATGAAAGCCAACAATGATTTAGGGCCATTCAAGCCCATTACACATGGTAAAGGTTTCTAGCTGTTGTCTATCGATTCCGATCTTCGTCGTTTAGTTCGTTACCCATTCTCTCAATTTAATTTGATTTTAATTGTGATCTTTCATGGCGACTATATCATTTGAGTGCTCCTTACTGATGTTTATGTACTTATTTATGAGTCCCAAATTAGATACGTTTTTATGGTATGGTTTAGCTTTATGGTCAACTATAATTTTTTTTTATAATCGTGCATTATAACGAATGTGGCGTTGGTCTTCTGCTCAAGAATGCAGTGGTTTTCACGAGCATAAACAGGAAATCATTATCCAATTGAGTAATCTTGTAGACAAGAAAGCAAAGGAAAAGTAAGGGCTCGACTAGATAAATCAGAATTTGCTTTTCTTTTCTTCTTCTTATCGGGCGCTACAGTTCGGGGTAAACCTGGGCCTCAATCAACATGCCCCTCCAACTAGCACGATCTTTTGCTAGCCTTTTCCATTGCCACAAACTCATTTGAATGAGGTCCGCTTCCATCTGTCCGTGCCATCTTAAGTGCGGCCCTCCTCTGTTTCTTTCTCCCTCGGGGTTAGATTTAAAAACTCTCCGAGCTGGAGACGCCTGACTAAACTCATGGTTGAATCTTTCCCTCCATTCCCCGTTTGCGTTTATAGGACCGAAAATCACACGCGAAATCTTTCTCTCGAACCGACCAAGGGCCTCCTCATCCGCTTTTGATAGTGTCCATGCTTCTGCGCCGTACAGTAGGACCGGAATGATAAGGGTCTTACGCAAAGTCAACTTTGTCGTTTGGGAGAGGGCTCAATTGCCTCCTGAGCTCAAAGAAACAGCGATTGGCAAGAGTGATTCTGCGTTTGATTTCGGAACTGACATCGTTGTTCCAGGTCACTGCGTAGCCAAAGTAGACGAAGTCCTTCACTACCACAAACTTATAACTGCCAATACAAACGTTCTAGCCCAAAGGTCGGTGGTGAGTGTCCTGCCTCTTGTATTGGCCAGTGATGTCTGCACAATCATTTCTAATATGACGTTGAAGAAATCATACGACAGCGGCTCGCGGTGCCTAAATCCTTTTTTGACATCAAAGCCATCGGTCAGGTATGCACCGATTTGAATGGAGCAGCGAGCACACTTCAAAGTCATCCTACATAGTCCGACGAGTTTAGCAGGGATGTCATAGGTAGACAAGGCGTTGTCTCTAATTACGCTGTCATCTGCGGCTTTGAAGTCGACAAATAGGTGGTGAGTGTCGAATTGAAATTCATTGGTTTTTTCGAGGATCTGTCCTACTGTGAAGATTTGATCGATGGTGGACTTTCCAGGCCTGAATCCGCACTGATAAGGACCTATCAACTTATTTACAAAAGGCTTCAGGCGTTCACACAAAACGTAAGAGAAGATTTTGTAGACGATGTTAAGAAGACCTATTCCTCTGTAGTTGGCGCAGTCAGAGGGGTCTCCTTTCATTTGGATCGGACATACGATGCTGAGACTCCATTCCTCGGGAATGCTTTCCTCTGACCATACCTAACCAGGTAATCCCCAGCTTCCTTGAAGAGCTCAGCAGACAGTCCGTCTGCGCCAGTGGCCTTATATGATTTGAGCTCCGATATGGCGATCTTATTTTCTTCGAGATCAGGTGGATGGAAATCTCTGCGATCTTCTTCGTCAAGAAATGGATCATTCCGTCTGACAGCGGTATGTTGACTCACATCGTCGTTATACAGTATGCAGAAGTGGCTTTTCCATATTCTCAGCACTGACTGCGATTCTACTACTAGATGTCCGTTCTCATCCCTGCAAGCTTCCGTTCTGGCTTTATATCCTTGTTATGTTCGCTTTATCTGTTGATAAAACTTTCGAACGATACGCCTGCAGTAACACCTCTCCAAATCCTCAACCGCGCACTTCTCGAGCTCTTTCTTCTTTCTCCTGATAAGCTTATGCTCCTCCTTTCTTCCCTTCTTTTTAACTCGTCGAGCTCACGAGCTGCTCTTGCTCTTCTATTCAGCGAGGCTGTATATGCCTGTATATGGCTCCTGGAGCCTTGATGCAGTGCTTTTCAGGGCTTGTTTGCAAAGGTTCCACTGCTGTTCTATTGACTGCGTGGAGGGTTGAGGGGTATTCGAGAGCTTAAGGGAGACGTGATCGGTAAAAGCACGAGCGGTTTCTGGCGACAGTAGCTTTCCGATGTCATAACTTTGTATTCTTACTCTATTCCGTTGAGTTCGTGATATCCGTAGGCGCACGCATCTTGGCTACTACAAGACAGTGCATTGCAGTGGTCCGAGTCGTTGTTAGCTCCTTGGAAAGTTCAACGCCAAATACAGTGAAGGAGTGTCTGACGTAGATCGCGATGTGATCAATCTGGTTAGTGATTGATTGATCTGGCGACCGCCAGGTGCCTTTGTGTACATACATATATCGAGGTGCGGGAAGCACGTACTGGTTAGAAGGAGATTTCGCCCCGTAGCAAGATCAATCAGCTTGTGTCCGTTATCGGATGTGGTGTCGTGTAGGCTATGTCTGCTGATGACTCGTTCAGAGATGCTTTCCTTACCCAGCTTAGCATTGTAGTCTCCTAGTACAATTTTGATGTCATGGCTGGAACATTGGGCATACGCTCTGTCTAGGAGATCGTAGAATTCACGTTTGGGGGAGTCATCCTTGTCCTCCATGGGGGTAAGGACGCAGATCAGGCTGATGTTAGACAATTCAGCCTTGATACGGCTCGTTATGAGGCCTTTGCTCACGTTAGTCCACCTCGAACAACAAATCCGGATCCAAACAGTCGTTATCCTCTCCCCCTATTGCAGTCGCCGTAGTAGATGTCGCAGTTTTTCATCCGCTTTTAACCCGGTCCATTCCATCGAATTTCCTGGATGGCGGTTAAGTTCGCTTTGTAGCGGTTTAGGGCGTCCGCAAGTTGTTTGGCTGTACGTGGTCTGTTTAGGTACCTAACATTCTACGTGCAGAGCCGAATATCATTGTCATTTTTCGTTTTTTGCAAGGGTCGTCAACCTTAATCCTGCCTCTTTTATTCGAGCCTTGTGGTTGTTTCTGAGCTTGCAGAATTTGCATTTAGGCATGGAAAACGTCGGAAGATAAAGGGTAAAGTCCAGCTTAACGCATTAACTATTCAGTTTATGAGCTCTTATACATAGATAGTTAGACCCAAGCCAATCAACCTTAAAACGATTGTTTAGAAAGTCGTAGTGTGATTGCTGCTATTCTGCATGGCATGCAATTGATATCCGTAGCACGTTCGTCATAAGTCATCTGCGAAGGCGTATCTAAACCAGCACCAAACCACCTTAAGGTGACAAATCTATTTTACACACCTTCGCTTCTAATTTTATTCGCATTCGCAATAATAAGATTGCGGTTGCAGTGATGCCAAGTCTCGCCATTGTCACATTAAATGCATACATTATATGCACAGTGTGTCCCCATAGTCGTATCCGTGCGAACATGACTAATGCTTTTAAGTAACCAGGTATCCTAGACTAAACGTTATTTTTTGTCAGCACGCGCTCGTGTTCAAGTAGTACAACTGCTCGGACTCGAGAGATAAGTGACCCTAAACACTAAACTTGTTTTCATGGAAAACAATTGCAAACTACATCTATCGGATTGTTCATATTGAAGTTATTGTCGTCAAGTTTCCCAGCAATTATCGTCATGGTCATACTGTATGTAGCTCCCCCAAACGTGTATGCTGAGATAAAGGCAGTTGTTATCTGTAAGTTGTTCACAACCGCAAAATTGCCTTGTAGAACCAAGATCGATTGTTCAATTTTGTTAGTTGTTTGGTACCTAGGTTCTCGTATCCCACTCACGTTTCTGTTTAAATTGGATTTTTTTTTCTATCTCCATTCGTATCAAAGTCAAAGAGCACAAAGCATCCGAGTGCGTCAACGAGTATTCGTCGACTTTACGAGCCAAATTCAGATCCTAACTCCTACGACTGTGCGACTACGGCTGTCGCTTTAATGGAACATGAAACGCATTCCGATTTATTTGTCGCTTTATTAGTCGAACATGCAGTCGGGTTCGAGTGGAATCGCACTAAAGATACACATTCGGATGTCGAAGAGCGTGTGGAAGTCATGTCGAATCCGTGAGATAATTTTTTAACCAAGTTTGGTGGTATGGTGGCATGTAACTTCCGTATTTATTCTGTGGATTCAAGGAAGATACGGATACCGAGTGCTTTTAAAATAAAATAAAAAAAGCAGATCTCTCTAGACTATGCTGTACTAAAGGTTCTGGGAGAACGTACATACATATATTGGGAAATTTATGATCAGTAATGGCGGTAGTATGTCTTTTTTTCATGATAGACCGAAGGAAGGCTCTTTGTTCATGTCTTGAAGGTTCACTGAGTCAAAAAATCGTGGGTGGCATCGCTTGTTCACTGACATTAGTCTCCCTTCTGTTAGCGCCGCACCATCATACCGTGCCCATGCCACCAAATAGTCAGCCGCGTGAGCAGTTTACCGCCACGTCTCACTGAGGCGGTCCCCATGGTCTCAGTCATTCGTCGCTTGCCATTGAGAGATCAACCTCTTGCGGAGCCTCGTCGTCGTTCTGTATCATACTCGTATTTCCCGCCAAAGCGTGAGCATACATACATAGTGCATAGATACGACATGAAATGATAGTATTCCCAGGTTCTTATGCCGTAATTGCTATTTTATAGATACATATGTACATACATACATACATACTTATGTATAATCAAATAAAAGGGTTCAACAACAGAGACGAAGATGACGATACTCGTAGCTGCGGTGTTGCATAGCTGCTGCTGGATAGTATGCACTCGTAGTCGTCGGCCTCATTTGCCTTTTGTGCCCTTTTCGTTGGTTCCAGGGAGAGTTGTCTAGGTTCAATATATGTATGTACTACATACGTTATGCCACACAAGACTGCACCGCATCATACATGCATATTATGTGAGTTTTTGATACGGTGGTTCCGGGGACATGCATTGAATTTTGAGAAAGTTCCAATCCGTGGTCGTTTAATGCATGCATGTCATCTTCGTCATCCCGGGCGTGCATACTTTGTTAGCGAACAATACCGAAATGCACTTACGAGGGAATAACCTCACCGCAAGGAAGAAGATTGAACAATTGAAGCGCTTGTTAAGCGCATGACATCATATGTATGTATGTACTACTCAAGGCTCCTCATCTGAACCGTTTGCTTCTTTCTTCTTGCTTTCTTTCTGCACTCTGGAATTCCATTCATGTCGATGGCTTATGGCATTTCTTGGTGACTGGCTCCTTGATCCAGATGAAATTTCCGTAACTCTTTTTCCCCATCAACTGTTGGTTCAAGTGAATATTGATCGATAGAGTGAATGGTGATTGAAGGTATTTTACTCCACATCTACATAGGTAGGTAAGTACCTTCCATAAAGGGGGGAACACAATTTATGCTGCAGACCTCATTCCTCCTCCGGCGTATTTGAGTTCATAATTAGATCAGCACGGAACTGTTTTGATACCACAAGTACACAATGTGCAATTTAGCATTTAGAGCAAGTTCTTGAAATCATTTGAGTCATCTCGATACCATTCGACAAATTTACGACAATCTCTTCTTTACAAATCCATCTGTGCGTTCTTAATCTATTTAAGATGAGCATGACTCAGATTGCTGTAATTGCCGCGATTTGCGTAAGACATGTGGCACTCACGAGATGTGTCCAACGTTGGCACCAGCATTTGAGTAACAACTTCGTCTGAGCAACGGCACCCTATAGTTACTCGAAAACACCATGCGAAATACAAACTAAAAATACTTCAACCGACGGACGGACGACTTGTGACACTTACTTTAGTGCTTGATTGCTTTTCCAGAAGGCGCCAACGACAGACTAATGTCTTTAAATATTCACTTGCACGAAGATTAAGGCGAAATGTACTTTTCATGTGTCAACTTATGTACGTTTCTTGTGTTTTTACATAAAGGCTCGGAAGTCTACGTTGACACACAGATGTCAACTGACAAAGGTACTAATGCATCCCTGCTCTAGTACATATCATCATAGTGGAGTGTGTTGTTCTGTGAATCGAACGTATTAACTGGAAGATTAAGTTGTAGCTGCCAGGAATGCCAAGGAAATTGTAGAACACATTCGTAAATAGACTTTTGGAATATAGCGGTGTTGATGGCTTCCATTATTAAACAAAACTTTGTTTTTTTGGAATTGTTTTTTCGTTAACATCGCTGTCATCGGCTGTTATTTATGGCAAATGTTGAATGTAATGGAGAAAATCTTTTCCCACCGTACACTCTCTATGCTCGGGAGTAATGTAGTAGGTATGTACATATGTACATATCTATGTACTGTAT
Source organism: Eumerus sabulonum (assembly GCA_951905685.1). NCBI lineage: Eukaryota > Metazoa > Arthropoda > Insecta > Diptera > Syrphidae > Eumerus > Eumerus sabulonum. Next base: position 74,677,100 of record OX645062.1, read on the forward strand.
TTACCTACAACATTCTTGCCGTACATCTCACAAAACTTTTCAGCATGCGACCTTTATAGATCTATTGTGCCTACTAGCCGATTAGACGAGGAGCTTTTCCAAATGAAGTTGAGAATGCTTCTCGTAGGAGCCGAGATGATCCCCTCAGGAGTCATGACTTCACTGAGAAGGATACGCTTCCTAAGATGGCAAAGAGCAGCAAACTCACACAGTATGTAGATACTCTGCCGTCTCTTCGTCCTCAAGACAGAGTCATCACTCAGTTTCAGACGAGAGGTTGATTTTGTTAAGATGATATCTCAGACCCTACGTATGTACTCTATTAAGTTTGAGTATGCTAAGAGAGTAGAGAGCGCCGTGGCACAGTGGTTAGTGTGTTGGGCTCTGACGCACGATGAGCGAGTTCGGATCCCGATAACACCAACGCCATCGAATGTTTATTTCGCGGCGTCCCTCCTCGGCGGGGTACTGGCAAAAAGCCCCCTTAGTATAGTTGCCATGAGGGCGCCGTGGCGCACTGGTTAGTGTGTTGGACTCTGACGCACGATGAGCGAGTTCGGATCCCGATAACACCAACGCCATCGAATGTTTATTTCACGGCGTCCCTCCTCGGCGGAGTACTGGCAAAAAGCCCCCGTAGCATAGTTGCCATGAGGGCGCCGTGGCGCACTGGTTAGTGTGTTGGACTCTGACGCACGATGAGCGAGTTCGGATCCCAATAACACCGTGGCGCAGTGGTTAGTGTGTTGGACTCTGACGCACGATGAGCGAGTTCGGATCCCGATAACACCAACGCCATCGAATGTTTATTTCGCGGCGTCCCTCCACGGCGGGGTACTGGCAAAAAGCCCCCGTAGTATAGTTGCCATGAGGGCGCCGTGGCGCACTGGTTAGTGTGTTGGACTCTGACGCACGATGAGCGAGTTCGGATCCCGATAACACCAACGCCATCGAATGTTTATTTCACGGCGTCCCTCCTCGGCGGGGCACTGGCAAAAAGCCCCCGTAGCATAGTTGCCATGAGGGCGCCGTGGCGCACTGGTTAGTGTGTTGGACTCTGACGCACGATGAGCGAGTTCGGATCCCGATAACACCGTGGCGCAGTGGTTAGTGTGTTGGACTCTGACGCACGATGAGCGAGTTCGGATCCCGATAACACCAACGCCATCGAATGTTTATTTCGCGGCGTCCCTCCTCGGCGGGGTACTGGCAAAAAGCCCCCGTAGTATAGTTGCCATGAGGGCGCCGTGGCGCACTGGTTAGTGTGTTGGACTCTGACGCACGATGAGCGAGTTCGGATCCCGATAACACCAACGCCATCGAATGTTTATTTCACGGCGTCCCTCCTCGGCGGGGCACTGGCAAAAAGCCCCCGTAGCATAGTTGCCATGAGGGCGCCGTGGCGCACTGGTTAGTGTGTTGGACTCTGACGCACGATGAGCGAGTTCGGATCCCGATAACACCAACGCCATCGAATGTTTATTTCGCGGCGTCCCTCCTCGGCGGGGTACTGGCAAAAAGCCCCCGTAGTATAGTTGCCATGCGGACGCTGTGGCGCACTGGTTAGTGTGTTGGACTCTGACGCACGATGAGCGAGTTCGGATCCCGATAACACCAACGCCATCGAATGTTTATTTCGCGGCGTCCCTCCTCGGCGGGGTACTGGCAAAAAGCCCCCGTAGTATAGTTGCCATGCGGGCGCCGTGGCGCACTGGTTAGTGTGTTGGACTCTGACGCATGATGAGCGAGTTCGGGTCCTGATAACACCAAGGCCATCGAATGTTTATTTCGCGGCGTCCCTCCTCGGCGGGGTACTGGCAAAAAGCCCCCGTAGTATAGTTGCCATGTTACCATAGTTACCAACGCCATCGAATGTTTATTTCGCGGCGTTCACGCCGTTCGTAATCGCCATTAAACTGTTGGTCACTTTCACCTGTGTGAAAAATAAATCACACACAACATGGGTGATTGGCAGAAGCTTGGCTCTGGTCCTTTATGGGCTGTGACGCCACCAAAAGAAAGAAAATCCACTGGCTATGCACCGCGATGGTAAGACCTATCGTCACCTGTGGTGCGCGTTGGCATCGCATCCGATGATTAGGTGGTGATTGCGCTGCTAGCAGTACCTTACCAGGTCCTGTACCTTGGTAGGTGGGATCTGATGGCGGTCTCCATCGGTGGGCACTTCCACAATGACTGGAATGGGGAGAAAATGTATGTTAGTACCGATCACACATACTCCACAGACTCCAGCCCAGAAGGACGACGTTGGAGAGGACGGCCGCATGTAAGGTGACCTACACAGGTTGAAAAGAACCTTAACCAACTGGGCGTGCAACACTGGAAACAACTAACACAAAAGATCGTGCTAACTGGAAAAGCTGAGGCCCAGATTCACCCCGAACTGTAGCGCAACCTAAATAATTTGCTCGCACTTAAGGTCTAATAACCTTATTATGTATGTCGGCGACACAGTGCGGGCAGAAGGTAGAAAGGAAGAGGGATAGAGGAGATGCCGATGGACATTGATCTTAAATGCTTGCATGTTGAATTGAGGGGGGAAAACCGAATCCGGCAGGGGGTTCCAGATTCGTGTAGTTCGGTTCGGAAAGTTTGTCTATATTTGAAGGTAGACGGTACTTCCGAAAGCGGGCTTCAGGGTATATTGGTAAGCATTCCTAGAGAGACATGTGTTGCGGAAGAAATGGTGAAGGGTCGGAATGCAACTGGCTATTTCATCAAAACATTTTTGGTGGAAGTAACGATAAAACAGGGAGAGGCAGGAAACATTCCTGCTATGTTCCAGCGAGTCTGATGTTCTGGTAATGCTAGAGTCACCTATCAGTTTTATCGCGCGTTTTTGTATTCTGTCTAGCAGGTGCAATGAGGTCTTGGAAGCACCGGACCAGACATGAGCGTTAAACTCTAATTTGGGGCGAATGAAAGCCTTAAAGGTTGTAGCCAGATCTAAGGATTGAGAAATGTTTCTTGCATCTGTATAAGAAGCTTAGGCATTTCGCAGCATTCTTGGCGACACTGAATGCATTATGTTTCGGATGCATTCAATTCCACTCCATGATGTTAAAATCGTGCTCGGATACTTCAACGCGGAGTGATCGAAAAGCACAGCCTCCACGATATAACATCAGATAACGGCTTCCGACTCACGGACTTTGAGACAGCTCGTAATGCACAAGATTCCCTCGTAAGCGAATCCACACAGCAACCTGGCGATCTCCAGACGGTCGAACCGCCAACTAATTTGATCATGTGCTCATTGACGCAAGGCTCTCGTCAAACATCCTGGATGTGCGAACATTCAGGGGGGCAAATGTCGACTCTGACCACTTCCTCGTAGCAGCAAGATTCAGAGCTCGACTGTCCAATGTCAGAAAGCTCCACCAGCCCAGCAGGAGGATGTTCCACATTGGTCGCCTGAGCACACCGGAGGTTACCAGAGTCTACAGGGAGCAGCTGAGCAAAAGACTCTACGATATGCCTACGTCGAACACAAATGCTAATAATTTGTGGCTGCATTGCCGCTCAGCCATTCAGGAAGTAGCCGAAACCACCTTGGCATACCTACCGAGTGTCAGCAGAAAAGGCAGCAACCGACGAGGCGTATCAAAAGGCGCTACAGAATAAAACCAGGGCGGCACAAGAAGAGTACCGAGCCAAAATAAGGGAGGAGAAAAAACTACTGCGACAAAAGAAAAGAATCTTCGCAGCCTCCCAGCTTAAGGAAATAGAGGGGTTAGGGATAAGCATTAAGCCTTTTACAAGAAAGCCAGAGACCTTGCAGGGGGCTTCAAAAAGGGCATCCAGGCTCTTCGAAACTGCGAGGGTAATCTTGTTACCGACCCGCAGGGAATAGTGGATGCACTTAAGCAGCATTTCCAGCAGCTGCTGAACGAGCATGACCAAGAGAGAGTGGTAGGGACCGAGGAAATCCCAACTCCAGCGGCTGAAGTAGTCCTCCCACCCAGCATTGAAGAAGTCGGCACAGCTATTCAGAAGCTGAAGAACAACAAGGCCGCAGGCTCAGATGGGGTGCGATGCACCGTGCAACTCGGTTCTAGGAATTCGGCACCGTTTGAAACATGTACCGGATTTCGGCAAGGAGATGCGCTATCATGTGACTTCTTCAACCTAGTGTTGGAGCAGATAGTGCGACGGGCAGGCGTCAACAGGGAAGGCACTATCTTCTACAAGTCCGTCCAGCTGCTAGGATACGCGGATGATATCAATATCATCGCGTGTTCTCGCCGTGGCATTGTGAAAGCATTCACGGCGATTGAAGAACAGGCGAAACGAGTTGGTCTTAAGATCAATGAGGACAAAACGAAATACATGCTGTCAAGCAAAAACCAATCCGTCGCTCACCACCTGGGACTAAATATAACAATTGACAGCTACAATTTCGAGGAAGCTAAGGAGTTTGTCTAGCTCGGGGCAAACGTAAATTCCCCAAATGACAGCACAGTGGAGATCCGGCATAGAATCGCCCTTGGCAACCGCTGTTACTTCGGCTTGTCCAAGGGTCTCTGGAAACTGTTCACCTAATAGAGGTTTACCACCCATTCCGGTGGTAAAAGGCATGCATTTCTGGGTTTCCACTATCGCTCCAAACAGTAGCCGGCGAAGGTTGATACCCTTTATACGAGATGTCTCAAATGAACATATGTTTTCCAAATCATCATGGTCCACAACATGAACTTATATCGACTCTTTTGTTTTCAATCACTTCTAACCGATTACGTGACAGAATCCCCTTTTCAATCACAAGAGGTGGAGGTCCACGAACGTTGACCTGTCACGTACAAAACACGACTATTACATGCTTGGAATAAAGTCGGGGAACCCGTATAGGCCACTCGAATTCCGTATTCTTCCTGTCTGTTGTATCAACGGGTTAAGGTCTGTCTGTGGGAGGTAAACCCATTACACTAAAGTGTGTTAAGACGTCTAATATAGTAATCATACGAACTGGGTTGCAATTTTCTTTAAGGAGCAACCATTCGGTTTACCTTCGAATGTTGTCATCCAAAGGCTGTTATTAACCTTGCTGCATATCTGTGGTAAAGCTGACCAGCTGCTAGTCTACATATCTACTATTGTGTATACAACATGCATGTATCGGCACTATTGGCATTTGCTATATAGTTTTACGGCAACGGAAATAACTTTCTGTTAGGCAGCCTTCTAGTTATGGCAAACACATTGACCAGTCGTAAAACCACTGCTTAAGGTTACACGCCATAAAGTCTGTCGTTAATTCACTGAAAGCTCTTGTCTACCAGCCGCAACAATTACAGAACCGATTACAGAATAAGGACAAGTTCAAGAGTTTAAGCACTCAGCGGGTCTGAAATACCATTAGCTCTCGGAGGAATTTCATTCCCGCCAAAGCATATTGGCTTGTATGAATGGTGTCCATCGCACCTAACTATCCACGCATCGCTTTACCTCTCAGCCAGACCAGCAATTCACCTAGACGAGCCAAACAACAACAGCCAGCCGCGAGCAGCAATTGTTTTTCAGACTTCCTGGATGCCATCGAACACCCGTACCTGAGCACAACCGTCAGCACCACCAAACCCTACGAACCCTCATGGAATTTTAACCAGCTCCATTCGATACTAGGAAACCGTGCGTTTTATTAGTGCCATAGAAATCGACCGATTCACTAGAACGACACTCTCGCATGGTGGACACGAACCATTGTACGACTCATTTACCCAGTGGAGTCGTGCCACAAGGATCTATCTATTCCCCTTCTTCTTCTTCTTTTTGATAATAATTATCTATGAGTATTTGCATAGAATGCCAATCAATTAGGCGTCATCGATAGATACACAACAACAAAAAAGTAAATGCAAAATAAAAACACTGTACTCGTAAGCAGATGCCATTTGTTGAATAGCCATAGTTCACGAGGAGGGTCTCGAGCGTTGCTCCCAGTCAACGTTGACTATTGCCAATATTTAGTTGTCTATGATTCCGTTCCGTGCATGTCTCAGCCACAAATCCGTAAGTTACCAATGGGTTCACATGTGGGCGGACAAGTACCACTCGTACTACTTTTACTCCATAGAGCGACGCACGACACAACACGGCCCTCCCGTTTGGTGATTCGTTGTTATTCCAGATTTTTTTTTTTTTTGTTTTCCCGAATGGGACAAACAAGCGGACAAGAGAGCTATTTGTTGTTGACTGGAATTGTAAATAAGATGTGGGACCAGAAACGACACCGACTGGTAAGGAGTAATGTCAAATGTGACATAAATGTTAACACTTTTGGCGCTGAGCGTATGTACTCGTACTATGTACGTTCGAGATCAGTATCGTCAGATGTGGGGTTTCTGCCTTAGCGCGTGAGAATGGTTCTTGAACCTCGCTACTATGGCGGTGGCACACGCTTCTTACGCTCCCTCCATATTAGGTTTGTGTTTGGACATGAGGGTGATATAAAAATAAATCGCGGTGGTAATGAATTTTCCCGACTGGGCTGTTGTCGGCATGTGATATCGTTTATCTGGAAGAGTACTTAATCGGTGAGTATTTTTGGACAAGCACCGAGATACATACTTACAATGTAGATAGGTAGTGAAGTGGTTTCATTGTTTGTTTTTCTTTCTCCCTAAGATGGGCAGAGGAAATTCCCAAAAGGCGTGTAGCCATATTTCCGTTTTTTCTTTTCCAATTTTCGACTTTTTTTTATGGTTTAAAGGCAACGATCCGTAAACTGAATTGTAATTCGTGGAGCTGGGAGGGTGCTTGCCGTTCTTGCAAGCACCCTCGTTCGTTTTTATGATTTACTCGTAAGTTTTGGTCACGGAATCTTCAAAATAGATTTTGCCTTGTCAGTGGGTGGGATTCTTTCATAATCCAATTGACGTACAAGCCATTCACTCTCGAGCTTTTAGGTTAGGTTAGGTTAGTTGACACGAGATCAAGGCTCATTAAGACTACGAGGAGTCCATTGTGCCCAGTTTGAAAGCCTTACTCGAGGGGAATCTTTTAGTTGCCTGCTGAGCTGAACCACCTAGATGCGGTTAAGAATCTTAGCAGTTTGTTCAGCTTAACGTCTCTTGCTTCCTCTAAACCCGAAAAGAAGTAACTCCCAAGGAACATATACATATGTATGTTTTCCGGGCCAGTGCCGGGCATTCGCACAGTAGGTGACGAATGGATTCTATTTCCTCTTCGTTCCTACAACTTCTGCAAAAATCGTTGTAGGGCTGGCCTAGTCCAGTTGCATGATATGATATCATGCAGTGCCCAGTGAGGGTAACGACTACCAGTCGTGTATTCCCTCTACTAAGATTTAGCAGACTTTCCGTCCTTTTCTTGTCATAGACGGGTCATATTAACCTTGCCGTGGCGCATGTGTCTAATTGACACCATCGCTTGTTCGCTTTTTCTAGTAGTTCCGCTTCTATTTCTCTGAATAGTGTGCTGAGTGGCGTTCTAGCCTCAATTGTGATCTGCGTAGTATCTGTGACACCACAGTGGAGATCCGGCATAGAATCGCCCTTGGCAACCGCTGCTACTATGGCTTGTCCAAGCAACTGGGGTCAAAACTCCTCTCTCGAAAGACCAAAGTCATGCTTTACAAAACGCTCATACTGCCAGTCTTGCCGTACGGAGCCGAAAGCTGGGCGATAAGCAGGACGGCAGAGCTGATTTTGGGTTCTTTCGAAAGAAGAATTCTGCGCCGGATATTTGGTCCTGTCTGTGAGGATGGTGAATAGAGAAGAAGACACAACCGCGAACTCTACGAGCTGTACCAAGATGTGGATGTAGTCCGGAAGGCAAGGATCAATGGACATCAACGCTCTAGCTAAGAGGGTCTTCGACTCCGAGCCTCCTGGTTCGAGAAGAAGGGGAAGACCGAACCTCCGATATAAAGACCAAGTAATCGCAAAAACCGCTTACCCTCATTGACTCCAAGACCAACTCGTTTCGCCTACGTTTCTACAACGTGACGCTGAGATCGCGCGATGATGTCAATATCATCCGCGCATCCTAGTAGTTGGACAGATTTTGCAAGATAGTGCATTCCCTGTCCGTTGTAGTCTCTGTTCTAGCACCAGGTTGAAGAAGTCACATGACAGCGCATCTCCTTGCCGAAATCCGGTGCATGTTTCGAATGGTTCCGAGGTCCTAGAACCGAGTTGCACGGTGCATCGCGTCTTTTTTAGCGTGGCGCGACACAACGGGATCCCGAATTCGGCCATCGCACCAAACAGTCTTTCACGATGAATGCTGTCGTATGCGGCCTTGAAATCGATGAAAAGATGGTGTGTATCGATTCGAAACTCAGCATCGACTGTGATTCAACTACGAAGTACTCGTGTTCACCCCTTAAGGCTTCCACTCTGGCTTTATAACCATGGCATGTTCATTTTACTCTTTGGTAAAACATTCCATCGTTGTTTCTGCGATAACACCTCTCCATCTCCTCGATCGCGTGCTTCTCATGCTCTTTCTTTCTCCTTCTGAAAAGCGCATGCTCCTTTCTTCTTTTCCGCTCATAGAGCTCACGAGCAGCTCTCATACGTCTATGCGAAGTGGCCATGTGTGCATTCTGTTTTTCTGCCATGCATCTGTCTGAGAGCGCCGTGGCGCAGTAGGTAGTGTGTTGACCTCTGATGCCGATGACTCGGGATCGAATCCCGCAACATCCATGTCATCGAACGTGTTTTTCACGGTGCTTCTCCCCAGCGGGGTACTGACGAAACCCCCTGTAGTATAATTGTCAAAGAAAGGCTTCCCGAATCTCGCCGTTCGGAACCGGCAGTAAACTGTAGGTCCCTTTCACCTGTGGCAAAAATAAAATCTCACACAACATGGGAGATTGAGAGAAGCTCAGCTTTGGTCCTCCATTGACTGTAACGCCAACATACATACACGTACATCTGTCTGCACTCGTCATCAAACCAAGGGCTTTTCTGGAAACCTTATACATACATCAAAGCCAGCATCCCTGATGGCGTTTTGACAACGTCTGCATTGCTGTTGTATGTTTTGTGCAGTTTGCATCGGCTCTTGAAAGCGCTTGAGGGATATACGAGGAGATACGATTTGCGAAGATCTTGGCAGTCTCTTGCGATTGTAGCTTCCTGACGTCAAATTTTGATGGTCCTACACGCCTTCGCAGTGTTCGCGGTATCCGCATACGTACCTTGGCTGCAACAAGGTAATGATCCGAGTCCACATTGGCTTCTCGAAAAGTTCGGACATCCAAGATGCTGGAAGAGTGTCTGGCCTCGATCGCAATATGATCGATTTGGTTAACATCAGGAGACCGATTGGTTGATCAGGAGACCGTCAGGTTCCCTTCTGGATATTTAGATGTGGGAATCGTGTGCTAGCTACTAGAAAATGACGCCCCGTCACAAAGTCTATTAGCCTGAATCCGTTTTCGGACGGGATGTCGTGTAGGCTGTCCTCTCCTACGACTCGTTCAGAGAAATCCTCCTTACCCAGCTTCCCGTTGAAATCTCCTAGAACTATCTTGGTATCGTAACTGGGACATGGAGCGTATGTTCTATCTAGGAGGTCATAAAAATCATCTTTGACTCTGTCGTCTTTTTCTTCTGTGGGGGCGTGAAAACATATGAAGCTGATCTTCCCGAATGTAGTTTTAATGCGGATTGTTATGAGACGTCCGCTCACATGCCGGAAGCGTAGGACCTTTGCCTAAATCCACCTCGAACAACAAATCCGCATCCAAATAGACGTTGTCTGTTCTCCTTGTAGCAGTTTCCGTAGTAAATGTCACATTTTTGCATCCTCTTTTTACCAGGCCCATCCCATGACACTTCTTGGAGCGCAGTAATGTCTGCTTTATAGCAGCTTAGGCCGTTTTCTAACTGTTCGATCTCTTCCGGTCTGTTAAGGGACCTAACATTCCAGGTGTAGAACCGATACTTCCGTCCGTTAAATCCGATGCTTGTCTTTGTCTCTGAGTTTGTAGTTTTTTTCTACGATTACGGCTTAGTAGGCTCTGTAGCCTACAGACTAATCCTGTTTTTTGGGGCAGGAAGCTCGCCGTTCGCCCTTCCCCGACTGTAATTTCCATAGGAAATCTAAAGATGGCACCACGAGGAGATGGGGATGGGACTTACTAACAGTTCCGCAAGATGTTCGTCTGCGGTGGTTTTTCTCACTTTTTAGCAGACCAGCATCCGTTGGATAGATGCTACTCCTATTAGGCCTTTGTTAGTGCTTTGTCAAGTGCGACACCAGTTACCGTAGGTGTAAGGGCATAACACCTATGGCTTCATGACTCGCCGGTGCTGTCTTCTTCCTTCGTCACCTAGTTTACCTTCTGTCTTTTATAATAATTCATTAAGCGTTCAATAAAATAAGCACACTGAAAGCTTCTGTGTCGTCCAAGTCTGCTAATAGGAACTCTATAAAAACGAATTTTAGGAGAAAATCACAGGAAATGATAGGAAAGCACTAGCGTTCAGTTTTGCGTTCCATGTGGCTAGATCGTGTAGATTCGAATCGTAAAGTTGCCAAATTTGCCAGTTTCGGTTTTTATTCAATTTTTATTACCTCCACCCGCAAACAAATAAGATTTTATTGACCAATCAATCCGTTAATTTCCTTTTAACGTTTACTTCGATAACATCCATTTTCGCTGTACGCGCCACAAGAACGAAGAATGGTTTATACGATTCACTTTAGGGGATTCCACATAAAGAGATACATATGTAGATAGATAAACTCTGCACTCCATAGAGATATTCAAATCACTTTATAGCCCTGCACCCATCGATCCATTCAAATCTATCTTCTTAATCGGCTTTAGTCCCGACGGTATCTATAATTCCATTTATGGAAACTATGGTATGCACCAATGAGTGATTGACACATTCAGAGGGCGTCAAACAAATACTGACGTGTCGTACTGTTCTTCCGTTCATGAAGAACCCTTCCTCTCCATATTATGCTCAATCCCTCGTACTCATATAGAAGACAACACGCACTAGTTACTTATAATTCCATCAGCAGCAATGCGACACCGAAAAAGAGTATAAATTACCAATTCTAATGGTTCCACACCATAAAATTGAACCACCACTCACTCCCATGCCATATGTTCCCAGATCATCCGTATCTCTCTATCTGAATTAGATACATGCGTATTTTTTTTATTTTTTTATTTTCAGCTCTTAGAGCCAGTTGAATCGCAATGCTGATTGAAATCATTTAGGTGCTTATACATAGATACACGCGTATATATGTACGAATACAATCTGTGCTTGCAGATTTAGCACGCCGAACGCTAACAGATACGAGTCGTATCTACGGTCAAATGTTAACCGCTAGCTACTAAATGGCATTGTCTGTTTAAACGTTGTACTCGTACTCGTTTATAGTGCACATGACATCAATGCACCGCTACTGTGTACAACTTTCAGAACTCTTGGTTCTCCATCTACGAACCCCCATCTCCGTATTCACTAGATACAGTTGGCGCTGATGTCAGTTTCGGTCTATTTAGTTCAAGTATAATGCAAAAAAATACGCTGATAAGCGATTTCCTTAGATTTACTCGCTAGTCGTAAGTACGAGTACGAGCTCGTGTTCGAGAGTATTCAATGTGAAGAGAACGTGCCCAGACAATCTGTTCCGAATTAGGTCCACAGATGAGAGGATGGAGGATACGATGTGGGCGTTTGTGTGTTTGTATCCGAGATTGTTTTCATATGTCGACCAGACAGCTTCAGTGTGGGGCTTCTTTGACTTACGTCGAGATGGAAGGAAGGAAGGAAGGAAGATTGTTTGAATTCAATTAATCATTGGCGCTGTTGTTCAATTATCATAGAATTCGAATGTGGATGGAAACGGGTGCATTAACAGATGTTCACTCGAACTGATTAGGATTGTAATTCGCAGGGGTATTTTGTTAGTGACATCATTAACTCATATATTATGATTTGAAATGATACATACTCGTATATGGAGAATAGTAATAAGTACTTTTTGGAATTTTGATGATCCAACACCACTGACATCTGGTCTTTGTAACAGAATACGAGTAAAGGGAATGCACAAATTTGGGTTGGTCAAAATGATATTTAATGAAGCTATTGGGGGAATAGTATGAGTACGATACATTAGTGTGCCCTTAAAGATAGTGGTGGGAAGCAGAGTGCTTCCTGACACACCCCTCTTCTTGTAAACGATGTTTACGAAAGACTGCACCCCTTAGGTCAAATATTGACCGCATTTATGGCGATTTTGTGTCAAGAGGGTCAGATGGCTACACACAAGTTTCTACTCGTATATATGTATGTGCATACTATCTATGTATGTACATTAGATTGGACTCAATCAAATGGGAGTTAAGTAAGGTATTATTGGGGTTTGTGGCGATAATGGAAAGGCCATTCATTTTCAGACATCGTAGTAGGTCAGCTATTTCCAGACCTCCTCGAAAGTCCTGATTATACTTTGAATTTTCGTTCGCGTGCTATAAATCAAGCTTGTAGTTAAGCTCGATATTGGATGTGCATGATTGAAGGAGACATACTTGACATTCTGGGGCTTACACATTCGATGGTTTATGTAAGAGATGGTGATAATAATGAGCACGATGTTGGTAGAAAACTAAGCCAACAGCTTTGGCAAAGATTTTGCTTATACCTAGTTGATACATACATACATATATCGCTTATACACATTCATATGTATGTACGTAGGTAGGTAGGTAGGGTCGAAGCCTTCCCAGAGTTGAGAAGAATGCACATAGGCCAGGGAGGCCCGTTGTGCAGCTACGAGGGAGTTTTACCCCCCTATTCGTGGAACCATTTTGTGCTTCTTAAGAAGTTAAGAAGATCAAGTATCCCTACTTTCTGAACACCTGTCAGATCGTTAAGGAAGTAAGAGCCTAGGTAACGTTTCCTGAAATTGCAGAGAGCTGGACAGGCGCAGAGAAGGTGGTGAATGGAGTCAACCTGCTCCTCGTCCTGACAGCTTCTACAGAAATCATTTGGAACTATTCCTAGTTTTTGTGCGTGACTGCCAATGAGGCAGTGTCCTGTGATGACACCGATGACTTTGTAGATGTCAGTTCTTTTTAGGGAGATTATACTCCTTGTGCGTTGACTGTCCAGCCGAGGCCAGATTTGCCTGGTGATGACACAGGTATGTCCCTGTGTCCATCTCAGGTTCGTCTCGGCCCTGGCGAGATTGGTCAGATTATGTTTAAGGGTTGTAAGGGGTACTCCCTCACAAGCCACGATTGATTGTAGCGCCGTTCCTAGTTTAGCGAGTGTGTCGGCTTTTTCATTTCCTGCAATGTCGCTGTGTTAATCTCGTTAAGAGATCTGCGACAGTCGAGACAAGATTTTGATGTGTGCACATAGGACTCCAGCGACCTTAAGGCTGCTTGACTGTCTGTGAGAATGCGAGAATCCGTGGTGGATATTACGTTCCACTTCAGCCAAGACGAAGCCTCCAAGACAGTTCCGCCTGGAAAATGCTGCAGTGATCTGGTAATTTTAGAGCTTTATGTAGCATGAGTTGTTTGCAGAAATCTCCACTGCCCACCCCGTCTTTGGTTTTAGACCCGTCAGTGTAGAAATCCACACAGTTTCTGCGCGGCTGAGTTTGGCGGGTCCAGTTCTTCCTGTCCGGATAAATCATCGTAAAGTTTTTGTCCAAGACTATGGTGGGTTTTGTGTGGTCTAGGTTTTCTGTCGTAGTTATCCTGTTTTGCAGGATGGAGGAGTGGCCAGTGACATAGCTCACCCATTTCGAGTTGGCTTTTAGTCTTATGGCCGTGTGTGTGGCAATTCGCTTGCCGAAAATATCGAGTGGTGTAAGGTCTAGTATCATGTTAAGCGCAGCCGTTGGTGTGGACTTGAGGGCCCCGGTAATGCACATACATGCCATCCTTTGTACCTTCTCGAGTTGTTTGTGGTATGTTGTCTTGTCTAGTGCAGTCCACCAGACTATTACTCCATACATTAGTATGGGTCTAACGACCGTGATGTAGAGCCATAGGGTAATCTTGGGGTTGAATCCCCATTTTTTTCCTAGGGCTTTCTTACATGATGTATGTACGTAGGACGTTAATAATTTTTCCAAGGATACATATGTCAGCGGTTATCTCTGCCATTTTTTGGTGGCAAGAAGTGCTATGGGATGGACTGGGTAAAAAAACCAGCCAAGTGCGAGTCGGACTCGCGCACGAACGGTTCCGTACCATCTGTATATATAAATATGAAAGAGACTATGTATGTTACCTCATCAAATGACAGATCTTGGTTGCAGGCAGGATTGTTTGGAAGAAAATCATGTCTGTTGTTTTTAGGATTTGTCGTGGTAGCGGCAACAGAAATACATCATCTGTGAAAATTTCAACTGTCTAACTATCACGGTTTATGAGATACAGCCTGGTGACAGACGGACGGACGGACAGCGAAGTCTTAGTAACAGGGTTCCGCTTTACCTTTAGGTACGGAACCCTAAAAAGGATGAAAAACTGTGACATTTACTGCGGAAACGACTACAAGGAGAACAGAATTCTATTTGGATGCAGATTTGTTGTTCGAGGTGGACTTAGGGAAAAAGTTCTAAGCTTTCGGCATGTGAGAGAACCCCTCATAACAATCTGCATCAAAGCTTGATGCGCGCTCACGCTTCCCACAGAAGAAAAAGACGACAGAGTCAAAGATGACTTCTATGACCTCCTAGAACGAACATATGCTCCATCTCCCAGCTACGATACCAAGATAGTTCTAGGAGATTTCAACGGGAAGCTGGGTACGGAGGATATCTCTGAACGAGTCGTAGGAAAGCACAGCCTACACGACACCACGTCCGAAAACGGATTTAGGCTAATTGACTTTATGACGGTGCGTAATCTTCTAGTAGCTAGCACACGATTCCCACATCTCAGTATCGATAAGGCAACTTGGCGGCCTCTTGATCAATTATCTGTTAATCAAATCGATCATATTACGATCGACGCCAGACACTCCTCCAGCATCTTGGATGTGAAAACTTTTCGAGGAGCCAATGTGGACTCGGATCATTACTTTGTTGCAGCCAAGGGACGTATGTAGCGAACACTGCAGAGTCGATTAATTACTACTACTTAGGTGGCGCTACAGTCCTCAACCAACAAGCGTCTCCAGCTGGCACGGTCTTTGGCCAGCTGTTTCCAGCGCCGCACGCCCAGTTGGTTAAGGTCCCTTTCCACCTGCGTACTTACTTACTTACTTACTTACTTATCAGGCCAGCGATCCATGGAGGATCTGAGCCTGAGCTATAGCTGCCTTCCATCCTTGACGGTCCCGGGCACGCTGCTTCCAGTTGTCAAGACCAAGATGTCTTACATCCGCGATTACTTGGTCTTTATACCGGAGGTTCGGTCTTCCTCTTCTTCTCGAACCAGGAGGCTCGGAGTCGAAGACCCCCTTAGCTGGAGCGTTGATGTCCATGCGCTCGATGTGGCCGAGCCAGTGTAGTCGACGGATCCTTGCCTTTCGGACTACATCCGCATCTTGGTACAGCTCGTAGAGTTCGCGGTTGTGTCTTCTTCTCCATTCAACTTCCTCACAGACAGGACCAAATATCCGGCGCAGAATTTTTCTTTCGAAAGAACCCAAAATCAGCTCCGCTGTCCTGCTTATCGTCCAGCTTTCGGGTCCGTACAGCAAGACTGGCAGAATGAGCGTTTTGTAAAGCATGACTTTGGTCTTTCGAGTGAGGAGTTTTGACCCCAGTTGTTTGGACAAGACGAAGTAGCAGCGGCTGTCAAGGGCGATTCTATGCCCGATCTCCACTGTGGTGTCATTTGTGGAATTTACGTTTGCCCCGAGGTAGACAAACTCCTTAACTACCTCAAAATTGTAGCTGTCAATTGTTATATTTTGTCCCAGGTGGTGAGCGACAGATTGGTTTTTGCTTGTATTTCGTTTTGTCCACATTGATCTTAAGACCAATTCGTTTGCGCCTGTTCTTCAATCGCCGTGAATGCTTCCACAATACCACGGCGGGAACACGCGATGATGTCGATATCAGCCGCGTATCCTAGCAGCTGGATGGACTTGTAAAAGATAGTGCCTTCCCTGTTGACGCCTGCCCGTCGCACTATCTGCTCCAGCACCAGGTTGAAGAAGTCACATGACAGCGCATCTCCTTGCCGAAATCCGGTGCATGTTTCGAATGGTTCCGAGGTCCTAGAACCGAGTTGCACGGTGCATCGCGTGTTTTTTAGCGTGGCGTGACACAACTGGATCAGTTTTACCGGGATCCCGAATTCGGCTATCGCACCAAACAGTCTTTCACGATGAATGCTGTCGTATGCGGCCTTGAAATCGATGAAAAGATGGTGTGTATCGATTCGAAACTCGTGCGGAAGCCGCACTGATAGTTGCCGATTAGTGCGGTGCAAAATGGTTTTAGACGTTCACACAATACGCTGGACAGGATCTTGTATGCGACATTGAGCAGGGATATACCTCTATAGTTCTTGCAAGAGGTAGGATCGCCTTTTTTGTGGATAGGGCATATAGAGCATCCAGTCGTCGGGCATGCTTTCATCTTCCCAAATTCTGCAGATGAACTGGTGCATGCTCCCTACCAGAACATCGCCGCCAGCCTTGAAGAGCTCTGATGACAAGCCATCTGAGCCTGCGGCCTTGTTGTTCTTCAGCTTCTGAATAGCTGTGCCGACTTCTTCGATGCTGGGTGGGAGGACTACTTCAGCGGCTGGAGTTGGGATTTCCCCGGTCCCTACCACTCTCTCTTGGTCATGCTCGTTAAGCAGCTGCTGGAAGTGCTGCTTGAATACATCCACTATTCCCTGCGGATCGGTGACAAGATTACCCTCGCAGTTTCGAAGAGCCAGGGTGCCCTTTTTGAAGCCTCCTGCAAGGCCTTTGGCTTTCTTGTAAAAGGCTCGTGTTTTATGTTTATCCCTAGACTCCTCGATATCCTTGAGCTGGGAGGCTGCGAAGATTCTTTTCTTTTGTCGGAGTAGTTTTTTCTCCTCCCTTCTTCTGGCTCGGTACTCATCTTACGCGGGGTTTCTTGTCGGAGGTGGTAGGTATCCTAAGGTGGTTTCGGCTACTTCCTGAATGGCTGAGCGGCAATGCAGCCACATATTATTGGCATTTGTGTTTGACGTAGGCATATCGTAGAGTCTTTCGCTCAGCTGCGGTGTGCTCAGACGCCCAATGTCGAACCTCCTCCTAATGGACTGGTGCAGCTTTCTGACATTGGACAGTCGAGCTCTGAATCTTGCTGCTACGAGGAAGTGGTCAGAGTCGACATTTGTCCCTCTGAATGTTCGCACATCCAGGATATTTGACAAGTGCCTTGCGTCAATGAGCACATGGTCGATTTGGTTGGCGGTTCGACCGTCCGGAGATCGCCAGGTTGCTGTGTGGATTCGCTTGCGAGGGAATCTTGTGCTACTTATCACCGGATTATGAGCTGTCGCAAAGTCAGCGAGTCGGAAGCCGTTATCTGTTGTTGTATCGTGGAGGCTGTGCTTTCCGATCACTCCGCCAAGGGTGTTCTCCTTACCGATTTTGGCGTTGAAGTCCCCGAGCACGATTTTTACATCGTAGGCGTTGTCCAGGAGGTCATAGAAGTCCTCCTTGATAGGGTCTTCAGCCTCGTCGGTAGGGGCGTGTGCACATATAAGGCTGATGTTATGAAATCTGCCTCTGACGCGGATCACAGCCAGGCGATCACTTATAGGTTTAAAGTCGATGACCTTCGACCTTAACCGCTTTCCCACGACAAATCCGCATCCCAGTAAGTGCAACCTTTTGTGACAGCTGTAATAAATGTCGCAATTTTTCTTCCTAATCATACCGTTTCCTATCCAGCGTATTTCCTGGACCGCAGTAATATCCGCCTTGTACTGCGTGAGGATTCCTTCTAGTTTATGAGCAGCTCCGGGAGTGTACAGGGTTTTGACATTCCAGGAGCATACTCGCAAATCGTGTTTCTTTTTCGTGCGTTGTCGTCGTCGAGTATTCGTCCGTGTATCCGAGGCATCTTGCTCATTCATATCTTTTCTTTTTTTTACGTGGGCGGATTGTTAGTCCGCCGCACAACCGCCATTCTGGTCGGGGTTTTGTCGCTGCATACGTTTGTTCACCTCCCAACGGCTGTTGAAGAGGCTATCCAGAGGGCGCCGCGAGGAGGCCGTATGTCAACTTGACCCGGGCATTTAAACAGGGATCGTTGCTGGCATCTCGCCAGGTTGAGAGCGATCAACAACTTTACCCTGTATGTCCGAGCCCATGCCCTCTGAGTACGATTACCATTAAAAATGTCAAACCTTACGATGACAATGTCAGTTTTGACATACTCACACTGATGTTGCTATTATCTACGTATCTGTTTATCTAAGTCTAGTGAGTCATCAGGTGGAAGAATTTTTCTGACAATTATTTACTATTGACATACCTTTGTCACACATTTTCATTTCACCTACTTAACTCGCTAGATACAATGGGAGACAAGGTGAGATAGTACCTTGCCTCCCATTGTACCTAGCGAGTTAAGTAGGTGAAATGAAAATGTGTAACAATTCTCCTAAGAAACTTAAACAATACAAAGTCGTCGATATGAATAATTAAATGACATCAATTCGATTTCAATAAATTCGAATTGCACCTTGCTGGCAATATTTATCATCACATTAGGGATTCACGTAAACGTGACCTGGCGGCAAGCATTCCAATTATCAATTTATTCATCCAATTGTACCGGAACCTCCAAATTTAATAAATCCGAAAAATACATCCCGAAACTCAATCCGGTAACAATAAATAAATAATCGCACCAGTGACGAGGCGTAGAAAACAAAGTGTGAACTTCCGATGCGTCGCTGAACAACACTGAAAACAATGTTGACGAATGAGAACAATAAACTTTTTTTTTGTTGTTTTTTAATTGATTGAATTTTCATCATTTTTTATTACATCCATTTCACACCAGCAGCGACCAATTCCCACAGAAACATCTCAATTATCCGAACCATAACGACAAACACATTTCATGCAGCAGAGCACTTTAGATAATTATGTACGTAAGTGAGATACTTTGCGTTGTAATGGGTTCCTTGAACTCATTGACAGATCCTTCCTCTTCTTTATCGTAGAGCACCTTCTATGATCTGTTTTCCATCAATGTGCTATTCCTCTTTTCACGGATTAGCCTAAGTACTTTTGGATCTTAATTGCAACCTTGGACTAGAGTTGTTCGGCACCACAGGCACCATGGATCTCGAATGGAAGTGAACGAAGTTTATTATTGATTCGAGATTTTCAATTATTGTCTCTGGTGGAATGGGTAAACATGTGTTGTCTGTCGGACATGATAATGCTCAAGGAAGTAGTGACTTCTTCCTTCTGGGGAGATCTATATATAGAAGTTGATTGCTTGTATTTTAAGCCACATGTAAGCGATGGATGCAGTTATAGTGCATGTGTGATAAGTGAAGGGGTTTTTAATCTGCTGGATGGTTAGGGGGAAGATCTATTCCAAATTTATCGGAACTAAGCAGTTGAGATGGAAGTGGCGATCTCAAGACCATTGCGTTGTCATTTACATTCGTTCCGATTAAGTGATTATGATGCATGCAGCTGACTATTGGTTACAAATTTGTCATCGTTTTTATGGTGACTAGATTTAAACTTTAACCTCGACGAGAGATCTTGTGATTGATGGACCTACATATGTAGACATGGCGTGGCGGAGATTTTTGTGGCTTTTTGGTATCCAGAAAAAGAAAAATGAAGGCATTGTGTGATCATAGCCCACAAAGCGATGGCATTAGTATTGTTGGAACTTCAAAGTGAGATCCCTTGTATAGGTTCGTGAAGGCAAGGTTGTCGGATTTCCTTCAGCCGCTTTATTCTTTTAATGTCGCTTAATTCACATGTCCTTGTCTATGACATCTCTACCTATGCTCAGCCGTTTATTGTGTTTTATCTTTTATTCAAAATTCATTTAGAAATTAAAAAATGACCTCAGATAATTCACTGTTATTATCATTCTCGCAGCTGTCCCTCATCGAAGATGCAACTGCCCATGAACAATACTTGGCATTGTCGATATACTAACTACTAACATTTACAATTGGTGCGACAATTAAGTTCCGGAAATTTTATACAAAAAACAAGAAAATTAAGTTTGTCGCAAAATTTTATTCTCAACCTTCACAATAGTCCCCTTCTAATTCTAAACAATGATTCCAACGTTACTCTCATGATTCGAAGCACGCTTGATTCCGAAGATAAGTCGTCTAGGGACATCATTACAGACTTTTTAACCTTTCCTACACTGCCACGATGAGTTCCCCAGAGGTGTGACTTAATCTGGGGGCGTGGATGCGGTAACATTAGACTACTTTTTTCGCTAAAAACTCTTGCACAATCAAAGAGGAATAGAAGTACAAACTGGGAAGGTTTTGGGAATGAAATTTATGAAAGAAATCTCTGAAAGAATTCAAAAACCATGGGGTTCATTCGTACTTAGAAAGCCTAACTGCTGACAGGAAATTAAGTCACCACGGGGTGGCCGTGGTGCAGTGGTTAACATCATCGACCGCCGAGCGAAAGGTTTATGGTTCAAATTCGCTTCGTAGCCAAGAAAAAGTAATTCCTATACGGACAAAAAGTATGCAACTTAGTTGTGAATGGAAAGTGAGCAGACGTACTGCTGCAGGCATAACACTCACAGTATATGGTCAACCCAAATTCATCCTCTGCGTATGCAATACTAAAGTGCTCGAACGAATTACTACGGACTATAACCAACTCGGAATTTGGTCAGCTCTTGTCCTATCTAAGTCTAGGACAACCACCCCTGAGAGTAGTGAACGAATATCAACGACCCAAACCACTGCACTCCGTTCAGGTTGTGTGTGTAATAACACATCATAAGAGAATATAACAAAACTCTTGAACCTGCGCGGGTCTCTAAAAAAAAAAAAAACCTTACTGGCCCCATGCGGACGCTCTAAGATAACCTACATATTTTTTTTTTTTTGTGTCTATGCTTATTCTACCTTAGTCTGCCCTAACCTACCCTACCCTATGAATGCTATTGGTGTTGGCGATTGCTGCCTTGAAAAGGCTTACTTAACCTAGCGGAGTCACCTCCAGCCACTAAAAGCGCTGCTGCTGCCTCACAACGTCTCTCCGATCGCGGTCTGAAACCGCCCTGCTGAACCTGAGGCGCTCCGGCTCACAGAGCTCGACCCCAGCTCCGTAGAGGAACCGCCGTTCCACGTAATTTCGTGCCACATGGAAGATTAGCGGTACCGCCAATCTATCCTGGATTGGTCCACAATAATCTAGATAGAGGAATGCTTCCGGAAGGACAAAGCCGCTAAGTCGCTCATGGTACATACTGTTGGGGTAGTAAGCCCCAGAGATCAAGTTATTGACCGAAGTCATTGCCCTCGCAACGTGACCTCGAATCAGCTTTATCAGAAAATTGTATATCCGTAAAATCCTTGCCCTATTGTATAGGACCTCGTTGGAATAGAATTTCGTGTACTCGGATTCTGGTGTTGTGTGCAATGAGAGACAAGTCCTTAGACATTGTCTCTCAAACATTCGAATCCTTTCCATCAGGCTGGCACTCACATTGAACCAAACGGGACATCCATAGGCAATCATGGGCCTGATTAGGGCCATGTAGCAGATTACCTTCACTCTGCAGTCAAGTTGGCTGCTATGGAACAGCCATCTTGTCAGAGCGAAAGCGCCCCGAGCCCTTGCCAGAGCAGCATCCACATTTTTATCAAAATATAGATACTGATCCAGCCAGATCGCAAGGTATCTGACCACACTTCTATTTGCCAGTGGACGCCCGTCCGGTCCAAGGATTGAGAACCTTCGCCAGTGCTTTCTAGTGTCCCTAGAGGCCCTAGACAAGGGCGTTCTGAATAAAATAGTCTCTGATTTCTGGAAGTTGATTTTCAACTTCCAGTCATCACAGAACTGCTGAATTTTGTCGAAGTCACGCTGCAATAAAATGCCAATGACATCGATCGTTGGACCTGATCTGTACGCAACCAAGTCGTCCGCGTACGCTATCGAATGGCGAAGAGAAACTATCAGATCGCTGATGTAAATGCTGAAAAGGATCGGTGAGTTCACTGTGCCCTGTTGCAGTCCATTTTTAATTTCGAATGTTTGAGTAGAAGTCACGTTGGCAATTTTCACAACGAACTTTCTACCCTTCATCATGTCATAGATCATATATAGCAATGGTTTACTTATGCCCAGCTGCTTGAGCTTGTAGTAGAGTCCTTCTAACCATACGGCGTCGAAGGCTTTTTCCAAGTCAACCAGGCAGGCACCCGTACATTGGTTCTTGCATTTGTTCCATTGGACATCCGAGACGAGTTTCGACGCGGCATGTATGGTATCATGCCCCGCCCTGAAACCGAATTGGTTATCCGGAATGATATTTTTGTCCTCAGCCCATTTGGACAGGGCTCTATGGATTACCTTCTCGAAGACCTTGCTGATACTCGGAAGGATAATTATCGACCGGAGATTTGCCGGTTAGAGGAGTCTTTGGCCGTTTTCCAATGCCCCGGATAATATGCATAATTCAGTGCATTGTTAAAAAGGATGGTGTACCTCTCCACAGCCACTGTTGGGAGATGCCTGAGCACAACATTAGATATACCATCATTACCCGATGACTTTTTCTTTCTGAGTGACATGAAAATCAACTGGAGATCCTCCGCCGAAACGAATAGTGGGTTAGCCCCTTCATTGTTTGCCGTGAAATCGTCACTGAACCTGGTGAAACCGGGGTTCTCAGATCGCCAATGTTCAATATCGCTTCGTAGGTAGAAGTGGTTTAACAGGGCTCTGTTCTCCAAGTCGTGGTTCGGGCGAATGCTTTTATTCATCTTGTACACTTCCTGGAAGACAGCTCCCACTGTTGCCACTTTCTCTTGAGGATCCTCGATCACAAAGAAATCGTCGTCCAGAACAGCGCTCTCTGGATCAATGCTGACTGTACGTAGTAGACGTTCGTTGTCGGACGTTCTCGGACGCTTGAGATCCTGAATGTCGTTCTGATTTTTTCTCCTAAATATTTTATTTATCTGCGGGAACATATTCGCGTTGCTGGATTTTACAGCACGAATTTTGTTGTTTCAGTGCAGACTTACAGATAGTTTGTAATTTTCTTTGATCTGTTGGAGATTTTTAATCAGCGACTTTAGTGTCCTGACCTCCGAGTTTTGTCGGTCGGTAAACTGCCTATACAAGAGTTTGAGTCTTGACAGGAGTCTTCTTTTCTGTCTGTGAAGTGCATCTATGGTCGCGTTTCGGTATACGTCAGTGGTGTCGTGATGCCGTTGGCGTGGTATTGTTCTGTCTATCGTCTGTTTAATTATTTCGTCCATTTGTATAAGGTTCCTGTCAATTTCATCGTTTGACAGGTTCCTGTTGGTAGGTGAGGAGGAGGCGCTCGAAGTGAGTGATCTCGTTAGGCAGTTGGCAAAGCGTGGCAAACGTGCCCTACTATAATCGTAGGGATGCAACGCAGTTGTGAATGGAAAGTGACCAGACGTACTGCTACAGGCATAACACTCACAGTATATGGTCAACCCAAATTCAACCTCTGCGTATGCAATACTAAAGTGCTCGAACGAATTACTACGGACTTTAACCAACTCGGAATTTGGTCAGCTCTTGTCCTATCTAAGTCTAGAACAACCACCCCTGAGAGTAGTGAACGAACATCAACGACCCCAACCACTGCACTCCGTTCAGGTTGTGTGTGTAAACACATCATAAGAGAATATAAAAACTCTTAAACCTGCGCGAGTCTCTAAAAAAAAAAAAAAAAAAAAGAAAGTCGCTCACTTTGAAAAGCTATTAAGGACGTTGAAAAGCCTAGATTGCAGACGGATCAAAATGAATAGGCGAAAGGCGATGCGGAAAGAGCTGAAGTCTTTGCTGAATATCTTATTGAAATAGGCGAAAGGCGATGAGGAAAGAGCTGAAGTCTGAAGTCAAGGACGACCGCTACCTAGAAATGGCAATATTCTGAAAATGACCGCCGAATACAAAATGACGCGAGCTACGCTTCCCGAAGTAGAAAATTTCATAATAAAACCCTTAGTCAAATAAAGGATCAGGCTACTACTTAATTACAGGGGATGTCCTTAAAAACTTGCCAAAAAAACTTTTATATTCTTATAACGCAGCGCTTAGGTTAGATCACGTTCCAACCCAATGGAATGTCGCCGAAGTTATCATGGTTCTAAAGTCCGGCAAGACACCGATGGATAAAAAATCTTACCGCCCAATATCATTATTTCTCAATGACGTCTCGCTGTGTCCGTCCAATCACGTCAATGTCGTCGCGTACAGTGAATCTTGCACGATCTTTTCAAGTACGATGTTGAAAAAGTTGCATGACAGCGCGTCACCCTGTCTAAAACCTTTTTTAACATCAAAAGTCTCGGTTTCCTCATTACCGACCTTAATGGAGCAGCGAGAATTCTCCACTGTCATCCTGCACAGTCGGACGAGTTTGTTAAAACTAGACATGGCTTTGTGTAGCTCATCTCTATATACGCTGCCATGTGCAGCCTTGAAATCGACGAAAAGGTGGTGAGTGTCTTCTCCAAGATCTGCCGTAGCGTAAATATTTGGTCTATTGTGTATTTACCTGGCCTGAAACCACACTGATAAGAGCCAATCAGGCTATCCACAAACGGTTTCAGGCGTTCACACAATACGGCAGAAAAAATCTTATATGCGATGTTAAGGACACTTATTCCCGTATAGTTGGCGCAGTTATAGGGGTCTCCTTTCTCATGGACCGGGCAACCAATACTGGGATTCAATTCGTCGGGCATCCTTTCCTCCGACCATACCTTACAAATGAGATGATGCATGCACCTTACCAGCTCATCTCCAGCCACCTTAAAAAGCTCAGCATATAGGCCGTCTGCGCCTGCGGCTTTATTAGACTTAAGTCTTGATATCACTATTTTGACTTCGTCTAGGTCGGGTGGACGGAATTCTCTTACATCGTCGTCCACCTCGAACGGATCGTTCTGTCCGACGGCGTTGTCTTGTCTGTCATCGCCGTTATACAGTCTGCAAAAGTAGTCTTTCCAAATTCTCAGCATCGACTGTGACTCTACTACCAGTTCCCCATTTTCATCCCTGCAGGCCTTCGCTCTGGCTTTATAGCCATGGCATGTTCATTTTACCTTATTGTAGAACTTCCAGGGGTCATTCCTGCGGAAGCATCTCTCCATCTCCTCGAACTCACGCCTTCGTGTTCTCTCTTCTTTGTTCTGAGAAGCGTGTGTTCTCACACTATTATGAGTACGCGCTGTCGGCCCTCATAGTGTCTTTTGAAGATGTTTACCAACTCTCGCAAACAAAAAAAAAAAAAAAAAAAAAAAAAACAAAGGAATCTAAAAAGGACAGGCGCATTGTCGTGGTGCAAGATCCAGCCCTTCTTGGCGTATTCGGGTCATACCCGGAAAATACGTGCCTGACGACGTCAACATAGAACTCTCCAGTCACTGTCTGGTCGGTAGGAACATATTTACGATGAACGATGACGGGAACTCTTCCACGTCGATCGTTTTCTACTGATTCAAACTTAAGTGTTTTTGACATACCCTCGTCTCCATACACCACCTACAATTTTTGAGGGATTTCCGAGGGCTTTTCACCAGAGTTCACTAACAATTGAATCAGAATGTAATATGAGTCACTCATTCTTATGACGCCACTAATTGTTGTTGACTACAGCCTTGGATAACTCCCACTCCCCCTTCCTCCTTTCTAAACAGATGTTGACGGACGACGCAATATTGCCAGTTCCCGCGTTGTGGCTAAATTTCCAGAACTTAATTGCCACACATCATGCAGTTCAGGCTGCATTGAATGTGCGACCCAACTGTATCCACTTCAGAATCTTTCATTAATGTTAACTGCGATTTGCACTTGGTCGAGGTTTTCTCTAAATTTTTCATGTTGCATATTCGTACCAATTTGGCACTAAGATCTGCAAAACCTAGTCTCGTTAATCAGCTCCTCTCCTAGCTGCTAAGAGATATACATACCAGCTTAGTTAGCTAACTAATTTCTGTGAAACGAGTACTAGGAATGTTCAGCAAGACTATTTCACAGTGTATACAAGCTAACACTAATAGAAAATATGAGATACATGTGATAGATACATCAATCTATGTATGTAGTTTACATAGAACGTGTACAAACAATAGTTCCGGCCTTGCACTCGCAACCGCTTAATTTGTACACTCCACCGCACTGCCAGTTTTTACAATTGGCAATTTAGAAGATAACGTTTAAATGGATCTAGATAGAAATACGTTAACCGCTCACGCTCGCTTTGAGTCACCGTCGTATTTCTTCATCCTCTCATCCCGTATCCTAACGCGATCAGCAATCATTTGATAATCTCCGTTACTTAGTGAAGTGCACAGCAACTCCTTTGGCCACCGCGGCACCGGATGTGCTGTACGCGCCTCTTGAATAAGCACAAGACACCAGGCACACACCAGGCATTTCCCCGATTTTATTTAACCCACTAATCAACAACAGCAGCTGCCTTCTAGTATACGAGTACTTTCAGTACTCTTTCAGGCGTATTGTTAGATCCAAAGATCCTGTGCTCGGGTCTGCTGCGGGCATTGTAATTCCCATTTTAACCATTAAACCATTCCTCTCTGATCTCGGAGATATTTCTTGTAATGCAACGCTTCAGCTTCAGTTAGGCATTAGCTGCAATTGTAGTTTTGTCGTTTTTATCTGATAGTACACTATCGATATGATGGGGATTGGATGGAATTTCGCACAATAAAACCTTATTTCCCGTTGTGCTGTGTTGCTCTGGCCTGCGTAAACTTGGAACGAGGCTGAGTACACAACAGAGAGGTTCGAATGATGACGGGGCGTGGCGCTCAAAACACGCAAAGAGATTATCACTCGGGGGGGATGTTGTTGCAGTTGACACACGGAATAAACAATTAAATCGCACGAGTACCTAGCTCGTGACTTGTGAGGTAGTTCTAGCATTGGAATGTTAATTGTTTCTCTCTTCGCTTTGACAATTCGGAATGAAATTAAATAGAGCGTGGTGCCCAACGGATTGAATCCAGGAAATGGAAAAAACAGCAGACATGCTAGGTGACATAATTGTTTTGTCAATGAATTACGGGCGACAATCATTGGCTCTGAGAAATTGATTTTTTACTAAAAAATTGCGGAAATCATTGTTCAAAAAGTGAATACGTGGAGTCCATTGTGCCCAATTAATTTTTGACCCGTTGAGACCTAGGCATTTTCCGTTGAGCTGAACCATCCAGACGAGGATAAGAATCCTAGTATTCTGTCCAGCCCAATGTTACTTACCTCTTCTAGTCCCGAAAGGAAGTATCTTCCTAGGAATGTATTCATTTTTTGGGCGAGCGCCGGCAGGTGACGAATGGACTCAATTTCCTCCTCGACCCTGCAGCTTCTGCAGAAATCATTGTAGGGCTGGCCTAGTCGAGCTGCATGGTAGGATAGCATGCAGTGCCCGGTGAGGGCATCGACTGCCAGTCGATTATTTATTCCCACGATTGAACTTTAGCAGATTTTCTGTCCTTTTCTTATTATATGTAGATGGGCCAAGTCGATCTCGCCGTTGTGCATGTATCTAAGTGATACCATCGCTTATTGGTTTTCATTAATAGCTCCGTCTCTATCTCTCTGTAGAGCGCATTGAGTGGGGTTCTGTCTTCAGTTGCGATCTGCGCGAAGTTTGCACCTGATCCCATCCTAGCTAGCTCGTCCGCCCTCTCGTTTCCAGAGATATTCACATGACCAGGTACCCAGCAGAGGGTCACCTCGTTTACATTCGATATCTCTCCTAACTTTGCTGTTCTATGGTTTGCATCGGCTTTTGACAGAGTTGGAGGGAGCAACGACCCGCGAAGTTCCTGGCGGTCTCTTGCGATTGCAGCTTCCTGACGTCAAATTTTGATGGTCCTATCGACTCTGCAGTGTTCGCGTTATCCGCATGCGTCCATTGGCTGCAACAGGGTAATGATCCGAGTCTACATTGGCTCTTCGAAAAGTTCGGACATCCAAGATGCTGGAGGAGAGATGCTGGTCATGAGACCGCCATGGTCCCTTATGGATATTGAGATTTGGGAATCGTGTGCTAGCTACTAGAAGATTACGCCCCGTCACAAAGTCAATTAGCCTGAATCCGTTTTCGGGCGTGGTGTCGTGTAGGCTGTGCTTTTCTACGACTCGTTTAAAGATATCGTCCTTACCCATATTCGCATTGAGATCTCCTTGGTCATAGAAGTCATCTTTGACTCTGTCGTCTTTTTCTTCTATGGGGGCGTGAACGCATATCAAGCTGATGTTTCTGAAGATAGCTTTGATGCGGATTGTTATGAGACATTCTCTCACATGCCGGAAGTGCAAGACTTTGTGCCTAAGTCCACCTCGATCAACAAATCCGCATCCAAATGGACGTTGTTTGTTCTCCTTGTAGCAATTTCCGTTGTATATGTCACACGCACTTTTTGGAGTGCGGTAATGTCTGCTTCATAGCATCTTCAAGCATTTTCTAACTGTTCGGCCGGTCTGTTCTAGGACAGAACCAATACTCCTGTCCCTTTATACGTTTGGGGGTCGTCAACATGTAGTCCGTCCATTAAATCCGAGGCTTGTATAGCTGTCTCTGAGTTTTTAAAATTGTTTACGGTTACGACTGAACCTGTTTTTGGTGCAGGAAACTCGTCATTGGCCCTTCCCCATCTGTAATTTTCAGAGAAAATCTCCAGATGGCACCACGAGGAGATGGGGATGAGACTTTGCTCGTCCGCGGTGGATCCTCCCGCTTCTTAACAGGCCAGCATCCGTCGGATAAATGCTACCCCTACGCGGCCTTTGTTGGTCCCTTGCCATCCACTTACTTACTTATCAGGCCAGCGATCCATGGAGGATCTGAGCCTGAGCTTTAGCTGCCTTCCATCCTTGACAGTCCCGGGCACGCTGCTTCCAGTTGTCAAGACCAAGATGTCTTACATCCGCGATTACTTGGTCTTTATACCGGAGGTTCGGTCTTCCTCTTCTTCTCGAACCAGGAGGCTCGGAGTCGAAGACCCCCTTAGCTGAAGCGTTGATGTCCATGCGCTCGATGTGGCCGAGCCAGTGTAGTCGACGGATCCTTGCCTTCCGGACTACATCCACATCTTGGTACAGCTCGTAGAGTTCGCGGTTGTGTCTTCTTCTCCATTCACCTTCCTCACAGACAGGACCAAATATCCGGCGCAGAATTTTTCTTTCGAAAGAACCCAAAATCAGCTCCGCTGTCTTCTTTATCGTCCAGCTTTCGGCTCCGTACAGCAAGACTGGCAGAATGAACGTTTTGTAAAGCCTGACTTTGGTCTTTCGAGTGAGGAGTTTTGACCCCAGTTGCTTGGACAAGCCGAAGTAGCAACGGTTGCCAAGGGCGATTCTATGCCGGATCTCCACTGTGGTGTCATTTGTGGAATTTGCGTTTGCCCCGAGGTAGACAAACTCCTTAACTACCTCGAAATTGTAGCTGTCAATTGTTACATTTTGTCCCAGGTGGTGAGCAACGGATTGGTTTTTGCTTGACAGCATGTATTTCGTTTTGTCCTCATTGATCTTAAGACCAACTCGTTTCGCCTGTTCTTCAATCGCCGTGAATGCTTCCACAATGACACGGCGAGAACACGCGATGATGTCGATATCATCCGCGTATCCTAGCAGCTGGATGGACTTGTAAAAGATAGTGCCTTCCCTGTTGACGCCTGCCCGTCGCACTATCTGCTCCAGCACCAGGTTGAAGAAGTCACATGACAGTGCATCTCCTTGCCGAAATCCGGTGCATGTTTCGAATGGTTCCGAGGTCCTAGAACCGAGTTGCACGGTGCATCGCGTGTTTTTTAGCGTGGCGCGATACAACTGGATCAGTTTTACCAGGATCCCGAATTCGGCCATCGCCCCAAACAGTTCTTCACGATGAATGCTGTCGTATGCGGCTTTGAAATCGATGAAAAGATGGTGTGTATCGATTCGAAGCTCGTTGGTCTTTTCCAGGATTTGTCGAAGTGTGAAAATTTGGTCTATAGTTGATTTGCCGGGTCTTTATTTGCTCCGGGAGTGTACAGGGTTCTGACATTCCAGGAGCATACTCCCAAATCGTGTTCCTTTTTCGTGCGTTGTCGTCGTCGAGTATCCGTCCGTGTATCCGAGGCATCCTGCTCATTCATAACTTTAAGCTTTTTTTACGTGGGCAGATTGTTAGCCCGCCGCACAACCGCCATTCTGGTCGGGTTTTTTTTCGCTGCATACGTTTGTTCACCTCCCAACGGTTGTTGAAGAGGCTATCCAGAGGGCGCCGCGAGGAGACCGTATGTCAACTTGACCCGGGCATTTAAACAGGGATCGTTGCTGGCATCTCGCCAGGTTGAGAGCAATCAACAACTTTACCCTGTATGTCCGAGCCCATGCCATCCACACCTTTCTCAAAAAAAATGTTCGTCGTTTTTGTCTAAGAATGGTTCTGTAGATGTTCTCCATTGCGGATTTTGTCTGTGTCCATCCCTCCCTCGCCATGAATACAATTAGATCCACATCCACATGGTATCTCTGTACTTTCTCTTTTATAACCAACCTAGAGCCAAACTGTCTGCCAAGAACTGTGAACGTTCGCAACACCAAACCTAATATTGTGGCTTCCAAAATCGCTTTCGCAATGGGTCAATTCATTTACACTACCCAGCAAATAACGAGCTACCAAATCAGGCGAAGCACACCTCGCACTCCATTCAGAGAACAGCTCAACATAGCCACTTGTAATTATCACTTGCGTTAACTTGCCAGGCACGACTTGAATAACAATCGCATGCCTTAGCCTCAATCTGAATAAATATAACTTAAGCTTCATATGTACAAACGTGCGCACAATCCTACCTCCTGAACGACTGTGCAAACATTACCTTGTTTTCCCCGTCAATAATTTGTCTTTTTATCTTTACAGCGAGATGACAAGCGAATCGCAAAGATAATTCAAAACCCAAGGAAAGATGAACGCCAACAGATAACCAAGGCACCTTTCCAAAGAGACGTCAATCAGCAGGAAATTGGCCACAACAATAATTACCCCGATGACGGTAAACAGCGCATCAAATTGTCGTCGAAGCAAAAACAATGCTCCAAGAAGCATGTTAAAAACGCCAAAGATTCACACGCGCTATTCCAGAACGCCGGTAATGGCAATGGCAATAACAACGGCAGCGGCGGCGAACAACAAAGCCCCAGTCCGAAGCGCACAACAACCGCCAATGTGAAATTCTCAATTGATGCAATTGACCGGAATTCAAATGCAACGCCGCCGCCAGCTCAGCGTGCCGAGCCCGAAGATGAGGATACCACTTACAGTCAGTTGATATTCGACCGTAACGTCCACAAGTCCAATGAGCCATTGTCAGCAAATATTGTGTCGTCAAACACAGCGCCGACGAAAAGTGCAACACCAACACCAATATCACACCTTGGCCGGCGTGAAGACACAAACATCGGTCATTACGACAGGTTGCCCTTTGACAAATCACTCCAGCAGAACGTGCCCGAAAACATTGGCTTTCAGCACTCGAGTGCAAATCACGCAAGTGTTTACGCTGACCATCAACAAACGGTCGCGCAAAGCCACGGTCAGGCATACAACGAAGCGCGCCATCACCAGCGAATGTCAACAAAGGCGGCAACAGGTGTTGAGACGAGTAGTTCCAGCGCTGACGCTATTCCATTCATCGATGATGAAGACATTGTTAGCATCATAGAAAGGCATGGCACGCACCTTCGAATCAATGAAACCAACGACAACAACAATCATTACTCGTCCGCATCGACTCGCATTATCACGCTCCATCCGAAGAACGTCGGTTCCAGTCAAACCATCCAGAGTGGCAATACCTTGCAGCGAACACAGCTGCTCAATGTAATCAGCACCAAATCGGATCCACCATCATCGTCATCAGCAGCATCGAGGCAAAGGCAACTATCAACTTCACGTAGTGAAACCGGTGCGATTGGTATCGTCGATTCCAATGGAAATGTGACCGTAAGTGCTGCTACTGCTGCGGCTCGGCAGACTGTTGGACGTGCCGATGGTAACGACATGCATGAGTTCTTCTCGTGGAATCCAGCAAAGGGGAAATTGTGCCAAATTTGTCATGCGTCTGCGCTGAATGGTTCGAACACTGTGGTGAAGTGCCGCAGCTGTGACTTGGTGTGTCACGTATGGTGTGTGCCCAGAATTTTGGTGAGTCTGGTTCTTATCTGTAATTTGTTTTGGTGCATGCATTAGCTAAATGTTATTTAGAAATCCTTTACATCTGCTTGTATGTATCTGATTCTAGTGGACGCAATTCATTCGATCGATGATGATTTCCGCAGATACGTACATACGTACGAGTAGTTATAGAATTTAGTGTTTTGTCGGCGGTCTAAAAATACTAAGTGAAAGGCCTTTGCGGGCATGAGTGCTCGTGTGGATATTTCAGATATTTCTGTGTCAACAACTTGTGGAAATTACTTTTTGATCTGGCAGCACATAAAAACAGATAAACAAGGGCTTCGAGTGATTTTCGAGGCATGATGAAAGCATAAATTATAAGTTTTCGTTTTTGCTTTATATTTCATTTTGGACAGCACTATAGTCCAAGGATTTGGCACAGATAAGTCAAACTTAGCTTACTAACTACCTAAGGTGACATCTTCAAGTTTTTTGAATTTATATGTCTTTTACTCGAATTTTTTGGCGATGAAGTGTTCTGTTTGACTGTTCTTTCAATTTTGTCGTGCTGTGATGGATTCAAGTTCCATCAGCAGTCACAAAAAGCTGCAGAGGCTCTTTGGGGTCCCGGTTAAACTTGGTTAAAGAGTGTTTGAAGTTTAGGGTTCACTGTGAGTAAACGGGTTTCGGCGGTAGCATTCTCATACGCAATTTTTCGTGCAGCATATATTGTACACGTTCAATTGAAACATCTGTAACCTGTCTTTCTCCACCTGTTATGCATTCTGTTATTGCGATGTTATGCATTTTATTAACTACATATTCTGTAGTCACTTAAATCGGACGGTCATCTGAGAGCATACTCACAAGGTTAGGTTAGGTACATGGGTGCCCTATTGACGAAT
This sequence comes from Eumerus sabulonum, assembly GCA_951905685.1. Lineage (NCBI taxonomy): Eukaryota > Metazoa > Arthropoda > Insecta > Diptera > Syrphidae > Eumerus > Eumerus sabulonum. Next base: position 74,710,351 of record OX645062.1, read on the forward strand.
AGTCAAGGCTCACGTAGACTACGTTGAGTCCATTGTGCCCACTTGTTTTATTTAACCCATTGATACCTAGACATTTACCGTTGAGCTGAACCAACCAGACGAGGATAAAAATCCCAGTATTCTGTTCAGCCCAATATTACCTACCTCTTCTAGTCCCGAAATGAAGTATGTTCCTAGGACTATATTCCTTTTTTGGGCTAGCGCCGGACATTCGCACAGCAGGTGACGAATAGATTCAATTTCCTCTTCGTCCCTGCAGCTTCTGCAGAAGTCATTGTAGGGCTGGCCTAGTCGAGCTGCATGGTGGGATAGCATGCAGTGCCCGGTGAGGGCACCGACTGCCAGTCGAATATTCCCACGATTGAACTTTAGCAGATTTTCTATTCTTTTCTTATCATAGACGGGCCAAGTCGATCTCGCCGTTGCGCATGTACCTAAGCGATACCATCGATTATTGGCTTTCACTAGTAGTTCCGTCTCTATCTTCCTGTAGAGCGCACTGAGTGGTGCTTTGGCTCAGCTGAGATCTGCGCATTGTTAGCACTTGATCCCACCATAGCCAGCTCGTCCGCCCTCTCGTTTCCAGAGATATTCATATGACCAGGTACCCAGCAACCTAATTTACATTAGATATCTCTTCTAACTTCTCCTTGCAGAGTTTGACGAGTTTGGATCTTATCCATGCTGCCTGCAGAGCCTTAATGGCTGCCTGGCTGTCAGGATAGATGCTGGTCCTTTTTCCTGAGATATTCTGTTTTGCTGATCAGGTCCGCTGCCTGCTTCATAGGGAAGACCTCAGCTTGGAGGACACTGCATCTATCATCGAGCCTGTAAGAGCGATGCATATCCCGAGACTCAAAGTAGACTCCGGCACATGTGCCAACATCCATTTTGGATCCGTTGGTGTAGAATGCCAGTTCACTTTCCGTGCGTACCAAATCACCGGTCCATTCCTCCCTGGAGGGAATTCTAATAGAGAATCTCCTCTCCCAGGAAGGAAGTCGGGTGACATAGTCCCTTACGGTTCTGAATTTCGAGAGGATTGAGCAGGGACAGAGATCGAAGCTGGCGTTTGCCATGTTAAACGCAATCAACTTCTTTGCTCTGTTTGCTCGCTCCCTCCCCTCAGTTCTAATTATACGTCGAATGAAATCAGTCCCATGTCAATACCATCTTTGGTTCTCGAGATAATCGAGACCAAAAATTCCGAACGCACATACGCACATACAAATACATTTGCATTCTGGTGACCTTGGTACGTGGATATATGTCATATTTTGGAATTCGCAAAATCGGCCCCATTTCAATAACTTCCCACTGGGGAGTTAAAAAATCGTTTCAGGGGTCAGTGCAGTTACACGCTGTCCCCTGAGCAATGTACTTAAAAAGTAAACTGAACATTTGAGGACGAAATGTACTCGTACGTACATACGTAACGTACGCGTCACTGTCGGTTTTCTTAAAAGCGCCAAAGAACGTATCCGGCTAAAGCGGCAAGCTTTACATCTTCATCAGTAGAAACAAGTAAAATCGAACAGTTCGTGTAGTAAACGTCTTTGTCGGAATAACGAAACGCATCCGTCTTCAACTGAACGTCAATGAATTGCACAATACGCTCAACCCGGAAGGAATAAAAAGCCATTTGGGAAGCATTTCTTGTAGGAAATTACACATAAACCACGGAATAACCACGTGCGGCTATTTTCGTTGCGTGGGGCGTACTCGTACATTAACACCACTCATGGGTACTTTGGTTAATGTATACATTCGTAGGGAGATATGGTTGATGGAACCAAAGGGGCATTCTGCATCCAGACCGCATCCGATGTAGTGATTTCTTTGAAAGAAAGAAAACCAATTTGTAGCACCATTTTCCTTCTGTCTGGACACTGTCTCTACGAAATTCTAAAAATATTTATTTCATCGAACAACGATCGGCACAATTCAGTTTACAAGTACTATTCTCGGTAGTTGTTCGCCCATCCGTCGTTTCTATCCTCATTGAACCGAAGCCGTTCTATGTTTTCCACCCAAAATTACTTCCTCATGCCAGTTTTGGTGTGTCCCGAGTTAATGTCACATTTTCTATTCAAATCAAATCCGTTCCTTAACCAATGGAGCAAGCGTTAAGCGGAAATTATTAGATACACATCCATTCGATTCGCACATTTCCAAATCGACGCGTTCAGTTAAGCATTTTATCTTAATGATATTCGTGTACACTCAATCCAATGCCATATGTTCGCTGTTAGAGCTCAAGAAACCGAACGAATACCCATCCCAAGTCATGCCCTGTTGTGAGTAATTCCCATACCGCAAGCGTTTGTAGGTTATAATAAATATTGTGGTCATGCTTTTGAAAGTCTATGACTATTCCTTTTGAATCTGTAGGATTTGTGGATAGGAAAAGGTATGATGTGAAGACAGAAAAATGAAAGAAGTTAGTAATATAATCCTGACAGAGGAGTCATTTGGGGACGTAAGACGATCGAGTTAGGGCGGAAGGCAAATCTGTCTTTGGCTTAACCGCGACCTGGCTTTGTGGATGCAACTTTGGTGGTTCTATGCCGACTTGCTTGAATTATGGAAATAATATGCGATAAAAATGAAAATGGAGAGAAGTACAATGGTCGTTGTGGTTAATGACTCAAAGGTACCTATGTACAGAGAAAATGTGACGCGTTGAGTTTGAGTGAATGTTTCAATGGCTAGATAGTATACTCGGCTAGCTCTGTGCAATATTTGATTTCTTTTAGCAAACATTTGCCATTAATTATGAAGTACAATGTCGTTCAAGTGGCTGCCTCGGCTGGCTTCGCAGTAGCGCATTCTGTCACCCCAATTTTCCAAGACCTTGTTGATGGTTTCGGGCTGTAGCCCAGGGACTGCTTGGATGGTATTGGCCTTAAGTATTTGAATCGTTTGTTGGCATAACATCGGTCCTTTACAGTTCTCAACAAAAAAAAAGTCCTTCTTCTTCTTTTTCGGCGCTACAGTTTATGGCGAACCTGGGCCTCCTCTAAAAAAACCTCTACAACTGGCACGGTCTTTCGTCAGCAGTCTCCAGTGCCGCACGCCTATATGGTTAAGGTCTTTTTCCACTTGGTTGCGCCACCTTCAATTTGGCCGTCCTCGACCGCGTCGCCCCTCGGGGTTGGACCCAAAGACCTTCCGGGCCGGAGATGTGATTTCCATGCGCTCAACATGACCTAGCCATCTTAGGCGTTGGATCCAAAGACGCCGTGCTACGTTCATGTTGCTGTACAGCCCGTACAGTTCACTATTAAGTCCTCTCCTCCATTCCCCATTTATGTAGGTCGGGCCAAATATCCTATGCAGAATTTTTCTCTTAAAACGACCAAGGGCCTCCTCATCCGCTTTCGATAAGGTCCATGTCTCTGCGCCATAAAGCAGGACCGGGATGATAAGGATCTTGCACATACATACATACATATACCGTCACCTTGGTGTTTCGAGCGAGGGATCTGCTTCTCAATTGCCTCCCGAGCCCAAAGAAACAGCGGTTGGCAAGAGCTATTCTGCGTTTGATTTCGGCACTGATGTCATTTCTGCATGTCACTGCGGAACCTAGGTAGACGAAGTCCTTGACTACCTCGAAATTATACCTGCCAATATGTGCGCCCTGGCCAAGACGCCGGTGGTTCGTGTCCTTTTTCGACGACAGCATATATTTCGTTTTGCCCGCATTTACCGCCAGTTCCATTTTGGCCACTTCCGTCTCAATGCTCGTAAAGGCCTCAATGACATCTCGCTGGCTTCGTCCAATTATGTCAATGTCATCGGCATATGCGAACAGTTGTACAGACTTGAAAAAGATGGTGCCCCTCGCATTGACCAGTGAGATTTGCACGATCCTTTCAAAGACGATGTTGAAAAAGTCACACGATAGCCTGTCGCCGTGTCTCAAAATGTTTTTGACATAAAAGGTATCGGTTAGATCGCTTCCGACCATGATGGAACAGAGAGAGTTCTCCAATGTCATCCTGCACAATCTGACGAGTTTGGCAGGGATGTCAAAATTAGACATGGCGTTGTATAGCTCGTCTATATTTATACTATCGTATACAGCCTTAAAGTCGACAAACAGGTGGTGGGTGTCGATCTGGAACTCTTTTGTTTTTTCCAGCATCTGCCGCAGTGTGAATAATTGGTCTATAATGGACTTCACGGGCCTGAAACCACACTGATATGGACCAATCAGTTTATTAACCAGCGGTTTCAAGCGTTCACACAGAATAGCAGAGAAGATTTTATAAGCGATGTTCAGAAGACTTATTCCTCTATAGTTGGCGCAAACAAAGGGGTCTCCTTTCATTTGGATCGGGCAAACGATACTAAGATTCCATTCATCGGGCATGCATTCCTCTGACCATTTCTTACAGATGAGCTGATGCAACCAACCAGGTCATCTCCAGCTGTCTTAAAGAGCTCGGCAGGTAGTCCGTCTACTCCAGCAGCTTTGTTGGACCTAAGCTTAGAAAAAGCATTCCTAACTTCGTCCAGGTCAGGGGGACGGAATTCTCTGCTATCATCGTCCGCTGTGAAAGGGTTATTTAGCCTGACAGCGGGATCTGTTTCTTCATCGTCGTTATACAGTCTGCAGAAGTAGTCTTTCCAGATTCTTAGTACCAACTACTAGGTCTCCATTTTCGTCCCTGCAGGCTTCCGTTCTGGTCTTAAAACCTCCGAACATCATTCCTGCTATAGCATCTCTCCATCTCTATGATCGCGAGCTTCTCATGCTCCTTTTTTTTGTATTCTGAGAAGCTTATGCTCTTCCCTCCTCTTTTGCTCATAATGCTCACGAGCAGCTTTCGTCTTTCTATGCAGCGCCTCTTGATAGGCTTGCTGCTTGGCTGCGTGTGCCCTCCTACACTCGTCGTCAAACCATGGATTTCTTGTTGGTGGCGGTTTCAAACCCAATACCTCAGAAGCAGCACTTGTTGACAACGGGTCCATTGGTGTTGTACGGTCTGAGCAGGTGTTGGAGGGTTTTCTGAGAGCTTGAGGGAGACGCGATTGGCATAGGCTCTGGTGGTCTCTTGCGATTTTAACATTGCGACGTTGTATGCCGCTGGTCTTACTCGATTTTTCTGGGCCAGGCATATTCGCAGTCGCAACCTGGCTTCCACAAGATAGTGGTCCGAGTCGATGTTGGCTCCTCTAAAAGTTCGCACATCCAAAATGTCGGATGCGTGCCTGCCATCAATCGCAATGTGGTCAATCCGTTTGACGGTTGATTGATCTGAAGATCACCAAGTTCCTTTGTGGATGTTGAGATGTGGGAAACGCGTGCTAGCAACTAGGAGATTTCGCCCCGTTGCGAAGTCCATCAGCGTAAATCCACTTTCGAATGTGGTGTTGTGTAGGCTGTATGTATGTATGTATTTGTTGGCGTTACAGTCCATGAAGAACCTGAGCCGAGCTTCTCTCAATCCCCCATGTTGTGTGTGATTTCATTTTTCCCATAGGTGAATAGGACCTACAGTTTATTGCCGGTTCCGAACGGCGAATTTCGAGAAGCTTTTCATGACAATTTGACTACAGGGGGTTTTGTCAGAGCCCCGCTGAGGAGAAACACCGTGAAAAACACATTCGATGACATGGCTGTGTCGGCATTCGATCCCGTGTCATCGGCGCCAGAGGCCAACACACTACCCACTGCGCCACGGTTGTGTAGGCTGTGCTTGCCAATAATCCTATCAAAGGCGACTTCCTTGCCCAGTTTTGTGTTAAAGTCTCCCAGTACGATTTTAACATCGTAGCTGGGACATTGAGCATATGTCCTATCTAGGAGGTAATCCTTGTCCTCGGTAGGGGCGTGAGCGCAAATTAGGCTGATGTTTGCGAATTTAGCCTTGATGCGGATTGTCATGAGGCGTTTGCTTACATGCTTGAAGCTCAAGACGTTTTTGCCTAAGTCTACCTCTAATAACAAATCCGCATCCGTATATCTTTGTCTTCTCTCCTTGTAGCAGTCGCCGTAGTCGATATTACAGAGTCGGTAGAATAAGTTCACTAAAGCTTGTATGAGTGACAGGTCACATCCTAGGAAATGAGATCTTTGAGGAACTCGCCAGAATGGGTTCAGAGGAGAGTTTGTCAGGACTTGAACCTATCGACCTGCGCCCACTACGATTAACGATTGGGTATTTAATACACAAAGCCGTAGATGGAGTGATTATCTAGGTTGCATGATGACTAAGCGCGTATGCCCTGATGTCTGCAAGAAATCCGCAGCATTCCTCCTGTCCTTAAGGAGAATTCACTGCAGAAAACTTGGGGGAGGCATTACGGGCCATTACACTTTTGCTAAGCATCTCTGCGTGCTTGTCATCAGTGAGACGTCTACTTGAGCTGCATGTTGCGAGGAAGAGGACACGGCAGAGCATTTTCTCTACGTCTGTCCCGCTTTTGCTCGCACACGGTGTCGCACCTTTGGGACCGACGACGTGGTATGAGCTGAATCTCTAAGCTCTACATCACTGAAGCTCCTACCCATTTTTCCCCGGGAGACGGGAAAAGAGACATTGGTATAAGGTGTCTACCTGGAGTACAATGGACCAGTATTTGCGTCTGAGTGCTCCAACAGACAGCAGAAGCCTCCGACAAAAAAAAAACAAACATTCGACTTAGTCCTAAAAATGCTTACGTCATTGACTGTCGGCTTTATTAGTCAATAGACGTGAATCGTTTGCCCGCCCGGTCCATAAGAAAGGAGGCCCCTATGACTGCGCCAATTAGAGAGGGATAAGCCTCCTGAATATGGCGTACAAGATCCTCTCTGCCGTACTGTGTAAGTACCTGAAACCGTTCGTGGACAATCTAATAGGTTCCTACCAGTGTGGTTTCAGGCCAGGAAAATCCACGATAGACCAAATATTTACACTACGGCAGATCTTGGAGAAGACCCATGAATTCCAGGTCGACACGCACCATCTTTTCGTCGACTTTAAAGCCTGGTATGACAGTGTTTATAGAGATGAGCTATACAGAGCCATGTCATGTTTTAACATTCCTGCCAAACTCGTCAGACTATGCAGGATGACTATGGAGAACTCTCGCTGCTCCATTAAGGTCGGAGGTGAACTAACCGACCCCTTTGATGTTGAAAAAGGTTTTAGACAGGGTGACGTACTGTCATGTGATTTCTTCAACATTATTTTTGAAAAGATCGTGCGGGACTCTGCGGCCAATACAAGAGGTACGATCTACTTCAAGTCCACACAATTGCTTGCCTACGCAGATGACATTGACGTTATTGTACGAACAAAGCGAGACGTCAATGAAGCGTTCACAAGCATTGCAGCAGAAGCGGCGAAAGTGGGTCGAAGGGTAAATGGGGACAAGACCAAATAGATGCTGTCTTCCAAGAAAGACGCACATAACCGACGTCTTGGTCAGAACGTCACCTTCGGCAGTTATATTTTTGAAGTAGTCAAGGACTTCGTCTACCTTGGCTCGGTAGTGACAAGCAGCAACGACACCAGCGCTGATATAAAACGCAGAATAACCCTTGCCAATCGCTGCTTCTTCGGGCTCAAGAGGCAAGAGGAAACTAAGGTTTCCCTCTACGAAACCTTAATCATCCCGGTCCTCCTCTACGGCGCTGAGGCTTGGACGTTGTCAAAAGCGGACGAAGAGGCTCTTGGACATTTCGAGAGGAAAATTCTGCGTGCAATCTTTGGTCCCGTTTGTGTAAACGGAGAATGGAGGAGGAGATTCAACCAAGAACTGTACGGGCTGTACAGCGACATCGGCCTGGTTAGACGTCTTCGGATCCAACGTCTAAGATGGCTAGGCCATGTAGAGCGAATGGACATCAACGCTCCGGCCCGAAGTGGCGCGCACAGGTGGAAGGGGACCTCAACCAACTGGGCGTGCGGCACTGGAAGCGGCTGGCCGAAGATCGGGCCGGCTGGAGAGGCTTGTTGGATGAGGCCCTGGTTCACCCCGAACTGTAGCGCCATCAAAGTAAGTGAGTAAGTAAGACGTGGATTTATGTTAAGATGCTTCTACTACAAGTTATAAAAGTATTTTAATATAGGGAACACCGTTACAAAAGCACGCAACTAGATGAAATAATAGATTTAGATTTAAAAATAAAGTCTTCTTATTAAATTGGAATGTTATTGTGATGGTCTGAATACTATGACGAGGTCTCTTGGAGCTGGATATTCTCGATAAACTATGAATGTATTTCATGTATTTCTCTTTATTTTAGGAAGAATTAAAATATCTTCATAGCATACTACACGATAGAGGGGAAGCAAGGGCTAGTACGCCTCATTCGACTATCCACAAACCATATAGTCATTAACTTTGTATCTGTCTGGCCATTTTCGGACTTCCCATCCGCGTCTTCTCGCAATCTCTAAATCTATGATGATCGAACCGAAGAGCATTCGAAGAGAATGCAAATTTTATCACAACACTAAAAGTTAATGGCAGATACACAGACCGCGTTTATGGCTACTCTCTCGCGTTTCTAGCAAAAGAGAACGAGCGCATTACCGCTAAATCCAATTGCATTCAAATACGAGCACGAGCATCATATTCGTTCATGAGCCATTCATGACCGTACATAGGCTTGAGGCTCCCGTCATCGAAAGCATGAGCATGCTCATCTTACTACCACTGAATGTACATATCTGTGAATATGTCGTGCTCAGACGTTAGATAGGCTACCCACATTGGGACGTATAACGATCGTTTGCGATCGAAGTTGGCTGCCGACATACATGGCATTTTATTGATTAAATAATAAAATCAATGATCGGTTCGTGATTCGTCGGTGTGGTTGAAAGAGGAGATTCGACAAAAGATGTAGGAACGAAAAGATGGAAAAGAATCTAAATGAGATGGCAAGAGATGGTGGTTGCTGACCGAAGGGGCACTTTTTTATTTTTTTATTTTACTTAGCAATTATCGCAGTGACATTTGTTGGATTTCGATTTAGTGACGTGATATTCGTCCGATGGAATGTAGTTCAATTAGGTTAGAAGCCGTCAGTCTATCCGTAGACCGCCTGTCCCTTGGAGGGTGAAATAATTAAAACCACTTGCGGTCCATTTACAGTGTTCTGAAATGATTCAGTTTTTTGAGGATGCAAGTTGTAATAACTTACATCCGAGCATGGGCTCGGACATACAGGGCAAAGTTGTTGATCGCTCGCAACCTGGCGAGATGCCAGCAACGATCCCTGTTTAAATGCCCGGGTCAAGTTGACATACGGCCTCCTCGCGGCGCCCTCTGGATAGCCTCTTCAACGACCGTTGGGAGGTGAATTAACGTATGCAGCGACAAAATCCCACCATAATGGCGGCTGTGCGGCGGGCTAACAATCCGGCCACGTAAAAAAAAAACAAAGTTATGAATGAGCAAGATGCCTCGGATACACGGACGGATACCCGACGACGACGACAACGCAAGGAAAAGGAACACGATTTGCGAGTATGCTCCTGGAATGTCAGAACCCTGTACACTCCCGGAGCTGCTCATAAACTAGAAGGAAGCCTCACGCAGTACTAGGCGGATATTACTGCGGTCCAGGAAATACGCTGCATAGGAAACGGTATGATGAGGAAGAAAAATTGCGACATATACTACAGCTGTCGTGGCACCGCCGTGGTGCAGTGGTTAGTGTGTTCGGAATCGGCATTAAACTGTAGGTCCCTTTCACCTGTGGGAAAAATAAATCACACACACCATGGGTGATTGAAGAGAAGCTTGGCTCTGGTCCTTCATGGGCTGTAATGCCACCAAAAGAAAGAAGAACTACAGCTGTCACAAAAGATTGCACTTACTGGGATGCGGATTTGTCGTGGGAAAGCGGTTAAGGTCGAAGGTCATCGACTTTAAACCTATTAGTGATCGCCTGGCAGTGATCCGCATTAGAGGCAGATTTTATAACATCAGCCTTATACGTGCACACGCCCCTACCGACGAGGCTGAAGACCCTAATCAAGGAGGACTTCTATGACCTCCTGGACAACGCCTACGGAGCTTGTCCGGAGTATGATGTAAAAATCGTGCTCGGGGACTTCAACGCCAAAATCGGTAAGGAGAACACCCTTGGCGGAGTGATCGGAAAGCACAGCCTCCACGATACAACAACAGATAACGGCTTCCGACTCGCTGACTTTGCGACAGCTCGTAATGCGGTGATAAGTAGCACAAGATTCCCTCGCAAGAGAATCCACACAGCAACCTGGCGATCTCCGGACGGGCGAACCGCCAACCAAATCGACCATGTGCTCATTGACGCAAGGCACTCGTCAAACATCCCGGATGTGCGAACATTCAGAGGGGCAAATGTCGACTCTGACCACTTCCTCGTAGCAGCAAGATTCAGAGCTCGACTGTCCAATGTCAGAAAGCTGCACCAGCCCATCAGGAGGAGGTTCGACATTGGGCGCCTGAGCACACCGGAGGTTACCAGAGTCTACAGGGAGCAGCTGAGCGAAATACTTTACGGCATGCCTACAAATGCCAAAATGAACTCCGTTGGGAAATATTGAAAACAAGTGAGTGATTTGTAGCCTAAACTGTGCGTTTTTTGAAAAGAAGTTTTGGCTGAAATGAAGCAGCCACCGCGACTGCTGTACGCAAGTTTGTAGACAACACTCATGGTCCCCGCCAGGCAGCCATCAAGGCTCTGCATGCAACGTGGACAGGATGCAAGCTTTGCAAAAGAGACTATGGGAGATATAAGATGTCAATAAGGTGGCACTCTACTGGGTCTGCCAGGTCATATAAATATTTTCGGAAAAGAGAAGGAGGACGGACTAGATTAGGATTAGGCGCAAACTCTACACACATCACAACTGATGCTAAAACACCGCTCAGTACACTCCTCGGAGAAATAGAGGCGGAGCTAATAGTGAAAGCCAATGAACGATGGTATCAATTAGATACATGCGCAACGGCAACACCAACATGGCCTGTCTATGATAAGAAGAGGTCAGCAAGTCTGCTAAAGTTTAGTCGTGGAAATATTCCATTGGCAGTCGGTGCCCGCACTGGGAACAGTATGATATCCTACGATGCAGCCAGACAAGGCCAGCCTCATAATGACTTCTGCAGAAGCCGCAGAGATGAAGAGAAAATTGAATCCATTCGTCACCTACTGTGAAATGTCCGGCCGTATTCCTTGGAAGTCACTTTGTTTTACGACTAGAAGAGATAAGTATCATTGGGCTGGACAAACTACTACTATTTTCATCTGCATCTAGGTGGTTCAGCTCAACGAGTAACTTGTAGGTTTCTACGGGTTAAACGTTAACTGGGCACTTTGGAATCCTCGTGGTCTAAGGGAACCTTGACCTCTCGTCAACAACCTAAACGTTGCTAGGAGTCATAAATATTTATTGATATTTAGTAAATATTGATTGGGTTCGCGGTTGAGTCCCCGAAGATATTTTTTATCACATGGTGTTGATCCCATATATTGGGGGCACTAATCCAATTCTGTCAAACTAACACGTGTTTGAAAGGTAACATTTTTTTGTGTGAAATATCTGAGGGAATACGCAATGTGTTGATAGTTTACGATAAAAAAAGATAACAACACTAAAACAAACGTGCCAAAAAATTTGTGAAGTGTACGGTGAAAATGTTGCGAGTGAACGCCACAGTCAGAAATGGTTTGCTCGATTCTCTTTTCTTGAAACTAAGGTGTCAAAGATGCACCTCGCTCTGGTCAGCCAATCGCTGGAAAAGTCAATCAAATTTTGCAGGTGGCACTTAAGCTGTCAGGTTATAGCAGAAGCACACAACATCAACTACATGACAGTTTAGAATTAGCTAAAAAGAGCAGACTTCTCATAGAAGCTCTCTAAAAATGACGCTGTAGAAACTGGAGAAGCTGGATTTAAATACGGAAGTACGGCCGGTGACCATGTGACTCCTCAGAAAAGACTTTAAAGACTCTCTTAACGGCAAAAAAGGTGATGCTGATTATTTGATGGGATTGCTGCTACAACCTGGCGAAGCGAACAATTCGATTATCTACAACCAAGAAAGAGTGACTAGAATTGGCCAATAGAACAAATTGGCGAAACTCGGTTGGGAAGTTTTGATGCATCCACCTTTTAGGTCGGACCTTGCACCGTGCCATCGCCGTTTTCGAAGAAGCACAGGCTATTTTGCGTCGTCCTAAATTCGACAATTTGGTTTGTAGCCATAGAATTTCATTCAAAACTATTTTGTTGCTGAAATCAGGGTCAGCTTCCAATTGCTCCACAACCCAGTTAGCGACAAATGGAGGAAGCATTTCCAAAAAAAAAGTATGCGTGAAGCTCAAGGGACTTATTACAAAATGCCGAAAGAATCAAGGCGGTTTTGGACCGTGAATGGATCAGCCTTGGTTGATATTGTCCTGCTAATTTTGATATCGTCTGCCTTGGTTGGTAAGGCCAAAAATTAGAGGACCCAGGTGACTGCCTTGCGGAACACCAGAAGAGGTAACATTGGAAAGAACTTTTCCATATTGTAGGAAAGGTAGCTAGACGAAGTGAAAGGCAAAAAAGGGTAGAAAGTTGCTCACGTAGAGAATCGATACATTTCTTAAGGAACATGGCTCGCAGGTCATCAGCATCCGCAGAGAAATCGTATTTGAAATAGTTTATCTCGCCACGTATCATATCCTCATTTAAATTAATTACAGAAAGAGATCTCGGAGATATCCGACGTGTACTGGTTTTTGACTGCAGTCGTTAGAAGATTGGCTAAGGAATGAAGTAAAAAGGTTCGCAATGGTTTTGACTTTGACATACATTGTATCAGAAATCTTCAATGCAAAAGCGAAAAGCGTGAGATCGAGGAGATGTAGGGATGCTACCACAGGAATGATGCTCGCTGGTTTTAAAAAAGCCAAAGCGGATGTCTGTAGGAATGAAGAAGGGTTCGAGAGTATTGAAGAAGAAGCGGCTAAAATAGGTCTTTTGGTTAACGAGGGTAAAACCAAATATATGCTGTCAACAAAAAAGACACACAACACCGACGACGTCTCAGCCAGAATGTCACAATTACTTACTTATTTACTTATCAGGCCAGCACTCCATAGAAGACCTGAGCCTGAGCTCTAGCTGCCTACCATCCTTTACCATTATCAAGACAGACATCCAGACATCCACGAGTATGTATGTATGTTGGCGTTACAGCCCATGAAGGACCTAAGCCGAGCTTCTCTCAATGATGTGATTTAATTTTCCCATAGGTGAAAGGGACCTACAGTTTATTGCCGGATCCGAACGGCGAATTTCGAGAAGCTTTTCATGACAATTTTACTACAGGGGGTTTTGTCAGAACCCCGCTGAGGAGAAACACCGTGAAAAACACGTTCGATGACATGGCTGTATCTGGATTCGATCCCGTGTCATCGCCGTCAGAGGCCAACATACAACCCATTGCGCCACGGTACTCTCCGCGAGTACTTCGTCTTTATACGTAGTTCCTATGTGACTTACTCCCTATAATTCCATTGAATGAATATGGATTTGACAGCTACGGCGTTTGTAGTTGCGCTGTCGCCGCGCCGTGTAGTAGCATTGTGAAACAGGCATCATTCACAAGCCAGTTAGTTGGCTCAACTTAGCGAAAATTTCGACATACCTTCCTTCGGGTGTTGTCTGTCCAGAATTTCGAAGCCACTGAGAATTGTGAACATTGAAATCGTCCGCTATAACGATTGCAGTGCGAGGAAACAGGGAAACAATTCTTTGGATGGAGTCGGATAGTGCATCAAACGAGTCGAACGAGACGTCTCTGTCCAGGTCTGGGCTTCTGTAAAGAAAACAGTAGTGAATTGTGTGCCTACGAAGAGTGAATTTGAGCCATAAGAAATTAAATTCCGAGGTGGATGTTTGGCCATACTGCGGAAGCAGCTGGTATCACTACGGATATAGATGGCGAGACCGCGGTGAGAAACGAATAATGACACTAAGCTATGTCCGGAAAGACTAAGATCCGAGGGATCTGACTTTTCATAAACCTGTATTTTACAAAGTGCCAAAACAGCCGAATTGTGGAGAGAGAGATGGACATACTTGGCAAAGAAATTCTTTCTTCAATCTATGGTGCCGTTTGAACAAACGGAGAGTGGAGGAAGAGTTACTACGACGAACTTTACGGGCTGTACAGCGACATCGACGTAGTACAACGTCTTCGGATCCAAACAGGTGGATCCAACTGGGAGTGCGTCGCTGGAAACAACTGGCAAACGACCATGCCAGATGGAGAAGCTTGCTGATTAAGGCCCATGTTCACACCGGACTGTAACGCCACCTTCTTTTTTGGTGGCGTGACAGCCTATGAAGGACCAGAGCCAAGCTTCTCTCAATCACCCAAGTTGTGTGTGATTTATTTTTTACTTACTTACTTACTTACTTATCAGGCCTGCGATCCATGGAGGATCTGAGCCTGAGCTATAGCTGCCTTCCATCCTTGACGGTCCCGGGCACGCTGCTTCCAGTTGTCAAGACCAAGATGTCTTACATCCGCGATTACTTGGTCTTTATACCGGAGGTTCGGTCTTCCTCTTCTTCTCGAACCAGGAGGCTCGGAGTCGAAGACCCTCTTAGCTGGAGCGTTGATGTCCATGCGCTCGATGTGGCCGAGCCAGTGTAGTCGACGGGTCCTGGCTTTCCGGACTACATCCACATCTTGGTACAGCTCGTAGAGTTCGCGGTTGTGTCTTCTTCTCCATTCACCTTCCTCACAGACAGGACCAAATATCCGGCGCAGAATTTTTCTTTCGAAAGAACCCAAAATCAGCTCCGCTGTCCTGCTTATCGTCCAGCTTTCGGCTCCGTACAGCAAGACTGGCAGAATGAGCGTTTTGTAAAGCATGACTTTGGTCTTTCGAGTGAGGAGTTTTGACCCCAGTTGTTTGGACAAGCCGAAGTAGCAGCGGTTGCCAAGGACGATTCTACGCCGGATCTCCACTGTGGTGTCATTTGTGGAATTTACGTTTGCCCCGAGGTAGACAAACTCCTTAACTACCTCGAAATTGTAGCTGTCAATTGTTATGTTTTGTCCCAGGTGGTGAGCGACGGATTGGTTTTTGCTTGACAGCATGTATTTCGTTTTGTCCTCATTGATCTTAAGGCCAATTCGTTTCGCCTGTTCTTCGATCGCCGTGAATGCTTCCACAATGCCACGGCGAGAACACGCGATGATGTCGATATCATCCGCGTAACCTAGCAGCTGGACGGACTTGTAAAAGATAGTGCCTTCCCTGTTGATGCCTGCCCGTCGCACTATCTGCTCCAGCACCAGGTTGAAGAAGTCACATGACAGCGCATCTCCTTGCCGAAATCCGGTGCATGTTTCGAATGGTTCCGAGGTCCTAGAACCGAGTTGCACGGTGCATCGCGTGTTTTTTAGCGTGGCGCGACACAACTGGATCAGTTTTACCGGGATCCCGAATTCGGCCATCGCCCCAAACAGTGCTTCACGATGAATGCTGTCGTATGCGGCTTTGAAATCGATGAAAAGATGGTGTGTATCGATTTGAAACTCGTTGGTCTTTTCCAGGATTTGTCGAAGTGTGAAAATTTGGTCTATAGTTGATTTGCCGGGCCGGAAGCCGCACTGGTAGCTGCCGATTAGTGCGGTGCAAAATGGTTTTAGACGTTCACACAATACGCTGGACAGGATCTTGTATGCGACATTGAGCAGGGATATACCTCTATAGTTCTTACAAGAGGTAGGATCGCCTTTTTTGTGGATGGGGCATATAGAGCTGGTATTCCAGTCGTCGGGCATGCTCTCATCTTCCCAAATTCTGCATATGATCTGGTGCATGCTCCCTACCAGAACATCGCCGCCAGCCTTGAAGAGCTCTGATGGCAAGCCATCTGAGCCTGCGGCCTTGTTGTTCTTCAGCTTCTGAATAGCTGTGCCGACTTCTTCTATGCTGGGTGGGAGGACTACTTCAGCGGCTGGAGTTGGGATTTCCTCAGTCCCTACCACTCTCTCTTGGTCATCCTCGTTAAGCAGCTGCTGGAAGTGCTGCTTAAATACATCCACTATTCCCTGCGGGTCGGTGACAAGATTACCCTCGCAGTTTCGAAGAGCCAGGGTGCCCTTTTTGAAGCCTCCTGCAAGACCTTTGGCTTTCTTGTAAAAGGCTCGTATTTTATGTCTATCCCTAGACTCCTCGATATCCTTGAGCTGGGAGGCTGCGAAGATTCTTTTCTTTTGTCGCAGTAGTTTCTTCTCCTCCCTTCTTCTGGCTCGGTACTCTTCTCGCGCTGCCCTGGTTTTCCTCTGCAGCGCCTTTTGGTACGCCTCGTCGGTTGCTGCCTTTTTCTGCTCACACTCGCCATCATACCACGGGTTTCTTGTCGGGGGTGGTAGGTATCCTAAGGTGGTTTCGGCTACTTCCTGAATGGCTGAGCGGCAATGCAGCCACATATTATTGGCATTTGTGTTCGACGTAGGCATACCGTAGAGTCTTTCGCTCAGCTGCTCTACTGAGCTACAGCTACTCTGGCAACCTCCGGTGTGCTCAGGCGCCCAATGTCGAACCTCCTCCTGATGGGCTGGTGCAGCTTTCTGACATTGGACAGTCGAGCTCTGAATCTTGCTGCTACGAGGAAGTGGTCAGAGTCGACATTTGCCCCTCTGAATGTTCGCACATCCAGGATGTTTGACGCATGCCTTGCGTCAATGAGCACATGGTCGATTTGGTTGGCGGTTCGACCGTCCGGAGATCGCCAGGTTGCTGTGTGGATTCGCTTGCGAGGGAATCTTGTGCTACTTATCACCGCATTACGAGCTGTCGCAAAGTCAGCGAGTCGGAAGCCGTTATCTGTTGTTGTATCGTGGAGGCTGTGCTTTCCGATCACTCCGCCAAGGGTGTTTTCCTTTCCGATTTTGGCGTTGAAGTCCCCGAGCACGATTTTTACATCGTACTCCGGACAAGCTCCGTAGGCGTTGTCCAGGAGGTCATAGAAGTCCTCCTTGATAGGGTCTTCAGCCTCGTCGGTAGGGGCGTGTGCACATATAAGGCTGATGTTATAAAATCTGCCTTTGATGCGGATCACAGCCAGGCGATCACTTATAGGTTTAAAGTCGATGACCTTCGACCTTAACCGCTTTCCCACGACGAATCCGCATCCCAGTAAGTGCAACCTTTTGTGACAGCTGTAATAAATGTCGCAATTTTTCTTCCTAATCATACCGTTTCCTATCCAGCGTATTTCCTGGACCGCAGTAATATCCGCCTTGTACTGCGTGAGGATTCCTTCTAGTTTATGAGCAGCTCCGGGAGTGTACAGGGTTCTGACATTCCAGGAGCATACTCGCAAATCGTGTTCCTTTTTCGTGCATTGTCGTCGTCGAGTATCCGTCCGTATATCCGAGGCATCTTGCTCATTCATAACTTTGGGTTTTTTTACGTGGGCGGATTGTTAGCCCGCCGCACAACCGCCATTCTGGTCGGGGTTTTCTTCGCTGCATACGTTTGTTCACCTCCCAACGGTTGTTGAAGAGGCTATCCAGAGGGCGCCGCGAGGAGGCCGTATGTCAACTTGACCCGGGCATTTAAACAGGGATCGTTGCTGGCATCTCGCCAGGTTGAGAGCAATCAACAACTTTACCCTGTATGTCCGAGCCCATGCCCTCCCATGCCCTGATTTATTTTTTACACAGGTGAAAGGGACCTACAGTTTAATGCCGATTCCGAACGGCGTGAATCGAGAAGCTTTTTCATGGCAAGTCTACTACGGGGGGTTTTGCCAGTACCCCGCCGAGGAGGAAACGTCGCGAAATAAACATTGGTGTTATCGGGATCCGAACTCGCTCATCGTGCGCCAGAGTCCGACACACTAACCAATGCGCCACGGCGCCCTCCTAAGAGGGAGAAAAGTAAAGTAAATTTGAATCGACGCCTTAGTCTATGCAACAAATAACTTAGTACAATAACCAGGCCTATATTTAGCGACTGTCCGTCTCAAAGCACAGGCGGCGCTAAATGTGATCGGTGATTGGTGTACCAGAAATGGGCTGTCAGTCAATCCTCTTAAGACCGATGTCGTTCTCTTTACGAGAAGGAGGAAAAATACTGACATGACTCAGCTGGTACTAAAAGGCATTTCCATCCCGATATCCAAGAAGGCTAAGTATCTAGGAGTCATCTTAGATAGTAAGCTTCTCTGGTCAAAAACCACCAAAGCGCTGTCAGCTTTGCAATGCAAAGGAGATTTTGGCAAAACATGGGGTTTATCGCCGGCAAAGGCCCTCTGGATCTACACGGCAATGATAAGACCTGTCCTATAATCTCATATGCATCGGTTGTCTGGTGGAACAGACTAAAACGCAAACACGTCGTAGCCTCTTTCACCAAACTCCAAAGAACGGTTTGTCTCAGCTGCACGGGGGCTTTCCCCAACACGCCGGGCGCTGCTCAAGATGTTATGATGAACCTTCCACCTCTTGATATATTTATCAGAGGGTGTGTTCTGAACGCCATGTCTCGTCTGAAGGGAAATGGCTTTTGGTACAACTCGCATAGGAATGACAGTGTGCTTGCGCAAGAATTGTCCTGCGACCCCTGTCTCATGAACATGCCTTCTATTCTGACGCACTGACGCCCGTTACCCTATAGCGTCGTAATTTCACAGTCGAGTTTCCATGGCGTCAGGATTGGCTATGGCTGGATACTGAACCTGGAAAGGATAGTCTTCGCATTTTCACGGATGGCTCCAGGTCTGGGCGGGGGTCCGGTGCTGGAGTCTTCTTTGAACGCGAAAACATCCGACTGCACTTCTTATTACGAAAGTATGCGTCTGTCTTCCAATCAGAGATATATGTACGCAATCCTAATGGCCATGCACTATGTTGTGAAGCACAGGTGGAAGGGGGAAATCATATGCGTCTGTAGTGACAGCCAAGCTGCACTAAAAGCTGTGTGTAACCCCTTAACTAGCTCCAAATTAGTGCTTGAACTCAAGTCCTTCTTGAACAGAGTCGGCAGACTAAATTTATTAAGGCTTGTATGGGTTCCAGGCCACTCTGGGATCCCAGGAAATGAGATTTCTGATGAACTCGCTAGAATGGATTCAGAGGAGAGCTTCTCAGGACCTGAACCTGCTCTAGGTCTACTTGCGTTCACGGTAAATTCCTACATTAACGATTGTGTATTTAACACACACAACCGTAGATGGAGGGATTGTCCGGGTTGCAGGATGACTAAGCGCGTATGCCCTGATGTCTGCAAAACATCTGCAGCATTCCTCTTGCCTTTAAGGAGAATCGACTGCAGAAGGCTTGTGGGAGTTATCACGGGCCATTACACTTTTGCCAAGCATCTCTACGTGCTCGGCATCAGTGAGAGGCCTACCTGTGCTGCATGTGGCGAAGAGGAGGATGATACTGCAGAGCATTTCCTCTGTGATTGTCCCGCCTTTGCTCGCGCACGGTGGCGCACCCTTGGAGCCGACGTGGTGTGTGCCGAATCCCTTAGCTCTACATCACTGAAGCTCCGTCAATTTTTTCTCCGGAAAACGGGGAAAATACAGTAATGTAAGGTGTCTGTCTGGTGTACAATGGACCAGTGCTTGCGTCTGAGTGCTCCAGCGGATAGCAGAAGCCTTAAAAAAAAAAAAAAAAAAAAGCCCGTCAACGGGGGTTTATAGGCATTGAAACCTTGAGCACATGCTGGAATGTTACTTTCATCAAAAGTTGTATGGGATCTTGCGATTAATGTATAAACGAAAAATCAGAACTGAAGAGGCCTTTACGTAAAGCTGTTTCTGACATATGTAGATTTTGAAAGACCATTGACGTTCACATTTTTATCTGTTCATTTAACGATTTGACGAATTTCCACAACTGTATAAAGAGATCATAAGTGGATGTCTGGGAATTTCATTATTTTTATTAACACTTACCACTGCTTACCCTATAGCATAACCGGCACATACAAGGAAGGAGCAAATAAAAAGGCAAAAATCACATTCAAGTTCGATTGGGGCCGATATTATTCCGCCGGTTTTATTGCTTGCCTCGTTGCTCTCAGCCACCGTGTACTCTTTTTCTCACTATGCGACAATAGTCGCCGACAACCGATCATACTTAAGTTCGCATGGGTATTAAACGTCCAAGCTTATCTGAGTATTAGTGCGAGGCAGTGCTTTAGGCCTGATTCCCCCTTCTGGCACTCCCCCTCAGCAAATGTCTACCGCAATCGGAAGAAGACTACAAAACACGGGAAGACACGAAAACAAAATCCGAAAGAAACTAATAAACGAAGAGAAAAATAGAAATAAAAATTAAAATAAAAAAAACTATCTACTTGTGGTTGGGGCGGCAGGCGGCGGTAAGCAGCGGCGCGGCGCGGCGCTCGCTCACAAGCGTCACGTCATTGTGCTGCTCTTTTTTTAATTTTATTTTTTCTCCACATTCTCGGTCGCTTTCTTCCTCCACATTCGGCGATTGGGGAGCCAGAGCCAGTCGCATTCTATAGGGAACGTGATGGTGGCTCTCTTATAGTGCGATAGATACAGACATTGGTGTGTATTGAGAAGTATCTGAGGGAAAAATATGTTAACTTCCATATTGAGTCTTCCAACATTGGTAAATCAGTCGCCAACTGGCATTAAGATCGTTTTAAACGCCGATCTGCTTATTGTACGTTCGTGTTGTACGCTGAGAGCGCGCTTTCTTGGATTTTTTTTTATTTTTTTTTGATCTTGTATTCTGTATTTGTTTTGTTTTTTTTTTTTTTTGTGATTACCTACTACTCGCACTTGAATGTGAAGATAATTAATTGAGCGCGATTTACGGTCGAGCACTGTGCGTTTTATGTGTTTACCTTTGCTCGTTAAAAGCACCACGTACCACGTACGTTTTAAAGTAAAAAAAAAAAACAGAAAAATTTAAACCGACACATAGCGAAGATACAAAGGAAAATAATGCATTTTGTAGTACGCATTTTCGTTTAGTGTGCATTTCTATACAAACCTTACAATCCAACATCACATTCCGTTCAGCGATTTGTTTACATCTTCCACTGTGAGGTTCACGTGTGTTGTTTGTTTATAAAAGTGCTCCTGCCCAGTGAAATGTGTAATGAATTATCCGACACGACCACAATTATAATTAATTAATGAGTTCTCATTTCAACACTTTGTTCTTTTAGTCCCAGGTGCTTGTCAGCAAATGTTAGCCGCAAAGATACTCGATTTTTGTTCACTCTCTACTTGAGATTTCGTTGATTTTTATCATCTTTCGTACGTATGAGGGCCGGTGTAAGTGTGAGATTTGCTTCGAAAGTACCCGCGATTGTGATTTTTTAATTGTTTAAGAATTTAACATCATTCTGTGCTGAGTTTGTCTTCGAAACAGTTAAACGATCGCGATCGCGATCGACTGAGAAAATTAAGATACCACGCTGTCGATGAATACAGCCGATTCGTAGCGAATAACTAATTATCGTTAGTTAGTCAGTCAGCAGAGAATACGGATTGCCAACATGTGTCCGGATGAATGATATCATAGATCGGATATAGTAAATGCGAAAAGCAATTAATAACTTAACATAAGTATCTACGTATAGCATTTGTATCTCCAAACTCGTTTGCTAATTTGATGATAAAAGCTAACCCCCTCCCCCTCCTAACGCGAACCATCAATACCGTGAATTCAAAACGAACTTGGAACGAGTACGAACAACTTTATTTTCGTAAGCGAAATGAAATTGTTTTGAATTTAGCGGATCTTGTGGCCCGACTGACAACAGTATAATTAGTATGCGATACACAGATGTTTGCAAACGCTTTACATAACATATTCGAGCTACACTTTGATAGCGAGATATATTGTTTCATTTGCGTCTCGATGGATTTCATTATCTGTAGGCAACTGAATCTAATTTCATGTCACTTGTCAGTCATCTGATGTTTGTGCTACAATTTATAGAATGTTGAAATTCGCTCGCACCCTTCGCTTGTTTTCTTTTCTTTTTTTTTGTGTATTTTTTGAGTGGCTTGGTGGCCGCAATTTAAATGAACGACGGGTTATTTGCTTATTGCTTTTGTATTGTATCGAAAAAGTAGAACGCGACGACTCAAGGCTGGAATAATTACAAAAGAAAAAAAAAACGCCACAGATACACCCAAAAGATACATACTACACATTCTCGTATGTGTTTTTCAAACGAATTTTTCCGGAGCGAACTTATACCTTAACTTATCTTCGTTATCAGATATTCTGTTTGGGCACATTCCTTAAAAATAACAAAAAACTTGTAATCAGCTTTCGTTTTCAAGCGAATCATGCCCAATACCCACGTGCAGTTGACGCGAGAAATGAATGAATACCTATGCTGCTCAGTGAAGTTTTGCAGACGTGCAGTATCCGTTGGCGCACACAACGAATTAGATAGTGATTTAGTCTAGTTGTAGTCACACTGCATATTCGTCGTGCTATAGATACTCGTATTTCATTTCAACCACGGGGGCCATGGACGAAGGGGAACTGAATATGACAAGAAATAGGAGCGTGTAATCGATACTGATTTGAAATGAGAACTAGAAATGAATGTCTTTTTTGATTTCCATTTTTTTAACATTAACAAAAACAACTTGTCTTATCAGCGTTTTGGCCGCCTTTAATTAGGTTTTAATGCGTCTGACACTAGCGTACATGAACTACTCATCAATGTGATGAACATGGAACAAAAGGCGTTAAATTGATCATTGTTTCGGGTCTGATTCATGTGTGGGGGGTGTTGTGTGACATTGTGTGACAAGCCAATAACATGTGACGTGAAAGTGATTCTAAAGAATTCGGAGGTGGTTTTGGTTTTTCAACGTTGGTAAATTCGTTTGACGATACTGTCGACTGATTGGTTAGAAATCGCAAGCGCGCAACCAAAAATGATCCATTGGACGGATGAAAAATACTCACAGCCTCCTTACTTACTTAGGTAGATGGCGCTACAGTTCGGGATGAACTTGGACCTTTTGTTAGCTGTTTCCAGGGTCGCACCCCCGGTTGGTTAAGGCCCCTTTCCACTTGTGTGCGCCACCTTAGATGCGGCCGTCCTCTGCAACGTCGTCCCTCGGGGTTTAAGTCGAAGACTCTTGGGACCGAAGCTGTGCTGTCCATTCGCTCTACATGGCCTAGTCATCCGCAAACGTCGTTCCCGCTTGTTAATAGTAAGTCAAGGTACATCAAAGTGACAGCTGCCAATAGTAACGTCCGGGCCACGACGTCGGTGTTGTGTGTCTTTCCTTGACAACAGCATATATTTGGTTTTGCCCTAGTTTACCTTCAGACCCACATTAGCCGCTTCTGCTCCAATTGTCACAAAAGCTGCATTGACGTCTCTCTGCGTTCTCCTAATCACGTAAATGTCATCAACGTATGCGAGCAATTGTGCAGACTTGAAGTAGATCGTGTGTCTCTTGTATTGGCCGGTGAATCCCGCACGATCTTTTTAAGGATAATCACATGGCAGTGCGCCGCCCTGTCTGAATCCTTCGGTCGTTGGCAGTAATGCACAATCTGACAAGTTTGGTAGGGATATGAAAACGTAACATAGCTAGTCCCTATAGACATATGGGTCATATGGGGCTCTTAAAATCGACGAAAACGTGGTGTGTATCGAGCAGAAATGTATGGGTCTTCTCCAAGATCTGCTGCAGTGTGAAGATTTGATCTCTCTTGGATTTTCCTGGCCTGAAGCCACATTAATAGGAACTTATCAAATCGTCCACGAATGGTTTCAGGCGTTTACACAGACGATAGAGAAGATCTTATACGCGATGTTAAGGACAGTTATTCCCTTATAGTTGGCGCAGTAATAGGAATCTCCTTTTTATGGACCGCGTAAACGATGCTGAGATTCCACTTATCGGGCAGGCTTTCTTCCGAGCATATCTTAAGGACGAGCTGTTCCCAACCAACTCTGCTTTAAATAGTTCAGCAGGCATGCCATTTGCGTCAGCAGCTTTACTAGACTTGAGCTTTGATATCGCTATCAGCATCGACAGTGATGCAACTACGAGGTGTCTGTGTTTATTCCTGCAGGCTTCTGCTTTGCCTTGGCATGTTCGTTTTACTCTTTCGTAAAGTTTTGAACGTCCTTCCTGCAATACAATTTCTCCATCTCTTCGAACGCGCTTCTCATCTTCTGAAAAGCGCATGCTCCTCCCTTCTTTTCCGCTCATAGAGCTCACGAGTAGCTCTCGTACGTCGATGCAACGTGGACGTTAAATTTGAATGGTCCTACTCGACTTCGCAGTGTTCGCGATATCCGCATACGAACATACCTTGGCGGCAACAAGGTAATGACCCGAATCAACATTGACTCCTAGGAGAACACAATCCGAAGCATTAACCCCATCTGGGTCGAAAATGATATGTGAAAACCAGTGTTTTCAGCCTCTGTTATGGAACGGAACCTCCTTTAGAGCAGGATCTTACAGACCACCCTCTTTCTTAGTGACCATTGATTCCAATGTCTAATAAATTGTTGATACAAAAGCAGCCAATGTTCAATCAATATTTGAACAAACAATTTTCTTTATTGAAAATTAATTTAATCGAGTACGTATGTAGCGTTACAGTCCATGAAAGACCTAAGCCGAGTACGTACTGACCATTATTACGAGTATCTATGACCTTTTGTTTTTCGAGTGGCTTCATCGTTCCATCGTTCCAGAACTTCTGTGGTTAATTGGGGAAAAAACTTGGCCAAGTGGTTGTTGTTTTTGTTTTAAAATAGTGGTAGTCAGACAGCGCAAGCTCCGAGCTATACGGCGGGTGCATCAAAATGCGTGTGGCCTGGCACTGTCATGATGGAACACAACTCCGTTCCTCCTGTTGGCCAATTCTGGTCACTCTTTCCTGACTGCTTCGTTCATACGATCGAGTTGTGCACATTAGGGGACTGAACTGACCGTTTCGTCTGGTTGTAGCAGCTCTTAATGGATAATACCATTCCAATCCAGTCCAACCCTCAGCGTCCTTAGTTTGCCAACAATTCAGCATTTGAAGTCTTTTGTGGAAGGGCGCCGACGGAATTTGAGCACGAGCGCCTGCGTAGGATATGTTCGTTCTACTCCATTTTTCATCGTCTGAGTTGCCGGCTCATTTTAGATGATGACCGATGTTTAGTGCTTACGCTATCTATTGACAGTTTGCGCTCCGCTCCTGCTCCATCAGCTGCAAAATTTCATCGACATTTTCAATGATTGGCCGACTAGAGCGAGTGAACTACTCTTGGGTCCGGCGTTCACTCATAGCATTTCCACCGTACATTTCGCAAAATTTTCGGCATGTTTTCGCAGCGTTTTTTATGTTTCTTCTTAATTTCAAAACAAAGTGACGAATTATAAAATTGAGTAAATACAGAAAAAATCTGAAATGTCGCCTTTCAAACGGGCGTTCGTTTGACAGAATTAGTGCTACCAACTAGATTTAAGGCCACCAACTCCAACATGTGACAAAAGCCGCAAGGATCAAACCGCGGCATAGATATTGTATGAATATTTATTAACAAATGAAATTTACAGCGGATTGTTATGCTTAGAGATTGCTTTTTTTAAGTTTTTAATAATGTCCAATTTAGCCATGCCCCTAGTATACTTGCCATAAAAAAGTTTCCCGACTTACGCCATTCGGAATCGGACTGAAGGTCACTTCTACCTGTGTAAAAAAATAAATCACACACAACATGGATGAATGAGAGAAGCTTGGCTCGGGCCCTTCATGGGCTGTAACGCCACTAAAGCAAAGAAGCACGCAAGGTATGAGGTCTAGCATTGTCATGCAATGTAATCGGCCCATTCTATTTCTGTCGACGCCGATTGTTCCCGTGTACTATGTCGATTTTCTGCAGTTATCGTTTCATCTATTTGAAGAAATGGAAAGTATATTAGTCCCATCACATTTCCTGAGTGATAACCTAATTTGGAGATGACTTTTGGTTTTTCCTCTGCACCCCAACCATTGTTCAGATCTTTTACGGTTGCCATAAAAAATCCACTTTTTATCACACGTGATTATACGGTTCATTTTGATGCCTTAAGCTCAGCGATACACAGATTTGTAGGCGGCATCGTCTCTGTGTCTCGTTCAGTTCATGGGGCACCCACTTATAGAGTTTTTTTCAGTTATCCTATTAGAGATAAGCGTTGAGTTTTTGTCATGGTAGACACTTCCGCATTCTGTGCAATGTCGCCCACCATTTTTCTTGATCTAATCTTACCGTACCTTTTTATTCATTGACATCAATTACTAGTTCTGGATACCCAAGTACATAGTTCATTTTCGAGACTAAGCCTTCCCAAAAGAAACTCCTCGGGAGCGTACTGCCAAAACCCCCGTAGTATATTTGCTATGAAAAAGCTTCTCGACTCACGCCGTTCGGAATCGGCATTAAACTGTAGATCCCTTTCTTCCACGATCTTTTACTAACCTTTTCCATTGCCGCACACCCAGTTGGCTGAGGTCCCCTTCCACCTGTGTGCGCCATCTTAAGTGCGGCTGTCCTCTGTTTCTTCGTCTCTTGGGGTTGGATTCAAAAACTCTCCGAACTGGAGCTCTACATGGCCCAGCCATCTTAGGCGTTGAATCCGTAGATGCCTGACTAGACTCATGTCGCTGTAGAGCCCGTAAAGTTCGTGGTTGAGTCTTTTCCTCCAAACCCCCCTCTGCGTTTATAGGCCCGAAAATCACTTGGTCGAACCGACCAAGGGCCTCATAGTCTCCATGCATCTACGCCGAACAGCAGGATCGAGATGATGAGGGTCTTATATAGAGTCAACTTTGTCGTTCGGGAGAGGGCTCTATTACTCAATTGCCTCCTGAGCCCAAAGAAACAGCGATTGGCAAGAGTGATTCTGCGTTTGATTTCGGAACTGATGTCGCTGTTCCAGGTCACTGCGGAGCCAAGGTAGGCAAAGTCCTTAACTAACTCGAACTTAAATCTGCCAATACAAACGTTCTGGCCAAGACGTCGGTGGTGAGCGTCCTTTCTTGATGACGGCATATATTTAGTTTTGCCCTCGTTTACCACCAAACCAATTTTCGCCGCCTCCATCTCAATACTCGCAAACGCCTCAATGACATCTCGCTGTGATCTACCTATTATGTCAATATCCTCGGCGTATGCAAGGAGTTGCGAGGATTTGAAATAGATTGTGCCTCTTGTATTAGCCAGTGATTTTTGCACAATCATTTCCAATATGAAGTTGAAGAAATCACACGACAGCGCATCGCCCTGCCTAAATCCTTTTTTGACATCAAAACTATCGGTAAGGTGTTCACCGATTCGGATGGAGCAGCGAGCATTCTCCAAAGTCATCCTGCATAGTCTGACGAGTTTAGCAGGTATGTCAAAGGTAGACATAGCGTTGTATAGCTCGTCTCTAATTACGCTGTCGTATGCGGCCTTAAAGTCGACAAATAGGTGGTGAGTGTCGACTTGAAATTCATTGGTTTTTTTCCAGGATCTGCCGTAGTGTGAAGATTTTGTCAATGGTGGACTTCGCTGGCCTGAATGCGCACTGTTAAGGACCTATCAGCTAATTTACAAAAGGCTTTAGGCGTTCACACAAACCGGCAGAGAAGATGTTAAGGAGACTTATTCCTGTATAGTTGGCGCAATCAGAGGGGTCTTCTTTCTCGTGGATCGGGCATACGATGCTGAGACTCCATTCCTCGGGCATGCTTTCCTCAGACCATATCTTACAGATGAGCTGGTGCATGCTCCTAACCAGCTTATCCCCAGCTGCCTTGAAGAGATTAGCAGACAGTCTGTCTGCGCCATTAGCTTTATTCGACTTGAGTTTGGATATGGCAATTTTCACTTCGTCGAGGTCGAGGGATGGAATTCTCTGCGGTCTTCGTCGTTAAGAAATGGATCATTCTACCTGACAGCGGTATATTGACTAACATCGCCGTTATACAGTCTGCAGAAGTGGTTTTTCCATAATCTCAGCATCGACTGCGATTCTACTACTAGGTGTCCCTTCTCATCTCTACAGGCTTCCGTTCTGGCCTTATAACATAAAACTTCAGAACGTCACGCCTGCAGTAACACCTCTCTAAATCCTCAATCGCGCACTTCTCGTACTCTCTCTTCTTTCTTCTGAGAAGCTTATGCTCCTCCCTTCTTTTTAACTCGTAGACCTCACAAGCAGCTCTTGTTCTCTTATGCAGCGAGGATTTATATGCATCCTGCTTCGCTGTGTGAATCCTCCTGCACTCGTCATCGAACCAGGTGTTTCTTCGTGGTGGAGCCCTGAAGCCCAAAACTTCGGATGCAGAGCTTTCCAGAGCTTGTTTGCAAAGGTTCCACTGCTATTCTATTGATAGGGTTGAGGTGTATTGGAGAGCTTAAGGGAGATGCGATCGGTAAAAGCACGAGCGGCTTCTGGCAATAGTAGCTTTCCGACGTCATAACTTTGTATTCTTACTCTACTCCGCTGCGTTCGTGATATCCGTAAGCGCATCTTGGCTACAAGATAGTGGTCAGAGTCAAGGTTAGCTCCTCGGAAAATTCGAACATCAAGAATAGTGGAAGAGTGTCTGACGTCGATCGCGATGTGATCAATCTGGTTTGTGATTGATTGATCTGGCGACCGCCAGGTGCCTTTGTGTATATTGAGGTGCGGGAAGTGCGTACTGGCTAGAAGGAGATTTCGCCCCGTAGCAAAATCAATCAGCTTGTGTCCATTATCGGATGTGGGGTCGTATATGTAGGCTATGTTTACCGATGACTCGTTCAAAGATGCTCCCTATCACCTGTGTGATAAATGTATCATACACAACATGGGTGATTGAGAGAAGCTTGGCTTTGGTCCTTCATGGGCTGTAATGCCACCAAAGAAGAAGAAGAATACCAGAATTTCGTGACCATATACATAGGTGAGAATTGGTACAAATACTGAGTTACAAGCCACTAACTTGGCCTTGACACCAAACTCGGTCTTTCTGATTACAGATCTTCCAAGTTGTTTCAAAATTGGCGCAGATTGGCCAATCCTGCAGGAAAGCTCAGTATTACTCCTCCCATCACTCGTGAAGAAGACCCTGAAATACTTAAACTCCCCAACCTGTTTCAATAGGACTTCACGTAGAGTGCATTGGACCGGCGTTCTGGAAATAACCATAACCTCGAATTTGTCCACTTTAACCCTCATCCCAGCATCAGCACATACGGCCACAAACCTATCAAGCGCTTGAGTTCCGTCTGGGAGGATGTGAGGACAACTAAGTCATCTGCAAAAGAAGATGGCTTACCCTCAACTCTCCCAATGTGAAACATTCCTCGCCTCGACTGCGCCGCAACGGTCTTTCCATATATATAATGAAAAGAAGAGATGACAAGACGCACCCTTGGCAAAGTCCAACGCCCACGGTAAAGGGTGTTGATTTACTACCGTTAAACCAAACACAGCTGCTACAGTTTGGCCCTACTCAGAAGACCATCAATCCCATACTCCTGCAGAACACTCCAGAATTTGGTTTTTAATTGCGAAAAAGGTCACAGCAAGCTGAAGTGTATTGCTGACCACGACTAGTTTCTAAGTAGTCAATACGAAGAGTCAAATTTTGAATTAAGCATGGTGTCTCGCTATTAAAAGCGCGTAATGTCTTCTGAGACCGTAATTAACGCTGACACAATGGCTTGAATTGCTTGCTCAGTAGGTTAGTTTTAATGACCGTCAAATAGTCCAAGTTAGCGAAAACCATTTATGACATAGCGCCTTTCGAATGATATGAGTTTCATTCCTCTGTTTTCATATTAAATACTCCAAAGACGTGCGACCTTGTCAACTAAAATCTTCGAAACAAATTTTTGCAATCACCCGTTTCAGCACTTTCCGTAGTGGTCAATTGCGACCGATTCTTTTTTGATTCTTAGCGTGATCCATTGAGCTTGCTGTTAGTAGAGTTGGGAATTCGTTGCTTGACTAATAGAAACACCGTCTCAAGGCACAGGCGGCGCTAAATGTTATCAAATGATTAGTGGACCAGAAATGGGCTGCCGGTTAATCCTCTTAAGACCGACGTCATTCTCTTCACAAGAAGGGCGAAAAATACTGACGTGACTCATCTAGCACTAAAAGGCACTTCCATACCGGTATCCAAGGACAAGGACGCTAAGTATCTAGGAGTTATCTTAGATAGCAAACTCCTTCGGTCAAAGCATGTTGAGTCAAAAACCACCAAAGTGCTGTCAGCTTTCTGGCGGTTCAAAGGAATTTTTGACAAAACATGGGGTTTATCGCCGGCAAAGGTCCTCTGGATCTACACGGCAATGATAAGACCTATAATCTCATATGCATCGGTTGTCTGATGGAACAGACTAACACGCAAACACGTCGTAGCCCCTTTCACCAAACTCCACAGAGCGGTTTGTCTCAGCTGTACGGGGGCTTTTCCCAGCACGCCAGGCGCTGCTCTAGATGCTATGATGAACCTCACACCCCTTGATATATTAACCAGAAGGTGTACTCTGAAGACCATGACTCGTCTGCAGAGGAATGGCTTTTGGTACAACTCGCACAGGAATAAGAGTGTGCTTGCGCAAGAAATGTTCTGCGACCTCTGTCTCGTGGATAAGCCTTCTGACACATTGACCAGTTACCCTACTGCGCTGTATTTTCACAGTCGAGTTTCCATGGCGTCAGGATTGGCTCTGGCTGGCTCCAGGACTGGGCGGGGGTCCGGTGCTGGGGTCTTCTTTGAGCGCGAAAACATCCGCCTGCACTTCTCGTTAGGAAAATATGTGTCTGTCTTTCAATCAGAGATATACGCAATCCTAATGGCCATGCACTATGTTGTGAAGCACAGATGGAGGGGAAAAAGCATATACGTCTGCAGTGACACCCGAACTGCACTCAAAGCTGTGTGCAATCCCTTAACTAGCTCCAAATGAATGCATGAACAGAGTCGGTAGACTAAATTCAGTAAGGCTTGTATGGGTTCCAGGTCACTCTGGGATCCCAGGAAATGAGATATCTGATGAACTTGCCAAAATGGGTTTAGAGAAGAGCTTCGAAGTACCTGAACCCGCTCTAGGTCTACCTGCGTCCACGGTAAATTCCTACGTTAACTATTGGGTGTTTAATACACAAACAGTAGATGAAGAGATTATCCAGGTTGCAGGATGACTAAGTGCGTATGCCCTGATGTCTGTAAGAAATCCCCAGCACTCCTCCTGTCTTTAAGGAGAATCGACTGCAAAAGACTTGTGGGAGTCTGCGGGCCATTACACTAAGCATCTCTGCGTGCTTGGCATAAGTGAGACGCCTATCTGTGCTGCATGTTGCGAGGAGGATGACACCGCTGAGCATTTTCTCTGTAATTATCCCGCCTTTGCTCGCTCACGGTGGCGCGCCCTTGGGGCCGACGTGGGCTGTACCGAGAGTAGAGTACAGTGAACCAGTATTTGCGTCTGAGTGCTCCAACAGAGGGCAGAAGCCTTCAAAAAAAAAAAAAAAAAAAAATACCGTGGACAACACCCTCTCTGTCCCACGACATACGTAGCATTACCTTCTGTGCTGTTAATGCGCCTTTTTCCTTGTACGTATTCTAACGAAGGGTTACCATTAATGGTCTGAGTAAAAGTTGCCAGGCCAGAGGCTTGGTTTCAAATGGTCCAACTTTTCTCCCCGTATATTGCACACTCTGCAGATCTCTCATGGTTTTCACAAGTTCGATCATCGCTCTTTACCTTTCTCAAAATTATTGCGATCAATAATGCAACACCATCTACTCAAATGACTTTTTTATCTTGTAAAAGTTGAATAATCCCTTGTTACTATTATTCGTACTAGCTAGATCGGTGTGACTATTATTGCCAAGCCCTTGTTTATAATAACTGTCATTACACCATTAAAGCCACGGCATTTCAAGAACTGTTTGTCCTTTGAAGACAGCGCAATAGGAGCCGGGATGATCTTATCAGAAGAAATAACTTCACTGAGAAGGATACGCTTCTTGAGATGGCAGAGAGCAGCACACTCACACAGTATGTGCTCTGCCATCTCTTCGTCCTCAAGACAGAGCAGGCACTCAGTTTTAGCCAAGAGGTTAATTTTGTTAAGATGGTACATATCTCAGACCGCAGTATCCCGGTAGGTAGGTGACCAATCTTCTGATATCTACTCTATTAATTTTGGGTATGTTAATATAGTGTTTGTTCGGGGTCCTTATAAATCGTTTCGATGGGCGAAGTCCCTGAACGATGTTCCAAAGGGACAGGTGTTGCGATTTTTCCCACTTGTTTTGTTGATCTTAGACTTGGGAGTACCGCAGAAAGCTTCAGGACCTATGCACCTTTCACTGGCATCTTTCCTGGCTAAGTTATCAGCAATTTCATTGCCCTTAATACCTTTGTGCCCTGGCACCCAACAGAGTTTGACTTTGTTTCTTTTGGCAAGATAGGGCATCATGGCATTCCTTAACGGATTTTGAGTACGAACTCAGCGCTTTAAGCGCTCGCTGCTTGGCTATCAGAGAGTATATTGATGGTTACTCCTCTTATGCCAGTCTCAAGGTTTAGATTGACACATGTTAGGATGGCATGTCATTCTGCTTGAAAGATGCTAGGACTCATTCCCAGGGCCTTCGAAATCTCACGATTTGGTCTAAAGATGCCAGCGCCAACGTCAGAAACCATATTGGAGCCATCAGCATACCACCTAAGGCCTTTGACATTAAGCAAGGGATCACTGGTTTCCCATGCTAAACGGTCTGGGATAGATATCTCAAATCCCTTGTCAAAACTGAAGATGTGTGGTAATGCGTCCGAGTAATCACATGTGACCCATAGGTCTACATGGCAAGTCTGTTCCCGAGCGAAGAATTCTGATTGCACTGCGTA
Source organism: Eumerus sabulonum (assembly GCA_951905685.1). Lineage (NCBI taxonomy): Eukaryota > Metazoa > Arthropoda > Insecta > Diptera > Syrphidae > Eumerus > Eumerus sabulonum. The sequence continues at coordinate 74,743,226 of OX645062.1, forward strand.
ATGCCACCTTTTTAATAAAAAGGCGCAGTGGAGTAAATCCAATGAGTATTCTTGGGCTGTCGTGGGGCAGGTTGGCATAGCGCCTGTAATGCTACTAGCCAGTACATTTCCCTATACTTCAATTCAAGCTCTTCAAGTTTTTTCTTTACACGCCCTATCCACTTGAGTTACACGTCAAGAGTCATGCCTAGGTATCTTGCCTCGTTTGCGAATGGGATCCGAACTTCATTTACAAAGACAGGTAGTGCACTTACTTTTCTGTAAGTCAAATTTATGTGGACAGATCTTATTTCGTTGAGCGCGATCCGCCAAGTCTATGTCCAGTCGCTTATACATGCTCCTTCGACTTCGAATGATTTTCCTGTGGACAAAATTGTAATATCATCGTCGAAAGTACCATCCGTTTGTGGTATGTTCCTGGTATACAGCAGGTAAAACAGTGGACCAAGTACGCTTCCCTGCGGAATTCCATCCGTGATTGCTCTAAAATTTGAGTATTCGCTCCCGTGTTTAACACGAGAGAGCCTATTAGATAAGTAGTTTTCCAGAACGATCGATAGTTTTTTGGGAAAACTTGTCTCAGTTTATGCCCCAAACCTGCAGTGCCACATTTTGTCGAAGGCTTGGAGACGTCAAGAACATATTAGCTTATGTTCGAGGGCTTTTTTGGCCACATCGGTTATTCGATGCATTTGGTCTAAAGTGGAATGTTTGCTTCTGAAACCAAACTGATGAACCGACAAAAGACGCTTTTCTTCGACAATCGGGCTTAAACGATTTTTTTTAACTACCCGGTGGGAAGTTATTGTAACGGGGTCGATTTCGCGAATTCCAAATTTCAACATATCTGCACGTTTCAAGGTTACCAAAATCCAAATCCAAGGTTTTTATAGAGATGTATGCGTGTATGTGTATGTACGTATGTGCGTATGTGCGTTCGGAAGATGGTATTGACATGGAAGTGATTTTATTCGACTAGTAATTACGTAACTTAGAACTGATGAAGTTTTCTGCAAAATCGATCCAACGGTTTCTTGTTAGAAATGAAATAACAAAAAAAAAGGCAAAAAGTCCTCACTCTAAGTACTGACCGCCCTTGACGCTGGTTGGTTGCGGTGATCGGACGAGGACCGATACATTACTCATTATTCGTTAATTCTTATTATGTTTTGTCACACAACCTGGGCGGAGTGCAGATGGTTTGGGTCGTAGAAGTTCATTCACTACTCTCCAGTGGCGGTTGTCCTAGATAGTATTCGGGAGGAAATCAACTGATTTTTCACGTTGGTTGTAGTTCTCAACCAATGTTCCATGCCATTATGGTATTATATTAGAACTGCACACACAGAGTAGGAACTTGACGTAACCATATATGTACATACTGTGAGTATTATGCCTTCAAGAGCCGCGTTGCACAATTTGTTTGTATAGGAGTTATATTTCTTGGTTATGGACAGACTTTGAACTACAGCCCTTCCGCTCGACAATCGGGGATGTTTACCACTGCACCACGGCGGTTGATTATAATTCTTTCAAAGATTTTCGAAATCATCGACAAGAACGATATTAGGATCAGAAACGATTTCTTATCCGCCAATGGCTTTCCGGGCTTTAGAACCATAATGGCTTCGGCGACATTCCATTGGTTTTGTACTTGATCTAACCTAAGCGCTGCGTTAACAAGATATTAACGTTGAAGCAGGCCATTTCTCGGAAAGTTTTTAAGGACATCTCCTGTAATTAAGTTGTAGCCTGTTGCTTTATTTGGCTGGGGGGTTTTATGATATTTTCCAGTTCGTAAAGCGTAGCTGAAAAATATCATAAAATCCCGCATCAAGGCCCATCTCGGCAATATAAGTTTAAAATGTGTCCACGCCCCCACAGAGGAGAAAGATGACCGACGTAAACACGACTTCTATGATCTCCTAGATAGAACATACGCTCAATGACCCAGCTATGACACCAAAATCGTTCTAGGAGATTTCAGTGCGAAGCTGGGTCAGCAAGCTATCTTTGAACGAGTCATACGAAAGCACAGCCTACTCAACACCACGTTAAAAAGCGGACAAAGGCTAGTGGACTTTATGGCGGGACATAATCTCGTAGTAGCAAGTACACGATTCCCACACCTCAACTTCCATAAGGGAACCTGGCGGTCTTTCGATTAATCGACAATCAATCAAATTGATGACATTGCGATCGACGACAGACATTCCTCCAGCTTCCTAGATGTCCGAAACTTTCGAGGAGCCAACATCGACTCGGATCAGTACCTTGTTGCAGCCAAGGTACGGATGTGAATTTCTCGGAATCAACGGAGTCGAGTAAGAACACCAAAATTTAACGTCGGAAAGCTGCAATCGCAAGAGACCGCCAGGCCCTTCGCCGATCAAGTCTCCCTCAGGCTCTCTCAAGTCCCGATGAAATGTGCACAAACAGTAGAACAGCAATGGAGTCGTTGTCAGAACGCCATCATAGAGGCCAACTCAGATGTACTCGGTTTCAAGCCACCACCTTCGAGAAACAGCTGGTTTGATGTCGAGTGCAGACAGGCAGAAACAGAATGCATACATGGCTACACTGCATCGACGGACGAGAGTTCTATGAACAAAAAACATTGAACATTACGTACAAGATCCTCTCTGCCGTACTGTCTAAGCGCCTGAAACCATTCACGGATCAAATCTGATAGGTTCCTACCAGTGTGGTTTCAGGCCAGAAAAATCCACGATAGACCAAATATTTACACTACGGCAGATTTTGGAGAAGACCCATGAATACCAGGTCGACACGCACCATATTTTTGTCGACTTTAAAGCCGCATATGACAGTGTTTATAGAGACGAGCTATACAGCGCCATATCATGTTTTCACATTCCTGCCAAACTCGTCAGACTGTCAATAAGGTCGAAGGTGAACTAACCGACCCCTTCGGTGTTAAAAGAGGTTTTAGACAGGGTGACGCACTCTCATGTGATTTCTTTAACATCATACTTGAAAGTATCGTGCGGGCCTCTGCGACCAATACAAGAGGTCTACTACTTCATGTCTACACAATTGCTAGTCCTCCTCTACGGCGCTGAGGACGTTATCAAAAGCGGATAAAGAGGCTCTTGGACGTTTCGAGAGGAAAGTTCTGCGTGCAATCTTTGGTCCCGTTGGTTTAAACGGAGAGTGGAGGAGGAGACATCAGCCTAGTTAAACGTCTTCGGATCCAACGTCTAAGATGGCTGGGCCATTTAGAGCGAATGGACATCACCGGTCTGGCCTGAAGAGTCTTCGACACCAACCCCGAGGAACGAAACAGCAGAGCACTACCGCATCTAAAGTGGCGCACAGGTGGGAAGGGACCTCAACCAACTGGCCGTACGGCACTGGAAACGGCTGGCCAAAGATCGTGCCGGCTAGAGAGGCTTGTTGGTTGAGGTTCACCCTGAACTGTAGTGTCATCTAAGTAAGTAAGTAAAGCGTAGCTGGCGTCATTCCGTATTCCCCGTATTGTTACTGTGTTTCCAGAGTTTTACTATTGTCAGGTAGCGGTTGTCCTTTGAATGGCTTGAACGTTTCAGCAGGATATTCAGCAAAAACGTCAGCCTTTTCATCATCATTTTGACTTGTCCATATCGGTGGTGCCTACAGCCACAGGATAAGCACTTTTCCTCACCTTACACAATTATGCTACAGTATTTCTCTCTCAATCCCTCTTTGAATACAAATTGCTTTAGGACTAAAAAAACAATAAAAAATACGTTCTTGTGGGGCCGCCCGGTAAACAAAAAAAACTTACAGCGCAATAAGTTCTTACAGCTGTATCTATGTACAATTATTTATAATCAATTGTTCCCCGTCATGGGGAGTGCTATCAAGAGTTGTCGGTCCTCTAGACTGGGTTCATTTCCAGATATGCCTGCAGGCTTCCACACTTCAGCTCATCATTTAGCTAATTGAAGCAATTGATTGTGATTGTCTAGAATACGCGATACGTAAATGTATTCCCATACCATCTCGGATGATCACTTGCCGTTTGTCTAGAGTTTTCTTGTTTTTAAGCAGAATCGGCATGCCTCCTCTAGAATCATCGACTTATGTAAACATTCTTACAATTTCTCATACCTACTCCATGCATCACTCATCTAGGAAGTTGCCTCATGACTAGATCAAGATAGCAGTCAGAAATGTAGATAAGCCGATTCAAGACTGAACAGACCTGAATAGATATGCGGATATGCGTTCGCGCACTACTATATTTCGATTCGAATTTTATCTTGACTTTGAGGTTGGCCATGAAAACGACAATGTTCGCCATATTCGTGACCATGTGGGCGCTGGCACTTCAATCTATTTTCTCAGCTGCTGTGGTTTTACTATGCAAATCAATTGAAATTTGCTACCTACTATCTGGATTCTTGATTTACCAACTTAAGATATGGCACTCGTATCTGGTGAAGGTGTAATTGCTTCGACTCGACCGACGTGTTATTTTTACAATTGTGCCACAAATTCAAAGTGCTGGCAGATAAATGGTGTCAAAAAGTCTAAAAGTATTTTCCGGTTGCATCAGCTGCCTTTGATCTGGGCATGTTGCCGTAATATCTTGGTTTTGTATTTGAGTCGCAAGTTGCTTGTCATCGGGATGACATCACAAAAACTGTCTGTGGCGACAATTTCAGTTGCAACAACGTTAGTTTGTCTGGAAGAGAATAAATCTCTGGGTGTCCGCCGTTGCTGAATAAATTATGTATCTTTTCTGACATTGAGGTTAAGTTCGTAGCTCGTTTGAACTCATTCATTCCACTCATTCGTTGTTAATTCTGATGTAATTAGCAACTACTTACATACAAGTTTACGAGTGTGATGGTTCACCAATTAAAGTGAACTAATTGCCTGGATGATGACCCTACTCCTGTCGTTTGCTTCTTTTTGACATTATCAGGCGTGTAAACAGTGAAGTTACAGATTCATGTTGTTGCTGTTCTGGTTTATTGAGATCCACAGTCACATCCTCCTAGGTAGGTAGGCAGGTATGTTCGTAGCCTTCCCAGAATGGAGAAGAATACACATAGGCCAGAGAGACCCGTTGTGCAGCTACGAGGGGGGCTTATCCCCCTATTCATGGAACCACTTAGTGCTTCTTATAAAGTTAAGAAGGTCAGATATCCCTACTTGCTGAACATCTATCAGGTCGTTAAGGAAGTAGGATCCTAGGTATCGTTTCCTGATTGTGCAATATGCCGGGCAGCCGCAGAGGTGGTTTACATCCTCTTCGTTTAGGCAGCTTCTGCAGAAATCAGCCGGAACTTGCCCTAGTTTTTGCGCATGACTGCCAATGAGGCAGTGACCAGGGGCCAGATTTGCCTGGTGATGAGGCAGGTATGTCCCTGGGTCCGTCTCAGGTTCGTCTCAGCCCTGGCGAAATTTACGAGATTATGTTTATTGGTTGCAAGAAGTAATCCCTCACATGGCATGATTGATTGTTGCGTCGTTTGTTGTCAGGCGAGTGTGTCGGCTCTTTCGTTACCTGGAATGCCGCTGTGTCCTGTTGCCCGTAGAAGTAAGATAGGCGACAGTCGAGGCTTGTTTTTGAGGTGTACACATAGGACTCCAGCTACTTCAAGGCTGCTCGACTATCGGTGAGGATTCGGATATCCGTAGTGGATATCACGTTCCACTTAAGCCACGACAAAGCCTCCTTTATTGCCAACAACTCCGCCTGAAAGACGCTGCAGTGATCGGGTAGTTTTCGAGTTTTATTCAGCTTTAGTTGTTTGCAGACTACTCCACTACCCACCCCGTTTTTGGTTTTTGACCCGACAGTGTAGAAATTACGTTTGGCGGGTCCAGTTCTGTCTGTCCGGGCAAGTTATCCTAAAGTTCCTCTCAAAGACTGTGGTTGATTCTATGTGGCCCGAGTTTTCTGCCATAGTTATCACGTTGTTCAAGATGGAGGAGTGGCCAGTGATATAGCTCGTCCATTTTGAGTTTGCTTTTAGTCTTATTGCTGTGTATGTGGCAATTCGCTTGCCAAATATATTGAGTGCTGTAAGGTGAAGTATCATGTGGAGCGCTGCCGTTGGGCGGGACCTAAGGGCCCCGGTGATGCACATACATGCTAGCCTTTGCACCTTCTCTAGTTGTTTGTGATATATTGTTTTGTCCAGTGCAGTCCACCAGGCTATCACTCCATACATCAGTATGGGTCCAACGACTGTAATGTAGAGCCATAGGGTGAGCTTAGGGTTGAATCCCGATTTTTCCCCTAGGGCTTTCTTGCAGGTGTAGAGAGCTATAGTTGCCTTTTTTGCTCTCTCGGTTGTGTTGTTCTTCCAGGTTCGTTTCCTGTCTAGTACAATGCCAAGGTATTTGGCACTGGAGGAATAGGTTAACCTGGTGCCAAGTAAAGAGACTAGGCAGTTTTCCGGAATGTTGTGCCTTCTGGTGAATAGCATAAGCTCCGTCTTCTGGGTATTTACCCTGATCCCATTGTTTTGCGCCCATTTGCGGGTAGGTATTTGCCTGAAATAGAAATGGCAACGTCATCCGCGTAGGCAATAACGTCCAGGCCTTCTTTCTCCAGTTTGAATAGTAGTTCATTTGCGACTACATTCCAGAGAAGAGGTGAGAGGACTCCAAGCTGGCATCCTTTAAAGATAGTCTCTAGCCATGGTATTGTCCATAGTTTGTGTAAGCTCGATAGGGTAAATTCCATCCGGTCCTGGCGATTTATAGGGCTTGAAGCTTTTTAACGCCCACAACATTTTCTCTCTAGAGATTATATGATCGTACTGTCTCTCTATCGCGGAGGAGACATGAGTTCATCGCGTTCGCACTGAGTCTTGCGATCCAGAGCAGCCTGGGAAGTGCGTGTTAAGGAGAAGGTTTAGTGTTTATTCTTCGGACGTAGTCCGATCTCTGTTTGTTATGAGGCAATTCGGAGTTAGCGGATATTTCGAGAGTATTTACCTCAGTCTGGAGGAATTTCCAAGACTTCCTTTGTTCTTTCCTCAGGGTTTGTTTGTACACCCTGAGTGATTCTTTGTACGGGCTCCAGTCTCTGTCGTTTTTGCTTTATTGAACAGACTTCGACAGTCCTTGCGGAGCTTGCTTAGAACTGCGTTCCACCAAGGTGGGTATGACTTTTTTCTTGATTTGTGGATTACGCAGCTGTTTGCCCGTGCGTTGCCCAGTGTGTTTGTCAAGATATCGACCAGTTTGTCTATATCTGACGGGCATCGCCGGGTGTAGTCCTCCTACGTCTAGCAACTTCAACTCGATACTTTCCAACTTTTACTCCCAGTGGGTGCGTTTATAAAGTGTAAACAATCCGCCCACTGATGATTGCCAATATGTATTGAAATATTGGATGATGATGATGAATTTCTTACATACATTACCTCCCACAAATCGCATCTTCACCAAGGTGGAGAGTTGTCACACCCGTCGTCGCCTATTCCACACCGGATGCAAATGACGAAGAGCATCGATATTACTCTCGCACAATAGAGCTTATGCAAAATAAGGTCATAAACAAAAGTGTTAATCTCCCGTTGGGCATCTGAATCCAAAATTGAATTCCGAAAGGAAGCGATTACAACACAAGCCAATATAAGATCTTCATCCCAACATCATCCGCTGTCATTTCAACATGCACTCTTCGCATATAGCCCATTCAAGGCAACACCACATGGTTGCACTCCCAAAGTATGGCACTTTGTCGGTTGGCATTGAGATGCACACTATTACAAAAACAAAAGAGCGAATGATTCGAGAGTTTATAATGAGTTTGTTGGTCTTCAAAAGTTATGAATGAAAAAATCGAGATGAAAGGAAAAACTAGTTTCGCGGGCGTAGAAGTTGAGCTCTCGCCTAATATGTCAGTAGGTAGACATCATCAAGCATTCGTTACTCGTGGAGAAACGGCTAAATGTCTAATGCGGGTGGATTGATTGAGAATTGAGCATTTAGCTCACAGTTGAACTTTATTTGTTGGTTGTGATGTAGTTGCGTAATGGTGGACGAATCAATTGATTTCGTTTTTTGTAGTCTAATTGAGGCGTAACAAGGGAGAGTGGTCGATGCAATTATAGTAAATTGGTGAATGTAGCTCTTAAACTTGATGTCGATTACTAATACATAAGGCAACGGATTGCTAACAAGAATGAATGACTGACGGAAACAGAAACTGAGTCGTCTATTTGCTACATTTCACGTTGTCTATTAAGCATTTGAGCAGCGAGGTAGGGTTTAACCAGGACTGAAGTTCATTTTGGCGTATAATGACGTATCGTATGTCCGTCGTGGTAAAAGTCTTTCTTCAACCATTTTAGTTTTACAAGAAAATACTTCGAGGTCCGTTTTGACTTGGCCTTATTGGGTGACAAGTACGGGCGTTTCATCGTATTAGGGGTCATGATTAGGGTCTTCCAATAGAGACCTCCGAACTTTGACAGTTGATAGCATATGGTTGAAGCATACTTACTTACTTAGGTGGCACTACAGTCCGGTGTGAACCTGGGCTTGAACCAACAAACTTCTCCAGCTGGCACGATCTTTTGCCAGCTGTTTCCAGTGACGCACTCCCAGTTGGTTAAAGTCCCCTTCCGCCTGTGTGTGCCACCTTAAATTCGGTCGTCATCTGGTGCGTCGTCCCGCAGGGTTGGAAGAGCTGTGTTATACATTAGCCCTACATGGCCTAGCCATCTTAGACGTTGGATCCGTACAGTTCGTGGTTGAATCTTCTCCCCCACCTTCCGTCAACACTAATGGAACCGACGATTGTACGCAGAATTTTCCTCTCGAAACGACCAAGGGCCTCTTCATTCATTTTTGATAAGGTCAAGTCTCTACGCCGTAGAAGGGGACCGGAATGATTAACGTTTTATAGAGGATCACCTTAGTTTTTCAATTGTCCCTTGAGCCCAAAGAAGCAGCGGTTGGCAAGAGTAATTCTGCTTTTGATCTCAGCTGGTGTTGTTGTCGCTGGCATCTAGTGAGCCAAGGTAGACGAAGTCCTTGACCCCTTCGAATCTGCAGCTGCCAATAGTGATATTCTGGCCGAAACGACGGTGTTGTGCGTCGTTTTTGGTTGACAGCATATATTTCGTTTCATCCTCGTTAACCGAGAGATCCATTTTAGCCGCTTTTGCTTCAATGCCCTCGAACGCTTAATTGACGTCCCGCTGTGTTCGTCCAATTACGTCAATGTCATCCGCGTACGCAAGCAGTTGCTCAGACTTGAAATAGATCGTACCTCTTGTGTTGGCCAGTAAGTCTGGTATGATATTTTCAAGTACGATGTTGAAAAAATTACCTTGTAACCTTGTTAATTCGCTACAGACCTTAATGGAGTAGTGGAAGTTCTCCACTGTCATCCTGCATAATTTGACGAGTTTGGCAGGGATGTCAAAACTAGACATGGCTCCGTATAGCTCGTCTCTATGCCGCGTATGGCAGGCTGCTTTGAATCGACGGAAAGGAGATGGGTGTCGATTTGGTATTCTTGGGTCTTCTCCAAGATTTGCCGCAGTGTGAATATTTGGTCCATTGTGTATTTACCTGACGTGAAACCACAGAAGTGTTCCTTCCATATTCTCAGCATCGGCTGCGACTCTACTACTAGTTGCCCTTCTTCATCCCTATAGGCTTCCACTCTGGCTTTATAGCCTAGCATGTTCGTAAAACTTGCGAATATCATTCCTCTGGTAGCATCTCTCCATCTCGATCTCACGCTTTGTAGGCGTTTTGCTTTGCTACATGGGCTTGCCCGCATTGCTCATCAAACCAGGGGTTTCTAGGTGCTAGTTGTTTGAAACCTAACACATCAGAGGCAGCGTTTCTGATGGTGCGCTGGCAATGCTCACACTGTTGTTCTGTTGATTACCCGATATTGTTGAAGCTACAGCTGTCAACTTGGCTGTCATATATTCAGCCAAATCACCATGGACGGACATAGTGTTCAACAACTCGTGTAAATGATAAAATAGTTTTATTAAATTGTCGTCGTCCTACCGAGAGGGCTATTCACAGTGTATGGATAAATGTGAGTTCACTGGTTGAGTAAGCGATAATCTGCAGTGCAGTGTGTCGCTCACAAGAACTCGGCTTATCCCAGACCACAACATCGCGAATTTTGCGTCGTGACTTGAGCCTGCACCCGTACAAAATTCAACTAAACCAGGAATCGAAAAACCATCTTCGGCGATGAGACCCATATATGGATGAACGGGTACGTCAACAGACAAAATTGTCGGATTTGAGATCCAAGAGCATCCAATGCTTACTTACTTACTACTTACTTATCAGGCCTGCGATCCATGGAGGATCTGAGCCTGAGCTATAGCTGCCTTCCATCCTTGACGGTCCCGGGCACGCTGCTTCCAGTTGTCAAGACCAAGATGTCTTACATCCGCGATTACTTGGTCTTTATACCGGAGGTTCGGTCTTCCTCTTCTTCTCGAACCAGGAGGCTCGGAGTCGAAGACCCTCTTAGCTGGAGCGTTGATGTCCATGCGCTCGATGTGGCCGAGCCAGTGTAGTCGACGGGTCCTTGCTTTCCGGACTACATCCGCATCTTGGTACAGCTCGTAGAGCTCGCGGTTGTGTCTTCTTCTCCATTCACCTTCCTCACAGACAGGACCAAATATCCGGCGCAGAATTTTTCTTTCAAAAGAACCCAAAAGCAGCTCCGCTGTCCTGCTTATCGTCCAGCTTTCGGCTCCGTACAGCAAGACTGGCAGAATGAGCGTTTTGTAAAGCATGACTTTGGTCTTTCGAGTGAGGAGTTTTGACCCCAGTTGTTTGGACAAGCCGAAGTAGCAGCGGTTGCCAAGGGCGATTCTACGCCGGATCTCCACTGTGGTGTCATTTGTGGAATTTACGTTTGCCCCGAGGTAGACAAACTCCTTAACTACCTCGAAATTGTAGCTGTCAATTGTTATGTTTTGTCCCAGGTGGTGAGCGACGGATTGGTTTTTGCTTGACAGCATGTATTTCGTTTTGTCCTCATTGATCTTAAGGCCAATTCGTTTCGCCTGTTCTTCAATCGCCGTGAATGCTTCCACAATGCCACGGCGAGAACACGCGATGATGTCGATATCATCCGCGTATCCTAGCAGCTGGATGGACTTGTAAAAGATAGTGCCTTCCCTGTTGACGCCTGCCCGTCGCACTATCTGCTCCAGCACCAGGTTGAAGAAGTCACATGACGGCGCATCTCCTTGCCGAAATCCGGTGCATGTTTCGAATGGTTCCGAGGTCCTAGAACCGAGTTGCACGGTGCATCGCGTGTTTTTTAGCGTGGCGCGACACAACTGGATCAGTTTTACCGGGATCCCGAATTCGGCCATCGCCCCAAACAGTGCTTCACGATGAATGCTGTCGTATGCGGCTTTGAAATCGATGAAAAGATGGTGTGTATCGATTCGAAACTCGTTGGTCTTTTCCAGGATTTGTCGAAATTTGGTCTATAGTTGATTTGCCGGGCCGGAAGCCGCACTGGTAGCTGCCGATTAGTGCGGTGCAAAATGGTTTTAGACGTTCACACAATACACTGGACAGGATCTTGTATGCGACATTGAGCAGGGATATACCTCTATAGTTCTTACAAGAGGTAGGATCGCCTTTTTTGTGGATGGGGCATATAGAGCTGGTATTCCAGTCGTCGGGCATGCTCTCATCTTCCCAAATTCTGCAGATGATCTGGTGCATGCTCCCTACCAGAACATCGCCGCCAGCCTTGAAGAGCTCTGATGGCAAGCCATCTGAGCCTGCGGCCTTGATGTTCTTCAGCTTCTGAATAGCTGTGCCGACTTCTTCTATGCTGGGTGGGAGGACTACTTCAGCGGCTGGAGTTGGGATTTCCTCGGTCCCTACCACTCTCTCTTGGTCATGCTCGTTAAGTAGCTGCTGGAAATGGTGCTTTAATACATCCACTATTCCCTGCGGGTCGGTTACAAGATTACCCTCGCAGTTTCGAAGAGCCTGGGTGCCCTTTTTATGTTTATCCCTCGTGTTTTATGTTTATCCCTAGACTCCTCGATATCCTTGAGCTGGGAGGCTGCGAAGATTCTTTTCTTTTGTCGCAGTAGTTTCTTCTCCTCCCTTCTTCTGGCTCGGTACTCTTCTCGCGCTGCCCTGGTTTTCCTCTGCAGCGCCTTTTGGTACGCCTCGTCGGTTGCTGCCTTTTTCTGCTCACACTCGCCATCATACCACGGGTTTCTTGTCGGGGGTGGTAGGTATCCTAAGGTGGTTTCGGCTACTTCCTGAATGGCTGAGCGGCAATGCAGCCACATATTATTGGCATTTGTGTTCGACGTAGGCATACCGTAGAGTCTTTCGCTCAGCTGCTCCCTGTAGACTCTGGCAACCTCCGGTGTGCTCAGGCGCCCAATGTCGAACCTCCTCCTGATGGGCTGGTGCAGCTTTCTGACATTGGACAGTCGAGCTCTGAATCTTGCTGCTACGAGGAAGTGGTCAGAGTCGACATTTGCCCCTCTGAATGTTCGCACATCCAGGATGTTTGACGCGTGCCTTGCGTCAATGAGCACATGGTCGATTTGGTTGGCGGTTCGACCGTCCGGAGATCGCCAGGTTGCTGTGTGGATTCGCTTGCGAGGGAATCTTGTGCTACTTATCACCGCATTACGAGCTGTCGCAAAGTCAGCGAGTCGGAAGCCGTTATCTGTTGTTGTATCGTGGAGGCTATGCTTTCCGATCACTCCGCCAAGGGTGTTTTCCTTTCCGATTTTGGCGTTGAAGTCCCCGAGCACGATTTTTACATCGTACTCCGGACAAGCTCCGTAGGCGTTGTCCAGGAGGTCATAGAAGTCCTCCTTGATAGGGTCTTCAGCCTCGTCGGTAGGGGCGTGTGCACATATAAGGCTGATGTTATAAAATCTGCCTCTGATGCGGATCACAGCCAGGCGATCACTTATAGGTTTAAAGTCGATGACCTTCGACCTTAACCGCTTTCCCACGACGAATCCGCATCCCAGTAAGTGCAACCTTTTGTGACAGCTGTAATAAATGTCGCAATTTTTCTTCCTAATCATACCGTTTCCTATCCAGCGTATTTCCTGGACCGCAGTAATATCCGCCTTGTACTGCGTGAGGATTCCTTCTAGTTTATGAGCAGCTCCGGGAGTGTACAGGGTTCTGACATTCCAGGAGCATACTCGCAAATCGTGTTCCTTTTTCGTGCGTTGTCGTCGTCGAGTATCCGTCCGTATATCCGAGGCATCTTGCTCATTCATAACTTTGGGTTTTTTTACGTGGGCGGATTGTTAGCCCGCCGCACAACCGCCATTCTGGTCGGGGTTTTCTTCGCTGCATACGTTTGTTCACCTCCCAACGGTTGTTGAAGGGGCTATCCAGAGGGCGCCGCGAGGAGGCCGTATGTCAACTTGACGCGGGCATTTAAACAGGGATCGTTGCTGGCATCTCGCCAGGTTGAGAGCAATCAACAACTTTACCCTGTATGTCCGAGCCCATGCCCTCCCAAGAGCATCCAATGCATTCAGAAAAAGTCACTCCTTTGTGTAGATTTTGGGCTGGCGGCGTCATATTTCCTTGAGAACGAGGTTGGGCCAGCCATCACCGTCAACGGTGAGCGCTATAAGTCGATGATTAACAACTTCATTTGGCCTGAATTGAATGATATAGCCACCGACGGCATGTGATTTCAACAGAACGGCGGCATGCGTGTCACACAGCTTACGCCACATTGGAAATTCTGCACCAGCGATTCAAAGGTGATGTGAACTGACCACCGAGACCATGCGATTGACCTCTTTAGATTTTTTCCATGCCATCGGTCAAATTCAGCCTGATGTATGCGCCAGAGTCATGGAAAATTTGACATTTAGCATAGCGCCACCCAGAGAAGCCGCGGCGGCATGGCATAAATAGGCCTTTCAAATGGATGAACAATTTCGCTGATATCTCAAACATACTTTTTGTATTTAAATTTAGAGATAGGAAGCGCCTAATACAGTACCCTATAGTTCTAGCTTAGACCTTTTCTGACGGCATTTTTTTCGCAACGTCACGAGATCAATGTTAAATTGACTTTCCGTCTTGGCTTAGGATCGATGTCTTCATTTGCTTGGGTGTTAAAACGCGTTCGACCCTCGTCGGACCGTCGTTGGCCGTCTTTATCCCCACCTTAAATCTTATATTACTCATAGTTCAGTCCAAGTTTCCATTAACGTTATGTAACAAATATACTGCGCCGTGGCGCAGTGGTAGTGTGTTGGCCTCTGACGCCGATGACACGGGATCGAATCCCGACAACAGCCATGTCATCGAATTAGTTTTTCACGGTGCTCCTTCTCAGCGGGGTACTGACAAAATCCCCTGTAGAGAAATTGTCAAGAAAAGCTTCTCAAATTTCGCCGTTCCGAACCGGCAATAAACTGTAGGTCCCTATGGAAAAATAAAATCGAACACAACATGGGTGATTGAGAGAAGCTCGGCTTTGGTCCTTCATGGACTGAACGCCAACATACATACATATGTACGTACATTCTTCTTCTTTGGTGGCGTTACAGCCCATGAAGGACCAGGGCCAAGCTTCTCTCAATCACCCATATTGTGCATGATTTATTTTTTACACAGGTGAAAGCGACCTACAGGTTTAATGCCGATTCCGAATGGCATGAATCGAGAAGCTTTTTTTAATGGCAAGTTTACGCCATGAAATAAACTTTCGCTAGCGCTTGTGTTATCGGGATCCGAACTCGCTCATCGTGCGTCGGAGTCCATATACATGATACTTCTCTGACATTTTATGGATACCACGCTAAAGCAATTTCCAAATGTCTTTGTGAAAATCGAGCCTAATTTGAAGCTTGGTTTGGTGAAAAAGCGATACCGGGTAGCATCTTCCGGTTGTCTGCCTTCAAGTAGTTTGACATCATTTTTGTCATTGTCCTTGTCGGGCCTCTGTTGATAATCCGACCTGTTTTCATCCAGAACACGGTGGTCAGTACTTAATGGTAGCTTTTGCCATTAAGAATTCCACGAGGAATAACTCAATAAAGATCATGAACTACCGCCAAACGCACATCATCATCGTCTTGCATCCGATGTGATCTGATCTTGCCGAAGATATTGAGGTAGGACTGGGATCAACCCACGATTTCTTCCTTTTTTTTTTTTTTTTTGTCCGACGAGCGAGAGTTCGCATGTGTTTTGAAGTCTCTCTAGCAGCCTATAGTCCAATCCATACAATATACATTTTTCAATTGTTTGACCCTTCCTATGGGACGAAGGTGCACGAAAGTGGCTGGTTGAGTACTACGTTTTCAACTAGCAAGTATTTTATGCAGATTGATACCGTCATCGTTGAAAAAAAAAAGCCAGCAGATAGTGGTTTCTCTATCTTTCCGTATCAACTTTTAAACTTTTTGTCGCTAACTGTTGGCCATCTGGACTGGAAACAATCTTCTTGGGACTCTATACAGCAATTTGCGCGGTGAAGAAGTATGCCGAACGAGTGTTTTGGATCTTCTGTGGAAACGTCCTTGAGAATGTTAGTGCAAACCTTTTGAATGGTCTCCAAGTCGGCATAATTCATTCCGTTCTTCGGGCAATAGGTATTACTTACTTACTTAGCGGGCGCTACAGTTCGGGGTGAACCTGAGCCTCAACAACCATGCCTCTTCACCTAGCACGATCTTTCGCTAGCCTTTTCCAGTACTGCACGCCCAGTTGGTTGAGGTCCCTTTCCATCTGTGCGCGCCACCTTAGGTGCGGCCGTCCTCTATTTCTTCGTCCCTCGGGGTTGGGTTCAAAGACTCTACGGGCTGGAGCTGTGGTGTCCATTCAGGCTCAACAGGCTCTTGTTTTTTTGTGTAGCGAGGCTTTGTATGCCTCCTGCTTTTCTGCATGAATCCTTCTACATTCGGCATAGAATCAGGTGTTTCATCGTGGTAGAGCTTTAAGGCCCAACACTTCCGTTGCTGTGCTCTTCAGGGCTTGTTTGCACTGGCTCCATTGTTGCTCTACCGACTGAGTGGAGGATTGTGGTATATCGGGGAGCTTGAGGGAGACTCGGTTGGCAAAGCCACTGGCGATCTCCGGCGATAGTAAGCAGGGTATTCTTCTTTGGTGGCGTTACTGCCCATGAAGGACCAGAGCCAAGCTTCTCTCAATCACCCATGTTGTGTGTGATTTATTTTTTATATAGGTGAAAGGGACCTACAGTTTAATGCCGATTCCGAACGGGGGGAGTCAAGAAGCTTTTTCAAGGCAAGTATACTACGGGGGTTTTGCCAGTACTCCGCCGAGGAGGGACGCCGCGAAATAAACATTCGATGGCGTCGTTGTTATCAGGATTCGAACTCGCGCATCGTGCGTCAGAGTCCAACACACTAACCACTGCGCCACGGCGCCCTCATAACCAGTGGACTACCTTAGGTTTTAGTCCCCAGATTTTACCGTAAGCGCGTCGGCAGGCCCACATGGCCTTAGTCGCTTTTGTTAGTTTAGTTTTAATATTGGAGTTTCAGTTAAGACTGCGGTCTAGGTCAATACCTAGATACTTTACTTCCTCTGAAAATTCCATGTTTGTGCCATTTAGAAAGACTGAGCAGGGCTGTTCCTCCACCTCTTGGTAAACAGGACTAAGATTGTCTTATTTGGGTTAATCGATAAGCGTTCTCCGCCACACCAGTCAGAGATAAACTGAATCGCAAGCGGCATGCGCTCACAGACAGCAGTTTTACACTTGTCCGTAACAATGACTACTAGGTCATCAGCATATCCGATGACCTCGTAGCCTCGAGTTAGCTTGCGTAGTAGGTCATCGATGACTATCGACCAGAGAAGTGGTGAAGGGACTCCTTCTTGTGGACATCCTCTAGCCGCCGATACTGTTAGTGAGACCTCTCCACATGTGGCTGATATAATATGTGATTAGTGATTAGTGGGATGGTTCACACCCCTGCAGGACAGCTCAGTGGTGATCGAATCATAGCCAGTATTATCAAAGGCCCCCTCTATATCGAGGAAGGCGCAAGTTGCGATATCCTTGTGTGTGAAACTGTTTTCAACACGCGTCACCAGGTGGTGTAGCGCATTCTCAGTGGACCGTTCTTTGCGATATGCATACTGATTGGGATGCAGTGGTATCTGATTCTCCAGGATACCTCTAATATGGAGCTCTGTCAGGTTTTCCATTGTTTTCAGAAGGAACGAAGTCAAGCTGATAGGGCGATAGGATTTAGATTGCTCACTTGGCTTTTCAACCTTGGGGATAAAGACAAGATTGACCTCTCTCCAGATTTGGTGTATATGTATATTTCAGGGTGAAGCAGGGCCTAAAAAGAACTATCAGTGGTGATAAAATGGTGTTCAGGCCTTTCTGTAAGAAAAACACCGTCTTTGCCTGAGGCCTTATAGCGTTTAAATGAACCAATTGACCACTTAACCCTATCAGAGCTAAAAAGTTTGTCAGAGAGGCCATTCGCTCTACTATCGATGCTATTTATGGCGTCAGAGGACATCGACTGGGAAGTAGAACCAGGGAAGTGCACCTCAAGCAAGTACAGGGTTTCCAAGCGATGGACGGTAAAGGTGCCGTCTGATTTGCGAAGCCGCCCGAGTCCATTTGTGTGCTCCTGGGGTAGCGCTTTATGGAGTCGGGCCGCAGTTGGAAGCGAGTCTATGTTCTCGCGCAATGTTTTCTCCAAGACATTCTCTTGGATTTTCTCAGTTCGAAGTTGTATTTAGTTAGAGCAGATCTATAATAAGTCCAACAGAGCTCTCACCTGTTTTCTTAGAGATTCGAGCTGTGCATTTCACCAGGGCACACACCGCTTATGTGTACTTGTCCTGGGTGTACTTACTTACTTATCAGGCCAGCGATCCATGGAGGATCTGAGCCTGAGCTATAGCTGCCCGGGCACGCTGCTTCCAGTTGTCAAGACCAAGATGTCTTACATCCGCGATTACTTGGTCTTTATACCGGAGGTTCAGTCTTCCTCTTCTTCTCGAACCAGGAGGCTCGGAGTCGAAGACCCTCTTAGCTGGAGCGTTGATGTCCATGCGCTCGATGTGGCCGAGCCAGTGTAGTCGACGGATCCTTGCCTTCCGGACTACATCCACATATCGTCCAGCTTTCGGCTCCGTACAGCAAGACTGGCAGAATGAGCGTTTTGTAAAGCATGACTTTGGTCTTTCGAGTGAGGGGTTTTGGCCCCAGTTGTTTGGACAAGCCGAAGTAGCAGCGGTTGCCAAGGGCGATTCTATGCCGGATCTCCACTGTGGTGTCATTTGTGGAATTTACGTTTGCCCCGAGGTAGACAAACTCCTTAACTACCTCGAAATTGTAGCTGTCAATTGTTATATTTTGTCCCAGGTGGTGAGCGACGGATTGGTATTTGCTTGACAGCATGTAACTCATTTTGTTCCTCATTGACCTTAAGACCAACTCGTTTCGCCTGTTCTTCAATCGCCGTGAATGCTTCCACAATGCCACGGCGAGAACACGCGATGATGTCGATATCATCCGCGTATCCTAGCAGCTGGATGGACTTGTAAAAGATAGTGCCTTCCCTGTTGACGCCTGCCCGTCGCACTATCTGCTCCAGCACCAGGTTGAAGAAGTCACACGACAGCGCATCTCCTTGCCGAAATCCGGTGCATGTTTCGAATGGTTCCGAGGTCCTAGAACCGAGTTGCACGGTGCATCGCGTGTTTTTTAGCGTGGCGCGACACAACTGGATCAGTTTTACCGGGATCCCGAATTCGGCCATCGCCCCAAACAGTTCTTCACGATGAATGCTGTCGTATGCGGCTTTGAAATCGATGAAAAGATGGTGTGTATCTATTCGAAACTCGTTGGTCTTTTCCAGGATTTGTCGAAGAGTGAAAATTTGGTCTATAGTCGATTTGCCGGGCCGGAAGCCATACTGGTAGCTGCCGATTAGTGCGGTGCAAAATGTCTTTAGACGTTCAAACAATACGCTGGACAGGATCTTGTATGCGACATTGAGCAGGGATATACCTCTATAGTTCTTGCAAGAGGTAGGATCGCCTTTTTTGTGGATGGGGCATATAGAGCTGGTAATCCAGTCGTCGGGCATGCTTTCATCTTCCCAAATTCTGCAGATGATCTGGTGCATGCTCCCTACCAGAACATCGCCGCCAGCCTTGAAGAGCTCTGATGGCAAGCCATCTTGCCTTGTTGTTCTTCAGCTTCTGAATAGCTGTGCCGACTTCTTCGATGCTGGGTGGGAGGACTACTTCAGCGGCTGGAGTTGGGATTTCCTCGGTCCCTACCACTCTCTCTTGGTCATGCTCGTTAAGTAGCTGCTGGAAATGGTGCTTAAATACATCCACTATTTCCTGCGGGTCGGTTACAAGATTACCCTCGCAGTTTCGAAGAGCCTGGGTGCCCTTTTTGAAGCCTCCTGCAAAGCCTTTGGCTTTCTTGTAAAAGGCTCGTGTTTTATGTTTATCCCTAGACTCCTCGATATCCTTGAGCTGGGAGGCTGCGAATATTCTATTCTTTTGTCGCAGTAGTTTTTTCTCCTCCCTTCTTCTGGCTCGGTACTCTTCTTGCGCTGCCCTGGTTTTCCTCTGCAGCGCCTTTTGCTACGCCTCATCGGTTGCTGCCTTTTTCTGCTCACACTCGCCATCATACCACGGGTTTCTTATCGGGGGTGGTAGGTATCCTACTTCCTGAAAGGCTGAGCAGCAATGCAGCCACATATTATTGGCATTTTTGTTCGACGTAGGCATACCGTAGAGTCTTTCGCTCAACTGCTCCCTGTAGACTCTGGCAACCTTCGGTGTGCTCAGGCGCCCAATGTCGAACCTCCTCCTGATGGGCTGGTGCAGCTTTCTGACATTGGACAGTCGAGCTCTGAATCTTGCTGCTACGAGGAAGTGGTCAGAGTCGACATTTGCCCCTCTGACTGTTCGCACATCCAGGATGTTTCGCGAGTGCCTTGCGTCAATGAGCACATGGTCGATTTGGTTGGCGGTTCGACCGTCCGGAGATCGCCAGGTTGCTGCGTGGATTCGCTTGCGAGGGAATCTTTTGCTACTTATCACCGCATTACGAGCTGTCGCAAAGTCAGCGAGTCGGAAGCCGTTATCTGTTGTTGTATCGTGGAGGCTGTGCTTTCCGATCACTCCGCCAAGGGTGTTTTCCTTCCCGATCTTGGCGTTGAAGTCCCCGAGAACGATTTTTACATCGTACTCCGGACAAGCTCCGTAGGCGTTGTCCAGGAGGTCTAAGAAGTCCTCCTTGATAGGGTCTTCAGCCTCGTCGGTAGGGGCGTGTGCACATATCAGGCTGATGTTATAAAATCTGCCTCTGATGCGGATCACAGCAAGGCGATGACTTATAGGTTTAAAGTCGATGACCTTCGACCTTAACCGCTTTCCCACGACAAATCCGCATCCCAGTAAATGCAATCTTTTGTGACAGCTGTAATAAATGTCGCAATTTTTCTTCCTAATCATACCGTTTCCTATCCTGAGTGTACAGCTGTCTCTAAAGGATGAGGTAAGTTCTGCATTGAGCTGGTAAGCCGCTTCATTGATATCATCTATCGATTCAATCGACTTGAGAAGCATATCATCTTTAGCGGAGAGCTGAGCTTGGAAAAGAGCCCAACCACTTAGGTATAGTGTATAGTATAGTGGGTATGCTGTATAGTTCTAATTATCGTTTATTGTCTCGTCTCTTAAGCAACAGATTTCGACTGTTGATGTCGGTACTAACCTGTTCTGATATAAGAGAAAGCTCTTGGTACATGGAATGTATGTACATTCATCGACAGTGTAGATGACTTACCGTCCCTGAAATGTCTTCGTGAAAGATTGAGTAGCTGTTTGATATATGCTTACTCATTCCAAGCTTTTCTTCCAAGAATAGCGTACGTACTCCCATATGGATAGATACGCAACGCATAGTGCTCCAGATGGTATCCAAAGGAATGTTTCGCACCAAAGTTGATAAAATGATCACGAGCTCAATCCGCATCCCACGAAGGTGTTAAGCCAGCATTAGGTACTGCATACCTCATTTCTACAAGCCAAACCGTCAAGTTAACATATTTTCGATTTGAATAAACAAAAGATTATAAATTCTTCCATACGAGTGGGCTGCATCTGATCTGTGCCTAACGTAAAAGCACCGGCATTTAGACTAGC
Source organism: Eumerus sabulonum (assembly GCA_951905685.1). Taxonomy (NCBI): domain Eukaryota; kingdom Metazoa; phylum Arthropoda; class Insecta; order Diptera; family Syrphidae; genus Eumerus; species Eumerus sabulonum. The sequence goes on from OX645062.1 coordinate 74,764,388, forward strand.
GATCTAGCGGCTTGTGGACTTGTTGGCCTGAAGGTCTGTCGGTCGCGTTCTACTCCCTGCATAATTCTTTCTTCTCCGAATTCTTATTGTTGTGCATTTGTTTTCGGTGTTTCTGTGGTGTTTTTTTGTTTTTTGATCACGTTTTTCCTCTAGGTTTCTCGTTTGCATCTTATTTTGTCGATGCGCGCCTTTGGCATCATAGTTCTCTTGAATGCACTACTTACATACCTATGTGCATGGTTCTAGCCGAGTGTCGAGGTGGCGTTGGTGGCTACATATGATGGTCGGTTGCGTTACCGCTGCCTGTGGATGCCGGTCTTAGTCTCTTAGAGTTTTGTGGTCAGTCTTGTCGTTTTTTTGTTTTTTTTTTCTGATGTTTTCTTGTTTCAATTCTATGTACATAGCCGTTCTTAGGTCGCCGGAACTGAATGTAGTATCGCGCGAATCGCGTGCAAAAGAACCGCAGTTGCATTTTTGACGCTTTCGCATGTGCAACAGACGCGTACGTATAGTAAGTAGAACTCGCATAAGGAAGGCAATGCAAGGTTCTCTGTCGGTTTAGTAGCGTACGAGTACAGAAAAATTATAAAACAAAAAAGGAAAGTAAAAAGCAAACAGAAAAGGAAAAGATACTAAACAAGAATGTGCGAACGGAATGTGCATGTGGTTCGAGAGTAATCGTGGTCGTTGTGCAGAATGCAGCAGCATCCTCATAACACACGTACGAGCATCTTTCTATGCAACAATGATATATGTGTCAGTGGCACTATTTTTAGGAATTGCAATATTTAAATAAATAATAATCGGCATCGGTAAGTGTGTAAATGTGCGAGCGTGGCAATGCAAAGTGCAACGAATCATAGATCCTGGACCGTAGTGAGTTTGAAGATACTTTAGTACCTGCATACTAGAACAACAGATAAAGAAATATTCGCAAGGAAATAGAGCTTGTAATGGATCTGCCAAAGGACTACCTGTACAGGCTGTATAGAATGGTAAGAAATACGTATTTCAATGACTGAATCTCTCTTCGATACTATACCTGAGTTGGCTGATGATGCTTGTTTTAACTGAGGAAGCATGTGAAGCTAAGGGGGGCTGCATTGTATGTAGGTGATTAAGAATAAGTGCATTTGGATTGCGGTCGCCTTTATACATGTGGGGTACAATGACTCTTTTTTCTTTTCTCTCACTGATTTCATTATTTAATTGATTGTTATTGAATCAAACGTACGACTCAGATGTGGTACTTCAGCTTGTGCGCTTGTGTGTCAGGCACACTTATGTAGCGTACTGTTCGCTGTAAGTTGGATAAGTTGAATATGTCGGAGTTTCGAAGGAGAACACCGAGGAACAGATACGCTGTTTAACATAATGTCTTCGAACATCTGTGGTACTATGTATATGCAGCAGACAAATTGTCAGATTGTCAGATAGTGTGCGTATGCTGACAGCCAGAGTTGTGGTTATTTTATATCTAGATACACACGTATAGATTGGGTAATCAAATGATTAAGTGTGGCTTTTATTTGCATGTTAAAATGGGGTTCAAATGTAAGGATTGTCATTCAATTGCTTGCTATGCTTGTATGCCGGAAACTCAAGATGGAATGGTGTAAACTTGAATTCAAATGAAAGACGGTTCTGTGCTATTTTCCTATAAATTGAATAAGTTGCTTGTGGTCATATATGCTGTGTGTATCCGTTTGTACGGGTGTACACCAGCAGGCAGTCGTCCGAATATTTGTTTAATTTTTTCTACTTTTTTTTAAATATTTATGTTTAGAGGCAGGCAGTCATGGGGTAAACAACTAAATTGAAATTCAAAGACCTCTAGCGAACTTAGTTTTCTTAGAAAACGAACAGGGTACCCAAGAAAAGAAACCCGAGCCTAGTCTTGTAGTCTTGATAAAAGTCCCGAAAATACTGAAAAAGTTATTTTGATAAGAATTGCAGGTTCTCAGTTGAAATACACAATTTTATCTATTCCCAACGCATAGTAGATGCAGTACAGGGTGCGCCAACTACTAGTTTCTTTTTCCCACAAAAAAGGCCAAAGGGGTCAAATCGCAGCTCCAAGAGGACCAAATGACGTCGCCTAGACGTCTGATAACTTACGCTACATGACGCTACAGTTCGGGATGAACCAGGGCCTCAACCACAAGCCTCTCCAGCCGGCACGATCTTTGGCCAGCCGCTTCAAGTGTCGCACGCCCAGTTGGTTGAGGTACCTTTCTACCTGTGCGCGCCACCTTAGATGCGGTCGTCCTCTGCCGCGTCGTCCCTCGGAAGACTCTTCGAGCCGGAGCGGTGTTGTCCATTAACTCTACATAGCCAAGCCATCCTAGACGTTGGTTCCGAAGACGTCTAACTAGGCCGATGTCGCTGTACAGCCCGTACAGTTCTTGGTTGAATCCTCTCCTTCACTCTGCGTTTACAAAAACGGGACCAAAGATTGCACGCAGAATTTTCCTCTCGAAACGCCCAAGAGCCTCTTCTTCCCCTTTTGATAACGTCCAAGCCTCAGCGCCATAGAGGAGGACCGGGATGATTAAGGTTTTGTAGAGGGAAACCTTAGTTTTTCGAGAGAGGGCTCTACTACTCAATTGCCCCTTTAGCCCAAAGAAGCAGCGGTTCTTCTTCTTTAGTGGCGTTACAGCCCATGAAGGACCAGAGCCAAGCTTCTCTCAATCACCCATGTTGTGTGTGATTTATTTTTCGCACAGGTGAAAGGGACCTACAGTTTGATGCCGATTCCGAACGGCGTGAGTCGAGAAGGTTTTTCATGGCAAGTTTACTACGGGGGGTTTTGCCAGTACCCCGCCGAGGAGGAACGTCGCGAAATTAACATTCGGTGGCGTTGGTGTTATCGGGATCCGAACTCGCTCATCATGCGCCAGAGTCCAACACACTAACCACTGCGCCAAGCAGCGGTTGGCAAGCGTTATTCTGCGTTTTATCTCAGCGCTGGTGTTGTTGCTGCTTGTCACTATCGAGCCAAGGTAGACAAAGTCCTTGACTACTTCAAAAATATATCTGCCGAGGGTGACGTTCTGACCAAGACGTCGGTGTTGCGCGTCTTTCTTTGATGACAGCAAATACTTGGTCATGTCCCCATTTACCCGTAGACCCACTTTAGCCGCTTCTGCTTCAATGCTTACGAACGCCTCATTGACGTCTCGCTTTGTCCGTTCAATAACATCAATGTCATCTGCGTAGGCAAGCAATTGTGTAGACTTGAAGTAGATCGTACCTTTTGTATTGGCCGCAGAGTCCCGCACGATATTTTCAAATGTGATGTCAAAGAAATCACATGACAGTGCGTCACCCTGTCTAAAACCTCTTTAAACATCGAAGGGGTGGTTAGTTCACCTCCGACCTTAATGGAGCAGCGAGAATTCTCCATAGTCATCCTGAACAGTCTGACGAGTTTGGCAGGAATGTATAGCTCGTCTCTATAAACACTGTCATACGCGGCTTTAAAGTCGACGAAAAGATGGTGCGTGTCAACCTGGAATTCATGGGTCTTCTCCAAGATCTGGCCTAGTATAAATATTTGGTCTATCGTGGATTTTCCTGGCCGGAAACCACACTGGTAGGAACCTATCAGATTTTCCATGAACGGTTTCAGGCGCTTACACAGTACGGCAGAGAGAATCTTGTACGCAATGTTCAGGAGACTTATCCCTCTGTAATTGGCGCAGTCATACGGGTCTCCTTTCTTATGGACCGCGCAAACGATAATGAGATTCCATTCACCGGGCATGCATTCTTCCGACCATGTCTTGCAGATGAGTTGGTGCATGTTCTTGACCAGCTCGTCGCCAGCTGCTTTAAACAGTCCCGCGGGGAGTTCGTCTGCTCCATTAGCTTTATAAGACTTAAGTTTTGATATCGCTATCTTCTAGGTCGGGTGGACGGAATTCTCATTCTTCTTCGTCCATTGTGAATGGTTCGCTCTGCTTGACGGCGGCATTTTGACTATCATCGCCGTTATATAGTCTGCAGAAGTGGTCCTTCGACAATCTCAGCATCGACTGTGGCTCCACTACTAGTTGTCAGTACTCATCCCTGCAGGCTTCTGCTCTGGCTTTATAGTCCTGGCATGTTCTTTCTACTTTTTGATAAAATTTTCGAACGTCGTTCCTACAATAGCATCTCTCCATCTCCTCGATCTCGCGTTTCTCGTGCTCCTTCTTTTTCCTTCTCAGAAGCGCATGCTCCTCCCTCCTTTTCTGTTCATAGAGCTCGCGGGCAGCTCTCATCCGTCGATGCAATGTAGCCATGTATGCATTCTGTTTCTCTACATGGGCCTGTCTGCACTCATCATCAAACCAAGGGTTTCTCGACGGTGGTGGCTCGAAACCGAGTACATCTGAGGCGGCCTCTCTGATGGCGTTCTGACAGCGACTCCATTGCTGTTCTATGGTTTCTGCAGATTGCATCGGGACTTGAGAGAGCTTGAGGGCGACTTGATCGGCGAAAGTTCTGGCGGTCTCTTGCGATTGCAACTTTCCGACGTGAAATTTTGGTGTTCTAACTCGACTCCGTTGATTCCGAGAAACTCACATCCGTACCTTGGCTGCAAAAAAGTAATGATCCGAGTCGATGTTGGCTCCTCGAAAGGTTCGGACGTCTAGGATGCTGGAGGAGTGTCTGCCGTCGATCGCGATATGATCAATTTAGTTGGTTGTCGATTGATCGAAAGACCGCCAGGTCCCCTTATGGATGTTGAGGTGTGGGAATTGTGTACTTGCTGCTTCCAGATTACATCCCGCCATAAAGTCCACTAGCCTTAGTCCGTTTTCTGACGTGGTGTTGTGTAGGCTGTGCTTTCCAATGACCCGTTCAAAGATAGCTTCCTTACCCAGGTTCGCATTGAAATCTCCTAGAACGATGTTGGTGTCATAGCTGGGGCATTGCGCATACGTCCTGCCTAGGAGATCATAGAAGTCGTCTTTATGTCGGTCATCTTTCTCCTCTGTGGGGACGTGGACACATAAAAAGCTTATATTGCCGAGATTGGCCTTTTTCCTGAGTCTGTCTCGAATAACAAATCCGCATCCGAGTAAGCTTTGTTTATTTTCTCTGTAGCAGTTTCCGTAGTAGATATCACATCCGCTTTTTGCCTGGCCCACCCCATCGCACTTCTTGGAGCGCGGTAATGTCTGCCTTATAGCAGTCCAAAGAGTTGACCAGTTGTCCGGCTGCACCTGGTCTGTTGAGGGACTTAACGTTCCAGGTGCAGATCCAGAATTCGTTTCCTTTTTGACGTTTGCGGGGGTCGTCAACATGTAATTTGTCCTTATCCGAGGCTGTTAGTTGTCTCTGAACAAGTGTTTGTTTTATGCGATAGGGATGTTAACCATACGCGCAACGCCAAACCTGGAAGACCAGGTTCCTCTTTCCCCAGGAACAAGGGGTTGGGTCGCTGCACACATTGGTTCACTGGCTGTGTGTCCACTTGGATTGAACAGGGACAGAGATCGAAGCTGTCGTTTGCCAAGTTAAACGCGACCAACTTCTTTGCTTGTTTGCTCGCTTCCTTCTCACGATTTGGGAATTTGGTGCGCAAAAGATTGATTGTGGCATGGGCTGTGTGGCATGAAGCGCCATTCTGCATGAACCAGAGGTCGTCCAAATCCATGTCTTCGATTTGAGTAAAAAAAAAAGTCGGTTAACATCGCTCTGCGAACCATTGACTTAGAGGAGGGCCCGGTCCTCCTTTATCATCGGGATGATTAAGGTTTTTTAGAGGGTCACCTTAGTTTTCCGAGAGAGGTCTCTACTACTCAATTTTGAGCCCGAAGAAACATCAGTTGGCAAGAGTTATTCTGCATCTAATCTCAGCGCTGGTGTCGTTGCCGCGTGTTACCAGTGAGTCTTCTTCTTCTTAACGGGCGCTACAGTTCGGGGTGAACCTGGGCTTCAACCGACATGCCCCTCCAAGTAGCACGATCTTTTGCTAGCCTTTCCCATTGCCGCACACCCAGTTGGCTGAGGTCTCCTTCCAACTGTGTGCGCCAACTTAAGTGCGGCCGTCCTCTGTTTCTTCGTCCCTCGGGGTTGGATTCAAATACTCTCCGGGCGGTCCATTCGCTCTACATCGCCTAGCCATCTTAGACGTTGAATCCGTAGACGCCTGACTAGATTCATGTCGCTGTACAGCCCGTAAAGTTCGTGGTTGAATCTTTTCCTCCTGACCAGTGAGCCAAGGTTGACGAAATCCTTGACAACATCAAAGTCAGCTGTTCTGGACAAGACGTAGGTGTTGTGGCGTCTTTCTTTAACGACAGCATATATGTATTTGGTTTTTCCCTCGTATACTTTCAGACCCACTTTAGCCGCTTCTGCTTCAATGCTCAAAAAGTAGGTCGTGCCTCTTGTATTGGCTAGTGAATCCTGTAAGATCATTACAAGGGTGGTGTTGAAAAAATCACATGACAGTGCGTCGCCCTGTCAAAATTCATATGGGGCTTTTAAAATCGACGAAAAGGTGTTGTGTGTCGACCTGGAATTTATGGGTCCTCTCCAAAATCTGCCGCTGTATGGATTGTGGATTTTCCTGGTCTGAAGCCACATCGATAGGAATTAGGCGTTCACACAGCACGACAGAGAAGATCTTATACGCGATGTTAAGGAGACTTATTCCCGTATAGCTAGCGCAGTTATAAGGGTCTCCTTTTCTATGGACCGAACAAAAGATGATGAGATTCCATTCATCGGGCAGGCTTTCTTTCGACCATGTCTTACATATGACCTAGTGCATGTTGCCAATCAATTCATCTCCAGCTGCTTTTAATAGTTCAGTAAGTAGGCCGTCTGCGCCAGCAGCTTTATTGGATTTTAGTTTTGATATCGCTATCTCGTCTAAGTCGGGTGGGGACGGAATTCTCTCTCATCTTCGTCCAGTGTGAATGGTGCGTTCTGCCTAACAGCGGTATCATCATCCTTTGCTTCCCAAAAGGCGTCTGTTACTTCTCGTTTTTTATCCATTGTGAGGCAATGTAGGTTGAGAAGTACATATGTTGATCATTGACATTCGGTCGTTGTAAAATATAATATTCACTACATCCTTGACTTGTTTCAAAATTATAGGTGTTCGTAGCCCCACAAATGACAGTGGCAGTCCAACCTTTTGTGTTGCTGTGATATTGTCCCGATTGCTCTTCCCCGGGCAGCTTCGACACGAAGATGCGATTAGAGACTAATTTACGTCTGAAATGTGTATATAAAGGGTAACAGCCATATAAACACAACTTAAGGTAGTGATGTGAGTGAGCATAGCGCAAAATCATCAGCTTTACGTCGGCATCTGGCGGCCACATGTCCAATAGGAACTTAGTCGCTTCTTAAGACAGGCCTCTCGGGCATCAGGAATAACCGATAAACTGAAATGAAGGATCCCTTTCATCACCAAATAATTTTCACCACCTCTCAGAACAGACACATTGCAAATAAATTCCTGATAACGCGTCGTTGCGCTACTTTCCTATTGTTAATTGCGATAAAAATTATTTTGTTACTTCTGATTCCCCCCCTGATTAGCAGCTTCAGCTGCTAAACGAGCTCATAGTAGGGAGAATGCATTCTGAAAATGTTGTGTTTGCCAGCAAGTAGCCTGAGAGACTCTTTATTGACAACATCTCTCATGCGACAAGTAGCGATAAACATCAAGCACGCAACATGCCATCATTTGCGCCTAAGAGTATGTCATAAATTATAATTCTACTTACAGCCATAAAAGCTTTTCACACACACATGTGTCCCAATTCTCGTATCTGAAGAAGCTTGACAAGTGCGTGTGTCGTGCGTTTACAACGTACGAATTCGAATTCAAAATAAGAATATTCCACTCGTCCTTTCACTATGTTTGGATTCGGAATGGATTAATTAGGGTAAAATAGAACAAAATGCTTACTTGAGACGTTCAGCAAGTGCCATTGAAGGACGGACAGTCTCTGGCACAGGTCCATGTTGTCAGCATTCATGGAAGTTTCATCATCTACGGTCCGCTCAACTGATTTTTTTTTTTTTTTTTTGTTTTTTATATATGTATAGGGCTAGCAATGCGGCACTGCGACCTTTGCAAATCTATTAGCCGAGTAGCCTCTCCACCTCCACAATAAAGTTGAGAATGCTTCTCGTAGGAGCCAGGGTGATCCCCTCAGGAGTCATAACTTCACTGAGAAGGATACGCTTCCTAAGATGGCAGAGAGCAGCACACTCACACAGTATGTGTTCTGCCGTCTCTTCGTCCTCAAGACAGAGCCGACACTTAATTTAAGACGAGAGGCTAATTTTGTTTAAATGATATCTCAGACCGCAGTGTCCCGTTAGATAGCTGACTAGTCTTCTGATATCCATCCTATTGAGTTTGAGTATGTCAATAGGGTGCTTGTTCAGGGGTCGTATAAGTCGTTTAGATTGACGGAGTCCCAGAACGCTGTTCCAAAAGGACAGGTGTTGTAATTTTTCCCACTTGTCTAAGAAGTAATTTATCTTAGACGCGGGAATGCCGCAGAATGGTCCTTACCTGGCCCTTCCTGGCAAGTTGGTCGGCAATTTCATTGCCCTTGATCAGTGATGGTAGAATTGTATTCAAGCCTTTCTGTAAGATTGCAGGAAAGACACCGTCTTTACCTGGAGCCTTGTAGGGTTTGAATGAACCGATTGCCCATTTGACCCTGTCAGGGCTAAAGAGTCTACCAGAGAGGCTATTTGTTCTGCTGTCAATGTTACCTATGACGTTTATTTGATCCTCAGAGGACATCGAGTAAGGAGTAGAACCAGGGAAGTGCATCTCGAGCAAAGTCTCCAGCGTTTCCCTGCGATTGACGGTAAAAGTGCCGTCTGATTTGCGAAGCAGCCCGAGCCCATTTGTGTGTTCTCGAGATAGTGCTTTGTGGAGTCGGGCCGCATTTGGCAGCGAGTCTATGTGCTCGCAATGTTTCCTCCAAGACATTCTCTTTGATTTCCTCAATTCGATACATTGGATCAGTTCTTCAAGTTAGGAAAGAGACAGAGCTTTGAGGGTTACAAACCTCATATTGAAGAGAATCGGACAAATGGCCAAGCAAATCGTAACCCACTTACATACCTCCGTTTTCCCATCGTCAACGCACCCTTGTGTACAATTGTGCTGTCCTGGTAAAAGGTGATTTTTTCTTCTTGAAGCCAAGTCTCTTCTCACAAATGTTGTCATCCAACTTCTCTGAAAGAGAAGTAATATTCGCATGTAATTGCTTTGTCTTTTGCATCCCAAAACACACTGGCCGTGATCTCTCCGGCAGATAGTGGTGGCCGTGGTGAAGTGGTAAACATCACCGACTGTCGAGCGGAACGTCTGTTGAACTACAGTCTATCCATAGCCAAGAATAACAATTCCCACACTGCAAATGGTAAATAAATGTGTTACTACAACACACCAAAAGGTGTGTTTTCATTGTAATCATATTGAATGCAATTTAAAGTGGGTTATTATGAAAGAGGAGTACCGAGCCAGGAAAAGGGAGGAGAAAAAATTGCTGCGACTAAAGAAAAGAATCGTCGCAGCCTCCCAGTTCAAGGATATCGAGAAGTAGGAGTTAAGAGCCTTGCAGGAGGCTCCAAGATAGGCACCCATGCTCTTCCAAGTTTCGGGGGTAATCTTGTCACCGACCCGCATCGAATAGTAGATGTATTTAAGCAGCATTTCCAGCAGCGGCTTAACGAGCATGACCAAAAGAGAGTTGTAGCGACTCGGCACAGCTATTCAAAAGCTAAGGAACAAAAGGGCCGCAGGCTCTTCAAGGCTTGCAGCGAAGTTCCGGTAGGGACATGCACCAGATCATCTGTATAATTTGGGAAAATGAAAACATGCCCGATGACTGGAATATCAGCTCTATTTGTCCCATCCACAAAAAAGGCGATCCTACCACTTGCAAGAAATGTAGAGGTATATCCATGCTCAATGTCGCACACAAGATCCTGTCCAGCGTACTCTATGAACGTATAAAGCCCTTTTGCACCGCACTAATCGGCAGCTACCAGTGCGGCTTCCGGCCCGGCAAATCAACTATAGACCAAATCTTCACACCTCGACAAGTCCTGGAAAAGACCAGCGAGTTTCAAAACGATACACACCATCTCTTGGCCGATTTTAAAGCCGCATACGAGAGCATCGTGGCGCAGTGGGTAGTGGGGTTCTGACAAAACCCCCTGTAGTAAAATTGTCATGAAAAGCTTCTCGAAATTCGCCGTTCGGAACCGGCAATAAACTGTAGGTCCCTTTCACCTATGGGAAAATGAAATCACACACAACATGGGTGATTGAGAGAAGCTCGGCTCAGGTTCTTCATGGACTGTAACGCCATCATACATACATACGAAAGCACTCATCGCAAAGAATTGTTTGATGCGATGGCCGAATTCGGGATCTCAGAAAAACTGATCCAGCTGTGTCGCGCCACGCGATGCAGCGTGCAGTTCCGTTCAAGGACCGTTTAAAACCAGCACCGGATTTCGCAAGGAGATGCGCTGTCATGTGACTTCTTCTACCTGGTGCTGCAGCAGATAGTGCGACGGGCAGGCGTCAACAGGGGAGGCACTATCTTCTACAAGTCTGTCCAGCTGCAAGGATACGCGGATGATATTATCATCATCGAGGTCGTTAAGGTGTTTGTCCACCTCGAGGCAAGCGTAAACTCCACAAACGACACCACAGTGGAGATTCGGCATAGAACCACCCTTGGCGACCGCTGCTGCTTTGGTTTGTTCAAACAACTTGGGTCAAAACTCCTCACTCGAAGAACCAAAGTCATGCTTTACAAAACGCTTATACTGCCCGTCTTGCTGTACGGAGCCGAAAGCTGGAAAGCAGGACGGCGGAGCTGACCTGATCTGCGCCGGATATTTGGTCCTATCTGTGAGGAAGGTGAATGGAGGAGAAGACATAACCGGGAACTCTACGAGCTGTACATAGATTTCCGGAAGGCAAAGATTCGTCGATTACATTGGCTCGGCCACATCGAGCGCATGAACACCAACGCTCCAGCTAAGAGGGTCTTTGACTCCGAGCCTCCTTGTTCGAGAAGAAGAGGAAGACCGAACCTCCGGTATAAAGACCAACTATTCGCGGATGCAAGACAACTTGTTCTTGATAACTGGAACAAGCGTCCCCGGCACCGTCAAGGATGGAAGTAAGTAAGTAAGTGTTATGAAAGCACATAAAGGAAAATTCCCAACTACATATATGTAACCTTGCCATAAAGGAAATTTCGACCCGGGCCCATGGTGTAATGGTTAAAACACTGGACTCCCAATACAGTGAGCCCATGTTTAAATCTCATGGTTCCTGTGAAGGTTCGACTCGCAAATTACTTTCTGGCAAAGTTGCGTATACATATGTATGTACATAGTATGTAGTTGGGGACATTTCCCTTTTGTTTGATTATTTGATCCAAAGTATAAGTGTGTCGCTGCAACACACTTAAGGTATCTTATGGTATCTTAAGGTATCATTGGAGTTTTTATTCATGACGCACAATAGAACGTGGTATACCTATAGTTTTAACTCGAGAAAGTGTCACAATTTCAAAGATCGAACGTGTGTCCAATGACACACTTGCTACGTGCTGTTTAACACAGTAGCATTTGCAGTGTATACCGAAAAATTGTGCAACACAGCTGTTGTTAATAGGAAGTAATCAAATTACTGTTGAAGGCATAACACTCATAGTGGTCACTTCAAATTCATACTCTGTGTGAGCAGTTCTAATATAACACCATAAGGACATGGAACATTTGCTGGGAACTACAACCAACGTGAAAATTCAGTCGAATTTCTCTCGCATCCTATCTAGGCCAACCACCCCTAGAGAGTAGTGAACGAACATCTAAGGCCCAAACCACTGCACTCTGCTCAGGTTGTGTGGCAAACATAATAGGAGTATGACTCTTGAACCCACTGCTTGAACTACTGTTCATGTCATAGGGTTGGATCCCTATTAAATCGGTCCAAAGATTGCTGCGAAATTCTTTTGTGCATTTACTCTTGATCGATATTCACCATCCTATCTTGCGCGAAGCTTTCGAATCCATAGTTCCTCTAGCAAGATGTTTTTCAACCTATCGTTCCACAACCTCAAATATCTGATCAAACATCACTTGCGTATCATCCATTAGGATATCATGCACTTTTTCGATGGTTTCCGACGGGACCATCGTATGGTACCATACGGCGATTTTTGGTCGTACTTCGCGTGCTCTTCTTCCAGGGATGTGCAACGTTTAAATTCAGCTGTCCACTTTTTAACGGTTGATAAAGAAGGAGCAGAAACCGTGTAAGCTTTCGTCAACTTCGGATAAATATCTATTCAAAAGGTCCCTCGGGGTTGGACTCGAAGACTCTTCGGGCCGGAGCTATGTTATCCATTCGCTCTACATAGCCTAGCCATCTTAGACGTTTGATCCGTAGACGTCGTACTAGGGCGATGTCGCTGTACAGCCTCTATAGTTCGTCGTTGTATCTTCTTCTCCACTCCCCGTTTATTCAAACGTGGCCATGGATTGAACGCAGTATTTTCCTCTCGAAACGACCAAGGGCCTCCCATCCGCTTTCGTTAAAGTCCAGGCCTCTGCGCCATAGAGGAAGATCAGAATGATTAAGATTTTGTACAGCGCGACTTTGGTCGAGAGAGAGCTCTACTTCTCAATTACCTCTTGAGCCCAAAGAAGCAGCGGTTGGCAAGTGTAATTCTGTGATTGATCTCAGCGCTGATGTTGTTGTCGCTGGTCACTACTGAGCCAGGGTAGACGAAGTCCTTGACCACTTCGAATTTGTAGCTGCCAATTGTGACGTTCTGGCCAAGACGTCAGTATTGTGTGTCTTTTTTGGTTGACAGCATATATTTCGTTTTATCCTCGTTAACCGAGAGACCCATCTTAGTCGCTTCTGCTTCAAAGCACTCCAACGCTTCATTGACGTCCCGCTGTGCTTGTCCATATTACGTCAATGTCATCTACATACACAAGCAGTTGCGCAAATTTGAAATGGATCGTACCTCTTGTGTTGGCCAATGAGTCTCGTATGATCTTTTCAAGCACGACGTTGACGAAATTGCATGACAGCGCGTCACTTTGTCTAAATCCTTTTGTAACATCAAAGGTCTCGTTTAAGTCGCTACCGATCTTAATGGAGCAGCGAGAATTCTCCATTGTCACCTTGCAGAAGCGTTTCAGACATTCACACTGTACGGTAGAGAAGATCTTGTATGCGATGTTAATGAGACTTATTCGCCTGTAGTTAACGCAGTTATAGGGATCTCCTTTTTTATGGACTGGGCAAATGATGCTGAGATTCCATTCGTCGGGCATGCTTTCCTCCTGGTGCCTGCGCCCTATCAGAGCATCTCTAGTCGCTTTAAATAGTTCAGCAGACGGCCTGTCTGTGCCCGCGGTTTATTAGTCTTGAGTTTCAAAGCTCAAGACTAGCTTAATTTCATCAAGGTCTCTTGCATCTTCGTCCGTTGCGAATGGACCATTCTGCCTGAGAGCGGTATTAGATCTTTCGTGGCCGTTAATCAGTCTACAAAAGTGTTCCTTCCATATTCTCAGCATCGACTGTGACTATACTACTAGTTGTCCGTCATCATCCCTGCAGGCCTCCGCTCTCGCTTTATGGCCCTGGCATGTTCGTTTTACTTGCGAGCATCATTCCTGTGGTAGAATCTCTCCATCTCCTCGATCTCACGCTTTTCGTGTTTTTTTTTTTTTTTTTTTTTTCTTCCTTAAAAGCGTGTGTTCCTCTCTCCGCTTCTGCTCGTTTTGTTCACGTGCGGCTCTCGTTCGTCTAAGTAGCATAGCTATTGTAGGCGTTTTGCTTTGCTATATGCCCGCATTGCTCATCAAACCAGGGGTTTCTAGTTGTCGGTTGTTCTGTGGATTGTTCCGGTGTCATTGGAGTTTGGGCGAAACTCGATCGGCAAAGCTCCTAGCGGTCTCCTGCGATTAAAGCTTTCCGATGTCAAACTTTCGATGTTCAGCTCGACTCCGTAGTATCCTTGATATCTTCATTCGTACCGTGGCTACAACAAGGTAGTGATCCAAGTCGAAGCTGGCTCCTCGGAAAGTTTGTTGATCTAGGATGCTGGAGGATTGTCTGGCGTCGATGGAAACATGATCAATCTGATTGGCGGTAGATTGATCAGGTGATCGTCAGATTCCTTTGTGAATGTTGAGATGCGGGAATCGTGTTTTAGCCTAGCCGATATCCGCTTTCAGTCGTGGCTATATCTCGACTCAAATATGTCCTCTTTCCCCAGTTTCGCATTAAAATCTCCTAGACATTGGACATATGTAGGTTCTGTCTAGGAGATCGTAGAATTCTTCTTTGACCGATCGATCGTTCTTTTCTTCGGTTTGGGCGTAAGCGCATATCAAGCTAATGTTTCCAAAACTAGCTTTGATGCGGATTGTTATGAGGCGTTCGCTTAAAACTTTTGGTCGGATTCTTCCTCGTATAACGAGTTCGCACAAAGATTACTTTCGGGGCATAATGGAGTTTTCGTCCTTGCCAGTAGTATAGCTTGAAAGTGTCCATCGGCGTGATCTGACTCAGTAGATTAGTTTGGCAACAGCCAAAAAAAGTCCTCTTCAAAGAAGCTTCTATCAATTGCTCTCACCTAAATGTTACATGTAGGCGTAAGCACCTTTACACAATCCCCTTTGCACTAGACTATAGATACTTTTAGCTGCACACGAGTACATGTCTCTTCCAAACTATCCAAACCGCAAGAAAATCCTATTTTTGTTGTAAATCCACAAATCCTACAAGATGAAAACCACATTAGCTCGACGTTAGCGCATTTAAAACAAGCATCACTGGTTAGCTCCAAGCAAACAAATTCTTATCCCATAACCTAATGTACAATTGAACCTTTTCAGCCTAGTGTTCGTTACCACGACACATCCTTTATAATTCATCGAAAATGGTTACGTTCAGAAGATGAATTGGCTTTTCCCACCATACACAAATACGTGCTAACCAACAACGATGATCATCTAACTAAGCCCGACTACTATCTAACCGACAGCGAGTGTACATATTCGAATCAAACGGATAAACGTACAGACCTGGATACGGTTAATCGAAATAAGCGCAAATCACGACGTCGGACACGATCATTAGAAAAACGCAAGCCAATGGCTACGAATTCAAACGACGAAGATAACGTCACCGAAAGATTTATTATTCCTAACCTCAATCTGAGTAAAAACGACAATCAGTTTGCTACAAGCTTGCGTGCTAGCGAAAATAAAATCACAATACATGTTGAAGCGAATGCTGATCCTATTTCGAAAGGTCACCAGCTACGCACCGATGCGAGTACTAGTATTCATGCATCATCCGGGGCCGAATCATCTCGTAAGGCTGACGAAACAGTTGCCGCCGATACTAGTGGCGAGTCTGATGATAATCTCGACTCGAAAGGAAGTTATAACGACGGCCCCCGACTACAATCGTCGAGTCAGCGATCGGAAGGTGAATTAATTTCTGTCGATGTGCATCCCAAGCCACAACAGTCGACCGCATCTGGTGGTGGTGCGAAGCAAAGTTTGGGACTGAGAATAACGGAGCCATGTGATGAGGATGAGGAGGAGACGGAGAAGGAGACCAAAGAAATCGTACCTGCAATTAGTGATAAGGATAAGTTAAGAAAATTGGAACGTCAAATATCGTGTACAAGCGACGAGAGCGCATCGGAACCATATCCGCGTGGGTTGTTAGCGACGAGGCTGAGCGACAGGACACTATCATCGCTGCGGAGTAGTGTAAGAAGTGCGACTAGTGTGGGTTCGTCGAGTGTTATATCTGCGTCTATGAGCGATCGCGTTAGTGATGATGTTGACGATGCGACCAGTCTGGATTCGAGTAGCACCTTGCAGGTACGTACACACTACTATACATATGTGTATCCACATACCCGTTTCAATTGAAGATAGATATTTTGTTTGGGAAAGTGTGTGGAATTGCTGCAGTCCTAGGTCGCATTCTAGGCCTGTATGCTCGTTTCTCGTCGGTGTTCTTCGAGTTCTTTTTCTGTTCTCCATAAAGCATTTTCCGCCTCACGACGTATTTATGGTCACACTATCTTTACCCGGGAGGTAGTTTTCCTTCTTACTTAGTTTATCCATCTTTTCTGAATTGTTTCCCCTCACTGACGCTGTAAGCCGCGAACGCCGAAGCCTATGGTATATGGTGGACGAATGGATGACAAAAAAGGAACTATATTTCCAAAACGAGTAAACAAGATTTGAGAGACATCTATGCAGTACGTATACGCAGTCGAGTATCAAGCACTTGTACATAGAGTGCGGTTGGGGCCATAATACATAATCACCACTACAGGCAAGTATCTAACACTCGTACTGCTACTGCTTTTAATCCTAAATCGAACAATTGCGGTTAATGAAAGATTTCCGCATTACTTATGTGAGTACGGGTATGTTGAGGGTTTATTGAGAAGGATGGATAGACGGATGGATGTTAGATGGTTAAAGAAACGTCAGTCTTTATGGGTCTGACTGACTTGGAATTATGTGCATTGAATGTTGCTGAATGGGAATGTTTAGGGTTTCAGGTTTTGGTGTTTTGTATCGATGGGTCTTCAGACGTGCCGGTGCATAATTATGTTTCCACCTGTATCAGGGGGCGCGGAAAAGTGTGGCGGTGCTTTTATGTGCCTCGGAATCTGGTTGAGGGAAGCGTTTTCTTTTTGACATGTCATACCGAGTGACATTGTTGATTTGTAACGAGAATTCGGGCTGATGGATGTGTACTCGTACTGTTTACTTGCATAACGACTAAAGAGAGTACTGATCGTATTTATGGTAGGTAGGTTGGTAGGTGCGTAGCCTTCCCACATGCGGAAAAATACACATAGGCCAGAGAGACCCGTTGTGCTGCTACGAGGAGGGTTTATCCCCCGATTCATGGAACTTAACTGGCGCTACAGTTCTGGGTGAACCTGAGCCTCAACCAACATGCCTCACCACCTAGCACGATCTTTCGCTAGTCTTTTCCAAAGCCGCACGCCCAACAAGTTGAGGTCCCTTTCTACCTGTGCGCGCCACCTTAGGTGCGGCCGTCCTCTACATATTTCTTCGTCCCTAGTCCTTCGAGCTGTGGTGCCCATTCACTCTACATGGCCCAGCCATAGTAGGCGTTGGATACGTAGACGCCTGACTAGACTCATGTCGCTGTACAACCCGTACAGTTCGTGTTTGAATCTTCTCCTCCAACCCCCTTCTGTGTTTATAAGGCCGAAAATCGCACGCAGAATCTTTCCCTCGAAACGACCAAGGATTTCCTCATCCGCCTTAGATAAAGTCCATGTTTCTGCGCCGTATAACAGGACCGGGATAATTAAGGTCTTATATAAGGTCAACTATGTCACACGAGAGAGGGCTTTACTTCTGAATTGCCTCTTGAGCCCAAAGAAGCAGCGGTTAACAAGAGTAATTCTGCGCTTGATTTCGAAACTGGTGTCGTTGTTCCAGGTCACCCTCAAACTTATATCTGCCAATATGCACGTTCTGTCCAAGACGTTGGTAGTAAATGTCCTTTTTCGATGACAGCAGCAGCCCTCATAAACTGCCAAACCAATTTTCGCCGCCTCCATCTCAATACTCGCAATCGCCTCTTTGACATCTCGCTGTGATCTACCTATTATGTCAATGTCGTCGGCGTATGCAAGGAGTTGCGAGGATTTGAAAGAGATTGGCCTCTTGTATTGGCCTGTAATTTTTCACAATCATTTCTAATACGATGTTGAAGCAATCACATGACAGCGCGTCGCCCTGTCTAAATCCTTTTTTGACTTCAAAACTATCGGTCAGTTCTGCAGCGATTCGGAGCAGCGAGCGTTCTCCAGAGTCATCCTGCATCCTCTGCATTTGACGCAGTCAAAGGGGTCTCCTTTTTTGTGGATCGGGCAAACAATGCTGAGACTCCATTCCTTGGGCATGCTTTCCTCTGATCATATCTTACAGATGAACCGGTGCATGCTCCTAACCAGCTCACCCCCAGCTGCTTTGAAGAGCAGGCAATCCATCTGCGCCAGCAACTTTATTCGACTAGAGTTTCGACATGGCAATCTCAACTTCGTCGAGGTCAGTGGGACGGAATTCTCTGCGAACTTCGTCGTTAAGAAATGGATCATTCTGCCTGACGGCGGCGGTATGCTGGCTGTCATCGTCGTTATACAGTCTGCAGAAGTGGTTTTTCCAAATTCTCAGCATCGAGGGCGATTCTACTACTAGGTGTCCGTACTCATACTTACAGGCCTCCGTTCGGGCTTTATAGCTTTGAGACATTCGTTTTATCGGTTGATAAAATCTTCGAACGTCGCGCCTGCCATTGCACTTCTCCAAGTTTTCAATCACCATCTTCTCGTGTTCCTTCTTTTTTCTCTTGAGAAGCTTATTTTCCTCCCTTCTTTTAAGCTCGTAGAGCTCACGAGCCGCTCTTGTTTTTTTTTTTGTGTAGTGAGGCTTTGTATGCCTACTGCGTTTCTGCATGAATCCTTCTACACTCGTCATCGAACCAGGTGTTTCGTCGTGGCGGAGCTCTTCAGGGGTTGATTGCACAGGCTCCAATGTCGTTCTACTGACTGGAACCACTTAGTGATTCTTAAAAAATTACGAAGGTCAGATATCCCTACTTGCTGAACATCTGTCAGATCGGTAAGGAAGTAGGATCCTAGGTAGCGTTTCCTGATTGTGCAGAAAGCCGGGCAGGCGCAGAGAAAGTGGTGGATGGATTCGACCTCCTATTCGTCTAGGCAGCTTCTGCAGAAATCATCCGGAACTCGCCCTAGTTCTTGCGCATGACTGCCAATGAGGCAGTGACCAGGGGCCAGATTTGCCTGATGATGAGGCAGGTATGTCCCTGGGTCCATCTCAGGTTCGTATCTGCCCTGGCGAAATTTATGAGATTATGTTTAATGGTTGCAAGAAGTAATCCCTCACGTGCCATGACTGATTGTTGCGTCTTTTGTTGTCTGGCGAGTGTGTCGGCTCTTTCGTTACCTGGGATGCCGCTGTGTCCTGGTACCCGTAGAAGTTGTATGTCAAACTGTTCAGCCATCTCGTTAAGAGATAGGCGACAGTCGAGGCTTGTTTTTGAGGTGCACACATAGGACTCCAGCGACTCCAAGGCTGCTCGACTATCCGTGAGGATTCGAATATCCGTAGTGGATATTACGTTCCACTTAAGCCACGACAAAGCCTCCTTTATTGCCAAAAAAATCCGCCTGAAAGACGCTGCAGTGATCTGGTAGTTATAGAGTTTTAGAGATTCGACTTTAGTTGTTTGCAAAATACTCCACTACCCACCCCGTCTTTGGTTTTTGTCCCATCAGTATAGAAATCCACGCAGTTCCTGCCAGGTTGCGTTTGGCGAATCCAGTTTCCTCTGTCCGGGTATGTTATATTACTTAATCGAATAAGGTGCATTAGGAGAAGGAATACGCCTCCATCTGTTATTATTTTCGAATGGCAAAGTTTAAATTGTCTGTGATTTGTGTGAATTGCCAGGGCACTAGGCAGCTTGCAAAAAATCCGTTTTTCGACCAATACTGGCCAGTAACGAATTTGCTTTTGGCGCTCAGCTACGAGCTGCACATTTTGAGTTGGGCCCTTAGGTACCAATCTTTTCTCGAAAGTCTGCAGATGCCAGTAGTAGTCCATTCATATTCTTGGCCTTCGAACTCTTTTTATAGCAACCAGACCAGAAAAGGTAAAACAATGGAACCTGCCATCTCATACTTCCCAGTCAATAAAGTCGATACTGCCCATATAGCGGCTGTTACCTTTTATTGTACTTGTCGTATCTAGATACTTGTGATTTGGGTAGTTCACCCACAAAACTAGAAGCAAGTGTGACTATTTTGATTCTATTTCGATTCTGTCAAAAAGGTAAAAACGCCACAAAAACATGCCAAAAAATTCTTGAAGTGTACGGCGAGAATGTTGTGAATGAACACCAGACCTATTGTCCATTTAAGTGTCTATAACCTGGCGAAACGGTCAATTCGGCTCTCTACTATTTGAACGACGCAAGCAAGAAAGGTGGACCAGAATTAGCCAACAGAAAAGGAATTGTGTTCCATCAAATCTGACCTGACAGGCCATATATGTTTATGTACATATTTCATGTCTCTGAACAAATTGACGGAATTTGGTTGGGACATTTTGATGCATCTACTATATAGCCCGGACCTTCCGCGTCTGTCTCTTTATGGTAAACAGTTGGACGGCCGAACAGCCGCTGAATGGTTAAACCACAAAACTTTTAGTTCTACACTTTTTATATCACCTATTCGATATTTATCGTCATCGGCACCATAAGTATGTACTTTGCGGTCTCCATAGTGACGCCGGTATATCTTCTGCAATCAATTTTCCTTGCAGACATCAGGACGTCAGTCTGGAACCGGGACTATTTCTCCATCTGGGACGATGAGCCGATGAAACGACTTGACCGCGAGCACTGGCAGACTCAAAGAGTGCCCCTCATTGAATTCTAATTTTTTCAACATTGTACATATAGGGAATTCTCGAGTTCTGCCACTATTCTTGGAAGATTAAACACAGCTTGCCTACTTTCTTTTGACCTGCTGAACCCCTAATGTGCTTAGACAAGCTAATATTGCTTAACGAAAAGTACAGCCGAATATTGTCCTCGAAGACCTTTGTGGTGTACAATTGCTCAGATTTGGAGTAATCCGTGAAGATATGGAGACATTCATTTTCGAGCTGGTTATCTGGCCAAAGCAAGTCTTGAAGCCACAGAAAATCATGATACAGTTACGAAAATGACTAGTCCATAATAGGATTCGATCACTGGATTGCGATAAACTACAACTGTTTACTTGTTTATTCGGTATACCTTTACTATTACACCTTACATCAATTATCTGGGCGCTTTACCTTTATTACAACCTTTATCTCTACATCTGCTAGAAAATTGTCTAATAGATGGCTGGATTACTTTCACACTGGATTACCGACTGATCACTGAGTCACTGATACTGAATACACTGAACGAATACAGAATACTTAATGAATACTGAATGCCCTTGATCCAATCTTTCGAATGCTCGCCGTCAGACGTTCCCCTTCCGAAGTTTCTAGAATGCTCTGACATTGACATTTAGCAGTATACCGCTGAAAGTTACCATCATTTGCTTTTCAGATGCCACAAAGCACTTTGAAAGCGAAATTCGACTATAACCGTCGGTTCGTGTGCGCCAGATAGCATGTCCATGAGGCGGAGTCGTAGGATAACTCTCGCCCAAAAACCACCTCTCTTAAGACGGGAAATGTCTTTCAGTATGCAGCCTATGGCACCCTATGGTGTTTTTTCAAAGGGCGGAAGGTTCTAAAAAAGATTTCCGTACACCCGAAAGATATAGTTTTTTGGAGTTTTTTTTAGGGGCTGAGATAGTTCCTGAGAGATGATAGATCTTTCTAAAGCCGTATAGCTCTAAAGGGCCTTTCTTCGTGATAGACCCCATGCTCTAACAAAAGCACCTCCACAATTGGAGGTTACTAACCATAACTTACTGTGTAGGTAGGTAGGTAGGATCGTAGCCTTCCCAGAACTGAGAAGAATACACATAGGCCAGGGAGGTCCGTTGTGCAGCTGCGAGGGGGTCTTGCCCCCTAATCGTGGAACCATTTTGTGCTTCTTAAAACTTAAACTTAAATTGTGGAAATTAATTAAATATCGTGATGGGAATGCTGTAACCCCAATTTAATGGAGGAGGATTAGCAGACAGCTCATTACTTGTACATCCCAATCATTGATCCAATGTAGTGCCACCTGCATTTTACGACACACATTCGTTAAGTATGAGCCGACACCAAGCGCAACAACACCATCCGCTTTAGCTTGCGCCAAGTCTTCAGAGACCACCTTGTGGTGGAAGCCTCTCCTTAGGCCCGTGTCTGCAATTAGCGTCCAGTATTTCACCCGCGCCATACTATCCAGCAGCATTATACAAGCTGTCAAATGTTACAACTTCGAGAGTGCCCCCAATGTCGATAAAAATCCCAGCGCCCATTCTCTCCTATCAAGAACGCATTGAATTCCTCCTCGAAGGAATCTTTTTGCGGCACCTTGTGTCTGCAATCTCTCTTCTTTCATCAATACACAAACTTCGTATTGACTAATTGGAATAGATACCAGATAGATAGATGACCGCTCGGACATAAGAGCTAATTTCGATTTATTCAATGGCGTTCTTGAATAAACAGCTCCAAATCTCGATCTTCACCAATGTTTGAATGCAAGTTTAAGGGATTCGTCTATCACACCCACAACAAGTATGCAGCTCTTGTCTAAAAGGTCTCTAGATCCTATCTGAAGCTCCTTCTTCAAGTAAAATCTTTCTATGGATTACATGAAAGTTTTTACGGCAATGTTCAAGTCGTTATGACCACTGTCAGATCCCTTACGCTGATCCACGTCGTGTACACCAGTTGTTCTACTTAATGAATAGCTCATCCGGATCGAGTTCCAGCCGTCATTGCTGAGATGTTCTTCCTAATTGCACGACTTGTTCAACATTTATTGCACAAAAACGACACGAACGAAATATGTACTCAAACAAGATCCATCTCACTCCAAATGTGCACATTATGAGCTACATTGACAGGTAACCGATCGGCGCGACGCACCCATGTCTGCTTGGAATCTTTTTCTCTCCAAACCGGACTTGTACACTATGTATCCTAAGCTAAGTTAGAACATGCTTATATACATATTGTGAGGTTAAGGTCACTCTTTAAATTTGAAGAATGTCAAATTGGGAAAGATCTCAAACGTTAAGCAAATACCATCCGTAGTGTGTGCAGATCGGGGAACAAACCACAGCCTTCATGTGAGATACATATTTGACTACCAACGCGGAAACAGCAATGTGGCAAGAGACATCATGGACGCGCTTCTCTTATCCAGTTGACGACCTTTAGAAATATTTCCCTTTTTTGTAGTTATTTTTCCATTTGGCGAACGTTTTCGCAAACAGGCAGCAAGCATTCCTACGGTGAAACGGTTGACGGCTGGCAATTGTCAAGACTATCGCGCTCCCGCTGCCGCCGCCGCTTCGGTGTCTGCCGTCTCTGTGGCCTGTGTGGTGTCGCTGGATATGGGCACATGGGCAGAGACCGGTGCGGCTGGGGATATGGGCACATGGGCAGAGACCGGTGCGGCTGGACGTGTTGTGTTCCTCCATCATAACCTAAGCTCGATGGTGGTACAAAAGCAAAAATGCTAAGGAAATTTTGCTCGTCGGGATTTTTCCCCGAACTATGCGAATCTCCTAATATCCACACAGTGGCAACGATAAGACACGGATGTACTACTGTGCGAGAGCTCACAGCTCGTATGCAACTACTGTTGGCGGTGACTAGTATGGGCACTGCTCGGTTCGGTTACTAGTTTCTTGCTGTTCTGAGTATGTCGGTTATGGAGCAGCTACTGCTGCTGTGTACGGTTGTTAGATTCCCTTTTTTGGGAACTGTGACTTTTCTGGCTTTCTGGGATATCGCCTCTCTACCTCCTCATCATCATCACCCTGGATTTACGAGTACGAGTATGTTCTTGATGTTTTGTACTTCTGTGATCCATTGCAGTTCTTTGTGATATTTTCTAACAGTGAATTCTTCTCTCCTCGCATATCTTAGATACACGGGGCAAGATGGCAAATGGGGCGAATAGACTGCGGAGCTGGTCTTCTTTTATTGTGCACATAGCTCATTTGTTCCTCGGTTGGTTAGTTTGTTTCTTTTTGTTCTGTCCTTACTGATTTCGTCTCATTTTTGCGACTTTATGCTGAAGGTGATATCGCAACAGTGTACGACTCGGGATGTATTCAAGAGATTAAATGTCGGTCAGGTGGCATAACATTTCTTTCTAGGAAATTCTTCAGCGCTGACGAAGATGGGAAAAATGAAACAATGTCGCGGGATGGCTTGGGATAAAATTAGAGCGAAATTCTTACAGAATCGTGGGTTTGGCATTTGTGTATTTGTTTTTTTTTTTTTTTTTTTCTGTGAATAATGACGACAAATTGAGTGAGGAGCTAATGTGGAGTAAGACGTCGTTCGTCTCGAATAAGATTTATTATGTTTTGGGTGATGGCTCTCATATCTATTTTTAGACGACTTCCACAACTATACGATGTCAGTGTGAAAACATAGCGAAAAGAATATGGGAAGACTTCGTAAAAGTTTGTTGTAACTATGGCTATTTAGAGCAGTTCTGGCTTCTTCTATAAGAAAAGCACGATTCTACATATGTATGTACTTTATATTATTCAATATAATGGCTTTGAATATCAATACATACATTCGTTTTGGTGATCTTCTAACTTATGGACTTCACCCCCTGAAGTGTGGATCCAGAATACGCTTCCGCGAGTAAGGCCAGCGGCATACAGCGTCGCAATCATAGATAAATACATAGAGATGGCAATCTGATGGCCTTGACAGGCACTTTGACAGATATCCCCTACAAACGCGTTGCGGTTTGACGGCGTCTGACTATGTCATTCTGCCTTGTTCCGACCTGGTTCCGACGTCTTGACTCTAGACATCGACGTCTTGAGACTATTATTGTGTTAGTCAAAAGCATCGTTTTTAAACGGAGAATAACACGCATAGTATCGGTGTATTAAAAACAAAAAAAAAAAAACCAGCCCCTGCGGGGATCACAGGGCGGACGTGCCAAGGTTTTCCATTTTGTTCATTTATCTATGGTCGCAATGCTACAATCGCAAGAGACCACTAGAGCCTATGCCAATCGCGCCTCCCTCAAGCTCTCGGAAAACCCTCCAACGCCTGCTCAGACCGTACAACACAAATGGACCCGTTGTCAACAAGCCTTAGAGAATGCTGCTTCTGAGGTACTGGGTTTCAAAACACCGCCAACAAGAAACCTATGGTTTGACGACGACTGCAGGAGGGCACACGCAGCCAAATAGCAATCCTATCAAGAGGCACTGCACGGAAGGACGAGAGCTGCTCGTGAGCAGAGAAGGAGGGAGGAGCATAAGCTTCTCAAAGCAAAACAAAAAAAAAGAGACAATGAGAAGCTCGCGATCGAGAGATGGAGGGATGCTATCGCAGGAATGACGTTCGGAGGTTTCATCAACGAATAAAACAAACATACCAGGGATATAAGGCCAGAACGGAAGCCTGCAGGGACAAAAATGGAAAATGAAAATAGATTCACAATCGGTACTAAGAATCTGGAAAAACTACTTCTGCAGACTGTATAACGGCGACGGAGAATCAGATTTCGCTGTCAGGCAGAGTGACCCAATCACAACGCATGATGATAGCAGAGAATTCCGTCCCCCTCACCTGGACGAAGTTAGAAATGCTTTTTCTAAGCTTAAGTCCAACAAAGCTGCTGGAGTAGACGGACTACCTGCCGAGCTCTTTAAGGCAACTAGAGTTGACCTGGTTGGGAGTATGTACCAGCTTGTCTGTAAGATATCGTCAGAGGAATGCATGCCCGATGAATGGAATCTTAGTATCGTTTGCCCGATCCGCAAGAAAGGAGACCCCTTTGTCTGCGCCAATTACATAGGTATCGCTTATAAGACCTTCCCTGCTGCACTGATTGGTCCGTATTAGTGTGGTTTCGGGACCGGGAAATCCACTGGAAAAAACACACGAATTCTAGACAAACACCCATCATCTGTTTATCGACTTTAAGGCCGCATACGATAGCATACACAGAGACGAGCTATACGGCGTTTTGACAGCCCTGTCAAACGCGTCAGATTGTGCAGGATGACATCGGAGAATTCACGCTACTCCATCAGGGTCGGAAGCGACTTGACCGAGACCTTTATTGTCAGAAAAGGTATTGACAGGGCGACACGGTATAGTGTTATTTTTTCAACATCGTCCTTGAAAAGATCGTGCAAAACTCATTAGTCAATACGAGGGGCACGAACTTTTTCAAGTCCGTACAATTGTTGCATATGCCGATGACATCGATATAATTGGACGAATGTAGCGAGTTGTCATTGAGGCCATTGCAAGCATTAAGGCGGTAAGGGCTAAAATGGGCCTGGCGGTAAATGAGGGCAAAAGGACACGAACCACCGACGTCTTGGCACATATTGGCAGGTATGATATCGAGGTAATCAAGGACTTCATCTTCCTTGGCTCCGCAGTGACATGCAGCAATGACATCAGTGCTGAAATCAAACGCAGAAAAACGCTGTTTCTCGCTGGGATGTAATTACATAAGATGCAGAGCCCTCTCTCGGTAAACCAAGGTGGCCATATACAAGACCTATCATCCCGGTCCTACTTTATGGCGCAGAGACAAGGATCCAATCGAAAGCGGATGAGCGGATTTTCGGCCCGATATGCATAAATACTATAAAGCTTCCTGTAGCAAAAAAATCAATAAAACAGTCCATAAATTGAAGTCCCTGAAGCCTTGAATGACTCCCAGTTTACTAGCGACATTTCTTTAATCAAGAGCTATTCAATTGTATCAAACTCTTTAGTTAACGCCAACCTTTTCAATGAATATTTCAATCTGATTCCTCAAACAACTAGGTTAGGTTAGGTTGACGTGGTAGGCGTAAACCACACATAGGCCGAAACCGGCCCATTGTGATACCACCTGGATCAGGTTACCCTGATCCGCTACCCGGGAACCAACCGGTGCTTCTAATAAGGCGGTGGAGTTGAGCTATTTTTTGGTTTGCTAGCTCACTCAGATTGTCGAAGAAGGGCGCGCCGATGTAAATCCTTCTGCGATTCGCAATAGAGGGACATGAGCAGAGGAGGTGGTGTATTGATTCCTCCTCCTCCTCGTCCATGCAGCCGCGACAGAAGTCATTGTAGGGTAGCCCCAGTCTGGCGGCGTGTTTTTCAATGGTGCAGTGACCTGTAATGACACCCACTAGAGTGCTTAAGGTTGCCCTTTTGGTTGCCACCAGGTCCCTGGTTCGTCCTAAGTTTAACTTAGGCCACAATTGTTTGGTGATAAAGCCGATATTGCTCTCATTCCATTGGAGATTGGTCTCCTCTATGGTTTGAAGCTTTATCATGTGCTTTACCGTACTTATTGGTGTTTCTAGGTACCCGAGGGTAGGTAGGCTGAGTGTGCTTGACCCTAACTTTGCGAGTTCGTCGGCCGCGCAGTTTCCTGGAATATCCCTATGCCCGGGAACCCACAGTATTTTAATGTTGAACTCTTCAGCCATCTCATCTAGAGATAGGCGACAGTTAATGGATGTTTTTGATTTGTGGGCTACCGCTGCCAGGGATTTTATCGCAGATTGGCTATCCGTGCAAATGATAATATCCTTTGTGGATATTACATTGATCCTGAACCATGCCAGGGCCTCCGTTATCGCAGTTATTTCTGCCTGAAACACACTACAGTAATTTGGGAGTCTAAATGATAGGTTGAGGTTAAGTTCCTTGGAGTAGACCCCACTGCCTACACCCGACTCCATCTTAGAGCCATCGTTATAGAGGGAGATCGAGTCCTTTGGTATGACTTTCCCTTCAGCCCATTCCTCCCTGGATGGAAAGACAATTTCGAAGTTCCTGGTGAAAACATTCTGCGGATTAATGTAGTCAGTGTCCATGGGTACTTTGAAGTGTTTTAGAATAGAGGCGTGGCCTTTTTGAAATGTGGGCCATTTTCTTATGCTCCTCATCCTTAGGGCCGCGCATGCAGCAACTTGCTTGCTTAAAAGGTTTAATGGTGGAAGATGTAGTAGAACATTAAAGGCCTCCGTGGGGGTGATCTGATCGCTCCGCTTATATATAAGCTGGCTGATCTTTGTACCTTCCCCAGAAGGTTTCGATTGACTGCTTTGTCCAGAGCAGTCCACCAGACTACGACGCCATACAGGAGGATAAGCCTTATGATGCTGTATAAAGCCACTACATAATGCTTGGTTGGAGACCCCACCTCCTGCCCACTACTTTCTTTGCAAGTATGCAAGTGCGGGGCTTCCCTTCTTTTTGTGAAGCAAATAGATTGTAGGCTGGAGTTCTTAGTCCACGAACCCTGTGTTCATACACCCAAGGTTCCTGGACTAAGGCTATGTCTTCTTCTCCTTTGGCCAGCCTGAGAAGAAGGTTTGCGGTTGCCGCTTTGGAATGATGGAGGTTAATCTGAATTAATTTCAGCATCATGGCTGTTATTAATTCGATCTGCCTCCACCATGGTGACGTTGAGGTCTTCTAGATCTGAGTCCAGAAGATCGTCTTCCATCGGCGAGCTAGTGGAATAGTCCTCGCTTCCAGAGTCGAGCAATAACTCCTGATCTTTAATGACCAGGGATGTTGCTGGGGTCTCAGTTTCTACCGGCGCAGGGCCCTTGCACCCTGAGGGGGTTGGGGGTTCCTGCACTGTAGAGCTACTGTTACTGACCTCGGTGTTAACCGTGTCTGTGTTTCCGGATGGTGGCACTTCCTCATTCTTTTTGTAAATGTTGAGTTTGACTTTTTTGAAGCCAAACCTGATGTGGTAGTCACATAGGGCCAGAGGTTCCAAGGCTTCACAATTCAGAACAATAATTGCCTGTCTTGATCGACCTTTCGGTTCCTCCAGCTTCGCGACTCTCCAATCACCTGTTGGGAGATTGGGATTGCAATAGTTGATTGTCTCAACTATTTCTAGAGGGTTGTCTGGTGCAAGCGGGAGCCAGCATCTAGCTCGCGGCCGTTAAGGGATCTGGTCCTTAGTGATGACCTTGAGCCTAGCTCCCTCCCAAATTTCCCCTATTTCGGCAACTGTTGCCTTCAGAAGATCAACGGATCTTTCGTCGGCACAGCTTATCAATTTGACCCTGCCTTGGTACCATCCAGCGTCGTCGCAGATGGGCGGTGGTCCAGGGTTCATTCCTGCGACTTTAAGGAAGTTTGTCGATAGCGCTTGATCGACATCCTTCCATTTTTCGGTCGTCATTTTGCCGTCCGGGTCGCTATCATCTATGATTGCGACCGTCAGGCACTCCCTCGCAACCTCACCGAAGGGCTTTGATAGCTTGGCCAGTATTCCCAGCCTAGCATTCTTAGCCTCCCGCTTTGGTTACTCGGGGGACGATCTGGGCCTCTTGGCCTGTTCTGTCTCCTGGGCTAAAATTTCTGTCGCCCAGGTTACCGACTCTTTGTCTTTTTCAGACAAGTCGGTTTTATGGCCCCATCGTTTTATAGTTCTCAAGGCCGCTTTGCGATCTTTATAGGCCTTGGACGATAGGTTGATTTTCCTGTCGGAGCGGTTTGATGGTTCTCCGATCGGAGTTTTTACCGCTTTTGATGTGGAGGGAATATCACCCCCTTCCGGTTTTTTGTGAGATCCGGACTCATTGTTTGTTTGAAGTTTATTTAGTTTATTCATGTCCCACGAGTTGCGGAGAAATAAGTGTCCACCTGGGCAGAGATCCGCAATACCCAGGTAAGGCTGGCTGATCCGGAGGGCGCCAGGTATCCGGATACACCGTTTGCGACTGAGCTATTTTTGGTCTGGGCTCTCAGCCTGGTCGACATCTCGGCACGGTACGGTTAACACCTTATGTCCAGCCCAGGGGATAGGGAGTGGATAGGTAGGATGGGAGTGTGATGGGATATATGGATTGGGATATGATTTGGGTTTGTGAAGGGAGTGACGGGGGTGATTATCCTTTGGTAAGAAGCCCCCACACCACGGCAAGGTAGATAATCAGGTGGGGGAACATCCTATTAACATCTTATATACTCGACCGTAGACAAAGAGTTAAGATTCAATCTTCTCTAAGCTCTGAGCGCTTCACTGAATTGGGCGTACCGCAAGAATCAATACTTGGACCTTTATTGCTTTTGATTTATGTGGATTCATTATTTAGTCAACCTCTTAAGGGTAAAATAACAGCTTTCACTGATGATACTGTCTTGGCTTATACCAACAGCACACATTTTAATTTGTATGCTTATTAACCTTTCGTAGGTGTTTTGGAGTTCATAAACTTTCCATAAGCGCTAGGACTAAAATTTGTATTATTTGATAGAGCTGACGAGTGTGAAAATATTTCCCTTAAATATCACTCACCCTGTTGCTCAAGGTTTTCTCTCAATTGAGATTGCAACCACGTTATGGGTTCACCTGGTTTCATCGATAGTGCTATGTGCTCAGACCATTGTTTCCTTATTGAATGGCAGTTATTTTGGATTACAAACTAAATTGGTCGGATCACACGTCCCACCTAAAGAATTATCTAAACGCAGTTGTCCAGCACATATATCATCTTTTTTTTTTTTTTTTTAAATTCTCACAGGTTCAAGAGTCTCTATATTCTTATAATGTTTATCACATAGCCCGAACGGAGTGCAGTGGTTTGGATCGCAGATGTGCCTTCACTACTCCCTAAGGGTTGTTGTCCTAGATAGGATTCGAGGGGAACCCATCGAATTTTTACGTTGGTTGTAGTTCTCAGCGACTGTTCCATGCACTTATAGTGTTGCATTAGAATAGCACACACAGAGTTTGAATTGAAAGTGACCATATACTGTGAGTGTTATACGTTCATCAGTATGTTTGACCACTTCTCATTCACAACAGCTGTGTTGCTTTACTTTTTTTTCCGGCTTTGAACTGCAGACCCTCCGCTCGACGGTCGGTGATGTTTACCACAGCACCACGGCTACCCCAAACCTTTATTGAAGTTCGTAAATTCTCACTTGGGTTTTTATTGGTCTCTTCAATTCCGAACTTTAATATGAACTCTTGTGTAGGGGGGGTGCACACTTTGTTTGGGTTCAGCTCTTGCTGATAAAACAAGGGCTTGAGCCGTTCATAGATCTTAGAATTCTTCCTTTAAGACATCTTTACTTTTAAAATAAATGTTTTTTAATAAATCGGGTTATACAATTGCAAGATTATATGGTAGCCCTGCCCTCCGTGTCAACTTCTTCAATTTCATAACGGTACCTCCAGTCACAATAAGGCACTGTTTTCTAAATTTTACGCTGTCACTTCCTGTCGTATTTTCAAAAAACCTCCTGTAAGACTTTGATGCGCGCGAAATGAATCAAACTCTGGCTATTGAAAATGGTACATTCGCCACTTGTCCTTCCGGCAACAGAATGTAATTATTTCATATAAAACATCTAGGTATCTATCTAATAAAGCCGCGGGCGCAGACGGCCTGTCTGCTGAGCTTCTTAAGGCGTCTGGAGATGAGCTGGTAAGATGCATGCACCATCTCATTTGCAAGGTATGGTCGGAGGAAAGCATGCCCGACGAATGGAATCTCAGCATCGCTTGCCCGGTCCATAAGAAAGGAGACCCCTATAACTGCGCCAACTATAGGGGAATAAGTCTCCTTAACATCGCATATAAGATCTTCTCTGCCGTATTGTGTGAACGCCTGAAACCGTTTGGGGATAACCTGATTGGCTCTTATCAGTGTGGTTTCAGGCCAGGTAAATCCACAATAGACCAAATATTTACGCTACGGCAGATCTTGGAGAAGACCCAGGAATACCAAATCGACACTCACCACCTCTTCGTCGATTTCAAGGCTGCATATGACAGCGCATATAGAGATGAGCTATACAAAACCATGTATAGTTTTAACATCCCTGCCAAGCTGGCCCGATTGTGCAGGATGATAATGGAGAATTCTCGTTGCTTCATTAAGGTCGGTAATGAACAAACCGATACCTTTGATGTTAAAAAAGGATTTAGGCAAAGTGACGCGCTGTCATGTAACTTTTTCAACATCGTGCTTGAAAAGATCGTGCAAGAGTCACTGGCCAACACAAGAGGTACGATTTATTTCAAGTCTACGCAATTGCTTGCGTACGCCGACGACATTGACGTGATTGGACGGACACAGCGAGACGTCAATGAGGACTTTGTAAGCATTGAGGTAGAAGGTGCTAAGATGGGTCTCAAGGTTAATGAGGGTAAAACCAAATATCTGCTTTCATCCAGCGACAACAACATCTGCGCTGAGATAAAACGCAGAATCACTCTTGCCAACCGCTGTTTCTTTGGGCTCAAGAGGCAATTGAGAAGTAGAGCCCTCTCTCGGAAAACCAAGGTGACACTATATAAGACCTTAATCATCCCAGTCCTCCTTTACGGCGCAGAGGCTTGGACCTTAACAAAAGCGGATGAAGATGCCCTTGGTCGTTTCGAGAGGAAAATTCTGCGTACTATCTACGGTCCCGTTTGTTCAAACGATGTATGGAGAAGAAGATATAACGAAGAACTGTACGGGTTGTACAGCGACATCAGCCTGGTACGACGTCTACGGATAGAGCGTCTAAGGTGGCTAGGCCATGTAGAGTGCATGGAAAATACAGCTCCGACCCGAAGAGTCTTTGAATCCACTCCGGAAGGAAGGGGCGGCAGAGGACGGCCGCATCATCGGTGGCGCACGCAGGTGGAAGGAGACCTTAACCAACTGGGCGTGCGGCGCTGGAAACAGCTGGCCAAAGACCGTGCCAGCTGGAGATGCTTGTTGGTTGAGGCCCAGGCTCCCCACGGACTGTAGCGCCACCTAGAAGTAAGTATCTATTGAATTTGTTCTTACCTTATATATCTTTTACATATAAATGTAGGTGAAATCCCACAGCCTTGCGGTATTCCTTTTTAAACCATACTTACTACCTAAATTTACTAAGTCATAAGTTTTTTAGCATTTCCTTCCGTCAGTTGAATTCGGTTTGACTTTCAATTAACTAACGAACTCCCTAAAGAGATAATTTGAGCTCTATTCTAGATGCTTTTGAAAAATCTTAATCAGTAAGGTTCATGTGGACAGCGTTAGGATCACCATAGTACGCGAGTACACGTATGATAAGGCACAGCTATAATATGTATGTTGGGATCACATACTCATCTTCTATCATAGACACCAACTCGCGTGTTTTGTTTCTGGTCTATTAAGTCGACAACAAAAATATGGCCCATAATGAATCATGCCAAACAGAGAGTAACAACATTTTGAAGGCCGACTGAGTTTATTCGTTCGACTTTTCGTATCTCAAGTCGCATCTTCCTGTGCATCTACTTATGCCAAAAATTCATTTTTTTTTTTTTTTATTTCGTTGTTCGCCCTCTTTCATTAGCATCATTAACAAATTATCTCACTTTGTAGGCAAAAATATTTACACACATGAGTATCTAAAAATAATATCCCACAAATGACTCAGTTCAATTTGAAGTCGAACATTTCCCATTTCATTTTAGGAGTATGATTCTATACCATGGTGACCCGCAAAAGATGTGTCAGCAATATGCTGTTCATAAATCACCCATGAGAGCTTCTCTTAGATGTGATTATTTTCGAAAACTACCTAATGTTTTTTTGTGACTTTTCTTCTTATCAAGAAAGTCTATGGAACAAGACCATCGACGTGGAGATATTTAGAATTTTAAATTTCGCGGAAAAGAGAACGACCCTCTATTGAATTGAATACAGTTTGCTTCATTTCGCTGAAAAGCATGTAAACATGTACATATGTACTTGTATGTATATATACATATACTTATATGAAGAACTCAAATAAACAATTAAAATAGCTCAACCCACACTGGGTTATGTATCTAAAATTGGAATCAGTTCGAATATAAGTATTGTGGTACGCACGTGTAGCTGGCGCCAAACGAGTTGAAGGCTGAAATTTTAAATTCTGCGATGTTGTAATCGCCCTTACTTCCTTCTGGTGAACGTATTAAGAAACAGGAAAGAAAAACGATTGGATGTATCTCCATCTAATTTACCGGGACTACTGAATTTGATGTTCGACTAGAAGCATATCTTACATTTTGTGTCGAAGTTAATATCGACCACAAATAACAACTCAATGATCTAATTGAGACAGAGATATGGGTCTAAAACCTAGTGGTAGCCTCCTCTTCTTCTTCTTCTTAGTGGGCGCTACAGTTCGGGGTGAACCTGGGCCTCAACCAACATGCCCCTCCATCTAGCACGATCTTTCGCTAGCCTTTTCCATTGCCGCACACCCAGTTGGCTGAGGTCCCCTTCCACCTGTGTGCGCCATCTTAAGGGCGGCCGTCCTCTGCTTCTTCGTCCCTCGGGGTCGGATTCAAAGACTCTCCGGGCTGGAGCTGTGGTGTCCATTCGCTCTACATGGCCCAGCCATCTTAGGCGTTGAATCCATAGACGCCTGACTAGGCTCATGTCGCTGTACAGCCCGTAAAGTTCGTGGTTGAATCTTCTCCTCCATCCCCCGTCTGCGTTCATAGGCCCAAAAATCACGTGCAAAATCCTTCTCTCGAAGCGACCAAGGGCCTCCTCATCCGCTTTTGATAGTGCCCATGCTTCTGCGCCGTACAACAGTACCAGGATGATAAGGGTCTTATATAGAGTCAACTTTGTCGTTCGGGAGAGGGCTCTATTACTCAGTTGCCTCCTGAGCCCAAAGAAACAGCGATTGGCAAGAGTGATTCTGCGTTTGATTTCTTAACTGAAGTCGTTGTTCCAGGTCACTGCGGAGCCAAGGTAGACGAAGTCCTTAACTACCTCGAACTTATATCTGCCTATACAAGCGTTCTGGCCGAGACGTCGGTGTTGAGCGTTCTTTTTTGAGACAGCATATATTTAGTTTTGCCCTCGTTTACCGCCAAACCAATTTTCGCCGCCTCCATCTCAATACTCGCAAACGCCTCATTGACATCTCGCTGTGATCTACCTATTATGTCAATATCGTCGGCGTATGCAAGGAGTTACGAGGATTTGAAATAGATTGTGCCTCTTGTATTGGCCAGTGATTTTTGCACAATCATTTCCAATATGATGTTGAAGAAATCACACGACAGCGCATCGCCCTGCCTAAATCCTTTTTTGATGGAGCAGCGAGCATTCTCCAAAGTCATCCTGCATAGTCTGACGAGCTTAGCAGGTAAGTCAAAGGTAGACATAGCGTTGTATAGCTCGTCTCTGATTACGCTGTCGTAGGTGGTGAGTGTCGACTTGAAATTCATTTTTTTGTTTTCCAGGATCTGCCGTAGTGTGAAGATTTGATCGATGGTGGACTTCCCTGGCCTGAATCCGCACTGATAAGGACCAATCAGCTTATTTACAAAAGGCTTCAGGCGTTCACACAAAACGGTAGAGAAGATTTTGTAGACGATGTTAAGGAGACTTATTCCTCTATAGTTGGCGCAATCAGAGGGGTCTCCTTTCTTGTGGATCGGGCATACGATGCTGAGACTCCATTCCTCGGGCATGCTTTCCTCTAACCATATCTTACGGATGAGCTGGTGCATGCTCCAAACCAGGTCATCCCCAGCTGCCTTGAAGAGCTCAGCAGACAGTCCGTCTTCGCCAGCAGCTTTATTCGACTTGAGCTTCGATATGGCAATCCTAATTTCGTCGAGGTCAGGGGCACAGAATTCTTTGCGGTCTCCGTCGATTAGAATTGGATCATTCTGCCTGACAGCGGTATATTGACTAACATCGCCGTTATACAGTCTGCAGAAGTGGTTTTTCCATATTCTCAGCATCGACTGCGGTTCTACTACTAGGTGTCCGTTCTCACCCCTGCAGGCTTCCGTTCTGGCTTTATAACCTTGGCATGTTCGCTTTATCTGTTGATAAAACTTTCGAACGTCACGCCTGCAGTAACACCTCTCCAAATCCTCAATCGCGCGCTTCTCGTGCTCTTTCTTCTTTCTTCTGAGAAGCTTATGCTCCTCCCTTCTTTTTAACTCGTAGAGCTCACGAGTTGCTCTTGTTCTTTTATGCAGCGAGGCCTTATATGCATCCTGCTTCGCTGTATGAATCCTCCTGCACTCGTCATCGAACCAGGTATTTCTTCGTGGTGGAGCCTTGAAACCCAAAACTTCGGATGCAGAGCTTTTCAGGGCTTGTTTGCAAAGGCTCCACTGCTGTTCTATTGATAGCGTGGAGGATTGAGGTGTATTTGAGAGCTTAAGGGGGACGCGATCGGTAAAAGCACGAGCGGTTTCTGGCGATAGTAGATTTCCGATGTCATAACTTTATATGATATCCGTAAGCGCATCTTGGCTACTACAAGATAGTGATCCGAGTCGATGTTAGCCCCTCGGAAAGTTCGAACATCAAGAATAGTGGAGGAGTGTCTGACGTCGATCGCGATGTGATCAATCTGGTTGGTAGTCGATTGATCAAAAGACCGCCAGGTGCCTTTGTGTATATCGAGGTGCGGGAAGCTAGAAGGAGATTTTGCCCCGTAGCAAGATCAATCAGCCTGTGTCCGTTATCGGAGGTGGTGTCGTGTAGGCTATGTTTGCCGATGACTCGTTCAAATATGCTTTCCTTACCCAGCTTAGCATTGAAGTCTCCTAGTACAATTTTGATGTCATAGCTGGGACGTTGGGCATACGTTCTGTCTAGGAGATCGTATAACTCATCTTTGGCGGAGTCATCTTTTTCCTCCGTGTGGGCGTGGACGCAGATCAGGCTGATGTTAAAAAAATTTGCCTTGATACGGATTGTTATGAGGCGTTCGCTCACAGGCCGAAAGCTTAGGACTTTTTGCCTTAGTCCACCTCGAACAACAAATCCGCATCCAAACAATCGTTGCCCTCTCTCCCTACAGCAGTCGCCGTAGTAAATATCGCAGTTTTTCATCCGCTTTATTCCCGGTCCATTCCATCGCATTTCCTGGATGGCGGTGATGCCCGCTTTATAGCGGTCTAGGGCGTCCGCAAGTTGTTCGGCAGCACGTGGCCTGTTTAGGGACCTAACATTCCACGTACAAAGCCGACGATCATTGTCCTTTTTTCGTTTCTTGCAAGGGTCGTCAACATAAATCCGGTCCGTTATATCCGAGGCTTGTGGTTGTTTCGGAGTTTGTGTTTTTTTTATGGTTACGGCTTACTAGGCCGTAGCCCAACCGACTAAACCTGTTTTTTGGCGCAGGAGGCTCGCCATTCGCCCTTCCCCGTCTGCAATTTCCATAGGAAATCTCCAGATGGCACCACGAGGAGGTGGGGATAGGACTTACTAGCAGTGCCGCAGGATGTTCGACTGCAGTGACTCTTCTCGCTTTTTAGCAGGCCAGCATCCGTCGGATAGATGCTACCCCTACGAGGCCTTTGTTAGTCCTTTGCCATCCAGTCAATTGACTTAGATGTACCTAATAAAAAAAAAAAAGAAGAACTCGTTGCTCTTATTTCTCAAATGAAGTGGCTATACTAACACATTCGAGTGCCGTCTTGGCGCTATTAGCCTCCCGATGCATCGATCTTGTGTTTGTACAATATGAAACGCCGAAAGGCATACATATCTTCAATTGACGTTGGCCTCTTAAAATTTCGATGATTCAGAGTGGTCGATGACTAACACTTTTATTGACTTTCTGTGTCATTGAACTGAGATTTTCTGAAAGCAAAAATTCCGTTGCGATGAAACGCCATCAACCTCACCGTGAACCTGCAGATGCGGAAATACATTAGAACTTAAGCTCTACCCACAAAAAGCTCTGCTATCGCGTTGACCTCTATTTTCAAGTTCACCAAAAATCAAAACTAATAAATTAGGTTATCTATCGCGGTGACCCCAAACAAGCTCGCAGATAGGACAACAAAAATTAATCAGTAGTGCCCCTCACCCGTGCGACAGGGGGGCGAATATCGTGTTCTATTGAAATTCTTAATTTAATTGAAAGCAAAAACGAAATTCATATTGACCACTTGCTCGTATGCCGCCGTCGATGTTGCGTGACACGAGGTGTGGCCTGGGTTTTTAGCGCTCGCTGAGGATGTTCATATACGAAATCCATGGAACGTTAATTGATTTGACTTTTTCCATTAATTGTTAATAAAATATTGTTGGAGAGGATGGTGTTGAATTTTTGCGCATTTAAGAATTCGACAGATATAATGTAAGAGAGAGAGAGAGAGAGAGAGAGATCGAGCCACGAAGAGAGAACTCCAGAACTCCATCGTAACCCCAAATTCTTGAAATAAACCCTCTTTTTGTGGTAAACAAAAAATCTGTTCGGATGGCTTGCATGGGCACACACACTCTGCATACGATCGAGGATGGGTATAAACAAGAGTGTCTGGCACATATGCACCTAGTATACTATATATAAACGAAAACACTTGGTCCTGAATCCAGACATGGCATGGTGCACATTCACCAGTGATGCAGATGCTAAAGTTTACTGCGCCACTACCACCCGTCGCCGCCCTTAACGACGACGGACGCTGTCAATGATGCGAATGAGCGAACAAGCGAATGGATGCGCTCTGGGTTGCTTTGCTTTTTTAATTTGTTGTTGTATATATGTACATACATACATAGGTGGAAAATATTCGACACAAAACTGACAGACAAGAAACATTGATCCGCTGGGCTGCCCGTGCTGCCGGCTATATAATTAACATCATGATCTCATCAGAAAGAGCATGCAACTAACGACCAAAACAACCGGCAGCGTCCTCGTCAGTTCGGTCGTTGTTAGTTACACGTAGTAGCAGATAAAAATATCCACGAATTTCCGAATTGGAGGTGACTTTGTTTCGGTTTTTCCTTTTGTCCTATTTCATGTTTCTTGGTCTGTCTGTGTCGTAGAATGTAGGCGCATAGTAGCAAAATATTATCATAATGGGAATTGAATGTTGGCCACTTAATCTTTGGATGCCATGTTATTTGAAGACAAGCATGAATGAAGATGAATGGAAGACATGCGGCACTGTTGCGGGGAGACGCGGTTGTTGGCGAAATCAAGACGCTCAATGCTCTTGGTTTGAACAACCAGATTTGCCTAGCGCCTAAGTGCCATGGATCAAGTTAAACATTGGAGATGGTTGGCGCAATATAGCAATTTGGCAGAGAAGTGTTTGTATTGCGGCCACATGACAGTGAGGCCTATCCAGGTATAAGGGGCAAACTTTATTTTTGAGGTAGTGCGACCTTTATACATCTATTGTGCCTACTAACCTATTAGACGAGCAGCTTCTTCACTTCCTTAATGAAGTTGAGAATACCTCTCGTAAGAGCTGAAATGATCCCCTCAGGAGTCATAATTTCACTGAGAAGGATACGCTTCCTGAGATGCAAGGAGCAGCACACTCACACAGTATGTTCCCTGCAGTCTATTCGTCCTCAAGACAGAGTCCAGTCAGTTTCAAACGAGACGTTCATTTTATTGAGATGATACATATGTCAGACCACAGTGTCTCGGAAGGTAGCTGACCAGTCTTCTGATATCTCGCTTAATGTTTGTTCAGGGACCGTATGAATACTTTCAATTGGAGAGGTCTTTGAATGCTGTTCCAAACGGACAGGTATTGCGGTTTTTCCCAATTGTCTATGAAGAAGTTGATCTTAGACTTGGGAGTGCCGCAAAAAGGTTCAGGACCTATGTACCTTTCGCTGGAACCTTTCCTGGCTAGTTGATCGGCAATTTCATTGCCCTTAATATCTTTGTGGCCTGGCACCCACCAGAGTTTGATTTTGTTTCTTCTGGCAAATTAAGGCATCATGGCATTCCTTAACGAAATCAGCGCTTTAAGCGCTGCTTGGCTTTCAGAGAGTATATTGATGGTTACTCCTCTTGTGCCAGTCTCTAAGTTTAGATTGACGCATGTTCTTCTTCTTTTGGTGGCGTTACAGCTCATGAAGAACCAGAGCCAAGCTTCTCTTCTATCACCCATGTTGTGTTCAATGCCGATTCTGAACGGCGTGGGAGATGCTTTTTCAAGGCAAGTTATACTATGGGAGGTTTTACCAGTGCCCCGTCGAGGAGGGACGCCGTGAAATAAACCTTCGATGGCGTTGGTGTTATCGGGATCCGAACTCGCTTATTGTGCGCCAGAGTCCAACACATTAACTACTGTGCCACGGCGCCCTGACGCATGTTAGGATGGCATATCATTCCGCCTATTAGGGCCTACGTTCCGTCGGAACGTCAGAAACCATCAGTGTACCACCTAAGGCCTTTGACGTTGAGCAAGGGATTACTGGTTTCCCAAGCTGTGCGGTTTAGGATCAATATCTCGAATGACTTGTCAAAACTGAAGATGTGTGGTAATGCGTTCGAGATCGTGGTCATTATATCCAGCTCGGGAGGATGTTGCGAGATGGACATGTGATCCACCGGTCTACATAGCAGGCTTATTCCCGAGCAAAGAATTCTGATTGCACTGCGTAATGCCACCTTTTTAACAAAAAGGTGCAGTGGAGTAAGTCCAATGAGTGTTTCTTGTGCTGTCGTGGGGCAGGTTGGCAAAGCGCCTGTAATGCCGAGACGCGCTAGTCTCTGAAGGCGTTGAAGCTTAACGATTAAAGTAGGTGACGATAGGTCTTACTATCGCGGTATATAGCCAGCGGATTACCTTAGGTTTCAATCCCCAGTGTTTACCGTAAGTGCGTCGAGAGGCCCACAAGGCCTTAGTCGCCTTTCTAAGTTTGTTTTTAATATTGGAGTTCCAGTTAAGTCTGCGATCAAGGTCAAAGCCTAGATACTTAACTTCTTCTAAAAATGTTATGTTTCTGCAATTTAGAAAGACGGAGCAGGGCTGTACCTCTCTCCTCTTTGTAAACGGGACTACGATTGTCTTATTTGGATTAATCGATAAGCCCTCTCTGCCACACCAGTCAGAGTTAAACTGAAGCGCAAGCTGCGCTCACAGGCAGCAATTTCCCGCCTGCCCTTAACAATAATTACTAGGTCATCGGATATGCCGATGGTAGCCGCGAGGGGCTAGCTTGCGGAGCAGGTCGTCGATAACTATCGACCAAAGTAGGGTTGAAAGGACTCCTCCTTGTGGACACCCCTTAGCCGCAGAGACTGTCACCGAGACCTCTCTGGATGTGGCCGATATAAGTCGGCTATTTAGAAACCGCCCTAATCCAGTGGTGAGTGGGATGGTCTACACCTCTGCGAGATAGTGCATTGGTGATTGGGTTAAAGCCCGTATCATCAAAGGCCTCCTCAATATCGAGGAAGACGCAAATTGCGATCTCCTTGCGTGTGATTTAGTGCATTCTCAGTATATCGTTCTTTTGTTCTTTTATTGATTAGGATGCAGTGGTATCTGATCCTCTAGGATACCTCTAATATCGAGTTTTATCATATTTTCCATTGTTTTTATTAGCAACGATGTTAGGCTGATAGGGCAGTAGGATTGAGGTTGTTCACTTGGCTTTTCAATCTTGGGGAAAAAGACAAGGTTGACTTCTCTCCGTTTTTGAGGGATGTAGCCCAAGGTAAAACAGGACTTAAAAGAACTATTATTGGTGGCAGAATAATGTTCAGGGCTTTCGGTAGAATAGCAGGAAAGACGCCGTCTCTACCTGGGGCTTTATAGGGTTTAAATGAGCCGATTGCCCATTTAACTCTATCCGCGCTAAAAAGTGTACAAGAGAGGCTATTCGTTCTACTGTCGATGTTATTTATGATGTTCGCCTGATCGTCGAAAGGCATCAGCTGCGCAGTAGAACCAGGGAAATGCACCTCAAGCAAGTTACCCAGTGTTTCTCTGCGATTGACGGTAAGGGTACCGTCTGAGTTACGAAGCAGCCCGAGTCTATTTGTGTGCTCTTGGGATAGCGCTTTATGGAGTCGGGCCACAGTTGGTAGCGAGTCTATGTTCTCGCATTGTCTCTTTCAATGCATTCTGTTGGATTTTCCCATTTCGAGGTTGTATTTTATTAGAGCAGATCTAAAATTAGTCCAACTATTCTTTCATTTGGCTCTGTTAAACAGAGATCTCACCTGTTTCCT
This sequence comes from Eumerus sabulonum, assembly GCA_951905685.1. Classification (NCBI taxonomy): domain Eukaryota; kingdom Metazoa; phylum Arthropoda; class Insecta; order Diptera; family Syrphidae; genus Eumerus; species Eumerus sabulonum. The sequence goes on from OX645062.1 coordinate 74,806,157, forward strand.
TAGATATTCGTGCTGAGCATTCCACCAGGGTACACACCGCTTGTGTGTGCTTGTCCTGAGTGTACAGCTGATTCAAAAGAATGAGATAAGTGCTTTGTTGAGTTGATAAGCCGCTTCTTCGTTATCATCTACCAATCGACTTAAAAGTGATCATACTAGGCGCTGGAGTGATCGAAGTAAGATGTCATGATTAATAAACACCGAGATGTCTGACTCTCAACATCGCAAAGTCCTTACGAGCGCATACATACATATATCCTTACAAGTAGTTATTTCGCAAAGCGGGACGTATACTTACTTTTTTAACTAATCTTCTGTTTATAGATTAATCATATCAATCAAAAAACCTGCATGTATGTTTGTATGACTTTGAGTCATACATTTGAACATGTCAATCAAGAAAACACTCAATTATATTTTCGTGTTATTGATTGGATATCTTTAAGTCAGTTGTTCATGTGTGCTTTTCTGTATCTTGAGCTAGTATTTTCGATATGAGATACATAATTATTTGGGAATATAATATTTGAGTTGCTTGAATCGTACTAATTTCAGCACATTCATATAAACCACTTCATATTTGCTGTATCGTTATATTCGTTGAATAGAATACTTACTTATTTATCGGCTAGCGATCCATAGCTCTGAGCCTGAGCTACAGCTGCCTTCCATCCTTGACGGTCCCGGGCACGATGCTTCCATTTATCAAGACCAAGAGGTCTTACATCCGCGATTACTTGCTCTTAATATCGGAGGTTCGGTCTTCCTCTTCTTCTCGAACCAGGAATCTTGGAGTCGAAGACCCTCTTAGCTGGAGCGTTGATGTCCATGCGCTCGATGTGGCCGAGCCAGTGTAGTCGACGGATCTTTGCCTTCCGGACTACATCCACATCTTTGTACAGTTACGTAGAGTTCGCGGTTATGTCGTCTTCTCCATTCACCTTCCTCACAAACAGGACCAAATATCCGGCGCAGAATTTTCCTTTCGAAAGAACCCATAATCAGCTCCGCTGTCCTGCTTATCGTCCAACTTTCGGCTCCGTACAGCAAGACTGGCAGTATAAGCGTTTTGTAAAGCATGATTTTGGTCTTTCGAGTGAGGAGTTTTGACCCAAGTTGTTTGGACAAGCCGAAGTAGCAGCGGTTGCCAAGGGCGATTCTATGCCGGATCTCCACTGTGGTGTCATTTGTGGAATTTGCGTTTGCCCCGAGGTAGACAAACTCCTTAACTACCTCGAAATTGTAGCTGTCAATTGTTATATTTTGTCCTAGGTGGTGAGCGACGGATTGGTTTTTGCTTGACAGCATGTAATTCGTTTTGTTCCTCATTGACCTTAAGACTAACTCGTTTCGCCTGTTCTTCAATCGCCGTGAATGCTTCCACAATGTCACGGCGAGAACACGTGATGATGTCGATATCATCCGCGTATCCCAGCAGCTGGACGGACTTGTAGAAGATAGTGCCTTCCTTGTTGACGCCTGCCCGTCGCACCATCTGCTCCAGCACCAGGTTGAAGAAGTCACAGCGCATCTCTTTGCCGAAATCCGGTGCATGTTTCAAACGGTTCCGAAGTCCTAGAACCGAGTTGCACGGTGCATCGCGTAGTTTTTAACGTGGCGCGACACAACTGGATCAGTTTTCCCGGATTACCGGGATTACCTTCACTCAAGTTGGCTGCTGTGAAACAGCCATAGTGTCAGAGCGAAAGCGCCTCGGTCCCCTGCCAGAGCAGCATCCGCTTTTTATTAAAATGTACATTGATACTGATCCAGCCAGATTCCAAGGTATCTGACTACTCTTCTATTTGCCAGTGGACGCCTGTCCGATCCAAGGATTGAGAACCTTTTTCAGTGGTTTCTAGTGCCCCTAGAGGCCCTAGATAACGGTGTTCTGAAGTTGATTTTCAACTTCCAGTCGTCATGAAAGCACCGTGGCGCAGTGGGTAGTGTGTTGGCCTCTGACGCCGATGACACGCGATCGAATCCCGACACAGCCATGTCATCGAACGTGTTTTTCACGGTGTTTCCCCTCAGCGGGGTTCTGACAAAACCCCCTGTAGTAAAATTGTCATGAAAAGCTTCATATTCGCCGTTTGAGAGAAGCTCGGCTTAGGTCCTTCATGGGCTGTAACGCTAACATACATACAGTCATCACAGAACTGCTGAATTTGATCGAAGTCACGCTGCAATAAAATAGCAATGACATCGATCGTTTGATCTGATCTGTACGCAATTAAGTCGTCCGCATACGCTATCAGATCGCTGCTGATGTAAATGCTAAAAAGGATCGGCGAGTATAGGACCAATCAATTTAACGAGTCAAATGATTTGAGAGCAGCATCTCAAAAATGCTCTAAAACGACTAAAAATTTGTATCTCGTCAAGTGCTAATCATTTGCTCAATTTAATAAGAAAAACATTAGTTTACTTAAAAGTAAACAAATCCTCTTACGAAAGAAGCGACTCCACTGTTCATTCAACATATCGCTCGAGCATAGATGTTTATTTTCAACAACCATAGGAAGACGGGGAACCAAGCAAATCCACTCCTGAACGCATACAACAAACCATCTGTCCAATTGAGAGAGCGCGCGTCCAAATTCCGATCATAGTAGCACATTCCGTATTCACCCCAAATTGACTTGCTAGCACTTTTGGCTCTAAAGCTTTACGAAACCCTACAACTTCACTTCACTTCGATGCAAAGAAAAAAGAGCATCTGTCTATCTATGATCTATGTATCTATCCGTTCGTATGCCAACTAACTACACTGTAAGTCTGCAAATTTGAGAGCGCGTTTTTGTGTTGTGTGCTATTCTCTCTAAGGCCGATGAAGGTGGTAGCAGCAGCAGCAGCACAACAACAACAAGCAAGAAATTAACAAACAAACGTTTGCCTTTACTCGCAAACCAAAGCCCGTCTCGTCCCCAATACTGAAATGCCCCCCCTCTTACTTAGAGTCACGGTAGATACTTTTCTCATTATGCTATATACAATACCGGGCGTGTGTGGTGTGTCTCTTTAGAAGGAAGTGTAATCGCGGCGTTTTGTACGTTGAGGTCTATCGAAGAGTGTAGTTCGTTGTGGTCATACGCTATTCGGTCTGTTCGCGCTGTTTCTCCATCGAATCTGTCGTTTATGGCCGTTTGTGCCATCATCATTGTCATGTGTGCACTATAAACTCGATATTTTCGCCGCTTATTTTTATTTAATTAGTTTTTTTGTATTTTTTGCTTTTGAATTTTGTTGTTGACTTTATACATAGCCTAAGTGATTTCCTTCTAAACGCGAGTTCGTTTCAGCTTTTGGCGCTTAGTTTCAGTGTGGCTCTCCTCGTAACGCGGTTCGGTCGTATGAAAGTATCTAACTCTCTTTTCGTTTGCGCCGCAGAACTTTATTTTTCTCGTTCTTTAGTTTCGTTTCGCGGTGCTCCTTTAATTGATTGTTGCACTTAATCTTCTTGCGGCTTTTAGTTTGTTTGGTTTTGAAAGATAGATAATTCTTTTATACATGGTGCGAGTATCGTCTGGATACGGTACGGTGATGTACATACATATCTTGAAATCGAATCGTTGGCGACGTGAGTGTTTAGATTGCGGGGTGTTTTCAATTAGATCTGTGATCGGTTACGGTCGCAATTGAAAAATTGTTTCTAGAACAGAAAGTAATTTATAATTGATACTTTCAGTTACACTATGTATTACTTGTGGTTATTTGTAGAAAAAAAAATAAGCATGACGTCATGACGTCAACGGATAGGCTGGCATTTTAAAACCCTAATTTCCGTTGTATCTTCCGTACGTGGATTCAAATCGAAATCGGTTTCGTTCCATTTTTTCGGTTACTTTTTGACTCGGTTTTTTTGGTTTTTTTTTTTTTTTATTTACAATTTGCAGAATACGTTTTCTCCACCGGAATATAAAACAAGTTTTCTAATTTTTTACCTGTGCGGTCGTTTTATTTTTTATTTTTATTCTTCTCATACAAAGTATATTTGCGGAATATGTAGGGGAAAGAATACTAAAAAAGATACACAGTACATATGTATATATATTTCTATATACGGCGATAGTATCTTCGGGTTTAGTCCAATTTGTTTGTATCTCTTCTTTGTCGCATTTTTATGAATTCACGAAAGCAACGAAAAATAACTCGATCGTTAGCCTTAAATCATCAACACGGAATTCTACCAAAAATAAATCAATCTAGATACATACATATCAAGGTCTTATTTTTTATGTGCTATTTTGCAGAAGAAGCGGAAGAATACTAATGATTGTGTGCTTTGGATGAAATAGCGAATAAGAAATTTAATTCAATTTCCAAAAGTGAAAATCTAGCGAAAAAAATTGGAAAAAAAATAAAAATAAAAAAAAGTATTTGGTATGTAAGGGGAGAGTGCCGAAAAGTTTTTTACGTGTAAAGCTCCATAAGCATAGAATGTGTATTCCTTAAATGTGTATCTAATCTAATCAAAATTGGTTAAATAGTTTTTGTGCTACGATTTCGTTACTCCGGCCGATATCTACATATTCCGTATTGAGGAGTTTCGTTGTGTGGATGTACTGCAGCTTGTATCGTTGGCGATAAAGAAAAAAATGATAAGAATCAATTCACAATCATTTAGCTTGTCCAGCACGTTGAATAAGGTAATTTTCACTCAGATGAACAAAATAGCTTCGTACATAAATGGAAATTGAAATTGTATGACTATTTAGCTTGAGGTCAAGAAGACCTTTTCACTTTTCATTAGCGTCTACATGTGATATGTATCTGCCCGTTATTATGTTGTAGAATTTGGCTTTTGTACTCTAACAATGTGTGCTTTTTATTTTATCACTTTAGCTTAACCTTTGGGTCGTTGTTGCTTGTTATGCATTTTGACTGATTTGTGATAAAATTCAGGGAATTTTGAAGTCAGTAGCCTGGGCTGGGTCGGCACTTATGATTATTGTTTGTGTCCCAGATACGCAGCAGTCGTTGTGCGGAATTTGCATATGACAGTGGGTAGTAAACCTGTGGACGTGCTTTGATCCTTTTTTGTCTAATACTTACGTCACTGCTGTTCTCGTAAAAGTCAGCGGACAATAGCTCTTAAGGTTTATGGTTACAATGTTACTGTTTATAGGTGAGTGCGGCTATTGTTAATACAAATAAAATCTTCAGTTCTTCTTTGATAGTTTTCGAGGGTAGAAAACTGACTGGATTTTATCTGGATCATCTTTGGCTTTAATTGCCCAATAACCGCTCCCCTAAAGAGTTTCCCATGCGATGATTGAAAAAATGTCTTGACAGATTCTACTATGTCCAGGAAATAAGGTGACATTTAAATTTAAACTGCGCGCGCAAATAGATTCGGGGAACGCTTTTGTTGCTATGACTGTCTTTGACATCTGTGCCAAATTTCACTTCAAACTATTCATTATTATCTGAGATTTGCTTCTTTTTGGGACTTTCTAAAAATTGAACTTTTCTATTTTTATCTCGTTGAGCCTTTGGTTATGAGGATTTCTCGAAAAATGTTCACAAGTTCATAAAAAAAGGGTACCCCTATAGCTGCGCCAACTATGGGGGTATAAGTCTTCTTAACATCGCGTTTAAGATCTTCTTCGCCGTGCTGTGTGAACGCCTGAAGCCATTCATGGACAATTTGATAGGTTCCTATCAATGTGGTTTCAGGCCACGAAAATCCACAATACACCAAATATTCACACTGCGACGGATCTTGGAGAAGACCCGTGAATTTCTGGTCGACACATACCACCTTTTTGTCGATGTTAAGGACGCATATGACAATGTCTATAGGGACGAGCTATATAGAGCCATGTTAAGTTTTGACATCCCTGCCAAACTCGTCAGGGATGACAATGGAGAATTCTCGCTGATCCATTAAGGTCGGTAAGGAGTTAGCCGAGAACTTCGATGTCCAAAAAGGATTCAGACAGGGCGGCGCACTGTCATGTCATGTCATCATCTTCGAAAAGATCGTGCGGAATTCAATGGCCAATCCAAGAGGCACAATCTACTTCCAGTCTGCACGATTGCTCGCATACGCTGATGACATTGACGTGATTGGAAGGACGCGGCGAGACGTCAATGAAGCTTTTATGAGCATTGTATGCTAAAGTGGGTCTGAAGGTAAACGAGGGCAAAACTAAATACATACATACATTTACATACATATGCTGTACAACATGCAAGCATGTCCATCGGCATCTCTATCCTTCTTCCTTTCTACCTTCTGCCCGCACTGTGTCGCCGACAATTCAATCGCGTATATTATTCAATCAGAATTCTCTGCTCGGGAACAAATATGCCTTGGAGACTCGCAGGTCACATGTCCATATTACAACAACTTCCCGAGCTGGATATGATTACTACAGTCTCGGACGCATTGCCACACACCTTTACCTTTGACAAGAGATTTGAGATACTGATCCCAAACCGCTCAGCATGGGAAAACAGTGATCCCCTGCTAAACGTCAAAGGCCTTAGGTGGTATACAGATGGCTCCAAGATGGCTTCCGGTGTTGGCGCCGGCATCTTTGGACGCAAGATCTAGAAGGCCTTGGGAATAAGCCCAAGCATCTTTCAAGCAGAGCTGCACGCCATGCTAACATGCGTCAATCTAAATCTCGAGACTGGCATCAGAGGAGAGACCATCAACATACTCTTTGATAGCCAAGCAGCGCTTAAAGCGCTGGGTTCGTACAGCACGAACTCAAAAACCGTCAAGGAATGCCATGACGCCCTACAAGACCTCGCCAAAAGAAACAATGTTAAACTTTGGTGGGTTCCAGGACATAAAGGTATCAAGGGCAATGAAATTGCCGACCAACTTGCCAGGAAAGGTTCCAAATATATACATAGGTCCGGAACCATTCTGCGGCATTCCCGGATCTAAGATAAATTACTTCTTAGACAAGTGGGAAAAATTGCAACACCTGTCCTTTTGGAACAGCGTTCGACCCCTGAACAAACACCCTATTGACATATTCACACTCAATAGGGTGGATATCAGAAGACTAGTCAGCTATCTAACGGGACACTGCAGTCTGAGATATCATTTAAACAAAATTAGCCTCTCGTCTGAAACTGATGTCGGCTCTGTCTTGAGGACGAGGAGACGGCAGAACACATACTGTGTGAGTGTGCTGCTCTCTGCCATCTTAGGAAGCGTATCCTTCTCAGTGAAGTTATGACTCCTGAGGAAAAAAAAAACGACACCAGCGCTGAGATTAGACGCAAAATAACTCTTGCTAACCGCTGTTTCTTCAGGCTCAAGGGGCAATTGAGTAGTAGGAAAGCTAAGATGACCCTCTTTAACTCTATGATAAAAGGATCAATTACGTTTTGGACCTCAGACGCGTAAAATCTCAATTGGTACATCGTCGCGTTGAAACAGTGCTTTCTGAGTATCAAGACCAGATGAATCGCATTTTTATGGGAGATGCTCACAAACCGAAAACAAGAGACCGATCAAGTAAATACCGTGCTAAACGTAAGGTAAGACCAAAGAAACCGGATCAAAGTCGCTCAAGCCGTATCGTAGGAAGAGCTGAAGGTCATCCTTTAAATCGACTTTAACAACTTTAACGCACGGAAGCGTACCGCAGTAGTTTGCTACTGGGCTCAGAACCTGAGCACTTTAATGTAATTTCTGCAGATGTACCAGAAAGTGATGAGGAACAGGTGGAAGTAGAAGAAGTGAAACCTGAGGAAATGCCAGCTACGAATGAAATGAGTAACTTTTATATGGACGGATTTTCTTCCCGGTTTCCTTAGAGACGTCACTTGAAATATAAGTTTGCTTCCCCAAACCATAGGTATGCAGGGCAGCATTTGACCTGCGTGCTAATAACTTGTGGCTTAAGGAAAAAGAAATGGGTACCCACAAACGAGCCAGAGATAAAAAAAGAATCCTTGGACTTTGGCTATGGATGGGCCTTGGGAAGGTGGGATTGTTGGAATCATTGGCCGAAAAAAAATGTAAATTGTGTTTTTTAAGAGGTATACAAATTCAATGTGAAATCAAATATTTGAAACTAATGTTAAGTCTACGATATAAGCCTTGTTTGATAGATCATTTTATGCCTTTATTGTGTACATAAACATGATTTTGGGCATATGCGCGCCATAGCTAGTTCGAATGAAGCGCAATAATGAAGCCCAATTTTTGACAGCTTTATCGAGCAACTGGGGCCGTATTTCATCAATGACACAGCGAATGTTGGCTTCCAAATCATCCAACGTCTCTGGCTTATTGGCAGAGACTAGTGACTTCACATATCCCCAAAGAAAGTAATCTAAAGGTGTGAGATCACAGAATCGAGGAGGCCAGTTCACAGGTCCAATACGCTAAATTGTGCGTTCAGCAAATGTTTCCCGCAATAAATTGAATGTGTCGCGCACCGTGTGGCATGTTGTGCCATCTTGTAGAAACCAAAGCTCTGTCACATCAATGCCACTCAACTGAAGAACGAAAAAGTCAGAAATGATGTTTCTAGAGCGCTCTCTATTGACGGTGACATACTGACCGCCTTCGTCCTTCAAGAAAATTGGGCCGATGATTCTACCAGCCCATAAAGCACAGCAAACAGTGAGTTTCTTATGATTGGAAGGGCGTCGACAGAAGGCTTTTGGTTTTTCTCCATTCCAAATTCGGCAATTTTGCTCCATTTAACAACATTTTGCGTTGAAAATGAGGATCCAGCTGAATCATGTTTTCGGCCCATTCATCGAGCCTACGACGCGTATAATCGTCACGCAGCTTCAACTCTTGCACAAGCTGGATGCTTTTAAGCCAATATCTTACCGTAAAATCTTCAAAGTGGAATTTTTTAATTGCTGTACACTATGGCGAATCGACTCGTTCGGATTCTCCTCAACACTGTTCGCACTGTTTGTCGTCTTTGGAGATGTTATTCATCGATTAACTTGCTCGGATGGATAATTATGTTGACCGTAAAATGGACGTAGCACACGATAAGTTTGACGAACCAAACAAATTAATTTCCAAGTGTCAAGTTGACATTCTCAGGAACCACTCTTGAACATGTTGCAGGAAAAATTTCAGAGCATATTGACACGTGGAGAAAACATGGTAACCGATGAAACCGTTATCTGGTTAAGAGGTAGCTTGATTTTTCGACGATATTTAACTGGCAAAGCTCATCTGTATGCTGTTTAAATGACCCTCTACGGAAAGGTTTAACGTGGTCAATGTAAAATGACTCTGGTAAAAATTGCACCACACGTCTACGTAAAGCGTCATATTAAAAGGGGAGGATCGCCAAAAACTATCTCGAAGCCATCAGTGTACCACTTAAGGCGGTATACTGATGGCTCCAATATGGTTTCTGGCCTTGACGCCGACATCTTCGGACCAAATCGGAGGATTTCGAAGGCCCTAGGAATGAGTCCAAGTATCTTTCAAGCAGAATTATACGCCATCCCAACATGCGTCAATCTAAACTTAGAGACTGGCATAAGAGGATACTCTCTGATAGCCCAGCAGCGCTTAAAGCGCTGAGTTCGTATAGCACGAACTCAAAATCCGTTAAGGAATGCAATCATGCCCTACAAGACCGTGCCAAAAGAAACAAAATCAAATTCTGGTGGGTGTCAGGATACAAAGGTTTTAAGGGCAATGAAATCGCGGATCAACCTGCCAGGAAAGGTTTCAGCGAAAGGCACCTATGTATGTCCTGATAAGTCTAAGTCTAAGATTAACTTCTTCTTAGACAAGTGGGAAACATCGCAAACTTGTCCTTTTGGAACAGCGTTTAAGGACTATGCCATTCGAGACGATTTATACGGCCACTGAACACTGAATACCCAAACTTAATAGAATAGATATCAGAATACTAGTCAGCTACCTTACGGGACACTTTGGTCTGAGGTACCATCTCAATAAAATGAACCTTTAGTCTGAAACTGAATGTCGACTCTGTCTTGAGGGCGAAGAAACTGCAGAGCACATGCTGTGTGAGCCATCTTAGGAAGCATATCCTTCTCAGTGAAATTATGTCTCCCGAGGGGATCATCTCAGTTTCTACGGGAGACATTGTCAACTTCATTAAGGAAATGAATAAGCTCCTCGTCTAATCGGGCAGTGGGCACAATAGATCTAAACAGGTCGCAGTGCCTCATGCAATGCACGCAGTGCCTTAGCACTAGCCCCTGAATTTAAAAAAAAAAAAAAAAAAAATCGCACTCTTTCTGTTGACAACTACTACACTATGCTGGCTATGAACTAGTGCGCTCCATGTTTGACTACAAAACACATGTGATTGCGACTCATCGAGCCATTAAGACATTTTGTCCAAAAGTTATGGATAACTAAACTGCAGAAAGGAGAAACGATAGCACGTGAAGAAGGGAACGGTATTGGTGTCCTTGAGTAGAAAGGCATACGGTGATGTCCGGATGGTTTCGACAAAGCATGCACCTGTTATGGCTGCAGTGTCCGACCAACCGATGTCTGACCTAAACTACCATCCACAGGTAGGAACCGGAGACCAAGCCGACGTCACACCAGTTGTGAGTAACGTTTATGGATAACGTATTATGGGTAACAATAAAGGATAGTCGGGAGGAGGGTGTTAAAAACTTACTCGACATTCTTTCTCCACAGCCAGTTACTTCACGGAGCCATAAAAACTAGAGGAAAGAGAAAAAAAGAACGGATGCCAACAGTAAAACTATCAGACGAGTCTACGTTCATTAGCCGAAACTCCAGAAACCACTACTTGGATAACCTGACTATCGAAAACGTTTTTGAGGTTTCTCACGTTTCTAGAACGTTAAAAAAAGTTTTATTCACATTAAAAGACGGCTAACAAGACGCAAAAGTCGCAAACACTCACTAGTATATTGAATCTGGTGTTTGTGCTAATGGTAATATGGTTAAATATACTATTCAAGCAATAGATAGACGACTAAGCTAAAAGAAAGTGTTTTTGTTTATTGTAAACAATTCTCTGGTTACCGATCTGGCTACCTAGCTAGCAAATTAGAAATCCCACCTAGATCTCCTGGATTTCTAAATTAAGTGTTGAACCTCAAAAAATTCAAATTCCAGACGTCATCCACTCCCCGTCAGAGAGTTCCTGTCGAAAACAGTTTATTTTAATTTTATTCATTTCTTCTCGTTCGCATGCTAATAAAGTTTTCAAACAAACAACAAAAGATAAAGAAAAAAGTCTCAAAGCCAACAACGTTGATCTTTGCACACCGTGATGGTAAGGGGCACCAAGATGACGCCATACCGTATGCCGGTTTATTCGACTGTTTTTGTCAGGTCTCGCCTGTCAACCTTGAGACTTTAAGCTTTATAACGATGTTTCTCTCTTCTTGTTGCTTGTTTGTGTCATTTGAACGGTTATAATAGAATGGAATTGTTGATAATTCGTTTTGCTGTATGTACAGGAAATGAGTGGTGTTGGTCTTATAGTATGTACTAGCTTTTGCCCGCGGCTTCGCTCGCGTTAAATTCGGGGTAACACGGTTCCCCTTTCCTGATTTAGAACACAGAAGAGAACTCGGAACAGAATGTTATTTTAATACGCTACTGTAAACATATACATACATATACATATACATAAACATATACATATTATACATATGTCTTTCCATTCGGGGATAGAATGTAAAGATTCTGGGCATTGGACACACGCGAACATGCTACATCCAATTGTCCATGGGAAAAGCACGGCTTTTCTAAGTTCACCCCAGCCACCTTTAATGTTTGACCTTGCGCTTTGTTAATGGTCATAGCGAAACTAAGCTTTAGAGGAAATTGTAGCCTTTTAAACTGGAACGGGAGATCTGTGGGAATTATTGGGATTCGTGGGATCATTACATTTTCACCCTTTCCTACGCCGGTTAAGATAGTGGCGCTAATGATATTGCGGCCAAGTTATTTGACACGAAGTCTCGTCCCATTACATATTCTCGGGGCATCTAAATTTCGTATAAGCATGACTGGGACGCTTAGTAGTCAAATAACAGAGTATTCTGCGGAGAGTCGCACACAAATTTCCATCCCCTACTGATTTTTTTTTTTTTCGCTGCATACAAACTTAACGGGGGCTAGAAAGAAACAAAAAGTAGCCTATGTCACTCTCCATCCCTTCAACTATCTCCACTTAAAAAATCACGCAAATTCGTCGCTCCGTTTTGCCGTGAAAGACGGACAAACAGACACACACACTTTCACATTTATAATAGATTGTCGGAGGTAGACCACATTACGAATGTCGGAATTGATATCGAGTATGTTACATTACGGTAATCAGAAAACGTACGAATTTGAATTTGAATCACACTGGTACACTGGTGAGTTCGAGGAATCACTTTAAACAGGAAATGATATCAATGTTGTCGTTAATTTGATATTAAATGAACATTGAATAAACACACGTTGAAGTGTAAATGTGAAGAGGATATCTATCTAGTCGCCCTACTGGTTGGTAGTATTGTGTGAGAAGTAAAAATATTTGTTAATGCGGTTTTAAATAGATATTAATTCAAACAGTATCATCCAGTAGTTTGACCTTGAATGGGCGTTCAGGCCTTTCGAAACGTTTATTCTGAGTATACATTACTCTGTTAACTTCACTCGATAGCACTTGTTCAAATAATGTACATAATTATACAATTCGCAGTTGACACTTGTCACTAGCGTTGGATCACAGAGTTATTTAAGTGGGAGTTTGACGACATTAATCCTAAACTGTTGTATGTGCGCGGCGTACCTACTTAATTTCATTTAAAGCTATTCAACGCCGGCATAGGTATAGTCGCTAATTCCCGCACTAATCAGATTTAATCAAATAAACCGAAAATCTAGATTGAATGATCACTCAGATACGAAGAATCTCATTTGTTGCCCTCTTGCGACGGAATAGAGTAAATATTTACTTCACATTCATTCTATCTAGAGTCTTTATCAGCCATGAAATGACGAACAATCCGTATGGTGTCTTAGATAAAAAAAGACCGATAAGTAAATCCATGCAGTAGGAGACTTCTAATTCGATTCAAGCTTGTGGGCGTTCAAGAAAGCTACGTTGTATGAATGTATGCAGAGGGTGGGCCAAATACAAGTTTCTTTTTAAAAATGCAATAAAATGAACAAAATTATTTTTTTCCATGTATTGTGGCTTTATTAGTAAGAACAAATATTCCCGTTCAAGTGGCTGCCTCGGCTGACTTTGCAGTACCGCATTCTCTCACCCCAATTTTCCAAGACCTTGTTGATGGTTTCGGGCTGTAGCTCACGGATTGCTTGCATGATATTGGCCTTAAGTGCTTAAATCGTTTCCGGATTGTTGGCATAATATCGGTCCTTGACGGTTCCCCACAAAAAAAGTCAAAAGGGGTCAAATCGCAACTCCGAGGCGGTCAATTGATATCGCCATAACGACTGATAACACGATTTGGGAATTTGGTGCGCAAAATATCGATTGTCGCTTGGCGCGGCATCCTGCATGAACCAGAGGTCGTCCAAATCTATGTCTTCAATTCCAGAAAAAAAAAAAAAAAACAAGTCGGTTAACATGACTCTGTAACGCCCACCGTTGACCGAAACGTTGTTCCCAGCTTCATTGTGCCACCACTCCACAATCTGCATCAAACTATCACTCTCTGTGGATGCACTGGCATCTCGACAAAAACATGCCTCGTCAGAAAAGACGATTTTCCGCCCAAAATCGTTGTCCAATTCAAGCTGCTCTAAGGCCCAAACTGCGAAGCGATAACAAAACGAATGGTCGCACGCCTTCAATTGCTGAGTCTATTGGACCTTGTAAGCGGATAATCCGAGATCTTTGTGCAGAATTCTCCTCAGGCTAGTGCGTGAAATGTTGAGCTGTTGAGATCGATGTCGAGTTGATGTTCGTCAATTGAGTCTCACACACTCACACGATGACGGGGACCATCAGTATTGTCCACTATCATACCAGTCTCACGTAGGGATGCTCATTCAAAAAATACATCGATGTTTTATTCGATGTATTACATCGAAACCTTACATCGATGTTCATCGATGCATCGAATTAAAACATCGATGTTTTCGACGCATCGAATGAAAAATGAAAAAAAAAAAACAGTTTTTAATGTAATAGAGTTTTATTCAAATTAAGATTAGAAAGATAAGAAATTATACTTATATATATACTATACTACACTATAATATATACTGTACAATACTTTTTTTCTAAGCTTTGCATGAATAAAATTTTATTAACGCGCTTTCCTTGAATCCTATACGCTGTTGACTTAAAAATTGTGAGGCTTTTGAAAAAAGCCTTTTCTGATGGAACTGAACTGGCTACCAAAGTCAAATATTTGTATGCAATTTTGTAAAGTTTTGGGAATTGTTGTTTATAATCGGATCATATTTCCAAATGATTTTCACTGAGACGACCCACAGGTCGACAAGTACACGGAAAGCTCATCACAGACATTTTCTTCATTTTTGTTTGACTTCCAGTTCCGGTGAACTAGCTTGTGATGGTCACTCCAAAGGCTGAAGTCATCTGATATTTTGTCAGAACCACCTGAATCAGATTTAATTTGCTTTTCGTTTAGCAGGTCCTCCGTCATCATATCTTCAAAATGCAGTTTTTTGAACCGCGGATCCAACAAGGTGGCGATAGCTAATGAAGAAACTTGTTCAATATGGCCCATTCGTTTCCTGATTTCTAGGAGGATTAGTTTGTGTACTTGTAAAACAATAGGCTCATCGATCACAAGGGCTTTAAGTTTTGAAAGCATACAGTGAACTAACGGAATTACCTTGCTACTAGTGTAATATTTGCTCCCAGATATTTCCTTTGTTGCAGCTTCAAGTGGACGTAAAATGTTAAGTAGCGATGACGAAATGTTCAATTCCAGTCCAGTCAACATGGGAGGTGCAGTTTTATGGGAGATGAGTATATCGCTCACAGCACTTTTGAGCTCTAAAAACCTCTGAACCATGTAATATGTACTATTCCAGCGCGTTGATACGTCTTGTATTAATTTTGTTTCAGCACTTACTGACTTCCGCAATTCATCGTTTGCCACACAGCTTTGCTTGAAGACGGTAACGATGGATTTAATTTTTGATAGTATATTTTGCAATTCAGGAATTTCAGGATATTTTGAGCAACAAGATTTAATGTATGGGCGAAACATGGGATGTGCTTCTTTTTTCCAAATGCAATTTCAACAGCTTTAACCATATTCGCAGCATTATCAGTTACAACTGCCGAGACTTTGCTTGTTCCAAATCCCCAATCGCAGCAGGTTTTATTAAGCATTTGTGCTATATATTCCGATGTATGTCTTTCATCAAGCTGATATACTCCTAATGTCACTGATTGAAACTCCGTGCCTAGCCCAAAATGAGCTGTGACGCCTAAAAAACTGCGCATTTGCATGTCTGACCAAATATCACTAGTTAAAGTGAGGTGTAAAACACTAATTAGTTGGGATTTCAATAATGTTGACAAAACATCATACTTATCATCCAGCCACCGTGTTACAGTTGCTCTGCTAGGTATTTTATAATAAGGAGAAGTAACTTTAAGCAAATATATGAAACCTTCATTTTCTACCAGGGTATTTCCAGGGCTGGTTGTCCTTGCATATAAGATACAAAATAGCATTGTTAATTTTTCTCGCTCTGTCACCAGAAGAAGTATATGAGTTTATTTCTTTAAAAGTTTTCTTAATTGACCTCAGCTGAACCTTAAGACGTTCTAAAGGTAAATCTGAGTCACAATCACAATCATTGTTGATATTCAGATCCGTTGGTGGCTCTTGGGGGGCATAGGATGTGGATGGCCCTTGATTGACGGTGCTCGTGCTTTCGACTCCAATGACTTCCACTTCGCCTTCGTTGTCGATTTCTAGTATTGATAAACTTGGACATGACAAACCGGAATACATTTTTCGCATATTTTTAGTTGTAGTTAGTTCTAAATTAAGAGATATGTGGATGTTTTTTATGTGTCCTATTAAATTGGTAGTGTTTCCTGCAGTTCGCAAAGTTTTCTGGCATATTTTACACTGAGCTGTTTTATCATATTTTTTTTTCAAAATATTTCCAAGCCTCGCTGTTTTTCTTTGGTGACATAATAGAAGAACTTTAAAACAAAAAATAGGTTTTTTTTTTTTTTCAAAATTGAGTCGGGACACTAAAAAAACTTACAAACCTAGTATTCAATTAATTTGAAATCAAAATCAACATAAAAACTATAACGATGTAGTGCTAAGTGCGTGAGCGGAACGAGGATAAAAAAAAATTCGTCTTTACTTTTAAATTTTTCGAACAACAGTATATCGATATTCTTTTTTACATTTCTTTTTATACTGGTTGAATTTTGTGGTTTGCACAGTAGACATAAGAAACAGATGTGAGCTAGACTCTCATTAATCCTTCCTTGGGTCGGCTGTTAAACCAACATCTACATAACTTCTACTTCTTCCTATATAACTTGACAGCGTATGCACATCGTGATCTTAGCTGGTCTTGTCTCTGATACATAGAGTGAAAGAGAAGAGAGCATATGAAAATGAATGCTTGCTTCATTCGATGCATCGAATGAAATACATCGATACATCGTTAAACATCGAAAGTGTTCGATACATCGGATTGATTCGATACATCGAATAGTAAACATCGATGTTTTCAATGCATCGATGTTTTTTGAGCAACCCTAGTCTCACGAACCTTTTGCACAAACTTGCGTACATCAGTCGCGGTTGGTGCTTCATTTCGGCCAAACTTCTTTTCAAAAAACGTACTGTTTGTGCTACGCAGCACTCACTTTGGAAATAAGTTTTCAATATTTTCCAACGTTGTTCATGCGTAACCAACCCATTGGGTGCCGCGGAGGTATGATTCTGACTTTCTGTCAAGATTTCAAGCGGGAATCAGCTGTCAGTGTCAAAGGAACCTATGATTTAGAAAGAAGAAAACAAAACACTAGAAAGCCCACTCTTAATGTCTACAATGTTATCAGTGATGACTGGGGCTTACAGATTTTTAGATTTATTGTTATACATATGTATATCTGTCTGTTATCTTGAATTTTTGAGAGATACTCACTGAGTAGTATGTGCAGTATAAAATGTTGTGTTAACTACTTTGACATTTTGTTAACTCGAACAAAAGAGCAATACAATGCGGGTGTGTACTGGAGGGCTGTCTTACGACACTTTCGTATCTGGTCATAAGCGCAGCTTAGTTTTCTTTGTCCTTGCATTCGTTGTACATTCTAATGTCAAATCCCTGCCCGTCATAGAACAAACTCAATACAAATCATATAAGACTTGCATGACTTCACTCTAACAGAAAAATTCAATTCAATTATCCACGTCAGATGTCAGTTAATACGAGTCGATATTCATCCACAATATCCCTGTCCTAATACATAGCACGCAAATATCAATTTTGCGACCATGAGAACTTGATTCCACTCTCGAAACGAGTTCTTGATTATTAACTCAACTTAAGGTTGTAGATAGTTATTTGTTTTTGTTTTTACAATTCACTAACACGTCTGACTGAATGTGTCATTATCGTTTTATGTTCCTTCGAGCTAAGTTGTACCTACAACCTTTATAGTGAAGGAAAACCTTTAGTTTTTTTTTGCATTTTTGCATGTCGTTATTGGTATTAGAAACTCAACAAATATAGCCGATTATGTCACGCATTTTTTCACTATCTCTGTGTAAAAATACTACGATTGTGTTCTAATGGTTATTAAAAAAAAAAAAATAAAAACAGAGTTCACAAGATACTCTAATACTGATAAACGAGCTCGACATGTTGAACGCTCAAAGTCATCAACAAATTAATTAGAAAATGAAAACTATCTACAGTTGAAAGTGTACATACATATGTATGTACATAGTATGTATTTATGTAGGTACATACATATGTATTTATTTGGAGGACGACAGTCGCGAATGTCATTCATGTGATTAGGTAGTTCGGACGATATGACGAGTATCTGTTGCAGAATAAAACTATTCGAAAACGGACGTTACAAATAAAAAATAAAACAAGCTATTCATATCGGTGATTGTTTATGTATGTACATACATATGTATGTCCAAAAAGATGAAGAGAAAAAAATGTATATTTAGACACGAAAGGTGTGGTACGATGGTGTGTGATGTTCCGAAAAAAAATTCAAGAAAAAAAAAAAAATAATAATAAACAGACGGGAAGTAGTGTGAAAGAAATGTCTTAGGGTTGGGCAGAAATGCAAACATTCTCAGAGTTATCTTATATTTAAAGTTACTCGGAATCGGAGAAGAATAAAAGAAAAATTCTAGAGATACATGGTACCTATGTATGAACTGGCCTAGCGTAGCCTCCACAAATTACATCATCATTGTGGACCGTCACATACATTATGTGTGAATATTGGCGTTGACGATAAAAGCAGTTCAACTAGGAACATACTGTATCTATGCATGTATGTATGTTCATATGTATCTATTCGGTATTATGCAAATTAGGACAATTAAATCACGATTAAGAAGAAAAACCGCTGAAGCGCATTACAGTAGTTGAGATACATACATATACATATGTACATACCTACATACATACATATATGAAGTACTCGTAATAAACAACTTGATATATGTATGTATGAAATGCTAGTCGTTTATCTTGCCTTCGATTGACCGACTGATTGAAAGCAGTAATTACGGACAGTGATTGCAGAGCTGGCCTGTTGGAGGCATTCCAACACGCCATCCACTACACTACATAACCATATGCTACTTGAGATTTTATCTGACAATTTGCTTTTGTCTTTTTATTTTTCTTTTTGCTTACATATGTACATACATATGCTGTTGGCCTCTTGATCTTAGCGATCAAATTTCAAACTCAGATCTGCTCTTGGAAGCCAAATCTGTAGAATAAACATAATCCATGGCCATATGGTACCTAGGTACTCGTCGATTTCGATGCAGCGATTGGATACCTACAATTTCTACTTTTTTGGTCAACCCTTGTTGACATCTTTTAAGCTTTAAGTGTGATGAAAATAATTATCTAAAGATCGCCCTGCTAGCTAGCGATATAAAATAACGTGACACCTGTCATCCGATCCATGCATCTCATTTAACCGAACAATATGGTAAGCATTTATTAGTCCAGGAACACCTCGAGTGGAATCAATAACCAAATGCTAGTCTCTAGAATAAATTTTTTTCTGTTCGGTTTGTTTCCTTACGAATTTCATGCATCTTTCCGGAATATGAAAGATTGGGGCAGTGGGTGAAATACGGTGTACCAATTCCGAAAATAGTAATTGCTAGTATCGATCTCAAATGTGTTTCCCGGAAAACTGAGAAATTTTACTAATTGATTATCTGGAAAAAGGGGAAGCCAAAAATTGGTTTTGGGTATTTATTTTGTATTTCTTTTTAAGAAACAAAATGAAAGTGGTTGTGAAGTTACTTTTAATCTGTTTTGTTGTTTCTTAATTTAGTCCTTTTGTATTTCGATTGATGTAGGTACATATGTATGTACACATGTATGTATGTATGTATGTAGGTTTAGTTCGAGAAAGTCTAAAGAATGTTCATGGTGCTGTCATGATGGCGATGACTTATTTAAAATTCAAATAGTATTGTCATCAAAATACATTCATATATTGAGCTATAAAATACATCGAGTTTTCCAATAAGGACTTGGCAACTTTTTTTTTTTAATAAAATTATTATAATTTGCAGACGTTGCTCGTTCATCTACTTTACCATGATGAACATGTTGAGTTAACTGAATAAATTGACGACGACGGTTTGATGATTAGTGAACGGGTGCGTTCAGAAAATTGAATTCAAAGTTGTCAATACCCTATTGGAAAACCCTATATTAACACAACCAAAAATCCATATCTTTCCTATCTACGATAATTCGACAACAATAGACCATTTATATATGTACAAACATACTCTGATGGACAAAAGTATTCGTAATGTGATATTACTAACAATAAAAAGAGGAAAAGACAAGTTAAAAAAGTTATTATTTGGAAAACGTTTTTTTATCTTATAGAGAAAGATATATACAACAAATTAAATAAAACTCAAAATAAAATTCATTACAATAACAAACAGTAGCAATAAAAGTAACTAAACAATTGAGAATTTGGTTGGACAAAAGTCTTCGTAATTTTATGTTAATTCAAAACATACTTTTAATTACTTAAAACTTAGTAGTTGGTTGAATTGCCTTTTGGCTCAATAACAGTCTAATTACTTGCAGTCTATTTGACGAGGAATGTACCAACTTTTTGGTGAAGTCAGTACCTATTTTTATCCATTCTTCCTGTAGCAAGTCTATAAGTTGCTGTTTAGACGTTATGTTGTGTTGTTGCACCCGTTCATCCAACATATCCCATAGATGCTCTATAGGATTGAGATCTGGTGATTGGGGTGGTATTTTCAAAGTATGAGGAGTGTTATATAATATCCACGATCGAACCATTTCAGCAGTGTGCCTTGGGTCGTTATCTTGCTGAAAGTAAAAACCGTTGCTCAGATGTAAATCATTATCACTGATCCTTAAATTTTCCTTCAAGATCTTAAGGTATACTTCTTTTTTCACGATTTCGTCGATGAATATAAGCGTCCCTACACCAGAAGCTGCCCTACATCCCCATACCATGACTCCACCACCACCATGTTTGACAGTTGATTGAACATTTTTTTGATCTAATTCGGTGCCTGTTTTCCTCCAAGTCAAAACTCGTCCATCCGATCGGTAAACACAAAATTTACTCTCATCGGAGAACAAAACTTTCTTCCAAAACGATTTTGGTTTGCCTGAGAATTCTTTTGAAAAATCCAGTCTCCTCCTTTTATTCATCTTAGTAATAAAAGGCTTCCCTCTGCAAGTTCTAGCCCTATACCACTCATTTCTGAGTACTCTTCGGACTGTTCGAGGGTCAACTTCTGTTCGGGAGGTCTCTTTTATTTCTGAGGCAATTTTGGAGGACGGTGTCTTAGGTCCCTTCTTTATCATTAAAATAATTTTCCTTTTATCTCTCAATGTCAGTTTACTCGGGCGACCACTCCTAGGCTTTCATTTAAGTCCGATGAATTTTTCAAACGTTTTGTAATATCATATGCAGTTGCGTTACTCTTTTTCACTATGTCACTAATTTTTTTTTCCTGATTCACCACTTTAAAAAGATTTGAAATCATCTTTCGCTCTCAGAAGTAGTTTCTTTACTTTTACGTACCATCCTGCTCATATCAGTAAATTGTACTTTGCTGTATCATAGCTGATATCAAATTATAACAGTAAATACCTTAGAGTTTAAAATATACTCGTTCCAGCATTGTATTTTGTTATTGTGTTTGGAAATATTGTATGCTATTTAGAAATTACGAATACTTTTGTTCAACCAAATTCTCAATTGTTTAATTACTTTTATTGCTACTGTTTGTTTTCGTTATGGAATTTATTCTGAGTTTTATATAATTTGTTGTATACATCTTTCTCTATAAGAAAAGAAAAACGTTTTCTAAATAATAACTTTTTAAAAGTGTTTTTTTCCGTTTTTTATTGTTAGTAACACCACATTACGAATACTTTTGTCCATCAGTGTAGATAAGGGAATGACGAAATGTGCTGATTTGGAAGTTGATTTTGCATTTTTTTGGTCAAACAATAAGAGTGAATTTTATCTCGTATTTCTCAAAAACAAATAATTCGTACAACCAACAGCCTTGTAAGGTTTGTAAATTGTAGGAACCTTCTTAAATCGATTTGCCTAAAAGCTTGGGCGGTAGGTATTGTGGGCTAGTCCGTTCCACTCAACCTTTTCTTTTCTTTTAAGCTGGACATTTTTAGTGAAGAGATGTGTGGCACAAATCAGTGATTCAGTTAAGTTTATTTTTATTTTTGTTTTCTCTGTTCATGAGGCAGAAATAAGCAAAATTGTATTGGAAACTTGAGTTAAAAGAAATTCCTGCGTAATTGCATTGGTTGCTTACTTACTTAGCGGGCGCTATAGTTCGGGGTGAACCTGGGCCTCAACCAACATGCCTCTCCACCTAGCACGATCTTTCGCTAGTCTTTTTCAGTGCCGCACGCGCAATTGGTTGTGGTCCCTTTCCACCTGTGCGCGCCACCTTACGTGCGGCCGTTCTCTACTTATTTCTTCGTCCCTCGTCCCTCGAGCTGTGGTGTCCATTCGATCTACATGGCCTAGCCATCTTAGGTGTTGGGTCCGTAGACGCCTGACTAGATTCATGTCGCTGTGCAACCCAAATAGTTCTTGATTAAATCTTCTCCTCCAACCCCCATCTGTGGTTATAGGACCGAAAACTGCACGCAGAATCTTTCTCTCAAAACGACCAAGGATTTCTCCAAACGCTTTAGATAAAGTCATTGTTTCTGCGCCGTAAAACAGGACCGAGATAATTAAGGCTTTTTATATAAGGTCAACTTGGTCGTACGAGAGATGGCTGCGCTTGATTTCGAAACTGGTGTCGTTGTTCCAGGTCACAGCGAAGCCAAGGTAGACGAAGTCCTTAACTACCTCAAAAACTGCCAATTCATACATGTATTTAGTTTTGGCGTCTTTCCATATTCTTAGCATCGACTGTGATTCATCTACGACTTATCCTTTATTGGTTAAACTTTCGAACATCGTTCCTGCGATAACATCACTCCATCTCCTCGATCACGCGCTTCTCGTGCTCTTTCTTTTTTCCTTCTGAAGAGCGCAACTCTCGTTCGTCGATGCAACGTGGCCATGTATGCATTCTGTTTTTCTGTATGTACCTGTCTACACTCATCATCGAACCAAGGGTTTCTCCTAGGTGGTGGCTGAAAACCTGATGCATCAGAGGCAGCATCCCTGATATTGCTTTGGTTTGTGCAGTCAGTTTGCATTGGCTCTTGAGACAGCTTAAGGGAGACAGGGTCGGCGAAGGTCCTGGCGGTCTCTTGCGATTGCAGCTTTCTGACATCATATTTTGCTGGTCCTACTCGACTCTACAGTGTTCGCGATACCCTCATATGTATGTACGTACCATGGCTGCTTTTTTAGTTGTTTTAGAGTAAACAACAAATATTTCCTCGACTTAACACCAAGCAAAAATCGTTTGTACTTACATACATACGGATTTTGATGTGATCAGAATACAAAATTAAATATTTAATTCTTTCCATTGCCCGTTCTTAATAAAAGTTCAACGAAACTCTGGCCAATGTATCCATTCAACTTTGTTAATTAGGATAACCCAAAAAACAGAAGCAATTTATATGTAAATTATTTATTTCATCACATACGTGTATTTGGCAGAATCAAGTGGCAAGAGTCTCCCACGACCTCGTGGACTCAACCAAGCATTTCATTTAATGTGTCTCACCAATGTTTGCCTTAAATCTTTTTATTTATTATCTATTGTTGTTTTTTTTATTCTTTTTTTTTATTAATTTTCTCTTAATTATGGAAATGGAAGGAAGCTGTTGTTTTTACGCCAGAACGTGGGCTATGGTCGCTCCCAAAATTGGCAGTTACGCATACAGTGGTGTTCTCATAAATAGCACACCCTTATTCAAATATATATTTGCTTGCAATACACTCAGTACTTACAAAGTGCACAGGAGTAAAGCCATAATATCCCAAGGTAGTACCCTTATGATTATGAAAAGATACGACAAAAAAGATGCCGTTAGGTATTCCTGGTTTTGCAATCGTTAGAGTTGGTGATCATTGCAAATTGGGTGTTCATATAAATAGCACATTTCATGGTGTGTCAGAAAAAAAAAATATTTTTCAGTGATTTAAGTGAGGTTAGTGTGAATCTTTTTAAGGATAGCCATAATTACACTCATTTCTTATACAAATAGGAGTATTTGAAATGGGCAGAGGTAAGCATTGCACGGAAGAAAGGAGGCAAATAGTCGGTACCATGATACAGAATGGAAAGACTATTTCAGAGGTGGCAATTACATTGAGGTGCTCTAGGAAGCTTGTTCAAAATGCAACGAGGGTCATACGGTACAGCCAATCTACCGCGAATCCTGTAAGGAAAAACAAAAAAAGAAAAACGTCAGGAGTGACTGACAGAATTATCCACAAAATCAGTGGCAGCGACCTTTTCATAACTTCCCGGGAGATGAAGCAACAACTACCTGACCAACACAATGTCCAAATATCAGCCTAACTGTAAGTCGCCGCTTAATGAAATTGCAGCTTCATGGATGAATCCCCAGGAAAAAATCTCCTGCCTCCGCAAAAAAAAAAAAAGCCGAAAGAGAAGACTTATTTTCACAAAAAAAAAGCCGAAAGAGAAGACTTATTTTCGCAAACGCTCACACAAGAACAAACCCTTGTACTTTTAAAAAAATATCTTGTGGAGCGACGAAAGTAAATTCAACAGGTTGGGATCAAATGGAAAAAAGTATGTGCGAAGGCCAACGAACCAAGGGTACCATCCCAGATACACCATTAAGACTGTCAAGCATGGTGGTGGGAGCATAATGGTGTTTGCGTCGATGCCATGGCATGGCGTTGGACCAATTGTGAAAATAAATGGCATTATGGATCAACATCAGTATAAGCTAATCCTGGAGAACCAAATGGAGCGATATACCGGCGACTCTATGCCTGTATCATGGATTTTTAAGCATGACAATTATCCAAAGCATACTTCGCGGATAGTGAAGAATTGGCTTGCGGAGCGACAAATGTCCGTGCTTGATTGGCTGGCCCAAAGTCCTGATCTGAATCCTGTCGAGAGTCTTTGGAATGATGTTGACTCCCTTGTTGAAGACTCCAGTTCAAAAAATTTTGATGAATTTTGGCAAACCACAAATGTAAGCGCTTAGTAGAGAGTTTACCAATACGTTTGTCAAGAGTGATAAGGAACAAGGGATATCCCACAAAATATTAATTAAATATTTACTTATACATTCGTTTTTTTGGATTATTTATCAATTATTTGAAGTATTCCGCTGACTGTGCTATTTAAATGAACAACCATGTTTTTTATTTTTCCCCATTTTGAACTATTATTTTTAAGTTAATTTAAAGGAAATATGTGTCTTTTAATAAAACACATATAAACGCACATCACTTATAAAACAAACAAAAACTGAACCTCTTTTAGACTTTAGAACTTACGGGTGTGCTATTTATCTGAACACCACTGTAATTTACATAAAGCAGCGAACGCTGATCTTCATTATATCCAAGAACTTGTATCTGTGGTATTATACTATATATGTATGTACATCCATAAGTAAATTAAATTTATTCTTCAGTCGAATCGAAATAAAAGCTTACGGAAATGAGCATCGTGTATTTTATTGCTTTTTGGTGACGGAGGCCACTATTGTTCGCGATTTTACGATCCGCTAGCGTCGAAAGTGTTTCGAATTTCAATCATTCTTAATTTCAAATATTTTTAAGTACTGTAATTGTAGTTTCGAATCGATACACACCATCTTTTCGTCGATTTCAAAGCCGCATACGACAGCATTCGTCGTGAAGAACTGTTTCGGATCCCGGTAAAACTAATCCAGTTGTGTCGCGCCACGCTAAAAAACACGCGATGCACCGTGCAATTCGGTTCTAGGACCTCGGAACCATTTGAAACATGCACCGGATTTCGGCAAGGAGATGCGCTGTCATGTGACTTCTTCAACCTGGTGCTGGAGCAGATAGTGCGACGGGCAGGCGTCAACAAGGAAGGCACTATCTTTTACAAGTCCATCCAGCTGCTAGGATACGCGGATGATATCGACATCATCGCGTGTTCTCGCCGTGGCATTGTGGAAGCATTCACGGCGATTGAAGAATAGGCGAAACGAGTTGGTCTTAAGATCAATGAGGTCAAAACGTCGCTCACCACCTGGGACAAAATATAACAATTGACAGCTACAATTTCGAGGTAGTTAAGGGGTTTGTCTACCTCGGGGCAAACGTAAATTCCACAAATGACACCACAGTGGAGATCCGGCACAGAATCGCCTTTGGCAACCGCTGCTTCTTCGGTGGGTCCAAACAACTGGGGTCAAAACTCCTCACTCGAAAGACCAAAGTCATGCTTTACAAAACGCTCATTCTGCCAGTCTTGCTGTACGGAGCCGAAAGCTGGACGATAAGCAGGACAGCGGAGCTGATTTTGAGTTCTTTCGAAAGAAAAATTCTGCGCCGGATATTTGGTCCTGTCTGTGAGGAAGGTGAATGGAGAAGAAGACACAACCGCGAACTCTACGAGCTGTACCAAGATGTGGATGGTGTCCGGAAGGCAAGAATCCGTCGACTACACTGGCTCGGCCACATCGAGCGCATGGACATCAACGCTCCAGCTAGGAGGGTCTTCGACTCCGAGCCTCCTGGTTCGAGAAGAAGGGGAAGACCGAACCTCCGGTATAAAGACCAAGTAATCGCGGATGTAAGACATTTTGGTCTTGACAACTGGAAGCAGCGTGCCCGGGACCGTCAACTGGAAGACAACTATTCCGAAATCAATTATTGCAGTCACATGTTGACACAAATAGGCTTGTGGGCTCTCGAATTGGTCGACTGAGTAATTGATTTTAATTGTTTATAATCCTCACAACACCCAACAGTTGTCAGAAGATAATTGCATTTTTTCTTTTGTGTTTTTGATATTAAATTAATTAATTTCGCATCCCATGTGTTCGGATGACGACCGCTTTACTATGATATATTCCCACCATCACGTCATCAATTCTTGTTAGATATCGACTTCAAGTTAAACGTTCATTTATAACATTCAACTGATCTGCTAGTAATAAAGTGGATTGTTTTGAGAACGTAAAGGGTTAGTTGGAAATTGAGCGACATTGAATCAGTATCCCGGAAATTAGTTGGCAGTGTACAAATAGCAGATTTAGTACTTCAATTCATCACATAGATAAATGGGAGATAAAGGTATATGTAGATGTCAACAATGTGAAGAAGTGAAGTTTATTGGGCTCTTTGTACTTTTTTATAGCTTGAGGGAAAGAACAGATGGCTAGATTGTTAGCCGATGTACATATGTATGTATGTTAGCGTTACACTCCACGGAGGACCGAAGCCGAGCTTCTTTCAATCACTCATGTTGTGTGTGATTTTATTTTCCCACAAGTGAAAGGGACCTATAGTTTATTGCTGATTCCGAAGGGCGAATTTGAGAAGTTTTTGTCACATGGTTTTGTCAGAACCCCGCTGAGGAGAAGCACAGTGAAAACATGTGCGATGACATGGCTGTTGTCAGGAATCGACCCCGTGTCATCGGCGTCAGAGGCTAAAACACTGCTCACTGCGCCATGCGCCAAGCCAACACACTACCCACTGCGCCACGCACTCACTGACGCATTGGATTAAATACAGATTTATTATTTAAGTTTTAGTTTCCCTAAAATGCTATAAAGGAGGCAATGCCTGGACTGAAGTGGAAAGTATTATCTTCTTTCTTCTTTGGTGGCGTTACAGCCCATCAAGGACCGGAGCCAAGCTTGCCTTCAATCACCCATGTTGTGTGTGATTCTATTTTTCACACAGGTGAAAGGGACCTACAGTTCAATGCCGATTTCGAACGGCGTGAGTCGAGGGGGTTACTACGGGGGGTTTTGCCAGAACCCCGCCGAGGAGGGACGCCGGGAAATAAACATTCGATGACGTTGGTGTTATCGGGATCCGAACTCGCTCATCGTGCGTCAGAGTCCAACACACTAACTACTGCGCCACGGCGCCCTCAACGTAATATCTACTATGGCTATTCGAATCCTCACAGACAGTCCTATGTGTACACTTCAAAAGTAAGCCTTGACTGCCGCCTATCTCTTAACGAGAGGGGCCGAACAGTTTAACATACATCTTCTATGGGTACAACGATACGGCGTTATCTCAGGAAATGAAAGAGCCGACACACTCGCCAGACAAGAAACCACGTAACAATCAAAAAAAGCATGCGCAGATATACTTCCAGCAACCATTAAACTTAAACTTACAAACCTCGCCATGGCTGAGGCACACCTGCCTCATCACAAGGCAAATCTGACCTCGGCTTGACACTCGACGTACTAAGGGACTAATCTCCCTAAAACGAACTGACATCTACAAAATGATTGGTGTCATCATCGGTCACTGTCTCATTGGCAGTCATGCGCAAAAACTAGGGCAAGTCCCGAATGATTTCTCCAGAAGCTGCCTAGACGAAGAGGAGGTCGAATCCATTCATCACCTACTCTGCGCCTGTCCGGCTCTCTGTTCAATCAGAAAACTCTACCTAAGATCCTACTTCCTTATCGACTTGACCGATGTTCAGCGGGTAAGGATAAATGACCTTCTTAATTATTTAAGAAGCACTAAGTGGTTCCTCGTAGCAACACAACGGGCCTCTCTGGCCTAAGTGTATACCCAATGGTATGCCCAATGTCCCGAAATGGTTCTAGGAGATTTTAATGCGAAACTGGGCAAAAGGAAGATATTTGAATTGATTACGGAAATAGAGCCTTCACGACACCACGTCCGAGGACGGACATCGGCTACTTGACTTCCTGGCGGGGCGTGATCCCCTTCTGGTTAGCATACGATTCCCGCATCTCAACATTCACAAAGGAACCTGGCGATCACGTGGTCAGTCGACCACCAATCAGATTGATCACATTGCGATCGACGCCAGACACTTCTCCAGCATCCTAGGGGTACGAATCTTCCGAGGAGCCAGCGTACGAATGAATATATCAAGGAAGCCACGGAGTCGAGCTGGACAACGAAAGTTTGACGTCGTAAAGCTATAATCGTAGGAGACCGCTAGGAGCTTTGCCGATCGAGTTTCTCTCAATCTTTCCCAAACTCCAATGAAACCGAAACAATCCACAGAACAACAGTGGAAGCATTGCGAGCGTGCCATCAGAGACGCTGCCTCTGATATGTTGGGCTTCAAACAGTCGACAAGTAGAAACCCCTGGTTTGATGACCAATGCGGGCAAAGCAAAACACCTACAAAGCCATGGTACATAGACGGACGAGAGCCGCATATGAACATTACGAGCAGAAAGGAAGAGAGGAACACACGCTTTTAAGAAAGGAAAAAAAAAAACAGCATGGAAAGCCTGAAATCGAGGAGATGGGAAGATGTTACTACAGGAATGATGCTCGCAAGTTTTACGAAAAAGTAATACGAACATGCCATGCTATAAAACCAGAGCGGAAGATTGTAGGGATGATGACGGACAACTAGCAGTAGACCTCGATGAAATTAAGTTAGTAGACGACCTGTCTGCCGAGCTATTTAAAGCGGCTGAAGATAATTTGGTAGGGCGCATGCACCAGCTCATCTGTAAAATATGGTCGGAGGAAAGCATGCCCAACGAATGGGATCTCAGCATCCTTTGCCCAGTCCACAAGAAACGAGACCCCTATAACTGCGCCAAATACAAGGGCATAAGTATCCTTAACATCGCATACCAGATCTTTTCTGCCGTGTTGTCTGATCGCCTGAAACTCTTTGTGGATAATCTGATAGGTTCTTATTAGTGTGGTTGCAGGCCAGGTAAATAGACCAAATATTCACACTGCGGCGGATCTTCACACTGAGGCAAATCTTGAAGAAGACCCAAAAATACCAAATCGACAGCCATCACCTTTTCGTCAATTTCAAAGCCGCGTATGACAGTGTGCATGGAGACGAGATGCACGGAGCCATGTCTAGTTTTAACATACCTGCCAAAGTCGTCAGATTATGCAGGATGACAATGGGAAATTTCCGTTGCTTCATTAAGGTCGGTAGCGAATTAACCGAGACCTGTGATGTTAAAAAAGGACTTAGACAAGGTGATGCGCTGTTATGTAATTTCTTCAACATTGTGCTTGAAAATATCATACGAGACTCACTGGCCAACACATTGACGTAAACGAACACAGCGGGTCGTCAATGATGCGTTCGAAAGCATTAAAGCAGAGGCGGCTAAAATGGTTCTTTCCGTCAACGAGGGTAAAACGAAATGTATTCTGTTAACTAAGAAAGACGCACAACACCGAGGTCTTGGCTAAAACGTCCAAATTGGCAGCTACAAATTCGGAGTGGTCAGGGACTGCGTCTACCTTGGCTCATTAGTGACCAGCGACAGCAACACCAGCGCTGAGATCAAACGCAGAATTACTCATGCTAACCGCTGCTTCTTTGGAGGCAATTGAGAAGTAGAGCCCTCTCCCGATAAACCAAAGTTGCGCTGTACAAAACCTTAATCATCCCGGTTCTCCTTTATGGCGCAGAGGGCTGGACCTTAACGAAAGTTGATGAGAAGGTCCCTGGGGGAGAGGAAAATTCTACCTTCAATGTACAGGTATGGTCCGATTGTATAAACGTGGAATGGAGGAGAAGATTAAACGACGAACTATACGGGTTGTACAGCGACATCGGCCTAGTACGACGTCTACGGATCCAACGTCTAAGATGGCTAGGCCATGGTTGAGCGAATGGATACCAAAGCTCGAAGGACGAGGGACGAAGAAATATGTAGAGGACGACCGCACGTAAGGTGTCGCACACAGGTGGAAGGTGACCATAACCAACTGGGAGTGCGTCGCTGGAAACAGCTGGCAAAAGATCGTGCCAGCTGGAGAAGTTTTTTTGGTTGATGCCCAGGTTCACACCGGACTGTAGGGCCACCTAAGTAAGTAAATATGGATAAGTGAAAGTCAAGGAATAATTGTGATTGGCTTTTGCTAAGCCTTACATTCTATAAATGGGTTCAAAGCGGTCGTAGTCGGTTCGATGAAGGAGAAGTCGAAAGAGTGATATAATCCTTAAGCGGCGAGGGTTGGTATTAAGAGATATCAATTCCAAAAGTACAGTGCAGTGATTAGTTCCAGCTAGCAGCTGGTATGCGAAGAAGATGTCTGCTACTTCCCGACGTGCTTTCAGAGTTTGTAAGCCTATCAACTGCAACCGATCTTCGTAGGACGGTAATTCAAGTCTGTCAGACCAAGGGAGACGGCTTAGGGCAAAACACAAAAAGCAGCGTTGCACAGCTTCAATTCTTACTGAGTGGTTAATGGAGACCAGACTTGGCTGGTGTAGTCAAGAAGAGCTCTCTATCATAAATGATTCCCAGGTCCCGTAAGAAAGAGGTTCATTGACCAGGTAGTAAGTTCTGGAGCGTTTTCGAGAAAAGGTAACAGACTGGCATTTACCGAAGTTGAGTTCCAGGAAGTTGTAATCGCACCAAGTACCGAAGGAATTAAGGTCATTTTGGAGTGCGAGCGAGCCAGCCAGCCTAAATATTGTCATCAGTGTAAATGGACAAGCTGGAGTTTTTTTTTATGATAAAGTCCGCATCGTTAACGGTTAGGCCAAAAATTAGAGGACCGAGATGGCGGCATTGTGGGACTCCAGAAGAGGCATTGCGAGAATTAAGAGCGAATGGCTTAACTTACCGAAAGCTTTGCTGAAGCTGGTATTAGTAACATTTACTTCAAAGCCTTGCTCCAAAGTCAAAAGCATCTTAGAGGCAAATTCGATAAGATTAGTTGTGGTAGACCTAACTTTTAGAAAACCGTGTTGCCGGGGGAAAAGATGAGTTTGTAGTTGAAGGACATTAAGTCATACACAATGGACTCGAATAGTTTTGGGATAAAAGACAATTTGGAAATAGCAATCTTAGAGCCGTTTTTGTGCGTGGGGAATATGAAAGGGATTTTCCAAATTGTTGGGAAAGAAGCTTGACGAAGTAAAAGGCGAAAAAGGGTAGAAAGAGGTTTGTACAGAGAGTTGACAGATTTTTTGAGGAAAATGACTGGGTGACCGTCGGGACCTGGACAGAAGTCGTCTTTAAGATGGTTTATACTGTGATGTGCCATGTCTTCGTTTATGTTAATAAAAGACAGAGATGTCTGGTCGCAATTGTTGATGTAGTTTAAAAATTAGGGGACAAGTTTTTGACAAGCGTCTTTGAATGACTGGCAAAAAGGTTCGCAATGATTTTGGGGTCGTCGGAAGACCCCAATTTAAGGGTGGAAGGGAATCCGCCAGACTTTTTTTTAACGTTGATGAGTTGGTAGTAACGTCTGGGATCAGTAATTAGAGACGTCTTCATTCTTTCGAGATATAAGTCATGAAGAGGTTCACTGAGGGTAGAGAAGCGTAGGAAGGCCTGTTGGTACTTCACATAATCGGAGGAAGATTTTTTTTTCATAGTTCGCACAGGTTCAAGAGTCATACTCTTATGATGTTTGTCATAAGACGGAGTGGACGGAGTGTAGATGGTTTGGGTCGTAGATGTTCGTTCATTACTCTCCACTGGTGGTGAGGAACTCGACTGAATCTCACGTTGATTGTAGTTCCCAGCAAATGTTTCATGCCATTATGGTGTTATATTAGAACTGCACACACAGAGTATGAGTTTGAAGTGGCCATGTACTGTTAATGTTATGATCAATTCCCATTCACAACAGCTGTGTTGCACAATTTTCCCGTATAGGAATTGAATTTCTTGACTATGGACAGACTTTCCGACCGATTGTCGGTGATGTCGGTGATGTTTACCACTGCATCACGTCCACCCCAATTTTACGGAGAGTACGTAGTTCCTTATTGTACCAAGGAGGTGATGAGGAAGAACTTTTCCGAGAAACGCATGGAACATGGAACAGAGCGCAGCGTAGAAGAATTCTAGTGCAACGGCAGTGGGCGTATCATCATTCATGTAAAGGCTAAAGCGCAATAAGGTCAGGTTAGGTTAGGTTAGGTTGACGTGGTAGGCGTAAGCCACACTTAGGCCGAAACCGGCCCATTGTGATAGCACCTGGATCAGGTTACCTTGATCCGCTACCCGGGAACCAACCAGTGCTTCTAATAAAGCGGTTGAGTTGAGCTATTTTTTGGTTTGCTAGCTTACTCAGATTGTCGAAGAAGGGCGCGCCGAGGTAAATCCTCCTGCGATTCGCAAAAGAGGGACATGAGCAGAGGAGATGGTGTATTGATTCCTCCTCCTCCTCGTCCATGCAGCCGCGACAGAAGTCATTGTAGGGTAGCCCCAGTCTGGCGGCGTGTTTTCCAATGGTGCAGTGACCTGTAATAACCCCCACTAGGGTGCTTAAGGTTGCCCTTTTGGTTGCCACCAGGTCCCTGGTTCGTCCTGAGTTTAACTTAGGCCACAATTGTTTGGTGATAAAGCCGATATTGCTCTCATTCCATTGGAGATTGGTCTCCTCTATGGTTTGAAGCTTTATCATGCGCTTTACCGTACTTATTGGTCTTTATAGGTACCCGGGGGTAGGTAGGCTGAGTGTGCTTGACCCTAACCTTGTGAGTTCGTCGGCCGCGCAGTTTCCTAGAATATCCCTATGCCCGGGAACCCACAGTATTTTAATGTTGAACTGTTCAGCCATCTCATCTAGAGTAAGGCGACAGTTAATGGATGTTTTTGATTTGTGGGTTACCGCTGCCAGGGATTTTATCGCAGATTGGCTATCCGTGCAAATGATAATATCCTTTGTGGATATTACATTGATCCTGAGCCATGCCAGGGCCTCCGTTATCGCAGTTGTTTCTGCCTGAAACACACTACAGTAATTTGGGAGTCTAAATGATAGGTTGAGGTTAAGTTCCTTGGAGTAGACCCCACTGCCTACACCCGACTCCATCTTAGAGCCATCGGTATAGAGGGAGATCGAGTCCTTTGGTATGACTTTCCCTTCAGCCCATTCCTCCCTGGATGGAAAGACAACTTCGAAGTTCCTGGTGAACACATTCTGCGGGTTGATGTAGTCAGTGTCCATGCGTAGTTTGAAGTGTTTTAGAATAGAGGTGTGGCCTTTTTGAGATGTGGGCCATTTTCTTATGCTCCTCATCCTTAGGGCCGCGCATGCAGCAACTTGCTTGCTGAAAGGTTTAATGGTGGAAGAGGTCAGCCTTCCGAACAGAGTTTTCAGAAGAAGCGCAAGTTAGATCATGATTATAAGAAAACCTAAGTAATAGGGGGGATTGTATTGATTAAGGGTCGACATGGGATATGCTTGAATGGCATCTAAGAGAAACATGAGGTTTAGTTGTCGACAAGGACTGTTAGTCACACTGCTAATTATTTTTTTCGATTAGCCGTCTGGGATATAAACTCAGACACTTGTAGCTCACATTTGACTTCGTAAACCACCCAGTTGAGCGCTTTTAAGTTTACTGCATACGAAAACTGAATGCGGATACAATCATGTCTACGTGCCATGGACGACTGCACCGGTGTGCGAATACCATGTGCATGCTTTATTTGGGTCAGGTCTTGACCTTGACCATCACCTTATGCGCTTTTTTCTTTCTCTAACTGACTTGTGTACACAATACGTACACTGGCGGTAACTAGTGCACCAGTCTGTATAGCTGAAAAGGGAAAATCGCAAAACACACCCTTTATTGGTATGTAGTAGATACAACTCCAACATTGCACTGGCACGTTCTAAGCATTTTAGTTTAAAGTGCCAAAAAGGCCAACCGCGGATAAGACCTTGTGATTTTGTTTGGCTTTATCTCATCCGAAGTTGGCTGCCAAGCCACCGACATGACATGTGTACTACTCGTGCTGCTGCTCCTGATGGGAGTAGTGTGCGGTGGAAAATCTCAAATGCGACACAACAAGAGTTAATTCCTGATGCAGAATTTCAATCCAATGCAGTAGTTCGCTTTCTCTCCGCACGAGATCAACCTACATAGAGTCAAATGTTGAATAAACTAACGCCCAACGCAAAAGGAATTTTTAGTTTGAAAGAAATCCAGCGTTAGAGCTCCGAAAACGTCCTCATGGCTAGCAGTTGTGCAATTTTTTTTGTGTGTTTATTCAACTCAGCCGACGTGTTTTACCAGCATTCGCTGAGACGTGCCACAAAGTGCAGATATAGTGGGTGAAACCGAAATACAATGCTATTTAACTGGTTTTTTACGATATGCCGCGTCGACTATAAAGTATCTATACTGTTTAGGTTAGGCTATAGTGAAGCACATGTACTTGTCCACATGACTGTGTAGTGCATCCTAAGCGGTGGCGAATTGAATGTAAACAAACAAATAAACAAACAACCGAACGACAAACACAATGTACGACGACAATTTGTACGTTAATCCTGGCGAGCCGCGATGCTCGATAACAACTTTCTTATATCGGATTGCATTTACATTGTTTTATGCGGGCTTTTATCTAGATCGTGCGTCAACCAGGGTGGGACTGTCTGTTTTGTTTATAATATCTTGATAAGTTTCATAATAGTTTTCCACTTCCGTTCTTCGTTTTTATATCAACAAATTTGTGTGAATTTTTTATTTGTATTTCTCTCGTTGCAGAAATCAAATGAGGACAGAGTAGATTCCAGTCAGCAGATACTACCCAAACTAGGGGCACAAAACGTAAGTAGATTTGTAATGGAGAGAAACCGAAATTCAAGCGAAACCGAAACAGAAATGCACTTAACAAAGTAGTTCAGAGGAGAACAGTGCCAATTCTTTGTTCCCATCTTCTTGCTCATTTGATGACGCAGACTCTTTAGTATTTGAGATGAATCATATCTTTGAGTTTATTTATAAGTTTCATTGAAGATTTATGTGGTTTGATGTTTGTGTGGCTTTGTTTTGGCAAATCCATTTGCTGCTGCACTTTGTCTGTTACTCAGAAATAGGGATTTTCCCCCATTTTTGATATTTTCGAGGAATCCCGTCGACCGATGCTGATGCATCCTTAGTAGTTGGTAATCATCCATTTAGAACAAAAAATTAGCTCAAGGCTAAGGGTTTTTGTTTTTATGGATGTGACTAACTTATATGTATAAATTCCATTTTCTTGTATGGAAACTTAAGTGTCTCTAGTTAGGCCAGATTACTCGGTTGTCTTTCAACTAAATCGTAATCATAACGTGTTCACTAAGAACTTCGAAGTTGTCTTTCCATCGCGAGAGGAATGGGTTGAAGCAAAAGTCATACCGCAGGACTCGATTTCCCTCTATACCGATAGCTCCAAGATGGAGTCGGGTGTAGGTAGTGGAGTCTTCTCTAAGGAGCTTAACCTCAACCTATCATTTGGACTCTCAAATCACTGCAGTGTGTAACAAGCAGAAATAACAGCGATAACGGAGGCCCTCTGCGTTAAAATCCCTTTCTGCGGTAACCCACAAATCAAAGACATCCCTCAACAGCTGCCTATCTCTAGACGGGATGGCTGAACAGTGCAATATTCTGGCCTCCTGGGCATAGGGATATTCCAGGAAATTGCGCGGCCGACGATCTCGCAAGGTTAGGGTCCAGCACACTCAGTCTTCCAACCCTCGGGTATCTAAAAACCACAATTACTTACTTACTTAGCGGGCGCTGCAGTTCGGGGTGAACCTGGGCCTCAACCAACATGCCTCTCCACCTAGCACAATCTTTCGCTAGTCTTTTCCAGTGCCGCACGCACAGTTGGTTGAGGTCCCTTTCCACCTGTGCGCGCCATCTTAGGTGCGACAGTCCTCTATTTCTTCGTCCCTCGGGGATGGATTAAAAGACTCTACGGGCTGGAGCTATGGTGTCCGTTCGCTCTACATGGCCTAGCCATCTTAGACATTGGATCCGTAGACGCCTGACTAGACTCATGTCGCTGTACAAAACGTACAGTTCGTGATTGAATCTTCTCCTCCAACCCCCCTCAGTGTTTATTGGACCGAAAATCGCACGCAGAAACTTTCTCTCGAAACGACCAAGAATTTCTTCATCCGCTTTAGATGAAGTCCACGTTTCAGCGCTGTAAAACAGGACCGGGATAATTAAGATCTTATATAATGTCAACTTGGTCGTACGAGAGATGGCTCTACTTCTCAATTGCCTCTTGAACCCAAAGAAGGAGCCGTTGGCAAGAGTAATTCTGTGCTTGATTTCGAAAATGGTGTCGTTGTTCCAGGTCACTGTGGCGCCGAGGTATATGAAGTCCTTAACTACCTCAAACTTATATCTGCCAGTATGCACGTTCTGGCCAAGACGTCGGTGGTAAATGTCCTTTTTGGATATTAAGTCTTGCCCTCATTAACTGCCAAACCAATATCTGCCGCCTGCATCTCAATACTCCTAAATGCCTCATTGACATCTCGCTGTGACCTACCTATTATGTCAATGTCGTCGGCGTATGCAAGGAGTTGCGAGGATTTGAAAGAGATTGGCCTCTTGTATTGGCCTGTAATTTTTCACAATCATTTCTAATACGATGTTGAAGCAATCACATGACAGCGCGTCGCCCTGTCTAAATCCTTTTTTGACGTCGAAACTATCGATCAGTTCTGCACCGATTCGGAGCAGCGAGCGTTCTCCAGAGTCATCCTGCATTCTCTGCATTTGACGCAGTCAAAGGGGTCTCCTTTTTTGTGGATCTGGCAAACAATGCTGAGACTCCATTCCTCGGGCACGCTTTCCTCCGATCATATCTTACAGATGAGCCGGTGCATGCTCCTAACCAGCTCACCCCCAGTTGTTTTGAAGAGCTCAGCAGGCAATCCATCTGCGCCAGCAGCTTTATTCGACTAGAGTTTCGACATGGTAATCTCAACTTCGTCGAGGTCAGTGGGACGGAATTCTCTGCGATCTTCGTCATTAAGAAATGGGTCATTCTGCCTGACGGCGGTATGTTGGCTGTCATCGCCGTTATACAGTCTGTAGAAGTGGTTTTTCCAAATTGTCAGCATTGACTGCGTTTCTACTACTAGGTGTCCGTTCTCATCCTTACCGGCCTCCGTCCGGGCATTATAGCCTTGAGACATTCGTTTTATCCGTTGATAAAAACTAAGAACGTCGTGCCTTCAGTAGCACCTCTCCAAGTTTTCAATCGCCCGCTTCTCGTGCTTCTTTTGTTTTTCTTGAGAAGCTTATATTCCCCCCTGCTTCTAAGCTCGTAGAGCTCACGAGCCGCTCTTGTTTGTTTGTTTTTTTTTTTTTTTTTTTGTGTAGTGAGACTTTGTATACCTTCCGCTTTTCTGCATGAATCCTTCTACATTCATCATCGAACCAGGTATTTTATCGTGGTGGAGCTTTAAGGCCCAGCACTTCCGTTGCTGTGCTCTTCAGGGCTTGTTTGCACTGGCTCCATTGTTGCTCTACTGAGTGGAGGACTGAGGTGTATGAGAGAGGTTGAGGGAGACGCGGTTGGCAAAGGCACAGGCGATCTCCGGCGATAGTAGCTTTCCGACGTCATAGCTTAGTGATCTGACTCTATTCTGGGGCGTTCGTGTTATCCGTTGACGTATCCTGGCTACTACAAGATAGTGGTCTGAATCGAGGTTCGCTCTTCGGAAAGTACGAACATCAAGAATAGTGGAGAAGTGTCTGACGTCGATCGCAATATGATCAATCTGATTGGTGACTGATTGATCTGGCGACCGCCAGTTAACTATGTGCATATCGAGGTGCGGCAAGCATGTGCTAGCTAAAAGAAGATTTCTCCTCGTATCAAGGTCGATCAGCCTGTGTCTGTTATCGGATGTGGTGTCATGTAGGCTGTGTTTGCCGATGACCCGTTCAAAAATGCTTTCTTTACCCAGCTTAGGGGTAAAATCTCCTAGTATGATTTTGGTATCATAGCTAAGGCATTTGTCATATGTTCTGTCTAGGAGATCATAGAAATCATCTTTGATGGAGTCATCCTTTTCTTCCGGACAAATATCAGGCTGATGTTACAAAATTTTGCCTTGATACGAATTGTTTTTAGGCGTTCACTTACATACTGGAAGCTTAGGACTTTATGCCTTAGTCCACCTCTAACAATTCCCATGTAAGGAAATTTCCAGATGGTACCACGAGGAGGTGGAAGTAGGACCTGACTAGTAGAGCTGCAAGGTGTTCGGCTCCAGAGGCTCTTACAGTATAGGCGGTTAGAGGATGCCCACAAGGAGCAGTCCTTTCACTACTGCTACGGTCGATAGTCAACGATGACCTACTACGCAAGCTAACCACTCGGGGCTACGAGCTCATCGGATATGCTGATGGCCTAGTAGTCATTGTTACGGGCAAGTGTGAAACTGCTGGCTGTGAGCGCATGCCGTCTGCGCTTCAGTTTATCTCTGACTGGTGTGTCAGAGAGGGTTTATCGATTAACCCAAATAAGACAATCTTACTCATGTTTACAAAGAGGAGGAAGGTGCAGCCTTGGTCAATCTTTCTAAATGGCACACTCATAGGATTTTCAGAGGAAGTAATGTATCTAGGTCCTAACCTAGACCGCAGACTCAACTGGAAATTCAATATGAAAACTAAATTTACGAAAGCGACTAAGGCCATGTGAGCCTGTCGACGTACTTACGGTAAAACCTGGGGACTTAAACCTAAGGTAGGTTTAAGTTATACACCGCGGTAGTGAGACCTATCGTCACCTACGGGTCCACCGTTAGGTGGACAAAAGTTGAGCAAAAAACTACAATTTCAGAGACTAGCGTATTTTGGAATCACAGGCGCTATGCCAACCATTCCAACCATATACCATGCAGACCCGAGGATCACATGGTCATATTACAACACCTTCGCTTTTGACAAGAGATTTGAGATATTGATCCCAAATCGCTCAGCATGGGAAAACAGTGATCCCTTGCTAAATGTCAAAGGCCTTAGATTGTGTACAGATGTTTCCAAGATGGCTTCTGACGTTAGCGCCGGCATCTTTGGACCAAACCAAATCTCGAAGGCCCTGGGAACGAGTCCCAGCATCTTTTAAACAGAGTTCCATGCCACCCTATCAAGCGCCAATATAAATCTTGAGACTAGCATAAGAGGAGTAAACATCAACGTACTCTCTGATAGCCAAGCAGCGCTTAAAGCTCTGGGTTCGTACAGCACGAACTCCCTACAAGACCTCGCCAAAAGAAAAAATGTCAAACTTTGGTGGGTGCCAGGGTACAAGATATTAAGGGCAATAAAATCGCCGATCAACTCGCCAGGAAAGGTTCCAGCGATAAATATATATGTAGGTCCATTTTGCGGCACCCCCAGGTCTAAGATCAATTTCTTCTTAGACAGGTGGGAAAAGTCGCAACAACTGTCCTTTTAGAACAGCGTTCGACTTATACGACCTCTGAACAAACACTCTATTGACATATTCAAGACTAGGGTATCAGAAGACTAGCCAGCTATTTGACAGGACAGCCAGTTATCTGAGATATCATCTTAACAAAACTGGCCCTCTCGTCTGAAACTGAGTGTCGGTAGAACTAGCCCCAGAAAAAAAAAAAAAAAAAATCCCTTCCCATAGGACTAGTCAAAGGACGAATTGTTCAACTCACGACCCATCTAACAGAACTCGACAGGAGAGTGCCACAATTGTAGCTATAAGTACCTGTCGGAATTCATGCTCCCAAGTTAGGCATTCCATTTAACACACACCGCCGAAGTTGCAAGAACCCGCTGTAAAAGGAAACAATTAACCACTTCTTTTGCTAGTGCCCGGCTCTAGCTAGAACCAGACAGCACACACTCGGCAAAGCCTTTTTGACGATCTATCAGAATTCAATAACATGAATTCTCCAACATCATTCAATTTCTCAACTCCAGAGGATGGATTTGAAACACGAATCGTCACACTAGGTCACTTGAGTGATGCCATCAAAACGGCGCACACGCACTAATTGGGTCTTGGGCTTTCTGATACCTGATGGCCACTCTTATATACATACCTACCTACCTACCATGTAGAACCTAAACTTGGAGCTTCTTTAAGCAGCCTGCTTTTTTTAGGTGGTTCCAAACTATCATTTGTTTGATGCTTAGTAATGGGCGACCAGAGTGATGTACACCTTTGATACCGAAATTACCGGAACCGAATGGGGCAACCCACTCCCGAGTCCGGCGGTCACTCACAGCATTCTCACCTGAAATGTCATCTTTCAAATGTGTGCTCGCTTGACGAAATCGAATTAGTGCTACCCAAAATATGGGCATCAAAACCATCTAGTAACTAAAACCGCTGAGACTTAACCGCAGACCTAATATAACCCATTTTGTATCCACGTTACTTTAAGCCCCACTATTAGGAAAGCTAAATAGATCGTCATTTACCAAAACTAGCACCTTTTTCGCTTTGGTAACAAATGCTAACTTACGACCATAGCAGAGGTGTATTCGGTTTCTGATAGAATCAGAATCTAATAAATCTGATAGTTTGAATAATACGATAGTTTGAATGAGGATATCTCCATAAAGAGAGCATCGTGGGTAGTCTGGGGCCATCGACAATGGGATTGAATGTGTGTTTTGCTGAATGCTCATGAAACCCCCCTGCAAAAGAGTTGTTTTCTTAAGATACGTGGTTTGAAGCCCGCTATTTTGTAGGCTAATTTTACTTATTTAGATCAGCTAGGTTGCAACCGCAGATCTTGACAAATGTTCTAGTAGTTCTCAATGTTAATCTTTCGCGGTTATACACCAATTAAATATAACTATTGTAGCCATTTGTCCCGGTTGTTACTTAGTCAGCAGGTGGAACTAATTGCTTCATAATTGGTGGTTGTGGGAGAACGACCTGCCAGTTTCTCCTATGACAGTCTTTCTACCATTTTCATTTTTTATCACATGGGCGCATTTACTTATAACCCACTTTGGCAACCGCTTCTCATAACTTCATATTTAAGAAGCACATAAATCTGTGTGTGCGAGCACGCGGGATCTCTAGGCCACTCGATCCTCCGCCATCGACTCTAACTCATCAGGAGCTATGCCCAAGCGCAACCAGGCGAGTTTTTGGACTTGGTCCAACCATCTCTCCCTGGATCTGCCAAGCTGTCGCCTGCCTGTTGGTTTTGCATTCAAGGCACGATTCTTAAGTCGTGATGATGGCGACATTCGTCTCACGTGACCAAACCATCGAAGCATAGTCCTTTCCGTTCGGAGAAGCAGCTGCTCGACATTGAGCTTCGCACTCACTGCCGTGTTTCTCACCCTGTCCCGGCGAGTAACTTCCAAAACAGCACGAAGAAATCTCATTTCGGCAGCTTGTATTCGCGATCTTATTCTTTCGGTCAATACTCGATTTTCGTGACCATTGGTAGGAATCGGAACAAATACTGAGTTGGAAACCACTAACTTGGCTTTGACACCTAACTCGGTCTTCCTGATTACAGATCTTGCAAGCTGTTTCAAAATTGACCCAGCTTGGCCAATCCTACAGGAAAGGTCAGTATTACTCCTCCCATCACTCGTGAAGAAGACCCCGAGATACTAAAATGTAGAGTGCATTGGACAGGTGTTTTGGAAATAACCGTATCCTCGGATTTGTCCACACGCTATCTAGCGCGCGCTAGAGTTCCGTCTGGGAGGATGTGAGGACAACTAAGTTATCTGCAAAAAGGAGATGGCTTACTCTCAACTCTCCCGCTGCAACATCCGGTCCATATATGTATATAATGAAAAGAAGAGGTGACAAGACGTACCCTTGGCGAAGTCCAACGCCCACGGTGAAAGGTGTTGATTTACTACCGTTAATCCGAACACAGCTGCTACAGTTTGTGTATAGAGACTGAGTGGCCCTCAATAGAGGACCACCAATCCCATACTCCTGCAGAACACT
Organism: Eumerus sabulonum; assembly: GCA_951905685.1. Lineage (NCBI taxonomy): Eukaryota > Metazoa > Arthropoda > Insecta > Diptera > Syrphidae > Eumerus > Eumerus sabulonum. Next base: position 74,848,713 of record OX645062.1, read on the forward strand.
CCAGAGTTTACCTCGAGGAATTCGGTCGTACGCCTTTTCCAAATCTACAAAGCAGCTGTAGATCGGTTTAGAGTGAAAAGCTGGTCGGTTGTACTTCTGTACATTCTTCACAATAATATGAACATTGCTAACAATTACCATACCATTAGTTCATCAAAGAAGTATTCTCCCACAAATCCTCTTCTTGAAGAGGCTAGGGCAGGGCAATTGCATAGTCATTATACGGCAGTCCTTTCCCTAAAGGGCTGTGTCCTCTTAGGACTCCAATTAGGCTGCTTATACACTGCCTGCGTATTTTTAGCAGGTTAGTGGTTGTACTGTCAACTATCTGGGCCAGGTCTGTCTCGCGTAGTTGCATGTATCAAGGTACACCATCTCTTATTGACCTGTAGCAGTGGCTGTTTCGAGATTTTTTATTTCAGCGTTTCCATTGCTAGATGGATATTCCCTTTAACAGCCGAGATCTCCAGTGTGGTGCCCTTTTTGGCTAACTCTTCTGCTTCATAATTACCTGGTACCCACTATGCCCAGGTACCCAGCACAACGTAACAGTGCAGCTACTTGATAAATTATTTAGAGATTTGTGGTAGTGCCTGACCAATTTTGCGTTTATTGCCGCTTGGCTGCCTGTCTCGATGACAATGTCACTGTAGACCATTGATCTCAAAGACAGCCAGTCCGCGGCCTCACTAATTGCCGTTAATTCAGCTTGAAATACTCGTACACTACACTCGTTCGGTAGTTTGAAGGATTGACCGATTTTAGGTGCATAGACACCGGCACCCACAACATTGCCTGTCCTGGACCCGTCTGTGTACGAGTAAATTTGCTTGGGAGTTCATTCCCATCCCATTGTCGTCGGTTGGGAATTTTTGTTTCATATAGAATCTTGGTGTCAGGACTAAATAGTCCGCGAGTTCACTTAGATCACTGTGTTGGCGTAGTCCTATTCGGAGAACTTCCAATGGGTTGATTCCGATGAACGAGTTCGGATTCCGATAACACCAGTATGCGAATATTTATTTCGCAGCGTCTCTCCTCGTCGTGGTACTGGCAAGACCCCCCGTAGTATACTTTCCATGAAAAAGCTTATCGATTCACGCCGTTCGGAATCGGCATTAAACTGTAGGTTCTTTTCACCTGTGTGAAAAATAAAAACACACACAACAAGGGTGATTGAGGGAAGCTTGGCTCTGGTCCTTCATGGGCTGTAACGCCACCAAAGAAGAAGAAGTGTCACACAGTGACTTTCATTGCATGTAACAGTTTTTTTGACAGTTACATGTATAACTGTCCGCTGCCGTTCGGGCGTCCGTAGCAAATGATCCAAATCAGTCAATTCCACGGCGTTCTCAAGAATTGGGCATTGCTCAGACCACATTATGGCGTATTTTGCGTAAGGGTCTTGGTTTACATCCATACAAGATCAAGCTTACTAAAGAATCGAAGCCGATGGACCATTTGAAGCAACGTACGTTCTCCAATTGGGCTCTGGAGAAGATGCGCCGGGATGACGAATTTCATCGCAAATTCATCTTCAGTGACGAAGCTCATTTTTGGCTCGATGGGTTCGTCAATAAGCAAAATATGCGCCATGATTACCGATTATTTTTGGCCCGAATTGGAAGATATGGACTTTGACGACATGTAACAGCACATGTTACATTCGATTTATTGAAGAGTAAGTTTGATGAGGATAAGGGTAAGGAATTCGTCTACCTTGGCTCACTGATGACCAGCGACAACAACACCAGCGCTGAGTTAAAACGCAGAATCACTCTTGCCAACCGCTGTTTCTTTGGGCTCAAGAGGCAATTGAGAAGTAGAGCCCTCCCTCGGAGAACCAAGGTGACACTATATAAGACCTTAATCATCCCAGTCCTCCTATACGGCGCAGAGGCTTGGACCTTAACAAAAGCGGATGAAGATGCCCTCGGTCGTTTCGAGAGGAAAATTCTGCGCATTATCTACGGTTCCGTTTGTTCAAACGGTGTATGAAGGAGAAGATATAACGAAGAAGTGTACGGGTTGTACAGCGACATCGGCCTGGTACGACGTCTACAGATACACCGTCTAAGGTGGCTAGGCCATGTAGAGCGCATGGAAAATACAGCTCCGACCCGAAGCGTCTTCGAATCCACCCCGGAAGGAAGGCGCGGCAGAGGACGGCCGCATCAACGGTGACGCACGCAGGTGAAAGGGGGCCTTAACCAACTAGGCGTGCGGCGCTGGAAACAGCTGGCCAAAGACCGTGCCAGCTGGAGACGCTTGTTGGTTGAGGCCCAGGTTCACCACGGACTGTAGCGCCACCTAAGTAGTTAGTAAGTTTGATGAGCGTGTTATCTCAAGAAATAGGCCAGTCGATTGGCCGCCTCTAGACTATTTTCTTTGGGGCTACATAAAGTCTTTGGTTTATACCAACAAGCCGACGACGTTGGAAGAGATCAGAGCCAACATTGAACGCGTAATAGCGGCCGTTTCGGCCGAAATGTGTGGCCGAGCCATCGAAAATTGGGTCGAACGAATCGACCACTGCAAACGTGCCCGCGGTGGCCATATGAACAAAGTCGAGTTCCATTCATAAATATTTTGATTGTACTTCAAGCCGACAATAAAGTTTTTGAAATATCACAAATGGTTTGCGTTTTATTTAAAAAAAAAAGGTTGTCAAGTCCTTATCACAGTCCATGAACGACCAAAGCCGAGCTTCTCTCAATCACCCATGTTGTGTGTGCTATTCTTGACAATTATACTACAGGGGGTTTGATCAGTACCCCGCTGAGAAGAAACACCGTGAAAAAAACACGTTCGATGACAAGGCTGTTAGCGAGATTCGATCCCGTGTCATCGGTACCAGAGGCCAAAATCCTACCCACTGCGCCACGGGGCTCGATCCCTTTCACCTATGGGAAAATAACATCCCACACAACATGGATGATTGAGAAAAGCTATGTAGGCTTAGGTCATATACATACAAACATACATATGCGCAAATGTTTGTTTTTATTAACGTATCCACTGAGTGAAAAATGAATATCTCGGATGAAAATTCGGTTTGACATACATACATACATATCAAATCCGGATCACAAGTTGGGTGAACCAATATCTTCTAAGTACGAGCATCTAAGTACGTATCTAAGTATGTATCTTTCTTTAGTAAGCAAGACCATACATCCATATGGAAGGTGCCCATTGTCATCCCCAAAGTAATGTTTGTTCCATAACTATCATAAGTTTGCAAAAACAAAATCCTCTTGTACCACTTTTGGTATCAAAAACTTTTTTGTACAGTGCCGCCACATCGAGGTTATAAAGTCGGGATGAATGCAAAGTTGTCAGCGTGAAAAATCAAGTCCATTTAGCCGCTGTCGTCCAGTGTCAGTGAATTAATTGCCAAAAATCTAAAAGATTAATGACATGTGCGTTGAAAGGGCTTTATTGCGTCTTACTTTTAATTGTGAAGTAGTAGCGCGCAAAAAAAAGAAAAAAAAAAAACAAAAAATAAAATGCTCGGAGAAAGTCGCTGCTGTGCGTGAAAGTAATTAAGAATAAAGTGCGTATGCCGTCAGCTCTTTGAAGTTGAAGTATCTGATATTCTTACGACAGAATTAATGATTATAAATAAAAACTTGAACCTGCACACGTATTTATGTACAAGATTAGTACAATAATGAAAAAAGAAAATTTTCATTAAAAAATGTTCATCTCAGTAAGTAAACATGGGCTATTTGTTAGTTTAAGGCATTGAGTGTAAATTTCCAATATAATTAACTTAGACATCTTACCGCTGAATATAAATTTCATTCTAATGAACCCTTGAGTTAACCCAGGGGTTCCCAAAGTGTGTGCCGCGGCGCCCTGGTGCACCGTAGAAAGTAAAGGGCGCCGCGCCGTGAGTTAGGTAGATTAAAAGATAATAATTATATTAAAGATAAAATAAGCTTCGCGCTGCTTGTAAACTGAATTTTCAATCATACCTCACTTTGCCTTCCTTATGACACATCAGTCCAGCGAGAACGAGGTAAATAAAAAAATGTCCAACTTGTGACATGCGTAATGCGTATTTTCAAAGAGGTTGAACAAAGAGGTATAAACCGCAGAGGCGAGTTGGTTGAGGTCCAGGTTCACCCCGAACTGTGGCGCCCGTTAAGTAAGTAAAAATCTTTTCAAATAGCTTAGGTAGGGCGCCGTGACAAAATACTAAACTTGTAAGGGCGCCCGCGGGCTGAAAAAGATTGGGAACCACTGAGTTAACCCATTTACTGAATACCAGTAAACCAAATTCGTAATCAATCAGCTCACGAATCGAACAATTCCCTTTAACTGACCAACAAGTTTCTGAAAAAAAAGGAAGACTAGCGTTGCCGTACATCCCAATCCTTCACCTATGTACATATGTATGTATGCAGCTATTCCGATCACTTGTTGCAATAAAATATCGCACACAATTATCGAGAAAAGACATCATGCCTCCCAGGAAATTATGTCATACGCACAATGAGTGTAACTCACCGCTACTTCGATAGTAAATATTATACAGTCGAGCATACGTGATGTCATTGCAGATACGTACATACAGTGGCTCAAAGTTAAAATGGAGCAAGGCGAAAAGAAAGAATAAATGAAAGATAATAGTTTTAATGTATATATACTAGAGTAAAAAAAATGTATTTACTTATTTAAATTTTTAATATTTAAGACTACAAAAATAACATCGAACATTAACCATAAAAATGAGGGTCTCAAAAAAAATGTTGGCTTTTTTGCGAAAATGTCCGATTATTTTTGCGTTAAAAATGGTCTAAAAATAGTTTTTCCGTAGTTCATCTAGAGTAGTTTTGTATGCCCTTTAAGAAAATAGCTAGATTATCAAAATCGGTTTACAACTTTTTTCGTAATCGTTTACGCAAATTTGAAAAACATGGTTTCGGGAAAACGCGGTCTGAAAAACTGACGAAAAAGATGCAAGTTGGAAGAAGAGAAAGAGAACAGGGGTATTCTGAGAAATATCGATGTTTGGACCAAATTTCGTAACTCGCAGACATTTTGAGAAAGTCCCATTATTTACACTAAGTTCTTGGAATCCGGACCGCGCAGCAGCGATACTTGACGCGAGGCGCCGGCTTGGCGCGAACCACTTTCAAGTGGCATAACTTCCACCATTTTCAAGATAGGTTTTTGAAATTTCCCAATGATTTTCTGAGAACATGTACCTATCGTCGATTAAGACAATAAAAAAAAAAACCGGCCAAGTGCGAGTCGGACTCACGCACAAATGGTTCCGTACCATCTGTATATATAAATATGAAAGAGACGTTGTATGTTACCTCATCAGTTATCACATTAAATCACATTTTTTGTATAATGACAGATCTTGGTTGCAGGCAGGTTATCGGCATATTACTTTGATAATCACCATTGAATTCAAATCAATTATCTTACTTGACAGCTACGATGTGAAAAGGTGAATAACAATAAATATGGGGAAAAGGTTTGCAGCTAGGATTAATTCATCAAAGACACAAATATATTGTCGACTAACCTTAGTTCAGTATGTGACCAAGGGGATTTTTTGGATGAAAATCATGTTTGTTGTATGGGAGCCCCCCTTAAATATTAATTTTGTTCTGTTTTTAGTGGTAGCGGCAACAGAAATACATCATCTGTAAAAATTTCAACTCTCTAACTGTCACGGTTCGTGAGATACAGCCTGGTGACAGACGGACGGACGGACAGACAGCGAAGTCTTAGTAATAGCCTTCCGTTTTACCGTTTTCCGATTTTTCAAAACGTCTTGAGGTACTTCCCCCCTTAAGTGGGTTTACGTTTGAAATTGAATGTTTTTTTTCAACTTTTCCTCCAAATGTGTAACTCCATAAATGCTCAATAGCGTTTAGATTGGGAGACTGAGGCGGTGTATCCAAAACATGGGGGCAGTTGTATAACAGCCAACTTCTAACACGATGGGCTTTGTGCTTGGGATCGCTGCCTTAATAAAAATAAAATTCGTCTTTGATTCCAATTTTTTTGCACTTTCTCGATTCGATTTCAAAATTTTGAGGTACATATGCTGGTCCAGTATACCTTCAATTATGTGAATATTTCCTGGACCTTAAGCCGACATAGGACCCCATACCATCATAGAGCCACCACCATTTTTTACTAATGGCCGCAAGTTCTTTTGCTTAAGCTCCTCATTGGTACTTCTCCACACGTATGACCTACCATCGGATCATCGGCAAAAATAACATGGTACGAGAACGAAAAATCCTTGTCCTTCTTTTTATTAATTTTGCTAATAAGAGGTTGCCAATAAGAGAGGCTAATGGTTGAGGCTACTCTGCCAGTAAACTTGTGCTTTCTTAGGACAATTCTCACAGTTTCACCAAGATGTTTTTCGGCTAGTACACTAAGCTTTGCAGCACTAATATGGGATTTTTTTTTTCGGTTGGCGTAATAACCAATGCTCATCTGCTTCCGTATTTCCCCGAAAATTTGGTTTGGTTTTATTGCTATACTCTGTAGGTTCTTTGTAACGCTTTAAAATGTTAAATACTATTGTTGGAGCTCTATTTATAATGTCTGCAATCTCTCGCATAGTTTTGCTATTTCTAGAAAGACGAATTATGATTTTTCGCAATTCAACTGGTGTTTGTGGCGCCATACTCATATTTACCCACCTGTTTTTCAAGAACACAAGACAATTTAAATCTAACTGTTAACTGATGGCGCCACTGCGCGTTAGTGTGTTGGACTCTGACGTACGATGAGCGAGTTCGGTTCCCGATATCACCAACGCCATCGAATGTTTATATGGCGGCGTCTCTCTTCGGCGGGGTACTGGCAAACCCCCCGTGGTTTAATTGGCATTAAACTGTAGGTCCCTTTCACCTATGGGAAAAATAAATCACACACAACATGGGTAATTGAGAGAAGCTTGGCTCTGGTCCTTCATAGCCTGTAACGCCACCCAACGAAAGTTAACTGAGGATCTCATTTGCAATAGAAAAGCATAGTAAATCACAAGTCCCTGAAAAGTGACATAAACTTTGTAGGTGTTGTCCCATTATAACTTTGAGATCGCTTTATTGCTTTTTTTGATATTATTGTTCCTTTTATAATTTAGATTTCAAATTGAATTCCTGTTTATTTTTTTAGTCTTGTTCCGCCTTGTTTCTTGTTTCGCCTTGTTCCATTTTAACTTTGAGCCACTGTAGACTATTATCATCGATTGATTCATTAGTATTCATTGTACGGATTCGGTCGGATTGCAATTTTTTATTTATTTATTTTTTCAACTGGGAGATACCAGTTGATTTTATCTTTGTCTTTTTTTTTTTTTTTTTTGTATCTGATTCACACTTATGGCGTATTGCGTAAGTCAAGACGGAGATTTATTTTTAAATCTAGAGGTTATGTTGCTTCTTTTCAATAACGATTGGTGGTTTAGAAAAGATCACGTTTTTTGATTTAGATATGAGTCATATGAGTCGATAGAATGGAGTTAAAAATTTTAATTTTAATTCTCGTGATGATAAAATGGCAATATGTACTTATATGTGTCTTCGGTTTAGTGGGATGTGAATAATGTCATTAGCCATCCATCATTAATTATTGGCCATCACTTTATTGAAATATTGGAGTATTTTGATATTTACATATTTATTTATAATGCTGATATGAATTATCATTTTTGCTCCTTTAGAAGCTGAGGTGGATAGCAAATTTTTATAAAATGCGGTCTAGGGGCGACCTGCAGTAGGGTGTTTCCCTTTTGTAGGAGAAAAAAACGATAGTGATATTCTTTCTGACTTAGCTCGGCTTCCGGTTTTAGCTTATCTTAATACATAGTATATTTGCTAAATTTTAAGTGGATTGAACAGAACCGTGTTTAGAAGTTGTACAAGAATGAACAATTGAACAGTTATAAAGAAAGATCGCAAAAAAATAAATGTTAGTTACGTTTATTTCAAAAAAGCCAAATACGGTTGCCATACATTATTCTTAAGTGAGAGAAAATTAAATTTTGCATAAAATGGAACATTAATTAATTAATAATTTACTAATTAATTGGTTACATAAGCTGCAACCTCATCTTTGGTTCTCTTAACAAGAATTGTTTCTGCTGTTCGTCTTTGACCGAAGCAGAAGCTGTAGGGACGAAGAGGAAATAGACTCCATTCGTCACCTGCTGTGTGATTGCCCTGCACTGGCCCGAAAAAGATGTACGTACTTCGGGAACTATTTCTTTTCGAGTTTAGAGGAGGCAAGAGACTTTAAGCTGAACAAACTGCTAAGGTTCTTAATTGAATGTGGATGGTTCAGCTCAGTGGGCAACTAACAGGTTCCCCTCGGGTTAGCTTTAAAAAATGGGCACAATGGACTCTTAATAGTCTAAGTGAGCCTCATGTCAATAGGGCACCCAACTAACCTAACCTAACCTTACCTTGACCGAAGCTATGCCCATTTCTGCGGTGCCATTGAATACATTTAGACCATCCAACCGCTTCATTTCTTTTTTCTTTGCTGGGTTTTCAATTTTCGAACGTCTTTTGCTTTTCATCTGATAAATACCAAAGGTGTCTCTTAGCCGCCGCGAGGGCACTTTTCTTAAACTTGGAAGGGTAACCTTCGTCGATTCGACGAACATGAATTTTATTTTTTTTTTTTAGTTTTCTCCTTAGTCCTCTTACGGATAGGATCCTCTTTTCGTGCCTAGCCATCTCTAAGTGCTTTTAGTGTGTGGACGTACGGTAGTGTACCTGCTTGGGTAAGTGCATTTTTGATTGAAAAACGGCGCAAATGTTCGTCAAAACGACGAAGGTTACCTTTTATGTAACTTTTAGAGCGCGATCAGATTCCTAATATGCAAGTTAAAACCATCAGTGGTGACGACCGGGTTGGCTGTCGCGGCCGTCTTCCGGATTGCCGTTTATGTGCAACGTTGCGTTGATAATGCAATATCTTGCACATTGTGTTTCTTCAAGGGTATCATAAAATGGCGATGATCGGGGCGAGCTGACTTACTATGCGAAACGGGCAGGAGAGTTAGCAATTTCTTTAGCATTTAAGTAATAATGGAGAAATCCATCTCCTCGAACTGTTTTACCGAATTCCCATTTCTTGTCCTTATTGGCATAGGTTCGCACTTGAACTGTCTCGCCGGGGTGGTATTGCGTTCCCATTGGATATGTCGCCATCAGTTTTCCTCGAACGTTGTCTTCGATGTTCGAACGAACTAAGTCCAAAACGATGCGAATATCCCTTTGCAGAAATAAGGTACATGGTGCCACTCTGGTTGTAGCATTTGGAGTTTTCCTGTAACGCATAAGGTAGTTGGCCAGTTTGAATTTAAGGGTTACAGGATCGTTCATCATCTTCCCCAGGGCGACAAAACGTTCAGCTTGTCCATTGGTGGCTGGATGGTATGGCGCGGTGAACTTGTGTTGAATTCCGTTTTCCTTGACGAACTTCCTAAACTCCTCCGATGTGAAAGTAGGTCCGTTGTCACTAACCAATGTGTGTGGTAAACCATAGCGGCTAAAAATGTCACGTAAAATTTGAATTGTTTTCTCTGCCGCCATACCCCTCATTTGTATAATCTCTGGCCACTTTGAATGAGCGTCGACTATTATTAAAAAATAGTTGTTCATGAAAGGACCTGCGAAGTCTATGTGGATCCTCTGCCATGGAGTCAAAGGGTATTCCCATGGATGCTGTACCTTAATTGATATTTGCTTCATCACACTTCTGCATGCGCAACATTCACGTGCTAAGTGCTCGATGTCCTTGTCAATACTAGGCCACCTAACATAACTCCTCGCAAGCGCCTTCATTTTCACTATTCCGACGTGAGCAACATGCAATTCTGTTAGTACCAGTTTTCGCAGACTTTTGGGAATCACCACTCGATTGTACCTAAGTATAGTACCATTTGAAAGCGAAAATTGTTCATCTTTACCTTCGAATCCTGGCTTTTTTCCCAAATACAGGCAATTGTACACATTTCTTATTACCGGATCCTTACTTGTTTCCCTGGCAATTTGTTTTTCGGTGACTGGGACAGTGTTAATTTGTTGCATTTGATAGTATGTGACGTCGTCATATTTTTCCTCCTCAACTGTCGATTTTAGGGGCAAACGAGATAGCGCACCCGCATTTCCATGGGCATCCGTTGCTCGGTACACGATATCGTAGTTAAACCCTTGTAGAAATTGGGCATAATGTAGCATACGAGTCGCCACCATACTGGGTAGGCTCTTGTCAGGGCTGAAAATAGCAACCAGTGGTTTGTGATCGGTTATTAAAGTAAATCTACGCCCATAGCAGTATCGGAAAAAATGTTTTAATGCCCAGAAGATGGCTGTCGCTTCTTTGTCGATCTGACTGTAGTTTTTCTCTGAAGCCGTTAGGGACCGTGATGCATAAGCGATGGGACGGTCCTGCCCATTAGGAAATGTATGGGACAGAACGGCTCCCAACCCGTAGGGACTGGCGTCAGTAGCTAAAGACATCGGTAGCTTTGGATCGTAGGCACAGAGTACGACATCTGAACTGATTTCCTCTTTGATGACATTGAAGACCTTTTTACACTCTTTGTTTCAGTTGAAACTCGAGTCCATTTTCAGCAATTTGTGCAACGGCTGTAGCTTCGAAAACAGATTTTGTAGGAATCTTCCGTAGTAATTTACTAACCCTAACCAGCTTCTAACTTCAGTGACATTTCGCGGCATGGGCACATCTTTAATGGCCTTAACCTTGTCCTGCGTTTTTTCAAATCCTCTGAAAGAAATTACATGACCCAAATATGTAATTGACTCCTCGAAGAACTTGCATTTGCTCAGTTTGATTCGGAGACCCACTTTGATGAAAACCTTATTTCGATACTGAGTTCAAAGGGCATGGATTCAATAATTGCTTACGATAACAAAGCAGGAGTTTTTCCTTACTTATTGAAAAGCTCGAGGACGGTGAATACAAAGTAGCCACATACAGGCATTTCGCTAAAGGGCACCACATGGAACTTGCAGAATACGCCCAAATACTTTTAAGCATACCAGCTTCTTCGGCACAATTGGGAAGGATGTTTCCAATTGGTTTATGATATGTAAATAGTGTTTTAAGAAATTGTTTGGATTTCAACAAGTCGAAAATGTTACTTAACATTTACTAATCCCCTAAAATAATAGACTCGAATAAATCGAAGCTGAGGTCGTTCCACTACCTCGAATTTGGCACTATTCTCATCTTCTGTCTTAAAACTTATGGAGACTAAGAACCAAATGGACACTATTTATACTGATATTAGTAAAGCGTTTGTTTCTGTTAATCACACTCGACTAATACATAAACTTGAATCCTTTGGTTTTAATTCGCAATTCCTTCGCTGGTTATCTTCTTTTGTTCTCGGCCGAACTCAACAGGTCAAAATAGGTAACTCTATTTCTAAAGAAATAATATGCAGCTCTGGGGTTCCTCAAGGCCCACTGCTCTTCGTTATCTTCATTCATTGAATTCATTGGTGATGATGATCTGAAACTATTTAAAGCCGTTATTACTGATTGCCAATTGCTACAATCAGACATAAATAGAATCTCGGAATAGTGCAATGCTAATGCTCTAAAGTTGAATATAAGCAAATGCAACTGCATATCCTTTGTGCCTCTCCATAATCGACTTTGAATACGTTATTGGTTCCCAACCTATATCCCGTATTACCGAAGTTAAAGATTTAGGTGTTGTGTTGGACACCACGTTCTCATTTAAAACACACATAAATCGTACTCTAGCTAAAGCCTACTCTAATATGGGTTTCATCAAGCGGAATAGTAGAGGGTTCTCTGATCCTTTTTCTCTCTTGTCAATGTACACCTCACTCGTTAGACCTCATCTCGAGTACGCAGTTATCATTTGGAATATCAATCTTTGTAGTGACTCCGATAAAATGGAACTTGTCCAAAGGCGTTTCACAAGATTCATTTTTCACAAAATGCATTGGAACTTCTGCTCCAACTATGAAGCCAGACCGTTACTTCTTGGTATAAAATCATTAAAAACTAAGCGTACTTTGCATGATATAATGTTTGTTAGAGACTTACTCTGTCATCACATAATCATCATCTCATCTCTTGTCTAAAATAGGACTCTATGTCCCTGCAAGGCCTTTGAGAATAAGACATCCTCTTTCTGTAGGATATCATAGGACTTATTATGGTACAAACGAACCTCTTACACGCACTGTTAACGTTTTTAACGACATCAGTAAACTTGTGGACATTAATTTAGATCGAGTTCAATTTAAAAACTTAGTCTATCTTAGTCATAGTCCATTTCTCATTTAGTTGATTAACTATTATATACAAATGTAAAAACATATGATATTCGATTATCTGTTAGCACGTAAGTGAATGTAGATAAAAAATAAATAAATCAATGTGTTTTTTTTTTTTTTTTTTTCTTATCTCTTTTAGGATCTTTATGCTTTTCCTTGACTTTTATAAATTTTTTTTTCAGTTTTATACCTATTCCTTGCTTTTATACACTTTTATACACCAGCAATATTTTTCAGATGTATAATACACACTTTTATACACGTAAAAAAGTGTGTATAATACGCCAACTATTATACGTTGACAACCCTGCTTGTAAGCGAATAATACGAGATCTGTGTGCATAATTCTCCTCAGGCTAGTGTGTGAAATGAAATGTTGACCTGTTGAGATCGATATCGAGTTGATGTTCGTCAATTGAGTCTCACACTCTCGGCCACAGCAGCCACATTCTCATCTTTGCGTACCGTACGACGGTGCGACGGGGACCATGAGCATACCAGGCTCACGAACTTTTTGCACAAACTTCGCACAGCAGTCGTGGTGGATGCCTCATTTCGGCCAAAATTCTTTAAAAAAAACGCACTGTTTGGGCTACACAGCGCTCACTTTGGAAATAAGTTTTCCATATTTCCCAACCCTGTTCAAGCGTAAAGCCACTCATTTCGTTCAGCGGAGGTATGATACTGGCTTTCTGTCAAGATTTCGAGCGGGAAACAGCTGTCAGTGTCAAAATAACCTATGAGTTAAAATAGAAAAAAACCCTAGATGGCCCACCCCTTACATTAATGTAAGGTGTCTGCTTAGAATACAGAGTACAATGGACCAGTACCGATACCGACCGACCGACAAAAACAAATAATCGTTGCTGGTATTCCAGTCCTTTCGTTATGAAATGGCAATCCTAATTGAGTATGCTTGGTGTTACACATGTAACAAATCACGCAAGATCTGTCCAAAATAGGAAAACTGAAAAACCAAACTGCAAAAAATCACTCATCAATATTCAAAAAAAAAAAAAAAAAATCCGCAGAGGGCTTGTTGAGACTTTCTAAAGGGTCCGCCATCTAACGTTTTTTTTTTTTTTTTTTTTTTTTTTCGAGTAGTGCTTATTTCGTGAATGGTAACACTAAGCTCATGTCTGATTTGACAGATAATTAGTTTTATCCTTCCGCTGAACGAATATGGTTGTGTATACGCTTGAACAACGCTGGGAAATATTGCGACATTACTTTGAAAATCATGGTAATGTTGCAGAATGTGTGCGAAAATTGCGTACGGATTTTGGAAGAAGAGAAGCACCGTCAGCTCCGTATGTTCGTTATCTTGTGAAAACAGTGAAAGAAACTGGCATCCTCATCGATAAACCAAAGCGTGAAAAGCCAAAAACAGTGCGTACACCCGAGAATATTGCTGCTGCGGCAGAAAGTGTGCGTGAAGCGCCATCAACATCAATTCACCGTCGTTCTCAACAATTGAACATTTCGGAGACATCATTGAGACGAATTTTGCATAAAGACCTTGGTATGACGCCATACAAAGTCCAATGAGTTTTCGCTTCGCTAAGTGGGCCTGCGAAGATGCCGATTTTGCCAAAAAAAATCATGTTTTCAGATGAAGCTCATTTTGATCTTGGCGGGTATGTAAACAAGCAAAATTGTCGCATCTGGGGCACAGAAAACCCGCACGCATACATTGAAAAGCCGGTGCACTCAAAACGTGCGGATTTTGGTCCAGAGGCATAATTGGGCCATTTTTCTTCGAAAATGAGCAAGGAGTGGCCGTTACAGTCAATGGCGATCGTAACCGGGCCATGTTGAACGAATTTTTGTTCACAAAAATTGAAGAGGAGGATATTGGCAACATTTGGTTTCAACAGGACGGCGCTACGTGCCACACAGCCGAAGCTACACTCGATGTTTTGCGCCCTGTTTTTGAAGATCGCATTATCAGCCGCAGAGCTGATGTCGTTTGGCCACCTCGGAGCTGCGATTTGACACCGTTGAACTATTATTTGTGGGGTGCCGTCAAAGATAAGTGTTACGCCGACAAGCCAGAGGCAATTGACGCCTTAAAGGAGATTATTTGTGAAGCCATTGGTGAAATACAGCCGCACACAATCGATAATGTGCTTAAAAATTGGACCGATCGTATAGGCTACTGCATGGCCAGCCGAGGCAGCCACTTGAATGAAATTATTTTCCATTATTAACCGGAAGGATTGTACTTTCAAATAAAAAAAGAAATTTGAGAAAATATTCAGTAGTTTTTTTTATAGCATTTTCAAAAAAAAAAAAAAGTTATTTGGCGGACCCTTTATGTAGTATCACTTCATTCTCGTCCCAGTCCGTAACGCGCTGCGTACACTGGGATTAACATACCTAATAGGAATTTCTTTTACCTAGACAAAAAGATGAAAAGAAAAAAACAAAAACAAGACTGAGGCACAAATTTGGGGCGAAGTGAAAGGCGCCTTCTTATGCCAGTTTCAAAAGGAAGGTAATGATGACATCATTGTCACATATTCATATTCCTACAACAATCGACGGTGCATACGCTTCGTTACAAACAAGAGATACAAGCTATTACTAATATCATAGTTGCTGCGGTAGTTGAGGTTTTGATTGTCTTAATTGAGCTTTCAACACCTTCAGTCTCTGGGTAATAAAATTTTTTACTTCTGTTTAATGGGTTTCCTGTTATCCCATAGCATTCGGGTAACTATAAATCCAACAATGAAAATACTTTAAGCAAGTCGTCTCCAACTTGTGTATAAGACCTTCAATTAATGCCTAACACTCTTCTCCCACTAAATTTGTTAACATGTGAAATAGCAAAGAGAGAACAAAAACTTAGGATATAACAGAGAATGTAGAATGTATGAGGTGTCATTTCTAAAGCTGGCTTTTTATCACCGGTTCGTTGTCCGATTCGAATGTTTGTATCTCAAGATTTATGCTCAGGCTTGACCTTCTATCAATTCCGAGGGAACCTGTCACTTCTATGACGTGATACTTATCACTCGGACCGACTTGTCGCGTTTAGATTGACAATAATGTATTTCCTCAATTTTTGTTCTTTAGTTCCATAAATAAACGTGCCCTGTTGTTGGACTCCCTGTGAATGCTCAATGCATCGTGTTTTTGTAACGTCTCTCTTAAGTCAGGTAAGACTAGTGGATATATAGAAAAAGATGATTAATGTTACCTCGGCATTTATTCAATATCGGCTTGTTAGCCAATTAGCTAACTTTTTTCTCACTACGTTCGCAGTAAAATTGAGAGGTAGGTAAGCATGAGGTCATACTTTAACGATGCAATAAACTCGACAGATGATATTTATTAGCGATAAATATCACATAGTATGTGTTCCTTAAGCCAAAAGTATGCAGAAAGAGACAATTGTCTCCATCTATGTATAGTCTTCTTTTGCCTTGTGTAATTGTGCATATTTCCATGAAGTATACTTACGATCGACCTTGTCTGGGATTAAGGAAATGCGTTAATCCCACGTCTTTCATAAGTGGCTTAACATAAATCTGAACGATTTTCTCGAGAGCACGTATCTTACATCAGCTTCTCTGTATTTTATGATAATCCGATGAAATAGCGAAACCTACTCCCGTAATAAGCTATTTGACTTTTCCTTTTCTTTTTTGCTGAATCTGATTAAGTAAGAAACTCTTGAATATGATTTAGATGTGTGAAAGGATTTTTTTCAATTCAATTCAATTTATTACATTTATTATATTTATGGAACTAAAAGTTAACAAATTCAGTGCAATTTACAAATAGTTTAAATAGTTTACATTGTGAAATAGATAACTAAACAAGGAAGGACAGAAGGTAAGCACAAAGAGGAATATGATTTAGAGGAAAAGAAAAGAATTAGGAGAGCGATGAAAAGTAGAGCAAAACAACAAGTTTAAAGCGTATGGCATTAACAATAGTTCTTAAACGTATAGGAAGAGAATTCCATAGTTTGATGGCATAAATAATGAATAAACGCGATGAATTAGTATGACGATGACGAGATGGGATTAGAGCGTATGTTCTGAGAGAGCGGGCAAAAGTTAGCTTATCAAACGGATACATTGGAGTCTTATTTACTATAATACTGTATAAGAAAATACAATTTCTTGCATCGATGTAGGGATCGAGAGAAGTTCCTAGCAAGTCTCTAGCAAAATGCGAAATATGATCATATCTGCGTAACCTATGGATGTAGAGGATGCCCACAAGGGGGAGTCCTATCTCCACTGCTTTGGTCGATAGTCATCGACGATCTACTACGCAAGCTAACCACTCGGGGCTATGACCTAGTAGTCATTGTTACGGGCAAGTGCGAGATCACTGCCTGTGAGCGCATGCAGCTTGCGCTCTAATTTATCTCTGACTGGTGTGGCAGAGAGGGTTTATCTATTAACCCAAATAAGACGATCTTAGTCCCATTTATAAAGAGGAGAAAGGTACAACCCTGCTCAATCTTACTAAATGGCACACGCATAGGATTTTCAGAGTAAGTAAAGTATCTAGGTATTGACCTAGACCGTAGACTCAACTGGAACTCCAATATGAGAAATAAATTCATGAAAGCGACTAAGGCCATGTGGGCCTGTCGACGCACCTACGGTAAAACCCGGGGACTTAAACCTAAGGTAGTCCACTGGCTATATACCGCGATAGCTAGACCTATCGTCACCTACGGGTCCACCGTATGATGGTCATAAGTTGAGCAAAAAACTACAATTGTTAAGCTTCAACGCCTTCAGAGACTAGCGTGTCTCGGCTGCCCCACGGCAGCCCAAGAAGCACTCATTGGACTCACTCCACCGCACCTTTTTATCAAAAAGGTGGCATTACGCAGTGCGAACAGAATCCTCTGCTCGGGAACAAATATGCCATGTAGACCTGCAGGCCACATGCCCATATTACAACACCTTCCCGAGCTGGATATGATTACTACAGTTTCGAACGCACTGCTACACACCCTTACCTTTGACAAGAGATTTGAGATATTGATCCCAAACCGCTCAGCATGGGAAAACAGTGATCCCCTGCTAAATGTCAAAGGCCTTAGGTGGTACACGGATGGCTCCAAGATGGCTTCCGGTGTTGGTGCCGGCATCTTTGGACCAAAACGCAAAATCTCGAAGCCACTGGGAATAAGTCCCAGCATCTTCCAAGCCAAGCAGAGCTGCATGCCATCCTAACATGCGTAAATCTAAATCTTGAGACTGGCATCAGAGGAGTAACCATCAACATACTCTCTGATAGCCAAGCAGCGCCCAAAGCGCTGGGTTCGTACAGCACGAACTCAAAAACCGTCAAGGAATGCCATGACGCCCTACGAGACCTCGCCAAATGAAACAATGTTAAACTTTGGTGGGTGCCAGGCCATTAAGGTATCAAGGGCAATGAAGTTGCCGACCAACTTGCCAGGAAGGGCTCCAGTGACAAGTATATAGGTCCGGAACCATTCTGCGGCATTCCCGCGTCTAAGATAAATTACTTCTTAGACAAGTGGGAAAAATTACAACACCTGTCCTTTTGGAACAGCGTTCGGGGACTCCGTCAATCTAAACGACTTATACAACCCCTGAACAAGCACCCTATTGACATACTCAAACTCAATAGGATGGATATCAGAAGACTAGTCAGCTATCTAACGGGACACTGCGGACTGAGATATCATTTAAACAAAATTAGCCTCTCGTCTGAAACTGAGTGTCGGCTCTGTCTTGAGGACGAGGAGACGGCAGAACACATACTGTGTGAGTGTGCTGCTCTCTGCCATTTTAGGAAGCGTATCCTTCTCAGTGAAGTTATGACTCCTGAGGGGATCACCCTGGCTCCTACGAGAAGCATTCTCAACTTCATTGTGGAGTCGGAGAGGCTACTCGGCTAAATCGGCTAGCAGGCACAATAGATCTGCTAAGATCGCAGTGCCGCATTGCTATAGATAGCACTAGCCCTATATATATAAAAAAAAACCTATGGATGTATCTCACAACATCGTTGAAAGCTACTTGGAGCTTACGTTGAGATAGGGAATCGACCTTACTATATACATCTTCCGCATATGTAATGAGAGGCAGGATAAGAGTTGTAACAAGTCTCCGTCTGGTATCGAGAGGAGTGTACTTTGAAGTCGACCAAAGCTTACGAAGACATGCATAGATACGTCTAATCCCATTGTTAGTATGGTCGTAACCTGACAAAGCCAAGACTGGTGACAGTATCAACAATTTCAAGTTTTTCCCCGGACAGTACGACATCTGGTAGGGAGTTGTACGACTGACTTTTAGTTGTTATTGGTATGACCTGGGACTTTATTGGGTTCAAGTGCAATTCATTTAAAGTAGACCAAGAGTAGATATTAGCCAAATCAATATTAATTTCATCGACTAGTTCAGGTGCTTTATCGGCTTGTTTGGCTGTATACAGTTGGACATCATCAGCATATAAATGGACAGTAGTATGTTTACATACAGACGGTAAGTCATTAATAAAAAGGCAAAATAAAATCGGTCCTAGTATTGAACCTTGCGGAACGCCCTGCTTTACTGGTAAGAGTGCTGAGAGCGTATTAAAGCATACAACCCTTTGATCTCGCTCCGTCAGAAAACTGTTAAATAGCCTAACTGCACTGTTACCAAACGAGTATAGATTTTTTAGCTTCCAGCAAAGAATCCTATGATTGACACTGTCTTGTCTTATATCATCTACAATTTTAACCATAGCCATGGAAGGACTGTGTTTGGTTCTAAAACCAGACTGAGCCTCGTACAGTAAGTTATTATTAGACAAGTGCTTAATAAGTTGCTTGGCTATAATCTTCTCAAAAACTTTGGATAAACATGGGAGGATACTAATAGGTCTAAAATCCGCAGCAAACTTTGGGTTGTTTTTTTTCTGAACAGGTATTACGCGTCCAACTTTCCATAAACGCGGAAAAGTTGAAGTAGTTATGCAGTGGTTCAAAATGTGAGTTAGGTGAGGTTAAATAAAAGGCAATATTAGCCTTATAAAACGCAAAGATATCCCGTCTTCACCGACGGCGCTAGATTTAATATCCTTGACTGCATAAATTATCTCATTGAAAAATATCTGAAGAAAAATTCAAGATAAAAATAACGCAACACAGATGCTTCACATTATGGCATGTGTGATTATAAATTTTCAATTTCGATAAATAATTCGATGAGATTTGTTTATCTAAAGCAGCAGGTGTGGGCATTCTTAAGACTTGAAGGCCATTCAAATGATAATTGTTTGATCCATTTTGTTTTTTGTTTATTTAAGGGAAAGATACATTTGTTTTAAAAATACTCTACGAATGGGATGGGGTTTATTTAAACATTATTCGCTACGAATAACATTTCTTTCGTTAAGATTGTGCAGCCTAAAATCTTAAACCTGTTGCTGGCTAAAGACTTTCATAACGACGTTAAAACCAAATATAGAACTCTCGATAATTCTATTTGATATGATTGGCGATATGGTATATCGAGGTGATTAAAGTGTTTCAAGGTTTTCGTGTTTCAACCAAACTTTGCCGTGTATTGGTAAAGTCACAAGGATCTTAGCCTTTGAACTAGCCGATCACGAACTTGGCTGAAAATCCCTCGAATAAGCATCGTGGAAATGTGATTTGGTGTCCAAAATCAAAAACGGTTTAACACCACTTGATTTATTCTTATGGAGATTACGTCGATATGCCAGCCACTATTCACGACCAGCAAAACAACGTGTCGGTAACGTAATAGGGTGGTCACCCTTAAGTACCCGCTTATCCTATAAAAAAAAAAAAAAAAAAAAAAAAAAGGATGATCTCGAGGTCCATTGACATTCATCGGTCTCGTGTAAAAGCTGAAATGGTGTAGTCGTCCAAAAGTGGACCTTAATCGAAGGCTTAGCATCTGGATTGAATCCCGGCAACAGCAATGTCCTCGACTTGTCTATCGCGGTGATGTTCCTCAACGGACGGGTTCTGATAAAAACCCCTGTATATGATATAAGATTGTCAAGGCAAGCTTCTTGAAATCGGTAGTAAACGGAAGGTCGCAACATGGGTGATTGAAAAAAGCTAGGCTCTGATCCTTCATTACCTGTAAGACAAGAATACTAATACAGACAATTTAGAAACAGGTGAAACAGGTTGAAGCGTTTTCTATCAGCTAGTCTAAAAAGGGACTATAGCCTCTCCCTGCTGGTATCCCATAGGATGGAGAAATGCTTTAACTTGTTTTCACTTGCAGATTTTCTTTATGCTTTACTGATAGTATAAACCTTGTCAGTTCAAGAAGAAAGGACCTAAAGACTTTATCAAGTTCAACAAACTGTTTTACCGAACGTTAGAGTTAGAATGGGGATGGAAGTCGAATACCGAAAAACTTTGACTCGTTGAATCGAAAAGAGTCAATCAGGGCACGACTTGTCGTACAATTTACTTTGAGCATGTCGACGCCTCTAGATAATTGGCTCACGTGCCTATTAAACCATGTTCTATAGTAGCACCTACTTATTATGGGATGGGCTATCATATCCAACTCACCAATTTTACTATCTCAAAGATCTTCCTTCTAATCGTTATATGAAATAATTGCGCTACACGTATAGCTATCGGAAAAGAATAATAAAAGTTAATCGTTTACAATCATGACGACATGACAACACATACGCCAATTATGTAATAAATTACAGAGTAATTACGAAAAGTACCAAAGACGGCTCATCAAGTTTATAGTTTAATGGCTATTATGAAAATTGCTCGAGGGATCCAAGGTTCCTTTCTAGTGTATCTGATATGCAAAAATCGGTTGTGCAAGAGAAGTAAAAGGACGTAAACAAGTCTGCAAGGTTATATTCATTTAAAACATAAAATGTTATTATTTACTATCACATTATTAATGACTTGCATTTACTCACTATGTATTTTCCTTATGTTCCAGTGGCCCGTGCAAACCCCACCACAGCAGACGATAAGCCAGCAGCCAACAAGTGTCTCCTCGTCCAATCTACGATTACACTATGTCACTGAACGAATTCTGGCCTATATACTGCCAACGCAAAATGGAAGTCATTTGGGCGCATACGATCAATACGAGAAAGAAGTGATACCGATGCTAGAGCAGAAGCATGGCAAGGTAATTAATGGTATTCACCCGCTCTGGAGCGATGATTAATTGCCATTTTTTTTACCCATAGAACTATCAACTCTTTAACCTAGAAAAATGTATTTCCGTAATAACTTTGGAAAGAATCTGTGAACTCTGCAAGCACATAGACAAATGGCTGGGGAGTGGTCAAGAGAAAGTCGTCGTTCTGCAAGATAGGTAAGTTGAACATTACCCTAAATTGTGGTGACAAATAAACGGCAAAATCGATTGTGGCAAACAATCTAATAGCTACAAAATCCAAATATCTACGAGTATGTATAGGAGAAAGAAATTATGAGTTGGCTTTACGTGGGCACCTAACTTTTACGGTTTAATCCCACGGTGGGCCTACCCACAATCGGGATCAAGAATGCATTGGTCAATGCCCCAGAGTACGAATACTCTGGTTCATTGGTGAACATGCTTGGGGACATGTTCACCGTCCTGATGGAGGCCGAGGTCTACCTAACACCTCTTGCATCTGACTTATTTGACCGAAGTCTCGTCAGATACTCCCGCGATGTTGCGATAACCACAGCCACCACGATGTTGAGGTAGGGGGCCTACCTCAACTGACAGGACCGGAGCGAATTTCGGCTAATGAGTGTGCATTGCTTGCTACTTTCACTAACTTTGTTTTGACTCGCCGTTAGTCAATTTTTCATCATTGGCACCATGTGCCTCTTTTGCTGTACACTCACTCACCTAGTTCACTCCGGGGGCTTCCTGTCCCCGTGGTACCAATTATTTTTGAAGTGCTTTGGTTTTCACTCCGCAACTAAACCAAGTCACTTTCAGTTAAGCTCCCCCAAAAGCTCAAGCCTGACAACTTACCTTCCGTCATTCCTGAGGTGCCAGGATTTTAGCACGCTCGACTAGGTATTTTTGAATGGGCCTCCAGACAGGCCCATATCACCATGCACCACCAGGTTCTAGGAACCGCTAGGGTTCCTTATTCCACCATGCACCACATAAGAAAACCCGAAGGAATTCTTTAGATATCTGGAACCTCAAGGGTTCCTTAAGTTAAGAAGACTCATGGAGTTCTTTTAATTATCTACATAAGAAAACCCGAAGGAATTCTTTAGATATCTCAAGGGCCCCTTAAATTAAGAAGACTCAAGGAGTTCCTTTAATTATCTAGGGACCCATGGGTCCCTTGTTTGTAAAAACCATAAGGAATTTTAGATATCTAGGGATTTAGAGTCCCTTAACTCCCCTTCCAAAGGCCTTGCAGGAGGCTTCAAAAAGGGCACCCTGGCTCTTCGAAGCTGCGAGGGTAATCTTGTCCCCGACCCGCAGGGAATAGTGGATGTATTTAAGCAGCACTTCCAGCAGCTGCTTAACGAGCATGACCAAGAGAGAGTGGTAGGGACCGAGGAAATCCAAACTCCAGCCGCTGAAGTAGTCCTCCCACCCAGCATCGAAGAAGTCGGCACAGCTATTCAGAAGCTGAAGAACAACAAGGCCGCAGGCTCAGATGGCTTGCCATCAGAGCTCTTCAAGGCTGGCGGCGATGTTCTGGTAGGGAGCATGAACCAAATCATCTGCAGAATTTGGGAAGATGAAAGCATGCCCGACGACTGGAATACCAGCTCTACATGCCCCATCCACAAAAAAGGCGATCCTACCTCTTGCAAGAACTATAGAGGTATATCCCTGCTCAATGTCGCATGCAAGATCCTGTCCAGCGTATTGTGTGAACGTCTAAAACCATTTTGCACCGCACTAATCGGCAGCTACCAGTGCGGCTTCCGGCCCGGCAAATCAACTATAGACCAAATTTTCACACTTCGACAAATCCTGGAAAAGACCAACGAGTTTCGAATCGATACACACCATCTTTTCATCGACTTCGAAGCCGCATACGACAGCATTCATCGTGAAGAACTGTTTGGGGCGATGGCCGAATTCGGGATCCCGGTAAAACTGATCCAGTTGTGTCGCGCCACGCTAAAAAACACGCGATGCACCGTGCAACTCGGTTCTAGGACCTCGGAACCATTTGAAACATGCACCGGATTTCGGCAAGGAGATGCGCTGTCATGTGACTTCTTCAACCTGGTGCTGGAGCAGATAGTGCGACGGGCAGGCGTCAACAGGGAAGGCACTATCTTTTACAAGTCCATCCAGCTGCTGGGATACGCGGATGATATCGACATCATCGCGTGTTCGCGCCGTGGCATTGTGGAAGCATTCACGGCGATTGAAGAACAGGCGAAACGAGTTGGTCTTAAGATCAATGAGGACGAAACGTTGCTCACCACCTGGGACAAAATATAACAATTGACAGCTACAATTTCGAGGTAGTTAAGGGGTTTGTCTACCTCGGGGCAAACGTAAATTCCACAAATGACACCACAGTGGAGATCCGGCATAGAATCGCCCTTGGCAACCGCTGCTACTTCGGCTTGTCCAAACAACTTGGATCCAAACTCCTCACTCGAAAGACCAAAGTCATGCTTTACAAAACGCTCATTCTGCCAGTCTTGCTGTACGGAGCCGAAAGCTGGGAGGTAAGCAGGACAGCGGAGCTGATTTTGGGTTATTTCGAATGAAAAATTCTGCGCCGGATATTTGGTCCTGTCTGTGAGGAAGGTGAATGGAGATGAAGACACAACCGCGAACTCTACGAGCTGTACCAAGATGTGGATGTAGTCCGGAAGGCAAGGATCCGTCGACTACACTGGCTCGGCCACTTCGAGCGCATGGACATCAACGCTCCAGCTAAGAGGGTCTTCGACTCCGAGCCTCCTGGTTCGAGAAGAAGAGGAAGACCGAACCTCCGGTATAAAGACCAAGTAATCGCGGATGTAAGACATCTTGGTCTTGACAACTGGAAGCAGCGTGCCCGGGACCGTCAAGGATGGAAGGCAGCTATAGCTCAGGCTCAGATCCTCCATGGATCGCAGGCCTGATAAGTAAGTAAGTAAGTAACTCCCCTTCCGTCATTCCTGAGTGTGCCAGGGATTCAGCACACTCTGCTGGGATATTTTTTAGTGTGGGCCTCCAGCCAGGCCCAGCCATCATTTTCTTCGAATACATAGGGGTTAGAGCCGCACCGCCAATGCGTCGTCGAAAGCCCCGGAGGGCACCTCATACCCCGAAGGGTTCATCTCTTATCTATCTCCCAAAGGGTTCAATTTATCGTTTGATATTATCTTGCCCAAAGGGATACTTCAACCCCGAAGGGTTCATCTTAACGTCTTCCCAGGAGGGATCATCGATACATCATTTGATGCGCCAGTTCATCGGTACCATTGAAAGAAGCTTATGCTTCAATCGAATGGATTTCTTCAAAAATAAGATGACATGACATCTTTAGATATCTAGGGAAAGTTCCCTTTACTTCCTCTATGGACCAGCCAACAATGTTACTGTTACCTGGTCCATCCTCCGGATTTTAGTCGCCTCTTACGACAGGCATGCCTTACCTCGGGTATATTCTAACTCCTAACCCGCGGGGGGGGGGGGGAGCATGTACAGGAGGTATGATCTGCCCGAATTCATCACCAATTCCACTTGCGTCTGCCCATGTGCATGTACATTAGCCCGATGAACCTCGCCATTTGAGCCGTCAAGCCTTAAGCATTGTTTCTCTACACGTTACCAGTCCAGTGCGCGCTGGTTACGTGTTTAATAATTCGATTTTGGTGATTTAAAATGCAAAGAATCCACGCGAACCGTGTGGCGCAGAAACGTGGTATGGGTCGTAATGTGGTCAATTTAAATTTTTACTCAAACTTGAATGCTCCTTTGGCCTCTCGTTGTTTCTGTTTTTGGCTTTTTTTTTGGCAATAATTGCGTCTACACACCACACATCCGTACGATCGTGCGAGATCCATTAAATAAAATTACATTTAATTTAGAATGACAGCATCTACAATTTGGTGTGAGATGGCAGTGGTGCCACTGGCAATCACAATGTCGTGAAAGGCCGACTTGAGTGCTAATCATGCCCAAGATGTTAGGCTTGCAACTGGAAAGCAAGGCTGGAAGAACGCTAGCATTGCTAAACATGATTCGAATGTGGCGCTTATCAACCAACCGCAAAAGTCAAATTTTGAAACTATGGTGTAGCTTCGATGACTACAGCATAGTACATATGATAGTAAAAGCCAAAACAGTGTGATTGTGTCTGGCTAATTGAGGTCAACTGCGGTTTTGCGTCCAGTTTACGTGGAGACAATCGATTTCAATTCAGGTTTACGCCAACTCATGCCAAGCTATTAACCTTACTTAAGATTCGAATTTCATATCGGGTTCGCTTTCGAGGGCGATTGCAGGTGGTTGACACTTTTATTTGTCTGTTGACATTCATTTTAATGGGCTATCCTGAAAGGGGGCTTAGTTAATGTTTTTTGTTTTTGTTCAAAATAGGATTGGAAGCGGTAGATATTGCTTTTGTTCTTGTTTTTTTTTTTTTTTTTATTCCACAAATACCTGTTTCGTTAGATGTAATCAATTTTGATTTTATCAAGTGTATCGATGTATGGCATGTCTTTATTGTTAATTGATTGATTAGTTTGCTGATTAGGTGATTCCGGGTCTTTTTTGTCAGTAGTTCGAATCCATAGATTTGAGTGAAATACGCGTTATGATATGTAGTCTTAACTTGATTTTTATTACATAACGAGTTTTACATTAGTTCATCAAATCCGCATAACCCTTTACAACCGTAAAGGTCGAATCGCCTACGAAATCGACCATGTGCTCATTGGTGCAAGACACTCGTCAAACATCCTAGGCGTGCGAACATTCAGGGGGCAAACGTCGACTCTGACCATTTCCTCGTAGCAGCAAAATTCAGAGCTCGACTGTCCAATGTCAGTTGGAGCAACTGAGCGAAAGGCTCTCTAGTACGCCTACGTCGAACACAGATGTCAACAATATGTGGCTGCATTGGCGCTCAGCCATTCAGGAAGTAGCCGAGAACACTTTGGGCTACATACCGCCTCCGAAAAAAAAAAAACCCGTGGTATGATGGCGAGTGTGAGCAGAAAAAGGCAGCAACCGACGAGGCTTGCCAAAACGAAGCGCAAGAGGAGTACCGAGCTAGAAAGAAGGGGGGAGAAGAAAACTGCTGCGACCAATGAAAATAATCTTCGCGGCCTCCCAGCTCAAGAATATCGAGGAGTCTAGGGACAAGCTTAAAAACCGGCCCTTTTATAGGAAAGCAAAAAGCCTTGCAGAAGGCTTCAAGAATGGCACCCAGGCAGGGAATAGTGGATGTATTTAAGCAACATTTCCAGCAGCTGCTTACCGAGCATGACCAAAAGCGTGTGGTAAGGACTGAGGAAATCCCAACTCCAACCGCTGAAGTAGTCCTCCCACCCAGCATGCCGTAGACTCAGATGGTTTGTCAACAGAGCTCTTCAAGGCTGTTCCGGTAGGGAGCATGCACCAGATCATCTGTGGAATTTGGGAAGATGAAAGCATGCCCGCCGATTGGAATATCAGCTCTATTTGCCCCATTCACATAAAAGGCCATCCTGCCTATTGCATGAACTACATATAAATTTATATACCTGCTCAATGTCGCATACAAGATCCTGTTCAGCGTACTGTGTGAACGTCTAAAGCCCTTTTGCACCGCACTAATTGCCCTCTAGCTGTGCGACTTCCGGACCGGCAAATCGATTATAGACCAAATATTCACACTTGGACAAATTCTGGTAAAGACCAGCGAGTTTTAAAGCGATACACACCATCCCTTTATCAATTTTAAGGCCGCATATGACAGCATTCATCGCAAAAAAATTGTTTGGTGCGATGGCCAAACATGGCCTGACAGCTGCTCCTCAGCTCGAAATTTTGACAGAAAGTCCGTATCCATACCTCTGGGGAACGAAATGAGTCGCTTAATGCTTGAACAACGGTGAGAAATATTGAAAACTTATTTCCAAAGCTAGGGCTGTGTAGCCTAAACAGTTCGTTTTTTGGAAAGAAGTTTTGGCCGAAATGAAGCACCCACCGCGACTGCTGTACGCAAGTTTGTGCAAAAAGCTCGTGAGACTGGTATGCTAGTGAACAATACTCATGGTCCCCATCGTTGTACGGTGTGCACAGATGAGGATCTGGCTGCTGTGGCCGAGAGTGTGAGACTCAATTCACGAACATCAACTCGCCATCGATCTCAACAGCTTAAGATTTCTCGCACTAGCCTGAGGAGAATTGTGCACAAAGATCGGATTATTCGCTTACAAGCTCCAATGGACTCAGCAATTGAAGGCGCGGGACCATCCGCTTCGTTATCGCTTCGCAGTTTGGGCCTTACAGCAGCTTGAATTGGACAAGGATTTGGGGCGAAAAATCATATTTTCTGACGAGGCACATTTTCATCTCGGCGGCTACGTTAACAAACAAAATTGCCGCATCTGGGGCTCGGAACACCCGCACGTTATTGTAGAGAAGCCAATGCATCCACAAAGAGTGACAATTTGGTACGGATTGTGGAGTGGTGGCGTCATTGGACCGTTTTTCTTCGAAAATGAGGCTGGGAACAACGTTTCGGTAAACGGTGGGTGTTAATCGACTTTTTGTTTTTACTGAAATTTAAGACTTGAATTTGGGCGACCTCTGGTTCATGCAGGATGACGCGCACTGCCAAATAGCCCACGCCACAATCGATCTTTTGCGCACCAAATTCCCAAATCGTGTTATCAGCCGTATTCGCGTTATTGCGAAGCCAGCCGAGGCAGCCACGCAAACGACGTTGTATCTGGCCCCCCACCCTGTACATGCATTGAAGCAGACTTTCGGACGTACTGTCAAATATAAGGAACCTTTCTTTAACCGAACCACACAAATTTGGAACTTCTTACCGGTTTCGGTCTTCCCCCCCTTAGTACAACATTCTTCAAGCATTTACCGGTATCTCCGCTCTTCGTCTTCCTCTATATGTATTTCCGGCCGGACTGTGGCAAACCTTGAGTGCGCGTCTACTATACAAAAAAAAAAAAAAAAAAATACCACGCGATTATCGAAAAAGTCCTTGATATCCTGTTGGTCGACACGCAAGAGAAGGGGAGTGGGAGCTGAGGCTGTATGGTGATATCAGAGGAAAGGATGCGAAACATCTCGCACAAAGAATTCGTGATGCGATAGCTTTGCGTAAGATGGGTGCCGCTTTTACTGAATGCTGATCGAAAGCAATATTTGGACCGATTTAAAAGATATCGCAGCGATTTGTGGCGGACATGCGTCCACACGTTATAAACTATAGGTAAACAGCAGTCGAAGCAGTCGGTGGAAGCTGATAGTTCACCACCAAAGAAGGTAAAGTCAATTGTATCTGCCCGAAGAGTCATGACCAGCGTGTCGTAGGATGCGAAAGGGATTATGTTAATTACCTTGCAAGAGGTAATGCAATTACAGGCTCACTCCAAATCAAATCACTCCAAACTTTATGATCAGCAGGATGCCAACATTCGAGATTGGTGGCCTGGCTTTGAAGAAGAAAAAAATCATCTTTCACCAGGACAACACACGATCAGATCAGCCATATCCTTATTCTCCTGATTAGACACCTTCAGACTTCCACCTGCCCCCAAATTTGAAGAAACGGGTTTCTAAGATGCGCTTCTTATCTAATGAAGAAGTAAAGAGGTCCGCAGATGAATACTTTTACAGCCTTGTCGAATCTCACTAGTGGGAAGGAATACTGATGTTTGGGAAACGATGAAACAAATGTGTTGAGATCAAGGGAGACTGGTTAAAAATTTTTTAACTGGAAATCGCAGTCTTGCATTGTCAGGCCTTTTTACCTTACTCTCGTACACCGACATTCTCAAGGACATTATTACAGGCAAGCTAAAACACTCATAGCTCTTGAGAGTAAAAATGGCTGTATAAGAATCACGAGGAGAGTACACTGCAAATGGCAAGTGTGTTAGTGCAACACACCAAAAGGTGTGTTTTCATTGTACTTATTTCTTATGTAACTTAATAGTGTGTTATTATGAAAGTACTCAAAAAGGGAAATCCCCCAACGATACACACAAAAAGGAAATTCTAAACTACACACTGGGATCACAATCCAGTGATCCCGTGTTTCATTCTCAAGGTTCCTGTGAACATTTTTTGCAGCAAACAAGAAAAGGCTCACCTAGTCCTCGCTCTCTGAGCGTTTGTCGCTACGAGGTTGATGAAGCCCGAAGCATTGTTCCTTTTTATTGTTTGATTGAATTTATCGTTTGTTTTTGTTGTGAAGCAACATCATGATGATCATGCCATCCTGCTCGAAGGCCCAAGGTAGAATAGTAAAGAAGAGGTTGAGTGTCTTTGCTTTTTGGTGGCTGCGGACATTGAGATTTGAACTCGGATCACTTGGCCGAGAGTTCAGTGTGTTAACTATTATGCCATGGATCCGGCACGCGACTTACTTTCTGGCAAGGTTGCACATAGTAAAGAAATGTCCCTTTTGTTTGATTGATTGATCCAAAGTGTGTTAGTTATTAATACGTGTTTCGCTGCAACACACTTAAGGTTTTACTAAAGTTCTTATTGATGACATGCAATAGAACGTGCTACAGCTTCAAGACGAATATATGCCTCTATTTCGAAGATCAAAGGTGTTAAGTGACACACTTAGTCTTAAAGTGCGGGTTGTCTAACACAGTAGCACTTGCAGTGTATTTTGAATAAATTTAAGCAGGTTTGTTAAACTAATAACTTTACACTGCAAATGCTAGTGTACACGTGACAACACGTATAAGTGTGTCATTTGACACACTTTAAGATTAAATGTGTCAATTAACACGTTTTACCTTTGACGCATGTCTGTGTGCGCGACTTTGTTTTTTTTTTTGTTTTTTTTTTGTTTTTTTTTTTTTTTTTTTTTTTTTTTTTTTTTTTTTTTTTTTTTCTATTTGGGTCAACGATATCTCAAGAAAGGATACATGGTACGACTCGGTGCTATTGTTATCTGACGCGGTAAGTAAAAAAACAGTCGATGGTTCGATGGATGTACAGTGGTTTCATCTCAAAGATCCCGGTACAGAGGATGACTAGATTGACTTGAGATCAAATTTATTCTACACATAGTTTTACAGGGTGCCCCACGAGGGGTGTGCCAAAAAGCTAGAGCGTGTAGGTCTGGTCAAGACAAGATAAAAATCGTATGGGAGGATGGGGGCCTATTCCCCCCCGTTTAGGCGGGAGGGGCAATTTTCTAAAAAAAATGACTTAATTTGGAAAAAAAAATATTAAAAATCAAGGGTTACATCCACAATGCCGTGATATACTTTTTTATGAAGCCGGAAACTTCTTCTTTCATTTTGTTTTTAAACGAAGCTGTTTTAAGGAACAGTTTATGAGAAATTAATTTTCAAACTCAAAATTTTGAAAAAAAAAAAATTCGAACTAATTTTTTTCAAAATTTTGGGTAATTAAGTACTAATTTTTTTTTCAAGAATCAAAATCTGTTATTAGTTTTTAGTTCAAAACAGAAGACCGGATGCAAAAATGTCTTGTAGTTTTTGAGAAATTTAAAAAAAAACCCCAAACCACTTTTTTCTAAGAAAAACCTTTTTTTTTTTTTTTTGGGTTTAAATGCGGCTGGGCTTTTGGGCAAATTAATGTATGAAACATTGACCTCTTTCTTATTATTTTTAAAAAAATTGGAGTCGTATGAGGATACAATAAAGTGACACAGTATTGGAGTAAACTGACCTGCCAATATCGTCTTGGTCCGCCCACCGTCGATGGATTCTACCAGCTAGGACCTTAAGTCAATAAAACCGCAATTTTTCTTTATTGAAAAACAAAATATTTGCAACCCAAATGTAAATAAAAAGCATCGCATTTTTAATAACAAAAAACATTACCGAATTGGATGTTAACTTATCAACACATTAGGATGTCATACTCATACTCTCGAGAAGAATTAACGGACATGCACTTCTGCTACGGTCTAGCTAATGGTCGAGATTGCGAAGCCGAAAGACTCTACGCTGAAAGATATCCCAATCGGAGGTGTCCCAGTCGTAGCATGTTCTCAAGAATTCGCCGACGTCTGCGGGAGCACGGAGTACTAGAGCATCGAAGAAGCGAAAGGTCAATTACAGATGGATCAGCAATCTTAGATGAAAGAATTTTGGACTTGGTCCGACGTAATCCCTCCCTTAGTACAAGGAGGATAGCTATTATGCTTGGAGTGCCCAAGTCTAGAGTATGGAGAGTGCTTCATACCGAGAAGTTACACCCGTACCATTTTACACCAGTTCAATGTTTCATACATTAATTTGCCTACAAGTCTAGCCGCGTTAAAACCAAAAAAAGGTTTTTCTTAGACATTTTTGCATCCAGTTTTCTGTTTTGAACTAAAAACTTATAACAGAATTTAGTCCTTGAAAAAAAATTAGTACATAATTACATAAAATTTTGAAAAAAAATTAGTTCGAATTTTTTTTTTCTAAATATTGAGTTTGAAAATTCATTTCTCAAAAACTATTCCTTAAAACAGCTTCGTTTAAAAACAAAATGAAAGAAGAGGTTTCTGGCTTTACAAAAAAGTATATCACGGCATTGTGTATATAACCGTTGATTTTTAATATTTATTTTTTTCCAAATTAAGTCATTTTTTTAGAAGATTGCCCCACCCGCCTAAACGGGGGTATACCCCCCTCCCATACGATTTTTTTCTTGTCTTGACCAGATCTACACGCTCTAGCTTTTTGGCACTCTGTATACTCAAGACTTGATACGGTTTCGTTAGTAACTTAATAACGGCTTCAAAAAAATGCCCAATATTTTTGAGCGATTAAAAAAGTTTACAAGGAACTACACTTACAGTCTTTAAGGAAGGTCAATGGGAACTTGGCAGTGTGGGCAAACATCTCATATATGCATATCTACTCGATTTTCTATGATGTCTGATTGCACATCCCTTCCCTTTACACATTAGAAAGGCTATTGTAATAAATACACTAGGAAATCATCGCCCATATACATATGTACCTCCAAATTTCTACTTTTACTACCACATTAAGTTGCATTACCTTTAAAATGTAGGTATAAGCAATTTTACTAATCGTTTTGCTGTGCCTCAAAAAGGTATAGTAGAAAGTGTCCCTTTGACACGAAATCTATTCTCTATTAAGAAATGGTATTGCTTGTTCATGCTTTTCCCTTGTTAAGGGACTAGGACGGCATAAAACCATTTTAAAGCTTCTCTCTGCATAATTTTACATCCAAATGTGCTTTCATGAGCATTTCTTAGCGCACATATCTGAACATCAACAGAAAGTGACAGCAATCGTCAGAGTGTTGTTCACATTATCTGCCCATTCGTCACGTGATTACCGGTCAGACCCAAACTCTACTCTCTGTTGATATGAAAAATTAATGAAAATAACCACAACCACTTGTGACGTTAGGGAAGCAAATAACAACTCAACAACATCCATTAAGACATCCATTCATTTCAAGCCCGCCAACCAAATTAACAGTCAAAACATCACTTAAACTATCATACTCATACCATTAACTGTGAATACTAATTAGTATCTAGATTCGATTTGTGTGTATTTGCATTTTATTTAATTTTCTTGACATTACAACCGCTAATTACTCGAGCCGCCTTTCGTTTGTCGGCTTAATAGCTTGACGACTAACTTTCGTTGAAAAATCGACAAAAATCCAGTCCGCGTTAAAGCCCCTTGTGCCGATTAACAGCCTTGGCTGAGATGAACTCACTTGTGTATTCACATGCATGTGTTTAATGCGTACGCATTTTGAGTTATGAGAGATATAACGTGTTTTGCCCTAACGACCATGAACGTGACTTGCATCAAGGTCGTGAGTTTCTTTTCCACACGCAGTCGTACCAACGTTAATGCCTTTTATTTTGTTTTTTTTTTTCTTATGAATGAGTTTCTTCGGTATTCAGTAATCCATCTAATTGGGGTAATCATAGCATAATCAAACCGAAGAGATGAAACATTGACCCCTCACGCTTCAAGTATCGCCGATTTCTAAAGAACACCTTTTTTGTTTTGTAGCGAGGACTGCCAGCGCTTGAGTGCAACTATAATCGCTTTCCTGGAATACCTTCGAATATGCGCTTCCAACTATCAAACGCGAAAGCACAATTCGAATGATGACGTGCGAGCCCAAAACACGATCGCAAGCAATTGGATGAATCTGGACATGTTCTCGATGAAGAAATTCCTCGAGGGCAACATCGAACCATTACGGATTCCATCTTATAAGCGATATATCCGATATTTCTCGGGGCTATTGTCGGGACAGATTAAATTGAATTCGTCGGCGTTGCATTTGAACTACATTAGTATCGAATCGCCACCGTCTTGGCTGCAGTACAATGGTGTTTCTTCAAAAAGCGAATGGAGTAGCTTTATAAAGATTTACGAAGGGCTACAGTGCGTGTATACTTCCGGTAAGTTGGTCTACATATGTACATATCTATGGGACCTTGAGTTGATCTAATCTTTCTCTTTTGTTCAGATATACACATCATTCCAATAACAACGAGACAATTCCTTTATCAAATCGGTGACTTACGTCTTCGTGGTGATATATTAGTCAGGTGCTATCAGTTAAGTGCTCCCGATGGCCAATACACTCGTGAGTTTAGAAAGTTGCTATTTTCCGTTCAATTCCATACGTGTGCCATCAAAACGGATGACGTTGCTTTTGGAAAAGAGGACTTGGATTACGCTCATGCTGGTAAGTCTAGTCGGTGATCACTTCTCGTTTAGTTTTAATGAATTGTTTATTTTTGCTTTATAGATCCAAGATTTCCAAATGACTGTAAGGTGACATTTCATTTTAACTCAGGCGCGAATAATTTCTTGTTCCAAAGTCCGCTGATCCGAACGGAGCGTGCGAATGATATAGCCAAGGCCAACAGTATCGAACACCTGGATTTGAGTAAGTTGTGTTTGGAATTTCAAATTCTGTAAATAGAAGAGATGAATATGGTAGATCTATTTCATACTCGTGAGCCTTGAATTTAAACTGTATACTCATACATATCTCTAAGAAAAATGCTTGAAATGAGGGAAATCGATCACACTCATCAGCTGTTGAGAACCTTACCTTTACCTCGTACAACGTACGGTCTGGTCTACGAGAACAACAAATCTGACCAGACAAACATGCTTAATTGAATTGGTTTGAGCTTCAAGGCATAGCCTCTGTGACTAACGCTTTGGTTTTTTTTATCGCGTTTGTGACAGCTTAGCTTTTGGGCAGTTGCCGTACTTTTACTTATTTAGCAGGGCACCATCGTTAAGAGTAGTATTTTTAGGTCCAACTATCCAATCGGTTTTGCCTGCTTACTACTTGTATGTGTCACCTGCCTTGTCTTCATACTGCCCAGCCGTCTTAGATGAGGGATGCGTAGATAAAAATATCACCCATATAGTCAAGACGTCAAGGCAAGGCCAAGACGGGACCAAATATCACAACATTGAAGGGTTTCCTCAATAACTTTTAATAATGCTGGGGCCTCTGAATGTCGCCTTGTCTTGGAAGAAGCCTTCTTCTAAATGACCTACAGTTGGCAAAAGTTGTTTTCGTTGTCGTTGTAGTTGTCACTAGTGAGCTAAGGCAAATGAAATTGTTGAAAAACTAATTTTGGCGAAAAGACTGTGTGCTTTTCTGACATTTCTAACTTTTCCAACCATATCATTGCTGTTAGCGTCCGCAAGCGTTTGCGCAAATCGTTGTGTGTGTTATGACTAATCCTTTTAAGCCTCGTAGGAATCAGTAAAATTGTTGCCCAAATCGATGGAGCAGCACGAGTTCTTCATTGCTTTTCTAGATAGCTTGTGGTTTCTCTAAGCTCTACATAAGGACCCTGTCATATAAAGCCTCAAATCCAGCAGAAATATGATGTGTATCGACCTGAAATTCTTTTTGATCTTGAACGGTTTGAGGTGTAGATAACGTACGAGAGAGATGATATTGTATGCGCTGTTAAGAGGACTCATTTCCCTAGTTATAGAGATTCCCCATTTTTATCGGCCAGGCAAACAATGCTAAAATTCTATTCATCGAGCACGTTGTCTATCGTTTGTTTAGCACAGTTAGAATGGTCAAATTTAGGTCAATATGTTAGATAACATGTTGCACTTTACAAGTAACTCCATTATGCCCTTCTTATACGAGAAGAAGTCGTCGTCTTTGTTGCTTAAAAGCTAGGACGGGCGATGTTCACAAGCCTCTGTTGAGGTAAATTTTCCAAAATTGTCACTTGGTGCCAGGTCTGGACTCTGGTAGATGCATACGTCGGTAAGAAGGTAATTCGTGGCCTCCACAAGGGAGAGGACAAACATAGGCCAGAAATGCTCTTTCTGTTCCCTGTGTGTTGCTGTATTGCCCCTATTCATGGAACCATTTTTCGCTTCTTACAAAATTAAGAAGATCAGTTATCCTCATCCGCTGAAAGTCAGTCAGGTCGATAAAGAGGTATGTAGGTATCGTTCCCTAATATGACAGAGGGCCTAGTCTTTGTGCATGATTGCCGATAAGACAGTGACCAACGATTATGTTGATGTAGAGTGGTTTAAGGGAGATTAGTTAGTGTGTTGGACTCTGATGCAGGATGAGCAAGTTCGGGTCCCTATAACACCAACGAATGTTTATTTCGCGGCGTCCCTCCTCGGCGGAGTACTGGCAAACCCCCCATAGTATCTGCCTTGAAAAAGCTTCTCGACTCACGTCGTTCGGAATCGGCATTAAACTGCATCACACACAACATGCGTGATTAAAGAGAAGCTTGGCTCCAAAGAAGAAAGACAAAGTCCCATGGTTCGCTGTCGGTCAAGTCGTGGCCAGATTTGCCTGGTGGTTAGACAGGTATGTATGCCCTTGGGTCCATCTCAGGTTCGTCTAGTTTAATGGCTACCAAGGATGTACAAGCGTAAGCCATGTTTGTTTGTTGCGTCGTTCCTTCTCTGACGAGCATGTCAGCTTTCTTTTCCTGAAATACCACTGTGCGCTCGTACCTATACTTATTTACTTAGGTGGCCCTACAGTCCGTGGTGAATCTGGACCTCAACCAACAACGTCGCTGTACAACCCGTACAGTTTTTCGTTAAATCTTCTCCTCCATACACCGTTTGAACAAACGGGACCGTAGATAGTGCGCAGAATTTTCCTCTCGCGTTTTATCTCAGCGCTGGTGTTGTTGTCGCCGGTCATCAGTGAGCCAAGGTAGAAGAATTCCTTGATCACTTCAAAGTTATATCCGCCCATGGTGACGTTCTGGGCAATATGTCGGTGCTGATCGTCTCTTTTAGATTAAAGCAGATATTTGGTTTTACCCTCATTTACCTTGAGACCCATCTTAGCCACATCTACCTCAATGCTTACAAAGGCCTCATTGACGTCTCGCTGCGTTCGTCCAATCATGTTAATATCGTCGGCGTACGCAAGCAGTTGCGTGGACTTGAAATAAATCGCACCTCTTGTGTTGGCCAGTGACTCTTGCACGATCTTTTCAAGCACGATGTTGAAAAAGTTGCATGACAGCGCGTCACCTTGCCTACATCCTTTTTTAACATCAAGGGTCTCGGTTTGCTCATTAGCGACCTTAATGGAGCAGCGAGAATTCTCCATTGTCATCCTGCACAGTCGGCCAGCTTGGCAGGGATGTTAAAACTAGACATGGCTTTGTATAGCTCATCTCTATACACGCGGTCATATGCAGCTTTGAAATCGACGAAGAGGTGGTGAGTGTCGATTTGGCATTCCTGGGTCTTCTCCAAGATCTGCCGTGGTACCCTGGTGTAAATTAAACTATTCTCACATCTCGTCTAGAGAGAGGCGGCAGTCGAGGCTCTCTTTGGATGTGTAGGCATAAGACTCCAGCGATTTCAGGGCAGCTTGGTTGTCGGTGAAAATTCGAATATCTGTGAGAGATATCACGTTCCACCTCAGCCAAGACAGGACTTTTTTTATTGCTAGCAACTCCGCCTGGAAGACACTGCAATAGTCTGGTAGTTTTAGGGCTTGATTTAGTTTCATTTGTTTGCAAAATACTCCGCTATCCCCCCCGCCTTTTGTTTTTAAGGCCCATCTACGTAAAAGTCCATGCAGCCCCTGCGGGGTCGCGCTTGTCGGGACCATTTTTGTCTTCCTGGGTATGTTATTTTGAACTTTTTCTCAAAGACTGATAGGTTCAAAATAGTCGGAGTTCTCTGCCAAAGTTGTGCTGTCGTTCAGGATAGAAGCGTGGCCGTCTATATAGGTCGTGAATTTTGAGCCGGCCTTTAACTGGTAGATGCGTAAGACCCTTCCAACCAAGCTCCCGGAGTTTACGGCGAGACACTATCGATGTGTGTGATCTGGCGCTGTCCTGATGGAAACAAGCTATCCGTTTCTGGGCGATCTTTGATTAATAGTATAAGGGTTTCGCTGCAGCTCCAATTCCGCTGAACACACAGCAAAATCTTCATGGCTGTCAGTTCTGACTTAGCCACCATTTGCGCCGGGCCACCGCGTTTCGGACTACTGTCGTTTAGCTTCATATTGTTATAATTGATACTTTTGATTACCACTTTCCATCCGCTTCAGAAATGGGTCAATTTTAGACGCAATTCGCAGATCAAAATTCGGCCCAAGAGGTTTTTTGCGTTAACCCGTGTGGTACCCATACATCGCGATTCCTTTTATATCAAGCCTTATTCAAATGGTTCCAAATAGCTTTTGTAGAATGCTTAGGACCTGGGCAATCGGGCCAGTGCTTGGTTGACGGCAAAACTCACCGCACCATCGATATTACCGTTTATAAACTGCCTTCCAACCATTCAGACGTGCCTTTCGTTGCTCTTACATACGCCTTCCAATCCGCTGTCTAGTGCGCCCCTCGACCTAATTTCGAATAAAACAAATAAATACAAAAACATAATAACGCGCCAGTTCTCCCCATCGACCTTATTTCGATCAAACTAAATAAACAGAAAAACTTAAAAAAAAAAAAAAAAAAAAAAAAGAAAAAAAATGTCACAGTGCGGTTTTGATAATTGTCTGTATAAAGATACCAATGCCGATTTATTGCCCTGTAAGGGTATTTGCGGCAACTCATTTCACCCGTTATGCGCCGGGCTTAGTAAACGTGCCAGTGTGTACCTCAAAGATTACAGCAGCAACTTTTTGTTTTACTGCAATGAGTGCAAAAACATCTCCCTTTCACACGTAATGCTCGCGATTAAGTGTGTCAGTGATTCGATCGCCTCACTGACCTCGGACAATAAATTACACCATAAAAAAACTCTTGCCCAACTCTCTTCTTTTGGTGACCTAAACAAGGGTTTTGATGATCTTAATAATAACATAGACGTGTCTATCAGTGCGCTGAGATCTAAAGTCAAGGCCTTGGACAAACATCTAGAAGCAATCGACGTCTCCTTGAATAGACCGCAAAGTGAGCCCAATTTCCCCCCCCTCACGACTCTTAAGACTGATATTAAGTCTATTCTCGACTCGTGGTTTAGTGCTCTGTGTGCTGACCTCAAAAAATCGATCGACTCCCACGTGCCTTCTATCAACGACTGCCTGAAATCCCTCCGATCCGACCTGGAGATCCATTTCCAAAACTCTAGTAATGACTTCCGCTTCATGGAGCTAACACGCAAGCTTGATGATCTTCGTAATGATGTCGCAGCTAATCGCATATTATTAAGCGATTTAGGTGAAGAATTGAAGTTCATGCCAATTAGATCCAACGGCACCCCTCAGCCACAGCCGTACGATACATCGATCATGGATGAATTGAATGAAACCACACGGACCCCCCCACCTTTGCTCCAAGCCCCTGCCCTATCAAGGACTCTATTGGCAGCGTCACCACCTCTGGAAATGATAACACCTCAACCAGCTCAGCTGCCTACCATTCAACGTTTTGGTACCTCTTGGACTCAATCTGAGTGGAACAACAGGCTCCAAAAAATTTGCGACAACAACTCCGCCCAACTCACCATCGATGGAACTCCCGAAAACGCTGATGCTGCTTGGTTAACCTACCGTTTTAATAAAAAGTATAATATAAGTATAAGTAATTGTAAGAAAATACCCAATAAGCCTAACTCCTTCCAATTTGATATTCCCCTCAAATACAAATGGCTTTTCCTCACCCCCTCTGGTAAAACTTTACATTTCCATAAGATCTTTCCTAAAATAAATGCCAAAGCACCAAAAAAGCAAGCTTCCATACG
This sequence comes from Eumerus sabulonum, assembly GCA_951905685.1. NCBI lineage: Eukaryota > Metazoa > Arthropoda > Insecta > Diptera > Syrphidae > Eumerus > Eumerus sabulonum. The sequence goes on from OX645062.1 coordinate 74,888,390, forward strand.
TCCAAAACCTAACAATTTTCAACCCAAGGTCAGCGAGCATCCCAAATTTCCACCTAATTCAGACCAAAATTGGAGTTTTAAAACCAACCTCTTTCCAAATTTTACACATCCATCGATCTCTCATCTATCTAGCAAAATTCAGCCAAAACCCCAACGTCAACGCGTTTCATTTAAATCGAATCCAACAACTACCAACATCCCTCCTTCCAAATCACCTGTCCCGAATTCATTTCCAAATTTTGACCTCACGTCAGGAGCCAAGTATCCTAACTTCCGTAGCTCTCATATCCTCAACCCCTCCCAACCATCCCCCTCCAATATCACCACACAAAATCCCAACCTTTCGCCCGACTCTTCATCACCACCCACAGCAACAATTCCTGCCCCACTCACCCATTCTTCAGTCGCGACTCAATCTTTCGTTGATCCCCTTATGCCTCCTACAGTTAAACTTACTCAGCTTACTACTGACCCTATTCAAAATCGCTACGCTCTCTCTCGACTAAGAGATCGGAAGATATATGAGAACATTCGTCTCTTTTTGGCTTACCTTCATGATAAATCCGACTCGGTTTGCTATGAAGGTAATACAAACACAAGCGTCATGGTTTCCATTAAACAGGAAGGTCTCCCTACGGACTACGCTAGCCTCAAGAGCCTCTTCATCAAATACAACGAATTCCTTAATATCCCGCCCCAAAAAGTGTCAAATGATCTTGATACCTATCGCCAATACTTTCACTCTAAACGAATATCACACCTTCAACGTAGTAGAGCTGATCACGATAAGTTTTTTCGTCCCTAAATCTCTCCCCCTTCCAGCAATACCATCACTCCGTCAAAATCTTCCTCTTACCATCTATTATCAGAACGTAAGAGGTCTCCGCTCAAAAACCCAAACTGTCTTCCAACAATCACATGCTCTACACTTTGAAATCTTTGCTCTGACCGAAACGAACCTGATCCCCGGCATAAATAACTCCGAACTGTTCCCATCAAATTTCAATGTTTATCGAGATGACGAACTCGGCCGACCCATTGAGGGTTGCCCCTGTCGGGGTGTCCTTCTAGCCGTCCTTAATTCAATTGACTCCTCCCTTATTGCAGTATCATCCTCCCCACATCTCGACTTTATTACAATCAAGATTGTGCTACCCCAGAAGACCCTTTACATCACTTGTTTCTACATCTTGCCCTCACAACCCATAGAATCTTATCAACTCGCCATCAACACGATTGACCAAATAACTGATTTAAGAGATCCTCAGGATGAAATCCTTCTCCTCGGAGATTTCAACCTTCCTCATCTTAAATGGTCTCAATCAGACGAAGAATCGTTTTATATTGCCACCAACCCCACTACGACCAAAGAATGTCTCTTCTTGGATCGCCTAGCAGATTCAAACCTTAGCCAAGTTAGTGGCATCTCAAACTACATGGGTAGACAACTAGACCTCATATTCACAACCGATCCCTTCAATTCTTCCGTCTCTCGTTGTCCACTTTCCCTTTCTACCATCGATAACTTCCATCCTCCCCTTCTTCTTTCCTTTTTTCATAATTCTTCATCACAGAATACTCCCCCTACAGTTCTGCCTTCTCACGATTTCCACAAAGCGAAATTTCACCAAATTAACGAATACCTTAAAAAAGCGCTTTTCAATTTTGATAATCTAACTTTAAATGATGCTGTATCCATATTCTACAGGGAAATATTTAATTCTATCTCTCTTTACGTCCCATTTTCCCAACGCACAACTTTGTCCTCCTCCCCACCATGGTATAATCGCAGACTCCGATCCCTAAGAAACAAAAGAAATAAACAGTGGTCAATATTCCTTCGTACCCAATCCCCTAAAGACTTCTCTAATTACATGGGTAGCTATCTCCACTTTACGGCCCTTCACAACTCTCTCTATCAACGCTATATAGCCGAAACACAAGCCAATCTTATAAGCGATCCAAAGTCCTTCTTTAAGTTTGTTAACTACAAAAGAAAATCTGATGGGTACCCCACCTCTCTTTCCTTCAATGATCAAACCTCAAATGACCCTAACATTATCGCCAATTTTTTTGCCACCTATTTCAAACAATCTTTCGCCGACGATTCCTTTGTTCCGGATCCCGCTTACTTCGATTATTTACCGAATTTCTCCTTTGGACCTTTTCTTCCTCGTACAGTCGACCCCTGTGTCATCGAAAACAAATTAAATCAACTTAAAGATGAATTCACTCCTGGACCTGACGGTCTCCCTGCTATATTCCTAAAAAAATGCTCCTCAACCCTCTCTTCCCCTCTCTCGAAAATCTTCACTTTATCCCTATGTTTGGGCGAATTCCCCCAGTTATGGAAAACCTCATATATAACCCCTATACACAAAAAAGGGCCGAAGAACGATATCAACAATTATCGTCCCATTGCCAAACTGTCACATATACCCAAACTCTTCGAGAGCATTTTGCATGAAATCTTAAGTTTTCGCTGCAAGTCTTTAATCTCCCCTAGACAACACGGTTTCCTCAAATGCAGATCTACAACCACAAATCTTGTTGAATTTGTGTCCTTTACCCTCTCGGCCTTAGAAAATGGCAATGAAGTCGACGTTATTTCTACCGATTTCAGTAAAGCTTTCGATAAAATTTCCCACAGCCTAATACTCTTCAAACTGTCTTCCCTTGGTTTCGATCCCATTTCCGTGAAGTGGATATCTTCTTACTTGAACAATCGCTATTATAGTGTTCGCTTCAGGTCTGCCTTTTCTAAACCTTTTCCAGCTTCCTCCGGTGTCCCCCAAGGTAGCCACTTAGGTCCACTTCTTTTCGTTCTTACCATTAACGATATTGAAATGGTGATCAAACATTCCCATGTCTCACTATATGCCGATAATACCAAGTTCTTCAGGAGTATTTCCTCCAGTCAGGACCCTTCCCTAATCCAATTAGATCTCAATAGTTTTTCCACCTGGTGTTCCAAAAACTGCTTGGAACTCAACATTCCCAAATGCCAATCCATTACTTTTTCACGTAAACGAATCAAACCCCCTCCCCGTCTCTACTTTCTAAATAATCAACCCATAGCCACCGTTCAGGCCATCCGGGATCTTGGCATATTATGTGACCAGGAGTTAAATTTTCGGACACATATCGACGAGATAATCCTTAAAGCTAATTCAGCACTCGGCTTCGTAAAGCGATGGTCTAAAGAATTCTCCAACCCCTACGTTACCCGATCTCTCTACACAACCTTTGTCCGGCCCCTTCTTGAATACGCCTCTCAAGTATGGTCACCTTACCAACAAACCCACATTTCTAGAATTGAGAGCATCCAACGCCGATTCCTACGTTTTGCACTTCGAGGTCTCCCCTGGAATAATCCTTTGCTCCTACCACCCTATCAAGATCGTCTTAAATTAATCAACATGAACACGTTGGAGGAAAGAAGAACTGTATCTGACATTCTCTTCATCCATCGACTCCTTTCAGGTACCATTGATTGCGCGACCCTCTATGACTCTGTCTCTATCAACACTAACCCCCGCAATGTACGTAATCCCCGTCTCTTCTACCTAGCCACCCCCCGCACCGCCTATGGCTCCAATGAACCCATTTCTCGTATGCTGGGAAGTGTTAACTCAAATCCTTACTTCGACTTCAACCTCAGCACTCAATGCTTAAAAACTCGTCTTATTAATCATGCCCCCCTCCCCCACCATCATTAGCTTCTAAGTTAGATTAAGTTAGAATAAGTTAGATTAAGTTGGCTTGAATTAAGCCCAATAAATGGGGGTGTTCGCCCCCACGAAAATTCAAATTACCGGAACGGAAGCGACGAAAAAAAACCTGGCAGGATTGGCTGTTACAGAGTCGGGACCATGAAGACTATCTACAATTTCAGGCGCCTAACTTACGTTTTCGCAAGGAAAACTATAATCGCTAGTTCGTTTTACCAATACTCCAGTCATCGATTCCAGTACGGTTCGGTTCGTCCGTAGTGTCTCTGCAGGCTTTCGAATTACTTTATTTACTTCCAAAATTCTTTCCGGGCCTCGGTTTGTTTCATTTTCTAAAAGACATACGATCCTCCCTTCTTTTTGCTCGTAGAACTCAGCGGCTCTGAATCGTCGTGGCATCCTAGCCTTATATGCTCTGTACGAACTTATCCGCATCAAATCAAGGACTTCTTGGTGCTGGTGGAGGAGTATGACATTTCCATTGTTATTCTATATTCCATGCAGATTGCATCAACACTTCAGAAAGTTTGAGAGCTGATCACCTTAGGTCCTAGCGGTTTGCGTTTTTTCAAAATCAATAAGGTAATAGTCCGACTCGATGTTGATAATATGTTGGAGGAATTCCTAGCGTCGATCGTAATATGATGAGTATGGTTGACAAGAAACACGAGGCTACTAGAGCCACCATCGCAAAGTCCATTAGTCTGGCCACTTTTGGACGTACATACATAGATGGTAACGTGGTCTAATACGTAAAAAACCGGCCAAAATGCGTTTTGGGAGCGGCAGAAAGAGCTTAAAGTTTTTCAGCAATTTGCGGACACTATCAATCTGCTTGACAGCATTGGCTCGGACATACAGGGTAAAGTTGTTGATCGTTCTGAAAATGGCGAGATGCCAGCAACGATCCCTTTTTCAAAGACCGGGTCAAGTTGACATGCAGCCTCCTCGCGGCGCCCTCTGGACTTTAAGCCTATAAGTGATCGCTTGGCTATGACTCTGGTCAAAGGCAGATTTAACAACATCAGCCTCGTATTTGCACATGCCCTACCCCTATTGAAGAGGCTGAAGACCCCGTCAAAGAGGACTTCTATGAATTCTGAGACAACGCCTATGGAGCTTGTCCGGAGTACGATGTTAAAATCTTACTCGGGAACTTCAATGCCAACATCGGTAAGGAGGACACCTTTGGCGGAGTGATCGGAAAACACAGCCGCCACGATACAACAACGGATAATGGCCTCTGACTCACGGACCTTGCGACAGCTCGTAATGCGATGATAAGTAGCATAAGATCTCCCCGCAAGCGAATCGACACAACCTGACCATCTTCTGATGGTCGAACCGCCAGCGAAATCGACCATGTGTTTATTCACGCAAGACACTCGTCATACATATTGGGCGTGTAAACGAGGCAAACGTCGACTTTGACCACTTCCTCGTAGCAGCAAGATTTAGAGCTCGACTGTCCAATGTCAGAAAGCTGCACCAGTCCACCATGAGGAGGTTCGACATTGGACGCCTGAGCACATCGGAGGTTACCAGAATCTACAGAGAGCAACTGAGCGATAGGCTCTCCGGTATGCCTACGTCGAGCACAAATGTGAGCAATATGTGGCTACATTGCCGCTCAACCATTCAGGAAGTAGCCGAAACCACCTTAGGATACCTACCACCCCCGACAATAAACCCGTGGTATGATGGCGAGTGTGAGCAGAAAAAGGCAGCAACCGACGAGGCGTACCAAAAGGCGCTGCAGAGGAAAACCAGGGCAGCGCGAGAAGAGTACCGAGCCAGAAGAAGGGAGGAGAAAAAACTACTGCGACAAAAGAAAAAAATCTTCGCAGCCTCCCAGCTCAAGGATATCGAGAAGTCTAGGGATAAACATAAAATACGAGCCTTTTACAAGAAAGCCAAAGGCCTTGCAGGAGGCTTCGAAAAGGGCACCCTGGCTCTTCGAAACTGCGAGGGTAATCTTGTCACCGACCCGCAGGGAATAGTGGATGTATTTAAGCAGCACTTCCAGCAGCTGCTTAACGAGCATGACCAAGAGAGAGTGGTAGGGACCGAGGAAATCCCAACTCCAGCCGCTGAAGTAGTCCTCTCACCCAGCATCGAAGAAGTCGGCACAGCTATTCAGAAGCTGAAGAACAACAAGGCCGCAGGCTCAGATGGCTTGCCATCAGAGCTCTTCAAGGCTGGCGGCGATGTTCTGGTAGGGAGCATGCACCAGATCATCTGCAGAATTTGGGAAGATGAAAGCATGCCCGACGACTAGAATACCAGCTCTATATGCCCCATCCACAAAAAAGGCGATCCTACCTCTTGCAAGAACTATAGAGGTATATCCCTGCTCAATGTCGCATACAAGATCCTGTCCAGCGTATTGTATGAACGTCTAAAACCATTTTGCACCGCACTAATCGGCAGCTACCAGTGCGGCTTCCGGCCCGGCAAATCAACTATAGACCAAATTTTCACACTTCGACAAATCCTGGAAAAGACCAACGAGTTTCAAATCGATACACACCATCTTTTCATCGATTTCAAAGCCGCATACGACAGCATTCATGGTGAAGAACTGTTTGGGCGATGGCCGAATTCGGGATCCCGGTAAAACTGATCCAGTTGTGTCGCGCCACCCTCAAAAACACGCGATGCACCGTGCAACTCGGTTCTAGGACCTCGGAACCCTTTGAAACATGCACCGGATTTCGGCAAGGAGATGCGCTGTTATGTGACTTCTTCAACCTGGTGCTGGAGCAGATAGTGCGACGGGCAGGCGTCAAAAGGGAAGGCACTATCTTTTACAAGTCCGTCCAGCTGCTAGGATACGCGGATGGTATCGACATCATCGCGTGTTCTCGCCGTGGCATTGTGGAAGCATTCACGGCGATTGAAGAACAGGCGAAACGAGTTGGTCTTAAGATCAATGAGGACAAAACGAAATACATGCTGTCAAGCAAAAACCAATCCGTCGCTCACCACCTGGGACAAAACGTAACAATTGACAGCTACAATTTCGATGTAGTTAAGGAGTTTGTCTACCTCGGGGCAAACGTAAATTCCACAAATGACACCACAGTGGAGATCCGGCGTAGAATCGCCCTTGGCAACCGCTGCTACTTCGGCTTGTCCAAACAACTGGGGTCAAAACTCCTCACTCGAAAGACCAAAGTCATGCTTTACAAAACGCTCAGTCTGCCAGTCTTGCTGTACGGAGCCGAAAGCTGGACGATAAGCAGGACAGCGGAGCTGATTTTGGGTTCTTTCGAAAGAAAAATTCTGCGCCGGATATTTGGTCCTGTCTGTGAGGAAGGTGAATGGAGAAGAAGACACAACCGCGAACTCTACGAGCTGTACCAAGATGTGGATGTAGTCCGGAAGGCAAGGACCCGTCGACTACACTGGCTCGGCCACATCGAGCGCATGGACATCAACGCTCCAGCTAAGAGGGTCTTCGACTCCGAGCCTCCTGGTTCGAGAAGAAGAGGAAGACCGAACCTCCGGTATAAAGACCAAGTAATCGCGGATGTAAGACATCTTGGTCTTGACAACTGGAAGCAGCGTGCCCGGGACCGTCAAGGACGGAAGGCAGCTATAGCTCAGGCTCAGATCCTCCATGGATCGCAGGCCTGATAAGTAAAGTAAAGCAACTTTACGGTATATTTGCTTCACCTCGACTCATGTAAAACCAATCTTAAGGTTTAGGTCTATGCTAAGTACATACAAGCTTTCGTGTTCGTTGAGCGATCCTAGAACTATGCTACACCTTCGCAGTAACGCTGCCTTCGTTAAATCAATCTGCGTGAGTGGCACTCAATGCTTGACTATCCGCGGTAGTCAATCCTTCAACGATGTTATAAAAAAATGATTTATTCCTGACACTTAAAAATAAAATAAAAAATGTCTGCGCCTCTCTCCAAGGCATCTGGTTCGAATTCATGTTTTTAGACAATCCCATTTCCTTGGACATTTGAATCAAATGAAAAAAACGTTATATTTGGCACCACAAAGTCAAGAGTGAAACTAAAAGTATCCATAAATAATGTAAAAATAAATTGCGAACGAAATAGAAAATAGACATAAAGGAAATTGTTGTTGCTTATTTGTTGGCACTGAAATACGACCGCAAACTGTTGTACAAACTCATAGATACTCACTTGTTCATATGTTGGTGATTTTTTAATGTTCTTTCTCTAAATTTAGATTGTTCAATTAAAACAAATATTTCTGACTGTGTATTTGTGTTTCCTTTCCCTTCCTTTGACGAAGAAAAATCAGAGGAAATTCGACAGAAAAAAATATGAAAATCCGTCATTACTGACGGAAACATGAAATTGGATTTGTTAAAGAATCTATCAGATGTATCAATGAGAAACAAAAAAGATGGACAACGTAGCCATCAAATTTAATTTATACAATCTCCCTTTGAAGATGCGTTGCAAATGTGTTCCAAAACAGAGAGTCCGTCCGCCGGATCTTAGTCAAATCCAAAAAGTGTATTAAAAGCCTTTAGTATCTTTCACAATATGTCAGGCGGAAAAATTATACTTTTTATCGCTCAATCCACCCATATGCTCATCCCGCTTGATGGTTTGGATATTTTCGATTTCGCTTTAGTCAATATACTATTGCTTTGTCGTTCGGGTCGGTTTATTTCGCTTTAAAATTGAGATAGATCGTCGTGGATTTTGTTTCGGATGAAGCAAATTGATCGTATTGTGTAGGATTCAACTGGAAACTTGGATACTATCAGTCATAAACTGTTTTTGGATAGTGCTAGCGTTCGAGACTTGAACCAGATTTGAACCGTACTTTGGCGATAGTGAGATCATTGAGAAGTGAAATACGTGAGGAATAGTAGTACGAGTATATGGAATTGGAACAACGAAAAACCGTGTCGCGTGAATGAGTTAATCTTATCTTTCTTAGCAATTGCGGTTATCTGTGTGCTGATAAAAAAAATACATTCGTACAATACAAATAGTAATACGGCAGTTTAGAAAGAGGTAAATAGTGCTCAGGGGTTTGTTCCTAATTCGGCATTTTGTAGTAGGAATTTTCCTGATTGATTGATTGGTTAAGGTTGCCTTCCAAAATATCTATGTCAATTGTTTGTAATCAAGTTCTGGAGAATTAAGTGCATTTTCCATGTACGTATATCCAAAACACAGATAACAGAGAACAATTTCTTTAAAATAGAGAGCTTTTACAAAAACTGACGCGCCTTGAGTCATGAACATCAGCTGAAGGTCATCCGAACCAGTAAATCAGTCCTGATACCTTGAATGGATGTGGTTACGTTCCGATATCATACATATATTACCTAACCGAATCGAGAGCCGACGTACATAAGTCATCGTAAGTTAGACCTTGTGAGTCAGTGGTCCAGTGGACTTTTGTTGTTTTTAGATATTTCTTAGCGAACTTGATGACGCGGTATACTTGTACGCTCCTCTCAAAGGCTATTTTTAGATTTGTAATAAATTACTGAAAACTTGTTTACTATTCATATCCGATGTGCGAAGGTGCTGTCAATCTCATGCAAATCGGATGTGTATGGTACAATTGCTGACAACTAAAGCTGGTTTTCATGACTACGACATGAAAGGTGTCGCTTCCCAGATGCGTCCTGGTGCATTTATCTAGCTTCGTACGCATGTTAATTGGACGTTTGAGTATGTCTTTTTGGACCTGCGAGAAGATCTGTTTTTTTTTTTTTACAACAACATAAAAGCTAATAGTTTGCTCTAAATTCGGTGGTCGTACATTCCCGATGATTCCTTTAGTTACTATAACCCTTAAACCCTTAAACTATTAATTAATTGTTTTAATAAAAAGACATCCACATGAATTCTTGGTAAATAAGTTCTCGCAATTCTCTTCAACTATAGACTCTTGTTACACACAAGGTCCTCTGGACGGATCCCTATACGCAACCATTCTCAAATCACCAAAGTCATCACAATATTCCACCCAATCCGTCCGAACGGTAACCATACCGCCATCGTCGACGAACAATAATAATCAATACAATTTCGATCAAAGTTTCGATTCGATTGCCAATTACAAACCGATTGACAGTAGTACGCCAATTAAAAATAGTTCATCTCATACGGAAATCGTTTCCGGACGTAATTCATTTCGAGAGGCATCCGTACCATTGACACGTTCTGATTACTCTGCCTACACAGAAAGTCGTCCCGGAACATCACAATCGATTTATCGACACCAACATTCTGGACATCCGGCGACATCTGCGTCACATCACCAAACTACCACTTCCGCTTCTTCGACTATAATTCAAACAAACCAAAATCCGGATAATCGGATCAATCATAATGGTACAAGGGAATTCGTACGCAGTCCGCTGACCTTGTCTGTGGATTCGGGAATCTCAAGTAGCGGTCTATTGAATAGTAAGTAATTTCAGTCGCAAGTATAGGTACTTAGTATTGTATATATGTACATGCCGTTTGCTCGTCGTCTGTGTGTACAAACTTACGTTACTGGTCTATTTGTCATCTGCCCGAAGGGAAAGAGGGCAGGCATCTGATGATCTTATTCCTATTTTTTATTTTTGGATATAAACTCTTCCTCAAATTACATTTCATGCCTATCGTAGTTAAAAGCTAATTGTAGTAAAAAAAATCAATAACAAAAGCAAGCATTTACTAAGCCTTTGGATAGTTGCGTCTTTTCCTTGAATAAAATGAATGCCTGTGTGTTTCATTGGTCTAAGGCCTGTGGCTATAGTTGCTGTGATCTAACACTTAGGTCTTAAGTTTTATTTTTTGTTTTCTTTTTCTACTTATCTATTTGCTACTAATTACATGTTGTTTTTACAAACTAGTAACTTGGAGGGGTTTCCAATTAACACGAAATATTGTTGTCTTTACAGGACCTACATTAGCGTCGAGTGTATCGCCTTCAAGTCTTCCTAGTCAAGTCAGTCCACAAGGTAAGGTGTTTTTTTTTTACAATTGAGGATTCTAGACCTTGTCTTAAATACTTGGTGAGGACTCAAGATTATCGCCTACATATTTTTTTTGGCGAGGGTAGGTGAAAATCTTCAAAAGACACTATGAGGACCGACAGCATGTGCTCATAGTAGTGTGAGATTCCTACTCACTAAAAAACACCTCCCTTCAAACGTATTTTAAGTGTTAGACTACAACTGAGCTCTTGAACTCATCCATAAGTTAAAATGTGGCAGGTCACCTTCCAGCGATGGTTCCTGCAGAGCTCGCCAGTTCACACGAGTAATTATTTATTATCGCGCTAAATCGAACGGTTTGGTTTTTTTAAGACGGCGTTATAAATTATCTTCATCTAAAATTGGAAATACAGCGTTATTAGCGTGTTCCTCTAGTCTTCGTTTGTGTCTACGAGCAAAATCTCTAGGTGCGTTGGCGATTGTTACGATTCCTAGATCTCTGTGGATATCCTCATTTCGCAGATACCACGGCGCATTAACAATTGCCCGTAATATTTTGTTTTGAAAAGTCTGCAGGATCTCAGCATTACTCTTTTTGGTACAAACCCATAGTTGTATACCATAAGTCCATATAGGTTTTAGCACTTGCTTATATAAAGGGTCCGCCAAATAACTTTTTTTTTTTTTTGAAAATGCTATAAAAAAAAACTACTGAATATTTTCTCAAATTTCTTTTTTTATTTGAAAGTACAATCCTTCCGGGTAATAATGGAAAATGATTTCATTCAAATGGCTGCCTCGGCTGGCCATGCAGTAGCCTACCGGATCGGTCCAATTTTTAAGCACATCATCGATTGTGTGCAGCTGTATTTCACCAATGGCTTCACGAATATTATCCTTCAATTGTCTCTGGCTTGTCGGCGTAACACTTATCTTTGACGGCACCCCACAAATAATAGTCCAACGGTGTCAAATCGCAGCTCCGAGGTGGCCAAACGACATCAGCTCTGCGGCTGATAATGCGATCTTCAAAAACAGGGCGCAAAACATCGAGTGTAGCTTCGGCTGTGTGGCACGTAGCGCCGTCCTGTTGAAACCAAATGTTGCCAATATCCTCCTCTTCAATTTTTGTGAACAAAAATTCGTTCAACATGGCCCGATAACGATCGCCATTGACTGTAACGGCCACTCCTGGTCCAATTATGCCTCTGGACCAAAATCCGCACCAAACAGTGTCTCTTTTTGGGTGCACCGGTTTTTCAATGTATGCGTGCGGGTTTTCTGTGCCCCAAATGCGACAATTTTGCTTGTTTACATACCCGCCAAGATCAAAATGAGCTTCATCTGAAAACATGATTTTTTTTGGCAAAATCGGCATCTTCTGTAAGTTGATCGCAGGCCCACTTAGCGAAGTGAAAACTCATTGGATGGTCAGTTGGCTTCAACTCCTGAACCAATTGGACTCTGTATGGCGTCATACCAAGGTCTTTATGCAAAATTCGTCTCAATGATGTCTCCGAAATGTTCAATTGTTGAGAACGACGGTGAATTGATGTTGATGGCGCTTCACGCACACTTTCTGCCGCAGCAGCAATATTCTCGGGTGTAGGCACTGTTTTTGGCCTTTCGCGCTTTGGTTTATCGATGAGGATGCCAGTTTCTTTCACTTTTTTCACAAGATAACGAACATACGGAGCTGACAGTGCTTCTCTTCTTCCAAAATCCGTATGCAATTTTCGCACACATTCTGCAACATTACCATGATTTTCAAAGTAATGTCGCAATATTTCCCGGCGTTGTTCAAGCGTATACACAACCATATTCGTTCAGCGGAATGATAAAACTAATTATCTATCAAATCAGACATGAGCTAAGTGTTACCATTCACGAAATAAGCACTACTTGAAAAAAAAAAAAAACCTTAGATGGTGGACCCTTTATAAGCAGTTTGTTATAAATACTGAGCTTGGAATACTTTCCTAATAGCCGGTACAATTCCCGATACCTATGTTCGAGTTCCCCACGTTTATTTTTAACGTGAGTTTTCCATTTTAATTTCGCATCAAGTGTCATTCCGAGATACTTCGCCTCGTTTGCGGACGGAATTCGCGCAGCGTTTATGAAAACTGGTAACTTATTCATTTTTCTGTAGGTAAAGTCGACGTTAACAGATTTGGTTTCATTGAGTGCGATCCGCCAAACCTTTGTCCAATTACTTACACGATCTACAGCATAATGTAGTTTGACATTTGCTTCTGCAACCGTTTTACCTGTTGCCAGGATGGCAGTGTCATTGGCAAACGTTGCTAACACAGTGCCTTCTGTCTGTGGGATATCACGAGTATAAAGTAAGTATAATAGCGGGCCTAAAACACTACCCTGCGGTACACCGGCCGTCATCGCCTTCAGCTCGGAATATTCATTTCCGTGTTTAACACGGAAGAGTTTGTGTGATAGGTAGGATCTTAGAATATTATATAGCTGTTCTGGTAGAACAGGTCGTAGCTTATACTCCAAGCCTTTTGGCCATACTTTCACAAAGGCTTGTGAGATGTCAAGAAAAACGATTGAATTAATTAACTTTTGTTCTAGCGCTTTTTCAATTACATCAGTTATTCGATGTACTTGATCTATGGTGGAATGCTTGCTTCTGAAACCAAACTGATGATCCGGTAAGAGACCTTCAGTAATTGGCTTAAGTCGATTAAGTAGAATTCTCTCAAATACTTTGGAGATGATCGGTAGAAGAGAAATCGGTCTATACGACGTAACTTCAGTCGGCGGCTTCCCGGGTTTCGGAACCATGATAACTTCTGCGACTTTCCATTGGTTTGGTACATGTTCTAATCTAAGTGCCGCATTAACGAGAAAAAGAAGTTTAAGAAGTGCTTTCTTCGGAAATGCTTTAAGAATTTCTCCCGTGATTAAGTCGTAACCAGGAGCTTTGTTCGGCTTTAATGATTTCAGTACTTTTTTAAGTTCCGAGAGCCAGCCACGCCACGCTGGTAGTCGATAGTCCGTTTCTGTATTCGAGCGATTGTCGTTATCCTGGACCGGTTGGCCCTGGATGGGCTTAAAAGTATCCTCTAGGTAACCGGCGAAGGTGTCCGCTTTTTCATTATCTTCCTTATCCCATTCGCCCTACATATTTAGTTATGGTTTCAAAGTGAAAAGCTTTCTCTTAGCCCAGGCGCAAATTGAGACACGTATAGCGCGTGTGAGGTGGCGCGTGTGGTAAACTACAGAATTCAATAGAACGGCGCAAATTGGTAAACACGTGTGACGTGCCGCGACTCGCACTAGCCGACCGACGCACGGCGCAGTAGTCGAGACACAGTTTCACGTGCCATTCTCTCGCGTGTGGTTCTTGGTTTTGGAGAAATGGCAGAAGAAAAATGAATAGAGGCAGTTAGGGCCCATAAAGAACTATATGATACCCAATGTGCCAACTATATAAAGATAAAATTATGAATTGACCACTCTTATGCGTTCGATCTGCGAGTACCTGCGTCTCAAGTTGCGGATGACCACGCTACGCGTCATGGCACTCGTGTCACGTCACCTCACGCGCGCTATACGTGTCTCAATTTGCGCCGGGCCTTATACATACTTCGCTGTTAAAGTTTGGAATGCTCTGATGCAGCTGAAAAAGAAAATGATGGTAACTTTCACCGGCTTACTGCTGAATGTCAATGCCAGGTCACGGAGCATTCTAGAGACTTCTGAAGGGAACCGTCTGACGGCAAACATTCGAGAAATTGGAACACTCGCTCTCGGGGGCATTCAGTATTCAGCATTCGTTCAGGATTCAGTGATTAATGCATTCAGTATGCATTCAGTGTTTCAATATCAGTGACTCAGTGATCAGTCAAGCTATCTAGGGAATTAGTTGTAATAAAGGTGAAGCGCCCAGATAATTGATCTGAGGTGGATCTTCTGGACTAGCAATTTTCACAACAATATGTTATATAGGTCAGTTATAATTAGGTATGCTGGTTCTACATGCCTCAAGAAAATACTTTCCTATCGAGTTTCCTCTGATTCAGCATTTTATTTGTGTTACGCTTCTGCTATCTGTTGGGGGCTATTGTACTGCCAGACAGACACTTACCTCTACTGTAGTTTTCGGAAAAAAATGAGGAGAGCTTCAGTGATGTAGAGCTAAGAGGTTCGCCACACACCACGTCGGCCCCGAGGGTGCGCCACCGTGCGCGAGCAATACCAGACACTCATAGAGAAAGTGTTCTGCTGTATCGCCCTCTTCGCAACATGCAGCACAGGTTGGGGTCTCACTGATGCCGAGCAAGCAGAGATGCTTGGCAAAAGTGTAATGACCCGTATTGACGCCCGTAGGTCTTCTACAGTTAATTCTCCTTAAGGATAAGAAGAATGCCGAGGATTTCTTGTAGTCGTCAGGGCGTACGCGCTTAGTCATCCTGCGTCGTGGATATTTCCTCCATCCACGATTGTGTGCATTAAAGAGCCAATCGTTGATGTGTGTATTGATCGTAGGGGCAGTTAGGCTCAAGGCGGGTTTAGGTCTTGCGAAACTCTCCTCTAAGCCCATTCTGTCGAGTTCATCCGAAATCTCATTTCCTGGGATCCCAGAATGACCTGGGGACCAAACAAGTCTTAGTAAGTTTAGTCTACCGACTTTATTCAGGATGGACTTATGTTCATACACTAATTTGAAGCTGGTCGAAGGCTTGGACACAGCTTTGAGTGCAGTTTGGCTGTCACTGCAAACGCATATGTTTCTACCTTTCCACCTATTTTTTTTTTTTTTTTTTTTTTTTTTTAGAGACTCGCGCAGGGGTTCAAGAGTTTTTATATTCTCTTATGATGTGTTGACACACACAACCTGAACGGAGTGCAGTGGTTGGGGTCGTTGATGTTCGTTCACTACTCTCAGGGGTGGTTGTCCTAGACCTAGATAGGACGAGAGCCGACCAAATTCCACGTTGGTTATAGTCCGAAGTAATTCGTTCAAGCACTTTAGTATTGCATACGCAGAGGATGAATTTCGGTTGACCATATGCTGTGAGTGTTATGCCTGCAAGCAGTACGTCTGGTCACTTTCCATTCACAACTGCGTTGCATACTTTTCGTCCGTATAGGAATTACTTTTTCTTGGCTAAGAAGCGAATTTGAACTATTGACCTTCCGCTCGGTGGTCGATGTTGTTAACCACTGCACCACGGCCACCCCAGTGCTTCACAACATAGTGCATGGCCATTAAGATTGCGTATATCTCTGACTGAAAGACAGACGCATATTTTCTTAACGAAAAGTGCAGTCGGACGCTTTCGCATTTAAAGAAAACCCCAGCGCCGGGCCCCAGCCCAGACTTGAGGCCATCTGTGAAATTGCGAAGACAATCCTTCCCAGGTTCAGTAAGTGGCCGGAGCCAATCTTGATGCCATATAAATTCCAAAGTTGTAACTTCGCAATAGGATGACAGGTGTCATTGCAGGCACTGCCGCAAATCTCTAAACGATTTATCGAGCAGCTGCACTATTGTGCTTCGTACCTGGCCATAGTGATGTACCAGGTAATTGTGAAGCAAATGAATTAACCATCATGGGCACCACACTGGAGATCTGGACTGTTAAAGGGGATATTCATCAACCAATGGAAACGCTGAAATATAAAATCTCGAAACAGGCAATGCAACATGCCAATAGGAGATGGCGTGACAGTGATATATGCAACTACGCGAGAGAAACCTGGCTTAGGTACTGTCAACGTAGAACCATAAGCCTGTTGAAAATACGCAGGCAATGTATAAGCAGCCTAATTGGTGTCCTAACAGGACATAGCCCTTTAAGGAAACATGCCGCTAGAATAGGACTGCCATATAATAACTATTGCAGGAGGTGCCATGATGAGGAAATGGAAGAATATTCATTCCATCTCTTATGCAATTGCCCTGCCCTACGTCAATCAAATTTCTTTGCGTTAATTCATGTGATACCCAGACATTGAGTTTCTTTAAGCCTGCTCTTTTTACATGATTCGGAACTGCCATGTAGCTGATATTTAATGCATGTGCTACCTCCTGGTAGCTTCCATGCTACGCCTAGTCAACCAGGTTGCGATATTTCACCGAGTTTTTCAGTGATTGGCCGATCAGGATAAGGTGCATTTTTGAAACCAAAATTTTCAGAACGAAATCGAGCAAACCACTCCTGGGTCTGGCGTTCACTCACAACATTTTCATCGTACACTTTAAACATTTTTCGGCATGTTTTTGCAGCGTTTTTATCAAAAGCATCACAGCGTATTTCTTCAGACATTTCAGAAATTTTCAAATTAATGTAGCTTTTTAAGCCTGTCGCCTTTTAAACGCGTGTTCATTTGACAAAATCGGCATCAACACCGTCTAATGACAAAAAACCGTAGAGATTTAAACGCGGACCCATTATCCTTTTGACGATATTTTCTTAGTAATGAAGCTCCGGGTAACCAGACCGTAAAACGCAGAACAATTTCACTCTCCCCAGTTCGAGAAAAAGAAATAAAACATAAGATGCGACATGACAGCATCAATGTGACTTACTTACTTACTTAGATGGCGCTACAGTTCGGGGTGAACCAGGACCTCAACCAACAACCCCCTCCAGCCGGCACGATCTTTGGCCAGCCGCTTCCAGTGCCGCACGCCCAGTTGGTTGAAGTCCCTTTCCACCTGTGCGCCCACCTTGGATGCGGTCGTCCCTCGGGCTTGGTGTCGAAGACTCTTCGGGCCTGAGCGGTCCATTCGTTCTACATGGCTCAGCCATTTTAGACGTTGGATCCGAAGACGTTTAACTATGCCGATGTCGCTGTACAGCCCGTACAGTTCTTGGTTGAAACTCCTCCTCCACTCTCCGTTTTCACAAACAAGACGAAACGCCCCAGAGCCTCTTCATGCACTTTTGATAACGTTCAAGCCTCAGCGCTGTAGAGGAGGACCGGGATGATTAAGGTTTTGTAAAGGGATACCTTAGTTTTTCGAAAGAGGGCTCTACTACTCGGTTGCCTCTTGAGCCCAAAGAAGCAGCGGTTGGCAAGAGTTATTCTTCGTTTTATCTCAGCGCTGGTGTCGTTGCTGCTTGTCACTATCGAGCCAAGGTAGACGAAGTCTCCTCTCCTTTTCTGTTCATAGAGCTCGCGGGCAGCTCTCGTCTGTCGATGCAGTTTAGCCATGTATGCATTCTTTTTCCCTACATCATCAAACCAGGGGTTTCTCGAAGGTGGTGGCTTGAAACCGAGTAAATCTGAGGCGGCCTCTCTGATGGCGTTCTGACAACGACTCCATTGCTGTTCTATGGTTTGTGCGGATTGCATCGGGACTTGAAAGAGCTTGAAGGAGACTTGATCGAGGAAGGTCCTGGCGGTTTCCTGCGATTGCAGCTTTCCGACGTTATATTTTGGTGTTCTTACTCGACTCAGTTGATTCCGAGAAATTCGCATCCGTACCTTGGCTGCAACAAGGTAATGATCCCAGTCGATGTTAGCTCCTCGAAAGGTTCGGACATCTAGGATGCTAGAGGAGCGTCTGCCCTTGATCGCAATGTGATCAATTTGATTGATTGTCGATTGATCGATAGACCGCCAGGTCCCCTTATCGATGTTGAGGTGTGGGAATCGTGTACTTGCTACTACGAGATTATGCCCCGTAATAAAGTTCACTAGCCTTACTCCGTTTTCTGACGTGGTGATGTGTAGACTGTGCTTTCCTATGACTCGATCAAAGATAGCTTCCTTACCAAGCTTCGCATTGAAATCTTCTAGAACGATTTTCGTGTCATAGCTGGGACATTGCGCATATGTTCTGCCTAGGAGATCATAGAAGTCGTCTTTATGTCGGTCATCTTTCTCCTCTGTGGAGGCGTGGGCACATATTAAGATTATATTGCCGAGATTGGCCTTGATGCGGATAGTTACGAGGCATTCGCTTACATACTGGAAGCCTAAGACTTTTTTCCTGAGTCTGCCTCGAATAACAAATCCGCACCGAATAAGCGTTGTTTATTGTCTCTGTAGCAGTTTCCGTAGTAGATATCACCGTTCTTCAACCGCTTTTTGCCTGGCTCACGTAGGCCGAAGTCGGCCCATTGTGATACCACATGGATCGTGTTACCCAGATCCGCTACCAGAGAATCAACCGGTGCTTCTGATGAAGCGAAGGAGTTGAGCTATTTTTTGGTCTGCTAGCTCACTTAGATTATCATAGAAGGGCGCGCCGAGGTAGATCCTCCTGCGATTCGCAAAAGAGGGGCAAGAGCAGAGGAGGTGATGTATTGATTCTTCTTCCTCCTCGTCCATGCAGCCGCGACAGAAGTCGTTGGAGGGTAGTCCTAGTCTGGCGGCGTGTTTCCCAATGATGCAGTGACCTGTAATGACACCCACCAGAGTACTTAAGGTTGCCCTTTTGGTTGCCACTAGGTCCCTGGTTCGGCCTAGGTTTAATTTAGGCCAGAGTTGTTTGGTGATAAAGCCGATATTACTCTCATTCCATTGGAGGTTGGTCGCCTCAATGGTTTGGAGTTTTATCATGTGCTTTACCGTACTTATTGGTGTTTCTAGGTACCCGAGGGTAGGTAGGCTGAGTGTGCTAGACCCTAACCTTGCGAGTTCGTCGGCCGCGCAGTTTCCTGGAATATCCCTATGCCCGGGAACCTACAGTATTTTAATGTTGAACTGCTCAGCCATCTCATCTAGAGAGTTAAGAGATGTCTTTGATTTGGGTGTTACCGCTGCCAGGGACTTTATCGCAGATTGGCTGTCCGTGCAAATGATAATATAATTGGCGGATATTACATTGATCCTGAGCCATGCAAGGGCCTCCGTTATCGCTGTTATTTCAGCCTGATACACACTGCAGTAATTTGGGAGTCTAAAGGATAGGCTGTGGTTAAGCTCCTTGGAGAAGACTCCACTGCCTACATGGGTTTCCGATTCAGCCTCTTGTCAACGACTAGGCCTAGATATTTGGCCTGCTCTTTGATTGTCTTGAATGTCTGCCTTATAGCAGTGCAAAAAGTTGATCAGTTGTCCGGGTGCACCTGGTCTGTTGAGGGACCTAACGTTCCAGGTGCAGATCAGGAATTCGTTTGCTTTTTGACGTTTGGGGGGTTGTCGACATGTAATCCGTCCGTATCCGAGGCTGTTGGTTGTTTCTGAAAATCAATGTGACTTCATCGAAAGATATTTCTAAAAACGATGTACTCAAACGTTTCTAGTGCGCGCAAGCAAGTTTGTGGCATCCATGATGGACTGCTTAACTCAAGCCGGATGACGCCCGATAGTTCGAACGTTTTACCTCCAAGTAATGGTAACATCCACACTTTTAGCAGATATAATAAAAGCCAATGTTTAGCCCGTTTGTACGGGTAAATATCCTTGTTAATTACCTTATAAATTCATTTCCTCTCTACAATTTTTGTAAACTTACATTATAAGGTTTCCTGTCCTTGATGGTTAACAGATGTAAATACAAGCCTTTCGATGCAGTAATTGTCTTGAGTCAATAACGAAATTATTTATGCAAAGCAGATACCCCACATTGTTGAACTTGTTTAACTAAAAACATGACTTTCTATCCATTTACAGAAGACCGCCATCGTGAACTTGATGACATTCTGAGTGACATGCTTTTAACCGTTCAGGACATACCCGACTTTCAAAATCGTAAGCCGAGCACGCATTCAATCAATCAATACACACGTAGTCAAAGCGTTCTATCCCACGCGTCGGCCCCCGCATCGGCGCCCATCTATACTCTACCAGTAGCAAATCCATCCGCGCATAATAGCAATCGCGACATTGTACACTCGTCACATTCATACGTGTCGCACGATAACGTTCAGCGTCACTCCAACTCGAACTCATACAAAACCGATCGGTTCGATCCGTACGATACAGCCAGTACAACAACCACTCTAACGCCACCGCCAAGTGAAAGTGGTCGTGACACACCAAACCTGTTCACTGGATATCATAGCAGCACGAGCAACATGTCATTGGCACATTCGCGTCAGCAACCACGTCGCGGTGACGCTAGCGGAACAATGTCGTCGCAACACAATCAAATGAATTTACAATCGGCGCAGTCGAATCCGCAACATCAGTCGACGATATATCAGCGAGTAGTGCGGACGTCTAACGAATCGCATCCAATCGTTGTGAACGCTTCTGAAGACGAAGACAATATACCGTATCACGCGCGTGAACATTCGCAACCATTCACCTACGGCAATCTACCGTCGATCGGTGTGCATTTGAACGAAGTTTCCGGTCCGGATAATCAAGCGAAAGATCCCAGAATGATTAAGGCACAATCGGGACTCACCAGTCCCATGCTGGTGCGTAAAACCTTTGGAGGCGGAAATTCAACCAGTGGAGCGACAAGCGATTCGGCGACTTACAGTACATTACGGAAGACGCCAACGCGTAACGATTTCGAAGAGATGCTTCGCGAACGTCGCGAAAAGGTGATGAGCGAAAAGTACTCAATCAGTGACAAGCCTCCTGTTACATCCAATGGATACCACAACTACTATCCCGACACGTTCAAACGTTCGAATACTATGGATGGCTTCCATCGCAGCAACAGTAACGCTGAGTAAGTTCATTTCATTCTATATCTAAATACGACCATATGGGTTGACTTATTGTGGGATTGGGAAATAGAATACAAATGTATGTATCTACTAGGGTATAAGCCGGACTTTTAATGTCAATTGGGATTTGATTTGCGGTTGAATAGAATCTCGTACAGAGGCGTACGAGTAATACCAGCGTTTGCATACATACCTTCGCTGGTTTGCCTGGGTTTGTGGGTCGCTGTCACTGTTAAAGTGTTGCGTTTCTGATTTTGACGAAGTTATCTAATTACCACCTAGCGTCCTTGATGCAATACTCTACAACTTAATCGTTCTATTTTCGAACGGAAACCTAAGAGGGTCATAAGGCCAAACAAGTGGTACTGGGGATTGCTGCAAGTGTATTTGGTGGCAACCGCAGATCTGTACTTGTACATATGTATCTCCCCCCCCCCCAACTCCTAAAACGAGAAGATTTTCGTCGGATTAATTTATTACTCGCACATTTTTGACCGAGTAATTGCCTGCCTACACTAGTGAGGTTTTTAAGTTACCTGTGTACATACATATGTATCTCGTAAATGTTGATACTTTTTTTGTATCTACAATGTTACTAGACGTATTAAACTGGTTCTTGTTGTCATATTTGACGGTATTTGAAAATTGCACGCATGGGCGAACAACTATTTGCTAGCGCGGCGATTTTAATAGAGGCAGATCTTGTGATTTCCTTATTTGCAGATGGTTTTCCTACAGTATCTCAATTGGGAAACGCTTTTCGGTTGCCTTTTATGTGAAACGAGAAAACTTGAGAAATGTTTTCTTACACACCTTCTTGCCTACCTATCCTATATTATAGTGGCATTGGATATACATACATATGTGTAGTTATACCACACCTGAGTACTTTTGTGCTACAGGGACATCGGTTTCGCCTTATGATTTCAGAGTTGTCGTTGGCAGTTGTTTTTGGGCGTTTTGTTTGTTCTGATTTTCAAGTTGGCAATGTTTCATGAATATCAAATAGCTGCCGTTGAATTAATTAGCTTACACTGCGACGTGAGAAGAAATCATTGGGAAATCGACGAAATCAAATAAATGCAATGTCTGGTTAAGTGTCAACAGACAGATTTCTTATCGAACACCATCTCCTGAAGGCGGGCTTGAAGACGGAGGTGTCGTATACATATTTTCTCATTTACCATTTTGAGATTTAAAAGGCGTTGAATCAATTGCACATTACGCCTCGGCATACCGGAACAAAACGTTTTTTTTTTTTTTTTGTTGTGGATTAGTAAATATAATTTATTGGTAAAAGTACAGGGTGAGCCAAATACAAGTTTCCTTTTAAAAATGTAATAAAATGAACCAATGGGGGTGGCTGTGGTGCAGTGGTTAACATCATCGACCGTCGAGCGGAAGGTCTATAGTTCAAATTCATTCCATAGCCAAGAAAAAGCAATTCCTATACCGAAAAAAGTATGCAACACAGTTGTGAATGGAAAGTGACCAAACGTACTGCTGCAGGCATAACACTCACAGTATCTACTTACTACTTACTTAGGTGGCGCTACAGTCCGTGGTGAACTTGGGCCTCTACCAACAAGCGTCTCCAGCCGGCACGGTCTTTGGCCAGCTGTTTCCAGTGCCGCACGCCCAGTTGGTTGAGGTCCCCTTCCACCTGCGTGCGCCACCGCTGAGGCGGCCGTCCTCTGCCGCGTCTTCCTTCCGGAGTGGATTCGAAGACTTTTCGGGTCGGAGCTGTATCTTCCAATCGCTCTACATGGCCTAGCCACCTTAGACGCTGTATCCGTAGACGTCGTACCAGGCCGATGTCGCTGTAAAACCCGTACAGTTCTTCGTTATATCTTCTCCTCCATACACCGTATGAACAAACGGGACCGTAGATAGTACGCAGAATTTTCCTCTCGAAACGACCAAGGGCATCTTCATCCGCTTTTGTTAAGGTCCAAGCCTCTGCGCCGTATAGGTGGACTGGGATGATCAAAGTCTTATATAGTGTCACCTTGGTTTTCCGAGAGAGGGCTCTACTTCTCAATTGCCTCTTGAGTCCAAAGAAACAACGGTTGGCAAGAGTGATTCTGCGTTTTATCTCAGCGCTGGTGTTGTTGTCGCTGGTCATCAGTGAGCCAAGGTAGACGAATTCCTTGACCACTTCAAAGTTATATCCGCCCATGGTGACGTTCTGGCCAGTACGTTGGTGTTGTCCGTCTCTTTTAGATGAAAGCAGATATTTGGTTTTACCCTCATTAACCTTGAGACCCATCTTAGCCGCTTCTACCTCAATGCTTACAAAGGCCTCATTGACGTCTCGCTGTATCCGTCCAATCACGTCAATGTCGTCGGCGTATGCAAACAATTGCGTAGACTTGAAATAAATCGTACCTCTTGTGTTGGCCAGTGACTCTTGCACGATCTTTTCAAGCACGATGTTGAAAAAGTTGCACGACAGCGCGTCGCCCTGCCTAAATCCTTTTTTAACATCAAAGGTCTCGGTTTGCTCATTACCGACCTTAATGGAGCAGCGAGAATTCTCCATTGTCATCCTGCACAGTCGGACGAGTTTGACAGGGATGTTAAAACTAGACATGGCTTTGTACAGCTCGTCTCTATATACGCTGCCATACGCGGCTTTGAAATCGTCGAAGAGGTGATGGGTGTCGATTTGGTATTCCTGGGTCTTCTCCAAGATCTGCCGTAGCGTAAATATTTGGTCTATTGTGGATTTACCTGGCCTGAAACCACAATGATAAGAGCCGATCAGGTTATCCACAAACGGTTTCAGGCGTTCACACAATACGGCAGAGAAGATCTTATATGCGATGTTAAGGAGACTTATTCCCCTATAGTTGGCGCAGTTATAGGGGTCTCCTTTCTTATGGACCGAGCAAACGATGCTGAGATTCCATTCGTCGGGCATGCTTTCCTCCGACCATACCTTGCAGATGAGATGGTGCATGCACCTTACCAGCTCATCTCCAGCCGCCTTAAAAAGCTCAGCAGACAGGCCGTCTGCGCCAGCGGCTTTATTAGACTTAAGTCTTGATATCGCTATTTTGACTTCGTCTAGGTCGAGTGGACTGAATTCTGTTACTTCGTGGTCCATTGCGAATTGTTCGTTCTGCCTGACAGCGGTATCTTGTCTATCATCGCCGTTATACAGTCTGCAGAAGTGGTCTTTCCAAATCCTCAGCATCGACTGCGACTCTACTACCAGTTCTCCATTTTCATCCCTGCAGGCCGCCACTCTGGCTTTGTAGCCATGGCATGTTCGTTTTACCTTGTTGTAAAACTTACGGGCGTCATTCCTGCGGAAGCATCTCTCCATCTCCTCGATCTCACGCTTTCCGTGCTCTCTCTACTTTCTTCTGAAAAGCGTGTGTTCCTCTCTTCTCTTCTGCTCATAGATTTTGCGAGCAGCTCTCGTCCGTCGTTGCAGCATGGCTTTATATGCCTCTTGTTTTGCTGCATGGGCTTGTTTGCATTGTTCATCGAACCAGGGGTTTCTAGGTGGTGGCTGTTTGAAACCCAGCACCTCTGAGGCAGCATCTCTGACGGCGCTCTGGCAATGAGCCCATTCCTGCTCTATTGTTTGTGCTGCTGTGGACAGATTTTGAGAGAGTTTTGAGGAGACACGACCGGCAAAGATTCTGGCAGTCTCTTGCGATTGTAGCTTTCCAACGTCAAACTTACGTAGTCCTACTCGACTCCTAAGTATTCTTGATATCCTCATTCGTACCTTGGCTACAACAAGGTAGTGGTCCGAGTCGATGTTGGCCCCTCGGAAGGGGCCAATACTCAAAGTATCCGGTCAACTGAAATTCATCCTCTGTACATGAACGAATTACTGTGAATTATAACAAACGCGAAGTTTGGTCGGGTCTCATCCTATTTAGGAGAAACCACCTCTGAGAGTAGTGAACGAACATCTACGACCCAAAACCACTGCACTCCGTTCAGATCGTGTGTGAACCTTCGCGAAACTCTCCCTCTCGCCGTTACCTTCGCTCGCACAATGTTTAGGTTAAAAGGGCTTAAGCCTTGAGTACGGGTGTAACTGTAACAAAAAAAAAAAAAAAAAAAATCCGAATTAAATTTTTTCCATGTATTATGGCTTTATTAGTAAGAACAAACACTCCCATTGATTATGAAATATAACGTCGTTCAAGTGGCTGCCTCGGCTGGCTTCGCAGTAGCGCCACTCCAATTTTCCAAAACCTTGTTGATGGTTTCGGGCAGAAGCTCACGGATTGCTTGGATGATATTGGCCTTAAGTGCTTGAATCGTTCCCGGATTGTAGGCATAACATCGTTCCTTCACGGTTCCCCACAAAAAAAAAAGTCCAAAGGGGTCAAATCGCAGCTCCGTGGCCGCTAATTGGCATCGCCAAGACGGCTGATAACAGGATTTGGGAATTTGGTGCGCAAAAGATCGATTGTGGCATGGGCTGTGTGGCGTGGCGTGCCATCCTGCATGAACCAGAGGTCGCCCAAATCCAAGTCTTAAATTTCAGACAAAAAAAAAAAAAAGTCGGTTAACATGGCTCTGTAACACCCACCGTTTACCGAAACGTTGTTCCCAGCCTCATTTTCGAAGATAAATGGTCCAATGATGCCACCACTCCACAATCCGTACCAAATTGTCACTCTTTGTGGATGCATTGGCCTCTCTACAATAATGTGCGGGTTTTCCGAGCCCCAGATGCGGACATTTTTTTTGTTTGTTCACCGAGCCGCCGAGACGAAAATGCGCCTCGTCAGAAAAGATGATTTTTCGTCCAAAATCTTTATCCAATTCAAGCTGCTCTAAAGCCCAAAATGTAAAGCGATAATGAAGCGGATGGTCGCGCGCCCTCAATCGCTGAGTTAATTGGACCTTGTAAGCGAATAATCCGAGATCTTTGTGCAGAATTTTCCTCAGGCTAGTGCGGGAAAGGTTGAGCTGTTGAGATCGATGACGAGTTGATGTTCGCGAATTGAGTCTCACACTCTCGGGTACAGCAGCCACATCCTCATCTGTGCACACCGTACGACAACGGGGACCTTGAGTGTTGTCCACTAGCATATCAGTCTTACGAACTTTTTGCACAAACTTCCTTAAAACAAAAAAAACGCACTGTTTGGGCTACACACCACTCACTTTGTGGTTCAAGCGTAATGCGTTCCGCGGAGGTATGATACTGACTTTCTGTCAAGATTTCGAACGGAAAACAGCTGTCAGTGTCAAAATAACTTACGATAACAAAAAAAAAAAAAAACACTGGATGACTCACATTATACTGTGTCTTATCCTCGTTGCCTTTAAGACTAACTCGTTTTGCCTGTTCTCCGATCACCGTGAAAGCTTCTACAACGACACGCTGAGACCGCACGATGATGTCAATATCATCCGCGTATCCTAACAGCTGGACAGACTTGTAAAAGATAGTGCATTTCCTGTTGACGCCTGCTTGCCACTCTATCTGCTCCAGCAGCAAATTGAAGAAGTCACACGACAGCGCATCTCCTTGGCGGAATCCGGTGCATGTTTCGAACGGTTCAGAGATCCTCGAACCGATCAGTTTTCCTGGGATCCCGAATTTGGCCATCGCATCAAACATTTTTATGCGATGAATGCTGTCGTATACGGCCTTAAAATCGATAAAGACATGGTGTATCGATTTGAAACTCGCTGATCTTTTCCAGGATTCATCGCAGTGTGAATATTTGGGATATACCTCTATAGTTCATGCAAGAGGTAGGATCGCCTCTTTTGTGGATGGGGCAAATAGAGCTGATATTCCAATCGACGGGCATGCTTTCATCTTCCCAAATTCTGCAGATGATCTGGTGCATGCTCCATACCAGAACATCGCCGCCAGCCTTAAAGAGCTTTGATGGCAAGGCATTTGTGCCTGAGTTGCGTTTTCTTCAGTAGCTACCACTCTCTCTTGGTCATGCTCGTTAAGCAGCTACTGGAAATGCTGCTTAAATACATCCACAATTCTCTGCGGGTCGGTAACAAGATTACCCTCGAAATTTCGAAGAGCCTAGGTGCCTTTCTTGAAGCCTCCTGTAAGGCTTTATGCTTGTCCCTAGACTCCTCGATATCTTTGAGCTGGGAGGCCCCGAAGAATCTTTTCTTTAGTCGCAGCAGTTTTTTCTCCTCCCTTCTTCTGGCTCGGTACTCCTCCCGCGCTGCCCTGGTTTTTCGCTGCAACGCCGGTGGCTGTCTTTTTCTGCTCTGCCTTTTCCCCATCTTATCATGGGTTTCTTGTCGGGGTTGATAGGTAGTCTAAAGTGTTCTCGACTATTTCCTGAATGGCTAAGCGGCAATATATGTATGTATTTTGGAGTTACAGTCCATGAAGGACCAAAGCCGAGCTTCTCTCAATCACCCATGTTGTGCAAGATTTTATTTTCCCATAGGTGAAAGGGACATACAGTTTATTGCCGATTCCGACCGGCGAGATTCGAGAAGCTTTTCTTAACAATTATATCTCAGCGGGTTTTGTCAGCACCCCGCTGAGGAGAAGCATCGTGAAAAAGACGTTCGATGGCATGGCTGCTGTCGGGATTCGATCACGTGTCATTGGCGTCAGAGACCAACACACTACCTACTGCGCCACTGCGTTCTCGGCGGCAAATTAGCCACATATTGTTAACATCTGTGCTCGACGTAGGCATACCGGATAGTCTTTCGCTCAGTCGCTCCCTCTAGACTCTGGTAACCTCCGGTATGCTCAGGCGCCCAATGTCGAACCTCCTCAGCTTTCTGACATTGGACAGTCGAGGTCTGAATCTTGCTGCTACGAGGAAGTGGTCAGCGTCGACATTTGCCCCTCTGAGTGTTCACACATCCAGGATGTTTGACGAACCCCCTGTGTCAATGAGCATGGTCAATTTGGTTGGCAATTCGACCATCCGGAGATCACCAGGTTGCTGTGTGGCATCGCTTGCGGAGAAATCTTGTGCTACTTATCACCGCATTACGAGCTATCTCAAATTCCGTGAGTCGGAAGGCGTTATCTGTTGTTGTATCGTGGAAGCTGTGCTTTTCGAACACTCCGCCAAAGGTGTTCTCCTTATCAATGTTGGCATTGAAGTCCCCGAGTACGATTTTAACATTGTACTCCAGACAAGCTCCTTAGGCGTTGTCCAAGAGATCATAGAAGTCCTCTTTGATGGGGCCTTCAGCCTCTTCGGTAGGGGCGTGTGCACATATGAGGTTGATGTTGTAAAACCTGCCTCTGATGCGGATCATAACCAGGCGATCACTTATAGGTTTGAAGTCGATGCCCTTTGAACTTCAATCTTGGGCAAGGTGCAATACTTTCTTTTGTGAGAGCTGTAATGATATCGGGTTATATAAAAGTCTCCGCGGTTTATGTTGTGTCAAATGAACGCAATCGTTAACGATAAAATCGATAAATATGCTGCAAAAACATGCCAAAAAATTTGTAAAGTCTACGGTGAGAATATTGTGGGTGAACGTGAGCTCTTAGAAGTGGGTTGCTTGATTTCGTTCCAGAAATTTCGGTGTCAGAGATGCACTTCAATGTGATCGGGTAATCACTGAAATTTTGCCGGAGCGGCGCGCACGCAAGGAGATAGCGGAAGCACAAGCATCAACAACATGACAGTTTAGAATCATCTAAAAAATGTAGCGCAAAGAAATTTGATTGACCGAATTACTATCAGTGAAACTCTGCTGAAACGCAACGAAATCGAATTATTTTTGAAGGAAATTATTACGAGCCATTAAAAATAGATAAAGTATCCAACCCTCCAAACCGAAAATGTCTATTTCATTGCTGCACAGGCAGATGGCAATCAGTGCCAGTCGAAATTTTGGATAACCGAAGATGCCATCGTATGAGTTCATTGAAAATTGTCCGAAATTTTCATTGAAATGAATGCAAGTGAAATTGAATATTTCCAAAATTACAATTTGTCCCATTTTGACCGAAGATTCGGACATCTGAGAAGTCCGTTCACGCATTATTTCGCGCGAAACAACTGGTGACCAAAAATTGCGTACCAAAATTGTACTCTCACTGTTATCCACTATCAGTATTTGCCCAATCTAGTGCCCCCTGATTTATATCTACGAATGATCGGAAGAATATATTTTCCGGTGAAAGGAATGTACTATGTCAAGGTGGTGGGCATTCAAAAGGCTTGCACAGACATACATATTCAGAACACCTCTGCAGACCTCTGCTTCTTGCACGGGTCAATAGTGTATAGGGTGTTAAGAGACTATTTTGAGTAAAGTATAGGAGTTTTGTTAGATGAATAGGTCTTTGTTCTCATTTTGAAAAGCCTTCTATGTATTGTGCTTGTTAAACCTTTTTTATAAGATCTTCTTCAGTCAAGTGTCTTATGGGAAGTATAGAGAGTCTAGTCCTCCTCCGTAGTCTATTGACGTCAAAAATATTTTGAAAGATTAATGACGAGTGTGCCGCACTGTGGACCCCCAAATTGAAACTGGTGGGACGAGTAATCCCATTACAAAATATTACATCAAGTGTAGGCGATTTTTTTTTTCCTACAAATGAATATAAATCAGAGATATGCTCGTTTGAGTTCTAATTTGAAATTATTTCCAACACCTGGTCCTGCTACATACAAATGTATCTGCTAAATGAAACATGAATTTCATGTATTTCTCACTTTCAAATTTCCATGTTTACTTTTCAAAATATGTAAGTAGAAGATAAACTACCTCCAAGTTTGTAGCACGAGTTATTCATACATTAAACATTTCCGCACGTTTCAAGGTGCTTATGAAGTCATTTCTGGCCTTGATGGTACTCGGCCATGTCCATCACTACGATCGGTTGATTCACTGAAAAGGATAACAACATGAGGACAGAAATGCTCTATATCGTTCGTTGCGATCTTTTGGTTTTTTGTTTTCTCACTTTTTAGGTAATTTCGTATTCTGACAAAATGGGCTAGACATGGCTAAAACGTTCAAGCAATCGTACATCACATCATAGCAGTTGCAGTGTAGTACCAAAGCGAATATGTACCCAACTTATGTACATATGTATTTGTCTGAATCTAAACAAAGTAATTTAGTCAGATTTCTCTCATCGGGCACCGTAGCCAACAAACGAGGGACGAATGGACGGATGTACGTGTATTTTTCAACGACGCAAAGCCATCCAATAAATTTCGACATTTGCCTGCGCATATATGTACAAAAATACAATTTCTGGCAAATTTTCAAATTTTAGTTCCGACTCATATGTATATGTACGTGTCGTTACATTTGTATGAGATCTGTACATTCTATGTACACATGTGCGCCAAACTTCACAACAGAACGTTCGAGTACTATGGTCGCATCTGTCCTGCCCTACTTACGGATCAAGGCGCAAAGTCTTTAAGATGCTTACACTATTAATCATCGACTTTTAAATGAATACTTTTTCGGACAGACGACGAGGTGATAATCCTCTTTTTATCACTCTTTCGTTTTGTTTCATTTAAAGCAATCATGACTAATGCTGATTGATCTCTGCCCTGTCTCGGACATGGATTAACGAAATACTCGTATGTACCTACATACCTTGAAAAAAAAGGAAAAGAAAAACAAAGAATGCAATAAATCTCATCGAGATCAGATACCCACTCGGGGGCAGTGTGTGGCCGCTATGATTACGTGAAACGCTCTGCACTACTAATTGCACCATGACAAATGGGTCTTTTGTTTAAAGTACCAAAGTTGTTACATAAAACTTAAGCATCAACTTATTATCGATCAAGTGGGTAGAGCGAATGCATTTGTCTTTCACTTCAACAGCACCCGTAGCATGTTGCATGTTACTTCATATGTACATATAGGTAGCTCCAGATGACTGGTGGTCAGACTAAGTAAGTTGAACATATTTCACATAAGTCACGTTCAACAGGTTATGATGTCATTACTCCTCTCAACATACCATACAGAAGTACTCGTATGGTCATAGTTGCCGCTTGCATGTGCCTCATGTTTGTTTCGAAGAAATTTTAAATCAACTTATGTGGGTTTCACTAGATGACGTCATTGCATCACAGCCTCCACACAGAGGTATGCTAGAGATGTCCTAAAAAGATGCAAACACTTGTTTCCGCTGCTCGGTGACGATAGTAAAATTAGTAAATTCAAATCTTGCGAATTAAAGATATTACCGTCATTTTTCCGCACAGCTGGGTTGAGTCACTTAAGCAAGATACAGAGGAGAGCGTATGTATGTATGGTATTCGGGCGTTCGCATTTTGGTTTTTATTTTTTTCGTTTTCATTTTCACTTGTGCCGAACGTCATTCGGTAGTGATGCAGGGGCAACTCTTGTCGACGAGCATTAGAGTGGATATAACACGTTGGGGTAAATGCATGGGTATCAGTTACAGTGCAGTGCATGTTAGGATTCTTAACTTGAGAAGTGCTTGTGAAGTACATATTTAGTAATCAGTAAACAGGGTAGCAGATTTACAGCTTCATTCACATGGGCTGTAGATGCAGATATACATAAATGTAAACCTTTTTGGGTTGTGAATTTCTCTAATAATTAGTGCCGACATAAATGCATTTATTGCAAACTAATTTCATTTGAAAAAACGAAAAAAGGACAATGATCTTCGGCTTTGTACGTGGAATGTTAGGTCCCTAAACAGGCCGAACAACTTGCGGACGCCCTAGACCGCTATAAAGCGGACATAGCCGCCAGGAAATCCATCCAGGAAATGCGATGGATTGGACCGGGTATAAAGCGGATGAAAAACTGCGATATTTACTACGGCGACTGCTATAGGGAGAGAGCACAACGATTGTTTGGATGCGGATTTGTTGTTTGAGGTGGACTAAGGCAAAAAGTCCTAAGTCGGCATGTGAGCGAACGATTCATAACAGCCCGTATCAAGACTACATTTTTTAACATCAGCCTGATCTGCGTCCACGCTTCCACGGAAGACAAGGATGACTCCACCAAAGATGAGTTCTACGATCTCCTAGACAGAACGTATGCCCAATGTCCCAACTATGACATCCAAATTGTACTAGGAGACTTCAATGCTAAGCTGGGTAAGGAAAGCATATTTGAACGAGACATCGGCAAACATAGCCTACACGACAACACATTTGATAACAGACACAGGCTGATTGATCTTGATACGGGGCGAAATCTCCTTCTAGCCAGTACGCACTTCCCACACCTCAATATACACAAAGGCACCTGGCGGTCGCCAGATCAATCAATCACTAACCAGATTGATCACATCGCGATCGACGTCAGACACTCTTCCACTATTCTTGATGTTCGAATTTTCCGAGGAGCTAACATCGACTCTGACCACCATCTTGTAGCCAAGATGCGCCTACGGATATCACGAACGCTGCGGAGTAGAGTAAGAATACAAAGTTATGACGTCGGAAAGCTACTATCGCCAGAAACCGCTCGTGCGGTTTCAACCCTTCACGCTATCAATAGAACAGCAGTGGAGCCTTTGCAAACAAGCCCTGAAAAGCTCTGCATCCGAAGTTTTGGGTTTCAAGGCTCCACTACGAAGAAACACCTGGTTCGATGACGAGTGCAGGAGGATTCACACAGCGAAGCAGGATGCATATAAGGCCTCGCTGCATAAAAGAACAAGAGCAGCTCGTGAGCTCTACGAATTGAAAAGAAGGAAGGAGCATGAGCTTCTTAGAAGATAGAACAAAGAGCACGAGAAGCGCGCGATTGAGGATTCGGAGAGGTGTTACTGCAGGCGTGACGTTCGAAAGTTTTATCAACAGATAAAGCGAACATGCCAAGTATAACGGCGATGTTAGTCAATATACCGCTGTCAGGCAGAATGATCCATTTCTAATCGACGGAGACCCCCGAGAATTCTGTCCCCCTGACCTCGACGAAGTTAAGATTGCCATATCGAAGCTCAAGTCGAATAAAGCTGCTGGCGCAGACGGAATGTCTGCTGAGCTCTTGAAGGCAGCTGGGGATGATCTGGTTAGGAGCATGCGCCAGCTCATCTGTAAGATATGGTCAGAGGAAAGCATGCCCGAGGAATGGAGTCTCAGCATCGTATGCCCAATCCACAAGAAAGGAAACCCCTCTGATTGCGCCAACTATAGAGGAATAAGTCTTCTTAACTTTGCCTACAAAACTTCTCTGCCATTTTGTGTGAACGCCTGAAGCCTTTTGTAAATAAGCTGATAGGTCCTTATCAGTGCGGATTCAGGCCAGGGAAGTCCACCATCGACCAATTCTTCACACTACGGCTGATCCTGGAAAAAACCAATGAATTTCAAGTCGACACTCACCACATCGGTGAACACCTTACCGATAGTTTTGATGTCAAAAAAGGATTGAGGCAGGGCGATGTGCTGTCGTGTGATTTCTTCAACATCATATTGGAAATGATTGTGCAAAAATCACTGGCCAATACAAGAGGCATAATCTATTTCAAATCCTCGCAACTCCTTGCATACGCCGACGATATTGACATAATAGGCAAAAATTGGTTTGGCGGTGAAAGAGGGCAAAACTAAATATATGCTGTCATCAAAAAAGGACGCTCACCACCGACCTCTCGGCCAGAACGTTTGTATAGGCAGATATAAGTTCCAGGTAGTTAAGGCCTTCGTCTACCTTGGCTCCGCAGTGACCTGGAACAACGACATCAAATCAAACGCAGAATCAATCTCGCCAATCGCTGTTCCTTTGGGCTCAGGAGGCAACTGAGTAATAGAGCCCTCTCCCGAACGACAAAGTTGACTCTATATAAGACCCTTATCATCCCGGTCCTGTTGTACGGCGCAGAAGCATGGACACTATCAAAAGCGGATGAGGAGGCCCTTGGTCGGTTCGAGAGAAAGATTTTGCGCGTGATTTTTGGGCCTATAAACGCAGACGGGGGATGGAGGAAAAGATTCAACCACGAACCTTACGGGCTGTACAGCGACATGAGCCTAGTCAGGCGTCTACGGATTCAACGGATGGCTGGGCCATGTAGAGCGAATGGACACCACAGCTCCAGCCCGTCTTTGAATCCAACCCCGAGGGACGAAGAAGCAGAGGACGGCCGCACTTAAGATGGCGCACACAGGTGGAAGGGGACCTCAGCCAACTGGGTGTACGGCGATGGAAAAGGTTAGCGAAAGATCGTGATAGTTGGAGGGGCATGTTGGTTGAGGCCCAGGTTCACCCCGAACTGCAGCGCCCATTAAGAAGAAGAATATGTATGTACATATTTCCCTTCACAAAAAAAAAAAAAAACATCAAAAACAATAACAACTGCCTCTTGATACAAAATTGCAATAAGACGTTTTGTAAGGTGAAAATTTGTTATATAATTTTAGGTTAGGTTAGGGAAAAAGTTGGTAGGGCTTGCTAAGTAAGATTCAATTAAAAAAAAACTACGTGATAGTTGAAAATTAAACTCTACTGTAGCCTACTGTAACGAATGATCGCCCGCATTTGTCAATACAATAAACAGCTTTTGGGTTGT
This sequence comes from Eumerus sabulonum, assembly GCA_951905685.1. Lineage (NCBI taxonomy): Eukaryota > Metazoa > Arthropoda > Insecta > Diptera > Syrphidae > Eumerus > Eumerus sabulonum. The sequence goes on from OX645062.1 coordinate 74,923,145, forward strand.
TCGAGTTTAACGCTATCTGTTGCCACGAGCTCAGTCAATTCTAATGCCCAACAATCTGAATACTCTTATGATCCGGCACTAGAATTTAAGATCATTTCTCCAGTATTACCCAACTCGCATTGCGATCGAAAGCCTTTGGATCTTCCCCTAACTTATGGACCTCAAAAGAGCAACAATAGTTCTCGTAAGCGCAGCAATCATAACTCATCCCCTACAATTGTGTCCCTTTTTGTTGTTTACTTTGGTCGCCCCCTGTTATTATTGCAATATTACGACATTCGAACTGCCTTGACCCAGTTGCACTGATCGGTTTTCAACTGAATCAATGCATCTTGATTTAAAATTCAATATTTATGCGGGAAAAAAAGTGTGATGGTTCGATTGACAGAAACATCAGAGATTTCTAAAAAAGGAAACCCGCTTGCATTATTCTGAAATGATAGTGTTGTATGAATTGCGTCAGGATTGCTTGTTGCTTGCCTTGGAAATGTCTGAATGAATGAAGACAAGCTTCTTTGATAGACGCGGTAGACGTTGAAGTGCAATTTTGGTTTACTTAATTATTTTGATGTTATGCACTCCTCGGTTTTGGTTTTAGCATGTGTCGGTATGAGCACCATGTAGTCGGGAAGAGAAACGTTTGGTTGTTTAGATATTGGTGGCGACGAAGTCTTGTGACATGATGATTTTAGTAAAAGGTCTTCGCGGTTTTTCTTTTTGGTAAATTAAGTACATATGGGCCATTATTAACTATGAGCTTTTGTCACTTTTCGAGGAGCCAAGTGATTTTCAGCGGCGGTTCGGTCTTCCACTTTATACAGGTCGAGCGGTTTTCCGTTTTCGAGAAGCTTTTCGAATTCCAATTTTTGACATATCCATGGTTTTTATAGAGGTGTCTGTGTGCGTGTATGTGCGCATGTGCGTATGTGCGGTCGGAATTTTTAGTCTCTATTATCTCGAGAACCAAAGATGTTATTGACATGGCACCGGTTTCATTCGACGCGTAATTACGTAACTTAGAGCTTTTCGTTCTTCTTTTGGTGGCGTTACAGCCCATGAAGGACCAGAGCCAAGCTTAATTTTAATCACCCATGTTGTGTGTGATTTATTTTTCACATAGGTGAAAGGGACCTACAGTTTAATGCCGATTCCGAACAGCGTAAGTCGAGAATCTTTTTCAAGGCAACTACGGGGTGTTTTGCTACTGCGCCACGGTGCCCTCAGAACTTGCAGCTGAGTAAGCAAATTCGGTCCAGCCGTTTTTTGTTAGAAATTTAATATGTAACTAAAAAAAAGGCAAACTAGTTTTGTATATGCATCTTTTAAACCATTGAACACCGCATACTGTTAGGAGTTACCAAACCCGAAAGTTTATTTAAAACTTGTTGCATAGTTCCAGGTAAAACCATGATTGAGCTAAAACAAGCCAAATCCGTATTTTGTATGGGAAATTCAAAAGCTTTTGTCTTGACTAGATCTACACGCTCTAGCTTTTTGGCACACTGCTCGTGGGGCACCCTGTATATACATCAGGACAAAGCCTATTTTAACATATTCGAATTTCATTAACATCGGTGAGTAGGGCCTTTTTCCAAATAACTACCAAAATGTTAATTAAAGCCTTCTTAGTTGATGAATATTGAACTACTAACTAAACTAGAGAAAGAAGGCCTAGACGTTATTGTCTATGTTGCTATCTCAGGCAAATATCTGACCACGCTGAATGACCGACATTCTCGACATTGTGCAGGTGGACACAAAATAATGGATTTGGGATAAACCCCCAGAAAACGGAACGTGTACTCTTCACTAGAAAGCACAAGATTTCGGACATATACTGTATGGTGTTTTAGTCGGGTGGACTGCATTAGACAAAACAACATACCACAAGCAAATCGAGAACGTACAAGGTTAGCAGAGATGTGCATCACCGGGGCCCTAAGGTCCACACCAACGGCGGCGATTAACATGGTACTCCACCACGCACGGCAAGCATACATATACATATACAGCTGCGATATGCAAGGCAAGCTGAAAATGGACGAGCTGTACTGCGGGCCACGCTTCTATTCTGGACGACAGGACAAACTTGGCAGAAAACTCCGTTTACTGAGTGTAAACCATCATGGTCTTTAACAAAAAGTTCAAAATAACCTGCCCGGTTACACAGATGGATCGAAAACCAAAGAAACTGAATCTGGCCTTAAAAGTACCAGACCTCTCATGGCTATGGTGAAACGTAATATCCGTCACAGATATTCGAATTTTCACTGGCAGCCAAGCTGCCCTGAAATCGCTGGAGTCTTATGCCTACTAATCCAGAGCAAGTCTTGACTGCCGCCGGTCTCTTAAAGAGATGGCTGAACAGTTTAACATTCACCTTTTATGGGTACCTGGACACAGCAACATTTCAGGAAATGATGAAGCTGACATGCTCGCCAAACAAAGAACGACGCAACGAACTGTACCAGCATACGCTGGTACACCACTAGCAGCAATCAAAGTAGAGCTAATGAATCAAGCCATGGCTGAGCCATCGGTATAGAGAGAAATCGAGTCCTTCGGTATGACTTTCCCTTCAGCCCATTCCTCCCTGGATGGAAAGATAACTTCGAAGTTCTTAGTGAACACATTCTGCGGGATGATGTAGTCCATGCTAGTATGGCCTTTATGTGATATGAGCCATTTTCCTATGTCCCTAACCCGCAACTTGCTTGCTGAAGAGGTCAAACGGTGGAATAGAACATTTAAGGCCTCCGTTGGGGGTTGATCTGATCGCTCCGCTTATATATAAGCTTGCCGATCTTTATACTTTCCTCAGAAGGTTGTCTATAGACTGTCTTGTCCAGAGCAGTTCACCAGGCTACGATGCCGTACAGGAGGATGGGCTTTATTACTGCTGTATAAAGTCAGTGCATAACGCTTGGTTGGAGACCCCACTTTTTGCCCAACACTTACAGCTGTAGAGGGCAGTGGTTGCTTTGTTGACGCGCTCAAGAATGTTGGGTTTCCAATTCAGCCTCCTGACAAGGACTAGGCCTAGGTATTTAGCCTGATCTTTAATTATTAGTTAGGTTTCTCCCAGCCTCGGTGGGTTGAAGGGCGGAATTTTATATTTATTTGTAAACAGTACTAGGTCGGTCTTCTTGGGATTGACCCCAAGTCCACAGTATTGCGTCCAGGTTTCTACTATATGTAATGCACCCTGCATTAAATCGCTTAGAGTGCTGGGAAATTTTCCTATGGTGTCAATAGTAATGTCATCTGCATTAACGGTCACAGCGTACCCTTCCTGTTCTAGCAACAGTAGTAGTTCATTGACCACCAGGTTCCAGAGGAGAGGTTAGAGTACTCCACCCTGTGGTGTACCTGCTGACCATTCTAGTTGAGGCGGCACCAGCGAAGTAGGCTTTGACGACTTTTTGCGTTAGCAGTTGTCGTACCAGTTCTATCACTGATCCCGTAACACCTAGATCAGACATTGCTAAAGGCGCCCTCAATATCGAGAAAGGCCACTAGGCTGACCAGTGAGTTGAGTGCTGTTTCCACCGATTTGCCTTTGGTGTAGGCATGTTGGTTATCCGACAGCCTTCCTGAGATATAGCTGTATCGAATGTGTGCGTCTAAAATCTTCTCTAGAGTTTTTAGTAGAAAAGAAGTAAGACTTATAGGCCTCAAGTCATTTGCATACGTGTATTGGGTATGAAAATGATTTTGGTTACCTTCCACTTGCTAGGGATGTATGATAGGGAGAGGCAACTCTTGTATATGACTACAAGCTAGGGGAGGATGTTATCTGCTACCTGCTGGAGCTCAGCTAGTATGATACCATCTGGTCCTGGGGACTTGTAGAGTTCAAAGCTTTTTATCGCCCATAGAACATTGTTGTTGGTGACCAGGGTGCTAACCGCACGCTCGAAAGAGGATATCGTCAGCTGGATAACCTGAGGAGGTGTCACAGCCGAGTCACTACTGCCCGGAAAGTGTGCGTTTAGAAGAAGTTCCAGGGCTTCCGTTCTGGAGGTCGTCCAGAAACCATCATTTCGCATTAGGTGACTTGGGTTGTACGGGACCGAAGCCAGAATATACCTTATTCTTGAAGCTTCGGAGACCGCATTAATTTTGTCGCAGTAGCTCCTCCAGGATTGCCTTTTGGCCCTTCTGGTCGCTGCTTTGAAAGATTTAAGTACCTCTTTCTAGAGATCCCAATCCTCTTACAAGCAGGTGCATTTGGCTTTTTTGAAGAGCTTTCTGCTCTCTTTCCTAAAGGAGACTATCTCTTTATTCCACCAGGGGGGTTTAGGTTTGCCTCTGGGGGTGCTAACCGCACAAGATTTAGATTGTGCTCTGTTAAAGGTTCCTGTCAGCTTAATTATTAAGCTGTCTAATTCCGCGGAGTTGTGCGGGGTAGGTAGGGTGCCTTGTCCCTAGGTAGGGTTCAACATAGGTTATGTATTTTTGCCAATCAGTTCTCCTGTAGTTCCTGAAGGGAGCTAGGGCACTGGCGTGGCTAACTATGCTGAATTAAATATAACGATTGTCAGAGAGGGAGTGCTCTTTTAGGACTTTCCATTCCCTGACTTTGTTGACAATGTCCTGCATAGCTTGTATTCTGATGTTCCGAGTCCACGTACCATATTGTTGACCATCCATGGTTCCTGGATCAGAATTATGTCTTCTCCGCTTTTGGTGAGGGGGAGCATTAGTGCGGCGGAGGCCAGTCCATGAAGGACCTGAGCCGAGCTTCTCTCAATCACCCATGTTGTGTGTGATTTCATTTTCCCATAGGTGAAAGGGACCTACAAGTTACTGCCGGTTCCGAACGGCGAATTTCGAGAAGCTTTTCATGACAATTTTACTACAGGGGGTTTTGTCAGAGCCCCGCTGAGGAGAAACACCGTGAAAAACACGTTCGATGACATGGCTGTGTCGGGATTCGATCCCGAGTCATCGGCGTCAGAGGCCAACACACTACCCACTGCGCCACGGTGCTCTCAATAGAGTGGTGGAGATTAATCTGAAGAATCCGCAGCATGATGGCCGCACTCTTTTACTTCCACCGCTGTGACATTGGCAGACTTTTCGTCAGATTCGAGATCGAAGTTTGACACAGTCTCTCTAAGGTCTTCCTCGGGGAGGTCCACGTCGGACAGTGGATTGCTGTCTTTCGCGGTAATCTCATTCACTTCTTTGGGGAGGAGCACAACCGAGAGATCATAGGATCGAGGACAGGGGCTGGCTCCGGGTTCGTCGATACCATAAAGTCGGTTGATGCAGCTCCCGAGGCTCTCTTAATTGAGTCCTCCCCGCCTTTTTTGTAGATTCTGAGCCTTGCTGAATAAAAGCCCAGAGGGATCATATTGTTGGCTTCCGCTAGAGGTGCCAGGGAATCCTGATTTAATATAGTAGTAATCAATCCTGAGGGTCCTTTCATTTAATAGAGGAAAATGTTTGTTTAACATTTTTGATGAATGTGGAACAAAAAAAAACACAACCGCACTGGATGAAAGAACGCAACAGACTTTATTTAGAATATGTAGTACAACAAAAGGGAAAGGAGGATACTGGGAAAAGAGAGCATTGCCAAATTATATTTCTTCAAATCAATGTGTATTTCTTTTAACACTCCCACTTTTGAATTAATTTAATTTAAAAAAAAATTCAGTTAAGATTATTTACAACTCCAATTAAATCTCTAAACTTTTCAAATTTTACTTTAGTAAGTGCCTTGGTAAAAATATCAGCAATTTGAAGTTCAGAAGGAACATAATTTAAAATGAAGTCACCTTCACAATATCTTTCACGAATATAGTGATAGCGCACATCTATATGCTTTGTGCGCTTATGGAACTCTGGATTCTTTATTAGCCGGATGGCTCCCTGGTTGTCCATATTCAAGGTAGTCGCACAGTCTTTAATGTGAAGTAACTGCGTCAATAAACGTCGTAGCCAAACCATTTCTTTGAGTGCTTGTGATGCCGCAACGTACTCCGACTCCGTTGTTGATAGTGACACACATTTTTGCCTTTGTGATAGCCAGGAAACAGGACCACCGCCAATTGTAAAGACGAATCCGGAAGTAGACCTTCTGGTTGCAGGATCGCCAGCATAATCGACATCGCTGTAACAAGTTAAACTAATGTTTTCATGTTTTTTTAACAAAATACCCATTTTTTTGTTCCGCTAATATATTTCAGTATTCTTTTAACTGAATTGACGTGATTCTGATCAGGTGTGTCTAAGTGACGAGATACTACTCCTACGGCAAAAGCAATGTCTGGTCGGGTAGCTACCGCTAAGTACATCAGGGATCCGACAGCCTCTCTGTATGGAAATTTAACATCCTTCGTAGACGGAACTTCTGCACTAGAACAGGTTTCGGCGGGAGTTGAGACTGGTTTACAACTATCCATATTAAATCTTTTCAAAACACGTTCTGCATAAAATGTTTGACTGGCGAAAATTTCACCGGTGTGTGTCCGCTTCAGTTCCATGCCCAGAAACCACTCAGCGTTTAAAATCGTTATCTGGAATTGTGTCTGGAGATAATTAACAAGCTTCATACTGTCTTCTTTATGTTTAGCCACAATGAGACCATCATCAATGTAGACCGCAAGTATAAGACGCCTTTCAGCATTATCTCCAATAAACACACACGGATCTGCTTCAGAAACAGTAAGATTAAAGGTCTTTAATACACGGGTAAACTTATCGTTCCAACAACGAGACGCCTGTTTCAACCCATAAAGGCTCTTACATAATTTGCATACCTTGTCAGTTCCGTCATTGAATCCTAATGGTTGGTGCATATATATGTCTTCACTTAAATCACCGTTTAAAAAGGCCGTTTGGACATCAAATTGTGTAAGTGATAGACCTTCATTAGCTGCGATAGCAAGTATGGTTCTGATGGAGTTAAATTTTACAACTGGACTGAATGTCTCAAGATAGTCTATTCCATACTCTTGCGTAAATCCCCGTATGACCAACCTCGCTTTGTATCTCTTTCTCCCATTCCCACCAACATTTTTAAGTTTGAAAATCCATTTATTATCTATGATTTTTTTGTTGGGTGGAGGGTACACTAAATCCCACGTATGATTCTTGAATAAGCTGTTAATTTCATCTGACATTGCTGCCTTCCATTGATCTGCTTCATCGCAAGCAATCGCTTCGTCATAGCTACCAGGTTCGTCTTGCGAAGGTAAGCGTGAAACTGCGCACGATGCAGCATTCCCGAACCTAATCGATTTTTCCCGCTTCGCAGTCGATCTTTCCAGGGCGTTTGACCATTGTCATCTTGATGATTGTGTGTTCCATCATCTGCATTGCCATCTTCTTCAGCTATCCCTAACACATCACCTGTGATATCATCCTTTCTCGAAGTTTCTGAATTAAGTGACATTTCAGTTAACTCTTTTTGCAAGACGTCATGGAATTTATACTGGGAAGATTTCTCAATTTGCAAACTATTTTGCTGATCGAAGTATTCCTTCTCCCTAAAGATGACATCCCGGGAAATTGCAACTTTTCTTGAAGTCGGTATCCAAATTCGATAGCCTTTGCTGTTTTCTGCATATCCCACAAATAAACCTTTCTCTGCTTTCCTATCAAATTTTTTTCGCTTCTCTTTCGGAACATGCAGAAAAGCTTCAATCCCAAACACTTTTAAATCAGTAGAATAACAATGCTTACCCCACCACAGTTCGTAAGGATTTTTATCTTTTGCTGGACTAATACCTGTCCGATTCAATACAAAAACGGCCGTGTTTACAGCTTCTGCCCACAAACTTTTAGGTAAATCTCTTCCTGATAACATAGTTCGGGCAGCCTCGACGATGGTTCTATTCTCGCGCTCAACACTGCCGTTTTGTTGTGGAGTATAAGGCACAGAAGTCTGGTGACGTACAAAATGTTTGGCTAGAAGCGATCTAACAGGTTCATTCGTGAACTCTGTTCCATTGTCTGTGCGAATCATTTTGACCACATAACCAGTTTCAGTCTTGGTCTTGCTTAAGAAATCTTCAATTTTGGAGCAAACTTCCGATTTGTGTTTCAAAAAGTACACCACTTTATACCGCGAGAAATGATCTTTGAATAATAAGAAGTACTTGGAACCAGATAACGAAATATTCTCCATGGGACCACATACATCAACGTGTACAGGTTCTCCCGGCTGCAGTGCATTAAAATCACTCTGTGGGAAAGGCAATCTGTGCTGTTTACCATAGAGACAAGTGTCACAATAGAAATTCTGATCATCTTTAAAAACAATATTTTCCTTTTTAAGCTGATGTCGCACTTGCGCAATGTTTTGAAGAGCCATTCTTTCGTGCCAAACTTTAATTGGAAATACCTGCTGCGCTGTATTTGCCACTTTCACAGTCGGTGTTTGCACTTTAAAATTCATTCTGAATAGTTGTTTCCATCTCTCTCCAACTGCAAGTACGGTACCATCACTATCTACAAATTTACACTGTACACTATCAGATATAAATTTTAATCCTTTATCTAAAGCGCGTGCCTGGGAAAACAGATGAACTGTGATCTTTGGAACATAGAGAACATCAGCTAGGTGCTTTTCAACCCACAATTTTCCATTTGATGCCAAGATATTTATATCTCCAGCACCCATTGCGAAAAACTTTTCTCCACTTCCAATTCGAATGCCAATAGGTTCTCTGAATTTTTTGTAATTTACAAACCATTCTCTTTTGCACGTCATATGGTCACTGGCTCCTGAGTCCAGATACCAATCATTGCTTCTTTTTTCACAGCTCGTTGTTAAGGCATTCAAAGCAAATCGGATCTTCCCTTGCATTTCATTTTTAGTTCCAATCAACCACCGATCATCTTGCTGTGGCAATACGTTACTTCCTTTTTTCTCCTCACCCGTACTTCCAGGCCACTTCGTGCCGTCAAAGTTGCAAATCAGCGCATCTCCTCTTCGTTCCTCACCTTTAGTTCCAGTCCACTTTCTTCGATTAGAAGCGGCACACTTCTTTGGACAGTCTCTTTTCCAGTGCCCGTAATCGTTGCATGCAAAGCACTTTCCAGGTTTTGTCTCTCTTTGGTTCTGTTTTCGCGCCCTTTGCTTTGCTAGCAACGCAACTGATTCCTTTGTCGAATGCGATGACATGCGTGCCTCCTCCATTACAAGTCGTGACGTCAAATTTCCCAGTGTTTGATGTTCCTTGGAAGTCGACTCCCATGCACAATAGAAATGTTTAAAATTCTCTGGAAGTGTCATCAACACTTTCGTTATGATCATGCTTTCCGAAATTTCCTCGCCTATATCTCTTAACTGCCTGACCAAGTTTTGCAATTTTGAAATATGAGTTGCAACATCGTCACCTGCATCTTTCTCAAAAGAATAAAACCGTTGCAGTAATAGGTGGATACTTGCCTTTGATGTTTGCTCATATACAGCCTTCAATTTTTCCCACATTTCAGCTGAAGTGAGGCAATTCACTATGTGCCGAAGAGGAGTGGGTCCAATGCTGGTTACTATTATTCGCTGTGCCTTGCTGTCCAATTTTTCCCAGACTAGTAGACGACTATGAAATGCAGTTAGTTCCTCATCTTCCCCTTTGATAGGTGCCGGGGACTCGCCATCAATGTGCTCAAACAACCCCGAAGCAATCAATAGAATCGACACTTGGAATTTCCAAACTGCATAATCTTCCGATGTCTGCAGTTTCTCAATTTTAAAGAGCTCACCCTCCATTTTTAATCGCGTAAACGTATAAAAACAATTTGCTTTTTACCCTTTTTTTATATTCCCGCGTGTACTGGGCCCATAACCTGATGAATGTGGTACAAAAAAAAACACAACCGCACTGGATGAAAGAACGCAACAGACCTTATTTGGAATATGTAGTACAACAAAAGGGAAAAGAGGATACTGGGAAAAGAGAGCATTGCCAAATTATATTTCTTCAAATCAATGTGTATTTCTTTTAACAATTTTTTATATGAGGCCATTATGCCATACAGAAACAAAGGCTTTTTCGATGTCTAATAGTATCAGCCACTTGATTTTCCCTCTGCTTCGTTTTTTTATTTTTTAATATTAGAAATCCTTAGTACCTGATGGGCGGTATCGTGGTCACGTCTGAATCTAAACTGCTTATCAGGACATATTTTCCGATTTTTTATAATAGTAACAATTTCGTCCTTAACGACTTTTTCATAAATTTCACTTATGCTACTCAGCAAACATATTGACCTAAAGCTAAGTGGATCATTTCGCTGTTTTCCTACTTTTGGTGATCATTTTGTTTTTTTTTTTTTTTTTTTTTTTTTTTTTTTTTTCACAATTTTTGTAGTGCCCTTGAATAACTTTAATGCGGTCTGCAGTCAAGTACAACTCCATACCAATAAATGGCAAACATTCGGCTAACACAATTACGTCTGGATGAATTAAACTTTATAAAGTGTACGTTTACTTTTCTACAAACTAAAAAACTGGCCAAGTGCGAGTCGGACTCGCGCACGAAGGGTTCCGTACCATCTGTATATATAAATATGAAAGAGACTATGTATGTTACTTCATCAAATGACAGATCTTGGTTGCAGGCAGGATTTTTTGGATGAAAATCATTTCTGTTGTATGGGAGCCCCCCTTAAATATTCATTTTGTTCGGTTTTTAGTATTTGTCGTGGTAGCGGCAACAGAAATACATCATCTGTGAAAATTTCAACTCTCTAACTATCACGGTTCATGAGATACAGCCTGGTGACAGACGGACGGACAGCGAAGTCTTAGTAATAGGGTTCCGTTTTACCTTTGGGTATGGAACCCTTAAAAAGAAGTGTTGGGATGGTTGTTTGTCTGTTGTTAGTAGTTTAACACTTGCCTGCAGTGATGGTAATATTTGAGTCAAGGGTTATAAAAATGATTTTTTTTGTATTGCCTACACCGCTACACCCTTTTAATATACTCTACCATGTCTTCGTATTCTTTACACTCTTATTCCTTAATAAGATAGTTGCACAAATATATCCGTTTCGCGTTTGAATATTTTGATACATCAGCTTTCAATGGTGCTCTATTTAGTCACGAGCCTTAGTATAGTCAACAAACATAACCAAAACAAAATAATTTGTTTGTTTCAACCAATTATGGTCCCGAAACAAAAGAGTCGAATAACATCTAAAAATATACTCCAACACATCTCATTCAAAACGAAATCTCAGTATGTCGTTTCTTCTATAGCGAACAGATTAGAAAAGACGACATTGCTGCCGCCCGCCACCTATTTCCTTAGATGAATCCCAATGAGTATCGACAACCTCGCACAAGTAATAACACCCGCCTATAGCACTAGAGCTATGTAATAACAAGTCATCGCTTACATAAAACCCGACATAAATAAACTCAATTAAATCGATCAAGCTACTTATCCGTGCAACAGATCACTTAATCATACCGTGTCGGTAGAAGGTGCACAAGTCAATTTGACGCACAAATTACATACGATTATAACTGACATATTGAGAATGTGTCGTTTAGATACACTGAATGACTACTATCTAGACGTAATTCTAGTTTTCATTGCAGTGAATTGTATTCATTGATGATCGGCATCAGCATTCTTTCAACGCTATCCATGACTGACCTTCAGATACTTTACTACTATATGTCTATCTGTATGATATAAACATCTTCGACTTGTGGGTATCTTTCTTGAAATCATCTCCTTTTCAACATACAAACTAGGGGCAATAGAATATAATTCTTCGGATGACATTGAAAATGTGTTTGCCAAAGGCGAAATAAAATGCAGAAGTCGATTGAATGTATAACGTACATATGTACTCGTACGGCTATGTGCCAATGTGGCGCCCACAATAAATTTTCTTAAATTGCTCTGACCTCCACGTGGGAATAAGCGGAGAAAAGCGAAAAAACCCACCAGTAATTGGTGGTCATCCGCCCACCAATTTAAGACAATTATTCGCATAGAATTGAAAGATAAATGTTCCTCTTGATTGTATACCTCCTAATTCATATACCCAAGTACATAATGTACATACGACTGTCTAGCTATTACGTAAATTTGTTGTATCTATCCTTCTTTGGAAACTAGATTTAGTGAAAGCTAGAAACATATTTTGAACTTAAAAGGTTGTAGAATCTACGACGTCACCTAAACGATTTTTGATCATCGGCAAAAAATTCCGACTGTCTACGTAGGTGGTTTAGGTTCTAATGGAATCAAGTGAGAAACTCTCAGAACGTGTTTTAACAAATACATGCAAATCTAAAGTAGAGGATGTTGTGTCGTGGATTTAGAAAGATGCACAGCCATATCTGAAGTATCGTTAGTTGTGAATGAAATACAATACAATGGGAACAGGAACGGTGAGATCACGTGTAAAAAGATCATGTTCTATTCCTCTGTGCGAGCGACTACGACTTTCTAGGTATTATATCTAGTCATTCATAGGACTATTCAAAATTCGCAGACGTACATGATACCCATAGTATTTTGTTTTGGCTTTTTTTTTTTTTTTTTTTCAAGTACAGTAAGTCAATCGTTTTGTAATGGCGTACGACAATGAATATCTTACACCATCCTGCTTAACAATGCACTGAATAATGCATACTATCCGGTGCATTGGAAAACAGCGGTGGTGCAACCAATCCCTAAAAGGGGTAAAGACAGATATAACCGGGCAAATCTCTGGTCTATAAGTCTTCCGAGCACCAGCAAGGGCTTTGGGAAGGTGGTCTGCTAAGCCCTGTTCAAATGGGCCGAGGACAGAAACATTTCGGATAACCAATTCGGTTTCAGGGCAGGACATAGTACTATGCATGCCGCCTCGAAACTCCTGCTTAACATTGCACTGAATAATGCATACTATCCGGTGCATTAGAAAACAGCGGTGGTGCAACCAATCCCTAAAAGGAGCAAAGACAGGTCTAACTCGGCAGATCTCCGGACGTTAAGTCTTCCGAGCACCAGCAAGGTCTTCGAGAAGGTGGTCCGCTAAGCCCTGTCCAAATGGGCTGAGGACAAGAACATTGCGGTTAACCTATTCGGTTTCAGGACAGGATATGGTAATATACATACATCTCGCGCCGTAGCCCGTTTCTGATATCCAATTAAATAAATACAAGAACCAGTGTCCTGGTGCCTGCCTGATTGACTTGGAAAAGGCCTTCGATACCGCATGGTTAGAAGCTATATATGTCCTGTGACATGCTAACGTGTAGAAAATTCGTTGTGAAAATTGCCAAATGACATCTACTCAAACGTTTGGCGTTAAAAATGGTCTGCAACAGGACGCATTGAATGAGCCGATCCTCTCCAGCATTTAGGGGGTGGGCCATCTAGTTTTTTTTTTTTTTTTTTAATCATAGGCTATTTTGACACTGACAGATGTTTCCCGCTCGAAATCTTGACAGAAAATCAGTATCATACTTCCGCGGAACGAAATAAGTCGCTTTACGCTTGAATAGCGTTGGGAAATATTGAAAACTTATTTCCAATGTGAGTGCCGTGTAGCCCAAACAGTGCGTTTTTTAGGGTTCCGTACCCAAAGGTAAAACGGGACCCTATTTTTTTTTACAGTCGCACGCGCACTCAAGGCTAAGGCCTTATAACGTTTTAACGTTGTGCGAGCGAAGGTAACAGGGTGAGGGAAAGTTTCGCGCGGGTTGATGTTCTGACACACAACCTGAACGGAGTGCAGTGGTTTTTGGGTCGTAGATGTTCGTTGACTACTCTCAGGGGTGGTTTGTCCTACATAGGACGAGAGCTGACCAAATTTCGCTTTGGTTATAATTCTCAGTAATTCGTTCATGCACTTTTGGTGTTAGTATTGCATACGCAGAGGATGAATTTCAATTGACCACATATTGTGAGTGTTATGCCTGCAGCAGTACGTTTGGTCACTTTCCATTTACAACTGTGTTGCATACTTTTTTCCGTATAGGAATTGCTTTTCTTGACTATGAAACGAAATTGAACTATAGACCTTCCGCTCGACGGCCGATGATGTTAACCACTGCACCACGGCCACCCCTAAGGCTTTACTGTCTATCCGTCTGTCACCAGGCTGTATCTCATGAACCGTGATAGACAGTTGAAATTTTCACAGATGATGTATTTCTGTTGCCGCTATAACGACAAATACTAAAAACAGAATAAAATGAATATTTAAGGGGGGCTCCCATACAGCAGACATGATTTTCATCCAAAAAATCCCCTTGGTCACATACTGACCTAAGGTTAGTCGACAATATCCCACAATCAGTAGCAAACTTCCCAGCTTTGATCCCTTTTGTGTGTTTGATGTATTAATCCTAGCTGCAACCCTTTTTTCTGTAATTACGAACAACCAATAATAAATACCCTTTAAACTTTGATGATCCCTATTGTGTCACTGCTAAGTTAATCCTTGCTGCAAACCCTTTCGTACAATTGCTATTCGCCTCCTTTTCCATCCTGATAGGTTAAGATATCAAATGTTGCAACAAATTCAATTGTTGTGAAATTAACTTACAATCATATCCCACAACCAATTAAATACTTCCAAGCATTGATCCCTGTTGTGTCTCTGATATATTACTCCTAGCTGCAAACCTTTTCCCCATATCTCCCATTATTGTTATTCACCTTTTCACATCCTTGCTGTCAAGTAAGATAATTGATTTTAATTCAATGGACACTTTGATGATCGACTATCTCATCATGGAGATTTTTGATTATCAAAGTAATATGCCTATAACTGAAATTGAGAACATGGATTTCGACGACCTCTGGTTCATGCAGGATGGCGCACCATGCCTCACAGCCCATGTCACAATCGATCTTTTGCGCACCAAATTTCCGAATCGTGTTATCAGCCGTCTGGGCGATGTCATTCCTTAATACAAGGTTTTTACGTATAGACAATTTCAATATCTAGCAGAAGCTATTTATAAATAAGAATATATTAATAAAAGCTATCTCAATACGGAAAACTGGCAAACTGTATGCGAATAGAACTAATGTCCACGATCTTGCATTATCAGTTCACGCATAGTATCGATGTCATAATCAACGACTTTGGACGGCCTTTACGAAATTCGTTCTATAGCGATGTGTGACCACTTGAGTGGCTCAGGGTACTGCCTCGTTACATAAATTGTTGGTTTGATCCACATCGAGATCATAGAAAACGTCGCCCGAAAATATTTAGGATTTAATTCCACTTTTTGAACAAGGTGAATGTTTCAAGTATCTATTATAAAGGGTGTTTTTTTAGTGGTATACAAATTCCATATGAAATAAAAGACTTAAGTATAATGTTAATGTCTATGATGTTAGCCTCATTTAATAGACAATTATATGCATTAGTGCTTAATTATGACTTCGGGCAAATACGCGCCATCAAGCAACTGGGGCCGAACATCAGCAATAACATGGCGAATACTGACTTCCAAATCGTCCAAAGTCTCTGGTGTATCGGCATAGAGTATTGACTTTACATACCTTCAAAGGAAGTAATCTAAAGCTGTGAGATCACAGCATCGTGGAGTCCAGTTCACAGGTCCATTACGCGAAATTATACGCTCAGCAAAAGTTTCTCACTATAAATTGATGGTTTTACGCGCTGTGTATCATGTTGTGCCACCTTGTTAAGACCAAAGCTCTGTGACTTCAATGCTATTCAGGTCAGGAACGAAGAAGTCAGAAATCATGCTTCTATAGCGCTCTCCTTTGTTTTTTTTCTTTTGGTGGCGTTACAGCCCATGAAGGACCAGAGCCAAGCTTCTCTTCAATCACCCACGGTGTGTGTGATTTATTTTTCCCACTGGTGAAAGGGACCTACAGTTTAATGCCGATTCCGAACGGCGTGAGTCGAGAAGCTTTTTCCAGGCAAGATATACTACGGGGGGTTTTGCCAGTACCCCGCCGAGAAGGGACGCTGCGAAATAAACATTCGATGGCGTTGGTGTTATCGGGATCCGAACTCGCTCATCGTGCGTCAGAGTCCAACACACTAACTACTGCGCCACGGCGCCCTCACTGACGGTAATATTCTGGCCAGCATCTTCCTTAAAGAAATATGAGCCGTTGATTCCAATGGCCCATAAAGCACATCAAACAGTGAGTTTTAATCATTGTAATGACGTCTCGACAAAGGCTTCTGGGTTTTCTCCACTCCAAACTTGGCAATTTAACTAAAAATGGGCCTCATCGAAGACGAAAGTTTTACGTTGAAAATATGGATCAAACTGGATCATGTTTTTAGCCCATTCACCGACCCTACGACGCGTATAATGGTCCCGCGGTTTTTAACTCTTGCACAAGCTGGATCTAATTAGCTTTTGAGCCAATATCGTTCAATAAAATCCTCCACAAAGTTGATGGGCATAGCTCCAATTGTTGTGTACGGCGGCGTATCGACTCATTTGGATTCTCCTCGACACTGTGCACCACAACGGCAATAACTTCTTCTGTTCACACTGTTTATTGTCTTTGGGATGCCTACTATCCACTAGAGTGAACGTGGTCCGAAAACGATTCATCGCGTCTCGAATAACTTGCTCCGATGGACGATTATGTCGACGGTAAAATGGACCAAGCGCACGATAAGTTTGGCGAACCGGGCTATGGATTTTAAAATATGTTTTCACAATTTACACGCGTTGTTCTGGCGCAAATATGTACACTCATTGTAAAATGGCAACACGTATCAATTTTCAACTGTCAAATTGACAAACTGCAGAAACAGCGTTGCCAGTTGAAAAACAAACCTATTCAAAACACACTTTATAAAAAATAATAATAGCACTCGTATGACACACGATTACCAAAAAATGACATGGTGTTGTCCTTCTCAGATCATGGTTACCTGGTTTTCAACCTAGACTACACGGTCCCAACCCCAATTGACTCATCCTGTAACCCAAGAAGAATCGATTGGGAGCGTTATAGAGCCTTCATTGGCAACTCTATAATAAGTAGGACCCCTGACACCCCGCGGACCACGTTGGGCACATTGGGCAACGCAAGGGCCAACAGCTGAGCAATCCACAAATCAGGAAAAAAATCTTACCCTTCTTGGTGGTACGCAGATCTAAGCAAGCTCCGCAAAGCCTGTCGTAAGCTCTTTAATAAAGCAAAGAACACAAGTACGACAGAGACTGGAGCCTATACAAAAATTCACTCAGGGTGTACAAACAAAACCTGAGGAAAGAACAAAGGCTGTCTTGGAAAATTTTCTGCAACAAAATCGAAAAAATATCAGACGCCTATAGACTGAGGAAAATACTTTCGAAAGATCCACAATCTCCCAACTGCCTCATAGCAAATGGAGTTTGGACAACATCTGAGGAAGAGACTCATATTTTGATATGACTTCTATGTAAGCGTTTATTAACAAAAATGAGAGAGAGAACAATTGTACGCTACGATATATATACGAAATTCTTTGGCGGGAAAATCATATTAATTCCCGCGCTTCCTATAATGACAGTTGTTGTTGATGTTGGTGATGGACCAGTTCAGCTATGCAATACAGTTGCAGGTGCGCTGGCCTAAGCACGCAACAGGGTGCATCATTTACCCTCACGGCAAATTTGAGACGGCTCGGACCTGCTTGTTCCTTAGTCGCTCGGATCTTCTCAGTGTCGGTGTTAATGGCAGGGGAGTATGTGATGATCCGTTCGTGTCCACTTCGCCACTGGGAAGTTCTGGGTTTTCGATAGGCTCTGGGTTAACGTTTGTACTGCTAGTCACTGGATGCATAGGCACGTCCGAGTTTTCTTGTTTCTCAAGCTGCGAGTTTAGTTGATCTGCAGAAACCAATTCTGTATTAGTATTGTATTTTGGATTACTTGCCTGAGGTGATATGATCATGTCTTCTGCGTCAACCGACTTGCTAATATGCGTTGCTCGAATCTGATTTTGATGACGTTTCCAAACTTCGCCGTTGCTTGTTTCCACCAGGTACAACCGTCCTCCAATTTTCTTCCTAATACGCGCTGGAGCCCACTTAGCCCGACCTATATACTGCCGAACTACAACCGACTCCCCTAGTAAGAATTTAGATTTGGAATTAATGTTTCTCTTCATGCTAAGTGATTCTGGATGAAAAGCGGAGATTAATGTTCGGTGCTGCCGACCATGCAATTTCTCGGCTGGAGAAACCCCGTTCTCATCCGGCGTTGATCGATAGGTTGACAATAATGTTAAAAGGGCATCTTCACGTTGTGAATTGTCTTCCATGATTTTCCGAAACGCCGTCTTAAAGGTTCGTACCATACGTTCAGCAAGACCGTTTGATTCCGGGTTGAATGGTGCGGATGTTAAATGCTGGATTGAATTGTCTCGGCAGAATCTTTGAAATTCACTCGACGTAAATTGTGTCCCATTGTCCGACACAATAGTCTTGGGAAGCCCTTCTAATGCAAAGATTGCTTGCAGCGCTAGGATTGTGGATTGTGATGTGGAGGATGACATTCGCACAATAAATGGGAACTTCGATTTGGAGTCGACGACAATTAACCACATGTGCTTCTTGAACGGACCGGCGTAGTCAACGTGAATGCGCTCCCATACTTCCTCTGTGGTAGGCCAACTTGAATATTCCTTGGGTAACTGACTGGCATTCAGTTGACATGATGTACAACGGGCTACTGTTTTCGATATGTCGTCGTCTATGCTGGGCCACCAGCAGTATCTTCTCGCCATTTGTTTCATTCGAGTAGTGCCCCAATGGCCTCGATGAAGCAGCCCTAGGACCCTTTGCTGCAAGACTATTGTGTCGGACAATGGGACACAATTTACGTCGAGTGAATTTCAAAGATTCTGCCGAGACAATTCAATCCAGCATTTAACATCCGCACCATTCAACCCGGAATCAAACGGTCTTGCTGAACGTATGGTACGAACCTTTAAGACGGCGTTTCGGAAAATCATGGAAGACAATTCACAACGTGAAGATGCCCTTTTAACATTATTGTCAACCTATCGATCAACGCCGGATGAGAACGGGGTTTCTCCAGCCGAGAAATTGCATGGTCGGCAGCACCGAACATTAATCTCCGCTTTTCATCCAGAATCACTTAGCATGAAGAGAAACATTAATTCCAAATCTAAATTCTTACTAGGGGAGTCGGTTGTAGTTCGGCAGTATATAGGTCGGGCTAAGTGGGCTCCAGCGCGTATTAGGAAGAAAATTGGAGGACGGTTGTACCTGGTGGAAACAAGCAACGGCGAAGTTTGGAAACGTCATCAAAATCAGATTCGAGCAACGCATATTAGCAAGTCGGTTACCACCAACGGCAAGAAGCAAGTTTTGTTTTTCCACTTAACACTTACCGTCGCCACCCCCTTGATAGGAACGCTCTTTTCCCCATACGCCTTTAGGTTGCGTGTTGTGGGTTCGCATTTTGGACTACCCAACTGTCGGTAACCTTCCAGACCAACCAAGGAACAGGTGGCGCCTGTGTCTAAGAGGAAAGTTAACGGTTGTCGATTTATGTGAAGTGACACCAATATTTTATTGCTGTTTCTATCCGCTGCCAGTTCTGCTGACGCTACTCTTTCGATGGTTCTGCCATCAAAAACAGCATTAATCGCATGGGTGACTTCTGTATGCCTTGGATTCCTGTCATGATTGTTATACCGTTTCCTCCTTCGACCCTTAGAACGCTGACGGCTTGTATTAGAATTGGAGCTATCAACACGCTGTGCAGACAAGCAAACGCTCCGTATATGCCCCCGCCGTTGACAGATGTCACATATCGAAGATATATGCCTACACTCTTCCCGACTATGCTTTGTGAAACAACCTGGACACGACTTCCGAACATTATGTATATCAAATGACTTACTTGGTGGCCTAATGTGACTGCTTTGTTTAACTTGGTTGACTTCAGTAGATGTCGCTGAGGTTGACGAGTTGCTTCCTTTTAAAATATTTGATGCCAACTGTGTGGATTCGTATGCTGTGACCAATTCCTCAATTTCTTCCAATGTGGGGTTTTTTTTTTGAGTTGCAGCTAAACGTACAGCATCATGTGGCGTGTAAAAGGCCACCATGTCCCTGATCATAACCTCCGCATAGGATGTGTTACATCCCTCCTTGGGACATACAAAGGCACAATCTCTAGCCAATCCTCTCAGGTCGGCAATCCATTCCGCATAGGATTGCCCCGGCAGCATCTTCTGCTTCAAAAATTTGCACCTCGAAGCAAGCACGTGCAATTTGGATTGGAAATGTTTTGTTAGTTTCGTAGAAAGATCTTTGAAAGTGTGCGTACTTACGTCCTCTGTTCCAAGCAGCTTTTTTAGAAGTTCGTTGGTGGCGATACCACATGTCGATAAAAAATGCGCCTTCCTCAAGTTGTCGTCTTCTAACTTATTTGCGGCAAAATGTTGCTGCAGCTGAAACAGGTAACTGTTCCACGTCTCCTTCTCTGCATCAAACGGGCGAAATTGTGGGATTGTTGGGGTTACCGGTGAAACTTCCCTCAGGATACGCTCCAAACACTCCGTGTTGGATTTTAAGGCTTTTTCCATCCACGCCGTCTGTTGCCGGAGGATCTCCTGAATTGCTCCGGGTTCCATTTGGAAAATTCCTCGTCGCCACTGATATGACTTCTATGTAAGCGTTTATTAACAAAAATGAGAGAGAGAACAATTGTACGCTACGATATATATACGAAATTCTTTGGCGGGAAAATCATATTAATTCCCGCGCTTCCTATAATGACAGTTGTTGTTGATGTTGGTGATGGACCAGTTCAGCTATGCAATACAGTTGCAGGTGCGCTGGCCTAAGCACGCAACAGGGTGCATCATATTTCCTCTGCGATAGAAGGGCAGTACGAACACATTATCTCCAGAGAGAAAATTATATGGGCATTAAAAAGCTTCAAGCCCTATAAATCGCCGGGTCCAGATGAAATTCACCCCATCGAACTAACACAAATTATGGAATGGACTATACCATGGCTAGAGATAATCTTTAAAGGACGCCTAGCTTGACGTCACTTTCCAGAAAAGTGGAAGTGCGCAAAGGTTATTTTCATCCCCAAAGCCGGCAGGAATTCTCACACTTCCCCCAAGGATCTAAGGCCTATCTGTCTATCATCCATCGCTCTAAAAACTTTAGAAAGGCTGATAGACCTACACATACGGCACAGCTTGGATCTCTCCCTACTGTAAAGGCAGATCGGTCGAAACAGCTCTTCACACATTAGTGAGGAAAATCGAAAGATCAATCCATCTCAAAAAATATACTCTAACAACCTTCCTAGACATAGAGGGCGCTTTTAACAACGTCACTCCGAAAGCAATAATAGAAGGGCTAGAAAAGCTAAAGGTGGAGAGGACTCTGATAGAGCTGATCAACGAGTTGTTATTAACACGCAAGATTCACTCTAAGTGGGGAAGCCTAGTAACTACCAGAGAAGTTACCAAGGGAGCCCCGCAAGGTGGGGTCCTCTCACCTCTTCTCTGGAATGTAGTTGTAAACGAACTACTAATCAAACTGGGGAAAGAAGGCCTGGACGTTGTTGCCTACGCCGATGACGTTGCCATCACAATCTCAGGTAAATACCTATCTACACTGAATGACCGCATGCAAACGGCATTCTCACTTCTGTGCAAATGGGTGCATAGTAACGGGCTCAGGATTAACCCACAGAAAACGAAGCTCGTGCTTTTTACCAAAAAGAACAAAATCGCGGAAAACTGCCCTATCACTCTGCTCGATACCAGGTTAGCCTACTCCCGTAGTGCCAAATTTCTTGGCATTATACTCGATAGGAAATTAACTTGGAAGAGCAACACAATTGAAAGAGCAAAAAAAGCAACAATGGCTCTCTACACATGTAAGAAAGCCCTAGGAAAAAAATGGGGATTCAACCCCAAGATTACCCTATGGCTCTACATCACGGTCGTTAGACCCATACTAATGTTTGGAGTGATAGTCTGGTGGACTGCACTAGACAAGACAACATACCACAAACAACTCGAGAAGGTACAAAGGATGGCATGTATGTGCATTACCGGGGCCCTCAGGTCCACACCAACGGCTGCGCTTAACATGATACTAGACCTTACACCACTCGATATTTTCGGTAAGCAAATTGCCACACACACGGCCATAAGACTAAAAGGCAACTCGAATTGGGCGAGCTATGTCACTGGCCACTCCTCCATCCTGCAAAACAGGATAACTATGACAGAAAACCTAGATCACACAGAACTCACCATAGTCTTGGACAAAAACTTTACGATGATCTATCCGGACAGGAAGAACTGGACCCGCCAAACTCAACCGCGCAGAAACTGTGTGGATTTCTACACTGACGGGTCTAAAACCAAAGACGGGGTGGGCAGTGGAGCTTTCTGCAAACAACTCAAGCTACATAAAGCTCTAAAACTACCAGATAACTGCAGCATTTTCCAGGCGGAACTGTTGGCAATAAAAGAGGGTTTGTCTTGGCTGAAGTGGAACGTAATATCCACCACGGATATTCGCATTCTCACAGACAGTCAAGCAGCCTTAAAGTCGCTGGAGTCCTATGTGTACACATCAAAATCTAGTCTCGACTGTCGCAGATCTCTTAACGAGATGGCAGAACAGTTCAACATACAGCTTATCTGGGTACCAGGACACAGCGACATTACAGGTAATGAAAAAGCCGACACACTCGCCAAACTAGGAACGACGCTACAATCAATCGTGGCTTGTGAGGGAGTACCCCTTACAACCATTAAACATAATCTGACCAATCTCGCCAGGGCCGAGACGAACCTGAGATGGACACAGGGACATACCTGCGTCATCACCAGGCAAATCTGGCCTCGGCTTGACAGTCAACGCACAAGGAGTATAATCTCCCCAAAAAGAACTGTCATCTTCAAAGTCATCGGTGTCATCACAGGACACTGCCTCATTGGCAGTCACGCACAAAAACTAGGAATAGTTCCGAATGATTTCTGCTGAAGTTGTCAGGACGAGGAGGAGGTCGAATCCATTCACCACCTTCTCTGCGCCTGTCCAGCTCTCTGCAATTTCAGGAAACGTTACCTAGGCTCTTACTTCCTTAACGGTCTGACAGATGTTCAGAAAGTAGGGATACTTGATCTTCTTAACTTTTTAAGAAGCTTAAAATGGTTCCACGAATAGGGGGGTAAAACCCCCTCGTAGCTGCACAACGGGCCTCCCTGGCCTATGTGCATTCTTCTCAACTCTGGGAAGGATACGACCCTACCTACCTACCTACCTACTATATGGAGTAAACATCTATTCTCAATAAGACTTTAGGCAACCTTTTGTTGGTTTAGGTTAATATTTGCTCAACAGTTGACCCCAAATATTTATTTTTTATTTCTCTTTCTATTTTCAGATTATCTGGACAAACATGGCTTCAGTTGCAACAGCAAAAATTGCGCGCCAAAAAGAATCAACAGCTGAAAGACGATCGAAAATACTTCGAAGAAATACATACAGAAATCAAGAACCGGTCACTTAGGTTGGTAATCTCGAACTAATCTAAAAAGTATTTATTTAATATAAAATCCCATTAGGCCAAGAAGTAATGTACGATATGATGGATATGCTAGCGATACGGCAGCCTTTGATGAAGTCGACTATCGGCGACCACTTCAAGTCCAGCCTCCGTACCATACAGCCAACAGGTAAAACTCAAATGACCAATTCTATCTATTTATTTCGAAATGTTTAATGTATATTTTACGCAATCTTTGTTACCATAGCTCGCCAGAACGACATTATCACACAATCAGTACGACGACAAAAACGGTCACCAAGGAACGTCCATTTGTCTCAGTAAAACGTTCCCATGAGGCGGCCAAGCAAGATAAACTTGGAGTAAGTTGAACGTTGTTGCTTACATTTTTTCTATGTATCTTTGTATCTTTGTTGTGTATATTTGTTAATCAATGCCAAAAAGCAAATGAAATGAAATGGCCAAAGTGATTTTGTGGTGTATTTGCAATTGACAACTAAAAATGGCAAGACTAGTACCTACCTAGCTTGTTTTTTTTTTTTTGAATCATGGCTTTAGTTTTTGTTTTTGTTGTTTATTTATTGATTTTTGTTGTTGTTAATCCCTAACCTGCGTTTATTTTTGTTTATTTTTAAACCCTAGTCACCGTCATTATCGCCATTAGCTATATTGAATGCCTCACCACTTGGCCATATTGCACAAGCACAGCAAAACAATAACATTCGTAACAGTAACAATAACAGTAATAGTAGCAACCAAAATGGACTACTGTCATTGGCTGAGTCGCCCATAAGTAACGGACGGGCACGATTGGTATGTATTGTCATCTGTTTAATTAATTTTTGTTTTTTTGTTGTAACCTTTATTGTCGTCATTTTACAAACAATAACAACTTCGTTACGTCATAGTTTTTTTCTCTCACTCTATCTTCTTTTTATGTCATAACATAAATTTCGTCATAACTAATAGATCATCAATAGATCATTTCTTTCCTACTTTAGTGGAAGAGCGGTGTAAGGTATGTGGTCGAAGACACAGATTTACAAGAGCTTTTGTGGGCGATATTGTATGTAAAGTTTCTTAAATAGAATATTCGGAGCCGATTTTGTTTTTTAAGGAGTCTAACACGGTAGGACGCTGTGGCGCAGTGGTTAGTGTGTTGGACTCTGACGCACGATGAGCGAGTTCGGATCCCGATAACACCGACGCCATCGAATGTTTATTTCGCGGCGTTCCTCCTCGGCGGGGTACTGGCAAAACCCCCCCTTGTATACTTGCCGTGAAAAAGCTTCTCGACTCACGCCGTTCGGAATCGGCATTAAACTGTAGGTCCCTTTCACCTATGTGAAATATAAATCACACACAACATGGGTGATTGAGAGAAGCTTGGCTCTGGATCCCGATAACACCGACGCCATCGAATGTTTATTTCGCGGCGTTCCTCCTCGGCGGGGTACTGGCAAAACCCCCCGTAGTAGACTTGCCGTGAAAAAGCTTCTCGACTCATGCCGTTCGGAATCGGCATTAAAAGTAGAAACACAATGTGGCGTGCGCGCGCGCGTGCTTTTGACAGCATGAGTAGGAACAACGATATCTTATGAAGGAACACATAATGTTACCTCAACTTTTGCTCGACCTCATATCGTAAATATCGTAAAGTCGAGCAAAGCGCCGGAGTAGAGCTACTCTCTACTCAAGGCGTGCGTTTGACAGATGTATTTCATTGTGTTGTTCGATTGTAGCAGAATAGTGTAACGTGTTCTGTCATGTAGTGTTCCGAGTTGTTCGCTTTCAACATGCATACATTTTCGTAGCTTATTATTGGATTTTTTGGATGCAAACTAATGATGATGGGTATTACAGAACTAAACGCATATTTTTTTATAAGCATATACCTTTATTTGAGATGAAATTTTCTTATATTTATGTTTCAATTAAATCATATAAACAGAACAGAACACAAATCTACTCTTCTTTCTGCACTAAATTCATATGTGTACATTTTGAGGAAACAGAACATAGTATTGTCATATTCCTAAGCTCTCTACGCGCAGCTGACTTGAAGCCAGATTGTGTGTTGCGAATTGTGAATGCGTGCGTCTGACACATTATCCCGTAAATCGGTACAAAGCCGATCAAAAGCACGCGCGCGCGCACGCCACATTGTGTTTCTACCATAAACTGTAGGTCCCTTTCACCTATGTGAAATATAAATCACACACAACATGGGTGATTGAGAGAAGCTTGGCTCTGGTCCTTCATGGGCTCTAACTCCACCAAAAGAAGAAAAGAAGAACACGTGTTTTACCGTCTACGCAGTACTATACTTGCACCCACGTGTACTGCTTTTTACCGTACAAAACCCCTCTAGTTGGCATAGTCCTGTTCTTGTTTTTTTTTTTTTTTTTTTTTTTTTGTTTGATCCTTTACGATATGCATCGTACGAACATTCTCTTGTCCGAAGTTGCTTATAACTTGCTTTTATCTATGTAAAAAAAAAAAAAAGTGCATCAACAAGATACAAAGCTGATGGTCCTCGTTTCGTCTAATTCGTAGGGAAATAATTTCCATAAAAGCGTATCCCGCCACAAAAACAAAAATAATAAAAAAACCGGCCAAGTGCGAGTCGGACTCGCGCACGAAGGGTTCCGTACCATCTGTATATATAAATATGAAAGAGACTATGTATGTATGTACTATCTTCGTGATGAGATATATTTGATCATCAAAGTGTCCATTGAATTCAAATCAATTATCTTACTTGACAGCAACGATGTGAAAAGGTGAATAACAATAATGGGAAATATGGGAAAAAGATTTGCAGCAAGGATTAATTCATCAAAGACACAAAAGAGATAAAAACTGGGAAGTTTGCTACTGGTTGTGGGATATTGTCGACTAACCTTAGTTCAGTATATGACCAAGGGGATTTTTTGGATGAAAATCATGTCTGTTGTATGGGAGCCCCCCTTAAATATTCATTTTGTTCTGTTTTTAGTATTTGTCGTGGCAACAGAAATACATCATCTGTGAAAATTTCAACTGTCTAACTTTCACGGTTCAGGAGATACAGCCTGGTGACAGACGGACGGACAGCGAAGTCTTAGTAATAGGGTTCCGTTTTACCTTTGGGTACGGAACCCTAAAAAACAATACAAGTATTGGCCGAATTCTTGGGCATATATATTAAGTAAACACCTAACACGTGAAGTAAAAATACATATACCGCGGGGCTTCTATAACCTTCAAACGGGAAGTCGTTGAATTCATCAAGTTCTACTACCCTTGATGTTTTAGTTTGGACCATTGCTTCCTGAAGAATCTGCTTTAGTTTTGATAATCCCGCCAATTCATATTATAATTTATGAGCACTTAAACCCCGAGGCTTGAGGCTGCCATAAGCCACCCCATAGCATCGTGGTTCCGTCATCGTGTTTTATCGTTCATGATATGTTCGAAACTTTTAAACTTTTCCTCCTGCATCTGATTCATGGATATTGAATTTGCTCTCATTTGAAAAAATCAGAGCGTTCCAGAAGTCTTCCAGGCAATCTTGGTGTTCTTTGGACAACAGAAGCGACTTATGTAGATTGACCTTGTTCTTCTAGGCTTTTCTTCGAATATCTCGACCAGGGAACCCGGTTTTTTAGATCACGCAACGAATGATTTCGGTATTGCATGACTTCCCTTTTTCTTTAGTCATTTGATTTAATATTTTTGGTTTACCCAGATCGTCCTTTTGTATACAGGGATGCGCCCAATTTTACGAAAATCTTGGCTCTTTGCTCACGGTGTAGCTGTTAACCAAAACAATTGATGTACAGTGGCTACAATAATTTCAATCCAATTCTTCTTATTTTTTCATAATACTGGTATACGATGAGTGTTTACTTACTTTTGTGATCAACTGTATACACTCATAGATACATTTGAATGAAATGATGCATCTTTTAAAAACAAATGAATTTGCATAATAGTTATAACAACCTTCCTTGGCTGTGCCGTATGTTTCAAACGCAGGCATGAAATGTCCGATTTTGAGGTAAATATTTACATTTTTATTAGAAAAGGGTGTCGACTACTTGGGTTGCTACTTAAGTTTTGGGATAGACAGATACAAATTTGTGGACGAAAATGTCCATATTGTTTTTCAAAATATTCTCCATGAAGGTCAACTCCGATCAAGGTTCTTCTTTAGGCTAAGAAGCTTGAAATGTCAATATTATCGATTGTTGTTTAGCTACGGGTCCATATGGATAAATCCATGATTAGTTGCCTGACAGGTATTTATACACGTCTCTTGAGGCATCGCGATTAAATTTTTGTCAACAATTCTTGACACCAATCGACACGAGCCTTGTTTTAAGCGGTTGTTAAACTCTGCGGTATATAACGGTAACAAACATTTTTAACAGCCAAACGTTCATGCATTATTGAATATATGCGAGTGTAACTTATGCCCAATCATGCCTCAATCTCATATTATGCCGCATGGCGACCTTGCAAATTCTGTAACAATAACCGACTTTGATCGACCTTCACGAAATTCGTTCTATATCCATCACGACTGAATTCGAATAATCAGCGAAACACGGCGGCTCGAAGCGGCTCATTACCAAAAGTCGAAGCAAGTTGATTGATACAATATTGTTGGTTTAATTCACGTCGAAAGGCATAGAAAATCATCGTATCAATATGCTCACGACCAGATGAATTAGCACTCGCATGATCTTTAAAAATGTCAAACTTCATGCTGACATTGTCAGATTTGATTATTGGCTTCTTCGACCACTGCGTAATATCGGCTAAATTCTCGTACCCAAACACCCAAGTAGAGTAAGAGCTATAAAGAGCTCCGTGTCTGCAGTTCTAATATAACACCATAACGGCATGGAACATTTGCTGAGAACTACTACCAGCGTGAAAATTCAGTCGAGTTCCTCTCGAGTCCTATCTAGGACAACCACCTTTTGAGAGTAGTGAATGAACATCTACGACCCAAACCATCTGCACTTCGTCCAGGTTGTGTGACAAAACAAGAGAAGAACATTTTCGGGCCTATAAGGCAAATAATTCTTAGGAGAACCGGAAAAGGTGCAATACCAGCTAGAAATAACTGTAATACCCACATTCGACGACTCAATTTCCAATCCGACGAAAAACTGAGGCGTAAGATCCTTCAATGTCCAAAAGGTATAAAAAGTTTTTAGCCATTTATCAAAAACATAAAAAAAAAACTCGTTCTCGTCGTCTGTATCAACATTTTACCACAACGATATTCTAGCTGTCACTCCCTTAGACAAAGCTAAGATTATTGCTACCCACTTCGCAGCCAACTCGAAGAGCCCTACTTCCAATTTGTCTCCGCCTGTACCACAATTCTAAGGGTTCTCAAAGATCGAGGCGTACATAATTCTGCTAGTCCAAATGGCATTTCACCTTTCCTACTCTTCTGGGCTCCTTCCTAATAGGTGGAAAATAGCATTTGCCCAGCCTATCCCCAAGAAAGATGAATCTTCTCCTCCTTGCAGCTTCCGACTAATCGCACTAACGTCCGTTCTCTCTAAGGCTATGGATTAATCGTCAGTTATTGAAATATCTTGAATAAATGACTGAAAGTATTTGTTGATCTGGATATTTCGAAGGCATTTTACACTCAAGTTCTTTTGGACACATTTAAGTCCAACATCTACCTTTTTAATGTCGGTGTTCCCCAGGGGTCTGTTTTGTCTCCGACACTCTTTCTAATTTTTAAAAATGACCTCTTGTCTGCCACTTTTTTACCAATCCACTCCTTTGCTAACGAAAGTATACTCTCAGTTTCTCATATTCGTTCACTACCTTACGACCCTGCACCGTGCTGAGTGGGTATTTGTATTTTAGAAGCTTTCCATTCTGGGTATGCGTATTACTGGCAATCTTAGTTGGAGCGGGCACATTCTCGGTGTCGTCAAGAATGTTACAAAATGCATAAGCTTCTTATATAGAGGGTGCGCGATCTAGACCTTCGGTATTTTAACATTGAATAACTCTGACATTTTTCAGCCGATTTTGACAAATGAGTAAGATTTATTTCAAATCAGTTTTTGAACACAATATCGATTAAATGACCACCTCTGTTCGATATGCAAAAAGCCGCTCTTTTTCGGCCATTCTTCATAACACCGGCCAGAATTTCGGTTCGTATATTACCTTTGAGTTCGTCAATGGTTTTCGGCTTACTGGCATGAGCTTTACCTTTTAAGGAAATTAAAACTCAAAATCACCATTTTTCGACACAATGTATCCCAGAAACTTGTGTGGCAAGGAGCGCCGTCTTATTGAAAATAGAAGTTCGTCACCAAGTGAGCCAACATCCAACGATAGCGTGCACCGTCGGACCATTTTGGTTTTTGAGCACCCTCCAGCCCAAACAGTGACTTTTTGATCGTGGAGTGGTGTTTTGTGAATGACGTGTGGGTTTTCTGTACCTCGAGTTCGACAGTTTTGTTTATTGACTCTGCCAGTGAGGATAACATGAGCTTCGTCCTCCATCAAATTTTGTCCCAAAAACCAGGCTCGGCATCACTGTAAAGCGCTACAATTGCAGCGCGTTCTTTCGGTATGTATTGACTCATAGCTAAAATGGTACTGAATGACGTTTCAGAATGGTGCACATTTGTCAAGTTATTGAATGTTGAAATACCGAAGGTCTAGATGGCGTACCCTGTAGATGTATGTAAGTAAGAGTTCTCGTCCTTGGATCTGATCTAAAATTAGTATTTTATATTTTGAACAATTTCTGAACACGTGCAAATTCGTTAATAAAAACGTATTCAGTCCTAAGAAATCAAGAGTACCTTATTCCATTTTTAGGGTTCCGTACCCAAAGGTAAAACGGAACCCTATTACTAAGACTTCGCTGTCCGTCCGTCTGTCACCAGGCTGTATCTCATGAACCGTGATAGTTAGACAGTTGAAATTTTCACAGATGATGTATTTCTGTTGCCGCTACCACGACAAATACTAAAACCAGAACAAAATGAATATTTAAGGAAGGCTCCCATACAACAGACATGATTTTCATCCAAAAAATCCCCTTGGTCGCATACTGAACTAAGGTTAGTCGACAATATATTTGTGTCTTTGATGAATTAATCCTAGCTGCAAACCTTTTCCCCACATTTATTGTTATTCACCTTTTCACATCGTTGCTGTCAAGTAAGATAATTGATTTGAATTCAATGGTGATTACCAAAGTAATATGCCGATAACCTGCCTGCAACCAAGATCTGTCATCATACAAAAAAATGTGATTTAATGTGATGACTGATGAGGTAACATACATACATAGTCTCTTTCATATTTATATGTACATATATACAGATGGTACGGAACCCTTCGTGCGCGAGTCCGACTCGCACTTGGCCGGTTTTACTACTTGACTGCACTGCGATTGGTAGTCAAGTAAAATGCTTTCTTAGGAAAATATATCTTTCTTAAATGACATATAAATAAATCGGCAACATTTGAGATCCATTTCTTACATTAATTTTTATTTTTAAAACTTAGGAGTCCGACAACAAGACCAATGTCCATACGGATACCCTAACTAGCGTTAAAGCATGTGCAAATTCTCATAATAATAATAATCTCAATACAGATGTTAGCCCCCTAAGCAATAGCAATAATAATCATAGTGATCATGTTATCGCCGATAATAATAACCTAAATGAGATTCACCTCAAAGTTACTGACAACACAAACATTATAGATTATAATTCAAATTCAACCGATCCTTCTAACAATACTCATAACAATAACATTTGTTACACGTCAAACAACAACAATATGCCATACAATGTTGCCAATGTTGAAACAATCAATAATCATATAAAAAGTACAAACAAACAAAATACCTCAATCAATGGCCAAATTGCTCTGGAGGAACTACTGGCCACTCTGGCAGCTGAAACTGATTTAATGAATCAACAGCTGATACCGAACATACCAGAGTCGACAAATGGAAAAAATCGATCGAGTCCGAATGCGAATGACATTGCATATGATCAGAGGGCTAATCAGGAATTATCCGATGTTATTGCCGATCTGGCTGAGTTTACAAGATGTGAAAATCAACGATTGGCAAATGGTTTTGGCGATAGTTTGAGTAATAACAGCAGTGATAGTAGCAATGGTAGCAATGTAAATAACGTACAAAAGCGCTTACTATCTGAATCTGATCAAAGTTCATCCATATCACCTAGTCCATCAGATAGAAGTAATAATTTAGCACTGTGGCATGAGCAGGTAAGTCTAGTTCACATGCACATCCTCGTCCTTTTTCAACATACACGTCCTCCTCCATTATGCATGCTTCACCTCCCTTTGTACACACTTTTCTTTTTCGTTCTGTTGTCATTGTGTTTTTATTTCTTCCTTCTTCTCTTCTGTATTCCCTTGTATCAAAATTAATTCCAATTTTTTTGCAATGTATCATAAGAAAAAAAAAAAAAAGAAGAAAACAAATAACCGCCGCCGATTACACTGCCACTATGTATCGATTGCAGGTTCGTGAGGAATCGTTCTCTTCATACCGCTCTGAGACCGATCAGGACATATCGATAGCTGGTTCACCGCGACCAGAAACACCAGCTTTCCCGGTAACGCCACGCACACCATATGGCCTAAACGGAAGTGTTAGTCCTGGAATTCCACCCCGAAGCCCAACCCCACAACGGTAAGTAAACAGTACTAAAGCTTACGAGCTTAAGTTTTATTCGAATATGATTTTTCATAAATTTTATTTTGTGTAAAATGCTTTTGTTAATAATATTTTTCTATTTTCAAAAATTTTCAAAAAACCGCTTTTACGCAAAAATCGTTTCGGTGCAATGCAAAATTAAATTGTAAAAATAAAAAATTATTTAAAAAAAATTCAGACGTATGTATAATTCGACGTGGTCGTTGAGGAGTATTAAGTCAACAACTTCGACTGTAGACAGGAGGTTAGATACTTGGCAATAGTTTAAATGGAAACAGTTTTGTAAAACCTAACCTAACCTTATGCTCGTTCAAAATACACTAACAATGATTGTGTCATGTGTAAATATATTGCACTTTTGTAACAATAACAGAGAAGGGAAGCATGATTGACTGAATAATCCCCAGTTCGTCATCATAATATTTAATCCATTACGTTCGTCTAATTTATTTATAATTCGTCATGCTGTAAGAAGGAATGTCCAAAGATCGATCCGTCCAACACATCCTAACTCAACTTTTGGATAAATATTCCTATCGTGTACAAATACATTTTGAGGATTTTTTGTAAAGCTTTATTCGGAGTAATAGGTAGAATGTGTTTTTTTTATAAAAAAAAAATTTGGTCCAGGTGCCACCCGCAAGGCCCACACGACTAACTTTCCAGTGGGAAAAATTGAATTTCATATTTTTTCCTTTTTAAACCCCGACATAAGTTTGAGGTGTCTGTGCGTCTATCTGTGGCATCGTAACTCCTGAACGAATGGACCGATTACGATGCCTTTTTTTTTTTTTTTTTGAAAGTTTACTTGATCGAAATGGTTCTTAGCTACAATTCGTGAAGATCTGTTCAGGTGTTTCAAGGTCATTAGTTCTTTTTGTTAGCTGCGGTAGGATTCTTAGACGAATAATAGGTGATGTATCGATTCTCGTCCGATCACCGCAATCAACCAGCATCGGGTGCGGTCGGTACCCATGTAACCCAGGGTAAGGAAACGTACACTCATGTGCGCACATAAAACAATCTATTACTCATAAACTGCTCACGTGCCTGTGCAATTTCTCGTTTGCTGAAAGTTTCTAATTTAGACTTTATAGAAAATGAAGCCATCTTAGACTAAAAAATTATAAAAATGGAAAATAAAAAAATGTTCAAGTAATACGTTTCCATTTTTAGGGTTCCGTGCCCAAAGGTAAAACGGAACCCTATTACTAAGACTTCGCTGTCCGTCCGTCTGTCACCAGGCTGTATTTCATTGACCGAGATAGTTAGAGAGTTGAAATTTTCACAGATGATGTATTTCTGTTATTGAACTAAGGTTAGTCGACAATATCCCACAACCAGTAGCAAACTTCCCAGTTTTGATCTCTTTTGTGTCTTTGATGAATTAATCCTAGCTGCAAACCTTTTTCCCATATTTCCCATTATTGTTATTCACCTTTGCACATCGTTGCTGTCAAGTAAGATAATTGATTTGAATTCAATGGACACTTTGATGATCAACTATCTCATCATGGAGATTTTGATTATCAAAGTAATATGCCTATAACCTGGCTGCAAACAAGATCTGCCATCAGACAAAAAATGTGACTTAATGTGATGACTGATGAGGTAACATACATAGTCTCTTTCATATTTATATATACGGATGGTACGGAACCCTTCGTGCGCGAGTCCGACTCGCACTTGGCGATTTTTTTTTTATCACTCTGCAAACAACTCCCGAGCAAGAAATCAACTCAATTTAGCTCACGAATGCGAGTATGTGCATTTATGAAAACTCACCCCATGTGCGCACTCCACATGTGCGTTAAGTGTGCGTTCTGTTTAACGAACATATGAGTTTACATAAATGCACACACACTCGTGTTCGCGAGCCAAAACAAAAATGCTCAGAGTGTGCGTGTCCTTACCCAACCGCAAACCTGTCCGATCAATCTCATATGTATCGGTTCCCGTGCGACCGCCCCATTCAACCAGCGTAGGGTGCGGTGGGGGCCGCTTGGCAACACCCCGTACTGTTCTTTTTTTTTTTTTTTTTTGCCTATGTTTTAGTTATTTAATTTCTAACATGAGCATGACCGGCGACAACAACACCAGCGCTGAGATAAAACACAGAATCACTCTTGCCAACCGCTGTTTCTTTGGGCTCAAGAGGCAATTCAGAAGTGGAGCCCTCTCTCGGAATACCAAGGTGACACTATATAAGACCTTGATCATCCCAGACCTCCTTTACGGCGCAGAGGCTTGGACCTTAACAAAAGCGGATAAAGATGCCCTTGGCCGTTTCGAGAGGAAAATTCTGTGCACTATCTACGGTCTCGTTTGTTCAAACGGTGTATGGAGGAGAAGATATAACGAAGGACTGTACGGGTTGTACAGCGACAACGGCCTGGTACGACGTCTACGAATACAGCGTCTAAGGTGGCTAGGGCATGTAAAGCGCATGTAAAATACAGCTCCAACCCGATGAGTCTTCGAATCCACCCCGAAAGGAAGGCGCGGCAGAGGACGGCCGCATCAACGGTGGCGCACGCAGATGGAAGGGGACCTTCACCAACTAGGCGTGCAGCGCCGGAAAAAGCTGGTCAAAGGGCGTGCCAGCTGGAGACGCATGTTGGTTGAGGCCCAGGTTCACCACGGCTGCAGCGCCACCTAAGTAAGTAAGTAATTTCTAACAAAGAGCGGCTGGAGCGATTTTGCTGAAAACTTACTCAGTTCTAAGTTGCGTAAATACGCGTGGAATGAACCCGATCTCATGTCAATATCATCTTTGGTTCTCGAGATAGTCCATGTGCACATACGCACATACATGCATATGTGCATATACACACACAACAACAACAAACCCTGGATTTGGATTCTGGTGACCTTGAAACGTGGAGATATGTATGTCAAAATTTGGAATTTGCAAAATCGGCCCCATTACAATAACTTCCTACTGGAAAGTTAATAAAAAATGAAGCTAATGTTAATGTCCATGATGTTAACCTCGTTTAATAGACAATTTTATGCCATTAATGCCTTAATATAATTTCGGGCATATGCGTGCCACAGCTAGCTCGAACGGGGCCGTATATCAGCAATAACACGGCGAATGTCGACTTCCAAATCGTTCTACGTTTCTGGTTTATCGGTTAATCTAAAGATGTAAGACCAGAGGATCGTGAAGACCAGTTCTCAGGTTTCCCGCAATAAACTGATGGTGCCACGCGGCGTGTAGCAAGTTGCGCCAACTCTGCGAAAAATTCAGAAATCATGTTTTCATAGCGCTCTCTATAGACGGTAACATTCTGGTCGGCATCGTCCTTAAAGTAATATGGGCCGATGATTCCATCAGACCATAAAGCACACCAATCATTGAGTTTTAATGCATGTAAGGGCGTCTTTTCAAAGGCTTCTGGGTTTTCTCTACACTAAATTCGGCGGTTTTGCTTCTTTACACATCTTTCGTCTTCTTTGCTGGCGTTATGAAGGGCCAGAGCCAAGCTTGCCATCAATCACTCATGTTGTGTGTGATTTATTTCTCACACAGGTGGAAGGGTCTACAGTTTAATGTCGATTCCCAACGGCGTGAGTCGAGAAGCTTTCTGAAGGCAAGATATACTACGAGGGTTTTTGCCAGTACCTCGCCGAGAAGGAACGCAACGAAATAAACATTCGATGGCGTTGGTGTTATCGGGGTCCGAACTCGCTCATGCCGCGCCTACCTCTCGATTTTCTGCGCTTTGGATTGTCAAAGTGGATCCACCTTTCATCCCCCGTTCGATGAGAAAAATTTCCTTCCGTTCTTGTCAATGGAGCAGTTGTTCGCACGTGCAAAAAATGTCTTAAACGTGACGTGTCTTGGCTGGAGTTCAATGTCCTTGTTTTTACACCATACCCATGGCCTAGAGACGGTTTGAAATCGCTTGTTGAGTCACTCCCAGGTTGAGCCTCCCTTGAGGTTGGCATGAATCTTGATCCAATAGTGTCCCCAACTCAGCGTCTTCAAACTTTACTGGGCTCCCTTTGTGGTCTTTGTCAGTGGTGTCAAGATCGTCACTTTTGAAACGGCGAAACTTGTGCGGGCTGTAATAGTTGGGAAACACTGAGCTTGGCAGAGCATTTCACAATGGTGTTGTGCGACTAAAGAAATACTCTCTGTACTTGGCAATACGCCCGAAGACAGGCTTAAGGTTGGACTGACGATTTTGAATCTTGTCCAGAATGTGCAGGGAGGTTTTAGAATCACCAGACTCTAGCTTGGGGCGAATAAATGCCTTATATATTGTAGCCCGAAGGGGGAGAAGAAAATTTCGCAGTGGTCATTCCAACGAAGGCTGTCATGGACGCACGTACCAAGGAGGAAACTATGCTGTCCAGGTCGGAACTTAATAAGCTTAATAAATGCAACCGCTCTAGTTCTAGGGTCGGAGAGCTGGGCCGTGAATCTAAGAACGAACATGAAAAGCGAAGTGTACTGTCGTGGGCGAAGGATTAGAAGTAACTACTCTTCACTGTACGAGTGCGGAAGTGGACTTGTCGTATGAAGTGTTCGATGCTTCCAAGTATAGGGGGTTACAAGCTGATAATAGCTTAGAGGTGACTGCAAAATATCCAGCTAGCAGATTCGCCTTGTCAACTTAAATTCCATTGTAAATGAGTGAACTCTTAAAATTTTTGTCGAAACAACCAATAACCCTTACTATGCTTTGGACATTTAGTATTTTTTGCCTAAACTTTTTTAGTCGTATGCGAATTTGACTCGTCAAAGGTGGGTATTGCAGTCATTTATTCGGTTTTTCTCAGTAGAGATGGCTTTGTAAGTCCGAAAATGTACCTCTCTCACCCTAATTGCCTCTTTATACCTCAAGTCATATCACCTATCCTCTGCCCGGTTGATATTCTTTACTCATAACAAGGAGAATGGTATTTATGATAATATAATCAGTTGCAACCACGTTTTTATCGAGGTAACATACTTACTTACTTACTTAGGTGGTGCTACAGTTCGGGGTGAACCTGGGCCTCAACCAACAAGCTTTTCCAGCTAGCACGATCTTTTGCCAGCTGTTTTGTGTCGCATGTCCAGTTGGTTAAGGTCCCTTTCCATCTGTGTGTGCTACCTTAGATGCGACCGTCCTCTGCAACGTCGTCCTTACGGGTTGGAAGCTGTACTGTCCATTTGCTCTACATGGCCTAGCCATCTTAGACGTTGGATCCGTAGACATCGTACTAGGCCGATTTCACTGTACTGCCCGTACAGTTCGTAGTTGAATCCTCTCCTCCGCTCTCTGTTAACACAAACGGTACTGAAGATTGTACGCCAAATTTTCCTCTGCGCCGTAGAGGGGGACCGGAATCTTAAGGTCTAATAGAGGGTCACCTTTCTCGGAAAAGGGCTCGACTACTCAATTGCTTCTTGAGTTAAAAAAAACAGCGGTTGGAAAGGGTTATTCTGCGTCTAATCTCTGCGCTGGTGTCGCTACCGCAAGGTAGACGAAATGCTTGACTACATCAAAGTGCCAATATTGACGTTCTGACCAAGACGTCGATGTTGTGCGTCTTTCTTTGACGACAGCATATATTTAGTTTCGTCCTCGTTTACCTTCAAACCCACTTCAGCAGCTTCTGCTTCAATGCTCATAAAAGCTTCATTGACGTCTCGCTGCGTTCTCCTAATCATGTCAATGTCATCAGCGTATGCGAGCAATTGTGCAGACTTGAAGTAAATCGTGCCTCTTGTATTGGTCAGTGAATCTCGCGCGATCTTTTCAAGGATGATGTTGAAAAAATCACATG
This sequence comes from Eumerus sabulonum, assembly GCA_951905685.1. NCBI lineage: Eukaryota > Metazoa > Arthropoda > Insecta > Diptera > Syrphidae > Eumerus > Eumerus sabulonum. Next base: position 74,961,160 of record OX645062.1, read on the forward strand.
ACAGTGCATTGCCCTGTCTGAATCCTTTTTTGACATCGTAGGTCTTAATGAACTCCTTACCGAGCTGCTCCCTATGGTGCAGCGAGAATTCTCCATTGTCATCCTGCAAAGCCTGACGGGCTTGGCAGGGATGTCAAAACACAACACGGCTCTGTATAGCTCGTCTCTATAGACACTATCATATGCGCCTTTAAAATCGACGAAAAGGTAGTGTGACTCGACCTGAAATTCATGGGTCTTCTCCAAGATCTGTCGCAGTGTGAATATTTGGTCTATGGTGGATTTTTCTGACCTGAAACTACATTGATAGGAGCCCATCAAATTGTCCACGAATGATTTCAGGCGTTCACACATCACGGCAAAGAAGATCCTATACGCGCTGTTAAGGAGACTTATTCCCGTTTAGTTGGTGCAGTTAGAAGGGTCTCCTTTTTTATGAACCGGACCAACGATGCTGGGACTGCAATCATCGGGCATGTTTTCCTCCGACCATATCTTACAGATGAGCTGGTGCATGTACCGAACTAATTAATCTCCAGCTGCATTAAACAGGTCAGAAGCCATGCCGTCTGCGCCAGCAGCTTTATTAGATTTCAGCTTCGCTAGTTTCAGTACCGCTAGCTTAGCCTCATCTAACTCAGGTGGACGGAATTGTCTCTCATCTTCGTCCAGTGTGAATGGTGCATTCTGCCTGACAGCGGCATCTTGGCCATCTTGGACCTCATACAGTCCGCAAAAATAGTCTTTCCACATTCTCAGCATCGACTGTAAATTAACTACGAGGCGTCCGTGTCCATCCCTGTAGGCTTCCACTCTGGCTTTATAACCTTGGCATGTTCGTTTCGGTAAAACCTTCGAACGTCGTTCCTGCGATAACATCTCTCCATCTCCTCGATCGCGAGCTCCTCATGCTATCGAGGGTACATAACAACCAGTTAAATCTCCTAAAGAAGTTGTTAAGACCATCCCAGTTGGGTTTCTCATATTGCCATACCGTCCTTTTGGGAGTTTTTTCTTTAATAATGTGGCTCGAGAATGAGAAATTTGCAAATATAACACTGCTGCCGGCAAGCTAGCACTGCATCAATACCACATCAATAGTGTATTTATCAGGCGGGGAAGGTAAGAAACAAGTCCAGAGTTTTTAGCAGAAATACTTCCAATGTTCGGTGTTCATTTCGGCCCATCTACTATCTGAGTTCAATTGTTAACCCCAAAGAGGATCTCAACATACTTTTCTTTGGGTGTTGTCTGTCTAGAATATTAAAACCAGCTAGAATAGTGTATACTGAAATCGCCCGCAGTGGAATAGGTTTTATTTTATTTCATTTTTAGTTTCTGTGTTTTTATGCTAGCGGGAAAACCTCACTAGACTCTTCTCACCGCAATAATAAAAAAAAAAAAAAAAAAGTGGGGTCTATTAGGGCTGCTATTTTGGTCCACTCATATTTAGTATAGCATGCTGTCATTATAGCTCTTTGAGGACTAGTGCTTATCTTTCTTTTAATCCCCTGTATTGTGTCCACCTATCGGAAAATGCCCACAGGCGAATAGCAAATTTCGAGACGCTTCTCTTGACAATTATACAAAATCCCTCGCTCGTTGCCTCGAAATTAGGTTTCAACACAATACGAGTAGGTCTACCTAGATAGGAGCGCTCTCCCGCGCTATCTTTAGAATCAGCCACTCAACTCAAAAAATTGCTCTCATTTTGAGCGATACTGTATCCCATTTCCACTTAATATTCGAGATGTTTGGACTTGCCCTTCTAAAAATAAATCTTTTAACGTCAGAAATTAACGGTTTTACCTGACTTCTATGAAAACCATACGTTTTAATAATCACAGCATGTTACACCGTGAGCACGTAGTACATAAACTAAAAATTTAAGACAAAAACAAACCAAATTGAATGAGCACACTCGCCACGAACCTGCACGCTTTATAAACCTATATATTGTAATTAATATTAATCGCAAGCGAATTTTATTAAAATGATACTTAAACCATTTGTATTACGAAACCCACAGTGTTAGCTTTGAAAAGAACAGCAAGGATATCTACAGTGGCGCTCAGAAGGGACTATTCCAAGAGGTTTCCAATCAGAATGATACGATTTATAGAAACCGTGCGAACTCAACAGCATCCAATGCCAATAGTGAACCCCAGGAAGTTGCTCCACACTTAGTCAAGTATGTTTTGTAAATAATTATTGTATCAATGCCATTGAGTAATGCAAGGATTGTTGGTTTTATTACTCACTAGATTCGTTCGGGATTCATCAAAGTTCTGGTATAAGCCGAATTTATCACGTGAAGAAGCAATTGATCTTCTTCGCAATGCCGTTCCGGGAACGTTCATTGTTCGTGATTCTACAACATTTAAAAATGCATACGGATTGGTTGTTCGTGTTGCACAACCGCCACCAGGAATCACTGCTTCACCAGGAAGCGGCGAGCTGGTTCGCCATTTCCTAGTCGAGCCAACAACGCGTGGTGTCCGACTTAAGGGATGCGCCAACGAACCTGTTTTCACATCACTTTCAGCTTTAGTCTATCAACACTCGATTACACCGCTTGCTTTGCCATGTCGTCTCATCATACCCGATAACGTAAGTCATTATTTATGAGAATACATCAGCGAATTCGGTATTGATTGTGAATGTCGGTTTATCAGGACATTCAAGCAGTGAATGTGCATACGCCAGCGCAGAAGCAGCTACTAACACAAGGTGCAGCTACAAATGTACTTTATTTATATTCTTGTGGAACCGAATCTCTTACCGGCGACGAAGCAGTACGAAGAGCTGTTTCGCAGCTATTTTCAACTGTCCCCCTTCCTAAGCCAACCGAAGTGCACTTCAAGGTCGCGCAACAGGGTATCACTCTGACCGATAATACTCGGCAAAAGTTCTTCAGGTATACCTATACTCGTAACCCATATTATATATTTGAAAGCATGTTTTGAATATTTTATAGAAAACACTATACCGCGCATAATATTTCGTTCTGTGGCATCGACCCGGAACACAGGCAGTGGAGCGTGAAAACTGACGATGGCAATATTCCAGTTAGCAACAAGTAAGACCCACTCAAATGGTATTCTGTGATACTTACGTACATATGTATCTATTATTTTATTTTAGGACGATTTTCGCTTTTGTGGCACGTCGATCACCTAGCTCGAAGGACAATCAATGCCATGTGTTTTGTGAACTGAGCCCTGCGCAACCAGCGAGCGCTATCGTTTCGTTCGCAAATAAAACTTTACCAACTGAAAAACAGATCAACAGGAACATCTAAAATCCTTGAAATACATACGTACATCAATACGATACTTTGTTAGGAGAAAAAAGAAAGCAAACATGCTTAAGTGGTTTATTTAATTTTAATATATTCTAGGCTCTTGTGCTACACATTGCCTGATTGTTGTTTTTTACCTTTTTTTTTTTTGGCTTGTCGCATCTATATATTTTTTTACACTTAATTTAAAACTAGCATTAATAACGATATATGTATGCCTATATGTAACATCTCGTTTTAATTATTTGAATTCTGCTTATTTACCGCATTAACAATTTCTTTACGAAAGAAATGCTTTAATTATATTGTTTCTGTGTATTTATGGTACAACGATAAAACAAAAAATTTACAGAAAACGTAAAATATAATTCATTACCTCCTAACGATTGCTTGGCCAAGGTCTTATTTTTCAGCGAAAAAAATAACAACCATTTGGTGAACAAGTTGTAAAAAAAAAAGAAGAAAAGTTGCAAAGCAACAAAGTAATTCTCTCGGAATTTACCAAATCTGCTCGATTAAATTCTCTTTAATAGTTAAAAGCACTCACACATATGCACGCACCAATAATTAATTTGTTGTTGTTTGTTTTTTTTTTTTTTTTACACTTGGTATTTTTTCGCACGGAAAATAGTTGGTGAAGACCAAATCACTGCAAGGCCTTTAACGCGCAACAGTACAACTCCATAAAAAACTGGATGTAATTGTAGAATTAAAAAAAAAATTATAAACGAAAACTAAAAAAACAAAAACAAGCTAATATATAATATTAATACGAAACAAATAGATATTAAAAAAAATAAAAAATACGAAAAGGAAAATATTTAAACTAAACACTGTACTAGTCTTGTTTATTTTGTTTGTAATTATACGTAACAAGTTTCGTTTGTTTTTTGATTATTTTTATTTACCCTACAAGGATCACAGTATCTTAATTTTTTTTCTTATGAAATACGTATATAAACGTGGGAAATTGCTCGTTTCTATTATTTTTTTAAACGATTTTTAGTTTTATTTTAAGGGAAAGAAAAAGTTTGATTGGCTTACCATAGGCGGCTAAAAATCACGATGAAAATTGTAATTTCTAAATGTAATATAAATGTTTAATTGACATGTAATCTGTATATATTCTTTATGCAATAAAATACGATTAACACATAAGGCGTTGTTTTTGAAGTGGAACTTTTTTAGGCACGCTCGACTTGGGGAGTAAACTGGTGAATGCGTGACGAGAGCGTTACGAAAAGTGTGATCGGGCGAGACGAACGGAAGTTGCGAGGGAGATATAAGTTAGTGAAGATAGAAAGAGAGAGAGTTGACTTGGGGAGTAATTCTTTCTCTGGTCCCCTCATAGCCACTGCATGAAATATATACAGTCAGTGGCAAAATTATTTACACATTGCAATGCCTGCTTTCTAAACAGCTTTTAAAGCTGCAGAACTTCTAAAATAACATCACGTTATCCATGATTTTTCTCAATTTCATTCCTTATTATTTTAATTAAACAATAAACAAAAAAAAAAAAAAAATAAATAAATCATTCAACTCCCAACAAGTAACTGTTAAAATCATAGGAACATAAAAGGCACAATTATTTACACAAATCCATTTTCAATTTTTTTTTTTCACTTCTGTAAGAAAAAAAGTAAATATTTTTAAGATTGAAGTAAATTGTTATTTAAATAACCGTACCCAATACGTTGTGTTTCCTCCTTTTGCCGCAATAACTACTGCAAGTCGTCTGGGCATAGAATCTATTAACCCTTGGAATTGCTCTAATGGGACTGCGCTCCAAGTTGCAATAAAATCTCTCCAAGTCTGATCGGCCGTTCTGCCGTTCTATTACATTGAGATCGGGGCTTTGCGGGGGCCATTTTAAAACTTCCTGTCTATTTCTGCCAAATACTTTTCAATGTTACAGGCTGTATGTATCGGCGCATTATCCTGTTGTTGGATGAATCTACTCCCGATAAATTTTGAGCCGGCAACCAGTGCAACATCATTTAAAATGTTTAAATAATGTGACTGTGTCATATTACCGGAGCATCTGACAAGGGGGCCCACACCACTATGTGATATGCAACCCCATATCATAATTTTACCTCCTTTGGAATGTCTTATGGGTTGCGTGACGGGTTGTTTTGCCTTCGTTTTAGCATCAGCGTAGAAATATTTATGCCCATAGGTACCGTCCAAGGAGCAAGCAGTTTCGTCCGTCCAAAGAATATTCCTCCAAAATTCTAGTGGCTTGTTAATATGCTCTTTAGCAAATTGTAACCTGAGCTGTTTGTTTTTTGGTGTTATAGGCGGTTTTTTCGGGATCACATAGGCTTTTATTTTATTTTCTTTCAGTCTTCGACGCAATGTTCTTTCACTGATACTGCTTTCTCGACCTTCGTTTAGTTCCGCGAGTACACTTCGAACTCTTTCACATGGGTTTCTTTTGAAAGATCGAACAATCGCAGTATCCTCTCTCTTTGACGTCACCCCCTTTCTGCCCCTTCCACTTTTATTTTTTACATATCCACATTCTTTAAACTTTTAAATTTGATTGTAAATCGTTTTCCGCACACAACCGTATTTTTTTGCAAGCTCCGCGGCCGAAATACCTCTCTGAAACTCTGTCACAATGGCAGCTCTTTGCTGGAAAGTTCTACCATTTTTGGCATCTTGTACACCTATTATCTCAGGAAATTAGTAACAAACTGACCACAATAACTAAGTGACACGCAAAGCATCAATTTATCAAAGAAATTTAGAACCGTTACCTTCCAAATGCAGTTATTTCCACCTGTGTAAATAATTTTGCCAGTGTTCAATGGCTGTGTAAATAATTGTGCCTTTTATGTTCCTATGATTTTAACAGTTACTTGTTGGAGTTGAATGATTTTTTTTTTTTGTTTATTGTTTAATTAAAATAATAAGGAATGAAATTGAGAAAAATCATGGATAACGTGTTGTTTTTTTAGAAGTTCTGCCGCTTTAAAAGCTGTTTAGAAAGCAGGAATTGCAATGTGTAAATAATTTTGCCACTGACTGTATGTGTATATATTTCAGTCAGTAGTTCGTTTGCGAGTTTACTAGCGTTACGCGAATGGTGATTTCTTGCGTATTTCGTAATTTCATTTAATTTCTGAAAAATTTTATACATTAACATCTTTTTCAATACATTAAATATTCTACATTTAAAGTAAATAAATTTGGAAATTGGAATCATATTTTGTGAATTTTCGTGTGAATAATAACAAATTGTGGCAGGAAGTGACACAGACTCTGAATATGAAAGCGGTGCTCCAGGACCATCAACTAAGAAGAAATTACGTACGGACATCAGTCACCGACTAACCTTTGAGCCTGCAACACCTAATCGCGGTTCTCAGTGAGTGAAACACACCCGATCGCAAAAACTCCGTTACAACTCCGTTTGCTTTAAGTTCTCCTCTTTTTCTTTTCAACTACACCAGACAAAAGGCTTAAATAAATAGTTCTATCGTAGTGCCCTTAAATCCAGTGGTGCGAACCCTATTTGGTGTGGGATTCAATATTTCGTAACATTTGGTGTCAGAAGTGGGATTGCGAGTAGACGAGTTAAACGTTTATTCAAATTGTGAATTTAACTATTAAAAGTGAACTATTGAAAGAGTGAGAAAATGGTGAAATTGGAAAAGTTGACCATTGAACAACTGAAAAGAGAGCTGGATGCTCGGGAATTATCCACAGTGAGAAGTAAAGCCAACCTGGTGGAGAGACTGCGATCAGCGTTGCAGGAAGAAGGTGTCGACTGGGAGAGTTACGAATTCGGAGTGGAGAAGCTGTCGACATCTACTGAACCAGCGTTCGATATGCAGCACATTCTCGCGGCTCTTAATGCTATGAGCCAAAAACTCGATCAAAAGTTGGAGGAAAATTCCACTTCTTGAAAACTTTGAGGAAAATTCAGCGGCCGTAGGTAGAAAGTTGGCGGAAAATTCTACTTCCCTGGGCCAGAAGCTGGAGACGTTAGAAGGGATGCTAGAGAACAATCGAGAAAGCCTAAGAAACATCCAGCAGACAGTCAACGATCGATTCCAGGACGTCGAAGAGAGAATCGAGACACAAGAATCGAGATTCGACAAGAAGGTTCTAGATCTCGACAATAATCAAGAAAAGAGAATCGAGTCACTGGAGTCAAGGTTCGACAAGAAGGTTCTAGATCTCGAGAATAATCAAGAAAAGAGAATCGAGTCACTGGAGTCAAGGTTCGACAAGAAGGTTCTAGATCTCGAAAATAATAAGGAAAAGATAATCGAGACCTTGGAATCGAAGTTCGACAAGAAGGTTCTGGAACTCGAGAAAACTGTCCAGAACGTTCAGTGTCAAGGAATCGTTGTACCGACGGCAGCATCGAAATTCGCAGCTCCCAACTTTGACGGCACGAGCGCATTTAACATCTTTAAGCTCCAGTTCGAGACAACAGCGGAACGGAATCAATAGGGAGAAGAAGATCGTGTGGCCGCTCTAGTAATTTCGCTTAAAGGCGAAGCAGCTGGTGTTCTACAGACCATCCCGGAGACCCAGAGAAGGAACTACACAGCCATATGGGAAGCTCTTCATCGAAGATACGGCAGTGAGCACATGCAGGAGATGCACAAGCTGGAACTTAAAGGACGCAAGCAGCGTGGAAACGAGACCATCCAGCAGTATGCTGCCGACATCGAGAGGCTGTCTCATCTAGCCTACGAGGATGTTCCAGTTGATGTGGTGGAAAAACTAAAACCGGATTCTTTCATCCAAGGGCTAAGGGACCCCGATACGCAACGAAGCTTGATTCTCCTGCCGAAGACATCTTTCAAGGAGACAGTTGCCAGCGCTCTCGCATGTGAAACATCGCTCTTGATATGCCGACCTTATATCAAACTACGGCGCATATCTCAAGACCAGGATAGTTCCAGAACAACAACTGCGAGAAAGAGTGGTTCAATCCCTGGTAGATGCTACATTTGCGACCAGCGGGGCCACATTTTTTTTTTTTTAGAAACTCGCGCAGGTTCAAGAGTTTTTATATTTTCTTATAATGTGTCATATACACACAATCTGAACGGAACACATTGCGAGAAACTGCCGTCTGCGGAGAAAGCGTTCATCCAGCAAATTGCGGCGTAGTTCCTGAGCACCGACAGTGAGTAGGAGTCGCTCGTTCCCAGGTAGCTGCTATATCTGCGACCAGCAGGGGCACATTGCAAAAGACTGTCGTCTGCGGAGAAAGCGTTCTTCCAGCAAATTGTGGCGTAGTTCCAGTGCAACAACGGTGAGTAGGAGCCGCCCGTTCTCAGGTGGATGCTACATCTGCAACCAGAAAAGGGCACATGGCGAGAAATTGCCGTCTGGGAAGGAGGCCTCCGAGGTCGGATTCGCCAAAAGGAGATCAAGCGAGAGCACGCGAATACCAGAAGGGAAGCAGCCATAGAAATGCGGATTCGTTAACGAGGCGACCTCGTGATGTTGAATACAAACATTGTTCACGAGCCGAAACCAAGGAACAGGTCATCGATATTCGTCGTTTCCATGTGCTGCCAGAAGATTCCTGGACTGTCGAGAAGGTCGGAAGAAAGCAGCGAGAAGATGCCGATCTGGCAGTCATCATCGACTACCAAGGACGAGGTTTTCGACCAGCAAATATCCAGTGAAAGCCCAATCGTGAAAGCTTACTGGGCTCAATGGCAAAGTTTGAACCTGAAGAACGGTTGCCTCTACCGCAGTTGGGAATGTGAGGACGGGAACATTGTAAACGATCTGCTGGTAATTCCAAAGGGACAAATCGGCGAGGTCATCCGAGAATACCACGAGGGACCAAGCGGGGGTCATCTTGGTGTTAACAAGACTGTAGAAAAGATCAAGAGACGTTTCTACTGGGTTGGATGCCATGAGTCGGTTACGCGTTTCATTCGCAGGTGTGAAAAGTGTGCGAAGGCAAAGGGTCCAGTTAGTAAAACTCGAGGAAATATGCAGCAGTACAATGTTGGAGCACCGTTCGAACGTATCGCCATGGACATCGCAGGCCCATTCCCAACGAGCAACGCTGGAAACAAATACGCGCTGGTGGTGATCGATTACTTCAGCAAGTTGCCTGAGGTGTTTTGCATCCCGAACCAAGAAGCCAAAACCGTTTCGGATGCATTCGTAAATAACTGGGTTGCGCGTTATGGAGTACCAATGGAACTGCACTCAGACCAAGGAAGAAACTTCGAGTCGTCGGTGTTCAAAGAACTCTGCGACATGCTAGGTATCCGAAAGACGCGGACAACACCATTACACCCACAATCTGATGGCATGGTCGAAAGGTTCAACCGGACGATGGAGGAATATTTGAGTAAAGTCGTCGTTGGAGATCAGAAGGACTGGGATGAACATCTTCCCCATTTCTTAATGGCATACCGTTCGGCACAGCACAATTCAACGGCAACAACACCAGCTGAAGCCATTTTTGGAACTGATCTCCGACTTCCATCGGACTTGAAGTTCGGCGTGGTACTACCGACAACTAGCGGCAGGGAGGACTTCGTAACCGAAAAGAAGGAACAGCTGAACTCCATCCATCAGTTCATCCGGGAGCGACTGAACTTGGTCAGCGATAAAATGAAGGCGCGATACGACTTGAGGGCGAATACTTCTGGATTCGAGACCGGACAATTGGTATTGCTGTACAACCCACAACGAAAAAAAGGCTTGTGCCCCAAATTGCAATCATCCTGGGATGGGCCATATGAGGTCATCAAGAAGCTCAATGACGTGGTATACCGAATACAGCAGACGGGAAACAGACGGGCGAAGTATAAGATTGTCCACGTAGAGAGGTTAGCGCAATATTACGGAGAAGGGTCCAATCGCTTGTTCGGGGAGAAACAAGTTTAGGAGGAGGGCAGTGTTGCGGAGACACAAACCGACGGTTAAGTTCGAGTTTCGCTGTCGAAGTTCGAAAGCTCTCTTGAAGCGGAGATTGCGATGATGTCAACTGTCAACGGCGTAATGCTAATTGTCAGAGCATTCTAGAGATTTCCGAAGGGGAACTTCTGACGGCGAACATTCGAGAAGGTGGACCAAGAGCTATATAAGCGCGAACAGTCGCCCTCGGCATGCATTCAGTTTGTGGATTTGAACAGCGTGTGACAAGTCGGTGTGATCAAACAGTGTGAAAATAAGAGCTTTCAATAAAGGTTGTTGTGTATGTAATAAAGTCTAAAGTGGATAGTATTGGATAATAAATAAAAGTGGTGAAGCTGCACAGATAAATGGTCTGTGGTGAAATAAAGAAAAGTGTGTGTGTTTTAATTCGTATAAAAAGGACAATTGTAGTTTATCGCAATCCAGTGGTGCGAACCCTATTCGGTGTGGGATTGAATATTTCGTAACATTATAAATAAAACTTACATTCCCCCCATTTTACTGCTTACTTAAAATAATTTCGTCACGAAATTGACTATCGAATGACGTTTCGAAATAATGAGTACGTTCACGGAAACAAGTGCTCGTTCACGGAGCACATAATTCGAAATTACGTTACGAGATATACGTTCACGGACAACATAATCCCGAATGTGTGTTTTTACGTGACGAGTCATACGTTCACGGAAGAGACGATAAAGTAAATAATATACATATGTATATGAAATGCTATTATTGCATTCAATTCATTTATTGGCCAATTATACATTTTGTCGGCGTACAGGGAAAGGAAACCGATTTAGACCGATTTCTCAAATTCTTTCTCAGAATTCTAACTTCCATCAATGTCTCATTGAGCTCTTCATCTTCGCTTAAAAATAGTTCCAAGCACGGAAACATATGTACATACATATTTTATAAAACACACAAAAGCACAAACAAAGCCATATCAAACGCACAGAACATAGGAAAGTGATAGCTAAATAGCTGTCACCAGAAAACTGTCACAAAAATGTGACAATCACAGTGACTATCACCTTACACGATACCGAAACCGAGAATGTGACTGTCGCTTGTCACAAATCACCTTAGTCGATTCCACTCCAGGTGTCGCACGGTAGGCCAAAGAACGTTCTTCTTCTTCTTAGTGGGCGCTACAGTTCGGGGTGAACCTGGGCCTCAACCAACATGCCCCTCCATCTAGCACGATCTTTCGTTAACCTTTTCCATTGCCGCACACCCAGTTGGCTGAGGTCCGCTTCCACCTGTGTGCGCCATCTTAAGGGCGGCCGTTTTCTGCTTCTTCGTCCCTCGGGGTTGGATTCAATGACTCTCCGGGCTGGAGCTGTGGTGTCCATTCGCTCTACATGGCCCAGCCATCTTAGGCGGTTAATCCGTAGACGCCTGACTAGGCCGTAAAGTTCGTGGTTGAATCTTCTCCTCCATCCCCCGTCTGCGTTTAAAGGCCCAAAAATCACGCGCAAAATCTTTCTCTCGAACCGACCAAGGGTCTCCTCATCCGCTTTTGATAGTGTCCATGCTTCTGCGCCGTACAACAGGACCGGGATGATAAGGGTCTTTAATAGGGTCAACTTTGTCGTTCGGGAGAGGGCTCTATTACTCAGTTGCCTCCTGAGCCCAAAGAAACGGCGATTGGCAAGAGTGATTCTGCGTTTGATTTCGGAACTGATGTCGTTGTTCCAGGTCACTGCGGAGCCAAGGTAGACGAAGTCCTTAACTACCTCGAACTTATATCTGCCTATACAAACGTTCTGGCCGAGACGTCGGTGTTGAGCGTCCTTTTTTGATGACAGCATATATTTAGTTTTGCCCTCGTTTACCGCCATCTCAATACTCGCAAACGCCTCATTGACATCTCGCTGTGATCTACCTATTATGTCAATATCGTCGGCGTATGCAAGGAGTTGCGAGGATTTGAAATAAATTGTGCCTCTTGTATTGGCCAGTGATTTTTGCACAATCATTTCCAATATGATGTTGAAGAAATCACACGACAACGCATCGCCCTGCCTAAATCCTTTATTGACATCAAAACTATCGGTAAGGTGTTCACCGATTCGGATGGAGCAGCGAGCATTCTCCAAAGTCATCCTGCATAGTCTGACGAGTATAGCAGGTATGTCAAAGGTAGACATAGCGTTGTATAGCTCGTCTCTAATTACGCTGTCATATGCGGCTTTGAAATCGACAAATATGTGGTGGGTGTCGACTTGAAATTCATTGGTTTTCTCCAGTATCTGCCGTAGTGTGAAGATTTGGTCGATGGTGGACTTCCCTGGCCTGAATCCGCACTGATGAGGACCTATCAGCTTATTTACAAAAGGCTTCAGGCGTTCACACAAAACGGCAGAGAAGATTTTGTAGGCGATGTTAAGGAGACTTATTCCTCTATAGTTGGCGCAATCAGAGGGGTCTCCCTTCTTGTGGATCGGGCATACGATGCTAAGACTCCATTCCTCGGGCATTGTTTCCTCTAACCATATCTTACGGATGAGCTGGTGCATGCTCCCAACCAGGTCATCCCCAGCTGCCTTGAAGAGCTCAGCAGACAGTCCGTCTGCGCCAACAGCTTTATTCGACTTGAGCTTCGATATGGCAATCTTAACTTCGTCGAGGTCAGGGGGACAGAATTCTCTGCGGTCTCCGTCGATTAGAAATGGATCATTCTGCCTGACAGCGGTATATTGACTAACATCGCCGTTATACAGTCTGCAGAAGTGGTTTTTCCATATTCTCAGCATCGACTGCGGTTCTACTACTAGGTGTCCGTTCTCATCCCTGCATATGTTCTGGCTTTATAACCTTGGCATGATCGCTTTATCTGTTGATAAAACTTTCGAACGTCACGCCTGCAGTAACACCTCTCCAAATCCTCAATCGCGCGCTTCTCGTGCTCTTCTAAGAAGCTTATGCTCCTCCCTTCTTTTCAACTCGTAGAGCTCACGAGCCGCTCTTGTTCTTTTATGCAGCGAGGCCTTATATGCATCCTGCTTCGCTGTATGAATCCTCCTGCACTCGTCATCGAACCAGGTGTTTCTTCGTGGTGGAGCCTTGAAACCCAAAACTTCGGATGCAGAGCTTTTCCGGGCTTGTTTGCAAAGGCTCCACTGCTGTTCTATTGATAGCGTGGAGGGTTGAGGTGTATTGGAGAGCTTAAGGAAGACGCGATCGGTAAAAGCACGAGCGGTTTCTGGCGATAGTAGCTTTCCGACGTCATAACTTTGTATTCTTACTCTACTCCGTTGCGTTCGTGATATCCGTAAGCGCATCTTGGCTACAACAAGATAGTGGTCCGAATCGATGTTAGCCTCTCGGAAAGTTCGAACATCAAGAATAGTGGAGGAGTGTCTGACGTCGATCGCGATGCGATCAATCTGGTTGGTAGTCGATTGATCAAAAGACCGCCAGGTGCCTTTGTGTATATCGAGGTGCGGGAAGCGCGTACTGTTTGCCTATGACTCGTTCAAATATGCTTTCCTTACCCAGCTTAGCATTGAAGTCTCCTTGTACAATTTTGATGTCCTAGCTGGGACATTGGGCATACGTTCTGTCTAGGAGACCGTAGAACTCATCTTTGGCTGAGTCATCCTTGTCTTCCGTGGGGGCGTGGACGCAGATCAGGCTAATGTTAAAAAATTTAGCCTTGATACGGATTGTTATGAGGCGTTCGCTCACATGCCGAAAGCTTAGGACTTTTTGCCTTAGTCCACCCCGAACAACAAATCCGCATCCAAGCTCCTCTCTCCCTATAGCAGTCGCCGTAGTAAATATTGCAGTTTGTCATCCGCTTCATGCCCGGTCCATTCCTTCGCATTTCCTGGATGGCGGTGATGTCTGCTTTTTAGCGGTCTAGGGCGTCCGCAAGTTCTTCGGCTGCACGTGACCTGTTTAGGGACCTAACATTCCACGTACAAAGCCGAAGATCATTGTCCTTTTTTCGTTTTTTTGCAAGAGTCGTCAACATAAATCCGGTCCGCTATATCCGAGGCTTGTGGTTGTTTCGGAGTTTGTGTTTTTTTTCTTACTAGGCCGTAGCCCAACCGACTAATCCTGTTTTCTTTTTTTTTGGCGCAGGAGGCTCGCCATTCGCCCTTCCCCGTCTGCAATTTCCATAGGAAATCTCCAGATGGCACCACGAGGAGGTGGAGATAGGACTTATTGACAGTGCCGCAAGATGTTCGACTGCGGTGGCTCTTCTCGCTTTTTAGCAGGCCAGCATCCGTCGGATAGATGCTACCCCTACGAGGCCTTTGTTAGTCCTTGGCCATCTTTGGCCAAAGAACGTTGCCATCATTTATTATCGCTCACATATTAAAAAACACTTCATTTATTATTTTTTTTTAATTATTTATTTCACTTTTTAATTACACATATACAATATTGCAAACATGATTTTAAAGTTTTCTTTTAATACTTCCTTCCTTATTAAAATTATATACATCAATATGACACTCACAATAGTATCTTATTCACAATATCAATAAGCAGTTATGTATATATATATAAGTTGTCTTTTACCCATTTAAAAACAACACAAATATTACAAGTAAACAAAATAGTTAAAAATCGTATTTGTTTTTGTTTTGCTTCTAATTCGAATTAATTTTCTTTCTAAAAAGTTTGGTTTATAAAAAAAACACAAAATGGCAATAAAATGGTATTTTCTCGAAAATCAAATTTGAATTTATTTTCAACGCGATGAAAATAGTATAATCGAAATGTTTAAATACAAAAGTACTTAAATACACGTACGTAATTCGTTTTTTATAATTGTAATTTCTGTTTTGTGTTTTATTAATACTATTTCCGATAGAGTCGTCGGAGAGAGTTTCACATAGAATTTATGAAATGAAATACAAAGTTTCCAATAGATTCTTTGTCTCGTCACAACCGAAATATTTTTTAGGAATTGAAGATAAGGATTACAGAAAAAGCACAGGAACCTACGAATGTCCTGCTCCTGTCTGCAGTATGACAATAAATCATTTTAAATAAAACAGAAAAATAAAAAGGAAAATTTAATATAGCAGTAATACATATATTTATATTTATATATAATAAAAGGACGGACATGCTACAAAGAAAATGAAATTTTGCGGAGTACTACAAGTTGTGTAACTGTGTTCGTTTTTTTTTTTCCTTCTTTTCTTATTTAATTTTCTTTCTTAAATTGATTTTAGTTTTGATTATAAGAATGGTTCGTTAAACAAACCGGAGATTCCACAAGAGAGGCTTATATCTGCTCAGTCTTTTTCATAAAAAAAAATGTCTTAACGAATTTGCATTTGTTTCTCTCAAATTTGGCATACTGTAGGGTTTCAAAAATCATATTGCAACAATAAAACTTGTACAAAATTTCTACTTTTAATTATGTACTTTGTGCAATTAGGGTGGACACAGTAGTCGTTAAGAGCCAAGATGGCTTGGCAAACTTGTAACCCACAAGGTCGATATACATAATTTATTTGCCTTTTTTACTATATAGGGAATTCGATGATTGGACCAATTAAAAAAACATAAATACGAAAAAAACAAGTAAAATGTTGAAAATCATTTGCAACAAAATTGTAAAAAAGTACACAATTTAACGTGAAAAGCTTTCCTTTGCTTTTGTATCTTAATCATGCATTTATATAATATTTGTAAGTTTATTTTGGTAGCTACCTATAAATAACATTCACAATATCTTTTTTGTTTCTTTTATTTCATTGATATCAATATAAACATAAATATCACGTTAAATATATACCACATTTATTTATTTTTTGTTTTATTTAATTTATTTATATCGATCGCTACTATATAGTATAATCCTATTTTCAGATTATTCGATAGTAGAGATATTTTCCTTTTTGTTTCGTTTAATTTTTACCACTTGTTTAGCGTTTTTATTTTTTATTTTAATACTACTCATTATGGAATTGCATTCATTCGATCTTTTCCTCTCTTAATTAGACATTGTAATTAGGTTTTCCTTTCCTCTTTTATTTATTTATTTTTTTTAAATCTCTACTCCTCACATATAGTACAGACATATTTTAAATCTTAGTATTAATGTTCGTTTTCTTTGTTTTCTTCTTAATAAAAAAATAAAAAATATATATTTCTGTTTTATTTAATTGTTTAGGTCAGTTTTTTGTTTTTTAATCTTAACAATAATATTTAATTTTTTTTTTAGTTGGTTTATCGATAAAAGGTTTTTATACCTACACGTTTTCATTTTTCTTTTTTATAAAACATATACACACACATATATAAATATTTGTTTCACGCTGGTCTCCTATACAATGTCCGCTAAAATAAAATAATAGTACACATCAATTAGCAAAAATTAAGTTTATTTTAATAATAAATTTTAAAAAGCCTATCGTCAAATTTGTAGCACAGACCTATTCTTTTGTCTGTTTCGAATTGTTTTTATTTCTTTTGTTTTAAGGCAAGCTTAATGCATGTGAACGCTTAAATAGCTTGTCAATTATTTAGGTGTGGCACAACCCTAAGGAAATCTAGCAGTTAGATTATGAGTAAAGTTATTTACAAATGAATTGAGTTGACAATTTGTTTTTAAGCGTGTTTAAAGTCTGACATTAAATAAACAAATAGTATGGAAAGGGATGAGAGATCAATAAAATAAATTGATTAATTTGAGTTTTGAAATTTCGAACTTATATGTATGTACAGTATCGGACAAAACATTTGCAACTCGAACAGAAACTGGGAAATTTCATAAAATTCACTAAATTTTTATTCGAAAACATACAATGTCTTCACATATTTTTAAAGCTCAATATTTAAGGAAAATAAAAACATGTAATTCACAAAAATCCAATATATATTTCTTAAGTTACGATAAATTACGATAAGGAACTTAAAATTTTCTAGCGTCAAAACAATTGCAACGCTGAACGGTATATTTACGGTTAATCGCAGTCGTTTTCCAATATTTCTGAGTTGTGTCATATTGAACACATTTCAGAGGTTCGTTGACTGAAGGCTCCCTTACGTAAATATTTTTAAATAGAGCAGGCTTCGAGTGATCTTGAAAAGGGGTAATAATGGCACCTAATACATTCGGTGATGCATTAAGGCAGCGTATTGTGGATGATTTCACATCAGGCATTTCAGAAAAGGAAATAGTAATAAAATACAATATAAATAAATCGTCGGTTTCCCAAATTACAGGTCGATATAAGAAACCAAAGAAGTAGCTGTTGTGCATGGCGGCGGTCGACCACGTAAAACAAGCTCCCGAATGGACGCTTTGTTGGGTCGAAAAGTTAAAATCGATCCCTTCATATCTGCGCCGAAATTGGTTCAAGATTTCCAGCAAACAGTAAGTGCTAGAACGGTATCTCGTCGGTTGACCGAAGTTAATGTGGGCCCTTTTCGACCTGCCAAAAAACCATAGATTTCGTTCCGAAACCAGAAAAAGCGAATTCAATTTGCAAAAGAACATCTTTTGTGAGACATTCAGAAGTGGAGCTCAGGGCTGGGATCGGCTAAGGTGATAGGTGATAGTCACTTTGGTGACAGTCATATGGGACTATAATCATCTTTTGGTATCGGGTAAGATTATCACAAAAAAAGTTTAGAAAAGGAGCAACACTCGCTTTTTCGGAGTTACTGATAGATAAAGGTAGCCCTAAACGGCGAACATGTTCGCCGAATCCGTTCGTTTGCGTTACTCTCTACACGGCTAACACATTTGAAGAACATTCATTTCGGGCTGATTCTTCAGAGGGTAAACATGTACGATAAATAAGCATAAGTCGTTGCGCTTATGGTTATTAATTTATGTTTACTCGGCGACATTCACAGCAAATTCACGAACAAAATCGGCGAACATGTTCGCCGTGTAGGGCTGCCTTAAGACAGCTGTTAGATAGTTAAAAAGAAATTTTGAAATTAAAATCAGGGCCGTTGTCACCGATTGTTTTGCATAAATACTGGAAAAGTAAATAATGTACATATTAGAAATGCTATTATTGCATTCAAATCATTTATTGGCCAATTATACATTTTGTCGGCGTACAGGGAAAGGAAACCGATTTAGACCGATTTCTCAAATTCTTTCTCAGAATTCCAACTTCCATCAATGTCTCATTGAGCTCTTCATCTTCGCTTAAAAATAGTTCCAAGCACGGAAACATACATATTTTATAAAACACACAAAAACAATGGCGATGCAAGGCAGTGAATGAAAATAGAGGATTTGCCATCAAATATTGAATATTTTTTAATTTTTCTGACTTCAAGTTCCTTATCGTAATTTATCGTAACTTAAGAAATATATATTGGATTTTTGTGAATTATATGTTTTTATTTTCCTTAAATATTGAGCTTTAAAAATATGTGAAGACATTCTATGTTTTCGAATAAAAATTAAGTGAATTTTATGAAATTTCCCAGTTTCTGTTCGAGTTGCAAATGTTTTGTCCGATACTGTATGTAGTTATGATATTCGTTGCTTTCGAAGTTATTTATCTCGAAAAAAAAAACAAATTAAGAGGGATTTTACACGCAACTTGCCTTACAAACAATTCGCAATAGTGCATGAATGTCTACAATTTAAGCGAGCGTAATATGACAATTATTTCTTTACTCTATATACAATTAACATTCTAATAGGTTAGACTGAATAGATTTCAACATCGATTTCAACTTCACCATTCTCTTTCAAATCTTGTATATGGTTGTGTTAACATTGATGATATCGATAATATATAAAACAGAAAATTAATTGGAATGAATATCAATTGAAATGGAATTATTCAGTTTCTATTTCTTCTTTCATTTAGGCATTTCGATGTTCTCCCTTAGTCTCTCACTAATTTTTAACTGTTTTATCATCTTCTATCTAAGCAAAGCGATTCATAGAAATCAAAACAATGTACGTATTGC